>JAWNPO010000396.1:10105000-11534437 GCA_035047525.1 Drosophila quinaria
TGTGTCTCTGTCTTCGTCTCTTTCTCCCTCTCTGTCTCTGTCTCTGTCTCTATCTCCGTCTCCAACGTCGTCTCAGTACCCACATCTCCTCAAGCGGGAACCGAGTTCCAGCCCCAAATCGTACCCCGAAACTGAAACGAGACAAACGCTCCCGGTAGCAACAATTTGACAGCTGCCCGACAGTTTAAATTAATTGATTTATATGTACAAACGAAATGTGTACAAAGAGAGAGAAAAAGAGAATGAGAGAGAGAAAGAGACACAGAGACACAGAGAGGTGTGGCGCTAATTCTCCCACTCCAACTCCTCCGCACCAACCCCTTTCCTAAGACGCTCCTTTGGTCAGTGCCCACAAAAAGCCAGCACTCTTTCAATTAGACTTTATGAGAGGGTAGGTTGATAAGTCATTGGCTTAAGTCGAAAAACGCAACTATTATAATAAAATTATTAATATTTTGAATAGTGAAATTCATGAACTAAAGGCTGTTTAAGTTTTTTAAAGTATGGCCACACTGTTCAATTTTGGTTACTTTTTTTGTACAAAATAACAAAGGTAGTGTAGAAATTAATGAACTATGCTTTAAATAGATTCAGAATCCATCATACTCTCTAAATTATTAAATTATTAAAAAAGCATAAAAAAGTTTGAAATCCGACAAATATGGTTAATTATTAAATAAATATCTTTTTAAAAAGTAAATTTTGTACATTTAATTTGCGTTTTCCCTCTTAGGCCAATGACTTTACAGCCCACCCTCGTATGCCATATTATCAGTGTTTACCAACTTGTCAAATGCAATAAGACGACATTCCCAGAGAGTTTAAAGAGGTGAAGTGGGGGAAATGAGTTGGGAAAGGGATGGACATGGGGAATACTTTTATGGATAGTGTAATAGCATTGTCGATACGTTTAATTATATGATTGATGATTGTGTTTAGATCTTAGAATGATTATCTTTATCGAGTGATTTTCTCAAGTGCCTCGCAACGCCTGTTGTCGTGTCGTGACGTGTCGCGACATGTTGTGTCGTGTTTACGGTGCATTTATAAACAATTTCATGTGGTTATAGTTACATTACATACTATACATACATAAATCAAGCAACTGCCAAGCTCAATTGACCCTGTCGCGCCATTTGACTGATGATGTCTTTACCCTGCCAAGATCGACTCAACGATCAACTCTCGAAAACTGACAGCCTGGCAAACTGACAACCTGACAATATGGCGCTGCATTGCGCCTTTCAATTTTTTTTTGTGGCTGCTACCTAAAAATGCGTCAAAACTAACAAGATTGATGGCACAACGGCGATCGATTGATGGCGACTGATCGACGCTCCGCTCATCGATTGATTGCCTCGTGCTGGCGTTGTCCCACTTGACCAATGTGATGGACGATGTCGCGACCTGGTAAAGTATTCAAAGTGGATTCGAAATGGATTCATATGGCGACTGAATATTCGCTTTGAAATGCCGCTGATTGATTGACCATGTGATCTCTCAAGGCTCAAGTTCTATGTGTACACATATTTTCGAATATTAATGAAGAGATTATTGCTCTGCATTGTGCTCGAAGAGAATTCGGTTGAAGGCTGGCAACAACTTCATTACAATAATCAGCATAATCCCAACCGAGATTGTGGCCCCCTTTTTTGGGTTATAGCGACAACAGCAGCAACAAGAGCATTTGCATGCAACCAACAAATATCCTTTAGTCAGCAACCATCATCAGCATCAGCATCATCATCATCATCATAATCATAAGTATCATCATCATCATCGTCGTCGTCGTTGACAACGTCTTGTTAATCCCACTCGTAAGCATTTTGTCACATTTCAAAATCATTTATCATAAGCTTTCACAACAGCCAAAGCCAGGGCAACCCTCACGCCTCTTGCTCGGCGACAACCCATTCCATTCCCATACTCAATCCCAATCCCATTCCCAATCCCATTCCATTCCATTCCGGTACATCTCTGTCATTGCAATGACAGTTGGGCACATTAATTTTTCAGCACAGACTTTACAAAATTTGTTCAAGCAACAAATTTTTCGATGTGAATGCAAAGACGATATACAAGCAAATAAAATACAAAGTAATCGTTCTCTCTCCCTCTCTCTCTCACACTCACTCTCTCTCTTTCTCTCTGTCTGTCTGTGTTGAGTAACAAGTAATTTTTCATATCATAAATTTTCGAGTCAGTTAATCCCACACGCGGCGTTCGTTTGTCAGCTATGCTTTGCTCTCGTCTCTCTGTGTCTTCCTCTGTCTCCGGCCTCGTCTTGTATCTTATTTATGCCTTCCGCTTGCTTCGTCTTTGCCTCAATCTTTATCGCCGTCTCTGTCTTCGCCGGCTGTGACATTTTGACATCTCAGTGATAATTCATACTTTTGCATGTCATAGTTAATTATGCCGACAGACAGTGTGTGGGTCTTTTATCATATTTAATTTCTCTCCCTCTCTCTCTCTCTCTCTCTCTTTCTCTCGTTCTCTGCATTGTCATGAAATTGTTGCACATCATTATGGGGCATACATTATACTTAGCTCTTCCCCTCACTAATTACCCCGAAACCTTTGCTGAAACATTCCATTTATCACATGGCAACGGCCAAAACTCGCTGCATGATGATTAATATTTTGCCAAACTCAAATGACATTTCCACATAAAATATGTTTCGAGGGCCCAGCCAGAAGAAGGGTTTTGCCATGCAGCAAACACATCAATCATCAATCATCGTTGGCTCTAGCCCTAGGAAAAAATCAAATTTGCAGCCCAAATAAAGGGGGAAAAAAGCGCTTAGAGAACCAGAAATTAGTGACATGTCAACAGGCGACGACTGGACAAGCCACAGGAGAATCTGCTCAAACTCGGAGTTCTTTAGAGTTTGTTATACCCTTTTTAGAGGTGGATTATAATCAATAAATGCTACACTTTATTAAAGTGGTTTTAAAATTAGATATGAACATTATAATCAATATTTCACTCTGCATATCGAGTACTCAATCCAGTCTTTAATTATCCCAGCTTTTTTATGCTTTTAACTTCCTCAGCAGTAAATTCATTTAGGGTATCTAAGTTTCAGTCTGGCCAGTTCGAATTGAGTTACTGTTTGTTTTTTCGCCGTCTCTACCTCGTTGACTGATGTGTGGCCATCAATCTAAACTCTTCATTTTGAAGGCTCGCTGTCAGCCATAATGACCGGAGCAAAGCAAAAAGCGCCGCACAAAAATACAGAAAAATATCAGGCAATCGCTACGTGAAGCTTATGGAAGATGGAGGAGGACGAGAAGGAGAAGAGGAATCAGAGGGGAGAGGGCACTTATTACGGGTCACACAATTCAGCGGCGAGTCGTCAATCATAATTTATAAATTGTTGTTGAACCAAACGATGTATAAAGCAGCATTATAAAGTAGACATATGTATATACATATGTATATATCTACAATACGAAAATACATGGAAAAGTCTCTTTGAGTCATTTGGCTTGCAGATCCCAGCTAATTATTCAACGTCTCATTAAACAAATAAATGTGTCAAGAAAACATTTGTTTGCCATACATCACATCAGAGCTCAAGATAATTTCATTGAGGAGAAGGCCACACAAAAAAAAAAACAAACAACAAATGGGGGGAAACACAAAAATAAAAATCACATCATGTGAAAATGACAAATCAAATGAGATTAACACATAATTTTGTTTTTGAAACAAACAGACAACTGATGCGGAAAACAGAAGAATATACGCGGAAAGAAATGTCTCTTTAGCTAAGATCTTTACTTTCAAAATATTTTTGTACATTAATCACTAAATTCACCTGACAGCAAATCATTTCAGCCATGAAATTAAAATGAATATAAATAAAGTCCCAAATATTTTATACACAAATATCATGAATTTAATGGGCAACAACTTAGGCACAAGATTATCATTTGACTAAGAATAATGCCATAGGAATATAGAACTCTCTCTCGTCTTTTTAATATATCTTTTAAATATTATAGACATACGTTCACAAAACTTACATGTATTACTTATATTTTGAATTTTTTTCTATTTGAAAATATTGTTGTTCAATATATTGAAGACTATCAAAATAATTTGCTAATATTTAAAAAAAATATTACTCATAGATAGGAATATATTCATTTAAAAACTATAACTTATTTTTAATTCACAAATTAATAACTATTTTTAGAAATATAGATTTATTGAAAAAATTACTAATTGATTAAATTTTTATTTTCATTTTGGAGCAAAATCATAATGGAATCCAAGATAGCTTTTTTATTTTGACAGACATGAAGCTGCTTGCTGTACAGATAGTGATTAACTGCGATAGCTGTAGATATGACAGACGAGAAGCTGACTGCTACATAACATACTGTACTGTATTCTACTCGTACAGTAAAGATACGCTACATAATGATCTAATTGCGTCGAAAGCTGTCTCGTTCTTGGCTGTCACCTTTCTTCTTTTCGAATTCTCTGCTCTGTTGCGATTCTGTGACAGGCGCAACAACAACAACAACAACAACAGCAACGACAACAACATCATCAGCTTCAGCTACAGCTACAGCTACAGCAGCAACAACACTAAAAACAACATGAATAACACTCACAATGCGCTCGTCGTGCAATTTATTGAGCCCATCAATCAAGTGGCCATTCCATGGATACATTTGTGTGGTGTTGTGATTCTCCGCAAATAATTGTTGCCATCGCTGCACATTGCACACGTCTCTCTGTCTCTCTGTCTCTGTCTCTATGTCTGTCAGTCAGCTCTTGACTGCCTGGGCTGTCTGTCAATGGGTGTGGTCACAGTTGCCTGCACATAGTTTATGGTTCGAGGTCCGTTGCTCAGCAATCGTCACTCAACGTCTGCGTCTGCCACAAAAAAGGCCAATCATCGATCATGGTCATCATCATCATCATCATCTTGTCCCAGTCCACGTTCACGTTCACATCCATATCCATATTCTCCACTTCTTTTTCCTCATCCTCATCCTCATCCTTGTTCATGTCGTCATTATTGATGAGCTACAGCGAAAAGCAGTCGTCAGTCAGCTGCCTGCAGTCGACGTGCCCCTTTCCACTGCGGCAAGATAATATCTTTTGCAACAAATTTTTGACAGCTTCGATGCCTCGGCCTCGTATGTCGTGTGCATTGCATTGTGTTGGCCTCAACAACTGGTGGACATGAAGTTGCCTGGACACGGACTCCGACTCGCATTCGAACTCAAACTCGACTGGAACTCGCCTGGACTCTCGACTCGGCTGCCTGTTGGGCCCTGTCACATTTATCACAAATTCAATGAATAATAATTTTTGCACGCTGTGTGATGTGACGTGCTAATGTTATCTGATTGGAATCGTTGATGAAGCAACAGGACGCTTTGCGATCGGGTCGGGTTGGATTCGAGGGCTCGAGGGCTCGAGGGTTCGAGGGATGCAGAGATACGTGCCGAGCTGGTCGAGTTGAGTCGAGAAGCTCTTAAATATTAATTATGTTGCCCATTGGTTCGGCTTTCGTCTGCCATTTTGTATTATAAATTGCATTCGCGATAAGCGGCGAGTTATTGCCATCGAGATCATAAATTCAAAAGGCTCGATCGTTTCCGGCTTTAATCACGATCAACATCTCATTCAAAGACGGACACTTAAGACAGCCAGTCAACTAAGCGCACTTCTGCTCGTATATCATTCTGTAACTGGCATATTGAAGAGCTCTGCAAACACAGTGGAGCTATCGACTTATAGACGACTGGATAAAGACACAAAATCAATATCAATAGAACATAAATATACTCAATTGATTTTCGGCTTTCGATATGTAACTCGGCCTGACTATGTTTGTACTGGCGCCTACTGGAATTACACCCTGACAGCTTTACGATTAGTTCATCGATCACATTCACATTGAGAGAATGTCAACAAATGATGTTAACGATAAGAACTGCACTTCACATTGGGATATGATTAGCTGGAATTGCTTAGCAATCTCAATATTAGGGATCATCAGTTGAAATCCCTTTGAGTAAAATAGAGTAGACCCAAAAGTTCAACTTAAAGCTTTGCAAATTTATTCCAATAGATTTTATTCCCGATAAACCTAAACTCAATATGGAGATCCCCTCTCTTTAAAATATTATACAGATTATAGCATAATATGTAAGGCAAATCTATAGATAACGATCGCTTCATCGTAATATCCGAAAGATTCTATACATTATAACGAATTTCTTAAAGTTTCGAAAGTCCCAGATTATTATTTTATTTTAAAAAGATAATCTGTTATAATTGCAAATGGGAAAACAAAGTGAAAAACGAACTCAAATGTTCACACGTTAAATGAAGCGGTGGATGATCGTTTCAATTCCGTGATCAATCAAATTGAACCGCCCCCACAATCACAACAAATCAGGGCGTCATTAAAGCTGTTTGTTTTTGTGTTTGTTGCTGTTTCGCTTTGTTTTTATCTGTGATCTCAAGTGATCTTCAGTCGTCTCACACTTGGCACTCCTCACGTTTTCAAATTGAATTCGACATGCAATGTCAGCCAGCTAACCCCCAGGCTAATCAATTACAAAGAGATGCCAACTTGTCAGGGAGCCAATGAGAAGGAAACAATGAACAAATGGGGAATCTGAAGAACGAAAAGCTAGCGCCAAATTACTTTCGGCACAGTAAATCAACTCGACTGCTAAGAATTCGCCAACAATTTCAGATATGTTGTGTGTACAAAAGACTGTTGACAGATCTTAATTGCAATGGATTTTCGTTTCAAAATCCACTCGTATTGTACTTAGCCATAGTGTAAGCTGCATAATGTCTGTATATAGAGTATAAACTCGAAAGGTCGATGAAATCAAGAAAGACGAAACAGATTTCATTGTCAACAAAAAAGTTGATGTTCATTAATTTTTCAACTTTCATGATTTAAATATTTTATCATTTCAACAACTCATAAAGATTATAAGCAAAGGAAATTAATTAACGAATTATAGAAAAATATATAATTATTCATAAAAAAAGGTGTATTTTTAATTTAATAGATGCCATTTATGAAAAATTAAAAAAAATCTGCAGCTAACTACCTTTTTGGAATTTTGAATATATAGAATATTGAAAATATTTTAAACAAGAGGGAGAGGCTATAGTCGAGCTCCCGACTTTAGGATACCAGTTACTTATTTAAATAAATCTAAATTATTTTTTATTGTACGCTTTTAGGGACTTACATTGCTTGAAACCTGAATCAGACATTACCACCTTTCTATTTATCCGATCTTTTTGCGTTTAAGTAAGATGATAGCTTTAGTTGATAGATAGCGTTAATTTCCAAAAAATACGTAATAATCTAAAAACGGTGCGTTTTGCTGATAAAGAGTATTTGCAAGTCGAGCATTTTTCTACATTTTTTTTTAGTTAAGCTTCTGGCAAAGTGATTTGCATATGACGTATGATAACTGTCAATATTTTGGCAGAGCTCAACTGACAGCTGTCAACCGCGTCGTCGCTTGAGCCGGAAACAAATTTGTAAAGCGCTGAGAGCGTAAAAAAGAACTTCACAGCAAAAGTATAAAAGTGCTCTTTGTATTTGTTTTGTGGTAGATGGAAAATGAAAATTGAAATGAATGTGTCGGGAACTGACAACGCGCCACGCGCAATTCTCCAACTCGCAACCAAATATTAAAAACTTTGCCCCAGGCCAAAAACAACAAAGAAAAGCCCTACGGTAAGTAATATGATAGGGGCTCTTGAGGTAAGACTAGGGGGGTAAAATATGGCAGAGGGAGACGTTGGGGGTATACGAATGTACTATGTTCGAGTACGTGAGAGACTCGCATGTGTCGCCGCCTGTCAAAGTGTCAACATACGCAAATAACGGTAAAGGATTTGTCACTGCCAACGCCAACTGAAATTGCAACAACAAGAACCACAATAAAAAAATATACACTCACACTCGCACAACATCAAGAGCAAGTGGAAAGCAGAGAAGTGAAATCTGTCACAGTGTTGACTAAATTCAAAAGAAAAACGATATAAACAAATAATAAGATAGAACAGATAGCTTTCGGTTGCCGAATTCTAAATACCCTTCAGTACCTTCACATCACATTTTATTTAAATTTAAAAAAGTCAAACTATTAAAGGTCTATCATATTAACAAATTCATGGGATTATATCAGCTGATTGCATTTAAACTTCTAATAAATTGTCTGATGGGAATTTAAATCAGTCACAAATATTAAAGCTGATTTTAATTAATATATTTAAGGTCAAGTTCAAGTTTCTGCTCTCAAACACATTTTTTTTTTTATAAAATACAATCAAAAATAATTAAGTTTTTATAATATAAAACAAATTAAACAAAGTTATTAGCATTAAAATCTTATTTTATTATTAAATAATTCAAGTCGCTTTTTTACAATTTCCCTAATTATTGTAAAGATCTAAAATTCAATTAGCCACGTAATTGTAATCAGAAATGAAGCCATAGAAGTTCGATGGAAAGACCATAAGTGGAAATGTCTGTCATCGTGTTGATGTGACTGACTGACTGATTGATTGATTGATTGACTGAGTGACTGAGTGAGTGATTGATTTAATGAATGCGAGTATTTCAAGTGATTGCAGCGCATGACTCACTTGAAACACGTAAACAACTCACACAGAGAGACACAAATAAACGTTTACTGCTTATCAATCTTATCAGAAATGTAATGACATTTAACATGCCGCATCTAAAGAGTCCCCAGCTCAAAGCAGAGCCATCAAACGACCTCAGCAGAACCGAAAACCGAAAACCCAAAACGTAGTTCTCTTGTGTTTTGTTTCTGTTTTTTGTTGTTGTTGCTGATGAAATTGATTTTCCAATTGCCGCCGTTTGACATGTTTTCCTGGGCTACTGGCACGCAACTCAGACAGTATTCCATATCGTATCTCTACTCTATTCCGAACCGCTTTCCATACTATACTATATATCTCCAGTTGTGTGTGTGGTGTGAGTGTGTGTGTAATTTATGCGCTAGCTCGTTCATTTGACATGTCAAAAGTTGTGTCGCTTGATTGATGACTGCTGTCAACACATATTTTCTAATTTTTTCAAACTTCTCTCTTTGTACATACTATACTACTCGTATACCTCTGTGTGCTTTGTTTGTGTGTGGTTAGGCCGCAAAAGGGTTTGGCTTCTAATTTTTGTTTGCTGTTTTCTATGGTTTTGGCCCCCTTGCCACCCCTTGTGCCTACTATGGTTTATCGATGCTCGCTTTTTGCCGCAATGTGAACACATTGCATATTTTGTTTAGGCCCCGACACGAGATTGATGAGCTCTGCCCGCTGCCTGTCACATGCTTCAATGGATCGCATGGGTATCGAGGAGCAGGAGGAAGGGGAAGTGAAAAGGGAAGGGAAAGGGAAAGGGAGGAGAAGTTGGTGGTCGGTAGAACGTCGCTTTCACATCTTGACAGTGGCGCAAACAAATTGTGGCGACAGGAAGTGTGCACAAATACAAGTGACTACAAAGAGCGAGGAGGGGGACAGCAGCGAGAGGTGTGAGCGGGAGGGAGTTACGAGGATTACATTTCTGGTGTCTGAATTGATTGATAGCTATGCCAATGTTGTCTGACATGCAACTAGGTGAGCCCAATATTCAATTCTTTTTCAGTCTGACAGCTATGGCGAAGCCAACAAATAAACAAAAACAAGCAATAATAAAAATATTTAAAAAAAAACCCATTTTCCTAGGGTTCCAAGCTATCGCCTGCTATTAATTTCCATATTTATAAATGTTATATAGTCGGTTGCATGACATTTTCATACTTTTAAAGTGGTACATAAGGAGTGGGCTTCGTGTTAAAAAACATTGCTGATTGCATTTTGTTTCAATAGCTTGGAGGTTTCATAAAACTCGAGAAAGCACTAGCTACTAGATTTAAACATTTGAAAGTAAAGTGCATTAGAAATTTTTAAAATAAGGTAAACATAATCAATTTTTCTTTAAAATTCAGATATTCCAGTACTGAAATTTTATTTTAATCTTGAATACATTTCATCATTTGAAAATGATATGTATTTAAAAGTAGCACAAAGTTATACAAGGCATGGCATGAGAGCGTTTCATTTTAGTCAGATGGTACATATATCAGATATTTTTCTATTCTTCTATCATCTTTTAGAATCAGCATAATTACTGACATTGTCTTGGACTTTAATCTTCCAAATCTCCTTACACTTTGATGTGTTAAATAGTCATAGAAGTTAATAAATGACAGAGTGCTCATCACATTTATAGACTCACCTCCATAAGATATTATCGACTTTATGTTGAACCCGCGACGGACACCTCAAGTGCAATTAAGTTGGCAAATACTCGTACCCTCGGCTAGGCTAGCTAATAAATGATTATTGTGAAAAGAAACTAAGCTCGTGTTCAATAAAAAATACAACAACTGTAAGAGGAACAACAACAAGAGGCACAATTAACCAACAAAATTTAGGGGCACACCCCACAAATTGCACACTCTGCCAACTGGCAATCAATTTCTCGCGCTGTAAATTAACCAACCAACTGACTGGGACCTGGGACAATGGCAGCTGCTAACTGCCTGCCACAGGATGATGGCCAGGCAGGGGGTGGGGGGAGGAGGAGTGGTATTTGCGGCTTAGAGCCCCCGCACAAGTCCCTGGGCTCGCAATCAACGCACATTAATATGCACGAAAACAATAAACAATGCCGTGGAGAGCGCAGGATGAAATAGGGAAGGGAAAGAGGCAGGAGTTATTGGAAAGATTGGGTGGGAGACGGAGAGAGAAGGTGAGAGGGGAGGGGAGGGAGGGGGTAGCGGTTATTGGTGTGAGAGGCGTTACAGCGCGGCAATCATACAAAAAGCAGCCGCCAAAGCAGGCTATCTCTCTCTTGTTTATGTCGTTATTTCCCCCTCTCTCTCTTTCTGCCACTCTCTCGTTGTCGCTCTCTCACTCGCACAAGCCAAGTGAACCCAACTGACAATATTTATTGCAAATGCAGCAATAAATTTCAAAACACCATTCGCTAAGCACCACATGGGGTCTCGAAAATTGAAGATAAATTTTAAGGCGGCAATTTATGATTTGTGAGCATAAGCGTGAGTCTCGTTTCCAGCCTCAGTTGCAACCGCGACTCCGACTGCGACCTCGTCCCTGTTACAGTGTCTCCCTGTCCTCCTCTCCACGGGTTCTTCAGTACCTGCCCGGTTCGGTTGCCGGTACCGGAGACTCTCAGCGAGTCTCGGCGTCTGTATTTGATGCGACCAGGGCTCTTTGTTACCCAGGGCAGGCACAATCAGTGGAGCCGCTGTTGACAAGTGTGGAGTGTTTGCTGCCGCACTCCTTCACTCACGATTCTGCACCCAGCTCCCTCTTCTTCTTATTTATCCTTGTTTTAATCTTCTTCTTCGTCTCCAACTTCTCGTTTTTCAATTGTATTTGCCGCGATTTTACTGCCCGCTGCGATTTTGACAGCTGCTCTCAGGCCTTTCTCTGCCTCTTTCTTTCTTTCTTACTCTCTCCCTCTATCTCTCTCTCCCTGTCTCTTTTTAATAACTGATCAGCGGAACTGCAGTTCATCCCATAAAACTCAGGAAATTACTACCACTAGTATTCATCACATTTACAAATAATTCTCAAAGTTTTCGCGATACTAAAATTATACTTTAATGGAATTCCACAGGAGATACTTAAAACAGCAACAAATTCAGTCTTCTAGGAGATGATTAATTATGATCGAAACTAAATAAATATATATTTTTTGTTTGTTTAATAAATTAAAATTAATCACATCATCTTCCTTAAATTCTAGTATCAGTCTAAGAACTATATTCATTTTTGAAATATATATATATTTTAAATTAAGACCTATTTATTAATGTAAAATTTATGCTGTAATCTAGCATATGTATATGTGGCTTATAAGTATTTTATTTTAAAGAAAAGGCATCACTACAACTTTACAGATTATATTGACTTAGCTAAATTGCTTTTTAATTACACAAAGTACTTCCATGAGAATATACAGATTGGAAGCCAATTAACGAGTGCTCTTTAGGGATTTTCAAGAATTCATAAGTTATTAAAAGGAAACTTATATCAATCGTGTTAAGTGCTTGATAAAAAAAGAAGCAGAAGTTATTGTTTAAGTAAATCTCTCTCATTGCTGGAACACTTTTCTATGCGCTTGCTTCGACAGCTGTCAGTAATAACTCTCGGCCCTAACAACACTCCGTTAACAGTGAGCGGATAAAGGGAAGCCTATAATTGAAGCGACTCCGCTGTGCCGCAAGTTCTTCTGCTTACAACACTCTGCTGCAATTATTCATTCACTTGCGCAAACGAGGTACTAGGAACCGAGTTGAAACTCCGGACCCGGAGTTGAAGCCAAAGCAAAAGCTGCTTGCAATCTTCTCGCCATGCAACAACACAATCCGCTTACAGAGTCTACAGCAGCGCAAAAAATAAGAAAATGTTTATGAATGCGCACATGAAAAATGGAACATCGTTAAGGGCAATTCATAATAAAATACGAGCCGAGTCCGAGTCCAAGTCAACATCGACATCGGCGTCGGTGGGGCCCCATCGGATCTTCCGGAGGAGCCCAGACAGATTCTGACTTTACACTTGGACTCCAAATAATCTGTTTTTCAGCGTTGGGCCAGTTAGACTTATTTTTGATACCCTCACAAAAGGTACTGGAATGGAAATTAGGCAGCAAGCCTTCGATCGACTCGTCAATTAACTTTTGATACGAATATAATATAATTTTATTTTATCTGCCCCAAATAAATGTTTTTTTATTCAATAATTTTATATTTTATAACAAATTAACTACTACATTATTTTATTTATTTTTTTCTTAAAGTAGAAACTTTATTTTACAATATATCTATAAAGAAAAAGAAGTTCTGAAAAGAAGTACATTTCACTGAAGCGGTTTTCAATAATACTTACATAGTATCAATCTTAAAAATTAATGTGTAGTTTTATATAAAATAAATATCAAAGATTAATATTTTGCAGAAGATATTAATTCTTGGCAGATACATTTGCCAAGAAGGGTATTTGATATTCGTGTTGTCCAAATTTACTGCGTGATATCCCTTGTTGTTTTCGCGGCGTTCAAATTATGACTGCAAGCAGGATATTGGGTTAAAGTTTTCGTTGTTTGTCCATAAAGTTTGTTGCCATAGCCACAGCTGATTTGTATTTGTGGCAACTGGCAGTCGACCTGGCTAAATGAAGCTGTTGCAGGCAGAGCGACAAGGACAGAGGCAACGGCAACTGCGTTTCAATCAGCAGCGACGACCCCAAATAACCAGGCAGAGAGAGCGGCTTATCAATAATTTCATTTTCATATGAGCATCCCGAGCGATAGGCCATAAATATGAGTCCAGGCCCCGTCGAGTGGCTAGGGAAATTTATAGAGTCTGTTGCTGGGCCTGTCAGGTGAAATAAATAATAAATTCGTTATATTGCCGGACAGCGGCAGCTATCAACAGTCGGCAAGCAGCAACAACAACAACAACGACATCAATGTGGCATGCAACAAATCGAGGCAGCGGCAACAAGGGGCGTTGTGATGTGGCCCCACGCCCACATTGGAGTCGCTCCTTCGATTCACACACACACAACACACACATTTACACACATAGGCACAGCTGCAAGAGTTGCGGCATCGTTGCATGCCCCTTGGCCAGCAAATTTGAATTCAATGAAAGATGAAATCATTAAGTTTGAGGCAATTTAGAGGCTGCAACATTTGCCCCGCGAATTGTTCAATCGTGCGGCGAACGAACGAACGAAATAATATCGAATGGGATGACAGGAGGGAGTGCAGATGAGTTTGGGAGGCGTTGTTATGGCATTAGCATTGGGGGCATCAGCCAATAAATATACATAATACACATTTTCTTAATTTATATTTAGTCATTGATATTTTTACTCAAATATTATATTATTATTTAAATCAGTATACATTGTTATAAACACAAATATATATTTAAATGGAACTCTTAATCCAAAGACGGTTTTTCTTGTTGTTGAAGGGAATCAATTAGAGGGCACAAAAATTGCAGCTCATGGGCAAAAACGGTGGCTACTGAAAGGGCATAATGAACTTTTTATGCAAGTACTGCATTGCATTTTCCTGCCAGGTTATGGCCCGGCCAATAAATCTTAGACAGCAGCTAAAATTTGGCCCAAAGAGACGGGGCTGGGACCAAGCTTGGTCGGACAACAAAAGCGCATATAAATCAACGATCAAGACAATTGCCCTGTAATAATTTTAACTTCTTTAAGTCGCAGGCCAGCCCACACCTAACCAACCGAGAGACAGACACCTCAATGTGGCCAATACCAATACCAATTGCGATCTGGCGGCACATAAAAATAACAGCTTATCGGCCAAGAGAATCGTGTCGTAGCACGCCTACCAACTCAAAAAGGCATTAAAATATGAAACAACAATTGCAAAGCGGATCCAACTGGAGGAGTTGTTGCAGTTGCACTTGGAGATGGGGATGGGGATGGGGATAAGGTTGGAGATGGCAGAGGCAGAGCCAGAGCCAGAGGAGGAGAACGACTCACCTCAGGTGAAATCAACAGCAGCAACAGTCGGCGTTCTGTTTTTTTAGGAGGGGTTTCCTCCGATTCCTGTCACTTCTTCGCACTGCTGCCCTCAACTTTGGTAGGCGGCAGCCAACGGCAGCGGCACGTTTTCTTGGCAACAGCTTCGTGAAATTCCTAAATTCCCCCACCTACTATTTACCAACGTGCCACACAGAGACCCATCCAGCTAAAGATATATAGCCAAATATAAATATATATGTATGTATGTCTGTATAGCGCCGACTCAAATCGCCATTGTTTGCCGCAGACAGTTGCTTACAACTTACTCGACAATTCGAATTGCATGCGATATCTCAATTTGGAGTCTCATAACAGACCAGAAGTAGGATAAGGAGAAGGAGAAGCTCGAACTGGATAGAGATTGGAGTATCGTTTAGAGGTTATTGTTTCACAATTTATCTGTAATGATGGATCTACTGACGAAAGATCCCTTCTCCTTTGATTTAACTTACACTAAAAAAATAAATATATTTACGTAAGTAATAAAAGAAAAAGATATAAGACTCATCCTGAATAAATACTTTACTTTAATTATTAATGAATGAATTATGAATTTGATGAATCAGTAATATTTTCACTAGGTGGCAACGATATCTTATATAAAACTGATGATGGATCTGATTTAATTCATGCTCGTTGACTTTAAGATTTTTGATGCCTTGAACTGATTCAAAATAGACCTAGCTGAGAGCTCTATATTGTCAAATGTTTTATTTATGAGTTTTTCGTTTCAAAAATGGCAATACAGTTCTTTTATTCCTTGACCTACTGCAAGATAAACGCATCTTTAAACTATAGTTGTAAAAAGATTAAGTTTAATCAAATTCAGTCATTTTACTCAAACAATTGCAGCATAGTTAACCTGGCCTTGCAAGTCATTAGCTTTTAATGTCAGTCCATCACAAAATCTCAACACACTCGACACACAAAGCCCATAAATGTTTATGTAAAATACGAGTATTAAATTCATGTGAACGGAGGGATGGCCCACAAGCAGCCAACATGTCAGCAGCTGGCGTATCTGGAAGAGTTGAAGCAGCGGCTCCAGGACCTGCGCCTCCGTCAGGAGACGTTCATGGAGGAAACAGCCGAGATCCTGCGCAATATTGGCCCATTAGATCGTCCTGTGAACACACAGACTCTGCCATCCAAGGTCGCCGTCTCTCCGAAACCTGCTCGAAGTGTGGATGATCGGGAGTGTGTGGATGATCGCGAGTGTTCGGGAAGCATCAAGCAGTTGATTCAACGCTTCGAGGATCTGCGTCAGACATCGAGGCAGTTCAGCGATCAGGCCATGCCCGAGGAGCTCCTTGGGGTCGATGTGAGAAAGCTGCTGAAGGGCTATGAGAATCTCGTTGTGGAGGGCAATATTCTGCAGAACAATTGGCTGCTCTTAAAGAAAACTACGGAAAGTTGTGCGCGTCAAGGAAATAAGGTTGAACCCAAATTGAAACAGCCGAGCTCAAAATCCCCTTCTTTCGCAGAGCAACCATACGATGCCCAGCTTAAGGTCCTGCCCAGAGCCACTAGATCCCTCAAGTTCAGTCTCGAGTCGAATACACACAAATACACTGACAAGTTGAACAAAAATAGCAACAAGCAATTCGGTAAGGAAGTTCAGCTACTCTAACAACTGGCGATTTCAATACGCTTTCGCAGAGAAATCTTTGGAAAACCAGCCGAAATTCAATCCGAGAATCATCAGACGCCACAGTTCCAAACTAATCAAGTTCAGTATCGAGTCTACAACTCAAACCTATGTTGAACAAGTTAAAAAGGTACAAAGGGATTATGGTAAGTTTTAAAATTACTTGATTAGCTTTATGCATAATCAGATTGTAATAAAGTTTCTGATTGATAGTTTAAATATATTTTTATAAGTTAAGAATATGTAATTGAAGCATGAATACACTTAAAATAAGTACAGATTTTAGGCTAGTATATTCTTAGTTTAATCAAAAAATTCTTTCCAATATCCAGATAATGAAAATCGTCAACGCTTTGGAGCATTGCTGCAGTTGTTACTACGTGCCAATCCGTTCAGAACATGCGCCAAACGCAGTGTATCTTTCACCGAGGAAAGCCGAAAGAACTGATGAACTGAACTGAATTCAAAACAGAAGAAATAATACTTATAATAGTGCCGAAATTCCTGTTATTGTGATAAAGTTAACATGCAAACAGTTAAATAGAACACACAAAAACACACACGAATGCGTTCATTAATCAATAGACACGCCACACATCAGTGTGTCAATATTTTGCCTAATTAATGTGGCATCCATTTCGGGTGTCAAGTGCATTGAGAGGGAACCACGGCAGCGGCACCGTCGTCGTCAAGTGGGTCTGAGACCGCAGTACCGAGTGGACCACCACCAGACGCTAATGTAGCTGTCGCTATATACTATATATGTATATGCAAGTAAAAAGGATGGAACGATGGGTCTGGTCTCGACGTATGGCAGCAACTGCTGCGCTGACAGCGCGTTTTAGTCGCCCATGGAATACCGAAAATAAATCTTGGCATGTCGTGACAGCGACACCGAGGGAGACAGCAAGAGCGGGCGACAAAGGGAGACGGGGATAGAGGGGAAGACAAAATACTTTGCCCCACACGCAAAGCGAGAGAAGTAAACATTTAAATTGAAATTAAGTGGCTTGTTTGGCGTCATCGAATGCAGCAGCTAATGAGACGCGATTGGGGCCAGTTGCAGCTGCATTTGAAAAGAGAGAGAGAGAGGGAGAGAGAGAGAGAGAGAGAGGGAGGATCATGCATAATCTCAGCAGGGAATCTTTTGATAAGCATCAACATCTAATCATTCTCTACTATTTTATATTGATTGTAATTAAATCATGGCAGAGTTAATGCAGCTGCTGCCACACCTTGCCACATAATAATACCATAAAAAGCATGTTTGGCAATGATTTGTGGCAATGCAATCGATACACAACACGAGCTGCGAGAACTGCAAACTGAGAACGCAGACTTGGGAGCTTTGGAGCTGAGCTCTTATCGCGTCGACACGAGCGATGGAGATGCTAATCAGCGACAAGAGTTGCTGCAAGCGACACGACGACAACATGTACGACAGCAACATGTGTTGCAGTTGCAGTTGCTGCCACAAATAAACAATACTGCTGCACTGCAAAATACCCTGCAACTGCCATCTGTAACTGCAACAGACTCGAACTCAGTAAATTCTCCAGACTCAAGCCACCCACTGTCAACTCGTGTAAAGTACAGGGTATTTAAACAGCTGTCGACATTGCCATTTACTGTCACATCGTTTGTCGGCTCTCCGTTTTGCCTTCAATCGCTGTGACCCGCTAAATTTTTATAATGTGGCAAGTGGCATGCCGCTCTTTGGGGCCGAAGTGTGGACCAGTCGGCAGGTGGAAACCCACCAAAGAAGGCAATGCGGCAACGTCAACAGATATCGCAACATGCGAGCACAATTTACGTGTTGCATGATGTGGCTGACCTATTGCAACGCTGCCACATAAAACAAACATCTGCTTGCCCAAAAGCATAAATATATATACATATGTATGCTTGATTCACTTGATAAATGCCTCAAAATAAGCAGTTAATTAAAAGCGAGCTTAAGGATTGGCTAAGACGCAAAATGAGTTGGAAAATAATGAAATATTATTTCGTCATTAAAGCAAGAAGAGAAGAATTTTTAATTAATTATTTATTGCATCTTAATATGAGAATAATTTTAATTATTATTTAAAGCTGCTGATTAAATTTGTTTAATTTATTTTGGCACAGTCTAAGATATGTATAAATATTTAAAAACGACAAGTAAAATCAAATTGAATCTGTAGATATAGGGAAAAATAGAAAAATAAATTTTATGGAAACCAAAAACCTTATTACGTAAATTAAATTTTTTTCTGTTTAAATATTAATGTTTTTCGTATTTTTTTCATCAACTTTATTTTCATCTCTACCAAATTATACGTCTATCTATGACAAACTATTATACCCATTAAATTTCATATATTTTTGCTGTTTATTTTATTTATGTTCTTTCCCAAAACTAACAACTTTTGCCACATTTCAATTGTACATTCTTTGGCCTTGGCTAATGCCTAATGACTTTGCTATGAGCGAGTTAACAATTGCGTTTCCATTTCTATTAAGATGAATGCTCATTCAATTTGAAACTACACTCAATCTCATGTGCATATATGTATGTATGTGTGTATACTGTGTACTCTATATTATTTGGTTTCTTCATTTAAAATTCGCAAAACATGGCCAGGCCATTAATCATTTTTGCATGCAGCAGGCGAAAGTTGATTCATTTTTTGAAAGGGAGGGGCCAAAAACAAAATGAATATTTTCTTTACTTCTTACGCAACACTGGTCGCAAGATTGATGTGACATTTGTGTTGGCTCTCGAGAAATATGGCAGAAATATGGCAGCCCTTGGCAGCTCTCTCTCTCTCACTTTCTCAGTCTTTCTCTCTCCCCTGGAGACTGTTTGCCCTGAAATTGGCAATGAAAAATTCTAACGCCAGCCGAAACGACATTTCAATTTGAAAGTGCTGGGCACTCTGTGTCTGTCTCACTCACTCTCTCTCTCTCTCTAACACTTGTTTTTCTCTCTGTCTTTCCTCACTTACACTCTCAACAGCACCGCGATGACAGTGAGTGCGAGAAATATATCGCCCGCAGCATATTTTGGGTTTTGGGTTAACTTTGCTTCACAGAGCTGAGCTGCCATGGTTGCCAGGCCATGCCAGACATTCTGGCACGCCATCTATCATTCGAGCTCCCAGCTCTAAGGGTTGTTGATGCTCCCCATAAATTATTTTTGCACGACCGCCTTTCCCTTTTGACTACTGCGCCAAACATTTTTGCGCAGTGTAAACGACATCGAAGACAGTGCAAAAGAAAACAAAACAGAAAGAAAAACGGAAGAAATGGCCAAAAGCCGAAGGCAAATCCAAAGCGCATTTCGTTAACATAACTTACAACTTTGGCTTTGAATGCAGCTGTCGTATTCCACGGCTCATTATACGAGAAGTCCTTTGGGCCAAGATCTTATAATGAATTGCCCCAGAAAAGAACGAAGACATTTAAATTATTCATACTTATGTAATCAGCATTAATCTGCACTGATGATTATTTTCACTCATGTCTAAACTTTTTATTTCTCTATCATTATAATCATTTTAAAAATATTTATTATAATAAATATTTAAGTTAATGAAGATCTGTAGAAAGCTGTTTAATTTCTCCCTTTTATTAAATCTAATCGCACTAATATTTCTAAAATCAGTCCTTCTTCAGAAAACAATTCAAGAGCTTTGCATAGTGAAAATATCTCGTGAGTTCGCTTTGCATTCCATTTAAGCTGAAATCCAATTTACAAATCCTATCTAAAGATGAAAATTTCAGGCAACCTAAAAACCGAAAAATGTTGCAATTAAAGGAAAACCTCAGCAAGAATGCTGCAGTTAAGCTTTTCACCCAAGTGCTATCCGCAGAACACAAGTTATCAAGTTGTCAAGTGGACCACCGCCCCCATTAGAGGGAGGGTGGGAGGAAGGAGAGGGGAGGGTGCTGCGAGGGGTAGGGGATGTTGAGTGTCGAATCGAGCTGCACACACGAGACGAGTAAAATGGCCACAAAGTCATTTTGGACTGCTTAAAAGTTGATTCGAAAAGTTGTGCACCGCACACGACGGATGGGGGGGGGGGGGGAAGTACGTGGATGGTGTGGAGGGATGTGGGGGGAGTGAGGTGTGACACAGGAAGCCCTAAAGGGTCCTGGTACTTGAACGTCGACGTCGACGTCGGCGTCTCTGACATACACACAATTAAGCATAATCACCTACACACACAATTAAACCAACAAGCACACACACACACACACACACAACCTGCCGTCGTCGTCGTTGTCGTCGTCGCCATACAATTTCCGCAAGTCGTAAAAGTCGGTAATTTATACCTTTTGCCCCATATGCTATGGCATGGTAATTTGTTAAGTAGAGTTAAAATAATTGCTCGTATTTATAATTTACACATTTTGGCTTGGCAATTTATCGTTGCGCTGAAAGTGCGCTAGATATCACAGGCCCCTACCCCTACAAGCCACCGCACCACCGCCACACACACACACCACTTACACCACCGCCTTACCCAACACTGGCGGGAGAGAGAGAGAGAGAGCAAGAGAACTAGAGAAAGAGATAGTCGCTGATGCAGAGCTTGTCTTGCATTTTTCGGTTATTTTGCGTTGCGCTCCGCAAATTTATGGCCCCGACTTGCGCGTCTGTAAAGGAAACGACGCGTCGGCCTCATAGATGCTGTTAAACGTTAAACTGGAGCTGCCAGTGTTGGTCGACAGCAAGTTTTAGTCGCTATTAATTTTCCCTGCCCTCCTCGGTCTGCCTTTACAACAAACCAACACGAACTTTCCCTTTCGCTCGAGAAATATGAATGGCAATGCCAGATTTTCTAGACTTGCAGTCACAGGCGGCAGCTGCCGACCAAAAGTTAAGTTTATTTATCATTCCACGGTTGAAAAGGTTCAAAGTTCAGTTACCATTTAGAATAAGAATTTATATTTTAGCTTAACCACTTGGTTTCTAACTTAATTTGCAATTGTTTTTATTGAATCACCTTGAGTTGAATCATAAAGTTGAAAACCAAGATGAATCACAATTGTCAGGTACTATTATGCACTTTACTAATATTGTATCAACTAGTTATGTAATTATGCTTTGAAAGATCCGAAATTCAAATTCGCGAAGCTATTTTCGAATACTTTAATTTGTTTGAGCATCAATCGAGTTAATTATATCGATCTTAAAAGTCGATGTCTTGAGGTACAAAATTATTTGAACAAAATGTAAATGTAAAGAAAATTTAGCGAAACCTCGATCGAATAAGACAGTCCGAATAGAGAGTTGAAATATCATACTCTTATTTTCATCATCGTAAACGGTACAATAATTATAAAATATCATATTATTTCATATGCTTTAAGTTTAAGCTTAAATGATAAATTTTTATTTAATCATCGCAGTATTTCTTGTGTCTAACTTTCGGAGACAAAGTAGACAATATGTTCGCACTACTTTCATATCGTGACTTTGCCGATTCTCGAGCAAATTACCAAGAGCACGAAATTTTCGAAAACCATAAAACATTGCAAACAATAAATTTAATGTTAATGGGTTGAAAAGTGCTGGGAAATTTCGCTACTTACTTTGTGTGCTGCGAACATTTTATAAAACATTTATTTGCTTGATTCCTAGCCTCATTTCCGCATGTTGCGTTCCTGGTTCCTTGTTTCTCGCTCCTCGTTCCTCGTCCTGCTTCAACTCCACCCACTTTCCGAAATATATTGTCTGTCTGTCCTGTATGCTCGCGACCCAGCCCGGCTATAATGAGGCCATAAAAAGGGTTAAATAAAATGTGCAGCAATTGCTATAAAGGCAATCCCCAACTGGGGGACTGGGCCACTGACAGACAAAATTTGCACGCTTTTATTTTCCCGATTTTCACGCCGTTGCTTAAGAATTATCGACGTCTTTTAAGCGGCATTGCGGCAAAGGGAGGAGGGGGAAAAACGAAGAGGGTGATGGGAGGCCGCAGTGAAATTACAGCTTGTAGCTACAAATTGCTTCCGTTGCAGGCACTTGAAGGTTCTGCCGGGCAAATTGCGAGGGGAATTCAACCGAAAATAGACACATCAATGAAATTTATTAGTTTGCATGTGCAAACTGCAGCTGTGGTTGTGCGAGTGTGTGTGTATGTGTGTGTGTGTGAGTGTGTGGCTGAGTTGGGACTTCCAATTGCCGGACTTGAGGGAAGATTTTAGGTTGTGAAACTTGACGCCCTCAAAGCGGATGCAACTGACTGCTAATTTGGCGCGACTGGCGAAAATTAATGATACTCCGAATGTAATTCAGTTAGAGTATTCAGGGATCGCCATGGCTCACTCCCTATTACAAGGGTTTTCAGTTCCGCAAAGGTTACAATTTAATTGTGCATAAAAGCCAATTTAAGTATGTTAGGCAATGTTTTAAATTAATAAAATAAATAAAGCTGGAAAAGAAACACTTCACTATTCTATATTGAGTTTAAGAGATTAGATCATTTTCTTCTTTAGTAAATTCTTAACCAGGGGCGCCCAAAACTGCCTTATGGATGTAATTTCTTATAATTTTCCAATGTGCGCCAGAAGCTTACCAATGTGTATTCTCACATACTTCCCATATCTATTCTAATATTCTTCGCAACAAGAATACGAACACGTTAAATTCCTCATTTCTTCATGCAAGTCTTTATTTTATTTAAATTGCAGAGAGTGAAAATAATAGATATTACTGCACTTTATGTCTAGATCTCTAATCGACAACGACCTCGTGCTGACTTACGAGTATTCGACTCTTTGATCTCGCCGCGCTTTTCACACTTTTATGACTTTTATGAGGCACATCATAACAGCGACATAACAAACTCGTATACGGAATTGTGCGATGAAATATACGGAATTGTCGGGAGTCATGTGAAACGAAGAGCAGACTTTTGGTTGCATTTAATTTACATTGCAGTTTGTGCGTTTATTACGATTATTTATTTATTTATTACGTCTATTTTCGGTACTTTTTATGGAGTAGTCACACAACGTGGCCCTCCTATTTGTTTTTAGCCACACACACAGTTCTCAATGTTCCTTTCTCCTCGTCTCCGTGTCGAGTTTACGATGCCTCAAATAGTGTGATAATTAGGTGAACAGGCGGCTGCCAACGTGCGGCGCAACTTCAAAGGGAGAAACAACTCGAACACGCCCACACAGTGCTTACGCCTCTCTATCTCCCTCTCTCCCTCTCATTTTGTTTACTTCTCTTTCTTTCCCTCTGGGCCTGTCTCCTTTTAATGATGATGAATTCTTTGGAATAGATTCCTCAACAGTTTACAATGACTAAACATCAGATATTGTTATGAGGAATTGTCTTTATGTTTATGGCTCGACATCGGAAGTAAATACTGATTATTGCGTTATTTATTTCTGATAAACACAAGACAGGTAAAACAGGAGAAAATGGTTTATCAGCGATATCCAAGCAGGCTATAAATTTGTCCGGTGTTGTTCTTCATTTCATGATTTTGACATAACTAGTTTATATTAAAAGACAAAAAATAAACTAAGTGGGATCAAATGATCCAGAGTTAAATTCAGTTGATATTATAATAAAAAACACTTATTTTCTATTATTTAAAATAATAAGTTTATAAAATTGATATGTGATTTGTTTCTTCTCCCTCAATCGATTTGCCCTTTTTTGAATAATCTCTTCCTTTTTGAATTTTATTCATTGCTGTGTTTCCAGACTATTCTTTATACAGTTTTCGATCAAAAGGAATTAGGGAATGTCAAAGACTGCGTCACGTGTAAACAAAACATTCCCTAAAATATTCAAAAAGTTTGAGTCGAGTCAAAACCTCATTATCGTGCTCAACATTAATCAGCTGGACACCGCAAAGTCAACGACTGTCCCAGCACCCCTCGGCACCCCTCGGGCCATACTCCTCGTCCTCCTCCTCCTCCTCCTCTTCCTTCTCCTCCTGCTTATGCACATTAAGCGGTGTTGCGGTCAACAAAGTCCATGACTTTATTAATTGCTGCTCATTAGCGCTCTGGGCTCATCAATCAATGTGACCGCAACGGGGACGTGGCAGTTATCCATTGTCCAAAAATACTTATGTACTCCGCACTCGGTAGATGCCACATGGAACCCAAAGGCGAGAGAGAGAGTGAACATGACCCACAGATGCAGATAACGCATAATTTACTGGCAACCAAGTGCAGATAAGCCTTCTGTCTCTGCCGACGCATTGACAAACTGCAGACAGGCGGATATCAGAGGGGGTTTAGAATTGGTAATGGAGTTGGGAACGAAGACAGAGACTCCGTGTTGGAGTTGGAAATTGGAAGCGAAGTGAACAGTGGACAGTAGGCGCCCCGAAAACTTTGTCGCCATTGGACATTATCGCAATTTCTAATCGACGCAGCTACAAAATGATTGAAATTCAAGTCCCACCAACGGCAGCAGCAACAACAGCGCAGCAGAAATAATAAATGACCCGCGGCCCACAGCAGGGAACCGAACCCAACTCAACCCAATCCAACCCAGAGACCCAGACGACACTTGTAACTGAATACCCCCGCTGCCCGCGGACCACAAGACTCGGCAGGGAAGCATGTGTAAACTTTCCAAGAGAGAGGACACACTAATTAGCGACCATTGATCATTTTGGCCCTGGCGCCTGGGTGCGACAACGACAACGACGACGACGACAATGATGACGACAATAAAAAACAAAGAGCAGTATAACAGTTCAATAGACCGAACTCTTAATACACTTGCCGAGATATTGACAAAAACTTACAAATTACAGCAAGTGTGAAAAATATTTGGAAATATTTTACAAATTAATTTAATTCGAGAACATAAAGAATAACGAAAAAAGAATAATAGATAATGTTGTTTCCATATTTAATATTAATTAAATATGACACTTAAAAGTATTATTTTTATATTGCCTAATATTGATCTCTTTTATAATATTCATAGTTTGCAGACTATCTTTGGTATACCATCTTAAATAATTCAAGAAAAATAGAATAAAGTTTTGTTTCTATTATCAATATTATTTTAAGATTATACCAAAGCGAACCTTAATATACCCCATAGATAGAGTATGGCTTTCGAATTGAGTCGTTACAAAGTGGGCCCATAAAATGAGAAATGTGCATTTGAATAATATAATCATAAGCGAGTTTAGTCGTCTTATTGGGGGTTGATTTCCCCTCTGGGCATAGAATACGATGACTATTCGTAATCATAATCGTAATAGAGCTGTCTGGCACAGCGGGATCCATGACAACAGGCAGCCAGCTGATCCTGGAGGTGATAAGTGACCATACTTTTAAGTTTTAATTGGTGCAAGCTGATAATTTCTTCTATTTAGTGAAGCAACCTAATTAACATGTAGTACACTCCATTTAAATGACCGCAACTCCTAAACATAAACGGAAACATCAACATAATTCACCATCGAATATTCAATTGGGAAAAGCTCAAGCACTGCGACTTCAGCTTGGCCCCCATTTCATTCGGTGAGGCGGACTCAAAGTGCCATAAATTAATTAAACCCATTTAACATGCGTCATAAATTTATAAACAATACACCCAAAGCTAATTAGCCGACACGAAAATTGCTACGTACGTAGCTAGCTGGGCCAAAGCAGCCAACAGAGCTAAACAGCCAAATAGCTATGGAGACAAAGAGCCAAGAGCCGAGAGCCAAAGAGCCTCAGAGTCATGGTCCAAGTGTCGGAGGCTAAGGAGACAGCGCGTTGCATACTTCGGGGCGTCCACTCGAGTCAAAGGACAATGGGGTTAACAGTCGCAATCTTGATGAAAATATGCTTTGTTCCTAAACACAAATTATATTCATATTTATAGAAAACTACAATTTTCTGTGTGTTATTATTAATTTAGCATATTATACATATATTTATTTTTTAATTATTTAAATAATTTTTTACTTTTTAAACTACTTTTCTATGTCTTCAACTATTTTTCCTATTACTTTAGCACTTCCTCTTCTATCTCTCATTTTACAGCTCTGGTCTTTATTTGGCCAAAACAAATTTTCGAATTTTCTTAGCCAAGTCAGCGGCCACAGATGGCGGTTGTTGGATGTTGGTTGGATGTTTTGGCCGCTTTATTTGCCCGCTTGGCTGAGTTGCTTCATAAATAAAATGAATTCGTACTCAAACCGACAGCCATAAATAATAAAGTGCAAGCCCCCGAATACGATTGCGATTGAAGCTGGGTCTGCCATGAATTTGGGGAGATGGCAAATCGCACGGCGCCCACAACAATAACAACAACAGCAACAACAAATACTAGTTACAAGACGAGTATCTAAGCAAGTCTAGAGGTTCCTGGTTGCCAACTGCTACCACTGCTGTTGGCCAAGTCAATTGCCACAAAGGCAACACTTTCTGCTTCGTGAATTTTAAGATTTACGCTGACACTTGGCAGGGGACAAGGAACAAGGGGCAAGAGGAGAGAGTGAGAGATAAAGGAGAGAGGGGAAAATGAAGTTCAGCTGTTTTGTCGTTCTCTGACTGTGAATTATGTGGTGTTAGCTGGAGAATTATTGTGGCTGTTCAAGCTGCCTGTTTTCGGCTACCGTTGCCTCATAATGAGTTGCCCAGTAATTTTCACTCTCTCTCTCTCTCTCTCTGAATTCCCCTTGTGATTCCTGTTAAGGCAACAGCTGTTGTGAAATGCAATTCGGAGGATGCAGACATTAAAGCGCCAGATACATAACAACATTGGTCCACTTTGTGGGCGCAGACAGTGCCATTAACATAACTCAACACAATCGTCGACTCAGCCCTTTTTGTACCCCCACAAACCCCCCTCTATTCGTCCTGCTATTCCCCATTTCCCCGCATACATACCTCATGCCCAGAGAGTGTACGCTGTCAGGTCGTAAACATTGTTTTCTTTGGTTTTTAATTGGATTTTATTATGCCAGCCAAAAGTCAGCTGTCTGATATATTTATGATTATTATGTTGGCGTGTTTTTGGCTCTTTTTGCCAGGGCTGCCGTATCAGGCAATAATAAAACATGTCTGGAACTGTCCACTTGCTGACATGGGATGTTTATTATTGTGCGATTACTTTGAAAATATAAAAATGTAAAGAATGGAAAGAAGAATTAAACTAAAGTAACTCGAAATATTTTTAAGAACTGTCCACTTGACTTGACAAATGGACATTCCACTCAAAACTGTCCACTCGTTAAATTAAATGTAGAATTATCTGACATTTTCAATATGTGTAACATATCATTGAAACAGTATGTACATATCTTGTTTGACAATCAACAATCCCGTCAAGAGATTCCCAATTGAAGAGCTGCCGCTTCGAGGAACTGTCCACTCGACTTACCAAGATTAATTTAATACTATAAGACAGTTTAAAATACTCAATATGTTTGAAAGACGACATTCTAGGTAATTCGTAATCCCCTTTAATTTTTCCCCTTGATAGATCGCATTGTACTCTGCAGCCCTGATCTTGGAGTCACTTTAGTTTTTGGCGCTGTGGGCGCATTTGGTTAATTGCTTGGATGAACAACTAATTTGATGGCAGTTCAAAAGAGCAGCGGCAAACACATAAAATTTATATGCATGCGATGCGATGCATGTGTAACGGCACTTAGGATGCCCCCCTCCCCCGCTCTTAATTCTTCCCCTTCCCATGACTCACAATTATGGAGTGACAGAAGGGCCGCCAAAAAGATAAAACGCAACGTGGCGCTCACTATATGATATAGAGAGTGAAAGATATATATATAGACAGACAGAGAGACAGACAGAGAGGGAAATGCACATAGAAACATGTATTCAAATTTATGCGGTGGGGCTGTCTGTTGATATATCTGAGTGTGTATGTGTGTGTGTACGTTGTGGGCTGCCTTTTGTGCAGTCAACGATTTTCATGCTTGAGCGATTGCCACAATGAGCGTTGGCCGGAGGGGACACACCAGAGATAGAGACGGAGAGACAGAAAGAGAGAGACAGCGACAGGAGCTGGGACACGGTAAGAGGCGTGGGCGGAGAGGAAGAGGGAAACGGGGACGGGGGTTGTGCTGTGACTGTGACTGAAGCAGGCGGCATAATTAGTTTGAAACGGAAGCTAATTTATGTTTTGGCAGTTATGTTTAAATTAATGTTACAAAAATTAAATGCTCATAAATAAAACAAAATTTATGGTCGCTGCTGTTTTGGGCTAAACGAACCCCGACAACTAGGAGATCCTTCCGTATCGCATCGTGGGCGCCGGGAAGGGGAAAGACAAGTCCAGGGTGGGCGGGGTAAGGAAAATGGGAAAATTCTTAATGTGTGTGAAGCAATTTGTTCTTATGACCGACGCGTCGGGGCATTTGCGACCAAAAAATTCCAGCAACGTGTTTAGGGTCCATTAATGCGGCTCTTGCCAAAGGCACTTAAATGCCACGGACATTGCCAGTGCGTTCAGGTATTTATGACTGTCTTACAGGATTTATCTGACCCCAAGAATTATTTTTATATTTACTGCAGGCAACGCACACACTTCGGTCTATGAACGTAAAACATTGCTAAGCTGAATACTGACAGTGGTATAATTCAGAACTCCAATTATATTTGATAATAACAAATAAATATATGAATTAATTAATAATATGTATTAAATTTTAATTCAAATAAAATATTTTAGCAGTCCCACATTTATTTTTATTTCACCACATCATTTTCTTATATGCCATTTCTCAGTTACTTACTCTTATTTAATACAAAAAAAATAGATAAACATCATCTACAACATCTAATCGAAAATTATAAAAGCTTTCATCTGAAATTCCTATAGTTTATTCTATAGATGAAACGTCAATTTTGCCAACCATAAATTTTACTGAATACAATAATATATGTATAATAATATATTTCAATACCAATTCAGTAAGTTGAAAATGGGATATTTGTAGCAATAAGAGTATGAATAGCATAATGGGCATGAAAAAACCTTTCAAATTTGCAACGCAATCTGTCACTTAGTTTCAACAGAGCTGCCAACTGTGCCCAGTCGTATTTCATAGAGAAAGAGAGACAGAGAGGGAGATAAAGAGTATAAAAGAGAGAGAGGTATAGGGAGAGCAAATGAATGAAAAATGAATTTAATTGCCCTATGCTGAGTGTCAACATTTTTGAAATGGGTTCGAATTTGTTGTATCCGAATCCGACAAAGGATTTCGGACAGCAACACTGACAACATAAGAAAAATAAAATACGAAAAATTTGGCAACATTTTTATGACAGCGACAGCAGTAAAACTTTGACCCCTGTCGGTTTCGTTTGACCAGCAAAAAGGAAGGAAGGCGGAAAATGGAAGGGTTGGAGTGTTTAGCCTGTTTGACCCACATCAGGGTCTAAATCATGGATACGCATGTCGAAAGCTTTCGCCCCCGACTGAGCATGGGATCGAAGTACATGCAGAGATATGTATGTATAATCGAGTATTTGTTATTGCTGACTATTCGCAATGTCGAGTCGGTGGGCATCAAAGTGAATTTTACTCCATTTGCCTGCTTCAGTCATTCTGTCAGTCGACAAATCTCATATCTCTCTTCTCTCTCTCTCTCGGACAGCATTTTCGGTTTTGCGTTTTGGGTTTTCGGCTCTTCGTCTTGGCCCGCTTGGCTGTCTCTGGCAGAAACAGCAATGGCAATGGCAACCGCAAAGAGCAACATAATGAAAAGTGTTTGGTCATTTATTGTTTAAATGTCTGACAGCATGTTGACAGCCAAATGCCAAAGTAAGTTGTCAGACAGAAACAGACACTGAAACACAGCAACAGAGCAAGAGAAACGAGACCACGGCATGACCATGACGATGGCGTCTGGCACTGGCAGGCAAACAGTCTGGCAAACTGGCAAACTCGCAAACTGGCAACTGGCAAACCATCTGAGTGAACACTTGGAAGTCGAGTTGGGTCACCCTCGTGCAATCCATTTGCCACTCACTGCCCACCACATTCGAGGATCTGGCGACATTTGCTTTGATGTCGTAATTTGATTGAGATTCGGCTGTGAAAGCCACAGACCGTACTAAGGACCAGGCAATTAACTTTCATGCATTATTAAGACATGTCTGTCCAAATAATACAACTGGAGAAAAAAGATATACTTGTTTACCTTTGATTGTGTTATAAAAGTGTAAAGTTAAAGACGATATATATATCGTTATTATCGTTGCAGGGTATCGCCAAGTTCATCAACCTTATTCGAGTAAAGCTTTTACTTCTTAAGTAACTCAATAAGACTATTCCCTCAACATTTTATTCGCTTGCCAATAAAAGATAAATAATGCTCAATCTGAAGTCATAAAAAACTACAGATACTTTGCGAGTGTATAACTGCAGCTAAAAAAATGATGGCGAAGGGGGGAGATAGGGAAATAGGGAGGAAAATAAGACAGTCAGCGACAGGCAATTCTCGAATGACAATTGTAAATTGTTTAAATAAAATTTATGAGTGCCCAAATGTGTCGCCATATAATTTCATGCACTTTAACATAAAATTTATCACAATTTGTGTGCGCATATTTCTTTGACTTTTGCCTTCTACATACATACAATACAACGCCCCGCCACTTAAATAGTTTATGTGCCCAGCCTGTCAGCCTGACCATTTTTATACCCTGTGCACAAGAATTCCATAAAAGTTTGGGGCCATTAAAAAGCAGGAATAAAGTTGGAATTCTATATAAAGTTGATTGTAAATATCATCGACTTCTCAATCAAAGTCATAGTGTATTCTCCTAGGCTTACAAATTCATTTATATTAGATCAGCTTTAAAAAAGAAATCTGGTCCCCAACTCTGACCATTTCAAAAAGATCGGATATTAATCAGAGAATTAACATAAAATATTTAAGTTTTGCGTCTGTTGTCTGAAAAAAATATTTTGAAATTGCCACTCTTTTTTGTATGATTGAATACTTATATGGACAACAAGTAAAGTATCTTTTACAACAAATTTATCACTCCAATATCATATGTAGGTTACATTTAATGCTTATTAGCCCCAAGGACATTTGTTCCTTGAATATTTCTTATAAGTATCTCGAGAAAAAGTCAATAAGTACAGGGCATTTTAAAGTCATGCATTCTTAGTCGATTATATATTTCTTTTATGTGCACATTGTACATGTTGTCATTCTATGTGTGTGCCGGCGAAATAACAGTAATTGAAATTTATTGCACAATTTATCGCTGAGACAGAGAGTCGAGCACGAACACGAACCAGCGAGATCGCAGCCCAATGGATTTCAGTGCGTTCGCCTGGTTCACTCCGTTCATCGTTCATCGTTCAACTCGTTCATTTCGCATGACGCTGCGGTTTTCGTTGCCGTTCCTGTTTCGATTCGATTCGGTTTGGGGTTTTGTTCGGTCGTTGGCAGTGCGACATATTGAAATTTATGTCAATTTAAAAAGCAAAGTTGTCGTGTCAATCATAAAACTCAATTATCGGTCTCTCGCACATTGCGGTGGGAGCTACAATTGAATCGCAGCGGGAGGGTGTGTCAGGGCGCTTAACAACTCAATTGAAAAGTCATTTGAAAACGTTTTTACGCATGTCTGTCTTATAGAGAACCCCCCTCCCTACCCTCTCTGACCACTCTTTCTACAACGGACTAACAATTTCCTATACAACATTTGATTGCCGGCAATCAGACGCGCTTGATGATCATCATCAAAACATGCCACTTGTGTTTTGTTCGCTAATCGCCTCTCAATCGAGTTGACTGCACACACACACACATACACACACACACACACACACACACATACACACACGCATACAGATACACATGAAGTCTCCACGCTCAGCACTTAAGTGCTTCGGGACTTTTGAGTGGCAGCAATGTTGTTGTAGGTGCTCGGCTATTCAAGTAATTTGTATACCCTGTACCCTTGGGGACAGTCAATTGCGAGGGGGGGTTTGCGGGGTAAGAAGTGAGCAGAGTGAGTGTGGAGTGAGTGGTGAAGTGCACTTGAAGATCAAAGCGGTGGCAGACAACTTTGGTCACTCGATAGCCACTAGAGTGATCTACGAATAGGTTCTCTATCTCCTTCTCTCTTCTGTCTCTCTCTCTCTCTCTCTCTCTCTCTCTTGGCTTATTTATACACTTTTAAAATAAATAATGTCTAACTATATATTATTTAAGTGTAGTTTTAGTTGTTATATTTACTTAACATTGATTATATAATTCTTCTTACATAACATGAATCCATTTCAAATACGAGATTATCTGAAGTCAAGTCGAAATATGACAAGTATAAGAGCCTATTTGGAGCTCAATTTTAAATGTACCCCTTCAATAATCTAAAATATTATAAAATTTCTATTTGCAATGATAAGCTTTGATATAATACCCCTTATACCCCTGTTAGGGTATTTCTAAATGTTGAATGGATCTATAAGTCGCATACTCCCTTGCATAGCGCACACTCGAATACTGGAAACAAATCTCAATTAAAACTGTCACAGTCACTCAAAACAAACTGTCAACTTTATTATTAATTAAATGTCAGATTATAGTCGGTACACAAGCTTATGTGCAGTACAAACACACATAGTACCGAGTGTTGGCTGTCGACTGGCGAATGTCGAGGGGAAACGAGCAAATCCGCTGCCGTCAAAGAAATCGCACACTCCTTTGAAACGAATGCAGAGTCACAGATACAGATACAGATACATAATACAGATACAGATAGAGATACGGAATCTGACAAGCACTTCAAACAGCTTTTTACACACAAGCACAAGTCACAATCTGCAGCTCAGTGAGCTGGAAATGCTATTGGGATTAGAGATTAGACCCATGCATTAAAAGTAATCGCAACGAATATTTTTGAAAGATGATGACGATGATTTCAACAGTCCAATCCATTGAACAGTCCAATCCATATTATCGTCTCGTTAATACTGCAGATTTTGATAACACGAAAAATAACTATGACACTTAATTTGGCATTTAATGCGGCGCTTTGAGCACATCAAAACATTTGACAATCGACTTATCTCACCCCTCTCCAAATGCGAGACCCCCCAAACTCATCACAAAATAACATGGTCAAGTGTGTGCTTAGAGTGGAGATTAAAGATATTAACCACTCATTTGATGGCTGTTGAAGTGATTTCATTTGATTTGATTAAACTCTTCTATTTGTACGACTTGTTTTTATATCCTTGTTAAATTAAAAAAGTATTAAAATATGGTAAAATACTTTTATGGACTGAATTCTAAACACATTACTAAGATAACCTACTTCATATACTTCTTCACTCTAATACGATATAAAAATAATTCATATTATCAACTAGTTCAGTAACTTTTGCTGGGCACGACGATCCATCAGATAGCTGACATAGCGAGAATTGCTATATAACTTCAGGGGCGATGGTCCATTCACAGTATTCGAAATCATGCGAGCCTGAATATTCAATCTGCCGTTGATATAATCATCCGATAGTTTCCTCTCTACGGATTTCAAAGATTTTTGATTCAAAAAGTTCTGAATACTTAACCCAATCAGAGGGCACTCAATGCAACTGCAGCTTAGCAATAAGCCCAAAAGCATAACTAAGATACGTTTGGCAAACATTTTTGAGATAGTTTTTAAAGAATATAACTTGACATAGAATAATGAGAATACTCGAGTCGATAAATATATTTAGTTTTATATAATCAAATTAAGAGATTAGAATTTTATTTTATCCAGATTATATAAAAGCTTTGATCGTGAACTCTAAAAAACTATAGCAAACTTTGAAATTATTTCGAGTAACACTGACCTAGCTTTTCTTACAGTGTAGCTTCACAATAACAATTAATATAGTTATGTGAGTCTGTTATGAATACTTATGTATAAACCCATTCAGTCGATCGATTTATGATCAGTTGGCAACACCTCCGTGGCCACACGCTCTGTTTGTGACATTCATTTCAGTGGGGCAGAGTGGAGCTCCGACTCGAGTCCCTACAAGAGACACACTGGAAGTAAAGCGATTGGGGTTGGCTACAAATCAATTTCAGGCTGACAACTTAACAGTCTAATCGAAGCGAACAAAATGGTTGCCGCTGTGAGAGGGACGCAGAGTTCGAGTTGGACTCTAAGTTGGACTCCGAGTCGAAGACAACGCCAACTCAATTGACCAGCAGCTGTCCACATAAAGTCCAAATACAGTCGCCAGTGTCTCAGTCGCAGTCTCCCCCTCCCCTTCGTCTTTGCCCTTGTTGCATGCCGAATGCGATTCAAAATCGAGTCGACTCGTAAGTTTCTCAAATTGTCATATTGCAAGCGCACGCAGGCGCAGCGTAAATGTTAAAAATTATAGGTAAGCTCATAAATTACCAGCATAGTCAGCCGCTGAAACAACTCAACCCGCAACCCGCTTCCCGATCCCCTCTATCTGCTGCCTGCAACCCTCTGCCCGCTCAGCAAGCTTCGCCCGACCGATGCGATGGGGACAATGGGCGACTCACCAGATTTACTGTGAAGAAATTAATAACTTAAAATATAGTACAGCTTGGATAAGGAAGGTTGCCTTAATTTGAAGTGAGTAAAAAATTATTGTACTTTTTTTTGAGAACTTTATTTTAAGTTTAACTATTTTTGCTTTGATAATACAAATATTGACGACAGTTTGAGTCCCATTTTCTTGCTATTATAAATAAAAAATTTCGTATATCTAAAAGTAGTATGTAGGTAATGGAATGCAAAATAATAATAATAAAATAATTTTGCAGTACATTTACATTTAAAATTTTTGTAATAATCGCCGCTGAAATGGTTATTTCTACCACTGTGCGCTAGGGCCCTGACAGGTCTGTAGCTCTCTGGTCTTTTAGACAATTTAAAGGCGGTTCGTACTCAATAAACCAAATTCCGCACATAATTAATCGATGCCGATGTCGATGCAATGCCGATGTCCGATGTCCAACGTCCAATGTCCGATTCCCGATGGCAAGAGGCAACTGCAAAGTCCTCACGCTGTTTGTGCCTTTTCAATATTTTGTTTTGACTTTGAATGTGGGCTTGAGTGAGTTGAGTTGAAGTTGGTTCAGTTCAGTTTAGTCGGCTGAGAGAGGTGTGCGAGAGGCGAAACTTTTTAATAGTCGCGCCATAATCGTAAATCTTTTGTGTCCGACGCAGTGCAACGACATGGCAGCTGCTGGGGCCGCAGTTGTGGCACTTCATTTGGGGCAACTGAGGCAACTGAGGCAGCGGCACTTATAAAGCAATGGATTCAGTGTATAGCTCTCTACAAATCGAGCCAATGTTCACAGCTTTATTTATCGCTCGAGAACACTGCACGCCAAGCAACTAAACCATGAAACGATGACTATAAAAACGGATGTTTCGACTATAAACGAGTCCATCTCAACTCAACTTGGATAGCCTTTTCGAGTACACTCACTCATTCACTTTCACACTGCGATTATGATAACTAACTCCCAATGAAAAATATATAATTTTATATTTTATCTGCAGAATCATATCTGATATAAGTAAGAATTGTGAGAGGAATTGCTTACGCTAAATTGTATTTATAAAAATGTCTGATATCAGAGCTGACAGAAGTATGAATAAAGTTTGAATAAGCTTGACTAATGCTCAATTAATCTTAAATTCACATCACAGGTGACATGAATACTTTCGAACTGTGTCTCAATTACATAATTAATTATAATCACTAACAATGCCTTTTCCGCTCCACTTCCTGTAAGTTAATCCAACTGATGTGTTGTTGTTTCGCCTTTCAAGTGGCCATAACAACAGTTAGTTGCAGGCGAGTGTTGCCTGTGTGCGCATTATTCAAATGCCCATCTAAGTAGTATCTTTGCAAAAGTATCTGTATCTGTAAATGTATCTATAGCTGTAGCCTTACAAAAGCGCACACGCCACAACAACAGCGGCAAAAGTAGCAAAGTCTGCAAAAGCAAAAGCAAATGCAAAAGCAAAAGCAATACATAAGTAGAAAGAGAGACAGCAACAACGACAACAAATACGAATACGAATACGACAACGACATTGTGGAGAACTGTCAGTTGAAGCTGACATACAAACTGACAGCTTGAAATTGAGGTTTTCTCCACGCTGACAGCGTAACACGTCAACTTAAGGAGGCATAAGGCCGAGTGCCTGTCTAGATACAAATAGACAGGCCAGGCCAACAGAGAGTCGAACCGAGTGTGGATTCGAGTGTGGATTGTAGTGAAGTCGGCCAACGTAAAAAGATAGTTGAATGCAGCGAACGAAGTGGCAAGAGTGTATGAATAGAGAAAGACAGACAATCAGAAAGGGAGAGAAGATTCGGAGGAGCATCGTCAGCAGCCGCAGACAGCAGGCAATTTGACAGCTTAAACACACGAGCATGTCAAAATGATATGATCGCTAAGTGAGCTCAAACAGTGAATAGATGAATACTGAATACAGCGACAAATACGAATACGAATGTGAGTATTATATGAATATTCACGAGTATCATACCATAATCAAAGGCAAAACGCCAAGTGTTGCGTCTTCTTCGAGTAGCAAACACTTCAGTTCCCGTTTCCCCTACACTTCGCTCTCTCTGTCTTTCTCTTTCTCTTCTTAAGTCTATCCCACTCTTATAACAACAACAACAACAACTACAATAACATGAACTGTCAGCGCTCCCAAGTCTTAACCATCGCTGTGGACCGGATTCATTCCGTGCCTCTCTGTCTTGGGCTCTGACTCTGACTCTGACTCCGACTCTGTTCCTGTCTCTGGGTCTTGTTCTCGAATTTATCTCGACTTTTCAGTTGGCTGTTCAGCATGCGTGTTGCTTTTCATGTTTACATTAATAAAAGTCAAAGGTTCTTGAGACTGACATATTGTAATTTATGTCTAGTGACAGCTTTATATCGGCGAAAACGAATTTTAATCACTTGTTAGTTTGCATAAATGAGTTGCTTCTCGTCTGACTTGCGCCTCTCCAACTTCGACTTTAATTCCAACTCCAACTCCAACTCTGACTCCGGCTCTGTATCTGTATCTGACACTGTGCTTCGGATGAAAGGCAAAGCGAAGACAGTGTTGCAAGTACGTTCTGGAGTTGACACAGCAAATTCAATGGGCTTGCCACAGCAGTTTATGGGCTCAGCTGAAGAGAAATAACGATATAATATGCACATAAAATTGTTCAGTTAATCAATCAATAACAAACTCAATATGAACTGATCAGATTTTATAAAGCTTACTAATTTGCTTACTAATAATTTTATATAAATTAAAATTAAAAAACATAAATATCAAATTAGTTAAATTAAATTACTGAGTTTTATCAAAAGAAAAATGTATTATAATAATATTTAAATATTATTCAATCCGCATTACTCATTACTGAATTAAAAGGCGATTTTATGTTTAATCTGATTAAGCAAATTATTTAAATATCACGATCTAACCAATACACCTGCTAATGTGTGTGTGTGACAGGTTGTCAGTTTTGTATAGAACGTTTCGTTGGCTTTATAAGGTCATTCGGATTCGGAATGATGTCGACTGGTTGTACATACTTTACATATATAAAACATAAAATTGAAAATGCATTTCAAGCTGCCACTTAGAATGGGGGCCTCTTGTCAGTTTTATGTCAAAATAAATGAAGCTAAATGACAGTTTAATCAAGGCGTCAGCTATGTCAGAGCAATCACCAGTCGACAGCGACAACAATATGTTATATATTGTATTGTACAACAACAACAACAACAATAATAACAATAACAATTGTGAGTGAGTCGTGTAATATCTGGCGAACAATGCGAATTTGCTCATCGCGAACACATTTTTCTGTTTGCCTGTCATTGCCAGCGCGTTGCACGTTGCAAGTGGCGCGTTGCAAGTTGCAAGTTGCTAGTTGAGTTGAGTCGTTTGTAAGTGCATTTGCATTTGGGATACGCGCGGGTTGCAAACGCTTTTGACACTTGACAGGCAACAGCACTGACAGCTATAAAAAAACAAGAGATGTGAACTGGAACTGAAGTCGGAGCTGTTTTTGTGTTACACGCAATGCGAAATTATTGTGATTTACCAAAAATAGAAACCAAATAAATCTTGGAGTGAAAGAGAGAAAGATTCTCAGTGCTCTGTACCCAGTGCCCAGTCTTCTGCGTCGTCATCATCATCATCTTCGTTGTCGTCATCGTTATGTCGAGGCGGGACTCGGTAGAAGAACTTGTTTACAAATGAATTTAATTGATCAATCAAAGCGAGTGAAGATCAAAAAAACAAGATCAAAGCATTGCGAGAGCAAACAGACAAATGCCATACAACAACCCGACAGACAACCAAGTTGAACATGCGAGCAATCAGTGGCAACAACAACAGCAACAACACAGAGGGGGGCATTAGACATGTTCTTTAGTCTTTCACTCACTCACTTATTCAGTCAGTCATTCAGTCAGTCAGTCAGTCAGTGAGTGAGTCAGTCATTTCCACTTCAACTGGAAGATTCATTGCATTTGCCTTGCATTCGCCTTTCCTATTCATGTTGTTGTTTTGATTGGTATCACTCAATGAACTTTGATTGTTGTAAATGTAATTAATCAATAACATAAACATTTACACAACCCGCATGACCAGACCAAGATCTGCACTCCAATCTATCTACCTCTCTACTCTCTCTCTCTCTCTCTCTCTCTCTCTACAACAACAACTTAATCAGCTGCGATTGTTGCCACCTCGTTGACGGCTTTACAGCTTCGGGCCTCTACTCTCTTAAGTCTCTTCAGACTTCAGACTGGAATTCCGTGTTGAATGCGTTTTATGCGCAGATATTTCAGCCGGCTAATTGCAAATTGAATTCAGCAATTAAAAGGGATTAAAAATGCTTACAGACAGCTGAAAAATAAGAATTCCAGACTTAAGTCGACCAGGTCTGGCATTCAAGTTTATTTTGCTATGCTGTAAAGACTGAAAGGACATGTGATGATGAAGAAATATCATGTCATTAACTAAAAAATCCAGAGATTAGTACTTAATTCAGGTTGCATAGCCAAGGCATAAAATAAAGCTTGAATTTTATTCAAGATTTTGACTTTGAATTCAGGTCAATAAAAGATTTGTTTATGATTTTTAAATAATATTTAAATTTAAGGTAAATTAATAAGAATTGATATATAAATACTAAATACTTTTTGTATTTATATTTTAAGTAAAATAATTAAATAATATTTTTGGCTGTTTTTGAAGGACTCAACGGAATTCGAGTGTAAGCCGTTTGTTTCATATTTTTGTGGACCAGTTATCAATTGCATATGGCAATGTGGTAAACAGTTTTGGTAACTCCGTGGTAAACATCCTGTTTTGTAAAATGAGTTTGCAAATAAATATGAAATAGATACGAGTATCTCGTTCGGTTAGAGTTTTTGCACTGGCAGCATCCGCTTGTAAATCATATTAAAATATTTATGGAATCATTTCTCTCTCTCTCTCTCTCTGTCTTTCTCTCTCTTTCCTTCCAAACTCCCAACTCCCAACTTTATGAGCGATAAATTCAGTGCAAATGTCTGCTTATGGGATTTATGCAATCTGTATCCGTATCTGTATCAGTCTATATACATACATATGTATATACATATGTGTGTGTGGTTTATTTAGTGCATTTAGATAAAGCGAGAAAAATGTCAACTGTGGCTCTTTGGTTGCAGCTGCAACTGCTGCAATTATCGTGCAACAAATCATGAAAACATTTGTTGTTCCCATTGTTGTTGTTGCACTCTTAGTGTTTGGCATTAGTTGTGTTAATTTATGTGCCATTTATGAAATATTTACAAATTTATAAGTTATTATTGCCGCTGTTGTTATTGTTATTGTTGTTGTTGTCGTTATGCCACACAGAGATTTTTCCCACTTGTTTTTATCGCCAAAGTGAACCAAAAAGTATTTATTTCGGTTTTTGTGGGATTGTAAATTTTTCGGCTTTTCGTTGTTTTTCGCCTGCAGCGTGTCAGCTGCCTTTTATTTATGGGCTTTTTGTATTTTTGTGACCTCCGCCGGATGTTTAGTTGCCATTGTTATTGCTCTTGCTATTGCAGTTGTTGTTGTTATTATTATTGTTGTTGTCGTCGTTGTTGTTAGAAGTTCACTTTGGGCAGTATTTTAAAATTTGATTTAAATTATGCAAGCGATTTGGCATTTAATTTATGTAATTGTACTTGTATAATACACGAATCCTCATATCTAATTGAATCAGGCTTTAATCAATGCCCGAAATTATGATTAAATTAGTTGCAGCATGATAAATATGTTAACTTAGTGTTTGATTTTAGTGCAATTATCTATATTAAATCAGATAAGATAGTTAAACCACAAATACAAATTTATTTACTTGTAATGAAATTCGCAGTAATTTATTTACGTGCCCCTCTCTGTGTTTTTTAAAATTGTGCCAACTTTGAATGTTATATTGAATGAATATATTGAGATTGGCAAGTCTTATACTCTGAGAAAATGATCGACTTGTTCATTTGATCCAGCTCAAGCATGTGAAATCAATATTAGTGCTCAACTATGAACTTAATTTGAAACTAACACAAGTGCCCAATTTTATTGAGCATTACACTGGCAATGAGGCACATTTGTTATGTTTCGTACTCTTAGCAGATGTAAATCGGAAGCTCGAGGTTCTCGATGAGATGAGTTCTCACTGGGATGAACACACGCCCCGAGCATTAACCCATTTCATCTTGGGTGCAACAGCATCAAACGGGGCACTTAAATTGCAACGATGCGTTTGCCACAGCGAAAGAGGCGAGTGTGGCAACAAAGTTGCAAGCACAACTGTGCAACGGCTTGTGGAGCAACTTGTCTGCAACGCCACACATAAAGGAGGCAAACAATCTTTGAGTGCCCCAAAGGCATGTGCCAATTTCAACGAGTCATAAACCAAAGACACAATAAAACAAACGCTCGATTAGCTGCACAGAGAAACACATTTACACCCTGGGATCCGGGATCCCTCAGGGGACAGGCAAACACCTTGGCGAATTCTAATTATACCCTGTAGTGAGTGTATTAACTAGGGTACATTTGGGTGGAAACGTGTGAAGATTTCATAGTGGAAAGAACCCAGAGAAATTCACATACAATGAACACAGACTTATTCTTACTTTAAAGATTTACTTAGTTCGAGACTAATTAATACAAATAAACTGAATATTTTTACTCAAATTCATTAGAATTAAATTTTTTGGAATTAAATGATTTTCGAATGATCAAAGCATACAATATTTGTATATTGTACTCTGACTACAGGGTATTTTTAAGTCGTGCACTCTCATATTGGGCACTATGACTTGTTAATAATGTTATTTAGATATGAATTTATAAATGACCAGCGAGAAGACTAATTGACTCATAAATTAGCCGACATTCAGACCACATAGCCTGCTCTCTCTCTCGCACTCACGCTCTCCCTCTCTGTCGCTCTGCTGGTAAGTTTGCTGAGAATTTAGACAAATTCACCCGCATGTCTGTGACAGTTGCACATCAAAAGCGTTGACTGAAGGACAGAAGGGGGAGCAGCTGAGACAGACAGATGGACAGTCGGACAGACCGACAGGCAGACAGACAGACGGATGGATGGATGGACAGTGACACAAAGTGCATTTGACAAATGACATTTCACAGACTGCCAGACACATTTTCTGGGCTAAAACATTTTCGAGACTGGGCCGAGCAAAGTGTTTTTAAGTGAATTAGTTGTTGTTATATTTTCCTGCAGGGTGGATCACGAGAAACAGGAGGAGGAAGGGGAGCAGCAAAGCGGGTACGAGTATTTCTCATTTTTATGAAGATTCTCTATGCTTTTTGCTCTCCGCTGGCACCCAAAGAAGATCTCAATTTCCACTTCAATTTGTCTGCTGTCACTGGTAATTGAGTTCAATTTACAATAATATGCTCTGACGTCTGTGCGGCTGAGCGCCAGCTGAGGCAGCTGAGGCACGACGCGGTGGCATGAAGTACGGGAGCACGGGGCATGCCGCGGCGAGTGGCAAGTGTATAAATGTCTTGCACTAGCAATTTGTATTGCAGCGCAGAGCGAGTCAACGAGAGAGCGAGAGAGAGAGAGACCATTCAAAGCTCAAATACTCACTGTCGATGTCGCTGTCTCTGTCGCTGTCTCTTTCGTTGTCGCTGTCTCTTTCGCTGTAGTTGTCGCTGTCGGTGTCGCTGTCGGTGTCGGGGTCAGCAGCTGTATCCACTGGGGTCAAAGTTTCGATTGTGGGGGCGTGCATTTGTCGGCGGCGGCGACACACAATGTGATCGATGTGCGAAGCATTTTCTTGCAGACAGAATAAAGTGCATTTTGTGTCCCCTTTCCTTCCGATTTGCCACTTTTGGTGTCTACATTTCAGGCAGTAGTTGATGATCTTGTTGTTTAATATGAAAACACGGAAATTAGTATACAATACTCTACCGCTAACTATAGCAATCGTTAATATTGATATATATAAAACTTACACCTTAAACTTTACTGATAACTTAATTATTCTTATTGTATTTCTGGGATTTCCCCAATTCATGCAACACATGTGGGATTACTTAATAATTTTTTAGACATTCCCAGATTCTTTAATATTTAAATTCTTCTTTATATTTTCAGTTTAAATTTAAATTCATTTTTAATTTATATTTATTTAATATCGTAAGCACTTTTGGTCAACTTTTCTTAGTTGACATTAAATAAGTAAATAGAACCAGAGCGGTTATAAAACATCTAGTACATCATACAAATATAATTTAAAGGATTATATTGACTTTATTTTATTTATATTTATTTATTTTTATTGATATCAGCTGAAGTTTGACTGGCAATTGCCTGACTGACTGAATACATGGCGCCAAACTGTCGTTGAAAACGAATTATAAAATAAGTAGAATCCATTATGCGCCACAGCCTTGGGTTAAAACAATAAACCTTTTGTTTGTGCCAGGCCAAGAGAACGAAGAAGAAGAAGAAGAAGAAAGAGAAGAAGGAACTTGGCTGCTCAAAGTGCGAATATTTGCTGCAAACTTTTCAAATAAAGTTCAACCACAGTTGGAGCAGCAATTCTCTGGGAGCTGCTTTAGAGAGGCGAGCGCTTATAATAAATCTTTTTAACGAAAACAATAAATCGTATTTCACGCATACTTTGCCCAAAGCCGAAATAATAAAGAGAGACTGAGAGAGAAAGAATGGAAAAGAGATTGAAAGAAAGAGACAAACTAAGTGTGGGAGAGGGAGGATAAAGACTAGCGAAAAGCGAAAAGCGGGCAAAGGAACCCCTTAAAATGCCAGCAACTGAACTGAACAAGACCAAGACAATTTATGCATAGGTCGAGTTTCAGTTTCACACACACAGAGAGACAACAACAATTCAAGTAATTTCTCAGCTTGGAATAGTCAACGAGTCGACGACGACGAGGCTTCCCTTGAAAAACACTTAGTGCAATTTTTTAAGCTCACATGTGTGTGTGAGTGTGAGTGTGAGTGTCTGTGTGTGAGTGTGTGATTACACCTACTTGAAGTCATATATCTTTCACTTTGCGCTTTCAACAGTTTGTGACGTCGTCGTCGTCGACGACGCTTCACATTTATCCTCTCTTCGTCTTCTCTCTCCCTTCTTTGCCTCTTGTTGCTCCTTCTCCTGGTTGGGGGCGGAGGCGTTCAACCGCTTTGATATACCGACCGAAGTCGACGCAGTGACTCTTTAGACATGCTACCAACACTTTAGGCCCCTCCCTGTCTCCCTGTCTCTCTGTCTCTCACCTCCTCCCTCACATTCTCCCTCTCCCTCCCGCTGTTTCTCTCGCCCTCAGTTGTCTGCCAAAAGCACAGAAGTGGGCATGTCAGCGAAAATCACCGTAAATTTTCCGCATTGTTTAAAATTTATTACACTTTCTGATTTCCATGGCATTTGCCGAGGATCTCAAGTGTAGCACAGTGGGCGTGGCGAGACGGGGCGGAGGGGAGAAAGAGGGAGAGACTGAACTGAGTTGCCTTTTGTTTGCCGACTTTTTCAGCTATCTCTGACACGTTGCTGTCTAATAAGTGTAGCCAGTAATTTTCTTATCATTTAGCGGTCATGTTGTTAGCCAAGTTAACAAGAAGACATTTCGGCATCAGAACTTGATGGGGCGCAATAAATATTGCCCCCAAACCCAAGCTGAAGAGGTTACGTCTGAGAGGCTTTACTGTGGATATAGTTACTGACATCCATCGATGCGACAGCTAAATTTATGTTTATTTTGACTACAACAATCTTAAAATATTTTTAGAATATATTCTGAGAATCGATGGATTCGATTCGTAGAAAGTTTTCAAATTGAAGATTACGAAAATTGACAGTATAGAATAATTGATAATTGCATAAAATTTATAATTTTATTAACTCTAGTTGTATTTTAGGATTTATTTGAGTTATTAAACTTTTTTTTTAAATAAAAAATTTTGTAGGTTGAAAAATTATAATAATATAATAAATAATTTGTTTTATCTAAAAGGCATTAGAAATATTCCAAATTTTGGTGTGTTGCCTAAAAAACCTTAATTATAAATAACTATATATACCTATAATACCTCTCTTATCATCAATTAGTCATCAGTATTTATTATAAATGAAATAATGAAAATTTAAAGGGCCCCTGTAAATGGGAATTCTTAGTAAATATTTGATGTCCTCGGAGTTGAGAACGTGAGTTTCAGCAGGATATTCACATGTTCGTATGTAACAATTGCACAACGCCATACACCTTTTGTTGTTGGTCATATAACACGCCTGTACAACAACAACAACGACAACAACAACAACAAGCTGTAGCAACAACAAATCGAAGCAATTTACGAAAATGTAGAAAATGTCATTGGGCTGTCAGAATGCATCGTTGTTGTTGACATGTGCCATACACTCTCCCGGGCTGCAATATGGCAGAAATTTATATAAAAATCTACAGCAACAACAATGCGACACATAACAAATTGCACAGCAGCAGCAGCAACAATAAAGGCAACAACAATAACAGCTCTGTTCTTGCCTCCCCCTCTTCGTCTTCCATTCTCCCATCTTTCCATGTCTCTGTCTCTGTCTCTGACAGTGAAAGCATTGTTGCCTGACAGCGCGAGTCGAGAGAGGAGAAAGGAGACTGCAGAGTGGAGAATGGAGAATGGGAGAGAAGCAGCTAGAGCAACGCTGACAGCGGCAGAAGCTCACAACAAGCAACGTAACGTAACACAACGTAACGAAACGCAATGCAACGCAAGGCCAACTCATGGGTGTTGCCTCCAGTTGTTGCAGTTGCAGTTGCTGCTATTTCTGTTGGCCGAAAATTAATGGCTAGTGGCAATGGCAGCTGAGCAGAAATACCTACAAACAAATATATAATACCATATACAGATACAAACATATATATTTATATATATAGTATATATATTCTAGACATACACAAGTATATGTTTCAGTTGTCGGTGTCAACTCTGGTTTAGTCATTGGGCGTTGTTGTTGCTCTCTTGGCCCTGACATGACATTCAGCCTGCCAACCTGCCTGCCTCATGGGTGTGTGTGTGTGTGTGTGTGTAAGTGTTTGTGTGTCATCTGTCTATCCTAATATATTGCTGGCGATATTCGTTGCAACTGCGTTGGAGATGCTGATGCAAATGCAGTTTATCATTCTAGTTGTGTCATAAATGATTTGTAATACCAAGAAATACTCGTACATTTCAAATGCGTACATTCGAATACACTCAAGGACATATTTAGTTACTTATGCACCAGCTTGAAGCTTAATCTATTCGTATATGCATATAAGAGATCAAAAGATAGACCGAGAAACTGAATAAATTACATATGTATTTACTCTCATTTGTTTTATTACTATTAAACCATCATATACAGTTCCAAAATCAGCCAAAGGCTTTATAATTAATTCAATTTATTTGGTAATCAAACAATTTCGTAAATCAAATGTGAAACAAATTATTATAGTTGAAGAATCAATAATTATTTTTCTTAATTAATTTTCTTTTACAAAAAAATTCTATCTTAGAGTATTAGTTTAAATTTAATACTTTAATTTTTTTTTTTTTTTGCATTAATCAATGTTAACATTTATATTTAAACTCCATATTTTAAAAAAGTACAGTGGTCTATTATTTTTAGTGTCTTTTATCTTATCTTGCATATTAAGTATCTTAAAATGGAAATTAGTTTATATGATTTACTAACTAATTTACAATTTGAACTGTGGCTATGTTCTAACGGTGACCTTATTATCCATCTAATTACTAGGAAATTGGATATCTAAACTATTCGAAAATAAACAAAGTGGCATCAAGAGACCATAATTAAAGAAACCTGAGCTAATTTTCCAGCAGGCCAAAGCGCGAGACAACAATTGTCCCTGGCGATTTCAGAGTCGGGGGCATCCTGTCAAGCAAACCATTCAAACTGGCTGGAATGACAACCCTTTTTGTTCCTTGCCTGCACTGACAACCCCGAAAAATATCAAATTTCATGCCATTTAATTGTGAAGAGGCTGAGAAATTCAGGCCAAAAAAAAAAAAACAAAATAAATATATAAAGAGAAAAAATAAGGAGAATGTCGAAGAGAGGAGGATAAATATGAGGACAGCTTTGAGTGACAGCAGCGCGGCAACACCTAATTCAATTTAACAATTCATTTATCATAATCAGGCATCAAGGCGTTGTCACTCACAATTACGATCAAGTCGAGACCCAGAAAACAACAACAACTATAACAACAATAAAGAATAAAGTGAAAAATGCCTCACAAAAGGCTGCGACGACTGTAGAGAAACTTTTGTTCCGCTCCTCGTCTTACGCATCGTTCCCTTCCCTCTTCTCTCTTGCCGCTCGCTGCTCTTCCATTGTCTCTGTCACTTCCTGGCCCAAGGATTGTCTATCTGTCACTTGGCTGCCAGCGAGCACAACAGAGCGCCAACAGCCATCGCACAGCAGGCAATGACAACACTCTGCCAACGCTCCAGGGAGCTCACCAACCAGTTAAGAGCTACTCAAATTTTAAATGCGACAACATCAACATGTCGAGCAGAGAGTTTCAAAAAGATGTCCTGCAAATTATCAATGGTATGAGAGCTTTTCTTTGGAAACATGTTCTCAAAACTGGTACGAATTCCTGATAATTTAAAAAAAAACTTATTTTTCAGATTATCAAAGATATTTCAAGAGATATCATTGGAGTTTAACCAAACAATAGGTAATGTGGGCATAAATGAATATAACTATTTCTTAATATATTACATTACCTTTTTGCATTTATAAGGGCTGATAAAAATATAATATTTCAAGGAAATTTTAGTTTTTCATCAAATTTTGCTTTTTAACTTTCTTATGAAGAATAATTAAGTAAAATTGTTGTAAAATTATAAAATTTAAATTTTAAATTATACAAACAACAGAGTGAATACCTAAAATATATTTAGCTCTTTGCCTTTCTAATAGTCATTCTAGGTATTTCATGATGCTTTAACACTTGCCACAATTAGCACACACTCTTTTGTAGATATATATGTATCTCATCTATTTGGGTGGCATTTCTATATGGGTCTGAGAGTGTGGGGGGTATTTGGAGTAGTTGTTGACAGTAGCTGACCAGAGCTCATTCAGTCATTAGACTCACTCCGTCATCATTCCAGCAGAATGTCACTCATCACTCAGTGTCGCTTTGGGGCGTGATATATCACACGGCTTACGTTTCCAAAGAATGCGTAGGAATTTGTAGCCAAAATACAGTAACAGTAACAGCAACAGAAACAACAACAATGACAATGACAACAAAAAACGTACTCGCAACACATGATCCAAAAACGAACTTGTTGAAAATCACACCTCGCTCCTACACACCACACACTCAAACACACAGCCAAACACACACGCACAGTGTCTCAGTCTCAGTCGCAGCCAGGAGGAAAAACAAATGTGTCACAGCAGCAACAGCAACAGCAACACAACAGCAACAACAACAACAACAGTGACAATGACAATGACATCGGGGCCACATTGTTGTCACATGTCACAGGAGTTGGAAGATTGAAAGAGGGCGAACGAGAGTAAGAGTAAGAGAGGGGGATGAAATACGAGTCCTTTGGCATGCAGCTCAGCATAAAATGAAAATGAAATGGGCGAAAAATGATGAATGACAAAATTATACAGCAAATGCGACCCGCTCTGACATGTGACCACTAATGAGGATCAACTTTGCTTTTATTGTTGTTGTTGTTTTTCAGCCACTTCAAAAGCCAAATTATGGAATTGAATTTCCTCCCTTTTTTCCCTCTCGCTACCAATTGTATTAAATTTCCATTTACCAACAAAAAAAAAAACAAAAGGAGCAGAGAGAATCTTTAGAGAATCACTCGAAACACTTGAAATAAGATATGAGACATGCAAAGTTAAGGAAGTACAAACTGTATTATGGTTGTTATCAGAAATTATGAGTACGGTTCCCTTTACTTTTCTGCTCCTTTCCTCATGCGATGAAGCCTTATCTAAACGATGCTTCGTTCACATCAACCTCACAGCAAATGTGCATGAAAATGGTCAGGATGTTGGCCATAACCAGCCACGTACTTAACCCGAAACGAGCCGCACTCTACGGGATGAGGCAGCCAGACGGCCATCAAATAATAAAATGTTAAGTCAGCAGGAAATAAGCATGCAAAGGATTCTAAAACCGAGCATGAAACGGTCGCTCAGTTTAAAGTTTAATAAAAACTGAAATGTTATTTAATTTAAGGGTTGAATTTACCATTAGAAATAACTAGACAAAGTTAGTCAGTAAAGCTCTCACACCTTGAAAGCTTTATTTAAGATTTTATGATCCAAAATTTTAATATAAGAATTGATCTTTTCATATTGAAAATTTAAATATGGTTTTTCATATAAATATTTTAAGTACTTTTCTGTGTTTAAAATAAGACTTTTAATATTACATTTTTTATAAATAGAAAAATTTAATTAAATCAACCAACTTTTATTTAGAGCTTAGCAATAATAAAAAAATTACAAGTTGAAGCATCGACTTAAAATACGATAAGGAAATTTATTGTAAATCAAAACAAATTAATTTAATTCACTTTTTGCCATGTCACATAATAAATAAAAATGCCACCGGTGACAAGGAAATTGGAGTTGCGACTCGCTTGTGACACTCTCATTGCCTCCAAAATGAAACTCATTCGCGTTCTTGATTTCCCGCTGCAGCTTCCCAGTGCCAACGAAGGCCCATGGTAATAAACTTCAGCCGTTAAATGAGTCCCACTGTGCGAGGAACGGCGCCGACATCAGATGTCGCGATCGACGATCAAAAAAAATTCAAAAACAAAAAAGCTGCTGTTGTGCGTGTGTGTGTGTGTGTGTGTGTGTGTGTGAGTGTGTGAGTGTGGCTAAGTAGTAGTTGTCATTTGAGTGACTTTAATGGTCTGTTGAGACATAATCGCTGCCATTTTAAATGGAATTTTATTGCCACTTCACGAAATTTTTATTGCCCAGGCAACGGAGTTGGACCCAAAGACAGCGCGAGTCGGAGTCCGAGTCCGAGTCCGAATCTGAGTTGGAGACCAACCCAAATACGTTGACTGCACGCGGTGACGATGACGATGACGCGGACGTGGACGGGGCTTGTCGAGGAGAGGAGTGGAGACTGGGGACTGAGGTCTGTGGAGTCGCCGCAATGGCAACCAAATTGTTGCATTTAAAAGCAAATTGATGGCCGCAAAAGTAAAGGAGGCCACCACCAAGGCACCACCAGAGGCAGCACCGCAGCCACCGCCGAGTGGCAAATTCAAGTTCTACCCGTCCACGCATAACATAAAGCAAAAGCCTAATAAGCCACAAGCATTGTGGCCAACAGGGATAAGGGAATGGGGCCTAAACAACGATGTGTTGGTATAATTTTGTAGACTAGTTTATTGGACACATTAAATATGGCCCGATAATTAAGTCATAAATTAGATTGGAGTCGCGGCGACGTCCAACGTTGTCGACGAGTGTCACCATATCAGGTTACGTGGCATCCACACACAGCAGGCGATCGACTGCTTGCCACAGCCACTCTCTGCCACTCTCTGACTCTGTGGCAGCAACATTGGCAGGCGGCAGGGGAAAGACAAGGGAAATGCGTCTCATTTAAAATTGATGCCTAATCGAATTTCTTTATCGCGTGTGTATGTCTTCGGTTCCCTCCTGACACGACCGACTTGCAGCTTGCAACATGCCAACATGCCAGCTTGCCAGCTTGCAACTCCACTTGCAGCTTCAGAATTTATGTATTTGCATATTGCGACACTAAATGTTTTCAAAGTTCTCGCCGTGTCAGGAAGCTAATGTTTAATGAATTCAATTTCTTTATGCGCTACTTGGACAATCCCAATCTGTGAATATCCCCTGGACATTGGTATCGTCTGAGAAATGTTTATTTGCCTTTGGCCATGGCACATTAGCACAAAAATTATCTCAGAGATGCAACCGTTGAGTTTATCCATTACACTAAGTCACAGTCCAAATGGACATGGAAATTATGCGTATGTTTAAGATTGGAAGCGGAAATTAATTAAAAAGATTTGATTTTTACTTGACGGCACTTTCTTTTTGTCTAGATTGACTAAAAAACTATTCAAATCTCTTCAGATGTTATGAAACACTTCTCTGATAAAAAGAGGGGTTTTTAAAATTCACAATATTCGTTTTTGTTTTTAAAATTTAACAATTTAAGAAAATAACAAAATGATGCATGAGTAAGTGACCCCAATCTATTTAATTAAATAATATTCAAAAACTTTTCAGATTTCTGGCTTCATCTTTTAGTTCTCCTTGGGTATAAACAGCTTTTGCGGTTTCCCAACTCACATATGATGTGATCGCATTTGATTATTACGACGAGTTTACTGAGACAGCAGCTGCTGAGTAAATGGAGACGTCCCAGCTCCTGTCCAGTTGTCCAGATGTCCAGACGTACAGAGGACATTTGTGGTCAGACTGATTGTTGAGGAACCTTTCAGCTTTGTAATTGAATATAAATTCAAGGCAACGCCCAATTGTTTTGAGTTACCCTCCCCAAAGGAAAGGAGAACGAAGGTTGTTCGCATGTAAATTCGAAATGCAAACAACAGATCCTTGGCCTTCAATCACTCACATAGACGACAGGCGACAGACGATGACGATGACGAAGACTACAATGTGAATGACGATGAGAATCAGAATCAAAATGTGGATGAGGATGAGGTAGAAGATGAGAACGTTGTGCGTTTGGTGAGACGGCTGCTCTCTTGATGGATGACAATCAATCTCAAGTGTCAGCCAAATATCAGTTTGTTTTCATTGAGGCGTAGCACGATTCCGTGCAACGTGGAGCCTGCCACATGCAACTCCACTCCGAGTGAGTGACAACATTCGCAATGAGTGAATGATTGAATGCCCGATAGATTCAACTGACTGACTGACTGACTAGCTGATGGACACTGAAGGGCATATGAGCATACATACATATATAATGAGCTTTCGAATACAATATGCAATTTGAGGGCTAGCTTTACATTCAGAAAATAAGTATTTCATAAGTTTTAGAACTTTTATTAGTATCAAATTTATTGAAATTGTTAAAAAAAAAGGATGGAACCACTTTATGCATTACTGTATCTCAAATATTAAATTATTTGTATTTATTTATTTTTATTTAATTATTTCTATAAAAATATTGTTTAAAAATAGTTAAGCCCAATGAATCTCGTTGCTTGCACTTCTTAATTGTATAATAAAAAAATAGGAAGAAAATCTTTTTTTTTTTAAATAAAATATTTTAATATTTTTCTTTTTCAAAACTATTTCTTGGTGGTAGTTGATTTACTTCTGGAACGGCTCAGCTTAAAGGGCTGTATTGGAGGAATGCCACAAACAATACTAGTGTGGATGATGAATGAAAGTCTATAAAACTGATATGTCATCAGCGAGTTCATTGATGAAACCCCAAAGAGATGCCGAGTGTGAGGAAACTCTATCAGCAACAGTCAAGGAATCGTCTGGAAATTGGATAAACAAAGACAAACCACATCTTCAGCATTTCAGCCAGGTTGCCAGGTTGATGCTGGTGACGATGACAATGATGCTGACGACGATGACGATGACGATGGCAATGATGATGTTGATGTTGATGATGCACGGTTGACAAGTCACGCCAAGAGCGTTGGGCTAGCAGCTGCCACTTGAGTTGCCCCTTTCCATATTCCATTCGAAAATTCCCCCGTTCCCGTCCCCGTTACCAGTTGCCTTGTCTGTCAGTCATTCAGCGCCATTGTCGTTGTCACTTTCATCATTGTCAGCTCAGTTGATTTTGTCATTGTCATTGCCCGTCGTCGTCCCCTCTTCTTGTCTCTTCAAAGGGGGTTTTTATGCCGTCGCCGTCGTTGTCTGATCAACATCAATTTATTAGTTTTATTTTCTGCACGGCTTCAACATTTATAATCAAGTTTTTTTCACTTCATCTTCATCTCCATTTCCATCTCCATCTGGGTCTGCTTCTGCATCTGAGAGGGATTTGTGTCGTGTCACTTCCGTTGGCTGGTCGAGACATTTGTCGTCAGCACGAGCGACAGGTACCACCAAATGGGCTCCCCGGTTGCGGGTTGACGGTTGTCATGTGGTGCCACAAGAGGCAACTACCTGCTGTGCCCCTCTACTGACAATGACGACGACGATGATGATGATGATGATGCCCCTTATACACAGCCCGATTGTCTGATGAGTCTATTATCAACCTGGCCGTGTCAGCAGTTATGGCTGATGTTTGAATAATGGGGCATTACTGCGCCCCGATAAAAAGAAAACCCTAAATAGCAATTAGGCCGTAATTTGAGTTCTCCCTGCCCCTCTTGCCACTCCGCATGCTCATGCCAGCGGAAGTAGTCACGATAATTGGAATTATTCCATACAACATGTGGCAATAATTGAAAGAGACAGGAAGCAGCTAAATATACAATGCACAAATGAGTTGACTAATCAAAGATTAGTTTGCCCAAAAACAGATCTTCATAATAACAATAAATTGATTGTGTTGAGAAAAAATGTATTTATCAAGCGAGTGAAATGACGCAGAATCAATTTAGAGGCCCAGCAATGATCAAATTGACATTCCACAAGGAAGTTTTTGAAAACATTTCATTGATTAGAGACAGTTTATATTCTTACGTATGTCAAAAATAAAAAAGATTTTAGCTGTTTACCATGTTTGTTTCGCTTAACGAAGTTAGCTTGGCTTAGCTAAAATATTTAAGTTAATCACTCGAAAGACAGTGACTGCTAAAAGTTGGCTGCTGTAATTGTGATACATGCTTGTTGCCAAGTGAATTGCTTGTCTGATGCCTGGAACACACCCAAAACAGTCTGTCAGTCAGTCTGTCCATCAGTCTCAGTTGGACCGCCCATCAGTCAGTCAATGAGACAGAGACAGAGAGAGAGAAAGAGTGAGAGAGGCAGACTGATGGACAGAAAGACAGTCAGTCAAGTCAGTCAGTTTGCAAGCTTGTCATGCCTCAGAGGCGTCCCGTGCTTCAGTTGCCACAGTTGCAATGTGTTGTGTAGACTGTCAACGCGTTGTTGCTGCTGCTGTTGTTGCTGCTGTTGGTGCTGCCTGTGTGTGAAAGCTTTGAATTTATATGGCAGTGTCAGTTGTCAATCACATTTGCAAACTGTCACACACGGTGAAAAGATGGAGGAGAGCAAAGAGAGAAGAAGTTGGAGCTGCAAACAAAGTGAGCACAAAGTGCGGCCAGGAAATAGCACAGCGGCAACATATTAATCTTTGCCAACAAGAAGGATACGCGCCAGGGTGCAAGGACGAGGCGTTGCTGCGGAAACAGGAAAAGCAGTCAAAGCAGACGTTGACAGCCATAAGTAATGTAAAAAAATTACTTTATAATGGAGTGCGAAAATGAAAATTGCGACAGCAAACGCAAAAAAGCGCAACAACAACATAGCAGCAGCAACAGCAGCGACACGTCACATTTGGTGGATTGCTACAAGCAATTTAGGTAAGATAATCACTCCAGGAGTGTGTGGCAGGAAAGCGACGCATTGTGTTGGCAACATGTTGCCGTTGCTGCCGCTGCCGCTGGCCATGTTGCTGGCGTGTCGTGCCTGTTGTTGCTGGCGTTCAGCTGACTGACTGTTGGCTGTCAACTGTTTTGTGTGTAAGCATTTCAAATGCGATGCGCTGACACCTCAAACACTCACGCACACACACACACACACGCACATGCAACAAATGACAACAAGTACAACACATCAAGACACAACGCCTGCAACAATGCCACGCCCCTTCGTTCCCGTTCCCTTCCACAGCGCCAACATAGCTGACAGCTCTCTGACAGTTTTTGTTGTTCACGCGAGTAATTCATTTTATGTTGCTGCTGTTGGTGTTGCAACAGCAACAGCAACTGGCAACCGGCAACAACAGTTACAGCAGCAACTCCCCTTGGCTGTCACCTCGTTGCTTCATTTCACATCACAAAAATGCCAAGCAAAGCGACGCGCGTTGACATGTGAGAGACGAGAGACGAGAGACGACGAGGACGTCGGCATTGCTGCCAGTACAGCAACAGGACACGGCATTGCTGTTGCTATTGCTGCTGCTGTTGTTGCAGCCCTGGGGCCCAAACCCCACGAAACGTTCCTGTGACAAGTGACAGTTAAGTTGCTGCTGCTGCTATTGTCATACCCTTGCAAAAGGGTATATTAATTTTGTCACAAAGTGTGTAACTCCTTAAAGAACGTCATGATATATATATATTTATTCTTTATTCCTGCTTAGTGAAAACTATGCAAACTAGCCTGTCTTTTATAGCTAACAGTTAATATGTCTGTATCTTATATTATATACGTAGCTGTTATTGGAACGATCGGTCGAAAGCCCACCTTTCGTATGAAAAACTTGATTGTTTGTTAGGTTATCTCAACCAATGTCACATTTTCGGTGTATGGAAGTATCTTTTGCTTCCTCACTAAATTTGGTTTAAAACGAACTCCTATATCATTAAGCTGACTTGGAAACGGTGTGTAGGAAATTAATATTAATTTTGAACAACTTTTTTGTTTTGTTTTATCGCAACCAATCTCACAAATAGTGTATTTGATATTGTTTTATTTATCCAGACATCTTTTAGTATTATTGAATGCCATTAGTCGAAAATCAAAGTTAAGTAAGAAAATCCCTGTTGTTTTTGAAGTTATGTATCTATGTATCCCTCTAAAATTGGACTAATTTATCAGAGAGCTATTTCATAAGAACGACAAGTCGAATACAGGGTATTAAATGTTTGAGGTACCGAGCATAACCATTTCATGTTGTTGTTGCTGATGTTGTTGTTGCTGCTGCGCCGACGTCAAGCGATGTAATTCATTTTGCCTGTGCGTGCAAAATTTGCAAGCGTATTTATTACGTAAATTAACAACAGCAACAGCAACAACAGCAACAGCAACAACAGGAACAACAGCAACACATCCCCACATCAGCGACGACAGCAGGATGTTCATGACGCGGCGGAAATAAATTTTGCGTGAACAATACAACGCATTACACTGCAGGTTAGTTTAGTTTTTGAGCCCGAGGCGTTGCGAGGCAGGACGAGGGGAGCGGAGGAGAGACGGTTCCCTCTCCCTTTCCCTACTGGGCTGGTAAAATTAATGGCGAAGCAGCTGACAGCAGCGCGAGGAGGAGAGCGGAGAGCGGAGAAAAGAGAGAAGCAGAGACTCACACACGCACACAAACAGAGGGAGACACGCACACATGCTAATGAGCCGTCAGCGAATCGTAGACTGGGCGGAGGGGGGAAGAAAGAGAGACAGTGGGGAGTGTGTGGAGGGAGGGAGGGGAGCAGGCTGTCCTGGCAGACGGATGAGAAGCCCACGCAGGAAGTGACTGTCAGCTGACAGACAGCAGTGCAATGCGAAAATGAAGAGCTTGAAATAGTTACATACCACAAGAGCGAATGAGATGGAAAGGGTTAGAAAATAGGAGAAATAGATAGGGAGATAGATAGACGGCAGAGAAAGAGATGAAAATAGAGAAGGAGAAAGATAGTAACGGAAAGAGAGAGCGATAAAAGAACATGGAAAAATTTAGTACAAGTTTAAATATAATTCTCAACTTTGCAATTTACTAGAACGACTTCTACTGGTACTTAGGTTAGTTAAAAAAAAAGTTGTACTTTTAGAAGTGTCATTAACAGGCTAAAAGCATTGGTAAAAATATAAATATAAATCTTTAAAATAGTAGTAGCTATAAAAAGAAGTTGCAGCAATATGACTATTAGCAGTATCAGTAAAAGTTCCAGTAAACATTTACATAATAATAGGAAAAGATTAATAAAGAGTAGAAGCAATCTTTCTAATAGTACTTAGAGATAAAGGAATTCCAAAATTAAAAATTGATTTGAAAATAATAAAAACAGAACAGGTATTTTAACAATACTTCAACAGTCTTGTAACTCTTCTCTAAATTTCCAATGCCGAATTCAAGAAACCGATTAAAATCAGTGCAATAAAAAGCGTACAATATCGAAGAGCTAAATGGAAATGCAAATCTCTGTCTCGGGAGTCGGGGACTGAGAAGTAACAAACGGGCAGCCGCCAAACGGAGCTGCAAATGTATCAATTTACATGAAGCAACACTTAATTTGAAAATTATATGCAAGAGGAAGTGCAATAAATTCATAGACATGACGGCGGTCCAAAGCCGCACCCAGTGGAGGTAGAAGGAAGGAAGGGGGACAATCAACAGTCGGCAAAGTCTTTGGCCAAAACAAGTTTCAGCGAAAAGAAACCAGGCAGGTTGGCAGCTCTGCTGGCTGCTTAGCAAATGTTTCTATCAATTTGAAAAGCGGCTCGTAAAATTTGAGAAATGTTGACCATAACCATGGCCCATTCCATTCCATCCCAATCCATTCCCCAGATCCGCAGACAGTCGAGCATTGCAACCCGTTTAATGTTACACAAATTTATGTGATTTCCACACAAGTTAATTGATTATAAGCTCCTCCATCTACAGCAACCTGTGACAGTGATGCGAGTGTCTAATCTTAATGCATTTTTATGCATCTAATGGCTGTTGGTAGCACAAACTGCATAGAGAGTGGAAGCTAAAATATCCTAAAGGCAGCATCTAGCAAATGTTGTAAATCAGGAGTTCAAAATCAGCTCTTGAACAAAATATAGAATAAGCCAGGGACTGTAATCATTATAAGTGATATTAAAAAAAATTTTGAAATCATGATTAATTTCCAGTTTTACAGATTTGCTCACAAAATAATGATTAATTTTAAGTTAAACTTTACTTCTCAACCAATAATCATTATTTTTGAGCAAAAAATTAAAACTTATGGAATAATCATTATTTCATGAGTTTTATTTTTTTGCTCAAAATATAACTCAAGCTGTAGTTTTGACTTTTTTTAGGGAATCAAGGCAAGAATGATACATATTCCTAGTCAATAAGCCAAGATAAACCATTATAATAATCCATTTAAAAAATAAAATTTCTTGTGTTGACCATCAAATTAAGACTTGTTAAAATTAATCATTATTTTGTAAGAAAATCTGTAAAACTTTAAAAATTCTTAATACTGAATGCATAAATGACCCCTTTAGAGAAGAATACTGGTATTTTTCTCGATGTCTTCAAGTTATTATAAGTGAATGATTTTTTGATTAAAAAAAAAATTAATAATAATAATCATTATTTGCAGTCCCTGGAATAATCAAAGTAAAAAATCACGTAATACTAAATTAAATAAAAATGTATCTTTAAGTGGATCTTCTCCTTTCATACTAAATACTTTTGTGAATCACATAATGATAAGTTTTATACTCCTTTCAGGAGTACTTCTGAACAGGGTATAATAAGAACCATTTAAATATCTTCAATTCTCAATTTAATGACTTAATCACACGCCAGCTGCAAGAATCAAGAAAGGAAAGAAAAAAAAACGAAAAGATACTTAAATACTGTCAAATACCACAGAGATACACAAGGAGAGGGGGAGTGGGGTACATGTCGGACATATAGGCCTCTTCTGCAGAGACAAGGAAATTTGACAGCGGACACTGAGGAGGTCTTCACCCGTGTGAGAGAGCGACCACCGACCGACGACTCGGCGGGAGGTTGTCCTGAAGATGTGGATGTGGATGTGGATCCGGGTCGAGCTGCTGTCAAGTTGGCCAAGCTTTTAACCCATGCTCGCAATTGAATTTCTCTCTCTCTCACACACACAAGACACAGCAGGCAGGCAGGCGGACAGGCAGCTAGGACAGGACTTTCAGCTAACTGACATTGGCAGGCGGTCCACGACGGGGGATGCAGAGCTGGAGGAGGAGGAGGAACTGGCAGTAACCACCTTCGACTTGACAATGATAGCAGGACAGTTGGCAATCCGAAAAAGCGGAGAACGGGGAGCGGGAAGCGGGAAGCGGGCAACCAATAGCCGCGCTTTCAATTGACTTTGTTAACTTGACGGGCGAGGCTTGAGTGGAATATGCGACTATTTACGTGTGTATCCCCAAGCTTTTTGGGCATGCTGTGAAATCTGCAAATTGCCATGTCATTATTTGTTAGCATCAAACCGAAACCGACAGCGACAGCGACAGCGATGAACAAGGACTAAGGACTATGTACTATGGACTTTAAGGATTGAGGGCTAAGGACTCTGTCGACGCCCCTTTGCACTGCACACGATGCTGCTGCTGCTGCCGCCTGGCGTCAAAAGTGTAATTGGCAGTCCTCCTCGTCCCCCTTCTTTATTCCATTCCCATGCCCATTCCCATATCCATTGCCGTTCCGATTGCGAGTCCGATTGCCGGGAAGAGCGAGCGGAGGTGGGCGGGGGGCGTAACCCGATGTCGGCTTACACACTCAAGTCAAGCGTCCGCCCGTCAGACAGTTGGTAACTGTCAGTGGGCATGTTCGACTTGACAGCATAATATTACAAATCCCTGCCGAAAGCAGACACTAACGATGACATGCGGCAGACAAACCGACGGGCGGACGGACGGATGGACGGACAGACAAACGAACAGACGAACAGAGAGACGCAGAGACGAGCGAACTGGGCAAAATGGCAAAAAGGACAACCACAAGGCGAATGTTGGATAAAAGGCCACTACGCAAATTCTATAAAAAGGAATATTTTACGATCTTTTCAATGCAGGTAACACACACACACACACAACCACACACATACACGTGTATAGCAGGCAGATGCTAAGGTCCAATGAGTCCAGAACGGGGCGTGGTCCTTGTGGGATTGCTTTGAGGTTAACCAAAAATCTGGCTTAGATTATCCTTAACTTATGGCTGGACTTGAACCTCAGCAAACGCTTAAGCCAATATTCATATTGGAAAAAATACAACTAAACATTGTTATTATTTTTACTTTACTAACAACTTACCTCTAAATACTTTCCGATGCAATTTTCATATTTTTTTTTCATATTCATATTTATTTAAGCTGGAGAACCCATTTATTCTTCTTTTGAGTGGAATATGCTTACTCGTAAATTAAGATTTATTATTTCCAAAATTATATAAATTTAAATTAAAAATAAATGTAAGTAAATAAGAAAGATGAGTGAAATTTATCAATAAGTCATAATGATCAAAACATTTATAAGTTCTGAGTAAATACTCAACAACCGTAACTTGATTGCGATTCATTGAATTAATAGAAATTCAATTAAGTCGTTTAGAAAGAACAGCGAATAAAATGTCTAAATAATGGTGCTGAGTGTTGATTTTGATCATTAAGTCATTTGCATACATTCGAGCAAATGTTGGCCATAAAATGTAGAGTAAAGCAAGTGGCAGCAGCGGAATGAACGGATGATAAATGAAGACGCAGCTGGCAGCGGCAACATCGACGCTAATTGCTCTGTGCATCTCACAGATACAAAGATACATGTGCTGGCTTACTCGATGAGTTACTGCGAACCCGAAGATACTCTCTCGCTTAACTGCAAATCATAATTCATTTTCATTTTTCATGAATGCCCCCAACCGATTCAACTTGCGATGCGATGTGAGTGAGTGTGTGACAAACGCACGACGGCTTCCATCTTATTCATAAGTGTATTTATATTCATATATTTAATCTGTTGGAGGCGGGGTGAGAAGGGGCGAGAGGGGAGCTGCCAGGGCGACAGAAGAAATGTCAAAATGCATTAACATTTAATTGAGGCTAATTTAAGGCGAAATATTTCGCCTGGCATATATGAGAATTTATGCGTCTCATTTCGACGCAGCTCTTCACGTTTTCGCTGTTCGCTTTTTGCTTTTCATATTCATTTTATTTCTCCTCTTCTGCTTCTTCTTCTCTGCTTGTGTTTGTGTTTTCCTTTCAGCCAGATATGTTGAGAAATGAGAGCATTTTGTAAAAATGTCACATTACATTTAATTTATGCGACGCCAACCACAGCTGTATCTGTGAATGTATCTGTAAATGTAAATGTTAATGTATCTGTGTTTGTATCTGTGAGTGCACAAGTATCTCTGCAGCTCTGTTCACTTCAAGTGTAGCATGAAATTGTTTTGATGATGTTCCATGAACGCGCCGCATAAAAATTATTCAGCTGTCATTATCAACGCCAATTTAACCCCCGCTTAGCGCTAACTATTTGTCAGCTCTTCTCATCTCGCCTAGTGATTGCAGTTCATGGTTCATGGTTCACGTTCACGCCTTGAACCCTGAGCTATAGACGTTTGCCAGTGCCATAGTCAGTGCCAGGGACCAACCGACAATTTGATTGACAGCCATGCAAAAGCGCTTTGTGAATTGCCCTCGTGTTGATTAACACAATTTGCTTTGCTTTGCCAAAGTCACGTCGTTGTGGTTGTCTTCTCTCTCTCTCTCTCTCTCTCTCTCTCTCTCTCTCTCTGTCTCTCTCTTCCTCTTTACATGTTCCCCTCTATGAGTTAGTCGCAGTCGTTTGTCAAAATCATTTTCCATTTCGAATTTGACATGACCATCTCAAGTGGGACGGCTGCCTGCCTGAGTGCTTTAATGAACTTTCGCGTGTGTCTGTTAATTAGCTGGGCAAATTATTTTCAAGCCCACTGTATAAGCATTTCAACTGCCAACATCTTGACATGGTAAAAGCCAAAGAATAATATTTAGTTTAACCAATATATGTACATACTCGTGTCTACAGTCGACACCTTTTGAACACGAATCTTAGTTTGTTATACTGTAAAACCCCTAATAAGAATGCAAACATATTCATCTTCGACAATCTTCAAATTTACCCATTTAGTAAAATTTGTGTATATTTATAAAAAAAAAAACGCTGAATGAATTTAAATAACTTTTCTCCCACGTACATTTTATAATAAGTCAGTAAAAAGTTTAAACGGACTTACTCCGAGCTCCAATGAATTTATATAAAATGTTTATTATAGTAAGTTCCCAGTTTTCTGTGTATTCTTTTATATTATTTTTAAATTTTAAAAAACTGCACGTGTGAGCTAAGTGATTAGTTAACATTTTTTGCAAAATATTTGCTTAGAACAAACAACTGCAAAATCCACAGAAACTTTTCTCTCTTTCCCTAATAATATGAGTTTAATTGTTGATCTTAACAAGTGAAAATTTGTGCCAACTTCTCAACAATTTAAGCAAATAAATACAAATTATGAAAATAAACTTGTATTCTAAGATAAAAACGTGTGTTGACTTATTGTTTTGTCAGTTCAACTCTCAAAACATTTGCCAGATTATTTCAGCAGACAATGGGGAGATGAGCTCAAGTTTTGTGGACGACACTTGATGCCATCTGCAATGTGTACACACGTGCGACAAGGTGAAATTCCTCTATAGAATGGAGATATTTGGATTAGAGATAATATTAACCTGAGAGATACGAGTAGATTAGGTGCAGAACAAAAACATTTCAATAAAAATATAACTTTTGAGTTTATGAGGGAAATTTCAACAAATAAACCTAATCGACACTTCCAAATCTAAAAATTCTTTAAAAATCAGCGATGTTCTTGAAATCGCCTTTAATTTTAATTAAAAGCTATTGACCTGTATATTTTATTAGACCCTCAATAGCTATAAGAAGAGGAATATGAAAGCACTTCCTGTCGTGCTCGCTCTTCGATGTGACGAATACAAATTTGATGTGCCAATGAAGCTTTTGTAAACAGAATCATTAAAGTCAGGCACTCAGACATGAGACATGAGTTAAGAGTGTAGTCATGGTATAAACGGGGCATCTATAAATCTGAAGTATAAGAGCGGACCATAAATTATCGTCGCAATTATAGCTGGCATTTTGCACAGCCGTTCGAAGCTGTTCCGCTCAAGTGGCTGCCTAGAACTGAGGGAAACAGAGACAGAGAGGAGAGAGAGAGAGCGAGCGAAAGAGGGAGACAAGAGGTTATCAAATAGCTATAAATCAGTATGTTTAATATATTTTATAGCGCGACACCCAAGAAATACTTAAATGTTGTTGCTGTTGGCAGAACTTACTTATAAACAGACATTAAGTCTGTTAAACACGAGAAAAATGCGCATTATATGGTGTAAATCAAAAGCCGACGACGCAACGTCGACTGACGTGCAGATTTATAATCATTTATTTGAACAAGTATCGGTAACTGCCATTCGCCATTCGCCGTTGCCGTTGCCGTTGCCAGTGCGCAAAAGTGCAAAAAGTGAAAACTGGATATTACGGTAACCAGACAGCGACATAGATATAGATATAAATGTGGACGGTTATAAATCTCACAACACGTATTATGTTTCCAAAGTCAAATAAAGACACGACTCGACTCGACTTGACTCGACGGCTTGCAATCAACTTTTGAGTGTTGGAAAACAAATAAACAGCGTGTTACACTTGATAAACACTGCAGATAGGAACTCGAGTCATACTCGCTCGCATTCTGAACTCAGAACTCTGAATGCTGAATTCTGCTTTGGCAAATATTTGCACAGTTGGTAAGTACGAGAATACAACTTTGTATGTAACTCAAACATACTCTGGGCTCTGGGTCTCTGGGCACTGTTAGAAAATGAAAAGGGTTCGAAAGCTGTTGAGTAGTTTGTTTGCTCAGAACCGGTAGCTGTATCATTCGTAGGCAACATAATCCCGGGTATTTACACCTCTTATGCCTGCCAGATGATACGAGTGTGTATAAATTGTGCTGTGTGTCGTAAATCTAATTACTGCATATAAGCACTATTTAAACATGTCTCTCTGTCTCTCCAGTGAAGATTTACTATAGTTACTCTCGTATATTACAATTAAATTACCTACCTACAATATATAGCTACAAATCCTGAGAGTAACCTAAATTATAGCACATTTTTTTATATTAAGTGGCAGATATAATATGTGTAGAAGTGTGAAAAAGTTAAGTAACTCTTACACCAAATTTTCTATTCGTATTTGTAACTCTTATATTAAATGTGGAAAATAATAATCAAATAAAATAGTATAATGTGAAAGAAATGATACAATACAAAATTAGAGTATTTTTTAAGTGATATCAATAAGAAATGATCACACAGCACATTTTGGAGTATTAAGAATTAAGTTTAAACTTTTCTTAAGAGTAGTAAATCATAAATACTATATTTATTTATGTAGCCCATACGAGCGAGCTTAAAACAATTGCTGTTGTTGATGATAATCCCAATATGTCAGCCTCCCTTAAAAAATGTGTAAAGTCAACTCTCCATCGATAATTGAAAATCCTTCGAATTTCGGCAATCAACGCGTCGTTAGTTCCAAGTACGAAATGGAGCTTTTATCGTTCGTTTATTGCCGCGTTTTTTCATTTCGTAATTTTGATTGATGACTGACTTAATGTCACTTTTTTTCCGATGACGCCGCCGCCTGCTGTTGCTGTTGTCCAATGATAAATTAATAAAAACAGGCGACTTTGTTTATTCTCTAGCCCCAGCTCCAATATTCGCTTTTCATATATTTCGCTTCTATTTTTTTTTGTTGATCGTTTGTCGTTGTTTAACTTGGAGCTACGCATTTATGGAGCTCCCTTTCACATATAATTTGCTGTCATAAATCGTTGGGAACATCGTCGTCACTGGCGGCCATCTTTTATTAATATTTCTGTTTTTTCTGTTTTTTTTTCCTGTGTATTGTTTATTGTTTGCTTAACAATTTTTCAATGTATTTTCGTGCCCACACAATTTGGTTGCGTGCCTCCAAACGAGGCGACTTCGCAGCGAGTCGCTCCCCAGGCCATAAATCAAATTCTGACAGCGCATTGTCATTTAATCAATAATTTATAAACAATTTTGCATTACACACGAAGTACAACAAATATAAATTTAAAAAATGTGCGTGCATTTAGCTTTATATATTTCATTTGTATTTAAATTAATTGCAGCCTTAGCCCCATTTAATGACAGGCGAATGAAATAAAGTCATTAAAATACCTAAATGATATCAATTATATGAATTTATAGACACATGTTAATTGCGATGATTATAATAATGGAATAATCAGATAATTATTATATAGTATGCACTTCATAAAAATACTATACTATTTATAATAAGAAATGTGTATTTTATTTAATAAAATTATTAATATGGTATTCTTGTTAATAAATTATGATTCATTTCATACTAAAAAATTATAAATTAATATTTTCTATTATCAAAATTTTATTTTTTATAAATTTCAGTAAAAAAAGTGACAGCACAAGGGTTAAAGTGACAACTGTTATCGTTTTCCGGCCTACAGCTGATGCTTAGACGCTAAAAGTACGTGCCAAAATGACCAAAGAGTGCACGAAAAGTAAAAAGGAAATAAGGGAAAAAATGAAATGTCAAAATCCCCGAAGCGCCCAAAAGCTTGTCACTTTGGACAAAACAGTTAACGGCGGACGACAGAATGGTCGAGATGGCAGCCAGGGAATGGTCAGGGAATGGTCGGGGAAGTGGGATGTGAACTGAAGAGTGGAACTGAAAGCCGCTCACTCGAAGGGTAGGGAAGGGAAAAGAAGGGTACGGGATGGAAAGGGCCTCCCTCTCTGACTCTGACTCGGATTCCCCCTTCCGATTGGAGAGGTGCTGATGGCGACGGCGGCGGCACTTTTTGATTTTACTTTTGCCGTTGACCATAGAGCAAAATCACTTTTGACGTTTTTATTCTTGTGTCTCGTTCTGTGTTTTTTCCTCTTTTATTTTTGTCTTTTTATATGTATTTTGTTGTTGGTTTCTTTTTAATGTGGAGTATGAAGCGCGCGCCTCGTTTCGTTTTCATTATCCGAAGCGCGTCCGAATTCATTTCAAGTTTTGCCGCCGACGTTACCGATGTCGAGTTGAGGCGTCTCCAACTGTCCAACTGCTCCAACTGTCCAACTGCTCCAACTGTTCAACTGTTGGCTTTGCTCGCCAGTCGCGTTAAGTCCAACATAAGTCGGCCTAAGCGTTTAAAAGCCTAAACGAATGCAAAGACACATGAGTATCTGTCGTTGTCTCCTGTGTCTGTTTTTGTGTGTGTGTGTGTGTGTGTCATTGGTCAGTAAGCCAAGAAACAGCAAAACACAAAATACAAAATACATAATAATCATCAACATCAGAAAGAGAGAGGGAGATGCAAGGAGGAAGGGAGAGACGAGAAATGGCCAGAAAGCCAGAGACCGTTCAGCTGTCAAGTCGGCTTTTGTATTTTGTATTTTGCGCTCAAAACTTAGACCAACTTGACAGTTGGAAGACAGTAGTGTTTATAACGTGGTCTGTCTGTCTGTCTGTCTGTATCCCTCTCTCTCCCCTCCTCTCTGCCCCTGGGGCACAACAAAAATGAGACAAGACTGACAGCGGCTCAGCGAAAGAGTTAATACTGTGATTAAATGACCAGGAGAGTGCCACTGTCAGACAGATGGCTGATGGTGGGCGGTTTAAATGTTTGACAGCTTGATGCCAGATTCGTTGAAGTTTTCGCAATTTTTTGAGAGCTTGTCTGGGCGAACATTACCTACAGTATTATTGTATTGATAGCCAAACAATTTGACTTTGAGTTGCAAACGATACAATCCATGTGTTTCCTACTATGACTCGTCCATTTCGTATAGCTGAAAATTCGAATGTTTTGTACAAGATCCGAAATTGGACTTTAAGCGATTTGTGATAGTAATTGAAATTAAATAATTACACATATTATTATTTTTATTTCTTCTTAAAAAAAAAAAAAATTATTGTCTTATGACAGTTTCATATAATATAAATTCTACATTCGGAAAATAAATGTATAAAACTCAAATTTGAATCAGGGAATTTTGAATAAATAATTCATAGATTGACATTGTTTTTGAATTCATTTAAATATCAATCCCAGTGTATTTAAACAAGATTTTAGTTGAGAAACCTCTATTTTTCACATAGAGCTAAAAATACAATCTGTCAATTAAGAATTGTAAAACCTGAAAGCTATAATAATACTCTGTAACTCACCGAATGCTAATTCCCTTTATGACTCTCGGCTCGACTTATCGTAAATCACATTAAAAATCTCGAAGTAATTAGTCAAAGGTGTGCTAAAAGTTTTGACAAACTGCCAAGATCTGTAAACAGTTGAAAGATTTCATACATTATATGGGTGTATACCAGTAATTTACGATCGTATATAAAGGGTATAAATGTGCTCGGAATGATCACAATGTACTCGACATTATTTGACACACAAATTGCGAGCTCATTTACCTTGAGATGCAGCAGAAGAATAAATAACGAGGATTAAGTATAATACTTGTATTATTACCGAAATTGGTCGAGTTGAGCATATCAAGAAATATAGCTAGTATGATAACCCGTTGAGAACCTTAAGCAACAATCAAGCAGATTAAAAAGAATGCTGCAGTGATAATCGAGTGCCAGCTGACAATCAACATCAACGAACAACATCAACATCAGTGACAACGACAGCAAAACAACAAACAGATCTTGCAAATCTCAAGATCACAATCTCGCACTCGAGTTATCTAAATGGCAGGGGATCTGAAGCCCAAAGCAAACTAACCAAATGTGCTCTATGAGCTACTAAATTTAGACATCTCTCTCCTGGCCTAAAAGGCAGCTGTCAAGGCAGCACGTTCACGAGACTAAACCAGTCAACTTAGACTGTCCGTCTGTCTGTCTGTCTGTCTGTCTGTCTGTCTTTACGGCAATGTTTTCATCTTAAATTCCATGCAGATGAAAAGCTGTTTATTATCTTTGCCTGCCGACCAACTAAGTAGGTAAGTAGCTAAGCTAAGTAGCAGCAAATTGTTAGTACTACTTATACTCATACTCATACTCATATTCTTACTCGTATTCGCACTCGTATATTACTTAAATTTACTATAGCCCTTGTCATGTTTTTATTTAAAATTGTTGTTGGAAATGAGCTCACTAAAAGTTGACACTTGTCACAACGGGATTTTGCAATGCGTCGTCGTCTTCCGTTCCGTTTATCTTCAGAATACCATGTTTCTATTTTTAAAAACGATACCAAGTTCTTAACATTCAAGTATTACAAACAATTGACCTTAAACCAACAACTTAAATTGGTAGTCTAAAATATTATAACATATGTATGTATAATACTTATTTATACGTAATATATAATACTTATTGATGACAGGCGTCTCTGTTTAGCAAGGGGCAAGTTTTTGAACTATGTGTTCCAAGCAAGTGGCACATTAATGTCATAAATTTCCATTTTAATTGCTTTGTGTTTAGATTAATATACTGTTGCCTCAACGCAGCAATTGTGTCGCCTTATTATTAAATATTAAACCAACTCCATTCTATTTAATTTCATCTCAAAATTATGTGGGCATTCACATCAATTAACAAAACAAAAAAAAATATATTTCCATTGCTGGCGTGACAAAGTGTCAAGTGTTTTTGGGCTGTGTCTATAAATAATCGAACATCTAATACTCTATATATTATAAATCAAATATATCTAACATAATAATTGCGTTAGTAATATATCAAAATAAATGTCATTTATTTTAATATCTTTTAAATACTTTGCATTTCAATATTATTTAAGCAATATAATACTTTTTCTGCACAAAATGTTGTTCTTCCAATGTTTTCCAGCTAATGGACTATCCAATATAGAGTAACTTACAAAATCTTGAGGCACAAAAATTCGTGTCGAAGTGTTTAATAAATAACAAATCACCCAAAAGACCTCAGACACACAGAGAGAGATACAAGCAGAGCTAACTCAAGTATTCAGTAATAATAAAGAAAAGAAGAAGACGAAAAAAAGAAAAATCACCCCTGAAATTTATGTGACTTGATCTGTTTTCGAGTGCCTGCATGTGCTGAAGTGGGGCGTGCTATCAGTGGGTTATACTCGAACTATAGTCGTTGTATTCCGAAGTATTCCGGTACAGATTTACAATTAATTGCGAGCAATTGTTAACAGGCAATCTTGAATTTGAGCCGGAGAGTATGGCAGAGTCATAAACTATGTGAACGAGTATGAATATAAGTGGATGTATTCAGTTGTTGTTGTCTGTTTTATTCATGGCTCATAATTAATGGAATGTATCTTTCGAATCATTGTGCAAATCATCGGGAAACTACTCAGGTTCATTAGCGGATCGTAAATAATGTCAGAGAGCGCAAAACGCAATGCCACAAAATTTATATAGCTGGGCACACGGTGAATAATTTAAAATTTAGAAAAATAAATAATATCTAACGAAATGGAAAAAAATGAAAGAAAGTCGAGCACAAAAGATTCAAAGCGAAATTAACAAATCCGGCACTGAAACAATAGAATTTTAACAAGAAATATAATTTATAGTCACTTAAGTCATAAATTTATTTTTAATTTCGGCCAATTCACATTTACAACGAGCCAAGCAAACATCACCGCTCAAGATCTTTTACCCAGTTTCCAGATACACTACACAAGGAGTAACTAAGAGAATATATGACGTTTGTTATAGATAAAGAAAACACTTACATATCTTAGAAAAATCTAAGAAAGAATGGAGTGTAAGTATTAATTAAGAACATTGTATAAAATTTTCTTATCTTAAATTTGTTTACTAATCTCTGGAAATAATGGGTTTATACAGTATTCGAATTTTGATGTTGTAGCATAAAAATATTGATGGGTGTTCTTTGAGACTTTTGAGATCTTTGGAGTATCTTTTCTAGAGAGTCTTTAGCAATTATTTAAAGTAACTTACATTTTTAAGTTACAAGAGTAATACAAGTTCGAGGTAGTAAACTGAAAATATTTTTCTGGGCTTGAGTTAGTTTACGGGAGGAGGAAGGGGAAGGGAAAGTGGCTGGAACTGGGAGCTGGGGCTACAAAAGAAATGAAATACAGAAAGACTAAAATTTACGTCTCTTAGGCTGTTTATTTTCCTTTAGCCGCTTTCATGAATCTTCCAGTTTATTATTGTTGTCTGTTGTGTTGCAGACGCTTCTGGTAGCAACAAATTTAACACTCAGACAGTAGTAAATAAGCGGGTTATAAAAGACCAACTAATTACATGTTGCAGCCGCAGCCAACATACATATGCATATGCTAAAAGGGAATTTGAATATGTATGTATGTGTTGGACCAGGTATTCGTATTGGTAATGGTATTCCCTTTTTTTATATATATTTGTATTTGATATTTATACATGAATAGTAAATAAATTTCTGCAGACCCTTTGCATTTATTGTCTTAATGAACAAAAGGCGACGCGTTTGCTCGAGGAGACAAATGTATCTCGTTTGAGCGCAAAACACAAATGTTTAAAACAATAATAAATTATCATTGTTGTTGCTGCTGATGTTGCTGCTGCTGCTGCTGTTGCTGTTGTGGTCTCTTGCCTTTTATCGCTTGATAATCGCTGGTCATTAGTCATTTTGGCCTCAACCTCAAGTATTGTATGTTTTGTTTTCTATATAGCAATGTATCTGTATCTGAATCGTGTGCGGCTCTTGTTGCTGTCGTTGTTGTTGTTGCTGTTGTTGTTGCCACGCCAAAAAGAGTAATGTGAGCAACAACGGTGGCAGCTGCTGCTGTTGCTGTTGCTGCTGCGGACCAAATGAAGAGACAGCAACAACAAACAGCAGCAGCAACAACAACGACGACAACAACAATAGCAACAACAACAACAACAGCGACTGCTTCGTTTAATAAATCGTGTACTGTCGCCTTTTATTGTTGCGGCGATGTTTCAAATTTTATTTATTTATCTGCTGCCGCTGAATTGGCTTAATAATGTGGCCAGCAACAAGCAGTCAACAGTCTAACGGACAGTGGCAACAGCAACAACAGCAACAACAATAACAACAGCAGCAGGTCAAGCCCATATTTAGCAACTTCTGGCGATATCACACTTAACAGGGCGGCTTTAGCTATCGGCTATCTTGACAGTGCATGAATTATTTATGCTCTTGCCCTAACGTTGGGGTATATTAGCTGGCAGCCAACCTACGTAACAGAAAGCCTCTATATATTTTAATTTGCATTTATTTATTTAATTTTACATAGGACAAAAGTTTTGTTTTTTATACATAATTTTCATTAAGGAAAAAAATATTTGTTAATTTGTTACCTTAGAATTATATATTATATAAACACTAGAGCTTATTATAATAAAAAAATAAATAAATAAATGTGCGAAAAAATAAATATATTAATATAAATGTTTAAAATTATGTATAAATATAAATTGTAATATTCAAAAAGATCATAATTTATTCGTGCAAGCCTATTTAAAAACTGTTCATTTAAAAAGGAAATAAAGAAATTAATTGCTGTGACAAAACTGATTTGCGATGAGTCTTTTCAGACATCCATTGACAGGTAGCTCTGACCTGATTAAAAGCATTTAAAAATGAACAAAGCGATTTTATGCAAAGTGAAAATGGGTCGAGACTGCAAACCCTAAAAGGAAATGCATTAAACCCGTGGGCTTTTCTCGGCTCGCTTTATTTATGATGAACAGGCGGACTGACCAGCGGTCTACATATATCACTTATCTATCTACCAATATATCTATCTATCTATCTATCTTACTATAATATATGTCAGTTATATATGTGCTCCCAAAAATGTCGGCGGTGTCGCTTTGAAGTGTCAACAAGAGCCGTCAAATGAGCCAACAACTTGGCCAAGGTATTTGCCGGCCTGTCGAGTTCTCCACGCTGCTGTGGTGCTTGAGTGGTTGGGTGGTTGATTGGTTGGGTGGGTGGAGCGGGTGCCATAATAATAATAATCACAGCAGTTGAAGTATTTATAATGCCTGCCTTGTAGGGCCATAAATTCAACTTAATATATATACTTTGATACACATAGATATAAATACTCGTATCGTATTTTATTTTATTCCCCATTTCCTTGCCATAACTTGGCTGGCTTACGATATCTGCGAGATATTCAATTGATATGGATAAAAGTCAACTTCGAATTGACCTCATTTTCTATTTGACTTGGCCAACACCTCAAGACTGTAGCAGCCACCCAGATTATTGGGAGGAAAAGAAAATAAATGTGTGGCAAGTGCCTGTTGACAGTCGACAGCAAGAAATGTCATTCGAAAAGGCTAAAATTAATAATGACAATAATAAAAGCAACATGCTACAAGTATGCAGTATATAATGTAAGATAATAGGAGCCAAAAGGGAAAGTGTCAAACGCAACATTATGAAAATGACACGAGGAAGCCATAAATATTAAAAGATATACAACTGGCAACAACAGCAACAATGTCACAACATCTCGGTCCACAGCGGGGGTGGAACATGCTAAGAAAAGACTAAGAAACGACAAGAAAACGACGAGAAATTCACAGAAAAATTATCAAGGAGTTGACAGCGGGCAACAGCGAGCAACAGCACTTGAGCAACCCAAAAAATAAAAAGATACAAATGTATCTACGAGTCACAAGTCGCTTAGTGAACGCCCCTAGATGTCACATCTCAGTCTCTGTCTCTGTCCGTTAACGCATGATTGACGCTCCTCCTGCAGGAGGGCGAGAAACACGAAAATTGTAATGACTTTGGTGTAATTTATAACAAAACTGTTAATTAGCTGCGACGACTGCGCTGACATCAGTCAGCTGCTGTGTAATTTATGGTGACATGGCCATGGGGCCTAGGGGCAGCTGTTCCTCCCTTCTTTTTCTAGGGGTGACAAGGAATTCATAACATGCAACAAGTTTGCATATTGAATTTACAGGGTATAGTATTTCAATTCCCAATCAAAGTCTGTTCTAAGCAAGGCAAATGTTTTAAAAGATTCAACGCTCGCTTATCACTTATATAAGGCGGAATGCTAACCCAAAGAGTCATTCGCTAATCTAAAACGACACCTCATAAATCATCAGGCAGTCCGCATATAAATCATCAGATCTTAAATGTCAACTTGTCATCGTGCTGGACAAAAATCACAGCACCAAATTGTCAACAATAAAGTTTTATAAGTACAATCATTTGCCACGATTTATACGATCATAATAGACCTAATCGAATCACATACTAAAACTCTGATTAAGAATAAAAACACAACAAAGAAATCTATGGCCTGTAACGGTTCTTAAAAAACGAACGAAAGATAGATCGACTATTGTGAAATTCTTATAAAAATCAAAAAACAAAGCTATATACTTTCGATAAATAAGTAAATAAATTTATCATCAAATACATCTCTCTCCCTGCTCATTTACAGGGTATGTACCCGTCGTGCTCAGCGCTGCCAGCAATGTTGTGATTATAAATTATGGTCAGCTCTTCGCGTAGCTTAATCGTACCATCTATATGCGAGCGGGCCAATAAAGCGATTTTTATGACCAAATAGCCAGAAGTATAAGCGCATATATGACTTGTCAGTGTTGGGGTGCTATAAATAATGCGCCTAATGCCCCAGACATAAAGTTTTGAAAATCTTTTGAAAATCACAACCATTGATTAGAGTTAATTTCATGGCGATCATAAAGCACTCGCGAGGCTATGGGGATTACACTTTCCCCCAGTGGCAATATACTTGAATCACAAGACTTTATTAAATTGCCAAGCCCAAAAAACGCTTCATAAATTTGGTCACGCTTTGCAGAGATTTATTTTTGTACACGATCAGGAATTGCTGAATCAGAGACCTCTGAGTTAATGCGAAAAGATTATCTATTTTGCGCAAATAATTAATGACACAAGTACCTACACTTAATAAATCCACAAGATTAATATTTTTATTAAATACTTAAATTAAAAAAAAAAATCATAAAACAGATACAACAAATAACATTTTTAAAATGCAAAATATATTTTTGTTCTTCCGAAAATATTGACAAAAACAAATTAAATTCCAACTTATATAAGACATGATTAAAAAAGTATACAAAAATTCTACTTTGCTTTCCATAAAAATTAAAAATGAAAAAAAAAGTACTTTAATTGGGCTCGTCCGGGATTTGAACCCGGGACCTCCCGCACCCTAAGCGGAAATCATACCCCTAGACCAACGAGCCAGTTAATCTGAAGTAGCCGAGCAGCGTATTTGTAGAGCGCGCCAAGAAAGATCACAAGACGTGCAGCAAACAAGAAAGACAACTCAAAAGAAGTGCAAGACATGAAGAGTGAGAGCGAGAGAGCGGCATGTTTGGAGCGAACAAGTGAGGTGATGCCAAGTCTCCACTCTGCGCTCTCCCTGCTCCACATACAGATAGACTCCACATGGGCCGTTACCAAAGCAAAGCAAAGTCTATTTATAACAAAAAGTTGCCATGTTCGTTTCTGTGTTGTTATTGCTTCTGTTGTTGCTGTTCATGAGTGTTGACAACAAAACAAATTGTTTAACATGGACAAAACAACACAACAAAAGAAATATGATGCATGTAAATAAATTCAATTTGGAACACAACAGAAAACAGAAATATAAAAAATTGAAGACAAGCGCCATACACACAACAAGCAATAAAAAACGATCAAAGATCTTTCAGATCTTTCAACAGAAATGGGGAAATAAAAATAATATTAATATTAATCAAAACGACGCATATTTCTGTTCAATTTTTATAGACGAATACTATATACTCTTTAAGTATTAAAAAATGATTTATGAATTTATTGAACTTGATGCGAAATAAATAAAATTGAAATAAAATGTACTAAGATATTAATATTTTAAAAGTTAATTTAAAAAATGCTAAGTAAATGTTTTCTTTCAAGAAAACTCAAGGACTATGTAGAATGTATTTAAAGAAACTATTATATCATTTCTGGGCATGAAACCAATTTTAAATAGAATTTTATTTAGATTTTTAATCACAATTATCAGCTGTCAATTCTGTTCATTCTCTTCACTACTTCAACCTCTGTTGATTGTGCTGCTTTTAACCATTTATCAGTTCTCTGGGTCTTATATAGTAATATGGGTTGAGTGAAGTTGAGTCTCTAATCGAAATAAAAACCGAATAAAATTGAAATTGAAACAATTGAGAAAAAAGCGATTTTCAATGAATGCTTGACAGCTGAATGCGATAATTTCAAATCAATTCAATTGAATGTTGTCACAATTAATTTACTTAAAAGATATGTACACCCGATTGCCAGTCCTGATCCGACTCTGAGACCCGTTGATTGCTTTTGTCACATTGTCAGCGTAGAAGTGAGAATTTCTGTGATTTTGCTTGCTGAATGGCAATTGAATTGATGAATTCTTTTTATTGATTTTTAATTTCAGCCTGGGTGTTTTTATATGGCTGTCGCCAGAGTTTATTAACGCTTCGATAAATGCCGCACCCAGCCCCCTTCTCCTCTGCTCCCCTTCCCCCATGCCCACCTCCATTCCGCTCATGAAATTCAAATTTGTAAAGGCAAAAAAATCGAAATTATGCATTCGGCATACAAAACACTCGGGAAAAAAGCATCAATATCAGATTCTGATTTTGATTTGACTTTGAAATGAAAATCGGATCATTTTCAATTCGACAGCTCGACGAGAGTTACGAGTACTCGTGAATAATGACTACTGAATGTTTATTCAGGCGACGGCACAGTTCAACCAAATGGAAATCGTAATCCAAGTGGAAAAACCAGAATAAAATGGAAAAAATTGATTTCATATTAAAATTGGTCTTGAATTAAGCACAATAATCTTTTAAAGACATAACGAAAATATAAATTGTTCTTAATTGGTTAGAAGTATATTTTTGATAATTTAAACTTGATAATATTATTTCTATAGGTTGCATAAGTTAAAAATATAAATTTAAGATCTTTCGTTTTTTAAGCAGGTATTTCATATTATGGTTAAGTAATCAATCATATATTGTGGTTTCGAAAATAATTAAGTATTCAGGTCAGCTGCAAATATTTCCCCTGATAAGGTAAAATACTCCTGGGCTTATTTCGTAATACCCTCGCATATGATAAGCTTTATATTTGTTTGTGTGTTACATGGATTAAAATGTAATATAGAAAAGTATTTGCCTAATAAGACATTAAATACGTATTTGTTGCACTCATTGACATTCTTTATTTTGTAAACACATATAAATATAATAAGGATGACAAAATTAAAGACCCAATCAATCAAACTGATTAATAACTAAGTATTTAAATTACAAAATGTAGATTACCAGTCACGATAAATTAATAAGATTCTGAAGTAAAGTAAAACTAACTTCAGAATAATAAGCTCTGTTTTAAATCGGAAAGAATGGAACCATCAATAGTCTTACATTTTCAGCTAAAAATGGAAGATCCTCCTGTTCCTTTTTGTCTTCTCTTCCAGACGGGTTGACAACCCTGTCGACGAACGCTTTGAATAAATAAATGCAAATTTGATTTTCTATATATTTATAAAAAATGGTTCAATATATATTTTTTGTTGTCCATATTAATTATTTATTAACTGCGCACTTTTTGTGGTTGATATTTTTGTTGTTTTCATTGTTGATTCACACAGAACGAGTATAAGAAATATTTGAAATGCATTTGTGTTTGTTTTTTTTTTTTTTAATTTTTAATTTTTAATTCTTTGCATATTGTTTTGTTGTTTTCTTAATTGCTGTTATTACAGTTTTAATATAGGCATTATTTTACATATAAGTTGACTTAAAACATTATTGAATCGGTATGCATATTATATATAGATTTATATATATGTATATAATAATTAAATATAATTTAAATCTAGGCAAATTAAAGTTAAAAAAACAGTGCTTTAACATCAGCATAATATAAACAAGACCTGATTAAACAGACGATTTTTTATAGTCATATATTTATGTATATATAGCGAGAGAACTGGAAGTCATTTAAAAAAAACTTTGGTTGAACTTTGAGAACGCAAATAATTATGTTTAATTTAAAATTAAGAAAAAACTGAAAACTGAGCTATTTTTGTTTGTAGTTGTTGTAATTCTTTTGTTGTTGTTGTTGATACGACTTGTGATTATTTTGATGATTAATATTATTTTGTTTGACTTGTTGTTGTTGTTGTTATTGGAAACTTAAATGTAACTAGCGCTCGACAAATCTACAGTTTAGTATCACAGAACAGCGAACGCCGCTGAGAGCGTTACTAATCATCATCATCATTAATTAATTAATTAATTATTATTTTTTTAATTTTTTAAATTTTTGTTCTTTCTTTAAATTTTCTGTCAGTTTATCAACTTTTGAAATCATTTCCTTCTTCGAGCATTTCGCAACACTACCCTACTGCTATTTGGTATCCAACACTAGCCTCTCCTCTCCACTCTCCACACTCCACTCTTACTGATGAGCTGCTCCCATGCGCTGTCCGTACATGGCATACGGGGAGTAATAGGGACCCAGAGCAGCCGCTGCAGCCGCCGCCGCCGGATTGAAGGCGCCACCGGCGCCAAAAGGCGACGGAGCTCCGGCGAGCGAACCCGGCGGCTTTCCGTAGGGATGGTAGCGGGCGGCGGCTGCTGCCGCGGACATGGGACTCAGCGGGGGCGTGGGGTAGCCGGCGCGCAGGGCCGAGGGGGGGAAGAGGGTGCCGAGCAGGGATTGGGCCTGGGACTGGGCCAGGGCGGCGGCGGCGGCAGCGGGATCGGAGAGGTTGCCGGTGTGCGTGCGCAGATGGGTGAAGAGCTCGTCGGAGGTCTGGAAGCGCTTGCCGCAGTAGGCGTCGCCCACCACCCAGCTGCAGACGTAGGGTGCGGAGCGGGCGGCGGCGGCGTTGGCGGCTGCGGCGGCCGCTGCCTGCGAGTAGGGATGGGCCGGGGAGAGTCCGGCGTTGGCCATGGCCATGCCGTACTTCTGGTGCTCGCACTGCGTGCAGCCGGCGGGGCAGGGGGCGCCCATCAGCATCTGCTGGGTGTGGGCGGAGTACGGGCAGCCGGGACAGTAGGGATCCTTACAGACGGGCACGATCGCCTCGCCGCCAGCGGGCGTCTTGATGCGCTGATAGCTGATGTACGGATTGGGCTGGCCGGCCGGACCAGCTCCGGCTCCGGGGTATCCGCCGTTGGCCGCTGCCGCCGCCAACATGGCCGCGTGATGGTGCGAGAAGCCGCCGGCGAAGGGTGGACGAAACGCGGGATTCGCGTGCTGCTCCATGCCGGGGGGACAGCACAGCGCCGACAGCGGGTTCAGTCCGTAGGGTCCGGCTGCCTTGTAGGCGGCTGCTGCTGCCGCCGCAGCCTGCGCCATGCTGCTCATCTCCTTGGGATGCTGGGCGGTGCCGTTGGCGTTGCTCAGCACCTCCATGCCGGAGCGGACAATCGGACTGGCGCCGCGCTGGGAGGAGCCCGCCGGGGAGACTGTCTTCCGGCTGCTGTCCATGCCTTCCGCCCTCATCTGACTCCCATCTGTGGGCGTGGCGTTGGACTTGCTGCGCGACGGGACACGCTCCTGAGTCGAGGAGTTCTTGGAGCTGGGGCGCTGTGGCTCCTCTTGGCTCAGGCTGGAGCTGCTCTTGAAGCTGTTCTGGTTCTGCTGACTGAGCACATTCGTCTCGTATGGCTTGAAGGCCAACTTCATCTCGCTGCCTGTCGTCGTCAGTGTTGTTGGTGCTGTGATTGTTGTTGCTGTCATCGACGTCATCGTTGTTATCGGCGTGCTCGACTTGGGGGACTTGGCTTGATGGGGCGACTTGGCGGCCGAGATCTCGCCGCTGCTCGACGAGCTCGACGATGTGGACGATGAGGAGCAGGTGCCCGACTTTTTGTTCTTGTCCATGCCCAGAAGTGGCTTCACCGCCGACGAATCAGCTCCGATCTGTGAACAGGTCTGGGCGAGAAGCGCCAATGGACTCTTCTTGGCATCCATCTAATTTCAAAAGAAAAGAAGGTAAAGATTTTAAATTAGTTATGTTGTTTTTACACATTTCACAATTTTTTAATTATAAAAATATTTTAAAGTACTAGAAATAGTTTCTAAAAGGTAAAAATTTGGACTTAGTATTGTTTTACATTTAAGTTATAATATAAAAATAAAATAAAATATATTAAATTCTTGAAATAGTTTTTAAAATAATTTAAGTTTTAAACTGATAAATTTTTTAAACTCTATGAAAATTCAAATTAAAATACTTATAGTTTATTTCCAGATCGAAATCGAATTTTTATATTAAATAAAATTTTGTTCAAACTGTTAAATTTCGTAATAAACAAAAAATTTATACATTTCTCCCTATTTAAATAATTTTGTAATCAATTTAAACGACTCTTATAAATTTTGTGTTATTACCGTAAGCTTTCTCTAATTTTATTTTTTTTTAATTTTTTATTCAATTTCTTTCATTTTCAAATACTAACCGTTGTGGGCAATGGCGCCAAGTAATCCGGTTGCAAATATTGGTTATTGCCGATGGTAACAACACCACCGCCGCCTTCGAGTACAACCATGTTGTTGTTGTCGAATTTGCTTATGTTGTTTTATATGTAGATAATCCACAGAGAATGTCTGGCAGTTAGACGAGACTTGTTAGCTGCTAATTTGTTGGTTTAAATAATCCAAAGAGTATGCGACGGCAGATAATCCGACCGTAGAATTTGATTTTCAAAAATTCCTTGAATTTGACACTTTAGTTTAAATTTCTTGAATATTCAAGAAATTTACTTGCGTTCACAGAATTTGTGACAAGTGGCCAAGAGGCGTATGTTTCACTTTTTAGCTTGTTCAATCACTTTACACTTGACGAACGTACATATGTATATTTGTTATATTTGCTTTTCTTTTTATTTTGTTGACAGAGTTTGCTTTTTTGCTTTCCGTTTCAGTTTTTTTCCGAACACGTCTGAACGCATCGAAGGCTAAACTCGAACTGAATTCAACGGCAGCAAACTGGCAGATACTTGCCGTCGCGTGAAGCGTAAAATGCGCTCAGCTGTGTGCGCTCGCGCTCTCTCTGGCTCTCTGAGCGCACTGTCGCTCTTGCGCTCAGAACCGGTCGGCAGCGCTGCAGAGCATTTGAGTGCGTTGGTTGAAGCAGAGGCGCATGTGTTGTGTGAGCGAGCTGCACTGTGTGTAATTTTCAAATATGGCGTACTTTTTGCCCAATCACATCGCATGCGCCATGCAATGGAAGCCATAAACTGAACCAGCAGGTTTTTTCCTACAATCAGCTGCATGGGCATTTCACACTCTTTGGCTCTTTGCAACACGGCAACACTCGCAGCGAGAGCAACAGTTGAAGATGAGAGCGGCGCTCTTGACTCGTTTTTTTTCGATTATTTTGTTTTTTTTTTGAGCTCTTCGGCTTTGGAGCTGTCCGCGGAAGTTCGCCTTTGACGCGCACATTAATTTTATCTTCACACATATGTCACGAGCTACTGCCGCTCACACACACACACACACACACAGAGAGAGAGAGGGGCAGACATGGCTCCCACTCTCTTCTGGCTCTCACTCACACTCTCAGTGAGCTGTCAACACCAGGCCATTCTACGCTCAGTCGCATTGTCTTCACTGAGATTTGTTTCTCAGTCACTCAACACTTAACCACTCTTCTTCTTTTTACGCTATCGCCATCGCCTCGGTTCGCTCGTTTTAATGTCATATAAAAATTAATTTGTTTGCCGCTCTCCATTGCTCTCCATTGCTCTCCACTGCCTCTGCCACTGTTGCTGCCACTGGCTCTGTCTCTGCCACCGTCTCTGCCACCGTCTCTGCCACTGCCTCTGCTTTTGCCTTTGTTTAGCGTTTTTCGATTAACTTCTGGGTTCTGTTCTGCGGTTTGTTTTCCACAAGAGCTTCTGTTTGTTGTTTAAGTGGAAATCGTTGTTTTGTCGTCGTGTCAAAGTTGTTCCAAACAATTTTTCACATGTTTTGTCATCTAGTAATCGTATGACGTTTGTCTGCATGCATCTGTACATGTGTGTGCACCTGGATGTGTGTGTATGTGTGTTTGTTGCTTAATTAATCTTCACGCTACAAGCAAATGGACAGCATTGTGCTCGGTATTTGTTTGTCGTTGCCACATGATGCACTTTGAAACATTTTTAATAGTTTAATGGCTGCTTTACTTGATGCATTTTTAATGATCAAACACACTGAGCACTCGTTAATGGCTTCATTTAAATTTTACTCACACTTCGAATATAAAAACGCGCTTAATGCTAATTCCCAATTAACATTGACTAGTATACTATAAATTAAATAATCAGTATATTGAAGGTTGTCTCATTTTCTCCCGACTTTAAAAGTGTGTTCCACAATTCTCGAAACTTTACAGACAATGGCTTTTAAAAAACACTCAAATGAAACGTCGGTATTCCTGAAATGTTTAAGATTTTTATTGAAAATATTATTGGTTAATATTATTTATAAAAAAACAAATTTTAAATTTTTTATTGACATTTAATGTAGTTTTTAATCACTATAAACTGTAAATTTATAAATTTTCGTAAATCTCTGTTTATAATAATATGTAAATTAATTAATTTATAATAATTTTGTCTACTTTGTTATCATAACAACTAGTATTATGAGATATTTTGCTAAAACTTATCCTTTTTCGAACACAAAAATTGAATATATTTTCCAGGTGTAATTAGTATATTTTAATCCAAACATTCAGCAAATCAAAATCTATGTAAATATGCCAGATAAGCAGGGTGTTAAATATTTCATAGCTTAGAGCTGATTAGTGGTATTTAAGAACTATTTAGTTAGGGTGGAAAATCCATTCGGGGTGGTACCGGGCCGGATTGCGGTACCTGCAGCAGGCACCTGGCCAAGGTCGAGCACCGCAACCTTCGGAGAAAATGATGGATTTATTAGATTAGAGCGTGTTTGCTTTACGGCTTAGACGTAATTTGCGGTTTTAGCGTTGGCCAACAAAGCGGCCAAATGCCGACAGTGCAGTGTTGGTAAATGCCACATTAAATTTTTATTTATTTATTTTAGTATTTATTTTAGTTTGCCCCATTTGCGTTAAATGCCAAAATAAGTAAGTACGTACGGAGGCTATGAATGCCAGTTTGAGTGCGAATATGAGTGTGAGTATGAGTACGAGTAGGTAAGTAATTCATATTTTTACGGCTACTTTGTCAGCGTCATAAATTTTCTCGTGCATGTGAATTATTTACTAGCAAAGCGAACGCAAACGGCAAACAAGATGGTTGCCAGAAAGGTACTTGGAGAGGGGGAGGAGGAGGACGAGGGGATGCAGGAATGGGGGGTGGAGGTGGAGGTGGTAGCGTCGTATACATAAATAACACAAAATATTATAAATTACACGCAGGGATGTAAAAACGTTGAGCAGAAGCGCAAAATTTGTAGCCGCGAAAACATTTATGTATATGAAGAATATAAAAAGGAGGCAGCACATAAAATTAACCACATATTTCTTCATTTTTATGGCATTTATTATCACAGAAATGTTTGTGTGATAAAAGCGAAGCAGCGCAAAAGGCAAACGATGAACGACGACGACGACGCAAACGACGATGGCGATGGCGATGGCAATGGGGCAAAAGGCAGTCATAAAAATGCAGCCATTTACCTTTTGATTTATGCACAACAACAACAACAATAACAACAGCAACAATAACAGCAAGAGCAACAACAATACCAAATAAGTAAGTGCAGGCTGGGGGCTGCCGAATATTAAATACTCTTCTGTTGTTATATTAAAAATATTTAAGAGGTTATTATCTATCTATTAAATACTGATTGTATTTAAATTGCTTACAGGTAATAATATTTTAAGTCAATACATTTAAAAAAGTAAATTCCAAAAATTACAATGTGAAACATTGGTAATTAACTACTAAACAATTCTTATTTAAATATTAAAATAATTAAGTCAATAAAATTATTAAATTAAAAAGGAGATGATTAATGGATAATAATTAGTGGAGCAGGCGATTTTAATTTGACTGCCATTAAAATTAAGCAATAATACTATTTTTAAGTCTAGAAAATAATAATGTTTAACAATAGTAAATAAGTATAGAGCTCGTTATGCAGATTGTCTAAAAATCTAATGAGATTTCCTCTTTCCAAAATATTTGTATTTTTAAATCTGAAAGAACTGCAATACTCTTAGCAAGGGTATGTTAAGACAGATAGACAGAAGGACAAAAGGACAGCAGGGAGAAAGGACACGCATGTTAGCACACGCCAACAGAAACAACTGCAAAGCAAACGGAGCAAAATAATGCAATAAATTTGACATTATCTGCGGCAATATGAAGGTACGATATATGTACATAAGTAAGAGTATGGGTATATCCGACTACGACTACAAGTACAAAAAGCCACTTGTCGAGTGGGTGGCACTTGGACTGAGGCTCCTTCGAGGCTGTGCTCGACATTTTCGGTTGGGATAATAAAAAGACCAAGGACCAAAACAGCACTAAAAGTATTGCATATACCAATGGAGATGCTCCTCGATAAAACCTACTTAATAGACCCTGAATATGACAAACTTGTGTCTGAATACGAGCGACACCCTCATCTCTGTCTCCCTCTAAGATTATATCATTCATAGCACAATAATTGGCAGCGATTGATGTTGGCTGGCGATACAATAACTCACTTGGAGAGAACCCAAAATCCGGGGCCATTTAAAAAATTGAAAAACAAACTGCAATAAATTCAGTAAAGCGCATGCAATACACACACACAAACACACACACACACACAGGGGCATACACTAACAATGAAAACAAAACACAAAAAATACAAAGTTCTGAAAAAGGGATACACATCCGGCATTGCCCCCTGGGCGGCTCGGCTACCACCATGATGAATGGAGAATGGTGAATGGAGAATGGAGGGAGGTACGCAGAGAGCGAGTCTCTGCCGACTCTCGATAATTTATCGACAACAATTTATCTCGTTATAGTAACGACCAGAAAAACATACACACACACACACACACACAATGAGAAATTGCTTCGGGACAATGGTGACATTGAAATTTTACGGTAATATGCGAAAAGGTTCTTTACAATATCTATTTTTTGTGCAAAATGACTTCGACGGTTACCCCTACCCTCTTTTTTATCATCCCTGCTGCCAAATATGGCTAGATTAATAAAGCAAATTAATGGTTGCATTGTTGCTGACAATGAGCAAAAAGCAAAGAAAAAACAATAAACAATGAAATATTTTTGGGGGTAAAAAATGTGACACGTGCAGCAATCTGAATGATAAATTGACAATATAAATTTTATTGCCATTCGTATTGAGTATTAATTGCATACAAAACCGACCAACTGTGTCCGGGGAAAAACTATTGAGAGGGTTGCACACATTTTTTCAAGGGAATGCTATTGACTGATTAATCAAAAAATATCACTTGCATGAATTGTACTCTCAGGTTGAGAAAAAGATCTAAATAAGGCCTGAATATTGTGCATATAAAATCGATAAGGTAAGTTCGGTATTTCGATAAGTTTCTGCAATTTAAAAATGTAACTAGTTTTTACCAATAATTTGGACTTTTAGATGTATCTATTTTAGAAAAAAGTCAAATTGCAACAATTTTATTCACTTTGAAGCATCGGTTTAATTTCCCAAATTTTTATTAAAACTACATAAAAGTCCTTAACTCAGACAACAATAGACCATAGTTTATAAGGAAGTAATGTCTAGAACTTAAGCTATTTCGTGTGCGGAATGACAATATAATAAGATACATAAGGGAATTTCAAAAGATCTCATAAAAATCAGCAGAAAGAACAACAAAACGTCCTGTTGAGAAACAAATGCATATATCCTTTTTGGTTCAAGAATCGCATTCAGCTGTGTCAAATATTTATGGGCAAGCATAAAAATGTTTACGACCTTCACAATTTAACAACCGAGGCAGGTTCTCTCTCACTCTTTCTCTCTGTCTCCGTCTCTCTCTCAGTTCCCCAGAGCAACTGGCGCTTGGCAGTGAAGCACACAGGATATAGCCAAGCATAAGGAATACATCGTTACTCCAACTCTCTCTTTCTCCCATTCGCTGTCTCTGTTTTTGTCTGTCCCCTGTTGCTTTTCTTGTTTGTGTTGATAAAGAGCACATAAATTATGGTCTATATATCATGAAAATCTATCGATGCTGAAGCAGTGTCGTGTCCTGTTTTATGGCCAAGAAATTTTATGATCCTTGGAGAGTCAGTCGCCTGTTTATTGATTTGCCTGACGGCGTTGCTAATTTCTGCCACAAAGGAATGCACGGAGAGAAGACTCTGTCATCCTTGAGGACATTGCGCTGTGACAACAACAACAACCGGCGAGTGTGCGGTCAATCAAGGATGAACAAGAGGACGAAACAGGCTGGCAGGACAACAGGACATCAGGACATCATTGGCTGGCAAAACTAGGCAGTTGGGCATTGTCCTTGATTTATGGTCCTCATTAATTTCACTGCCACCAAAGTTGACACTTCTGCGTATGTCTTCGCTCCATGTCTCTGCGTTACTCTCAGTTCACTCCCCTCGCACCAGCACCCCTCTGTGTCGGCCGTGTCCTGACATTTTGACAAATAATTTTATTGACGGTCTCTGTTTGGTTTTTAATTGTCCTGCCAGTTGTCTCAGCTGCCTCAACGCCGCACGTGATAATTGCTCATTTTATGACGCATTTATCAAAAGTGTTTCGAGGTTACTCGGTGTCTCTCTCTCTCTCTTACTCTTCCTCGCCCTGCCCCTCTCCACTCTCCTCCCGGTTGTCCTTGCCATCATCCTGCTGCGTCTGGCAACTGACTGACACTCGCCCGGAGTCAATTCTGATCCAGTCTGTCTGTCTGACAGTTTATCTGTCCGACTGTCTGTTTGTTCCTGCTCGACAGTCACGCGTCATTTATTTGCCCGTTTGGCCATGACAGTTGTTGATTGCGAATTTTCCAGCGCATTTTCTAGTTTTTCGGTTTCGATTCAGTTTATCGAACATGTTCAGGACACTATTAAAGACTGCCAAAAGTTGGGTAGCAATATTAATTGGAAAATGGAACAATAGTTTTGTTTTTTCAAAGCAAATCATGAATTACATGAATTTATTCGATTAACTTTCCCAGATTAATATTCCTATGTAATACATATATAAATATAAAATTAATTAAACTACTACTCAGCTGTTTCTATATTATTCTTTGCTTGAGTTTTTATCTTTCAAATTTTAATTAGGATCAAAAAAATAGTCTTTATTCTCTGACCAAACATTTAACAACGTTATTAAAATTATTTAGATCTTTATCCAAATTTGTTTAAAGTTATTGACTCATTTAGATAAAAATTATATGACAGGGGTGTGATGCGTATATCCGAAAAGAGAAGAGAACATTGAAACACAACAGAAATCCTTGTAGCACTACCAAAGCAAACGAAAAGATAAAAAATGGGGAAGACAGAATTGAAATGTGGAAGGAAACTGAAGAAAACAAAATGCCGAAACGAGACGGCGGCACTTTGGGCCTCTGTTGTTGTGGTTGTTGTTGTTGCTGTTGCGCGTTCTGTTGAAATGACAGACTGACAGCAGAATTCACACTTCATTTGAGGCACCTCACGCTTCGCATCCCGATCCCAGTCCCAATCTGAATCGCACTCCCGATCCCCGATCCAGACCCAGTGCCGAGTGCTAATGTTGCACATAATAATTTTGTACTAAATTAAATAGTGCGTGGGTCGCTCTGTTCGGGATCTGTCTGTCTCTTTGTCTGTCTCTCTGTCTGTCTCTGTCTCTCTACTGTCCATGTCTCGACAACATGTTGCATGCCTCCTGCTTTGGCGGCATCGTTGTTGATTCGCTTTTTCATGCATGCGGCAACTCATCCACTTGAAACGTGAAAGGATATAATTTAGTTTTTATTGCACGTTGTAAAAGTTTTTACTCGACAGCAACGACTCCGAGTATTTGGAATATAAGCAGTACCCCTATGCGAGTACCCATATATATCCACTAAGGATTCATCAGTTATGCACGGCATGTTTGTTTGTTAAAGGATTCTCCGCTCAACACTCACCATTTGTCTTTTCAACCCACTATTCATTTATTACTCTCTACTCTTTAATTCGTTACTCCTTTACTCTTTGCTCATTAGTTCATTCGTTTATTCGCCTTTCTGTGTTAATTTATTGATGTGCCGCTTATCGTCACGTGTCCGTGGAACGTCTCTTTTCTGTCTCTGAGCCCGGCTCTCTTTGATGTTGCATAAATCACAGCTGGTAATTTTCGAACACAGTATTCTCTGTTTTTTACAACCAACTAAATTAAATTGGGTTTTTTTGTATACCCCATCTATTGAAAATATTTACTATTGATACAAAATAATGTAGAGAATACTAAAGAGGATAAACTTGCTAGGTTTCAAATTAAACTATAATATCACATTACAGATATGATTTTAAAGAAAAATGCCTACTCGAAATGATCTCCCAAATTGTAAAAATATAGTACTCTGAAACGGTTCAATCTTGTGAGAAACAAATGAAAATAAGTGGAATTAGATACAATATCTCAAGTAATGAGTATTTCTCAGTGAAATAAATATACTTTAGAATGCATTACAAACTGAAAGGATATTTAAGAAATATTAAATTTATGTGAGAAATATAAATTTCAGAAACTTTTCGTTTCTTAGGGCAATTGGCTCAAGTGGATAATTGATGTTTCCAATATGACATGTGTACAATGCGAGCATTGCCACAAGTGGCAAAAGGAAGCCATAAAGAATTCGAGGAACTAATTGAGTCAGTCGGCGATTTACTATCAGAGATGAAGATGATGATTATGATGAGCATTAAGCCAACACTTGAGGGAGCTTTTGACGGACTTTTTACTACCTAGAATTCAATTTGGTTCACGGCAACAACAACGATGACAACACTTCAGGGACACTCGAATGCAGGTCCAATTATGAGAAGGCAAAATAAAAAGAAGAAAACGGGCAGCAGCACAATTTCAACTCAACTCAACTCAGCTCAGCTCAGCGAATCATAATGAAAACATTTAACCTGTCGTCAGCAAGAACAGAACAGGAAAATGACTCCCAACAACATCATCAGCATCCACATCATGATTATCATCATCATCGTGGGGCGGCACTCATAATCAACTTTAAATGTCAGGCAACGTCGAGAGCAATTTTGTGGTACCTTCTTCTCGTTTTCAATTATATGGCATCGCTATGATCCTTCGAGGAAGTGGTTAGAGCTGCCAGAAAGCCAAGCAAACCAGGCAACCACTTGAGCAAAACAATTCAACAGCGAGAAGGAATACAAAAAAAAAATATGAAGAAGAACTTGAATTGACAGCAGGAGATGGAGATGGAGACGGAGACGGAGATGGAACTCAAGTTGAGTGTATAATACACCTTTACTTGGTTTTGGTTTTGGACCTGGGTACCTTCTTCTACCCCCACTCCAAAGTCGAGCTCCTTGTTGTCATTAATGAGACGTCTTCTTCAGCCCGCGCAGTCATTTCCACTTCAAGTTGTCAAGCCAAACAGCCCCTCATCATATTTTAAATTTTGTGGCAGCTTGTGTTTTCGACATTTCGGGCATTATGTCGCGCCTACTTTTCACCATTTACTCTCTTGTCGACTCTGTCTCTGTCTCTGTCGCTGTCGCTGTCTCTGTCGCCATCTCCATCTCCACTTTGGTCTTCGTCTCGGTTGTCTCTTTGATCTTACGCTTCGGCTCTAATTTGATTATAAACGCACACCTCACACTCTAAGACAGCTTCTTTCTCTTCTAAGCATCTTCATTTTCAGCCTCAATGCTTGGCAGCACTTCCACTTTACTTCACTTCCCCTTTCCCCTCCGTTCGTGTATTCCACTTCACTCTATTCTCCTCATCCTTCACTCCATTCTACGGACTGATGACTACGCGCCGCGGCGTACTCAATGACGCGTTGAAAGTGCCATAAAAAAAAGGACATGAAGACATTGAAAGACATTGAAAAAGAGAGAGAGATAGATAGAGAGAGAGAGAGAGAGAGTGAGAGGAGGAGATGTGGAGAGAGACCCCGTGAGTCTTGGCCCAGGGTTATGTGCTGACAGCATTTTAAATGAAATGAAAACGATGCTTTCACTTCACCATGAAACGCGACCCTTAGGAAAGGGAAGGCCAACGTTTTGCTAAACTAAGCAGAAGTAATGTCACTGAACTACATGGAGCATGGGGGATGGGAGCATGGGGGCACGAGGCATGTGGCAAGTTGCATGTTGTGGGGGCAGGGGGCAGGTCTTAAGGGCAGCCCTTTATAGACTGCACAAGTGCGTAAGGTGAGGCTAATGCGATAACTTCTTTGGGGACTATTGATTTTACACTCAGTCTCTAGAAATGAAAGTAAATAAATATATACTTTATACTTAGATACATATAAATATAAACTATAGATTGTCGAAAGAACCATTTTCCATCTACATATATGATATGACTTCAAAGAGAATAATATTGATTTAGTTACTTGAAATTAACTACTACTTTATATTTAACATTCGTAACGTTTAGAAATCCAGAGGTTTTTAGAAATATAAAATACTGAAAGAAGAACGAATTTCAACTAAAAAAGGAGTACTATTTTTTAGAGCTGAGCAAATATTGCGTACAGGGTATAAGTACTGGTTATACCTTCACTCCAATAACCTTCGTAACAAGTTCTCACTTATCAAAATGTTGTTTCTCACACTTTAACCTCTCGAAACGATCTGAGTTAATTAGCAATGCCATTTGAAGTAACAAATGTTACATACATATGTGAACAATGGAGAGCTCCCTTCTGTCACATTTCCGTTGTGGATAAAAGGGGGTAAGTTTTGGGTTATTTGATCGAGTCACAGACACGGTCAACACACAAACAGAACCCAAGAAATATATTAATGTCTCGAATTACGTACAAATAAATTCGGAAATTTTGTTATTTTGTGGGTAATCAGTCAATTTCAAGCAAACAAAGCCAAAATGACAAACCCACCGAAATGAAAGGGGTTAAACTTCCTGGCTTTAGATTGTTCCCTTTGGCTAGATTCATAGCTCATTTCGGCTTTATGTATAGTAGGAAGTTTGTTTAACGCACGGTTGCCCTTAGTAACAAGTAAACCATAATTTCGGAAAAGGTTATTCTCACATTTCAGATGACAAAGTAATGAAGAGGCCAAGTAATCCGTTAACTACATATGACTAGTTTTGGGGTGAACCAATGCTGTCATAAATCAAATTTCAGTGCGGTTTCAGAAAAGTCTGTTCTTAAGGATTTGTGCGATAATTTAAAAGCACTTTGTGATGAGGTGTTAGAAAGAGCTACGTGTTTAGTTAAGATTGGCATAACATTTTATCTAGTTAAATTAAACAGATCAGATACTGCAGATAGTAAAGGTTCTCTAATTCAGATGATAGCATACGATAGTTTACGAATGAATTAATAAGTTACGTATTTACAATTATTTCTATAGAAAAACACAATAATATTAAATGTTTCACATTTTACAGTATTGTAGGTGAATTTAAATTGTCATTGCTTTCAATGAAATAGTTTTATTTTATTACATAAATTAATATTAAATAACATAAATAGTTATTGTTTTATCTCTGACATTATCTATCTTTACTTTCGATATTCCAATCAATAGAACCTAAATTGTTCTCTAATCGAGGTTCATTTCATCCCATTCCCTGTTAGAGTCATTCATCTATATCAAAAATCTCTGGGATAAGCACAGAACTACAGGGTTTACTTTGCTGCTGGACAATAAATTGCGTTTTAACCAGTTAGGGAAAATATCATAAAATACAAAATGAAGTACGCTCGACATGTCTCGGACGCTGTGAAATTTATGTGACAATTTTGTGCAGGATAAATGGCCGCACACACGGAACGGGGAACATGGAATGAGGAACAGTAGCAGGACCCCGCAGGACACTGTCTGCTGGTCAAGCACTAGGCGAAGAAGGATGTCGTTTTTAGTTGACCAAACCAAACTATATACGAGTATGTAATTCTATTTTTTTTTGTCTTTCTCAAAAATTAGTTGGGTTAAAAGGCACGCACTGTGGAGCACTAGAGTAGATAGATAGACAGAGAGAGAGAGAGAGATAGAGAGTAGAGTAACCGTTCCGCAATGCCCACAAAGTGGATGCCCACTAAAAACTAACGAACTAACCTGCAGCTGGAGGTCAGAGAGAGGGTATATGTGGCTTGGGGGCAACTTCAGCACTTGGTCGTTGTCGGTCATGTTGCATAAATCTCATTTGGGCTTTATTTACTCTCAAAATGTTCCCGTTCAGATTGCTCTTGTCGTTCTCTCCGTTGTTGTTGTTGTTGCTGCTCTGGCAAATAAATTCATTTAGTGGCATTTAGTGCCCCCGGTTCACCTTATTGTTCGGGGTCGTCGCCGGCTGGATGGCTGGATGGTTGGATTGCTGGCTGCTCCTCTGGCCAGGACGCTGTGTGCATTTTATGGCAGTTTCTGCGTTTTTGTGGCCAAACATGAAGTGAAAATTACACACACACAAACACATACACACACTCCCATATGTTCGCACACACATGTTGTCGCAATTGTTTTGCCAGAATAGTGAGAGGATATATGCATCTGTATGTGTGTGTGTGTGTATGTGTATGTGGTGGGATTTGGCTTTAGTCGGCAGTTAATTTTCATATTTTCTAGCCGCACTCCCCCGCACGCTTCTTACCCTCTCATCAGTACTGCTCTGTGGACATTTTGTCGTAAATAAATATAACAATTTATTTAGATTGCAATGACAGGCGGATGCTATTAAAAGCGCAATTTATGTGTGTCTTTCTGTGTTGGTGGGCGGGGGGGAGTGATGCTCTACGAACTGCGACAGGGATGAACTTTATGATGTTGCAAATCCAAATGCACATGGGCTCCCCACCAACTTCACTTGGGAATGTCCTGGGAGTATCATTTAGAGCTCTGATATAAGCGAAAAAATCAGCAAACTAGCAAATAAGTATATAAAGTTCCTTAAATATATAAAGTAAAAATTAAATAATCAAGAGTTATTAAAATTTACTACAATTTATTTGATTTATTTATTGTACTATTATTTTCAAAGCGCCTTCTGAAGTATGGAAATAAAATGCAGCATAATATTTTTTATTGAAACTTGCTTGAACATTTTTTGATTTAATTGAATTGCCTTCGATGTACAAGTTCATAAAAATTCTTTTTACAACTTTTGCATAAGTTTTTAATATAAAATGAAAAGAGAATTCAACATTTTAGAGTCCGAGATGATTGAGACGAAAAACAATTTATGCAATTTATGAAAAGAAGAAATACATATTGTGTGCATTATAAAAACAACAATCAAAGGCATGGGCCAAAATCTGTTTCATCATGGCTTTTACGATTATTACATTTATTTTTGCCAGAGAGCAAATGCGAAATTTACGAGCATTGAAGTAAATTTTAATGCGCTGTAAACGGGAAAGACCCACAAAATGAAGAAAAATGTGCGATAAAACATGAAAAGAAATATTTTCATATTCGTTGTAGTATATGCGTTACTTTGGCCTGAATTTATATTCACACACACAAGCACACACACACACGCATACAAAATAAATCAACTGTGAACATTGTGTGGCATAAAGTAAAAATTGTTACACACACCCGAAAGTCGAGCAAAGACCCAGGCCAAAAATGGTCAAGCCGTCCCCCCGTAAAATTTGTGGAAAATATGTCAAAAATATGCAAATGCAAACATGCCACATAGTGTGTGTGAGAAAGTCTTGTGGATGTTGTTGTTGTTGTTAAGAAGAAAATCTCTATAAAGGTCCGAGAATTTGTCGCATGCTTCCATGTCATACCATTTAAATGCAAATGAATGGTCAGTTAAACTGTCAGACTCGTCTAATGTTTCACTTCTTTTGGTGGTGATTCCGCTGCAAACGACAGTCGTCAGTCAGATCGTCAGGCAGTTGGTCAGTCTGACAGACTGCCAGATTTGTGGTGTTAATTTGCTGTGAAATCTGGCTATACAGCACAGCTGTAATTAATTGCCTGTGTTTAATTTGGGTTAATTTTATTTATGGCCGCTCGTAATTTTCATTTTTAAACAAACGAAACGAAGTGAAACAAAACGATAACTTCACACGGCCACTCATCATCCGCACAGATCACACACCAAATGCAATCATAAAATGTCATGTCCCCAGCCTCAGTCTCATTCTGAGTCGAAAGCTGGCGAAACGACATTTACTACGAGTCTTTTGTGGCACTGAGAAGTTGCATGTGACGGGGCAACAACAACAACAACATCAACAGCAATGGCAACTGACAGGACACTTTTGACAGCGTAGACAGCAAGGACTAAGCTTCTGCTAATGTCAACAGCAAACAGTGAAAAATGTGAAAGGAACAGAATGAGAAATTCAATTTAAAAAACAAATGCCACGAAAATTATATGCTCTATCCAAAGAAATACAGTACACACAAATTTCAAAAGGATATAAAATGATATTGTAATTTCTAAATGTTTTTGTATGATTTTTGTAAACAAAATTTATATTTCACAATAAAAACTCACATTATTAATCTTAAATTAAATTAATATTGTTGTCAGTAAAAGCGATTGAAAAAAGAAATCCCAAGTCACAAAAGGAAACAATAATTTAAAAAAATATATATCAATTTCTTGATTTGTTCAAAAGCCAACAGTTAGTGCTTAGTTGTTATGTGATCATTAAATTTATCAGAATATAGTGGTATTGAGGCAAAAATTGTCCTTTCTATACCATCTGTCTCCTGGGAAAATATCTTAAAGGTATATTGCTGAATCATATCAAGTAATAATTTATTATCAGTTATTTTACGCCAATTGAAAATCTCCAATGGATTTCTTTGTAAGCCCAAACAAACTGAACATGGGATTCAGGATACCCTGCGATCAACAGTGCACAACAAACATGGCGATAGAGCGAGAGAGGGAGGTGGAAAATAGAAACAAAAGACAGCAAGAAGCAACAGTGACAGTGGCACTGGCAGTTCTCTGACACTGACAGTTGTCAACTTCTGTTGTTTCTTGGTTTTATTCTTCTTTCTTTTCTCATTTTTATTATTCTCTATTCTGTTGTTGTTATTTGCCAGCTACTGCTGTTACTGACGGATTTCTGTTGTTGTTGTTGTTCCTGTTGTTGCTGTCATATTTTTAACAACAACAAAAATTCTATCTTGATTTTTCATTAATGTGCACATTGTATTCGTTGTCTCTTCTTCTTTTCGGTGACATTTGACATCCCTGAGCATTTCCGCTGATTTCTCGAATATCATAGGAATTATACTCAAATTTCACACATTAGAAATACAAACGAGAAATGGAAATTTTAAAATTATAAAGGAATTAATTTACTAATGTGTTATTTGAATATTAAATGTTAAAAAAACAGAGTAATAAAAAATATCATATTTAACATCATTCAAAATCATCAACACAGAAAATCCAAGACGTCGAGATTATTTCTACATTAATATATACAAATTTCAGTATTATTTAAATATCATATTAAGTATTTAACAGTTCTGAAACTGCTCATAACTGGTTAACTCTTTCTGCGTAGCGATCCGAGAACACTTTGTAATTTCAATCTAAATGTTCGATAAGAATCTACCAGCATTAACCGATGCTCGCTCTAGGGAGTCTCAGAGTCTGGACTACAGACTACAGACAATGCTGATGTCTTTTGCATAATGAATAAGGAAACCTAATGGGTTTACATCTGGAGACATGGCCACCATAATACTTTGTATGTAAATTTCGCCAATAAAGCAATTTCTTTTAATGAGGCACGGGCACTCCAGAAGCAGACGGGAGATGGAAGAAGAGATGGGAGACGTTAACTATCACATAAAGTAACAAAATGAATTAGGCCCCGACATGATGATGGGCCCCTATCAGTGAAACTTCCACTTCCACTTCCAGTGGAAGCGCGGAAGTAATTGAGTTAAATATGCACAAGATGACAGCATTAATTATGCGCAGACCGGGCCAAAAGAACAAGGGAAAGGGAAACGACGGCAATAATGAGGGAAAAGAGTTAAATGTGGTTTTTTGTTGTGGCAACCATATGCCGAAAGTGTATAAAAATGCAACAAAAAGATAAGCAGAAGTATAAGTATAAGTATAATAAAAAGAACCCAGCCCCTGTTTCAGACCCAGTTTCAGACGCAGTCCCAATAAAGGCTTACAAATAAGTCAACAGCATGGGAACTGGCAACTAGTAGATTGTAAATGGCAAATGGTAAATGGTAAATGGGAACTGGTCTTCTAAGGGTTGTGTTCTTTGATGGCCACTCGAAAAGTACGCATAACAAATTTGATAATCAACTATGAAATTTGGATACTGAATGGAAAAAGTCTCTCTTTATCCCTTTCTGAAATGTTTCGCATCTGACAGTCACGGAATTTATTTGCTGTCATAAATATTAAAATAACAATTATTGCCATTTAGCTGAAGGGTTGTGCGTCGGGCCAAAGGAACAACCCAGACAGATGTGAACCCCTTCCCGGAACTATTTTGCATACTCAACGGCTCAACGGCTGTCCAAAGGAAACATATTTCATCTTTCGGATTGTCATAAATTCCAATCAAGTAGGAAATTTGCGAAACGGGGTAGACGATTATCATGATCCAAGGCTCTATTGTGTACAGGAAAATGGAAATGATAATAAGCTTTTGTCATAGTTGGATTAGGACTTGGATTTGAAGATTAATGGAATTATTCTCAAATGTTGTTGAAGTATCTCAGAATAATTTCATTGAAAATGCTTTTATTATCCCCAGTTTTAGACGTAATAACTAAGCTAATCTGTGAGAAGTCTAGGAATAATATTGTATAAGTAAATATAGAGCTATAAAAGCATCATTTGGAATTCTTGGAATCCATCTATGAAGTCAGTGGGAGGCAGTTGAATTGTAACTTTCACATCGATGTTTTGTCCTATTTATCATTATAAACGCGGCAATTTATTTGATTTAAGCAATTTGTAAAATTTTAATGTGCTTCAGAATGAAATAAATCTCCGACTGCGGGTTGAGAGGAGCCCAACGATGGAGGAGGGGAGGAGGCGGAGGCGGAGGGTAGGCGTATAAGCCAAAACGGGGGCACGTCCAGTGAAATAAATTAGGCACAGCTGTGTGCGGCAAATGGACGCGGGAGGAGGCAGAGGGTGGCGGAGGGAGTCGGAGAGAGACGGAAAATCCCAAGTGGACGTGTGCCTAATTTAGCAATGCGTGTCGTGGGGCATAAAAGAGGGCGTAGTAGGGGGAGTGGCAACGGGGAACACATAAACATAAATAAGTAAGACAAATAAAGTGTCTTGACACGGACATTTAGCACTGAGCACTGAACACTGAGAATCGAATGAGCTGCGATGCCTCATCAATTGCTTCTTCAGCCACACACAAGGTTCAATTGCCGAGCACGACCCCAAAGAGCAGAAAGAGAGAGTGGGGAATGGGGAGTGGAGAGTGGAGAGGAGTCCACAATGATAATAGTATGAGTATATTTCTCCACGCACTTGTCGCTGTCAATTGCCATTTATTTGTTGTGATTTGTGGGGGCCAAGCGGCATATCAAATACAAATTGACAGCTGACACGTAAACGGCCCCAGGCAGTGACAGTTGCCCCACCTCTCCCTCCCACACCCATTCCTCCCCCAAATGGTAACTCCTTGGAGTCATGAATCCATTGGTTCCTAAATAACTAACTGAAGTCATGAGTTGTACAAGTTTCCAGCAGGTGTTGAGTGCGCTTCCGACTTGCATTGCCTGTTTCACGACTCCGACAATTCCAACGGATCCTGATTTTAACCTATAGAGGCATTTCAGTATATATACTCTATATGTAGAAGTGCCTGTCGTCGTCGTCGAACAACGTTACCCGCAAGTAGTTCCTTCCGTTTGCATGAGTTGCTTTTTAACAGTTGTTCTTAGACCCCCAAATCCCCCACCCCCAAAAGACACGCCCCATTGAATGGCAGCGAAACCAATTAATTTGTATGAATTGTGAGAGCTCTACATTATTCTGAGCCGATTAGTTATGCAGCATGGCCGTAAAGCCGTATACCCGAAAACCCCTTAAACCCCTATTCAAATATGCGCGAAATAAAATGAAAGGCATTGCCGACACAGCGCTAAATAAATAAGAACAAAAAAATATGTCCAAACAAACTCAGGAATTACACATACTCTTTAGAATGAAGCTTGAGAAAAGCTCAGGGCAAATAGTCAAAGTAGTATATTTCCGGTACCGATTTCTAAAGTATATTTCAAAATTAAAGGAAATGTGACAATGATTTTAAATATTTCCTCGTAAAATCTGTTTAAGTATTTTTTTGTTCTATTTGATCTTATTTAGAATAATTAACTTAATTTCTGTAAATTTAATATTAAAAAGATTTACATTTATCTATACATTTTACGTAAAAAAATGCATTCAATAGTTATCGAAGGCCATATTAAGACTTTCAAACGGTGCCTAAAACCAACAAATTTTGATACTGTGAAATTATTTTTATATTCCCATATGTCATAGATAGCATTGAATTATTCTCCCATATATCAGACTATTTTTTATAAAACAGATATTTACTGTCATATAATAAATATTATATTGTAAGTACCAATTCAATATGAAAAGGGTAATAAATAAATAAAGCAAATATTATACCATTCAAAATATTTTAGTGAGAAGAAAAGTCTATCCACAAAATGCTATCTTCTAAATACTTATTTTAATGTCAAGCCTCATAACTAGTTTACAGTACTCTAATCCTGTTAGAGTATACGAAATGACAAGCGCAGAAAAATTATGACTGTCGAGTATTTTTGCATATGACTGTGTATAATTTCACAATTAATTATGAAATATGCCATACAGAAAAAACGACCATAGAGAATGATGGCAGGAAGGAGATTGAAGAGAGAGGGGATAGAGGGGGGTCTGTGAGCACTACAAATTGTGTAAAGAGTAAGAGAGAGAGAGAGAGAGAAAGAGAGGAGGGGCAAAAGTGTATTGTGTGTAACTACTATGACTAAACAAAACGATACGAAATGACACGCTGTCAACGTGGTCGGGCCTAAAGCTGGCCAAAACACAGAGTTGGTAGTTAGGGAAGTTGCCAGTTGGTAGTTGGCAGTTGGTAGTCGCCAAATTACAATAATAATAACAATAATAATGAAAACAGTAGCAGTCACACGACAATGCGACAAAGTGGCAGTCTCAGAGTCAGAGTCAGAGTCAGAGACGGAGACGGAGACTCGTTGTTTCGACCTGGTTAAGAGCGTGTGTTCGAGTTATGCCATTGTGAACGAGTCAAACGACGATTAACGCTTGGCTGATTGCTGTTGGGTGAAGTGAGGGAGGTGCATAGCCGGGTCTAAAAAGTGCTGGTCATAAATTACACAATGAAATGAAAAATGTCAGCCCGAAAGGCGTTTTTTATTCGCTTTGGGTCAAAAGAGCCTGTGTGGAGTTCGCTGCAGTTCGCTCCGCTTCGGTTTAGTTTGGTTTAGACTGTCTCGTTTGGTTAGCAATTTGTGCTGGTCGAGGTTCTGATTTTACAGTCATGAGCATGTGTGTGTAGATGAGTGTGTGGTCAACTTCATTCCTGGCAACTGCGCTGCATGTCATGCAATGCGTCACTTGAAGGTGGCCACTTTGGCTTGTATTATTATTAACTAGTTGCCAACATGCAAAGCCAAATGGTTGCGCTTTGGCTAACTAGTTAGCCAGTTTAGTGTACTACATCACCAACATCATCATTCTGTTCACCATTATCATCATCAGGATCATCATCAAGTCGGCGATTGCATGTCGCCAGGCATTTATGATTAAGTGCGCCTCTATATATTCCGACTTCACCTGGGCTTTCAATGGGCTTTTCTGCAGACAGTTTGTATGCTAATTTGTGAGTACCCGTATTCACACTCACTCACACACACACTCGCACTCAATGCTTTATTTTACTGTTATTTTAATTTATGACAATTTTATGCGAGTGCGCAGCAAATGTTGAAGTTGTCGCCCTTTCCCCCCTCTCTCTCTCTCTCGTAACTCGACTCTCAAATCCGACCACATAATAATAATAAAAGCGGAAACTATTGTATTAAGTGTTTGATTTATGTTTTTAGTCAATTGTTTTATTTATGAGCTTGCACTCCGCATTGTTCCAGTCCCAGGCTTTTGTCCCGCAACCAGACCAGTTTAGAGAACTCAACTGAACTTCGCTCCGGGGTCGCAAAAGTTAACAATTGAACTTTATTTGTTCGCCCCGAGAATTATTCTACAACGAGTTTGTCGGTTTGTGTTGCATTTTGCAGTTGCCGCAAATACTTTATACTCGTTTATGTGTGTTTTGGGTTACAAAAAGCTTAGGAATTTGTTCGGCATTCTGTTCAAATTTTCTGCACATTTCCGCCGAGAATCAAACTCCATAATTGAGCTATGCGAATAGAGGCGAATAGTCCAAAAAAGAGTTCATTTGTATGCAGGTAAGAATGAATAAATCAATGAGCTGTTACTATGAGCGACTTTAGAGTTTATTAATTTTAAACATGCTCGATTAATTAAAAATGTGTTTCCATTTACAAATATCAATTGTAACGAAATAAGCGAAAGGTTCAATTACATTTTCCAATTTCAATTCTTTGGTTTTGGAAATGGTGTCAGTATATCTTTTATCTTCTATTGCTTATCTTTTTATGTATTTCGAAATCGAAACCGACTTAAGGCCGCAGTTGTGTGAGGAACACTAATTACATCCAGGGTCATCATCATTCATCATTCTTGGACACAAGCCCTGGCAATTTTCTCACACTTTAAATTGACACATCACAGCGATAAAATGGGCCCAAAAAATTCTGATAAATTAGATCCTGATGACTTGTAGGACTGTCAAGCTATTTCTAGTATTACTCGGCACTGCAACTAGAGATCTACTAGAGAAACAGAGTTCGAGAAATTGAGAGTGAGAGTGAGAGCATTGCTAAGCAATCGCTCAGTGTCAAGACGCATTTCATCAATTAATTATACAAGTTTAACAGAAATGTAAAAGAATTTAAGCCAAAAAGCGGGACAATGAGAATGCACAAATATAGTATCGTTCATATATCGTATATCGCATATCAAAATATGAGTGTGTTTCTCCATTTCTCAGTTTTTCTGTGATGTGGCAACGTCATCAAAGTAATCATCCTGAGACTCTGACGAGCGACTGTCAGTTAAAGTGATAGAGGAGCCAGCGACGAGTCCAAATGATTGCCTCAATGACTTGGCAGCTCTCCCTCTCTCTCTCTCTCCCTCTCTTACACACACTGGTTGTCTCTTTCTGTTCCGACATCAGCGACATCATTTATCATCAACCTGCCTGTCAGTCAAGTCAGTCACTGGCTACAAAAAATTACCGCTTCGTCAAGGGAAGGACTCTCTCTCCTCTCTCTCTCTCTCCTTCCCTCTGATGACTTGCCTGCTGCAGTGTGTGTGTGTTATCCTTGGCTGTGCTGTCAAAAAATTATTATGCCTATTAATTTTACCCAAGCGGGCGTCACCCCCTCCACACCCCCTCGCCCTCGCCCTCATCATCGTCCTCTACTCTTCCCCCTGTCAGGCTTTTATCCAGTTCGGCGTGTTGGTGGTAAATTACACAACAAAAAATTATGTTTGCCTTTTGCCAGCACCAAGTGGGCGTGCCACACCCTTCACACCGTGTGCGTGTATGTGTGTGTGTGTATGTGCGTCGCTTAAGACTTATTTTGCCTCATTCATTTGGCAGTAATTTATCCTGTCATGCTGTCATTATGACAAACAAAAAAACCTACAGAAAAAATAAAATAAAGTAAGCGCTTATAGCGAGGAAAAAATTATTTATTGAAAATGATTATGCAGAGGAAGTCGCTGAATGTTGTGTTCGGTGGTTGGGTGGTTCAGGGGTTCAGTGGTGCGGTGGTGCGGTGGGTGGCTGTGGATGTGTTTTTATTTTGTTAATGATTCGATGACGCCTTGGACTTGACACATCGATCAAAAATCATTATGACTTATTTGGGCTGTGTGGATAGAGGAAATATGGCTACGTACACTGTACAAAATTAAAAGCATGTTGAAATTTTAACAATACATACTTTCAACTGATCTGAAAAAAATCCTTAGACTCTCAATAACTCAAAATCAAATTCGAATCTGTATTATAATAAACATTATCGTAATTGTAATGCAATTTTAATAGATAAAATATGTAGATATTAACGTGTGAGCTGCTTTTAAATAAAAAAGATGAGTGCTAATTATTTGTTTAGTTCACTTTGATACTAACCAGCGAAAATCCCTAAAGAATTCACATTAAGATACGAATATGGATATAAGTTGCTAAAATTGTCCCTGTAATTACAGGGTATCAGCGTTAGTCGTGTTAGAGGACATTTATTTCAGCTGGCTCGTTTCAATGTTTTCAATAACTAATCAATCTTAAGTTTGACTTGGATGTCTGCGCTGCACGCGATGACTTATTTCGGTTAGTGTTTTTAGCAGCCAGAAAAACAGAAACAAAAGAGGAAGGCGGGTAGAATGAGAAGAAGCAGAGGAAGGGGAAGGAGAAGTAGAAGTAGAAAGAGGAAGAAAAACATGCCAACTTTTTCGGAACTGGCTGTGTAATCGACAACAGCAAAGCAAGTGCCAACTTTTTTGCTGGCGCACATCAATCAGCCCGGGGTGGAAACGTAAGCTCACGTCACTCAGTCAGACAGTCCTTCAGTCAACGGGTCTGCGAGTCAGAGAGCGAGCGAGAGGAGAGTATTGCAGAGTGAGATAGATAGTGCAGTGGGTAGTGGGTTTTTGAACTTATGGCGTTGACAGCCGGAATACAAAATGCGGGCGAAATATGTCGATACGAATCAAGCGAAAGTTCAACTTCAATTTCTTTTTTCCCCTGTTCTGTTTTCACTTCACCATAATGCACGCTAGCTGAAATGAAATGAAATGCAGTGAAATGGAATGGAATGGGAATGGAAAATATGAAAAATTTGGTTGCTAGTGCGAACCAGAGAGTTACATCCTTATGGCCAACACGAGCAGGAGAGAGAGAGAGAGAGAGAGGGAGAACTCTGAACTACCATATAAATGGCAGACAATAAATAACCGCAACTTAAGCATATTGCGGTTAGGAGCACACAGACCCTCGCGTCCCGACGCGTCGTCTAACCCTCTGTAACTCTCCAACAACTCACTCACTCTCACTCTCTCTTTCTTGCACTCTTCTAGCACTCTCCGACAGCCGTATTTCATTTTGATGCTCCCAATTGTTTTGCTTTTGACAAATGAGTGAACTAGACACAGGCGGCAGACTGGGAGCAAGTTATGGCTCCCATACACTCTACGACAAAATCCCGCTCTAACTGAATGCAACAATCTGACGACTATTAACAAATGTATAAATAAGGTAGACGGAGTACGGACCTCAATAACATTTGTGATTGTATTGCCGATCAAGTAGATATATACATACATATATGCATCAGATTAACAATTCGAGCCAACATGATTTGTGGTATAAAAGGGATATTTATTTTATTATTATAATTCATTTGTCAAATAAATGATTTTGATATCAATATCGTATCAAAAGCTCAATCCAATATGATAAAGTGTGAATACAGTTCTTTTAAAATCACACACGTCCAACGCTTTGCAAAGTATGATATCGATCTGTCGTACAGTGTGTGGGAGCCACAAGTGAAAGAGACAGCGCGTGTGTACATGGCAAGTCATCAAAATAACAAATAACGACGACTAGCAAAATTGATTGCATGTCATTAATTTTCATTTCAAATTACGCTGCCACTATGTCTTGGTCGTTCCACACTCTCTGCCTCGTTCTCGTTCTCACCCTCGTCCTCGTCCTCTCTCCTCCTCGTCCTGTTGTTCGCCTTGTTCGCTTTTAGCCTGCAGCTGGAAATGTCAGGCAAGTCAACGTCAGCCAGCCAATGGGCCAAAGTCAAAGTCGTGCCAAAGTCAGGCCACCGGGCCAAATGTGCTCAGCGTGAAGAAGTCAAAATGCCATCGCCTTTTCTAGTCTCAAGTTTCTCCATTTTTGGCCAGAATGTTTGCCAAAACAGTTTACAATCGAGAAGAACATGTGATATAATGCACTGACAGCAGTAATTTTCTAACACTGCACATCGAGATAATAAAATGCAGATTGAGTTTTAAAGTCGAGGTAACGAAATAAGTAAATGTATAATAGTGTGATATGTTAGACTGCTAAAAATTAAATATAAATAACTGTCTATGTAAATAATTTATTTAATTTATTAATCCAGATGAAATAAAAATAGCAACAAATGTATGTATCTGCTACCTTAAATTATACATATTAACCTTTATTTACTAACAGTAAAATTAGAATTTTATTGAAATGAATTCTATAATATTCAACTATTTTGAAGGGTATTTACTGTCGACCCTCGCTCGTGTAAAGTTCTGTGGTTTCTAGTTACAATTAAAATTGGGAGTACCGACAATTTTGTTGGCCGATTTGTAAATTATGAGCAAAGACGTCAACTGCCAACTGCATTCGCAACAAACTTGCAAAAAGCTCAACAGACATGACCGCAAACTGCAGCTGCATCTGGAAGAGGGGAAAGTGGGGAGAGGGGAGAAGGGAGAAGGGAGGAGGGAAGAAGATGAGGCTACCTAAAGCTGTCCGTTGTTGAGTGCTTCCAGCCAGGGCCTTGGCCGGAGTCAGAGAGCAGCAGCTAACTGACATTTGACTGTCAGATGCTGTTGGCTCTCATTCGTTAATGTCAGAAGCAAGAGTTAATCTCGCGTGCATTTCAAAACATCACAGAGACAGCAAAGAGAGCAAGGAAGAGAGCGAGAGAGAGAGTGAGAGAGAGCGAGTGAATGAAAGGAAGAGAGGCAGAGAATGGACTTGGCTAGGTACGCACTGGCCAGGAGGATATACATATTGTAATGAACATTTTGTTGGTTTTGTTTTGGCCAGGCCAAAAGAGAAAGAGCAGCAACAGCAACAACTACAACAACAACAACTGACTGACTGACTGACATACTGACAAAGCAGCAACAACTGATGGATGCCTGAAAGCCAGGCTGCAAAATGAATGAATGACATGTCTGAGTTGTGGACCGGGTGGCTTGGACTCCAACTCTGTCTGGATTCTGGCCATGACTCGGACTCTGGCTCAGAGACGACTCCACGCACGCTGGCACGCAATGATGGCCAAACACAAATGTGCACAGAGAGAGAGAGAGAGAGAGTAGAGAGAGAGAGAGAGAGAGAGAGAGAGAGAAATGGATACCAACCGCGTGATAAGTTGCCTTGCCACTGACCAAACCAACCAACTGCCTTGCCAAGCTCAGTCCGAGTGCAAGAGGAAGAGTGAGGGAAAAGAGAGGGGAGTGTGAGAGAGAGAGGGAGCGGAAGAAAGGGGGATGGGGCAGGAGATACTGCCTGTCAGCTGCATTTGCATATGGCTCGCATTTTGTGGGAGCCGGCATGCAAAATTGCTTTATGAATTATAAACAATGGCCCGGACCGAGGCTCGTTAGTTGCTTGTCCGTTTCATTGCTCCAGCACAAACAAACAGACAGACAATTCCCCTCCCTGCAACCCTACTCCTCTCTCTGTACACCTAACTCCCTCTCTTTCGGTGTCCCTTTTCTCTGTCTATCTCATTGCGCTGACAGTGATTATGTCGCCAAGTGACATCCATCAGCAGCTGTGTAATTTATTGCCATTTCTCTTGTTGTTGTTGTTGTTGATGGAGTTGTTGTTGTTGTTGTTGGCCTGCAACTGGACAAGATTGCAGCCAGTTTATGTACATGGCAAACTGACTGGGTGTGGTTAATTACAGGTGCCACATACCACATGCAACAATCTCTATACTCATTCAGTATCTCCTCTCTCTCTTTCTGTCTCTCATCAAGAGGTTAATGCGCTTATCGTAAGAGCTTAATTAAACGATTAATTACCACGCAACACACACAACACACCCATACAAACTCACTGTCTATAAACAAATGCTGTTTTCGCATGAAAAATGATTTTCACCAAATATTTGCATTGTTCATCCATAAATACTCGAAAAACGCATACTCCCAGCTTATTTGTATGTATATGTAGGCTAAAGATCTTAAGCATATATTCATTAAATTCTCTTTTAAATATATTTTTACTAATGAAGTGAGTTTTAATGTGATTTATTTTAAAAAGAATACATAGCATCTCAAAATTCTAACAATTTACATGAATTTAAAATATGTTTCATAAGATATCATATTAAAACATGCTTTTCCATAAAACCAAATAATAACCAAGTCTGATATCATAAAGAATGCCATAGAAACCACACATTAGGGCATTAAATCAGTTCCGTTTTGTTAACATAACAAATATGCTGGGAAAAATAAGATGAAAAGCGTATGGAAAAATGTATGTAATTTCGAACAATTGAAAGCCGACCCTTTAGAGAGGTTTACGATATCAAAGAGCTAAGCACACGCTTTTTACTCATATGAATGTTTTCAGCAAAAAAAAGTAAAGTAATGAAAAAATTGAAGAGAAAATAAAACGCATTTTTGCTTTCAAGCAATTTCCGTACTTACTTTTATTTTTCTTCTTCCATTTTTTGGCACTCGAGAAATCGAGCTCTACGTAGAATTTCTTAGCGAGCAACCAGAAGAATAAGAGGAAGGGAGAACAAGGAGAACGCAATCAAATCGTGAGTGCCGCCGGCAGCTCTCGAGTTAATGATATACGCTCACTTCAGGGGCATTATCAGGCTCATGGTAAGGCCCTCAGAAAAATGAGGGTTTCATACACACGAGTACAACAAAGCCCTGCTCAGTCTCATTGTGCGAGGCAACATTGTGTCAAGTTTGCAACACTTTAAAATTGCAAAAGAAAAGCGGTTGAGGCATTGAGACCCCATTGAAACCCATCGAAAAACCCTTCGAGCCCTACACACCCTTTTAACTGCATACTTAAAGGCAAATCAAAAGCATTCCCATCGCAGGGGTTACCAAATGTGAATAAAAAAAACGGAGCACTTAAGAGCGGTTTTTCAATAACTGAAGTGACTGACAACCCATCCCCGGGTACGAGTATCCTTCGTCCTGTCCTCTGATTCAATTGCAACTGTGAAAACAATTAAACTCTAGAGTTTGGATACAAAATATTTGGCTTGTGCATAAGTCGAAGTTTTAGTTCCAATGCTTGATGTCATAAATCCCCTAACAATGCGTGAATGATTCAGTTGACTGGTTGCCCCCGACCATTTATCCCAAAGGATATTCTCCTCAAGTGTCGCATTATCTGCGCATTTATCAGCAACCCCGAAGTTCTAACTGAATCCCAGAACCAGCTGCAGATGTGCTTTCTATTTGTGTTTAACCTTCATCTAATCTCTTAGATATTTAATTTGTATTTAAGCCAGGTCCATTGGGATTACCAAGTGAATCAAGTTGATTCTCCCGACTGCCACCCGCTCTGTTTAATAGTTTCCCACGCCCTGTTATAGATCATGTTCTTCAATTCACTGTCGGCTTCCTCAAAAGATTAAACTGACACTTCCGACTCGAAGCTTCCTAGAAATATGCATAAGGCGCACAGAGTCTTATAAATGGCCCAGTCGAAACAATAGAGTTAGGAGCGGACCTTGAGAGGTCTGAAACGATGTCAACAAGGTGGAAGAAAAAAAGGCACACAAACACATACACACAGCAGGGTTCCATCGAATTCGAACTAAGGATCAGCAACTTCAAAGATCCCGAAAAATAAACTGAGAACAGAACTTCTTGTATTATTTCCTTCCACTCTCCCATTCATTTTGCTCGTTCACAAAATCTGCAAATATTTTTTCGTTGAAAAATTTCTTCATAATTTTTGCGGCACTTTTTCTCTGATTCCGACGACACGGACGACACAAATTAGCAGGAGTAGCCTCAGTCCTGATCCCAGTTGCCGTTTTGTATGCCTTCTAACAAGGGATAATGACCAGACAAGTTGTCAAATAAACAAATAATTCCCAACTGACACGTTTATTGTTCAACTTCTATCGTGTGCGTGCTAAATGGCATAGTTCAGGGGATTTCCCATTTCTATTCCCAGCCTTCCACTGAAACTGTAAACAGTTGGCATTTCCTTTCAGTGCAATTAAATATAATCACAATACGAGTGTCATACAAATGCGTATACATACATTGGGAACACTATGACTATAATCTGTCATGTGGAATTAGGAAGACTTTTATTGCAACTTTAGTAACAATTGGTGGGAGTATAGCTATAAGTAAATATATTTATTAACCAAAAAATCTGTGTTTCCTATTATTTCCTTTTATTTTATCCAGCTTGATAAATAGTTTTAATTTTAGACTATTTCTCTGATAACTTTTCCAGTTTGATTTAGTACGCCTTCAAAGGGATTGATTCTCCCGTTTGCAAATAATAAATACTTAATAAATCCCTCACCAGTCACTTAAACACAATTAGATGTTTCAGCTTTATACAAAACTGGGGGCTGGGCCAGATCCATTTACCTCTTACCTCTATTCGTTAGACGCACTTGTGTGAACTCAGGCCACAGCCATTTTGAGGCACTGTAAACAACCACCAAATGAAGTGTATGGAAAACCACGCCATGTGGAACTGTCGTGATTGACGTGGCATTAAATGACAGGCTGACACAACTGACACACAACTTTATATGACAAGCAGACACTTTGACAACAAATGAGCAACAGTGGAATTGGAATTGATGTTGATGATGCGACCGTCTAATGAATGCCACAAAATAGTCAAGTGCCCCAAATGGCACTGCCTAGTTAAGGGTATTATTTGGGCTTAATGGGGTTACTCTCGATAGTGTTTGTCTACCAATAATCGTTGAATTATACCGAAAGCTTAAATCTATAAAGCATATACATAAGTTATATATATGTATATAAGTTATGTAAAAATACATCGAAAAATCGATTTTAGTGGAAGCGATTTTGAAGTACTTTAACTCGATAATTTTGGAGAATATATCGACATATCGATTTTTGTTTTGACGATTATACTTATCTTAAACTAAATCCACATGTTTCTACTTGAATTAATGACTCAGATCACTATGCATATATCTATTCTTGATAAAACTATCGGAAAACAAAAATATTGTTGAAGCATTACGTCAAGTTTGTCATGGATTTGAGCTCAACTTTCAGAATCCGAGGTTGACATGCGTCGTCCATTTGTTATTATTCCAGGTAGTTAGTTGTATATCTAATTAATAGAGTCGGAGAGGTGAAGAAGAAGAAGTTGGATGAGGAGGGGAACGGGGAGCGGGTTGGTAGCGATGCATTCACAGGTGATAAATTCAATGATTATCAACACTTTGCCCCTCGCTTTACTAATTAAAAATGCATAATAGTTTGTGTGGCGGTAAAAGTTCAAAGAGCACATTTTACTAATCGCAGCCAGAGAGGTCTGTGTGGGTCTTTCTGTGGATTTCGATTCAATTCGATGCAATAATCATAAACTATGCCATTGAATGAAACACTGAACATCGGACTATGAAATTGTCTGTAGTCTTTATGGGTCGATCCGCCGCCTCTATGCATAGAAATGAATGAATTTTCGGTTTCGGGAAACGTGCCCCTTTTTTATGGTGCTTTGATATATGAAAATTATCAGAGTTAGACAGAGACCGCGATAAAAGCAAAGATAGAGACAGAGACAGACCACTTTGTCGGCACATTTTGCTTTCCATTTTGACTTTCGTTTCGATATCGTTTCGTTTTCGGCTCGTTTGGGTTGTTAACTTTGATGGGGTTTGTCGTTGCGGTTCGTTTAAATTACTGTTTATATTTTGCATTTAAATGTAAATGTAAATATAAATAATATGGCTCTGGCCCCGACATTTGCTGTTTGTTTTATACGCGTTCAAAATGATTAACCATAATTTTGTTTTAATATTTTGTAATTGTATAATTTTATGGGCATTTGCATTTCAACGCTTTTGTTTTGCTTTGTTTCTTCTTTTATGATTTTTTTGGTTTCCTTTTAATTGTATGCATTATTCATGTGGCGTATGATTGATATTTGATTGCCACTTGGGTGTGCCACTCAGTTGTTTGTGTGCAAGTGTGTGTGTGGGTGTGTGTTAAACATTTTGTTGTCTTCCACTTAATGAGTTGTTAAATCATTCTCGCATTCAATTATTTATTTCTATTAATACAATAACACAATTTTATCTAGAATTTTTATACCCTGATGAGTTGGGCAGTACTGATAAAGTGAAGAAAATTATTATTGAAGGTATGACAACCTAGAAAATATATTTAGAGTTTACTAATGCATTGAAAAATAAAGGAAGGTACCAACGAGATTTATTAAAATACAATCATAATTTGACTGTAATGAGCAAAGTAAAGTTAGGCTTGATTTTTACTTTGATCATTGATCATATCAATATTAATTTAAAAATTGTATTAGATAACTATCGATACCACGTCAATATTGCAGCTCTAGCAAAGAATTTGAAACTGCATTGTTAAAAAACCATTTATATAAATATTATAAGCATAAATCCATGACAATTTGGTTCTATTCTTTATGCAAAGACATGTGTTTTCGTATTCTCCGAAATGCTACAAGGTCAGTTGACATTTGTTGCCTTTTGTCTATTGTTTTTGGGAACAAAACACAGTCAACAGTCATTGCTGGCTATTTTGGCGTTTTGACTGGCCAAAAAAGAGAACCGCACGACGTCCAATATGTCCTTTGATGTATTGCCGTATTGGAAAAGTTCCTGGATAGGAATGTGTGTCAAACTCACACACACACACGCACACACACATTGCCGAATTGGTTTGGATGAAAGCAACCAAAAAGGAAATGACGGCCTACCCAAAACTGTTGACTTTCTGGCTGACTGACTGACTGGCTGACGGGCTGACTAACTGACTGACGGGCTGACTGACTGGATGAGATTTAAGCCGACTGCGAAGACTGAAGCTGGTTGAAGACGCTGATGCGTTGACATGACAAAAGCAAAGAAGACGAACGAATGATGGGCACATTTCTGACTCTGACTTCAAAGTCGGCCCACTCTCTCTCTCTCTCTCTCCCTCTCTATCTTTCTCTGCTTATCTCTCCATCTCGTTCTTTCACTGCACAGTAGCTGTCAGAGATATTTGTATTTCATTTTGATGATGGCATGCGGCTGACTGAATGTCGCTGAGCCGCAATCGCAGTCAAAGTCGCAGTCGCAGTCGAAGTCGATGCCGATTCAAACGAATTGGAAGCCAAAAACAAACAGTAGCTGCTGCTGCCTAAATAAACGGAGACCAATCAAGTTGCAATAGAAGAGGGGATGGGGCAGGGGCAGGTGGCAGGGGCAACCACTTCTTATAAAACACGAAGCGTTGTCGGTGATTTAAAATAAATATTGCTGCCTGTCACATTGACAGCAAACAAAATGTGATTGTTCGTTGATTGTTGACATTCTGGGCTACCGTTCAAAGTGGTTCGCTGTGGTTCGCAGTGTGGTGCGGTACGAGTATCGCGGCCAAAGGGATTTCGAAGATATTAAATTGTCTGGCGTTGTCGTTGTCGCATTAATAAGCAGACTCTTTGGATCTGCGCGGTGCGTCCGCTTTCAATTGCCAAAAAAAGAGGGAAGAGAAGAGATGAAAATATCCAGCAACAATGAAAAATTTCAAGCTGTTTTTAAATGTTTTATTGGCTTTTTAATAATGTTTGCACATCAAAGGGGGCCGCACATGCGCACAAAAGACCCGCCGTCCATGGAGGGGCGATGGAGGGGCGATTGAGGGGAGACGGTGGTTCCCCCCTCGGTTATTCTACCAAGTTACGCGCCCGAGATCCAAGCCAGAAAAGAAAGGAAGAAATAAATCCTCAAGTGACATGAGTCAAGCTCTTTGTGTGCTACTTGAGTTAGGAGCCCAAGTTCGAGGCTACTGGGATCGAGGGACAGGGATCGGGGAACCAGGGGGGGTACCTGGTAAGTAATGGATTATGCCAGTCTTGATTTATGTGATGAAACCGTTATAAATTATTTTAAATTAGTTAACAAATATGAGCGCCAGTCGCAGACTCGAGTCGCAGTCTCCATCTCAGTCTCATACATACTTCGACCTAGAAGTTCAACTTTTCACAATAGTTAACTAATTGCCTAACCACATAGCAGGGGGTTCTCTTTACAAAAGAATGCTGCTAATTTATGTGAAATATGTAATCACATGCTATACACATACGCATACATATTCATAACGAATAACTAACTACTTAGAAGGCCAACACAATGGGCTTTGATTCAGTTATTATGGGAGGCGATAACTTACTTGAATGCGATGTTACATTCGTGATAAACTCATTAGGAATTTATTATTAGGAATAGATGAATTTCGAACTCAAGTTTCCTATAAAAATGTAACAAAACCGGTTCAACTAAATGAGATACCCTAATTTACACTTTGGAAAATTATTAAAACAAGGTGCATTTTCTAGTTTGTATCTTATAATGGTTAGAAATATCTTAGATTCAATATGTTTGAAGTAAAAGGATACATATATTGTTTGGTGTATTGCAATTCCTCGGGCATTCCTCAAAACGCAGACCATGTGTAGTTTATTAAAGTTTTCCTAGTCAAAAACTTAATATAATTATTTATATCTGACATAAGTTTCACAAGTCTTTTCGGATGGGGACTGATACACAGATAAGTACAAAACGTTGCCAAAGCATTTTATATATTACATTTATGGGTCTGCGTGCTGTGAGTGCCAAGTGTAATAGAAATAGTTATTAAAAGCCTGGAGGATGTCGTCGTTTGACGACAGCTGGCGACTATCGCAGTCGGAGTTTATGGCCAGATAGTTGAGCATTCCCACTGCTGAGCTTGTTACAATTTATGTGTCCTGACACAGGACTAAGCACACATGGGAGGAGTACGAGTGTGATCCATGAAATGTCATAAAAGTGCAATTGCGGCCAAAATTATCGAACATTTAGCAAAAGCGTTGGGGCTTAGCCATGGGTGGTTACGGTTTTTATGTCCACAATCCCCCCGAGAGCGCAAACACTGCGAGACTTGCAGCAGGACCTTTTGTTTTTTACGACCGACTGTCAGCAGGAGTCAACCAACATCGACGACGACATCGACATCGACATCGCCTCATCGAGCAATTCACACGTACGCCATTAGAGGCACTGATATACACACTTTTAATAGAGCGCAGCCTCAGCATCGCCTCGAGGAAGGACGGAAGGACGGAAGGAAGGAAGCAAAGGGGATGGATGGCTGGATAAGCAACCCCTCGAGACAAAGCACGTTCTCGCCATGCTCGTAAATTTGGACGCTTCGCTTGGCCACTTGGTTTATTAGCGGCCAAAAGTGGCTCAGCACATGCCTAAGAAGTTGACGAAACAGGAAGCATATGCCAGAGATCCCTACTCGTAAATGACCGCACTGACAGGGGGAGGATGTGCTCACTTAGCAGATGACAAGTGCTGGCAGGACATCTTCTCAAAATCGAAACAATGACAGGGTAGAAAGTAGACTTTCTTTCTCGGAGTTTCTGAGAACTGAAAATGGCCACTCAAATATCGTTCATACTATCTATTAACTTGAATGGTAGCTTTAAAATTAAGTGCAACTCTTTTTTGATTCCCAATTATAACAAAAATTAATTTTAACTCATATTTTGGAATTAATTTTAAGTGTAGCTTCAACTTGCTTTCGATCAACTCTTTCCGAAGCAAAAGATATTTGATTTATTTTACGATTTGTACATTTTTACTGAACCATTTTTTAATTCCTAAAACTCGAATTCAAAAGGAAATAAAAATCTATACGATGATCAATTTAAAGTACAAGTCTAATAGAAATATTATCAATTCAGTCCTGCAATCAGTTGTACATTCCAGACATGTGGTTGCGGTCGAAGTATTCACTGTACAGTAAGACATGCTTATTAGCCAAATGCAAATTAACAGTCAGACAAGTGGAGTTTATGGCACAGAGTGTTCAACTGGCAACTGGCAACCACAAGGCCAAAACTCATTTAAATCAATGCCATTTGCCATTAACAGAGTTGACCAGAATGTCATTGATAAAACGTCGAGTCGTGTGTCAAATGGGCGCGAGGTCTCTCAATGCTACAAAGGGGCGGGGCACTTACAGAGTACAAAGTGTTTTGTGGGTTTGTTGCGTGTTAGACGAAACCTGTCAAAAATGTCAGGGGAAATGTTCAAACGCCACGATGACGACGATGACGATGACGATGACTGTGACTATGATGAGGTGACTTCTAACTAGCTGTGAAGCTCCTGTTAACGAGCTGCCCTACATGACCCCTCCCCACTCGCCCTTCCCCCCTTGCTACTCCTTGGGCTTTGACAATGCCGCAAAACATGAAGCAGTCATGTGTGAAAAGTTAGTTGCAACACACACAGAAGAGGCAGAGAAAGGAAGAGGAACTGGTTGGTTAGTCGGGCTAGGTTCGTTTGTTAGTTGTTGTTGTTGTTGGCGCCTCACATTGAAATTAATTTAGCTAGCTTTCAATTATGTGCCACAAACATTCATGCATGAAACTAAGACACGTTTAGCACTGGGACTTCTCAGGGGGCAGGGAACTGGCAACTGGCAACTGGGAACTGACTGCCAAGCGCCAGTGTGACATGACAGCCCTGACAACTCCAACAACATATTGACATTTTTGCTATACATTCCGCACGGCAGGGTGCCCCCAATGAGAAGCCGGAGACAGAGACAGAGAGAGAGAGAGTGAGAGAGAGACGAAGACAGAGACAGAGACATAGACGAAACGTTGCCCAAACATGTGTGAGTGTTTATGTCGGCGTGTCAATTTTCGTTGTTGACGTGTTACCCCGCCCACCCGCCTACCTTCCCCCTCCCCCTCCCGCCCTTGTCCCCTCCCTCCCCCTGTCAACCTAGCCAACTGCCTGTCCAACAATTCGTCTGTCGACCTCATGTTGTTGTCCCATCAGTCTCTCTCATAGCTCGACTTTGACTTGTCGTATTCCATACTCTACATTATGTATACGCCGTATACCCTATTCCGTATTCCGTATTCCGTATTTCGTTTTCCGTATTTCGTATTCCGTATTATTATTAAATTTTACTTTCGCCACTCAATATGGGAAATGTCATCTGTTTATGATGGCTTTTTGACATCTCTCGTTATTGAATATGTTCGCTTCTTGTTGTGTTGTTCGTCCTACGTTCTCGATATACATATGTATGTACCATACATACATACATAAATTCATACATACTTACATACATATTTCTTTTATGATTTTTCTCAACATTTTGTTGTCGCTCTTGTTGTTGTTGTTTATGGTTGCCTTTGCCGCAGACAACTTTGATGTATTTTCAATTTTGTGGTTTTTCTTTTATTATATTTTTTTTGTACTACCATCTTCAACAACGTCTTGTTCTCCTTAGCCTTCATCATCTTTGCGCATTGCTAAAAAGTTGACTTGAAGAGACTTCTGTGCAGGAGCTCAACTCACCTAAGTCTTTGTCTGCCATGTTGAGGTTTTATTTCTTTTTTCTTTCATTCTTGTTGATTTTTTGACGTTTTTGACATGCCCATCACATTTATATTGATTTGGCTTTTGTATTTTCGGGAATGCCGGAAATCAGCTGAAATTATGTGTACATGAATCTTGTTTCGCTTTGAGCGTTTCCCATGATTTTTTATAATATATGCAAATGTTATCATTAATTAAACAAAGTCATACATTGAGAGTTTTTAAGGAACAGTCTTGTCTATTCTGATTAGTTCTTCCTTTGAAAGCATTTTAAAAGAAATCTATCGATGAACAAATTAATTCGAAAATGAATCAAATTGTTTCGTATATCTAAACTGAGATCAGAACTCTTCTGACTTTCCCAGACTCTACTTGTAACCCTTTTAAAAGATAGAAATTTAACTATGAATCATTTCAAGCTGTTTCTATCGCATTATTAATAAAGATCACTCGGTTATTCAATCAGTGTTATGTATTGGCCCATTAAGCGAACACGAATATGAGATTGGTAAGTGGGCGCTTACACAGATACTCAAAAAGACACATACATACATACATCCATAATCGTATGGGGAGAGACAGAGAGAGAAAGAGAGAGAGAAGTATAAAAAAGGTCAACAAGAACTGACAGTTGCCGAGTCGGCAGCAGCTACTTACTGTCAAGACGTGTCATAAACACATCAAGTTTACTGTCGAAACAAATAAAAATATAAACTTTGACACACACGCAGACAGTCAGAGAGAGAGAGAGAAAGAGACTAGTAGCAAATAAACGATATAAAATCAAAGTGAAGATAAAAGCAAACACAGCCATAATAGACAACAGAAATGAAAGGCAATCGTAAAGTCAGACATGGTATGAGTCGGAGATTCGGGAACGGGAACGGGAATGGGAATGGGTTTCGGGTTTGTGTGCGGGTCGGTAGCGTTTTCAGGTTCTCCTCTCCCAAGGGTGCACACTCTTGAAAGGAGCCATAAAAAATACATTTTATTTTAGAAAATTGCATTAAAATTGTCATAAAAGAGCTGAGAGCTGAGCTGAGCTGAACTGAGCTGAACTGGGAGACTGCTGGGGAAACTGTCAACCCAAATCAAATATGGGAAGCTGACAAAATGTGACAATTACTGGGGGACAGTTGACACAAAGCAGAGTCGTAAAAAACCAGGCCAAAGTAGTTAGACAAGTGGTGGCAACTGTCAGAACTTTAACTACATTGTGTTGGCCTGGCTAATGACTCATTATAGTTTAGTTCAGCGATTAAACAAGCATTTCGTTAATTTTCAGGTCGATCACTTAAACCTATAAATACTGTATTCCGAAATCCCCATAAAAATTATTTGACTATAAAATTTAAATGACTTAAATGGTGTTCCATTTCCACAGACCCGTACACACACCTAGGCAATAAATAAAATCAGCTTTTTGTGTTTCGTCTGAGATTATTTTCGACATTTTTAGCGGCATCGAATTCAATTTTCATATCGTTAATCTTGTAAATTATGCATGTCGGATGTCATGTCGTTATTTCATTGTTCAGTTTCATTCCCCAGTGGCCATTTTGAGTGTCTTTTTGAGATTCAAGTGGGTGTTTTATGAACCTGTTTCAACCAGTCTTCAATTTCAATGCTTCCCTATTAAGATATTTGCCCAGACGACAATATAATTAATTATCATGAGTGTTTGTCTGTGTTACAAGTCGGAACAGGTGAGTAGCTTTAAAAAAAATAGGAATTAAAGTAGCCATAAAATATCCAACAGGATATCATTAAATTAAATAGATCAATTTAAAAATAAAATATCAAGTGACAACAGGTTGGAAGTTGGCTAAAAGAGATAAATTTAAGAAATTCATGTAGAAAAATTTTAGTAAACTTAAATTTCAAAATATTTTAGTGATTCAATGCATCAATTGTTATTTATATCTCAAGCATAAGTGCTGGTAAGCCCCAGCTGCATCTAGTACAGGGTATTATAACTTTCGACCCTTTTCAAAAATAAATAAAACGAATGCGCCAAATGACATAAATGTCAAACTCGTAATTGTTTATATGCAAAGAACCGTAAGAAAAACGAATTTCTTTGCAAACAAAAAGAAAATGACAAAATAAAGAAAAGCAACGAATATTGAATGCACTAACAATAAAGATGTTGCACAAAGTATTTCCGTGTGGAAACCCAGATCATAAGACAGTATTAAAGATGGAAAATATGAAATAGTTTAGAATAAAAAAGTACATTTCTGGAAATTGCAAAACTTAATCTTAAAAACACTAAATTTCTAGTAAATATATTTAAATACAATTTTTATGAGTAAAAGATTTATAAAAACAAAAAATTAAATATAAATCAGTTTATATAAATAATTGTTATAAGTATTTTCATTAAAATATAACTACCAAAAAATAATTAAAGCTAATTTCAATGTCTAGCCAAAGTTTTCATATTATAGCGACTCAAGTTGTTATACATTTTGTCAAGTTGATGATAGTATCTTCCGCAAGGGTATGAAAAAATCAAACAAAAGCACTCAAAGTACTCACATGTTGGTTTATGAATATGCTGACAAATGACAACTTCAATTAAGGCTCTAAAAAAAGCGAGCTCGCAGTGCAATCGCGAAAATTGTGCAGGGTATTCAGACAAATGGGCGTGCATACAGATTTCTGATGAAAGGAAAAAAGATTGCAAAAAATATGAATGGAGAGCCAACCACAAAATTCGCACTCACGTCAACCTCCCTCCTTCCCTGGGTGGGGTAGTGTGGTGTGGGGTGGGGTGGGTTGTCTGGTCCAAAAGCTTGTGACACATGTAAATGCGTGCTGACAGCACTAAGGGAAATAAGTACAAAAGAGAGCAGGATAAAACATGGAAAAAATAAAAGAAAACTGTCAACAAAATTAATGTCATGCGTGTGCAATGCTATGAAAAATTATGGGCCGGCTTTATGTCAATAACAAAAGGCTGGCAAAGAAAACCAAACCGAACCGAACCGAAGACAGAGACAATGATTGATTTGACAGGACAACGCGGCGGAGCGCAGTTCGATACGACACAATATGATGGATAACAAACAACGATGGTTGATGGGTTGAAAGTTCTATAGCTAAGATTATGGTTATAGGTACGGCTGTGGTTATGCAGAAGGAAAACAAAATAAGGCGCATTAACTATGAGTAAAACTGCTGTCAGGTTGGCAACAAATGTTTTGTAGGCGCCTCAGGTTACCCGCCACTAATGAACGCAAATAATATTAATTTTCTTCACTGTGGCCTCTAGAATTTGTTCGTCTGCTCAAATATAATATTCGAAGAGCATTTGTCAACATTTGTCAACATTTGACAGCACACACCCGCCACAGGGTGTATGTGTGTGATTTGCCTTTGGCCATGTTTCCATCCATTCAGCCTTCTAGCCATTCATCTAGACATCCATCCTCATCCTCATCCACCCCAGTGACATTGACAGCTCTCGCCCCTTTTTTTCGCCTTTACGGGAAATTAATAACGAGTGCAAACAACAAGAACAACAACTGAGCCAAAGTACTTATCGTCGCGAAAGGGCAAACTCTGTGCACATCTCGTATACATAATATGTGTCCTTAAATAGAAGGACCTCACACACATCTCGCATGTGGTCGCATATGGTTTGTGTGTTGTTCTGTCTGTGCTGGCAAAAGTTTTTCGATTGCGTGTCAGCTTTGAAACAGGTCCCAGGACCAGTGGAAGCCCTGACTTACAAATAAAACCCGAAATTTCTTGTTTCTCATTTTCTCAAGTAATTAGACAGCAATTTTGAGGCAAAGCAGTTGAAGTTTTCTAATTTGAAATTCAAATATTTGGCATAGCGAACAAAGTACAATATGAAGATAAGTATAATTTCACTAAACTTGAAGCCTATTCTCATTTTCTTAAGCATAACATGGTCGTTTGTCTGGAAAAAGTGGTACAGAAGAATAGGATGAATAACTTAGGGTTATTTAAGGAGATGTTCTAAAAGAAAGATAATTTTTTTATGATTTGTATTATGACTAAGTTTAAATGGGTGAATTTATTATATATTTTATTGGGAATAATTAAGTCAATAATTGATTCATTTTGGTTTTAAGACTTTACGAAGATTATTATAAATTTGTTTTAAAAATTTTTCAGTTCTATTGAATCAGTTTCCTGCCACCATTCTTAATGAAGAACTCCCTTTGAAAATAATACACTGCGTATTTGTATATCAAATTTACAAATTTCGATATGCCCATTTGATTTTCTGGACTTGACTTGAATCAAAATACAAACATTTGATTTCATCGATTTATGCGGTTTGTTAAAAAATGAAAAACCGAAACGAACGCTCAACACCTTTCTCAAAATAAAAAAAAAGAGAACCCCCCAAAGAGACTGCGACCTATGAAGGGTGTTGCCAAAGTGTAACCAAACCTATAATAAAGGCAAACTTCAGTCAAACCCACACACACCACACATTCACACACACACACACACACACACACACACACACACACACACACACACACACACACACACCACACACACACATCATACTTTATAGAGCCTGGCCAAAGGCATATCAAATTTCAAACAGATTTCAATTTGATTTTATGTGCCTCCGGTGACGACAAGGGCCATGGACCCCATGCCTGATGTTATGGGCATAATGCTGTCAGCCCATATTTCTCGACCAGAGGATCACAAACAAAAGGGGTGTTTGCCCAAGTTCAAAATCCGCCCTCCTCCCTTCCTCCCTCCACTCTCCTCTCTCTCGTCCGGGGGTGTTTTTGTGGCGACTGCGGAATGACTGCCGTGAATAAAGCGATTTGTCTTCTTTGTTGTTTACGTTTGGTGTTATAAATTTTGCGTTTACTTCCATCGTAGACGTATCTGAAATTGCCTAAAATTATTTGTGCATAACAGGGATAATCATAAATCTGGCTAATTGCACTTTATTGGGGTCTTTCGTATGCGTCCTCATCTCATCTCCTCTCAACTCATCTCATCTCAACACGTCGCGACGCCGGGTGGTGTGTCCGTATCAATCTTAGGGGTAAAATTGAATTTGACATGCCGCTCATAGGCATTAAATCTGTACATTTTTATAGTCCAACAAAGGCGGGAAACATATAAATTTTCAGCTTTCTGACGATGCCTGTCACTTGATAAGGCTAATGGTGATATGCCTCTCATTTGCTTCCATTTAGATTCTATTCCTGCTAATGCCAGATAAGTTCAAACATTCAATGCCCATAGAATGATTTCGGAAATGGGATTTAGTTTAAAGTTAAATATACACAATACTTCCATTTTTAAACTAAAATACAGTTTCGTATATTTAATTTTATAGCCTGAGTTTTATAAGACTTTAAATTCCTTCCTATTCAACGAGGAAAATTATAGATATTTCATTTGAGAAAATTACTATATCATATATCAAACTATCGTATAATTTTTAACTTTACCCAACTGAATTGAAAATTCACTATGTGTGAGAGCCGAAAAGATATTCTGAGATGAAAAATGCATTTCACTTTGTCGAAGTCGTCGGCACATAATTAGCTGAGAGAGAGAGAGAGCGTGTGTGAGATAAAGAGGGAGCTGAGAATGAATATTCAGAGTATTCGGACGGCAGTTTAAGAGGCATTTTCCACATCTATTTCCCTATTGCAGTGAGTCTTCTTCTCTGCGGAGGCTGTTGAAAAGCAACTCTCAATTGCTGGGACTCGGGATTCCAGATTTAATTTAAATGAATGTGCAGGAGTGAGTGTATGTGTGTGTGTGTGTGTGTGTGTGAGTGTGAGTGTATGAGTATGAGTAGGTACACGGCTTTTGATCTTTGTTGCGTTTGTTTGTATACAATTTGATGGCTCGTGTTGATGGATCGTAAACGTGAAATGATGTTCGCAGTGCCGCCCCAGCGAGTCCGTCGTCTCCTCCGTTGCACGAGCACCTCGCTTGATGACGATGACGATGATCAACGCAACGATGACGGCACAAAGTGTCTTTGATCATTTGCCGCGCCAGTTGGCAGTCAAAATGTTAATTTATACGTTTGCTCCCTCGCCTACACATGGCCAACACACACACGCACAAACAGCAGCAGCTAACAACTTTACAAACATGTTTGAGATTTTTATTACGGTGTGAAAATGCTCGATTCTTCCAAGTAAAACAACCAAAAAAGAACAGGATCAAACAAGTTTATGGGTGGGCAGAGGCAATCGAATATGCAGCTAACCGATACCGATACCCAGTCCCAGTCCCAGTCCGATAGCTTTAGCTTTCGATTGATTGATGCCCCCAAAACAAGAACAACAACAACAACAACATCTTCATTATGAACAACTTGTCGGATGAATTTTTATTGTTGGAAATCGATCAAACCACTTGATGGTTGATCAAAGCCACAGGAACTTTCAGTCTGCGTATTTTATACGATTTAATTAATGAATGCTGTAATTATTTTTCTTATTTTTCAGTTTTAAATTTTCAAATATTTTAGCAGCTTTTAAAATGGAAAATTGAATTTTTGGGTGGAAATTGTTTACATAAATTATTTTGCGGAATCTGAATGATTTTATGGGCATTTATTTTAGTATTGCTTCTTCGAATTTATGATAAAGCATCAAAATAGCAAACTGAATAACAAACATGGTACAGTAATGCCTCGAGAACATCTACATTGATTAGCCAGGCAGAATTATAAGCCTTAAATGAATAAAAATATTAAATATATAATTAAATAATATTGAAATAAGAATGCCAATTTTCTCTAACTGTCTTTTCTTCTCTTTCTCTTGGCAGCTCTCGAAATCTGCTCGTTTATCATCAACTGAGTGCAATAAAGCAAAGATCTTAGTTGTTATTTTTTTTGCGAATTATGCGCGCTGAAAATGTCAGGATCGCATCAAATACCCAAGATAAATACTCTCACACATATGGACATGGTTGTTAAAGCGTGGAGATGGAGATAGAGAAGGAGATGGAGAAGGAGAACGAGATGGAGATGGAGGACAATAACAAGCTGTGCGGATGTCTGGTTGCTCGGTTGGTTGTCTGATTGGCCTGCCTCAAAAGTCCATGGGGCAAAAAGAAACATTTGTCTCGCTTAATTTAAACAGATTTGCGAGATTATTGTCATGCCGACGTTAAAGCAACAATTTCAATTTTGCCGCAGCGACAACAACAGCAACAACAACGGCACTTGGGCAATTCACAATTCACAGTGCCTGCCAGCTGACACACGGCGAGAGACAGGAGAGAATTAACAACCTCAATCTGAAGCTGAAGCTGAAGCTGAAGCTCAAACTGAACCTCATGGCGGGGGCCATGAAAAGAAAGAAAGTTGCAGTCGACAAGAAGAAGGAGAACGATGCAAACGCATGCGAAACTTGACAGCCGGCAACTTTTAATGTTGCCCCCAAAGAAACCAGAGGAGACAACAACAAAAAACAGAGGCAAACACTGTGCCACTGACAGTGGCAGACTGAGATGCAACACAGTCCGATTCCGAATCCAATTCCGAGTGGGTTGTTTGATGCCAGAACAAATTTGCAATGTCGCTGTGATTTTGCCCCAGTGTGACAGACACTTTTGCACTCCCCTCTCCCCCTTGTCTTTGGAATGCACACAAGCCATATTTAAAATGCTTTGAAGTAGCACCGACTACAACTCCAACTCCCTTTCCAACTCCATGTTCAACTCCATCTGCAACTGCAACTTCAAGGCGTTGTCTTAGAGACGGGGCGCGAAACGACTTATGTTGAATGGTTGTCCACTTGACACGATCAGAGCAGCAGCTCCAGATCTCAACTCATTGCATCTCCAGTCTAGGCCCAACTCTCCAGTCCAGTTTTAATTGCTGCCATCAATGAATGAATGAGCTAACGGACACTTAACAGTTGACTGCCGCCTGACAACATGACAATCTGACAGCCTGACTAACAGACCAACTGACAAACAGACCAACTGACAAACGGACTAACTGACAACCTGACTAACAGTCAGTTAGCTGAGCTACTCATTTCCGGAAGTTTAAAAAAAATAACTCACAGTTTATCTTTATCGCAGCTGCTCGAAAGTCATTAGACTTTGTCAGTCTGCCAACTGTCCATGTGTCCATGAGTCCATCTGTCAGTCAACTCTATGTGAAACTGCAACTAGTCGGACTTTAGAGACAGACATCTGATCTGAGCTGTCAGCTAGACTCATGTCAAGCTGTTTGGACAAGCTGTTCGAGTACATAATGTCAAACAGATGCGATACAAAAGCAACAATTAGTTAACAACACACCTTTTTGCAATGCATATCAAATAAAAGAGGTCCGATAAATATGCATATATCACAACGTTTTCAGTTTAATTCCTTTTTTTGCAAGACTTCCTTAAATCTATACATATAAAAAACTCTCTGTCCTGACTGACTTAATGACTGACTGACACATCAACTTGTAGCCCAAACGGTAAAAGATAGAAAACTGCAATTTTCACACAACATAGCTGAGATAATTTTATCATGCAATAAGACAGCGTTTTGCTAAGCCCCCAAGTAAATTCATAGAATGGTATTGCCAATTAATCTTATCTACAGTCGACATTTGTTGATTTGGACAACCCGATATTTTTTTTAAAGATCTAGTAGGCAAGTATTGCTACTAGAATAAAATAAAAATTTAAAAACAACAGACTGTGTAAGAACTAATACATAACACATATTAATGTCTAATTGACTGATTATCGGTGAGTAGAGACCCTAACTATCCTAACTGTTGATTACAATAAGTGGGAAATTCTAGAGCTTCGAGATGATTCCCTTTGTACGTGCCCTTGGTCGCAACTCAAGGTTACCCTTAAACTCGCGTCCCCACACTAATATTGGACTGGAAGCTCAGCCAGAAAAGGAAGTCCTTGAAGAGCACTCAAAGGGAAAGGAAGGAGATGTGAAGCGGAAGCCCAGTGAGCGTTATTTGAAGTTCAAGGAGAAACTGCGCTCCACTGCACCCGTACTCAGTGTTCCCAAAGGCGTTCCGCATCCGGCCCATGAGAAGGAGCCACTGCCGCCCTGGCCCAACAACACCAATCCACACACAGGTGAAATCGGTGGACCACGCGGACTTGAGCCCACCCGCTATGGTGATTGGCAGAGCAAGGGACGGGTTACGGATTTCTAACTCCAACTTGGAGAAATTGGAGAACAAAAGCGGGGCTCGAGATCTTGTGATTTATTAACCATGTTGACAACAGAAGCACTTACTATTTGTTACACTTCAGCTGAAACATCTTTTCGGAACGGTAGCCAGAAGTAGCTCGATAGGAGAGATCATTCTTTCACCTTTTATCATTGTTGTTTGTGCTTCTGCGAAGGCATTACATAAATTTCCATTGTGTGGTTTCCAGAATTTATGTTGCACCAACAATAAAATATAAATTGATGGCCTTTTTTCGGGCAGCCCCCTTCTCAAACTCCAACCAAATTCTAATCCAACCGAAAGGGTTCTCAGAATAGAGTGGATGGCGCAGCTCCCATTATTTATGGTTCAGGGACAGTTGAATCGTGCCTAAGTCCAAAATACTCGTATTCATTCCCAGTCGATTCATTTGAAATCGAGGCGACATTTTACGTGATTTTTATTTGAAAAAGAACGTCTTCTGTTTTCTAATTTTGTACCCCGCACCATCGCGTAGTTTACGTGAATCCGAAAGGGGTTTTAAAATCCCATAAATTCTACACGACAATCTAGAGAAATTTTGTGGTGAGCAAGGAAAATTTGGAAAATTTGCAGCTGTTTTCTCTGCTCAATTCTTGCTGACATTTTTGTGGTCTTTACACTGATTAAGTTGGCTTCTTTACATGAAAAACTTGCATTAAGCATATAAATAAAGTCATCGAAGTCCCAAGTTATGTAAGATCTAACTTAATTTTGATCATGAAAATGTTTGACATATGGAGAACAGGAAAATTAGAGCTTTTATTGGTTCTTTGATAGCTTCAAATGTTTAATGAATTGATTTTTGTAGATTTTTCAATTCTGTTTTGATACCATTTATAAAAAAAGGGGGGAGGGGGGAAAAAGTTTGCCCAAATTTTGGTTATTTTGGGGGGGAAATATAAAGTTGAAAAATTTTTTAAAAAGGGGGGGTCAAAAAAAAGGGGGGGGGGGATATTTTTTTTTATTTTTTTTTTTTTTAATTTTAAGATATGGGGGGGGGGTTCTGTTGGGGTTATTAGAAATTGATTTATAATGTTTTTTTTTTTTTTTAAAGAAGAAGAAAAGGGGGGGCGTGGGGGGGGAGGGGGGGGGTGGAGGGGGGGGGATGGGATGAGGGGGGGGGGTTAGGGTGTGATGTAGAAAATTATATATTATAGAGGGTGTTTTGGGGGGGGGAAAAGGGGTCTGCTGTGGGGGAGGGAGTTAAATATCTAGTATTGGTTGTGGTGGGGTGGTGGTGGGGGGTGGGGGATATAGAGGGGGAGGGGAGGGAGGAATTATTATATAACATATAATAAAAATAATATAAATAAAGAGGGAAAAAGGTTTTTTTTAAGATATCGATCGATGTATAGGGTTTTAATTTTAACGGTTTTTAGCGATTTCCCGCTAAACTAGCTTTTTTTAGAAAAAGGAAAATTCAATAAATGTGAAATAAAAAAAAAATAATTTTGGTCGTGCCAGGATTTGAACCCGAAACCCGAGCTGGAATTTATGAAAAAAAACGCCTCACTTTCGCCCCGGGCTATCAATGGGTGTCTTTTTTTTTTGGTTTTTTGGCTCTTTTTTTTCATAATTAATTATCGCCAAAAAACGCTCCGCCTATTTCTCTTTTCCTTTTTTAGGTGTCTCCCTTTTCTGTCTTTTTATTGTTTTTTCGCTCTTCCCTCTCTTTTTAGTTGATCCTCTTTTTTCTCAATCTTTTGGGTCTATTTTCGTGGTGGTTTTGTGTTTTGAATAAACGATTTTTTCCTTTTTTCACTGTTGTTTTAGTAGGGGCGGTCAGTAGCTTTTAATTTGAACAAATCTTTTTTTTTTTTTTTTTTAATATGACAGAAAAGTAAAAAAGCATTTCATTCAGAAGAATTTAAAAATACATGTATGACAAAACGTTGACAGGGTAAAATCTTAAGCTACATATTAATATTAATATTATTAGTTCGATTCAAAATTGTGAGATCTTTGAGCGATTAACCATAAACTACATTTGAGAATCTCTCAATTTCACCGGAGATGACAATATTATATAATAAAGTGTGAAAATGCGCTCTTAAGGCAGCTGTAAAGTGATCGAGCAAGTGAAATCTGTTAAGTAGGCGCGAAATTGCTCGTAAAATGCTGCATAGAAATCAAAAGAGAGCGAGAGAGAGGGAGTGAGAGAGAGGGAGACCGATGATGGCCTGGGGCGCTCCAGATCGGGCAGTAAACCGGAAAAAATCAAAGGCAAAACAATGATCAAAGCTGTCATTACAGATCTCGGGGCGGTCTTTGATCTTCGGCCGCAATGTGGCAGTGGCTGTGGCAGAGACATGGATGGGGATGGGGATGGGGATGGGGATGGGGCACTATGCCCGTGCATAGTTTAATGTTTTGTTTTTTATTTGATTTTCACTTTGTTCTATCAATCAGCGCCTACTACTTTGCGACGCGGCACAGCAGGAGCCTGTCAGAGATAGGGTTTGGATATGAGAATCCGATTCGAGATCGGGAGGCCCCCATTAAATGATCTTGAGAACTGGCAAGCGTGTTCGTTCTCTCTCCTCTTTTATTTCTCTGACTTTTCACGTAATAAAAACACATTAGAAATAACAAGAAGAACAACAATGAGAACAGGTCCAGGAACAACACGTTAATTTGGTTGAAAAATAAAATAGACGAAATAATTGTTGCAAGGCATCTGAAATCGCATTTGATGGATGACTGTGTGTGAGTTTGTTGCTCATCTACGAGTAGAAGAAGGAAGTTTCCGCCTACTACTCCTCCTCCTCCTCCTCCTCCTGCCTTCTTCAATCAATTAAATTGTAGAACATCGTTGAGTAAGATGTCGAGAGTTGTGTGCATTATTTCACCTCACAAATGTTGTATTGTGGATTTCCTGGAATTTATGCGGAATTTTCTTGTTGATTTCATTTGGTTTTTGAATGTGATTGATCTTTGATTTGGCTTTGCCGACAAATGGCATTGATCGAGTTCTAAATAGACTAAATTGAAATTGAATGTCTGTTATGCTTTGAAATAGTATTAAGCCAAACAAAACATATCATGTTTATCTTAATGTTTCTGTTAATGAAATGTCAAACGATCTCAAAAATACATATTCTATTTTCGAAAAATCTTCATTATAGTTAATATGACCTTTTTCTTTAAAAGTAACCCTAAGCTTCAGCTGCATTCGCATTTTGTTTTGGGTCTTAAATAGGCCTAACATGGGATCCTCAACCGTTCACATTGATTTGAAACAGTTTGTCTAGCATTTGAAAAGTCACGCTTCGACCATTAGATACACATATTAAGGACATGAAACGTATGTATAAACTCAGGATCCCATTCCATTCCATCTTCACAAATTCTGTGGTCATTCTTTTGGTTTCAACTTTGGGTTGGAATCATCACAGAGAGAGGCATATAAACTGCACGCCAAACATGACATGCGAATTTCTAGAACGAAAGTGATAAACGATACAGCGAGTAGCTAAAATATAGACAGAGACAGAAACAGAGATAGTGATTGAGTGAGAGAGAGAAAGAAACTAAAGACTGTCTGGCTGTCTGACACTTGGATATGCGCACAAATAACACTTAACACAATAACAAACAAACTTTTCGACTAATGACAGTCCAAGTAGCAAACAATTTATCCAATGTCAGGGCAGCAGCATGTCCTTTTTGCGCCTTTTGGCAAAGGACTCCTTGCAGTTTAGCCGCTGCCAAGTCATTAATCTTATTTCGTTTTGGTCGCTCGCAGGACACAAGGGGCGCAAGCCTTCTTCTCCTCCTCCTGCTTCTCCTTCGACATCATCGTCCTCTCGCCCTCATCCTCGTCCTGCTCTGCGCTGCGTCGTTATCCTTTCAAGCGTGAACACATGCGATTACGCGTGGTGTGTGTGCCAGTTTCCGCATTTTCCTGTGCCAGGCGGCTGCCATGATTAAGTGCCATTTTGAAAAGTACTAAAATCCGGCTCGGTCATGGCCCAGACTTGCAACCTCCTCCCCGCCAATGTCAAAGTGTCAATGATATATGTTATACGCCTCGATAAGACGCTGAACAGCTCTCTCTCTCTCTCTCTATCTCTCTCTCCTTTACCAGTTACAAACGGAGTCGAGCCAAAGCCTCGACAGGATGTGAAAAATATTGCACGTGGACAAAGCCGAGCTGGCGAAATCAGTGCACGTTCACACAATAACATAATAGTTGGCAATATATTGTAGATTTTCCGTCTGCCCATTGCCACAATACGAGTTGATTTCACCCCCTCCCCATCCCCTTTGACTTTGCCCCGTTCTGGTCGCAATCTCTCTTATTTTTCCGCATTTCTGTGGGTTTTCCCCCCATCAGATCCAATTGCTTGGGTAGCTTTAGTACGTGTGAAATATTATTTGGCAATGACATGACACAATGTTCATTCGATTGTTTTCTTTTGTTTTGCTCCAGATATATAGATTATGAGTTATGTCCGCAATAATAGTTTATAGAGGTGTTTTATATCGTGAGCTATTTACTTATCTGCCAGAAAACAGGTCGAAACTCTTCGAGTACACAACTTTGCTTTACTTATAACTCAACAATGATATTTATGATTAAATGATGAATTAAGAATAGATTACAACAGATCCATAATTTGCCAAAAATCTTAATGTTACGAAAAACTCCAGTTGAATAATCCTTTCCATTATTATTATATTTGTTGGTAGTTTTGCATATTCCTTTGTCTGCCGTATGGATTTTTGGCCAGAAACAAATGTAATTAATATTAATAGCTGTGTAAATCAATCCACTCGGAACACTATTCCCAACTCGGCAAAGCAGAGAGCAGAAGTGCAATAAATTCATTAGCGAAAAATGGAAAAAAGAGGGGAAAACTGAAGGAAAAGAAATCAAGAAAATGAAAACAAACCGAAGCGAACAGGAAACGCAGACATGGCCACAATATACAACAATTTACAACCTAAATCAAATGCAGTTGAATGACCAACACAGACGCCATAAATCACTGGCCAGTTGAGCCGCAGACGGACGCGGATGTGGATATGGATGTGGATGTGGATATGTATGTGGAAATGGATGTGGATATGTATGTGGCAGAGTATGGAGTGTCCAATATTTTAGTAGCCAGCCACCCAAAAGATCTCGACGAAGGGCCAAAATGCAATATGTTATCAAATAAAAATGTTACAAGCGACGACAGGATTGAGGATGACGGGGACGAGAATAAGGACGTCGAGGGCGAAGACCAAACTGAAGAAATGTGTTGCACAAATTTATTAGAAACCCTAACTAACGAGCAATATCCTTGACGGGGTTAGGTAGAGTGAGAGAGAGAGAGAGAGAGAGAGAGAGAGTGTCTGAGAGGGATGAGGTCAGCGTCTGTATCGATGTGGGTCGAAAAAATCCAAGTGATGTGTCAAATGTTAAGACATTACAAAGCACTAAAGGCAAGGACATGGCAATAGCAACAGGAAAACAAATCGAACGTGTGCCCAATGCCATCAATCTTTTGTTTTTATTGCCAGGCAGCAAGTCTCTCTGTCTCTCTCTCCCTCTCTCGTCTTGACATGTCTCGTCTCATTCTCACTCTCAAGGTTCCCCTTGGGCATTTCTTGTGAACGGGCAGGACATGTTGAGGCTGTGTGTATTTTTGTGTGTGTGCCCGACATTAACTCGACAGGATAACAAATCTGTTAAATGTGACAAACGAGCTGTGCCGTCTTTGACAGCCTTGTAAGATGCAGTCGGTCGGTCGGTCGGTCGGTCGGTCAGACGTCTTAGGAGTCAAGTTTCCTCACAATCTCCCCCGTTGTGTGTCATTTTTCATTGACCTTTCTCCAGCAGGACTCCGTCCAGCCTCTGACCTTTTCAGGTGACGCCCTTCAATTCGCTTTCTCTATTGCATAGGCGTGCAGAGGTGCTGCCTGCTCAAAAGTGCCTAACGATGATTTCATGGTGGTCAAAATGTAATAAATTTTTATTGTCCTCTATTATTGAGCGATAGTTAAATTTATGATCCCATCTCAGGGTCCAGCTGCATTACGGCAGCATCTAACATCCCTGCATGTCCTGTCCATCTCAATCTCTTCCTCGCTCCACTTTTCTCATTGTGTATGCGTGTCACAGGTTGACCTCTTTGGTCCTGGGTCCTGGGTCCTGGCCAGGCTAAGTACACACATATCCAGCTGTTTTCAGCGCCCTTTCATGACAATTTTATTAACATGCCCACTATCTTTTAGCACTGACTGTATGCTTTCTGCTCTGCGGGAGATAATAAAGGGAATTCAGTGATTTCCGACATTTTGTGAGATGTGAAAATGAAATATTTTAAGAGATAGAAGTGAGCTAATGATATCCTATAAAAGCATTCACAGTAACTAAAATGGTTATGTTTACTTACCAGATGTCCAGATATTCACCTTGTTAAAAGGATATTTTTATTATTGTCAGGCTTTATAGATGGCAAAATTAAGAAAGTTTATCGGTCAGCAGCAGTCAGTGGAGAGATCCATTTTAACTGCAATTTATATTTATTTAGATAAATCTAACCAAATTGAAAATGCAATTTTAATAAAATTATTTACAACTTTGTGACATTATAAGGAAAATCCTGTAATTTCGACTAGTTATTAGATAAATGGCAAAAAAAAATAATTATGAACGCTTTGACAATTCAAAAAATGTCATTTGCGTAGCTAGCAAAAGAAAAAACATAAGGAATAGTTCAAAAATGTAATTTCTTTTCGAATTACAAAAGAAACCGCATACCGGGAAGATCCGAAAATAAGAGAAAAATTCCGTTGAAAATGAAAACTGTCATATTTTTAAATGTTCTGTGTCACGTTGCAACGCTGGCAGACAGTTGAATTGAGATGAGTTGAGTTGAGTTGAGATGCGTTTCAGTTTGCTTAAATTTAGTTGAGTTGAGTATATTGTAGAAGCAGTATTATGCACATTGTGAATTCCATTTTGAATGAGTTTTCATTCTCTTTGACGGAAATAGCGCCACGTCATGGAACATTTAAAATTGAGGAGGCGTTTGCGGTGGGCCACACAGGCCACGTCTCTCGACTCGTCTTTTGGCAGGGCGTAGCCAAAAGTTTTATGGGATTTAGGCAATATTCTCTGCTTTGCTCTGCTCTGCTCTGTCTGGGGCTTTTTCTTTTATCGCATGTTTGACTGGGGATTCTACATAAATATATGTATATTCTCGATGTGGCTGCCTGTGTGGGGATTTAATATTGTTTATGAGGCGTCGCCATAGTCGAAACCGAAAAGAATTAAAATCTATTCACTGTGCGGCATGACTGGGGCTGATTCTGAGGATGAGCCATTGCGAATGCCGTTGAAATAAATTATGGCATTTAGTGTGAAAAATGAATACATAAATTAGTCGGGCAAAGTAGTTGCGGAAGGCTAAGTGAATATCGAAGTCTTCCTTGGCATTTGATTTGCGTATAAATGTATTTCTAGAACTTTTCTAATGGGAAAGATGAAATCTACCATTAATCCATTAATTAATAGTAAATTTTAACACCAGAGTGAACTGAGAATGACAATAGTCCTCTCAAACTGTTTAAATATTTTTTAATTATTGCAGAGATTTATTATTTATATGCACACTAGAATTATTCAAAGTATATTGTCAATTGATGGAACAAGTCGCCATTTATATAGAATAGAATTTAATACACCTTTGTAAACTATTTAGTACATTTTTTAAATTCAAATAGTAAATGAAACAAACTGAGCTTTTATTGCCTACAACAATTCACTTAGTTCTCGCACAAAAAAGTCACTTTATCAAAAGCGATTCTTTTTTTTCTTATCGATTTTTATTCTTGTGTCGATTGCTGTCGAAAATGTATTTAACAGAATAATTTTGTTACAATTTGCAATATGTTTTGTTTGACCCAAATCGAACTGAACTCGAACCCAAATCCAATTCGAGACTGGCCCCCTGTCCACCGTCCACCGTCGTCCCCTCTATGCGAGTGGTACATTGATTTGTCGCCTGATTGTAAATTATTGCTTTTACCATTTTGTGTTGCTGCCAACATTTGAATGGGTCTCGTTTTTCATTGCTAGCGTCTTTATTCTCTCTTTTTTTCTTCTTTCTGTTGGCTCGCAGGGAAACCATTTTTCAAACCGGAAGTTTGCATTGTGTAATTGTTTATCTAAATGCTGGCAGTTGCCGGAGCGGAAATGTGGGTTTCAGATACAGATACAGATACATTTACAAATACATTTCTCTCTGATTCAGTTGTTGATGGCCAAACACAACAACGAGAATTATCGCTGCATTCGACAAATGATTTATGTGACACTTTTAATATGTCCACCACGATTCTCGACTATAACATGACCCGTAATTGGATTAGACAAGCAGATACTTATATGGAAATGCAATAGAGCATGGGAACATGATATGCTGGGCGTTTGAATGTGAAAACTGCGAAATGATCCTCAGAAGAAAGCCAAATACAAAATCCCAACACGAATTCAAGTAGACAATATGGAAATTGACTTCTATTGTCATTTTTATTGCCTTCACTAATGGTTTTAGGCTTGTCATACTGAATTATAGCCAGGCAAACACACACTCACACAGTGTACACATGTATTTAGGTGCCAGGACACGGCCAGCATGTGAGGGCGGTCAAGGATAACGGCTGAGAGCGTTCGAAACAAAGACCGAAATCGTCTCATTGCCCCGGCAGGAGGCAGAAGTCAAACGAATTTATAATTTATGGCCTTCCCATTTGCTGCAGTTGACCGTAAAGAAACCGAATCCCAGAAGCGGCCCATGGAACCGAATTATTGTTTTCATATGGTTTCCAGTTTGTCAGCAGCATTCGTGGCAGATGCACGATGTCCGGTCCAGTCCAGTCCAGTCCTCTCAGTCTGAATCTCAGTCCCAGCAGTTGTCCAGAGAAACATGCAGGGGCTGTGATTGTCATCATGCTGTGCATATCCAGAACACGTTAAATAAATGAATGCAATATATTTTACCCCACAAATCAAACGCCTAATTTGATGCAGCGAATTGAGAAAATAAATCCATTGTCGGAAACATTATTGCATTGGTTGAAAAAAAGGCAAACAAACCAAAGCAAATAATCAATTTATATAAATTCAGCTTTGATTATAAACCATTGAGTTGAGGAGTCAAAATACAGAAGCTCAAACGAAATATTTTTATTTTTCAAAATTCTAAAATGTTAAATGCTTAATAAAGTATGAATAGATAGATTGAGTTAAACTCCAATTCATAATCTTTTAATAAACGATAGATGAAATGCTCAAGATTAATGATATTAATAGAAGTTTATTCGAATCGATTGTTAAATCGATTAAGGAAGTATTTTCAACCCTTATTTGATGTCTAATCCTCTAGGTTCTTAAACGACTTAGACAAATTGTTATTGTGCGCATTATTTGAGTCTCTGATCGCAGTCGGATGAATGGTTAGTACTTGTACGGTTTTACCGCTAATTACACTTCATCCGGATATTGAGAACACACATACGAGATGCCAAGTCAAACAGCTCAGTTGATAGGGCTCAGTGTGAATTGGCTTTAAGCCGAACCGAAGCCCTAGAACCGTGAACAGAAATTGCACGACTAACATGTGTAAACAGTCGCAGGGTCTATAATTTAAAAAACATTCTGTATAATTTTCATTTATCACCTTGTGTCTTTCTGTTTCTCTCCACATATAGCCTAACAAAATAGACCCGCAATTAAAAGTCAATTAGGTTAAGGCCAAAGAGCAACAAGGAAAGGATACGGGCTTAGGCAGCTGAGGGAAACCAAACACATTGCTAATTGTTGGGTACACACGATGAGTGCCAAGTGTGTTCAACCTACAACTAACCAGACCATTCAAAAGAGCTGACTCCACACAAAAATAAAGAATATATTGTAGATGGAACGAGCAAACCTTTTTTGCACCTTTCAGATGTCAAATAAAACGACATTGTTAACTTCAGGCTCGTCGAATTGTGTATGCCCTGCAGATTACGGCATTGGGAGATAAATAAATAAATTAAATAATAATTATTAAATTCAGATTTTCAATTAAGATTTATTAATTATTAAAAATAGTAATCGCTACTTTTCCTGCTTAGCTAATGCTTATGTGGCTTTACATCTTAGATGTCATAGTTCTGAAGAGTATTATAATTGGATGAGAAAAAGACCAGTCATCAACTTCATTAGCTCAAATACAAATGGTTGAATGAAACGCCCTGGAACTGAACCTCAATGTTAAACAACAATGTCAGGCGACAGGATGTGGCAGTTAACAAGTACGTTAGGCAGTAGGTGTGACCGTACCCGAAGCAGGAGTGTAACCTGGACCCGAACACGGACCCCGACACCGATAGCGGACACAGGTCCCACAGCGAACAGGACTCGGACTGTAGGGAGAAGCGCCACTGAAGCGTATGTGACAAAAGTAGGATGAGCTGTGGAAATGCCACATGACATGGTCAGGGAGAAAGCGAGGAGGTTGTGACCGTACCCGATTGCTGTCAAGGGTCTGCCGACTTCTGATGGTGCTGTGTTTGTAAGCTTAACATACTGTTAAGCACATATATGGAAATGCATGGGTGTTTGTGTCTGCATAGAGTATAATCATGTACCTCAGTCTTTTTATTTTGGGAACCGACGAGTACTCAGTGAACGCGGTGTGCGAGTCGTAAGTGAATAAGTATGTGCGCTGAGGTTCAGTCAACCACATTAAGTATTTAAGCACTCAACTCAGCAGCACGTTCAGCAGACGTTGCAAGTACGAGTATCGCCTCAACTGGCCAACGAATACTCACATTCACATTCACACTCGTATTCGTAATCTCATTCACATTCACATTCACATTCGTACCTCAACCCAGCTATTTGGCATTTTGCATCGCTTGGTTAGCATTTTTCCAGAGCAACGAATACACTTTGAGGTAGCTTTTCCGCTAATGAACGCATTAGGCTAGGCTCGTATGGCTAAGTATATCGCACTAAGCACTTACACCTTGTTCCCGGCTTAGTTCTTTCTACTCGTGTTCCATGCACTTTTCTTCTTAATGCTGCCCCGCCCCTTTTCAGCACCTCCAGCTGCCTCCGTTTTATTAAGTACTTTACATGGCGGGTTCTTTTTCTTTTTGGGTTCACTTTGGGCACAATTAGAGACATGCTACAGTTAGGTACATAAGTATGTACATACGTGTGCAGGTACGCTGAATTACACAACGTTTGAGGTTAAGCGGATTTTGTAATTATCCGACTCAGTCTCAGGCGAGCTTAGGCAAACCAAATGCCAAAGAGTTTTAAATTCTCCCCTCTGATATCTGATTCCCTTCCATTTGGGGGCTGTATTCAAAGCAAAAAGTCTTGTAGCTAGAAAATAAATTCACTTAATTTAATATTATAATTACTTAATTTTATTCTATAGGGATAGAAAATATTTAAAACTATGTTATAAGCAGGGATCTTTAAATAAAGGTTTCGTAACGTTACGGTTTCGGTTAGGGTTTGAATCCCTGGTTATAAGTATTTGTGCAAAAATTAATTTTCACAAGTCAAAAATATCTAGCTTAAAAGTCGATTGATTGACTGATTAATTTAGTTTTTTGTATAGTTTTTGATGTAAGTAATCATTAAGCAGGGTGAAAACCAGAATTTTTGAATGAATTTTTAGAATAAAAAATGCATTGAGACAAATTAAATAAAAATACAGTCGAACTCCACCCGTAAAAGAAATTGCCACAAAGATTTTTTGGAGGGGGAGTAAGTAAAATGAGGGAATATGAAAATGCAAAGGGAGTTTTTTTTTTGGTTTTTTTTTTTTAATTTTTCAATTGAATATAGAGACTTTAAATACACTCTGAATTAATTCGTTTTTGCAAAAAAACATACTAACACTAAATAATTTCCTTTAAATTCGAAATAAAACAATCCCAAAATCTGTTTTAGCATAAAGTTAAAGACTAGCTTCTGATTTATTAAAGTGAATTTCGTATATTTTTTCCGACAAGTCATCTACAAGTTTAATACATTTCTGATACTCGGCAATTTATGTAATTACCTGCCACACCCTTCATGAATTTTCCTCCCGTTGTCCAATTCACATTCCAAACATTTTCATTTGCAAGAGCGATTGGAAACGAGGCTGGGGTAACAACGCAAGAACAGTTAATAAAATCTAATATGCTTGCCACAAAATGGTTGTTTGGGGTTTGTAATTATGCACGTTAATTTACCTCTCTCTCTCCCCCAGCTTCGACTACTAATTATATATGCAGCCCGAGCGTAGAACCTGAACAAAGTTAAATCCAGTTGTACACAGAAACCGAAAACCCCAAAACTTGTGCATTTTCCTCTGTTCGTCTGCCTGTTGGTCTCCCATCTGCCCTCTCCTTTTCCTTCTCTCTCTGTCTCTCCCTCCTGTTCACTGTTGTCTGTCTGCTACTTATGAAATTGTTCATTCCATTTGTGTGGCCGCATGGAAATTTTCATTTTATTGGCGCCGGGAGCGCTGTCTCGTTGATAACCCCACCGCAACATACCAAAATCGTATAAGTAATTGTCAACGTAGTTCTCTCTCGCTCTCTCGCTCTTCCTCTGCCACTCGCTATCTCTTTCGCTCTCGATTACCCCATTCCATTTGCATTTATATTAATTAAGCGTCGCTGGAGCTGCCTTCCTGTCGTCGTCTAGGTTGTTATCTTCCCTGCTATCATCGAGGACGTCTTTGCCTCGGTTGTACTCGCAGTTGCTTCTGTGGCTTGTTTTACAACTTCTTGGGCTTAGACTTCAGCTCTTCGGCTCTTCCCTCCCCTCATCCTCCAAGGCCATGGCAGACATTTTAATTGCTCAAAATTGATGATAATTAAGCCAATATACATATTTGTACAGTGCTCGAGGGAGGGGATTGTTTTCATTTGAGCATGTTGGCCATGTTAGCATATTGATTATGCATTTGTTTCACTGTCATACGCTTATTGCTTTTCAAAGGATAATTATGTCCTGGATATGCGCTTAGCTTATTTGTTATTCAAATTTTGCTTTGGCTTAGCCAATATTTGCCCTCCAGCTTACATTCTGATCTCATAATATTGTTAGTAAAGTTTCCAATCTTTACCTCAATTTTCACGTATTGATATGGCGCCTTCTACCCCTTCCCTTCCCCATCCCTTTACCCTTTCCAACACCTTTCGTACATTAATTAATTAGTATGTGAAACATGCAATTACTTCTATCATAAATAATACAGAATGTCCAGAAAATTATTTGAATACTGTGCACAGGAAATCTGGCGCTTCACGCGCATTCCCTTCCTTTGAAAATTCTGAATTAGAAATTGCCACATAAACATATCAGACGCAATAAAATTCAACTCATAAATTTCTGAAACTCCGCACCCACGACAAAAGGCATAAAAATTGTGTCATAATAATAAATTAATTTTTTTTTTCGAAAAATATTCTCAACTCCCGGGACTTCCTGGGCGACAGCAAACGAAAACGAAGAGGGAGAAGTAGATATTTAAGCTATTTTGCCTGTAGATTTTATGATGTATTTTATGGGTTTTTATTGTAATTACGTACAAATTTGTGTGCGCTTATTTTATTTTTTTTTTTTTTTGGGATTCTACGAAGCCATAAAAATATGATTTTCATGCAACAGAAATGAGATAAGCTGAAACACACGTACACGGGAGTGGCGAGTGTCGCACGACCCTATAGACAAGCTAGATACTCCCAGTTATCACGTGCATTATCAGCGATTCTTCATCTACATATCAAGTGAGTAAGCGCGTGCAACTCCTTCACACTTGGGTTCGACTAGAGAACGGCGCCAAGCAGGTCTATCGACTCCTAGCAACTTTCATAAGTGCCACTAAAAATTATGCCCCAAACACGTTTTCTGCATTTGGTGGCGCTGACAAGTCGAACCCAAATAAGTGAAACACAAAACAATACAAAACGAACTGAACCAAGGCATAATAATTACACGAAATTTTCGTGGAAATTCAGAACACTGTGAAAAGCCTCTGCTTCGCTCCCTCCATTCAAACTTGCCACACTACGTGGCATAATTAAAATAAAATGCACTTCAGTTGCAGGGAATGTGGCAAGTGGCAACTGGGGAGGGGTGGGGGGGGAGGGGAGAGTGGGAAGTGAATGCACACGCGCAATGTTCGGCACGCTTCCATGGCTGCTTTAATAAATGCTAATGTATTTAATGCTTCTCTTCTTTTTTTATGACAATACTTAAGTAGTTGTAATTTCTGGAAATCATAACCATGAATGAACGGTGGAAATATAATGACTTAACTTCCTAGTGAGCTACCTGCCGATGGTCTATTGTTCTACCAATCGGGAAATGGCCGGAAAGCGAGTGCAGTTTTGTAGAGTTGCCAAGAACGGTTGTTAAATGAACTAACTATTAAAATAAATTAAGAAGAAAGTGCAGTTTTGCATCCAAGATATTTGATAGACATTTAGACATCAATAGATATACTGCCAAAGTTCTGCAGGAAACTGACACTAAAAGAAAATAGCTGAGTTTATCAAAAACTTTCATTGTATCCATAATCAGGCAGATATTAAGTTAGTAATGTAATAAGAAAATATTATTCAATAATAATTTAACACATCAGTTATTTGAAAATTAGATCAATAGATTTTAAGAAGCTGTCAAATTCATATTTAGTGTTTACCAATTATAATACTTGTCAAGTATAGTCATGTATAGAAATTTAAGAAAAATTCAGAAAGTGGTTGATAGATAAAAACTTCTTTAAAAAGATAGGTCAATATGTAGAAAGGAACTTAGATAAATGTATATAGGTGGATGACAGACAGTTGCTTGAATAAATACACTTTTTTGACATTCATTGATATCCTTTGGATACATTTGCTTTAACTGCTTGGCAACCCTGTCAGTTTAGTTTCAGTTACCGCATTAGATCAATGGGCCGACCTTTTTGATGATGGAGCTCCATTTGATGAATGGCAGCTAATTGGAGAGCGCCCCGAGTGTCCTGTTATTAGCCAAATGCCTGCCTTTCACTTTAATCAATTCCAATAGCAATTTCAGGGCCCGAAAACCCGTTATTTGGGCAGCCCTAAATGCTGGCCATAATGCCATGTAGACCCCAAAAATTATGGCCATTAAAAAAGACTATATTCATATTGTAGTATAGTGAATGGCGTTTTGGGCCAAGTTAAAAACGTGTGCTAAATCGCTGATGACTATGCGGCGCCAATGGGCCAATTTAGCTCTTAGCTGAGCCAAGAGACTCTGACTTCCGTTGCAAGACATATGGCTGGCACTGTCTGCGTTTTCGGCTAACAGCGAGACGTTAATAATGCCTAACCGAAATTTGTTTGCATAGAATTCCAGTGGCATCCTTTTGATGTGGCAGACAGGCGAAAAAGGTGTTGGCCGACTATCCAACTGGTTTGGTTTGGTCTGGTCTGGTCTGGTCTGATCTGTTGTGTTGTGTTCTGGCCGGGACTGTCTGCCAAATTGGCACGTAATTTAATATTAATTTGTTAAACTTCATAAAGGCGCCTCCCACAACCGACAAGACAGCAGAGAAGAGAGCAGAACCATCAAAATAAGAAGATTACAGCTCACCGCTCGTTAGTCGTCTTAAACGTTTTCATTGTTATGCGTTGTGGCAACGCCTCACTGAATCTTATCCCGCTACGGACTCTGAAACTCCATCGACTCCAGCTTCATCTCTCCATCTCCATCTCCATTTGCAGCTTCAGCTTCAGCTTCGACTTAGTCTGAATCTCTGGTCTTTTTTGGGCGCAGCGTCTCTTTCATGTTTGCTCGGTATAATTACGTGGTGAACCCACTCGTAGCTGTCGGCCCTGTCTGAAATCATCATCATCGCCCCGTGGGATGCGACGACGACGGCGCTGCCTGATTGTTATGTATTTTGATAGGTTTCAACGAAATCAGCGCCCTAATAGCTAGTTGCATGCGAAGTGCCTCTTGCCCCTTGGCTGTGCCTTTAATTATTGAGCAGTGTTCGACAAGTGATTATACGGCATTTGTGTCGTGAGATGAGGGCTGCTCCTCCTCAACGCCTTGGCCCCAAGCCTCTTCATGCACCATGCACACCACACACTCTCTTACACACACACACACACACACACACACACACACACACACACACACACACAGAAGTGTATCTCAAGGGCAACACTACAGCACAATCTGTGCTCGGTGATTATGCTTTTAGCTTAGTTAAACGCCATAAACCGATGGCCAGAGAAACGGCTTCCCGGAATGAATTAGGCGAGTAAATCAGCTAAGAATTGGATTTATCTTTAAGCCATAAAAGCAGTCAGTCCTGAACATGGGATTTAAAAAAGCAAATTAAGCACTTATCAAGCAACTTATGATGGCAAAAACATTATTTAATAAAAATAAAATAAACATAAAATCTAAAGTCATTTTCTAAAATTAATTGCAAACTTCACGCTCATAACAGAAAATAAGATATTATATTCTCTAATTTATCTAAATATCTAAAGATGGACAGCTGATAAATTTTTTGCAAGTTAAGCTATAGAAGTAGTCAGTCCTATGGTGAAAGTCTGTTGAAGCCTTAAAATAAATGGAAAATAAATAAATATACTGTTCGAAAGGAAGGTAGGCTAAGCACGGCACTTATCCCTAAGCTCTAGGCAACATCAGTCGCATAGTTGTCAAATAATGAAGTGAAGAAAATCAGTTGGATCTATTTAACAATGCGAAAGATCCTTGGGATCAGCTCAAGGTTATGTAATTCTCAATAACTGCTACCTAAAACCGCACGATGCATTCAGCCATCCATCAGCTACTGTTCCGAATGACAGACGTTTTGTTAAACAAACAACACGAGCTGAGGTCGAGGCTAAGACTGAGACTGAGGTGGAGGGGCTTAAGGAAATCAGTTTGCCGGAAACTGCAACAAATTGCATAAGCGTCTCAGATTTTTGTGGCAAGGACATGCCCACCCAAATGACAGGGACGACACAGAGCGACCCGTAAAACCGAAACCGAAACAGAGAGAAAAATCGCAACGGAAACAAAAGGAGCTAAACAAAAAGGGACAAAAGGATATACCCGGCCATAAAACGATTGTGACCAAAAAAAGAAGAAGAGAAGAAGACGACGGCACATAAATTTTCGGATTTGGGTTCTTGTTTTGCCTTTGCTGAGAAATAAAATCCATTTATGGTTACGCTTATGGTTCAATTAACACTTTCAATGGCCAAGAGAGAGAGTCAGATAGTTCCAAGACCAAACGAGAAAGATACATGTGGATAGATATGTATCTTGCGAGTGTGAGTACGTGAGAGTGCGAAGGGAAAGTAGAGCTCAGCGGGGTTGCAGACAAAGGCTAATCATTAAGACAATGCGAGTACAGCACAAGAGATACACAGAGGATGTCATAAATTTCAAGTGTAACACCAAATGCTCTCTCTTCCTCTTCCCTCCCATGTCACCCATTCCCCGGTCTCGGCGCGAATCTCGAGTGTGTGCCAAGTAATCTATCTGGAGACGATGCTCGTGTTGCGAGGGTCGTAAAAAACCGAACCCGCAAGTAATTGAAAATAATTCAAGACGCCGATGTCTGTCGAGTAGTTTTTACGACAAACGACAGTAAAAGATCGTACCCGGCCTAATGCAATGTGTGGCAGATTGTAACCTTCGGATAACACTTAACATCAGCTGCTGCAGCAGGCAGGTAAAATGTTCTAGAGATGCGTAAAAATTTCTGAGATTTATCCAAAAACTGAAGCAGATGGTACTAAGTTTGCTTTGGCGATAGCTTAAACGATATATTTAATAAATTAAAGTTAGATATGACCTATTTATATTTATTTAATTCCTCGCAAATTATTTTAAGTTAGTAAAAATAAATATTTTACTATTTTGATAAATTTAAAAATATAGATTAAAGAATTTTATATTGAATATTTAATATTTTTAAAATTAAAATTCAGATAAGATTTTAATTTTTTCAAAATTTTATATATAAACGCGATAAAATCAATAGTATCGTAAGACTATCAACATAGATTACCCATCTCTAAGTGCAGTAATTCTACTTAACCATTTGATTCAAACAAAGTGGTATATAAAAGAAAAAAAAAATGTTCGATCGATTTTGGAATTTTGTTTAAAATTTGAATTATGAAAAATTTTTGGTTTTTTTTTTTTTTGGTTTTTTTGGAATTTGGGTTGGGTTTTAATAATTTGGTTTTTTGTTTGTTTTGAAAAAAAAAAGAGGGGGGGAATAAAAGGAAAAAAAGAAGGGAGGGGAAAATGAAAAAAGAAAAAAAAGGGGAGTTTGGAAATAGGGGATGATGAGGGAGAGGGGGGGGGAAAAAAAAAGGGGGGGAAAGTGGAGAAAGGGGGGGGGGGTTTGTTGGGGTGGGGGGGGGGGGGGTGGGGGGGTGGGGGGGGGGGGGGGGGGGAAAAAAATGAAGGAAAGTAGGAAGAGGGGTGGGGGGGGGGGAGTGGGGGGGGGGGGGGGGGGGGGGGATTAATATTTTGTTAAAATAAAAAAAAATTTTTTTATTTTATATTTTTATTTTTTTTTTATTTTGTAATTGAAAATATTGTATTTTGTGTTTTTTTGTTTTTTTTTTTTTTTTTTTTTTTTTTTTTTTTTTTTTTTTTTTTTTTTTTTTTTTTTTTTTTTTTTTTTTTTTTTTGGTTGTTGATTTTTTTTATTTTATTTTTATTATATATATTAATTTTTTTTTTGTTTTTAAATGCGAACGTGCCGGCGATTACGAACCAGATTATTGATACCACTACTACAACTGAAGAGAAATGATATCTTGCTCAAATGTTGAAAAATTTCGCCGAATCCAAACACAACATGGAGGGCAGTTTTCCGACCAAGTACGTGCATAGAGTACTTTACTACAAGTGGACATACATACATACATACATATGTATAATGAAAGTAGTGCTACACGTTTTACGAGTTCCCCGAAGCAATTATCAAAATAAAGAAAGAGTTATAATTTAACCTCGGCATTTATGAATGAATTTTTTAAGACTTTAGACTCTAGAGTTAAGAGTTGATAGCAGTTCGTGGAAATGCGATGGAAAAACGCATAAAAGCCGGGACTATTTGGATGTTGAGCAGTTGAAATATATTACTGCTACTGCGCTTCAAGTAAGCAGTTAAGAACCTGTTCGAAATTTATAGCTTCCGTTGGAGCTGGTTCGTTTTTTTGAGTCGCATATGACGAAAGTAAGTGCTTTGGACCACACTCTTGAGATCCGAGCTGAGTTGAGTTGAGTTGAGTTGAACAAACAATGAATGGAGACAGCCACAATAACAAACTACTTAAATAAACAAAATAAATGAAACCACTCAATGTTTGTAATGAAAATATGAATGGAACTGCTAAAGCAAAGAACTGTGACAATAAGGCCACAAAATGCGCACATGTGTGAGACCAGCACAAGGATCGGGATAAATACAAATACAAATAGATGGATAGTCACCAGGACCAGGCACTTGAAAAAATAAACAATGACAAAAATTTCACAAAGTACTTAAATGCAACAGCAGCGACAACAACTTTGACAACAACAACAGACAGCAACAACAACAGGAATAACAACTGCAGCTTGTTGTATTTGTATTGTAAATAGAAAAAAGTACTTTTTCTGTTCCGGTCCAGAGGGGTTGAAACGAGCTCTTTATTTTCTTAGGATGAGACGCTGCAAGTTGCCAGACGCATCCCAAACAGCCCGAAAGAGCACAGCCGCCTCGTAATGAAAACACAACAAATTCCAAATTCAAAATAAATACAAATGAAAATAAAAATAAAAAAGAAATACAAGAAAAATAAAAAGAAAATGCCACACGTTGAGGAGAGAAACCAACCACAAAATGCCGACCGTCAGGAAGGTAAACGAGTCCAGACCGTTGATATGTTGATGCGTATTATGGCAGACAGCCAATTAAACCCTCATGGAGGTTAAATTTATGTGAGACCCGACATCTGCCATCGGAAACAGCAGCAGCTACTGGGAGACACTCAATTGATTAGCTCTGAGCTCAAGTGATGAGAGCAAGAGCATGACACTCAGAGAAAAGAAGAGTAACACTCGTGGGACTGAGATTTAATTTTGTGCAGCTTCATCTCAAAATTATAGGACAATTTTCTTTAAGTCACATAATAAAAGTTTTTCTTTTATACAAATTAATATTAATTTTATTATCAAACTTTGTTCCTTATTCACACTTTATTTTTCCGAGTGTAATCTAAGTAATTTGAATTTTTGACATGTCAAATTTGAAACCAACTGCTTCAATCCATTTTCGGGAAAATAGACAGCCTGTACTACATACATATATTGTTAAAATTACTCTGTTAATCCGCCCTCACATTCTCTGCTTACAGTTAAGCAGGATGTGCATAATTCTTTTAGAAAGCATAAGAATTTAAGCAGGATAAACACAGTTGACCCATGCAAACGACATTTTCAGCACGATTCCTGTTGCCCCGCCCAATTGTCAGGATTGTCCGACTGTCATCACAATTTGACCTTTCTCATTTGCATTTTATTTTAGGCAACAAATACTCTAGGCAATTGACAATGGTAAGGATTTGTTGCAAAAACCTAATGAGAAAATAAAAATTGTTTGGAAGAGTTTGAGAATAATTAAATATACTGTCAGATTTGCAAGACAAATTGGAAATGGAAAATCTTATTACTTTTAAGGATATCTTTCAGATTTCATTATAAAGAAAATGATTTGAATATTATGACTGGTGCTTGTAAATGATATAATTAAAAAAAAAAAATAATTAAGGAAATTTTTTTCTTGTTATTAACATGTTCGAAATTCATAATTTGGTTCAATTAAACTTTGATAAGAATGGGGTTACTTATAGCTCGTTTAGAAGTCAGAGCTATAGGAAGGCAGATGTCAGAGCTATTTGAAGTGGAGCTCAGCATTTCAAATTATTTTTGTTGTGTTAACATTTTTTATGGCCCGGATGTATGTATTCATCGGATCAATTAGTAGAATATAAAAGTTTTTATGACGGTCGTAAAAATTGAAGCACATCGTTTTCTATTTTGACCAGTTTGTCAAGTGGTTAGCAACCATTCGGCGAATGATCATTCCGTATGTGAATGTCACACATTCTGAATGAATCAATCGAAACGAATCAAATGCAAACAAGACGACAAGGAAATTATGGATGCAAAACGCGACTTGAACGTTATGGGTCATTAAATGCGGAGCTTTCGGGCATATAAACATACACACATACATATATATATATATAGTCGTAAAATCGAAAAACCCAAAGTCCAATTCAAGAAATTATATGGCATGCGTAAACAGTAAATTGCTTGTAATCGTGCATCTCAATAAGGTTAATTTATGAGCAAAATGGGAGGGAAATGCGGCATTATCTGATGGTGTCACAACTGGTGGATATTTAATATGGATTTTATAGGACTTGGCAAAATGATGTGTGAGCTGAAATCTAAATTGAACACTGTGCACCGTACTTGCCTTTGGGTCAGTTTTTATCTGATTGTGCTGGTGAGTTGTGTTGTGTTTTCTTGGGTGTGCCAAGAAGATGATCATGTATGTACGAGTGAGTAAAAATTTATATTTTTTATTTGTACTTGGCTTTTATTTATTTTCATATTTGCGTAAACATTTCAAACAAATCAAAATTCAGACGGCGCCAGCAATTTACAAAACCAATTGGGAATTGGGGATATGGCAACAGAACTTAACTCAAATCCCAACTGAGCTGTGGGGCCTTTGTCGGAAAGTTATGTAAATCGAGGCGATCAAAGAAAACCAGAAGCAGCAGCTGGAAATCGATGGATGATGTTGATGAGACTGGGGATAGGAAGGGAAATGGGAATGGATGTGGGAAAAGGGGAATCGCGAGAGATCTGAAACCATATACAGACTTATGCAAACATTGCCAGTCAGTTGACTCGATTGACTGACTGACTGACTGACATATTGACACATGATGTTTGGGATGTCGGTTGTTTGACTTGCCGTTTGCATTGTGCAGAAAGCGTTGTCGATATGCCCAACAAAATGAAAGTCAAGAACTGTGTCCATGTCAATACAAGCCATATATCAGTCATGCCTAGAAATCAGACAACCAATCGACCCGGTCCAGCAGTCAGTACGTCATTCAGTCAGTGTCTCGTCTTCTTTTTCTTATTCTCTGACTCTTTCTGTTTCTGTTTCTGTCCCTGTCATTGGCTCTGACTGTGGCCCTGGTTTTGTTGTCTGCAATGCATTTCTGACATTTTATTGATTGAAGAGGCAACAGCAACATTGATGCACACAATACGTTGCATCCACATTTCCTTTCGTTTCGTTTCGTTTCCCATTCCAAAATGCAAATATTTAACAACATTTTCTGTTGTATTTTCGACATAACCAATACGCAATATCTTAAGCTAACGAACTGCATGTGAGCAGAGCATTCCGTAAACATTGGACTTTTATTTAAATATACTCATACTCATACTCACACTCACACTCTTATTCATAGTTTTAAGCCAGACATGTCCAGTATGTGCAGTACGCACTGCATTGAATACATGATTGAATATGAATGAATGCCTGGATGACGGATGGTTTTATGCTCGATTCTTCGTTCGATTTTGACATTATTGTTGTTGTCGTTGTATCTTGCCACACACGAATCCAATTCAAATTTTTCTCCAATTGTTGTTGAACATGGACATGCATAAGTCGCTGCATATGAATGAAAAATTTATGCACTCAACGCAACTCGAATTATACAAATAGGAACAAATATCAAGTGATACTTGCGTCATGTTCGATCTCCTGATTTACAAAAAAGCACAAAAATGAAAGGCCTATGGAGAAGTTTAACTTATAAATAGGTAGAAGTAATCCTAAAGATGTGTGGAAGGAAACGTTTAATTTACTAATTCAATTCACTTTTTAAATTATTTATTATTTATTTTTTGTATTTTCAATTTGATATAAATTTCGTTACATTATGTGTCAAAATATCTATGAATATTTAATTTATTCGAAAACTTAATAATTCATGCTCACTTCAATACCAACTCAATTCTCTAAATTGCTAGTGTTGTATCAGCAGACTTAAGATAGCCGCATCGTAACGTAGCAGTCAGCTTCTGTCAGTCACAGTTGCATGCGTTAAATGGCCTCAGCAGTTAAACACCCTTCGCCCTCATTAATATCACTGCTTTGAGTAGAAAATTAAATGACAACTGCAGATGTCTGTCTGATCAATTGACACTAACCACAAGTTCGAGGCCCGAATCCTGAACTCAACCACACCTTGCTATGCCCCTTCTCCCTCTCATTCTCTCTCTCTATCCCTCTCTGACGCAATGAGTGTCCTAGTAGCCAGTTTCTGCTGTCCGGAGTGTCAAATTACCCAGAAAGCCGTAAATTTAGGGCCTTCTGGCGACTGTCATTTGGCCAAGTCGAACACACACCAAATTTGCTGCTGTGTGTTAATCTCTGTAGTAGAGATTAGCGCCCCCATATGATGGGTAAAAGGTGCCAGGACAGCACAAAACTTCATTCCGTTTGTATACTCTTGTCAAGAGATGAGTTCGATAGTTTTATAATGCAATGTGTAACAAAGAAGTATCTATTAGAAAAATAATTTAAATTAAAGATTATTTTTCTTGAAATGTACAGATCTTCCATTATTCAAGAACAAAGCCAAACTTTTGAAGAAAGATTATATTCCGAAAGATTTCTTTGATTTGCGTAAGACTGAGTAATTTTGATTAAGCAGCGGTAGATAAGTTCCAAGAATCTATCTTTAAGAAACACTAATCTCCACTGATTGCAATCCTGTAATCTAAGGGTGTTCAATGTTCGGCATGCCATTAATCCCAGGTCTATCTTGCGCCTTTGTGGTTATCTGGCTGATATACATACTGGGACAAATGTGTTATCCGATGCGCAGTGTGGTAAATCGATAGCTTGTCCACTGGCCGGGAGCTAATTAGGTGCCTGGTTGGTCAGTGAGGAGGAGGTTCGGTGATTTGCCAAATGTAGCGAAAGAGCGCGGACAGGTAATCCAATACAAACGGGAACTGCTGATGGCCGAACAAGAGGACAGGAAATCTCACACCAGCTTACAAGTCTTTGACTTTTGTTTCGGCTCGCAAAATAAATAAATATTGTATGTATTTTTAAGTAATTAGCAATGCACAAAAGCAAAAGACACATTTTGTTGAATACGTTAAGAGTACTAAAAATATTTGCGGTTTTCATTTTTCATTACTCAGAAGAATCTGCTCAACGTGGTCCTTTTTGCTAATCACTGGGCACATAAATCCTGTTTTGAGACTGTGCAAGGGACAGGATACGGAAGGGAAGGGGAGGGTAGGGGAGGGGTGAGGAGGGCAGGGCAGCTGTTGCAAGGATTTAAGTTGAATTGCAGTCGGAGTTGTTTGCTTTTGTCGACTTTTTGTTGAAATCCTGATGGAAATAATTGTTTATGCATTAAATAAGCCGAGCCGAGTAGAGCAGAGCCATGAGACAGACAACTGACAAAATAGTCCTGTATATAGGACAATGGTTAGTTGGTCGCTTGGTTTGGCAAAACCAACAAGTGAGAAAAAGGGGCGCTTAACATGCTGACAGCTATACAATGGTACTTAGTGTTTCCTAGAGGGTAGATTTTGAAGGGCTGTCTCTCTCTATCTCTATCTCTCTCTGTATCTGTATCTCTTTGTTGCTGATGTTGCTCGTATTTCCCTTTTGCACATTTATGATCATATCTAATCCCTTGATGGACAGCACTGCATTCCCCTACTGTCACATGTCAGGGATTAGCTATAGAGAGGACTACTGACTCAACTTTTCTGATTGTTATCACACGCAATTCTGTAATTTGATGAAAACAAACGAATTAAGATAAACATCACATAAGTCCAGTAGTTGGCCCCGAAAACCTCCGAACAAAAGCCGTTTCTACTTTGCTTTGTTCTTCTCTCTGTCTATAATCTCTGGCTAAATCTCTACTAGGTTCCAGTTTTCACGGCCCAGCAATTGTGAAATTTGATGTTCCCGTAGCGTCGTAACTCGATATGCATCAGTTTCAATTTTTACCTTGCTTTGTGGATCGTTTTGCACATTTTCCAAATCTAACCGCTGATTGTAGGAGCCTCAAATCCCCATAGCTGACAATAGGGCAAAGAACAGAGTCTTATACAGAGGACGACTTAAGTACTTTGTCACTTCTTTTAGATGTCAGCTAATTGATAAATGTTTTGTCACTCTTGGGCAACAATAGAAAGATTCTTTCTAAGTAAACAGTCCAATTCTTAAAGGTTACCTAATCAATATGACAATAACGAGTATTTAACCTCACCAAACCTTAAACTTATATTCTCATATTTCTTGCAAAAATCGGTTTAATTTCGGCAAAGTTATGACAGTTTCATATTTTTTAAAAGTGTCATGGGGTTAAATAGACTGTACTGAAAAAAATTAGCTAATCCAATTTAGTGATATTAAAAAGAGAAAATAAGTTATGTAAATTCAAACTCTGAATGGAGTTTAATAAAAATTTTTCATTAAAATCTATTTCATTATCTCGATACATCGTTAAAAATTAATAGAATTAAAGTAATTCGCGAGAATCAAGATGTCGACTTTTCGATGATTTTACATCATATAGATCAACTCAACATTTGCCAAGGTTTTCTTCTGCTCTATACAATTGAACGTGTCTATTCTTTAAATTTTAGATTTTTAGCCAAATCGAATCAATATGAAACATTTGTTAATTGATTATAAAATCGCATTTGAACTGAGCCGCTTTGAGGTGTCTGTGGCCAGAGACACGATCGCATAATCAACCATTGTGTTGGTCTCAAAAGTCGATTATGCGATTGTACTTAAACAGATGAAGGCAAATTATGCATGCTGACTGAGAAAAAGGCAACAGACTTCATAAAGACGTAGAGTCATTATAAGCAATTGCCATTAATGACATTTCGGCTGGCCAATACTTAAGACATTAGGGAATGGGAGAAGAAAAACAAATTAAGTGGCATTTCCTGCCACTTGTGACTTCTTCTACTTATGCCCCCTCCTCATGCTGCTGCCTCTTGTCACCCCTCACCCACATCAGCTCTTTGTCGGCAAAACCAATAATTATATGCGCCATAAGCGCTTTGTCATCTCACTGGGGCCTAGAAAATGCAGATTAATGCCTGCCTTCGACTTTGACTCCCTCTTTGCCTCTTTTGACCATTGTCATAAGCATAATTTTCTCATCGATCTTGTGATTAATCATAAATTGAATGTGTTGGTCTTTTTGTGTGTGAAACGCCGACAAAAACCACCAAACTCCAAACAGATGTATTTCATTAAAGTAACTGGCTTTTTTCCCATTTTTCTCTGTTTTTTTTTTCGTTAGCACAAAGGCACCGGCAAGTCGATTGTTGGGGGTAGGGGCACTCACACAGTAAATTTATCGATTTTACGAGAATTAATTGAACAGCCTCTAGGGGCCTCAAAGAGCATATCTGATTACATCTGCCAGCTACCAGTGTTCCACATTTGATCGATCTATTTGGTCAAAATTGAATGTTGTTGTCAATGAACTTCAATTTTTCGTACATATATTTTGTATTTAAATAAAATATTGCCTAGGGTTAAGAAAGTGCTATCGCACTATAATTATTTTTTGATATTAATATGGACAATATTAGATTTGTCGGAATTGAATTTCTTTAAACTGCTCTAATATCATTTCGGTAACAATTTCGAATCATAATTAAATAGTCCCTTTACAAACTTTCAAGACAATTTTTGGCATTCAATTAGCGTGCTTTAAAATAATTAAACCTTTTAATTTGCGATATTTAATGAATGTTTTCAGTGATTAAATTCAATTTCAGTTACATTCTTTTAAGCATTTTATCATTTTCTCCGAAGTTGCTGAAATATGCCTTCATTTCCAGCAACAAGATGAAGAAGGTGAATAAAGAAAAACCAATGAGAAATGTGGACACACCACAATTGTAAAAACAACAATAACAATTTCCGATTGCGATAAACACGTTAAATGCCAACATGCGCAGAGTTAGCCATTAATAACTGGAAAGGCCAACACAATGTTGTTAAGTATTTTTCTGTATGGCAGACAAAAAGCCTAATTATAACGCAAAAAGGCCGCGACAAACTCATTTGTCCATAGTGAAAAATTCACATTACACAGACAGAGAGACAGACAGAGAGACAGAGAGAGACTGAGATTGCCGGCATTGCCATTTGAGGAGGACGATTGCGATTGTGACTGCGAATGGTGGCAAAATTGCCATGACAACAAATCAAGCATCATAATGTGTCAAGCAATGCGTCAATGCCAACTGAGCAACTGACAAACGGATCAACTGACCGACGGACATCGAGACAGACCTAGACAGACGGAGCAACGATCGAGGCAAAAGACGCTGCCAGACGCATTACAACGTAATTGACGGGAATTGTCAACACTTGGCTAGCAGGACACCCTTTCCAACCCAATACGATCCTAACCATATCGACAATGAGAGAAAGAGGCAGTCAGAGAGACAGAGAGAGAGGCAGAGAGACCCCCCTTTGGCTTTTGCACAACACCTAACTCACAGTCGAGCTCTCTCCTCAGTCTCAGGCTACTTACTTTATTTATCGCAATTACCGCTTACGGCTAACTTTATAGCTGACTCGTTTACAAGTATAAAATACCCTGTACACAGCATTAAAACAACATTTCAGACGAAAACGGGAAACAGTTGACGCTTACAAAAAATACTAATAAACATCTGCCCAATGCGATTTCAGTCTCATCATTATTCAAGATTATCTTAAATTGTTAAGAAAGACGGTAAAACAAAAGAAATATTTTATAGGAATATTCTAAAAATTTAACAACGATTTTATTTATTTATAAATCTTCATAAATTTTCTACTCTCACTGGATCACTGTTTTTTTGAATTTCTTAGAATCCTTCGGCGTAGTATCTTCTAGTCGTTCAGCTTAAATTATAGATGTTTTTGTTCGTTTTTGTTGCTGTTCAATTGCAATTGCTGCAATTTCTTACCGCATTTTTTGCCTGTCTGCCGTCTGGTGATATTTTATTGTCACCGCCAAGATAATTCAGCTTGGACTCTTGAAGTATGTGAAGAAAATGCTGGAACTCTTGTTGAATCGATGCCTGATGTATATAAATAAATGCAATTAGAATTAGAATTGAGTCTTAAGTAACTTAAAGGAAGAATCTTAAGGGTTTTTTTGAAGTCACTCCAATTGCAATTTAATCCAATTATCTATTATTATATTATTATTATTGATGATTGATTAAGGTCTCAAATAAATATCTTAAATTTAAAAATAATCACTTGAAGATACCCTGATTTTAATCCTGTTTTCCCTTTACCTTCTGCATTTCCTGTTCAATAAAACAACGAATTTCAATTGAAAATTCACTTTGGCATAATTAAACAATATTTATGAAAGTTAAGCAGCTGCATAAAGAAGGCAATCCATAAAGTAAATCCAACGTAATGCAGTAAATTGTATTAAGGATGTCCAAAAACAGAAATCCCCCTTGGCTCAATGATAATGAGCGACGTCAAGGAAAACTGTCAGTGGATGAGGATAGCGATCAATATATTGGTATAACTCGTAGTTGGCCCTTTTTGCGGTGGCTTTTCAGTTTTCAGTTAACGTTTTACGCCGTTCCCAGTGACAGTTGACGGTCTGTCAAACGAATATCTGTCAACAAGCCGAACATCGTTTTCAATTTCGATTTCGAAAATGTCAGCATACAGAATTTATGTGAGTCGATGAGTCGAGGAGTCGCAGGAGTTCCTACTAAATATTTGAGGAAGGTGAATTAAAGTGCGGGGGTTGCCACAGGAATTCTCGCTGCAAATTATCGTACATTGTGGCCGTATCTCTGAGCGCTCGTTATAGCCAAGTATCGAAGCAATCAACCCAGGACAGCACAGACCCGATCAGACCAAGCCAAGCGACCTTACCTTAACCCATCAATCCATGCAACATCGCAAAGGGGACGCGCAACATTTTTATGCGTCTGCATAATGAGTTGCAGTTGTTGCCGTTGTTGCAATCGTCGATGTCCTGCGTCGTCAGTCGGGCTGTTGCAGTTGCTGCTGTTGATTATCCCTTGACAGGGCATCAAATGCGAAAACGACCGCCCAATTTACATACAATGCACATCAATCCAGCAGCAACATCAGAAGCAGCAACAGCAGCAGCAACAGCAACATCAAGTACTGTCACTGTCACTGTGTGTGCACCTTTGTGGCATCAACGTTGTTGTTTTAACGTTCTTTTTCTTCTCTCATTTTTCACATTTTACCTTTGCTTCCTTTTGCCGCTTCTCTTTTGGGCCAGTCTCACAATCAAGCGTACTTGTTGTCCAACTTCAACTCCAACTCCAACTCCGATGGCAACAACTTCAGCGGCCGGCCATGACACGAAGATTGACAGCATGTCGTCGCTGTTTGGAAACCTGATTGACATGAGTAATCAAGCAGCCGAAATGTGCCCACAAAACGCAGCCAGAAATGACACTGACAACAACAACAACAACAACAATAACAACAACAACCACAAAGCAACCAGTTAACCAGCCGAACAAAATGCCAAAGGGATCAAGCTTTTTGTAACAGTTGAAAGACAGAAGACGCATCCTGACAATGGAGTGGCATCACTTTTAATCAAATAAGACACGACACAATCTTTGCATCAATTCAACTAGTCCAAATTATCCAAGTTTTCATGGCACTCGAAAGGAGATTAGAATGGGATTCCAAGAAAAATGAAGTAGCAGATGATTTAGTCTGAGAAGATCTTATCTTATCACAGAGCACAGAATCGCAATGAATGGAACGTATATTCCAAATGCGAAATATTCAATACTCTTATCTTACAATGTCATAGGATTGGAATTTGGACACTCGAATAATAAGATTAATTATATATTTATTATTATTATAATGTAAGACTTTAAGAATACTGCAGATTACTGGGTCTAAGAAATCAAATAATTTAAAAACTATCATATTTCAAACCATTATTATTAATTTTAAGCACATTTATTAAATAAGATTTAGTTTGATAAGAACCTGTAAAACATTGTTTTTTATTTTATGTACAATATATCAAGAAAATTCTAAGGGTAACACATTCTAAAGGTAAAATTTAGTTAGGAAAACATTATCTAGAGAGTATAAATTCGATTATCTTCCAATGATTTATATTTTTCCAGGTCAAGTAAGTTTTTCTCATCTGCGATTGTCAGCTAATTTACGCATCAAATGCAAATAAGGTCGAGAGAAAGGGAAAGAGAATGGGCAAGAGAAAGAGGGGACGACAGCTCCCTCAATGTGTCGAGTCCTTTGGACAACATGCACATCCAATTCCATTGTCAACTCGTCGCTCGAGTCGCTGGGCCTTTGATGAAGGCGGCACGACATTGACAGACGGCAGCCGATTGACTTCTGACAGGCAGCAGCCACTGGATTGGAGATCAACGAGGAGACGGAGAGACAGGGAGACAGGGAGTCGGGAAGATGCGGAGACAGGGATTCAGGGTCCACAACAGTGCAATTCTGATGACTTTTTGTCAGGCTGATTGACGTCAACGACTCGACATGCGCCTGGCATATAAATCTTGAGCCTCAGCTCGTTTGTTTGCTTGCCTTGCCTCATCTTGGAATCAGGCTCAGGCTCAGGGATTATATGCCGACTGGCCATAAACAATGCCATTTTAAATTGGCCATCGATGGGACAATAAATTGTACAATGAATTACAATTCGTGGATTTAATTTAAATTAATAAAAGTCTTGCGAAATCTGTCAGTTGTTTGTTGTCCGTAGTAAAAGTAAAAGGCTGCCACAGTTTACCTTATGTTACGATCATGAACTAAACCCCAATGGGCGTAACTAAAACGCAATTTGAAAGTATTTCTAAGACTCTGACCCTAAAATCGGACTATAAAAGCGACTAGTTGAACTCTTTTTCGGCACAGTTCGCTTGGGTTTAGAGTTCAAACAACAACCGCTTAGCTTAGATCAACAACTTACCTCTGCAGCAGCACCATGGTCCAAAAGGTAAGCTCAAGGATCAAATTCACATAATAAATCGATCTAAAGTGATCGTATTTTGTGTTTAGATTTTCACAGCATTTGCCTTGCTGGCCTGTGTGATCGTGAGGGCAGCTCCTTTCCATGGCGGGGCGACCAGTCACGCCTCTGTGCACCTGGTTTCCCATGACGATCATCACGGTCATCACGATCACCATGAGGAAGCAGCCCATCATTATCACGGCCATCACGACGATCATCACGATTCGCATGCCGAGTACAATTTCAAGTATGGCGTCAAGGATCACAAAACAGGCGATGTCAAGGAGCACTCTGAACATCGTGATGGACACAAGGTGACTGGACACTACGAGTTGATCGACGCCGATGGACACAAGCGTACTGTCCACTACACTGCCGACAAGCACAAGGGCTTCGAGGCTCAGGTGCATCGCGAGAAACTGCATCACTATGTGCCCGCACACCAATCACATGGACACGGACACAGCGGCTATGAGGGCGGCAATGTCGAGTTCGAAGAGCACTCGGGTCACTCGGGCTACTCTGGACACGGCCATGAGGATTATCACTCCCACGGCCATGATCACGGCCATCACGGCTCCAGCTCGAGCAGCTTCTCCCTGAAACAGGAGCACGGACATGGACACGATCATCATGCCTATGAACACGATGCTGGACACGATGCCGGACACGACGCCGGACACGAAGCCGTCTACGAGGCCGGACACGAAGGTGGATACGAGCATGCATACGCTGGACACGAGCACAGCTATCATTAAACATCTCTCAGAATCTTATCGTTATGGATCATTGTGATCTCCCATTGAGTGTAGTACCAAATATTATTGTTATATCCTAATAAAGCTTGCAACGTTTTTCCAAAGTGAAACAATTAGAGTTTATTTTTTAAAAATCATTTAAAAAATATTAAACTGAAAAAAACCCAAAAGAAATCCAATCATCTAAAAAAACCCAAATTTAGTACAAACTACTTTTTGTCCATAAAATGATTATTTGTAGACTCGGGATAAGAATTTTCAAATATGCTGCGAATAACCGTAAAAAATCCATTTCGGTTGGTTTCCGAATGGATTTGATACTTGGTAAGTGATATACAGATTTCCATAATCGAGCACAAACCATAATTTGAAATATAATTCACTAACGCACAAGTTGGAGAGCAACCAACCCCCATTAGCAAACACTGAACCCAAAAAAAAGGAAACATATTTATCACTTACCACACAAATTCATATTGCGCGACGCTAAAAAAAAAGAGATGAGCATGAAAAAATTGATATAATAAATAAAAATAATAGCAACTGCAATTTTCGCACTATATTTTATGTATAATGTATAAAATGCGTGCCACAAAAATCACACACACACACACACACACACACACACGCACATGAAACGTATAAAAATAATAAATTACTTCAATAGCTGGATAACTGTGTGAGGGTGAAGGACGAAGAGGAGGAGGGGCGGAATAGGGTCGGGGGTCGGAGGGGGAGAGGCTGTCGGAAGGAGCGGAGCGTTTATTATGCGCACAATAAACGCGGCGGGCGCAGTGGCGACATAAATTAAATTTATGATGCTTATAAATATTCCACAGTCATTTGTAATATAGCAACAGGGGACGAGAGCGAACAAGGGGAGGGAGTGGGCAACAGGATAACGCAAGGATGCAGCCTGTCTGTTCAACAAATTGTAGGCCAACGAGGGGTAGAAACATCTCACATACACACACACACACACACACACACAGATATATGTATTTAAAAGAGAATGCTGCGAAATAAGCGCTGATTTATGAATATGAAACGAGTAGCCGAAAACTAAGTGTCCCTACTGGGCCTACGAGTATCGGACATATTATGAGTCAAACTCATTCATTGAAAGCTTCAAAGTTGCTTTTAAAATATATATGTGACAGACCTTATAGAGGGAATACTCATAAGAAATTGTAGCTGCGTAATGCCAATGTATAAAGTGTTCAGGATATTTTGATTTACAGTCGTCGCCCGTTTTGTTGACCCAAATGATGTCCTTGTCAAGGGCGAATCATGCGTATAACTCGAGGATTTTCTTTTGTTTGAGTGCATAAATCAGGATTTATATAGCATATGCTGGATGATTAATATGCAAAAGTGAATTTCAAAAGGATTCAATTCAAATTGAGCTGAAAGGACACAGGATTCTGCATTGGTTGGCTTCTATTATTCGATCTGGGGTCATAAAAACTCGCGTAAGCTTAAAATTGTATGCATTAACAATATCAATTTAAGCTTCAGAGTTACATAAATTTTAACTCTGTGTATTTATTAATAATTGTAGCGTAAAAGAATAAATTGAAAAGATTTTCAATTGATTTAAACAAATATTAAGACCGAATTTTATTTTTGTTTTATATAATAAGTAGTTATTGTAAATTGAAATTTCTGGGTTTTCAATTCAGGTTTTTATCTTGATTATTTTGAAGATCTTTCTAATGTTCGTGTGCAATTTTTGCTGTCGATTTGCGGTAAATAAAGTCATTAAGTCGTAAATTTCGGTGAAGGCATTGAAAAGAATTTTTATTACTCAAATGACTTTCTGTTGAGATATTAAGGAAATTAAAATTTATTGAAATTATCAAATTGTGTATACATACAAGCTTACATATAAGTATCTGAAAGTATCCGAAAGTCAATAAATAAAGTGTAATTAGTGATTGTATTGGGCTTATCGATTTTCGGGGGGCGACATTAAATTAGCTCAAATGCAAAATTTACATGATATTAAATGCAATTTGATCATAAATTCAAATCTTTGACACTTTCCACTTAATTTATGTGCTCAAATTAAGTTAAAATTATTTAATTTAATCTGAAAAGAACGTAAAAATGTTTCGGATCGTAAATTAAACTGATTGCGATTTATTTCTGCTGCCGAAACTCAAAAGAAACAACGCAATGAATTTGTTAGCATACCCTGTAAAACAGAAAATTTATAAAGAGTGTGTTCGAAAAAGTTAGGGATGAATAAAAATATTGATTTACGCACAAAAAAAGAGAAACTTTACTTTGATCTAATTTAATGAATAAAAGAACTTATGTCAAGAGTAAAAACCGGAAGGAAGAATCAATTCAATTTGCCAACAGAGGGTATCTAACTAGTCGTGCAACGTCTAATAGAGCTTACGCTGTTAGGTAGATAACTGACTCTCAAATATTACGAGATTTGGAAGCCAATCTAAGCAAACGCGTTGATCATTTGCATTGCAAATTGTTTTGGTTGCCTCGCCAGCTCATAAAAATAAAGTAAATATATATTTTATGTTTCACTTGTCGTCGTTTAATGCCATAAAAATGGGTATGTGTCTTATTAACTGATGAGGCTGTTGTTTAAAATTCAGACACAAACCGGTATGGCACCAGCCAACCGAGTCAAGTGAGCCCCAAAATGAAGCACTGGAGACACCGCCAACTGCGGACAGAGAGACAACCGCCAACTTCCAACCGCCAACTGCCAACTGAGAGGGCGCCCCCAATCGAGGCGGATCGCCCGTTACCTGGCTTGGTGTCATTAATTTTGGAATCGTAAAGCCCACAATATGTCAAATGAGACCACACAACGTCGTAAAATTCAAAGTTTATGGCACTCACTCAGTTTGCCAGAGTTGAGTTTGTTTTTTCGCTACGAGTTTGGGATTTGATTTTAATTTTGGTTTTGGGGTTTAGTTCGCTCGTTCGCTTTGGTCTTTGAATTTTTTATCAGAGTGGCGTTTTTAATGGTTTCGCTTTAGGTGCTGCGCTGTCTAAATGTGTTGCGTGTTTCGGTTTATAAACGCTTGCCACAAAATTAAGCGTAACTTATTTGTCAACTCAGGCCAAGATCTCGAATTTCGAATTTGATTTCGTTTTCGAAATGGCACCAAAAGCTTTGAGCCACTTATCATTCAGATAGTGCTGCCAAAACATGTTATTGGCGTCTTCACTAATTAGTAAACTCACTCCTTTCAATACTTTATTGAAAACTCGAACAATAGCAGTAATACCAATGTTTTGTCTCAGTTTATTTCAACTGGTTGTCTTGCTATAACTTTTTAAGAGAATATATTTTTTTATTATAAATAACAAACGGGCATTTATTTACATCTATTACATCTATATTTTTTAAGTCAAAATATTTTTCAATTATTTTTAAATGGATCTTAAATGGACATTTAGAAAATAGACTTTAATAAATTTGAATTAAATACTATTACAAATCGATCTATTTTAGTTTGTATCATAAGTTAATAAATATTGCTACAAAAGTATGTAATGAATGTTGAATTATATAAATAAATTACATTCATTTGTCCTAGTTTAATTTATTTATACGATCGAATAATCGGTTCTGTTGAGTTAATCGATAGTTGTCCGCATTGATCAATTCATCGACGTTGCCGCAATAGCCCAATTATTGCGAGGTGCAAATAGTTTAACTACTTTATTTGGGTGTCACCAACAGCCACCGACAACAGCTGCAAATGCCAATCCATTGGATTGTAACAGATGCCCATTGGCATCATAATAATCTTAAAAGCTTTATAATAACCATAAATGTTTGAAATGTATGTGCCAAATGCCTTTGGTCGCGCAGACAGAGAGTTGGCCCGGTCCCACTCACTGGGCCAACAGCCACAGCGTGAGGCCGCCCCTCTTCCCTTCTGCCCCTCTACCCCGTTGTTAAGTCATGGTCTCTCTGTGGACTGACCGACTGAATGCATGAAAATTGTTTATGAGCAGAGTTCGTGTGTGTGTGTTGGTTGTGTGTGTGTCTGTTTGGATCTGTGGTGTGTTTGAAATTTAACTGATTTTTAATGTGCATGCAGACCATTGGCTGCAAGGGGGGAAGGGGGGAGACCGGAGGAGACAGGGGGAGCCTTGTGGGCGGCAGACAGTGAAGCAGACACAGAGACAGACAGAGCCACAGAGTAAAGTAAGATAAATAATCACATGGGGCATTACTTTGGGGTCGCCGTTTTGCATTAGCCAATTTGCGGCAGTTTATTGCCTGGCTACATTGGCATGATTGGGGGCTACTGTTTAATAAACTCGTTGATTTATGGCTAATTAAATTAGTTGCCATATTAATTTATGCTTGTTTATGCGCTCATGCGCAATACCAGCCATCGAATACAACACCCAAAACAGCCTCAATGGGTCATTGCTACAGTCTCAGTCTGAGAGTCAGTTGCGGTCTCAGGTTGTTTTGAGAGTGAGTGGATTTTATGATTAATGATCAGCAAATTGGGTTGGCAGTCGCATATACCCAATGCAAGAGCCAGTTTTTACTTTTAAGCTGCCCCTGAAACTAACAACAGCCCAAGCTGTCAGAGTTATGTATCACGATTGGAAGCTTCCATCAACTCATCGTCATCGTCATCTGAGCACTGGATATGCGATATTACGCCTCAAGTCTTACTCCTTAACCCTCCCCCTTTACTACTTTAAGTCGTGCTAAATTGGCCTGGCTGGGGGCTTGGGGGTGTTAACACACACACACACACACACACACAACCATAGCGCACTTGGACCTTGCTTATCCAAAATTGTAATCAAGTTAATAATAGGCTCACCTTAATGCTGATTATAGGTTACTTTTACACATTCCCAGTGAATGTTTTCTGCCGCTCTACGCACTGTAATTATGTTGTATAGTGTAATATCTGGACAAGCACAACTCTAAAATAGCCAACAGGCAGTCAGTCTCTACAACTTTCGCTCTGCCAATCACTGGTAAGATACAATTATAAATAATTGTAATCATAACATTTGTCTCACAGTTAACAAAACTATTTTCACGCTCGTGAATGGAAAATTCGCCATGGAAAACACTTAAATGTTCCACAAATTGCAATATGAACACTGAATAAATTATTGAAAAGATTGTTCAATATTATGTCTAATTAAATTTGGTAAAAAAATGTACATTTGAAACTTTTATCATTGCATAATGACAAAGATAAATCATATATATTTATTTCAGTTAAGTATATTATGTTTGTCATGTAATCGAATTTAATTTGAATATGATTGATACGATTTAGTAAAACAAAAAACCCTTTCAAAAACTTATGGCGCACAATAAATCATCGAAACGAGAAACGTGCACGCGGCACACATTAGTCAAAGAGGCCAAAAGTCAGCCAAAGTCGTTATTATTATTATGAGTTTTCTTATTGTTGCTGGCGAAAAAAAAAACACATAAACATTTTACAGCACAGCAGACGAGAGGAGAGCACAAACAATTAACTAAAAATAACATAAAAGAGTAGGCAGTGACCCAGACTGAGGCCCGAGAAACACACAAAAATGATTAATGAACGTCACAAAAGCATTTCGGGAAAGTTACATAAATTAACACATGTCTTTGCCGTAATGAGTTGACTATAGTCGAGACTACAGTCAAGTCGAGTCAAGTCGTGTCAGTTGCCGTCAGCCAAAGGCGGTAAAACTACTTAATACTCATTATGAATGCGCTAGATTGGAGAATTATGCCTAATAGTTTTTCCACTAATGCTAAGTTTAGTCAGTTAATAGCAGGTGAATTCGGATAAATAAATCATATTAATATTAATCTTTTTCTTTCTGAAGTTGTGATATAATAAATTTCTAAAATTCTAGAAAATGCCCTGAATTAAAAATTCAGAATAAATTCTGCCAAACTTACAGATCGTAGATGTTTATTATTTTTAACCCAACAATTTGGGTTAATTCACTGACCCAATAAACAATTTGTACTCTGTTAATGCTTTGGGTGCTTAACCAGAGGCCGAAACCCGAAAGCTGTCAAGGGAATCTCTTCCATCTGCAAATCTGCTCACGTCTGTCACATTTTTTCTTGTTTCTGGCTTTTTTTTGTGTACAACAAGTTAAAACCAAACAAGAAGGACTGCTCGGGGCTAAAGGCTATGCCCTTCAAAGGGTGGACTAGATAATACCCTATAGCATTTATCTAATAAAGACAGATGGTTTAGGCAAACGACCTTTTGTGGTCATTTTAAGTTTACTGGGTATACATATAAGGGCAAATTTGGACCTGACAGCAGCAGAAGTGACCAGAGTAAATTTGCAATAGGGGGCAAAAACAAAAACAACAGTAGAAAGTAGATGGAAGAAGAAAAAAACAAAAAGAGAAAAAAGAAAAACAAAAGGTTAGGGAGCAACAAATGAAAATGCTAAGTTCATTCAAATGGGCCAAGCTGAAAAGTGCGGCAATAAAAAAAGTGTGTGCACATGTGCCCCCAGGACAATTCACAGATAGTCCAACACACTCACTCACTCACGAATACACTCATTCACATGCTCACACACACACACACACACACACACACACTCACGAACAATACGTGGGCAACAAAAGGCACACACAGAGATCCCAGATCCCAGGGCCAGTACCAGTCCCAGTCCCAATCCCAATCCCAGGCAGAGTTGCTGTTCGAGACCCCGTCTCAGGTCCGGGCAGACACTAATTCGATCTGATAATCATGGAGTCCCGCCAAAGGGCATGAATTGTAATTTCCTCTTTCGCGGAATTAACTGTCGGCCCTGTCGCTCGCTCGGTTGGCTTTGTACCGCTGGTTTGCAATTTTATTTTTTTGTCTCTTATTTATTTATTTTCTTTTTTTTATTATTATTATTGTTACTCTGTTTTGCGCACTTTTTGAAAGAAGTTCAGCACAAGCTCCACTGCCCACCATTGTTTTTGTCAGACGCTTTGTATTTATGTGTCATATTTATTTATTTATTTAAAACATTACGCTCCTTTTGTTATTGTTTTTTTTCTGAATTTCATGTTATTTTTTATCAGTCATGTGCATCCGTTTCCACTGCAAGCTGAATAGCCTGCCGGCCATTTATTGTAAAACCCACAAACACCTTTCTCCTCTCTTATTTAGTTCTATACTTTTTGTTTTATTTTATTTATTTTTTTCTGGTATTATCCTTTGAAGTTTAGATTTTGTGCGAGCATTGTTTATGAACTGCCTGTTAAATGTGTCCATTTGCTAATTTGGGGAACGTGGCTTGTGGCCATAAATTGTGGACTGTATTTGGGCTTTAAGCGAATGCAGAAAATGAATTATTTCCACTGAACTGATTTCAATATTCTTTTTACTATTAAGAACTTGAAGAACGACGAAAGGAGAGACCTATGCATGTTAAGGATCTTCAAATTCTAAAAATTCCCAAAATATTGCAAACTTACAGCTGATATTAAATGTCTACATAAATAAAAAGGATTTATAATTGCACCTTTTTTTTAGTATTTCATTCAATTGTATTGTGATTTTAAGTACATTCTGAAAATCACGTCTGATTATTCACAAAACTTAAATGTTTATCAAAAAAAATACCTGAGCATAAAATTATAATCGATACAAATCTGTGGATAATATATTCAAATGTCTTTGCCCCTGCCACATATCATCAATGTACACGGTTTGAATAACAGCTGGAAAGTCTGTCAGAGGGCAATAAACAATAATAACACTAAACGAATAACCAATAACAACAATTTCGCACAAATGCCAAATGCGGCAAGTAGACGATTCAGACCAAAAACAAAAGACAACAAAACGAGAATCGAGTCTGAAATCGGAAGCATCAGAGGCAGAAAGTTTTCCTTTTATTCTTTTCTTTTTACTTTTGTTGGGTGTGCGAGTTGGGGAAAAGGGGGACGGACTAGCCAGGACGAATCGAGGCATTTTTGCACTGGGGTAAAAATAAAATCAGCATTTTTAGTAGTTAATTTAATTTATTGCAGCATTTTTATGGTTGACTTTATTGCATAATAAAACATAATTTACTGCGCCATTGAGACTTTTGCGTTTGCGTCGATGATTCTAAAGCGCAGTCATATTCCATGTGGTCGGAGGTGGGGTCGGGATCGGGGTCAGAGACGGGGTCGAGTTGAGTCTGGGGAAATTGGTAGGAGAATGGGCAACAGACTGAGCCATCGTCTTTGACTTTTTGTTTACGTTCGCAGAGAGAGACAGCTGGTGAGAGATAAAGAAAGAGAGAGAGAGAGCGCGAGTAAAGCATGCCTCTAGGGCCCAGATGAAACTTTTGCATATGTACTTATGTCTGTGTATGTGTGTGAGAGAGAGAGAGAGAGAGAGAGGGATACACAATACATATGGGTTTCTGATTAAAGCAGAAATATGTCGGCTGATTGCGGACTGTTAACGAACAACTTGATTTACGAGTATTTGGCCAAACGAAAGTTGTAAAATAGTATCGAGTAACTGAGTAGCTGCTACTGAAGTCTATAACTTGACTTGTAACAAATAAAGGATTTCCCATTTAAGTGAACTTCTCCGTCGTACAAAAATAGATAAATGTGCTTCATTTTTAAAAGAAAACTACTCTACGCTTATGATTAATGATCTTCAAATTATATACTGAGTATGAATATAAATTCTGCATAATAAATAACTAAAGTAAATTATTAATTATTTTATATCACTTTAATCGAACTCATATGTGAGTTCGACATACTTATGAGTACATTGAACTCAAGCTACGTCTAGAGTCCTTGTTCTACTCCATAATTGAGCGGCATTTGGCACTTGTGTACTTGTAGCAAAGTCATTTGATTTAAGCACCAATTAAGAAGGCAACACAGCATTAAGAGGCATCCACACATCAAGATATAAAAGCCGAGTCCTACCGCAACATAGCCGACTTTCCGACTGGGACCAACCACTGTGAACGACACAAGGATTCCATCAGAGAAAGTCGTATATATTTCAGCAGTCAGAGCATCAAATGGAATTGCATCACTGACCAATGCCCGCTCCTTTGTTTTTTTGGGCTCTATAAAAGGACTAGGAATCCCGGCAAGGGTCAACAGTTCAGCTTAGTCCAGTTCAGAGCTGAGACCTCAACATGCATCTGCAGGAATTGCTATTGATTGTGGCCGTGTTGTTGCCACAATGTCTGCGGGCTCTGCGCTACAGCCAGGGAACCGGCGACGAGAACTGCGAGACCCTCAAGTCGGAGATCCATCTGATCAAGGAGGAGTTCGATGAGCTGGGACGCATGCAACGCACTTGCAACGCCGATGTCATTGTCAACAAATGCGAGGGACTCTGCAACAGCCAGGTGCAACCCTCGGTGATAACTCCAACGGGGTTTCTGAAAGTGAGTGGCATTATATTTATTATCACTGATAACAAACTGATGGTTTCCTCCCAAGGAGTGCTACTGCTGCCGCGAGAGTTTCCTCAAGGAGAAGGTCATCACCCTGACCCACTGCTATGACCCGGACGGAACCCGCCTCACCTCCCCCGAGATGGCCACCATGGACATTCGTCTAAGGGAGCCCACTGAGTGCAAATGCTTCAAATGCGGCGATTTTACACGATAAAAACCAAAGAAAAACACTCGCCAAATAAATACACAAAGTTCCTCTCTTTTGAACTTTACTCACAAAATAGTAATACAATTGTTTAAAAGTTTTTCCTCAGCTCTTCCCTGGGGTTAGGTCTATGTTATTGACTTGCTGATTAAAATCCACATGATATGCCTTCTAGGCTTTTTTCACAATTCAATTATGTTGATTTTTCTGCCCTTATCATTTATAGAATTTTTTAACATTACGAGCCAAAATTGGTTTGCACTCTGTTTGTGAGTTTACTTCATTCTTTTATGGTAGGAAGTTTGTTTTCCATTGTGCTTAGTTGGAGGTTTAGCTCAGCTAAATTGAAAGTTGTTTAATTAAGTAATAATTTTATTTAGTTAAATAGTAATTTAGAGGGTTTCATCAAATTTCAATTTGTCTGTGCTCAGATTGAAGGAAAATATGATAGTACTGCAGAAAATAATGAGAAATAGCTTAGTTCGGTAAATAAATATGGACTACAATGTATCACATAATGTGCATAATACAATAGGTGTTTCCTCCTTCCTCCCGCCTCCCTGCTCTCTCGATGGTTGCACTTACCCAGTGTTTAAACATGGAAAGGTGCGTGACTCGATCGGTGGGTTTGGCCAACGAAGAGTTGGCTGAAACAAAAAGCGGGGACTCCGAAGTAACCTGGAGAAGCAGTGCTAATGCATGGCATATATAATTTATATTGTGTCGGCACGTTGCGCTGTTGTTGATGGTGCAACTTCCAACTGACGCGATGCCACCCAAAACAATGTTGAATGTTGAAGCTGATGCTTGAGGAACTTGAGGAACTGGGCCTGAAACTGGCACTGGGCTGTTGTTAATGGGCGTGTCACCTAAATTATGAGTTTCGCACACACGGACGGACGGAGGGACATGATTATATGGATAGCGGCAAAAATGCTTAAGTAAATTACAGTGCGTGCAAATGTGCTTGTGAACATGAAATTATTATTTAGCCCGCAACTGCTGAAACTGCTCTCCAATTTACAATTAACCGATGCGATGCCTCGTGCACTTAGTTTTTAATCAACCTGGCCAACATATTATATACTACACTATACTATACTATACTATAAAGGGGGCACCATGTCTTGCCAATAACGAAAATAACAGCTTACCAAGCTCTTTTCCAGCCTAAGTGCAGTTTATGCCTGATTATTATGTTTTGCAGAAGACGGCAAGGCAAGTTTACCAGTTTCCGGGTGGGTAAGCATCGCCATCGACAGAGGGCTCAACACGAAGCTTGCTCTCAGCATTTCATTTCAGTTACATTGTATGCCATGCTGGCTGCCTAATGAGTTAATTTAACAGTTAAAATCGGCTCAAGGCAATAGGCCCCCATATACCCGTAATGCCTCTCTCGGTCCACTTCATAATTGCACTTCGCAATCTGCACTGGAGTTTAAAATGTTTTCAACTACATTGTAAGCCACATTAAGTGCTGCTAGTATAGATTCTTAGCGGCAAGTAATCATCACTTTAAAATGGTTACAAGATGCACAACTAAAAGATACCCTGTACAGTATATTAATGAATTGGTTTTAGAAATTCGGTCTTTGAAATAGGAAATTAATTAATCACTGGCATTAACATTAGCGTTATCAATCGCAATGGCTTTACGATTAACATATGCATTTCTATTACCATTCACATAAAAATTAATTATAAATATTATTAACTGTAGAGTATTTAAGAATTTAAAAAACGGTTGTTTTGGTTATATTCTACAGGGTAGACATAAACAATGCAATAGAATATATTACCAACAAGTTCCCAGTATGATTAAAGCACTCAATGTCGACAAAATGCACGACTAAAACCTACCCTGTACTGAATATTGCTGAATTAGATTTAAAATTAGCATTAACATTTGCATTTACATTTGCATTAGCATTAACATATGCATTAGCATCCACATTTGCATTAGCAATAGCATTAGCATTAACAATATTTATATGAAACATTAATATTATTATTTGTGGACTATTTAAAATTTTAAAAGACTCTTCTCATTATGTTCTACAGGGTAGATATTAATAATGGAATAGAATATATTATCAACAAATTCCCATTATGATTAAAGCACTCACAAAAACAATAAACTTATGTATTACTTAAGATACAATGTAATAAAGATTATCAACACAATAAAAGCACATCTTGTTATTACCTGTTTAAAGAGAGTTTTAATTAAAGGAAACATATAATATAACATTTCATTATCTATCAATGTAAAACTAATTTTATTTAAGTTCTTCAACTGAAATTTAAAATAACTATTTTACATTATCAAAATTAAAAACGAATTAAACTCCAAGAGTATAAAGTTTTCGACAAATTAAAGATAGAGCTATTATATACTTTATTCGTTTAATTTGAAACCTTTAGAAAGCTAATATATATGCGATTTTGTCTCGCATTGAACACTAAATACACTCATTAATTTTCTTATGATTTCTGGATTCCTTTGTCTCTCGATTGGCAATGCAATCAAACGACATGAAAAATTGCTGCATATTAATAAGTTATAAATTAAACGGAGCAACAAAGCAGCCGCTGTCGATCTATGCGAATCGATTTCTTCCGAGTCTCTGTGCTGGCTTAATAAATGATTGTTAATTAATAACAAATTTGAAATAAAGATGAAGCAAAAAGAAACAGCAACATTTATACACATTTGCAGCTACTTAAATCTTGTTGTTGTTGTTTCTAACATATATTTTGTGTTAAAATGCGTTGATATTGGCAATTAATTTCCATCTTGGTTTCTGTTCGTTTTCATATTTAATTTGTTAGCTGATTTGCATGATTTAGCAATTAATATAAAATCTGTCTCTCCGTCTGTCTGCCTGTTCGTCTGTCTCTCTTTTTGTCATTTGTGATATATATTTATGTGTGGTTTTAATGAAGGCCCAAGGCGAAATGTAAACAATTTTACAAAAGGCAGCAACAAATCGCATTTTGTGATGGAAAAATGCTTTTAGTCTCTGACACCAACAACAAATATTATTAACAATAATAATAATAAGGCGCCCACATTAATGAGAGCTAAGACAGCGTGACATCATTTATAGATTGTCTCTTTTCAGTCGCTGATTCGGATACGAATCGGCACTTGAATGGGATTGTCTCTGTCTGTCTCTCTGTCTGTCCGAGGGGACAACACAATTTATTGAGTTTGGCAACTCTTTTGGGGTTGTCATTAGCACATTAGTTTCGCATTGATTGGAATTTATGTTGTGTTTATGTTTATGTTATGACTTTAGTTTAAACTAATGCTATTAAATATTTTTCCATTTTTTTGTTCAAATTGCCATAAGTCCGTTTTTTCTTCATCTTTGTCGGAATTTATGCATTTAGCTCAGCCTCTTCATTTCAAGCTATTCATTCGAAAATAATAGAGCTCTTTATTGAACACAAATGGGAAGCATTATTAAAAAAACACTCAACTAGCAGCTACCCTGTAAGCACGTTAACTCTTAGAAAATATTTAATTGGATTATATATATAAATATACACAAAATATATACACATATTTAATTGGAATTTAATAATAATAACCTATGTTGTTAATTAAACAGCTTATCTGCTGCAACAAATTTTGTATAAGATATATTGTATAATTGGATTAGTTATTTATCTTATAAAAAAAACCTCTTTACGAGGTAAAACGGGGAGAAAAATTCCCCAAATTTGGACTTTTGGGCAAAAATATAAAAATTTTTAAAAACGCCCCTCTTAACAAAACGGGGAGAAATTTTATTATATTATTAATTAGGGGTTCGAGGGTGTTGAATAAATAAATGATATTGTTTTTCTTTTTTGCGCAAGGAGGCCGGGCGGCTGTGCGCGCGGAGGGCAGGGGGAGAGGGGAGGGGAAGGTAAGAAAGTATGACATGGGGGTAAGGTAAAAGAAAGTAAAATAAAATTTTAAAAGTTTAGGAATTGTGGAACCGTGTAGAAACGCCAACACTATAAGTAGTTGGTGGGGGGGGGTGGGGGTTGGTATGAATAGGTAGAGGAAGTAGAAGAAAATAAGTATAATATACCATATTTATCAATATATACAATAAAATTAAAAAAAAATATAAAGCGAAAAAATTTTTAAGAGAAGAGACAATGGCGTGAGATGTGTTGGGGTTTGGGGGTTGAGAGACGATGGGGATGTACTACTACAATAAAAAACACAAACAACAAATAAACAAACAAAAATGCAGTATATAAAAAATATATTGATGGGTGGGGGGGTGGGGGGGTTGGAGATTAGAAAAAATATAAAAAAAAAAAAAAAAAAACAACCCAACACAAGAGTAGATGAGGCAACGCGGATTCAAAATAAAAACGAAAAATGTTTTCAGAGATACATTTTTTAAACACTTTAAGCTATTTTTAAAATCTATTTTATATTGCATAGTAAGACATTTCTGAGCTTAATCAAATATGAATGCAGTTTAAATAAAGCAAGCTTCTGCACATCATATCATTGGCTTTTTCCTTGTCTTTTCCATTAATAAACATCAGAGAGTATCTGAACTTTCGTTGTGTGTGTGGGACAAGCTTAGCAAATGCATGTATCATATTTTCAGCTAGAGCTTACCGCTTGAAGCTCAACAACAACAACCATAGAATAAGAATGGATGAGGAGGGTCACCTGTCAAGAGTAAAAGCGCAACGAAGCGCAACATTTTTGCATTTTGCATTAAATTTATGATTTTTACAGCTGACATTTGTTTGGGGCGCCGCTGCGAGAAACTGAATGTGAATGCGAATACGAATACGAATACAAATGCGAACTGCGAACTGCGAGTACTCATACTCATATTCATGTGAGTCATACATACATATGCCTTGCAGCATGTGCGTAGAGTGACAGAGCAGAACACGTAGCGAACATGTGAGTGTGACAGCAACAGCAGCAAAAACAGCGACAGCAGCATATTTTTCAACGAGCAACAGCAGCAGCAACAGCAGAAGTTGCAACAGCAGCAACAACAAAAAACAGCAGCAGCTGTCATAAGATAAAAATTCGCGCGCGCCTGCATGTTGCATATTCAACTGCAACTACAGTGAGGCAGGGGGGCTTTCAGGGAGGGGTTTAGGGGGGCACCTGCAACATATTCTAATGCGTTGCGACATGAAGTGACTGCAACGGCGACAGTTGCTGTTGCCGCTTGAGAGGCGGTGACAGCAGCAGCAGCAGCAGCAAAAAAAACACATAAAATGAAAAGTGAGCTGATTTTTCCCTCTGTTTTCCTGGCATCTATTTTCTTTTACTTTGCTGTCAACTCGTTGCGCGTTGCGCGTTGCTTGCCGCATGCAAATGAACTGCAATTATGATAAACGTCAACAGTTGACCGGATATGAGCAACTAACTAACCAGCTAAATGACTCTCCCTCTCTTCGTCTTTATCACTCTATCTCTCTCCTTGTCTCTGAATAAAATCATCTCCATTATGTTAATGGCATTGTCAAGGGAACGGTTTTCCAACTGCCATACAATTATGAGATTGTGATTGTGCTCAACGAGAGGATGCGACCATTTGAGGGGGTACTTCAAAAGGATTTGCCATTCATAAAAGTATTCCCATTTCCGAAAGATACTTTTCCTATTGCTATTATCTTAGTAAAGAGGATAAAGTTAGTTAAGAGACAGTAAGTAATAGTCTTAATTACATTTTACGAAGACGTCTTTAAGTACATATCGAATGAAACAATTTTCTGGAATAATTCATAAATTATCAGTGTAAGAAACTTTTCTTTTAATATAGCTGTCATAAAAAAAATCTAAGCATATTGTAAAGAATCAAAGCTAATAATTAAATACAGTTTACGATTTTTTACTTATATAAAGTCTTTCATCATATTTAGTTTCTCTTCTCACCTTTCGAAAATCCTAAGCGATAGTTGTGTATATTTTGTTTGAATACAGTCGACTTACCAGCAAAAGGACTTTTAGCCAGGGGTTATGCTTATGTTTTATGTACTGCTTCAGCAAACAAAGGCAAAACCTTTCAACATGCTCCAAGAGACTGGAAAGCCCCAAGAACAGAATAAAATATATTAAAAAAAATGTGCAAAAATATGAAATTGATGCTAACATATGTTGCCTGCTGGCCTATGGCCTTTCTCATTTTTGCTCCTTTTTTCCATTTTGATCACTCAGTAAACACACACACATACACATATTTATATATATATATAAAGAGGCGCCTCAAAGTTACACTCCTCGCACATTACTCATACGCCCCAGTGGGCAAATTTATGAACTCGCCAGCGCACTTGAGTCGACGACATGTGAGCTGCAAAAAACACACACACAGAAGCATAACACGTACACACACTCCCACACACACACACACACATACACAGACAGATGTGACTACACACACATACGAACAATAAGTGCGTTTGTATGTTTATTAGAGAGTACGTGGAAGTAAAGCAGCTTGTAAAATATGCCAAGGGTTAAAAAGTGTGCAGCACATATAATTCATACAACATGAAAGTGGGCAAACAAACATGGACTTCTGCTAGGCAAAGGGTAAAGAGTGGAGGGTGGAGAAGGGAGAATGGAGGGTGGAAGTGTGTAGAGGCCAGAAGGTGGCATATAAAAAGGCTAAAAGCGCTTGGCAGTTTAACTGCAGTCGAGTTGCGAGCAGCAGCGATAAAGAGACCATGTGCAAACGAACACTGCGAGAAATAAAATATCTTGAGAAGATAAGAAGAGATGTAGAAAATATATAATAAAATAAAATAACCAAATTCCCTTTTGTTCACTTGATCTAATCAATGATTAGGTTCAAGACAGAAATTGTTTTCTTTATACCTGAAGTAGTTTAGTCATGAAGGTCTCTCTTCCATTTATTCTTATTAATGAAATGAAAATAATAAAAAAAAATATATATTTAGAGACTCTGTCTAAACAATTAATTTAAATCGAGCTCATATTTATAATTTATATTCAAAATTAGTCACACATTGAACTATTTAATTAAATGACAAGCCAAAATGCTTAAATTGTACTTTTTTTTCAAAGATTTAAAAAATTGGTAATAAATGGCATTTATTAATTAGTCGGCCCTAGTCGATTAAGCTTTGCATATTGAAAAATAAAATTTGATTGGTTACTTCCCGCATCCATTTCATTGTCAATTTTAATTCGGATCATTTCGTTAAAAAAATTATTAAACTTATTAAATCAAATTAAATTATAAAATATGTTTTTATATCACTTTTAAGCTCTAACAAAAAAATTGAATAATGAGTATGGCAATCAATGCATGAAACGAAATCCTCAACCAACAATTAAACAATTAATTTGAAAGGATTTAAGCTGCACATAAACATAACCAGAAAATGCACAATAGATCCACTCGAATGTCCATTTTGTGTTGTTCCTAAACAGTCTTTTCCGGTCATTTATGGACGATGAGTGTGCGGGTGTATGAGTGTGTTGGTTGTGCGTGTGTCGCTTTTATTGTTGCTATTGTCAAGCCCGCATAAATGAACTGCTAAAATGCTAACAAAAACACAAACCAGAATGTTTTCCCGAGCCCAGTTTTCCCTTATTTGTCTTTTGGGATTTTTCAGCCTGTCAAAAAGGACAACGGCAAAAACCTTTTTTTTCCCCAGCTGGTTTATGTGTGTGGCCGCAAATTCAGTTAGCCACTTAATTTTGTGGTTAACAAACACACACAAAAACACAAAAAATTGTGCGGTTCTTAATTGAAAGCTCAAATGTTTGTGTTGTTATGCGGAAAATCAACTTTAACCACCTGAAACCATTAAGTAGAATATAATTTAATCTATTTTAAATGCGCGACAAATCAATTTGCGAATCGGAAATATAAACAATGAAATATATGACCCAATCAGCAGTTTTGTACCTTCTAGGCCAAGTTGCTAAATACATAAATAAATACTAATAAAGAATTTCTTGTAGTCGAGCAAGCTTTATATGTGCCTAATAAACTAATGAAAAAGTCGTTAGTTTTATGAACTAAAAAGGCGATTTTGGGAGCAATTCGAGTATCTAAATGTAGCAATCTCATAATTTGAATATGTAAATGATTCACATTAACAACAGATGATAAACACCACTTTGATATATGTACTTATTTAAAAGTCAAAGCTCTTATGATATTTTTATGATGTCCAGCTCGGAAATAAGGTATTGTTCACGGACTTTATTTGGCAGGTAGGTGTTCAGTTTATGACACAGACATTAACATACGTATTGTAGCCTAATCTTGCAGCTGTTTTAGCCATGAATTAAAACAAAGAAAATGTGATAAACTGTTTAGAAACCTTTTCAGAAAAGTTTTATGACAATTCAAAAACGATAATATTATGTTAATCGATTTTCGGGGATGAATAGAAAGTTTTTAGTTGATTGCATTAAATAAAACTATATGGTCTTAAGTTTCAAGGAAATTAAGTTGTCATATTTTTGAGCAAGTGAAAGTAAAATAATAAAATTTAACGTTTGTGCGTATTTTATGCAGGCAATTAAAGTTCTCTATAAATTGGCCTTCTTAACAGCAGGCTCTAACTCTTTTACACTGACTGTAAATAACGTTACAAGCCAGCTGTTTTCTGTTTACAGCTCGTTAAGAGATGCTCTCAATTGCTGCATAAAACAATCTGCAACTGCTAAGTACTGTCCATTTATTAGACTCTCAACTTATCATACAGTTACTCTCTCTCTCTCTCTTTCTCCTTCTCGCTCTCAGTCGCTGTCTCTCTCGCTCTGCGTGGCAGCTAACTAATGTTATAGCCGACCACATAACTCTAGCACATATTTTCACCACCGCCCACCTGCTCACCGCAACTTGTAAACAATTATGGCCGACGCCGTTGTGCTCTCAATATTGCCCAACACAACCGAAACCACAACCGCAGCAACAGCAGCAGCAACAACAACAACAAAGTGAGCGAGAAAAAAATCCCAAAATGGCTACACAAAAGCGTCGATCATCCAATGAGCGTCGTGTTTCCAAAAGTGAATTTATCTGCTTGTGTGTGTGCATAAATAAGTAATGAAAACAAAGTTATTTACTTATTTCAGCTAAATCCGTAAGAACTATAAAGGTAATTAATATTGCTACAACTAACAGACCTGGCTTTAAATAACATATATGTATTTATATAAGGCTCCGAGCCCGACTTGTTACCTTGTAAAACTACTATTTGTCAAATTACTTATTTATCTACTACTAAATGCACTTTATACTACTTTTTTGTGGTGCCTCAGCAGCAAGCATGCGCGCTCTGAAAAGAGCGACAGCTCTTTAAAAACTTGCGCTCACGCTCGCTCACTATTTGAGTGTTGACTCTCGCGCTCTCCAATGCGCATGCCATTTATAGTCGCTCGCAAGGCAAGACAACAACAAAAGCACACTTGTTGAAAATGAAAACGACAAGCACAACAAAAGAGCACAAAACACACACACATATGAAACTGAACTGGTTTCGGAACGGAAGACTCTCGGCAACTATTGAGACTCGTACAAATACCACTACAGATGCAAACGCGGAGCGAAAACATGAATGAGCGTCAATGTTGTTTATAGATTTTTAGTCGAATTCTGTTATTTCACGTTAAAGTACGTACGTGCGCTGCGAACGGATTGTGAACGGAGTGTGTGAAATTGTTTAACGTGTGCCGCGTGTCAAAGAAATACGTAAGAAATTACACACAAATTACACACATCTGTACATACATACATACCACATGCAAATATCTGTGGGTTAGTAAAGTTCGCAAATATTTAGAAATATTTTTTTAAAATATATTTATGCTGAGTGATGTTTTCAAAAGGTGCTTTATTCTTAGACTGAAAGTATAAATAAATAATTTACAAATATTAGTAATCTAAAGAAGACCTCCAGATCACGCCTCAATACACATTTATTCAGAGGTCAATATTTCCCCTGCACCAACAACACCACCACCGCCGCCTCCCCGCCCCGCCCCGCTCTGTCTGTCATACTGTATGTCAAAATCACACGTACGTGCCTCGTCATAAACGCGCCCTAAACGAGGCATTCAAGCGAAACCACAAAACAAAAAGAAACAAGAAACAAACAAAACCAAAAACCAAAAAAATAAATAAATAAAGAAGTAATAATAATAATAATAAATCAGTAATAAATAAAAGGCACAGCCAAAGAAAGAAAGTAATTTAATAGCTGAAAATCCTTAATTGTTGTATTCTTAATCATATACATAAAAATATATTTTGTTTAATTCATATTGCATTTTGCAACTTTTTGGCGCGTAACGCAAAATGAGATTATAACGTGCACAGCAAAAACAACAACAACAACAACAAACATAACCAACCACATACAATAAATGTTAAGCAGCTGCAATTAAAATATTTAATGAATTTATTACACAATTAAGATACCAACAACAGCAGCAAATAAAAAAATAAAAATAAAAATTAATATGCCGCTGGCGTGAAAGTCACAATTCGACGCATAAAGCCCCATTGAATTATTAATGATATAAATTACAATCAAACAAAAAACAACAATACAAACAATAACAAGCAACTACAGCTGCAAATTCGAATACTCAACGGCTTAATAAAGAGCTACCAACGAGGCGCAGGCGCCGCTTTTAACGCGAGTTGGCAGCACGCCACGAAACGACACGGCCAACACACAGCACACAGTACTGTTAAGTTAATTGGCCAAGTTCGCCTCGACTCGCCGCTCATTTGCAGCTTATAACTCAAACACCTCCTCAACCAAAGAACCAGCCGTCAAAGTGGATTTAACAAATTATAATAAAATGCTGCAATCCAGCAATCATCACTACCTGAGGCCGGATTATATGACAGCTGCCGCCGCCGCCCCAACAGCGGTAAGTGCCACGAAATCCAGATCACAGATTCAGCTATACAGCTAGTGAAATTATTAATTTGACCAAATAAAAAATAAAACAAAAGTATTTAAAGATAAAAAGCAAAAACTTTCCTTGGATTTTTTTATTTTTTCTTAATTATAATAATAGGATAAAATAAATATATTTAAATGCATTGAGCGTATCTTATTTTATTTGTCAAAACAATAACTTCACTAGCTGTAAGCAACCGAAAGATTTATGACAAAATTGCCCCTAGATGGGAAGATTAATGGAGCCTTAAGCTCTTCTCTTTGGATAGTTTTAATTATAAATCTATATTTGAGCTCTCATTCCTTATTTTGTCCCAACAGTGTATTCAGTATCTTTTTCTTCTCCAAAAGATATACAGTTGAACTTCCATAACTCAAACTTCTATAACTCGAACTAAATGAGTGGCAGTAAAATTAATCAACTTAGGAAAAGAGCTCTATACATCGAATATTTCGATAAATCGAACCTTTTCTTTGGATAATGGTGATTCGAGTTAGGAAAGTTCGACTGTATTTAAAAAAAACGTTTCCTTAATCAGAAATTTTTTAAATATATTATTTATCTGCAATTGTATCTAAAAGTTCTCAGCTTGATACGAATTCTCGTATCAATTACGATTATTTCGACGCATTTCTTAGATAAGCGCAGCCAACTTCACGTAGGCAGATACAAATTCAAATAAGAACTACCATTGCTCAACCATTTTGAATACCGTTAAGTATCATAAGCGCAGCCAACTTCGCGTTTTGTCATTGGAAATCTTCATAAAGTGTTGCTTTAGCTTTCGAAGAATCGTTAACAAAAAATCGATACATCACAAAATTTGATTTCTTCTTAGAAATCTCGATCAACACGAATACCTTCCATTGCAATGCAAATACATGTGTATTTAGATCATTCTAGTTGAATTCTGTTTGGCAATTACTTATAAACCACAATCCATATCGTATTGAGGTGAGACTTAGTGCTTGTTTGTCTTGTTTATCTGGAGAGTAATATATCACAATCGAACTGATATGGCTGGGTAGCTTAGCAGTATATTGTCCAGGTATCTGCCTGGCATTATTTATTAATGTACGTGTGCGAGTATGATATTTCATAAATAATACGAATGTCGACAGAAAAGCAATTACTGCACTCGCCACAAGCGAATTTATTGTTCGACTCTCCACTCTCCACTCTTGAGTCTCCCCCGCAAACTTACAACTGTTTTTACGGCGAATTGGCAATCTGGTTGAGGCAAGTGGCAAGTATCAAGTGCCACGGAACGAGAAAAATAAAATAACAAATAATAAATATTCACAATTCTTTATCTGTACATAAAACTTATTTATGTTTCTATGTAAATACTTACGAGTCTCCCTCGAGTGGAGTTAAATTGAGTTGCGTTTGCAGTGTGGCGGCAACTCTGGCAATTGTATACAAATTTATGGCGCACCAAATTTGAATTTATAATGGCAGAAAACAAATGCAATTTTACAGCTGAAGAGGGAGAGAGAAAGAGAGAGTGAGAAACTATGGCAGTTAATCAGAGTCAAAGTCTTTACTGCTGCGGTTGTTTTCTCTCTGTCTTCCCGAAAGCCTTCAGGGGCAATAAATTTTCATTTTAATTTGTGAGTAAATATTCGCATAAGGAACGGAAACAGATTCTTCCAAACTGCAATGGATGAGTGCATTCATTGCATTTGAACAATCGACTGCAATACAGTACGTCAAATAATTGTTTTGACAATATTTTCTCATTATTACCATATTTTATTATTAATTATTTTAAAAGTATTTATTTATTGTTTGTTTTTGCAATTGTCAAAACATTTACTTGACATACTGTACGCCTTTTTAGGGGATCAACTGATTCATACGTTGAACTAGTTCAGTTGCTTTCACAATTGTGAGCAGTGTCAGTGAATCAACTTGTCCATTTGCAGTATTAATTATTCACGATTTAAAATTTATAACGCTGTCAACTTAAGTAAATTTATGAAAGCGACTGAGACTGAGTAACCCTTTCGTGTAGGAATGTTTAATGAATGTAGTAGAGACATACGTACATATGTAAATATACAAATACTAACTGGCGAATATCTATAAATTATTCAATGATTAATGACGACTGCTCGCTATTAATTATAATAAAATCAAATAAACTAAGCTTGACAGCTGTCAGTGTCATCATTTGTTTTTGTGGCGCCCGGGCTCAGTTCAAGACAATAAGAAACTGGCTAAAAATTATGGCTGACTTGCCACAAAATTACTGTTGATAATTTGCTGTCACATGTGAAAAATGAGAAATGATGAAGCTCCAAAGTGTGCAAAAGGAAACTGCCACAAAATGGAAACTAATATGCGTCGTGTTGGGTAATAACTCAAAAATGCCTCGGGAGACTTGAAATGGTCAGCTAATGTGAAAGTCGGTTCTGTTCAGTCAGCAGTCTGGCTAAAATGACAGACGCGGCTTGTGAAAAAAAAAGACCAAAAAAAAAGAGAGCTAAAAAGTAAATAAAGTGCAAATGTCAGCTGACCGCAAACATCATTAATATAATTAAATGTGTCAGTCAAGCAGCCATTTATGCAGTCAGTCCGTCAGTCAGACATTCATTTCAGTTAACAACATGCTGCAGTCAAAGTCAAAGCTTCTCATGTAAAATCGTTTGAGCAGGCAGTCAACAAGCAACCGTCAACCGTCAGCAGTTAAAAGTCAGCTCTCAACTCTCCACTCTCTGCTCTACGCTCAGTTGGCAACTCTGGCAGTTAAAGTGTGCGCTTGACATAACGGCATTGGCGCTCTTGCAGAGAGAGACAGAGAGAGAGAGAGAAAAAGCGAGAGAGCGCGCTTAGTTCAGTTCGCTTCAGTTCAGCTTAGTTTCGTTCAGTTCATTTTAGTTCACTTTACTATGTCCCCCTTCTACTCTTTGCTCAGTTGAGTTGCTGTTGTTGTTGTTGTTGTTAGTAGAGTAGTTCACAGCCTGTGTCAGTCTTTGTGTTTGCGTGTGGCTCTAATTAAAGTGTCATCAACAGCAGAGACTAACAACAACAACAACAACAATGAATTGCCACAGCATGTTAGTGATAAATTGCCATGTCTAGAGCTGTCATGTTAATTTTTCGTGCATACAAATAATAGTTTTAGCCTAAAGTGTTAATTAATTCTCGGAATATCCCAAATGTGTGTATTTGTCTGCTGCCCTCTCTACTTGGCCTAAACAAAATCTTAAGAAATATAATAACGATATGTACACTCTTTAATTGGCTTGCAAAATATGAGATTCAAAACAAAAAGTTAAACATGCTTTATAACCAGATAAATATGCATCTACTATACTAATTCTTTACCTTTTTCGATGATCAAAAAAATCCAATCCGATCTCAGAGACTATGAAAGTTGGTGAAGAAAAATTAATTTAGTAAAAAAGATGGTATGTCTCTAAAAATAAATTAAACATTAATGATCATATACTTTTATAATAAAATCTAGCCTATCTGATCTCAGAGATAAATATATAACTATTTATAAAATTATAAATATTTCGAATATTTCTTAATTGTTTAAATATTAGAAACTACTCTAATTCACACTCACAAAATTAGTCAATAAAACACACATGTTATGGGTTAAAAGCACTCTCGACTACAGCATTCAAAGTTGTTAAGATAAGAAATCGATTAGGAGCGTTACCAAAAATAAATGCCATATAAGCATTATTTAGTGGGGCTTTCATTAAGAAATACTCGAGTTTTGTAGCATTTTTATGACACTCATAATTTTTTAACGATCAATTTCGTTAATAAGCAACTATAAATAAAATGACAAGCGGGGAAAAAAGCAGTGACCATCTAATATTATTATTGTCGATTGTTTTTTTGTTATTGTTTTTGTTTGTTGTCGTTGTAGTTGTTATTATTATTCAGTTTACTCCTCTCTGAGAACACAATCAAAAAGCATTTATCAATAAAATTGTTGGGCCGTCAATCGTGCCATTGACGCCTAAGTAAAACCAATTCCAATTTCAATTCCAATTCCATAACCCATTCCATTTTCATGCTAAATGCTTACGTACGTACAAATTGAATGAGCGAAACTCAATGAATTCATTTAAATGCACGCGAGGCACTAACTATGGTAATGAATTGAAACTGCTTCTTAAATGCAAAATAATAACCCGTTTTTAGCGTCGGGCATTACGAGAGAAAAATACAAACACAAAATAACAACAACAACAATAATACTCTAAAGTTATGGGCCGCGATAATCAAACCGAAGGGGGTGAGTGGAGGAGTGGGGAACTGGGGTAAGGGGTAAGGGGAACCGCAAAGCCAATAATCGTAAAATGCGGCAACAAATTAACCAATAAATTAATATAGAAATAATCATATTAATGTGACCGCTGATAACTGTCAGTTTTGCGGCCTGAGAGGAAGAACACTTGAGCGGGAGTCCCCAACTAGCTGAGTATTATTTATGTACTATATGGAGCAGCGATTCGATTCAGTTGTTAAAGCCGCTTAATCCCGCCTATCAATTCAATAAATATCATTAAAAAATTCTGAAAATATAGACAAGACAAAACAGACATATATGTGCATATATCACTGTCTATCAGCTGATCTTTCACTTCGAACTGAACTGATTTTAAACGTAATTGTACCCAAAACAAAATTCATTTAAACTTATGTTGAATTCAAAGCAAGTTCAGTGCAACTTAAAAAATTCAAATCTGTATTTAATGGCGATCTTTCAAGTTATACAACTCTCTGATGATTCAGATATTCTGCAAAATCAGATATCACACTGTCTATCAGCTGATCTTTCCTTTCAACTGAACTGATTCAGTGATTTTAAACGCTACTGCAACCAAAACAAAGTTTATTTCAACTAATGTTGAATTCAAAGCAAGTTGCATAAAATGCAATTCTGTATTTTGTTGAGATCTGTCAAGTTATATAACGCTCTGATGATTCAGATATTCTACCAAATGGGTGCATACGTTAAACTAATCAACGTGATACGTAAAGCTTCTTGTTATGCATGGGTTTCTTGTTCGGGGTCTCTAGCTGAAAATGAAAATGAGTTTTAAAGCCAGGGCTGAAATTGTATAAATGCGCTGGGGTCTTATGTGGCATTTGCTGACCATTTCCGATGGGGCTCTAATGTGTTGTAATCTGCGGCAACTTAAATGATTTTCAAATGGTATCAATCATTAAGTCGCCAGTACAACGGGTCGTATGAGTGATTGCCATAAAATGATATAAATATTAAGCTTCAGCTTCAGCCGCAGCACAAAAGCACAAAACTGGCTTTCAAAGCTCAACACAACATTTGACACTAAACACGCACAAATTGCTTTTGAAGCCCCCACCAAAAAAAAAAAAAATACAAAACTTATATATTCAAAAGAAGCCCCCACAAAGCCCCGAGCCAAATGGACGACGGACATGTTTGAAGCGGAAAGCTGTCAGTATTTATGTGTTTATGTATTAATAGTATTTTTATGTATTTATGTGTTTATGTGTTTAGATGTGTGGGTCTCTGGGCTTTTGTCCGAACAAAGCGACTAATAAAAAGAAACTGAAATGTAATATTGATAAGCCAAAAAGCGGTCAACACTCGGACAGATTGTACAAGACATACACTCCATGCCCCAATGCCAATGGGTCTGAATGTCTGTCTGGCGCCAGGAGACGACTTCTCTCTTTTTTTGGGCTCGGTTTTGGCTTTCAATCAAAGCAGGCCAAAAAAAACAAATAAACAATCAATCTCAATCACATCAATTATGCGCCGAAACAACTTCTGAGCTGTCTGTCCGCTTGTCTTATCATTCGTCGGGAGTGTCGAGTGTCTGTCGATTGCCTACTTTTTTTCTATTTATTTATTTTTTTTCTCGTTTTCATTTCCATTTCGAATATGTTGTTGTTTTTTATTATTTGAACAAGGCGACACTTTTAAATGCAACACTATTCTATCGATGTTAATCATTTTAATTGGCGCCACTTGAACGTCGCTTTCAAGTATCTCAGTATCTGTATCTGTATCTCTGTCTGTGTGTGAGAGTGTGTGTGTATCTGATTGGGGTCCATTAATTTTTAAGCAGTCATTTGAAAGCGTTTCAAATTAGTTTTGTGTGTTGCAAGCAACACTTCACACACACACACACACACACACACTTCCCAAAAGTGAAAGTGACCAACGCACTTTCAACGAGTTCATTTTCAATTTATGTTGAGAAAAATCCAACTCATTTCAGATGTTACAGATGCAGATAAGACTGTAATCGCATTGTAGAGCTTGGAAATACATGTCTTTTCTCATTTTGGTGTATTTTATGTAAAGGTCGAATGAATTTGACTGCAAAACTATTTACAAATTGTGATTTCTCATTTAATGTTATCGTTTCTATTTAGATAAAAAATATTTTAAAAACCAATTATATACGATATTGCTAGATTTAAAATGACGAATTCGAATATAGATTCTAAATTATCGACAAAATCGTGTAATATAATGCTTACATCAAAATTTTAAATTATTAAAAATTGTATATTTCAGTTTATATTAAAATTTTACTTTTAATTACAAAATTTATATCAAAATTATTGACCATTTGAATGGAATATTAATAAAAAAAATACTTGGCAAATAAAAGCAATATAATAGGATATTTTTATAATAAGACTGTATCGTATTGAAATTGTTATGCATAAATAAAATAAGTATCTATTAACTCTGGCTCACTATAAGCCAAGTTAGGGACAAACCTAAGATGCAAAATAAGGACATATTTAATATGTAGTTCATACATTTAGTTGATAAGCTAAATAACATAATAGAAAACAACAACTGACACTTTCCGTTACGAGAGGATCACATCCATATTCATTACAAGTTGCCACAAATTCAAAGCTATGAAATATGCACCAACAAGTTGACAGCAAGTTCATTTAAAAAGAAAATGACATGTGTCAAACTGACACATTTTGATTGCTCTTTTGCCGCTCTTACAGTAAACGCAACCAATTGGGTCCATTTCCATTCCCCCCAAGGTGTTGGTGTTGTGCCTCTTCCATCTTTTCCATCTTTACGCTTTTCTGTTCGCTGTTGACACTCTTTGAACCCAGTCAGTCTTGGCTGGTGACACCTCAAGGCGAAATGTCCCAAGGTTGAAGGAATATGAAAATGTAAATAAAAATAAAACAAATTAAATGGTATGTCAGAGTTGTTATTTTTCAAAATGACATGAATGTCATGTCAAATGCCAGGCAAACTAAATATTTGCCTTACCAAACCCAGAAACCTGCCGTTGACAGCCACATCACGTAAACCATAAACTATAAAATACAAACAATAAACTATAAACCATATAAAATGCAATCTAAATGTTTGCAAAATAAACTATAAAAAGCAGATTCAATTGAAACCTAGTTTATAGCAGTTTGTGATATAGTTCCAAAAAAATTGGAAAAAAATGATTAAAAAACGTAAATTAAATTAAAAACTTATTAGTAAACGAAATAGTTGCAAGCCAACTTTCAATTTCTTGACATTATCAGTTTCAAATGCATTAAATTCTCTTTTCTTGCTATTTTGTAAATTTTAACTAGATCTCAATCTTATTCGATCACAACCTGCTTTAAGTACATCTTAAATAATAAACTAATTGCGAAAATCGTTAAAGCCAGCTGTAAACTCTTTTAAAACTAACCTATTCAAAAAACTATCTACAACCTTTTTTTTAAGGCACAAAAGCATCTCTATTTCTGTAACCCTTTCAAAAAGATTGACATCTGCCGCTGGAAAGTGAAAATGCATTTTTTCGCAGCACACGACAAGGTGACAAGCATCTCACGCCTTCACAACCTCCCCTGCCCCCTTCGGATACCCTGTAAAGACTCGCTTGCAATTTTCCCAGCTGACGTCGTCGCTTATCAGGTGTTGAAGATCGTTGCACAAAGCGAAGCGGCTTTTCCCGTGTTTCCCGCTTATTTAAATTAGCTGCAACTGTGGCACAAAATAAAAATGTGCACCTTCTGCAATTCATTTATACAGCTGTCTAACTGTCTGTCCGACTGTCGACCTGTCTCTTTGCCTGTCTGTCTTTCTCTCTCTGTCTGTCTGTCTGTCTCTTCACGTCCGTCTGTTATTTTGGCGCACTTTCGTGAAATTTGCTTATCGCAGTGGAAAAAATCAACCAAAGGGCGTTGGGTACACAAACAAAAAAACTACGAGTAGTTAGAATTCTCTGAACGAGGCTGCTCGACTAGCACATGCCCTGTAGTATAATTTAAGTGGCATATATCTATCAGCTTTTATTTCAGCTGTTCGTCTTGTCTAAGCAACAAATTAATTCATTAAAATTATTGAACATACCCCATTTGATTAGTACAGGGTATACAAAAAAATGCAATGTCTGTACTCGCAGCTATATCTCTTTATATTCTAACCCCCCTTCCGCATGTCATGAGTATCCGTGTGTGTTTGTTGACTGCATTTCTCGGAGAATTTGGCTCTATTCGCATATTTTCGCATTTTATTATGCAAACTGATGGACGGGGACAGGCAGACAGACTGAAAGACTGACAGGCGGACTCACTGACTGACTGGCTGACTGAAAGACTGAGACGGCGGTGTTGCAAAGGGCGTCGGCATGTCACTCAGTCAGTCACACACACTCACACACACACACACACACACCACATTCGGGAATAGACAACCCAAGTACCATTTTTTTTTATGCTTTACAAATTGTATCTGAATTATAAGTTAAAAAGAAGAAGAAAAAACAAACAGTAGTGCAACAAAAAACTGTCAGTTTGCCTTCCGGCCAAAACAGGGGCGTGGTGGGGGGAGGATTGAGGGAGGGGGAGCCTGAAACACTGTTAGCTGTCTCTCTATCTGTCGGAGTTGACTTTCAATGAAGAAATGAAACGGAAGTGCAACAACAAAGTCTATTTATTTAAGACAATTTCTGTTGTCCCAGTGCAAGTACAGTGAAACCCTCGAAAGTGCTACTAACATTATATTTTAGCTGGTTGGCCATGAAAGATAAAGTAAATCAACAAGTCTTAAAAATTATAATTATTTTAATTTGCAAAAAAATTACAAACAATTCAATTCATCATTATTATCTAAATTCATTACAAATGTCCCATTATTTAATAGTTATTACTATTTATTGAAGTCCTCTCAAAGCAATAGCTACTGTAACTACTGTGCTGCCCAGCAGGTTGTATGCGGAAATTACATACAAAATGTTTAGAAAGTTAATTAACTCATAATAAACAGTGCCAACGCTATACAAACGTAAAATTTTGATGATTACGCTTACAGAAAATGTAAATGCCTTGCAGTAAATCAAAAAAACACGCAACCGAGCAAATAACAACAAAAACCAACTGAATAAAAAAACATAATCAGGAAAATAAATTATGAATAATCGCAAATGTGTATATGAAATGCAGTAGGCAGTAGGGGAGAGGGTAGAGGGGTGACAATTTCGGGGAAAGGGAAATGAAAATGGGGAAAAAGTCGCCATTCGTTCGGTTGTTAGTATCGCTGACAACAGTTGTCAACGCATGTGTAGAGCGCATAATTATAAATAACACGTAATTAACGCGCCGCAAATGCGAATGACACCTCAACTCAACTCATCTCTCGCTCGCTCTCTCCCTGTGCATCTCCCTCTCCTCTCTCTATCTCTCTCTTATAAAAGCTTCTTCTGGGGTTCACAACAATTTCGCCCGTTGGCATTTTGACAGCGCCCAAGGCGAAAAGCGGATGACAGCGACATCGCTGACAAGTTGCCATGTGCATTGGCCGCTCAAATTATTAAGTGTCATTGGATTTATTACGGCCGACATGCAGCAGCATGCTGCAACATGTCTCTACGTGTCTCTACGTGTCCATGCAGGCATTTCTCAGTCTCCCAGCGAATTCCACTCGTAAGATATAAAGCATAAAGTATGAATATTCAATATTAGCAACACTCGCCGCGGAATTCATTAACGCTGACAACTTGAAATGCTAATTATTGTCAAATTAATTTAGCCAGCTGTCAGCTTAAATACGAGTCGAGACTTTTTGTTTGTTTCTTAACATTTTATTTTATTTTTGCATTAACAAAGAATATAAAAATAAAATTAAATTGAGCACAAGTCTGTCAGTGAGAATTTATGTATGTGCAGCTTCGTTTGCATTATTATACAAATGTGAGAATTAATGAATGCCGTACGTAGGCGCAGGCAGTCAGGCAGTCAATCAGTTGACAGAATGACAGCGCTGACAGACAGACAGAGAGACAGACAGACAGTCAGTTTCAGTTTATGCAAATTGCAACAGCTGCTGCCGTCGCACTTTTTGCTGTCACTGTGTGTGTGTGCGAAATATGCAAAATGGGCTATGCCATCAAAAAGACATTCACATCAATTTTGATACTATATTATATATTTTTCTAATTTTATTGAATTCGAAAATCAGTGGCGAAATAATAAGTAGCATGTTAAACTTTGGAATCAAGAGAAGAGTTTATTTATAACAGAGTGTTCTACTTTAATTTGATTGTTGATTCAATTAAGAAAAGAAACGATAACTCAGTAACTCAGAGTTTGTTGTTTGGATTAGTTGTTTGTTTTTAAAAATCAAGGATTTACGATGGGAATAAATAATAGTTATTAATTGAAAATTGCTTAGATTATTGTTAATTATAATAAAAAAATAAAACAATTTCATTCTTTTGAAAAATATTATACAGTCGAACTTCCCTAACTCGAATCACCATTATCCAAAGAAAAGGTTCGAGTTAGGGAGATATTCGAGTTAGAGAGTTCTTTTTCCTACGACTATTTATTTTACTGCCACTCATTTAGTTCGAGTTACAGAGAAATTCGAGTTAGAGAAGTTCGAGTTAGGGAAGTTCAACTGTAGCTAGAAAATCAATAAATAATTAAAATGTTAGTCATCGAAAATATAATAATTGCTGGTGATTAAAAAATCCTACCATCCCCATAAGTAAGAGGAATTAAATATACGTATTTCCTACTCAAAAAACTTTCGATGACACTCGAGATACATTATAAAAATTTGTTGTAATATTATTAATACGCCGCATATTTGTATAGAAAGAGAGAGACAGAGGGATAGAGAGAGATAGAGACAGAGGGGAAGCAATTTAAGAAGTGCTGACGCCCAATGTAACGCCCACACATTGACACGTTTCAGGGGATGGCGTGACAGGTTCACGTTGCGTATGATTGATAAACACGTTGCCAAAAAAAATTACACAAGAAGAAAAAGAGAGAGAGTGAGCACTACAGACAAGAACAACAACAAGTTGCAGCTGCTGATCCAAATAACCTTGAGCTGTTGTTGTCCGCCAGTAAAAGCAAATTAGCTTGTAGCCGTTGTTATTGTTGTTTTGGCCATTTTTCAGCATTTGCTTTTATACAGCGCAAATGAATGATGAGCCGCATAATGGAATATAGCAAATGGGCGTTGACAAGGGGCAATAAGTGTGTGTATATCTGGTGTGTAGTGTGTGTGTATATTTGACTAGCTATTAATATGATTTACAAGGTTAATTATGCGCACATTGCGTATACGCAACGTGTGACGCCAACAATTTGCCAAATAAACGAAATTATTGACTATAGAACATTCAAGTGCTGGCCACAAAAAAAATAAACCAAAGCTGGCAATTAGCACAGCTGGCCAAAAAAACAGGTAACAGATTAAAACAGCTAAATGAAATGCCAACAACTAATCTCAAAAAAAAGACATGTAAAAATGTGCAAAATGTGGGGACCAAAAAAACCAAAACAAAACACAAATGTTGGCATAAATAAACAACAGGCAAATAAAAAAGAAAGAAAAGGTTAAATGACAAGCGTAGCAACACCGACAACAACAGCAACAACAGCAACAACGGCCACAACAACAACATTTGTTAACTGACAACTAAATGGACACGTAATGTTGACAAAAGTCTGACATGAAATCTAACTGTGCGGCTGAGTGGAGGGAAGAGAGAGGGGGGAACGAAGAGTTTGTAAACCCGAACAGACCTCAAATGAAAGAAAGAGTGACACATGAAAATGGCATTAATGTGTCGCTCAAAGCGTACACAGCAGCAACAATAACAACAACAATACAATTTGCAACAGCAACTGCAACAATTGCAATGACATGGTTGACAGTTGTTGTTGTTGTTGTTGTTGCTGCTGCTGGGGCTAAAATTGCAACATTGTCTAACGCAAAGTGTGTGCTTGTGTGTGTGTGTGTGCGTGTGCATGTGTCGTTAAATTAAGTGGCAACGCCAAAAGCACATTGCCACACGTAGCTTCACATTGCATCCTCTTTTGTGCAAGTGGTCCCTTTAATCATACAATAGCTTAGCATACCCTAACAATGGGTATCATACACCGAATGGGTGTAAGTATTCTAATTTTAATAACCACATTTAAATTTCTTCAAAATAATATATATATATAAGAGAAATAGTAATAAAGAACAGTCAAGAAATCTGTCAATAAATTAATTTGAAAAAAAAAAAATGGCATTTATTTTATTCAGAAAAACATTTTCTAGTTGCAAACATAATCATTTGAACAATTTTTAATTAAGAACTTTATAAATATAAAAGCAAAACAATGATAAAAACGTAGACAATCGAGCAAATAAAACCATTTTTTTGTTCGAACGAAAATGCTTGAATTGTAACTTGTAATTTTAAAGGGTATTTAATTGTGGACTATGCAATATTAGTTGATTTGATTGTTGTTTTCTTTTCTGCTTGCTGCAATTGTCAATTGCCAACTCTCGGCCATATTTACCCGGCCCGAACCGCGTTTGACAGTCAAATGACGCTGTCAGCTGTCTATATGACAAGTGTCAGTTTTGCAGCAGTTGACAGTTAATGTGACAGAGTTTGTGCGCCGGCTAAATAAACTACAGACATATTGGATTGCACATTTGTACAGCTCGTTATTCGAGTGCGAATGTGAATGTGAATACGAATACGAGCACTTGTTATTTGGTAGATGAGTGCACTCATTCTCAGCACAACCTTATTGCGAATGTCAATCGTACTTCTGACACTTTAGACATTTCAAAAATTATATTAAATATCTTTCGTGTGAAATATGCAAATCAAACTCATAAATTTCAATCTCAAACATATTTAAAGTTGTAGAGAAATATGCAAAATAAATAAAAATAAAAAGCTATCATTCCTGTGATGTTATATATAGTCTTATGCTAGGAAAAGGTATAATGAAGGAAATTTAATTCAATTTATTTAAATTCTCCGACTCAAAGTCGTTTTTTCTTATTCCATTTTTGTTCCAAGTACTGCGAATAACTCAATTTAATAGGAAAAGATTTAAATAAGGGCAATTTAGGGGAAAAAGCTTCTTTATGAATTGTAATTTATGTTTATTGCCGCAAAAAGCGACGTGACACAAAATTACAATACGTATGAATTCGTAGCAATGTTTTAAGGGCATTTATGTAAATTTTCTCTCGAGAAGTTGGAGGTACAATTTATTAGCACAACGAAACCACAAAAAAGGTGTTAACTGGCAATGAGATAATGGATAAAATGCACATAAGTATTGAGTGTGTATGTGGCACATCGCACATACACAAATACACAGAGAGAGAGAGAGAGGGAGAGCGAGAACGAAACCCAAGAAACATCTGCATAAAGTTTTATACAATTTTTATCGCTTATTTTATAATTCGCAACAAAACTGCAAAAGCGTCTTAAGAGACGTCGACGTCCTCGCCGGGGGCTTATGCAAAACGATGGCGATGTCGACGTCGACGTAGCACAATTTCCGGTTTTTATGCTTATCCTGTAATTCATATTTATAGCTGCTATTTTTGTATCATAAGACGCCGCACAGGAAGCAGCATCCTGCGCCTTCGCCGTCTTTGAAAATTGCATTTTCGAAAGAAACGGCAGCAGCAGCAACAACAAAAAATGATACCCTAGAGAATGAGATGGAGAGGGGGAGTATGAGTGCAATTCAGCATTTTGTTACATAGATAAGTTTTATTGCTGTATGCCAGGGGCATACCCCTAACATAAATCATTTAAATGTATCTAGTCTGCGGATTATCAGCAATCACATTTCTTGTCAATGCCAGACACTAAATACTTGAGCTCCAATGATTTTATTCCTCAGCACATCTGAGCTAGTTTTTACTGTTCATACATTTTGCTTATTTACACAATATTTTACAGCTGTCGATGGAAATGATTCCAAGTATAATAATAAAAAAAATACATCAACAATAAAAAAATAAATAAAGAATACACGCGAATTGCTAAATGTGTCACATTTAACATAGCGGCATTTTAATAATACTCTAAGCCCGTGGGGCTTTATGGCCGATGAGGCGATATGACACATCGACACACTTTAGACAGCAAATATACACTTGAAACAATATTAAGTATGTGCGCGTCAACAAATGAAAACAATAACAAATAGAGGCACGCGAAGTCTTCACTCTTTCAATGAAGGGAACTGGGGCAAGAAGAGGAAGAGATTCAACGATCAGCTGCATACTTGAAGCCACTCAAAAAATCATACTTTATGTTAATATGACAAACAAAATGTTGAAAACTTTTGGAAACAATGACAATGACAGCCCTCAAAACGATGAACGATGTGAACGAGCCGCAGTGGCTTCAAGATGAGTTCAATTGAATACTCGTTGAATAGGGGAAAAATTGCCAGACAACCACAAAGACAGAGAGACACATCGACAGACTGACAGATGGAGAGACAGACATCATTTGTGTGCTGAGCAAATCGTTGTTTGTTGTTTTTGAAATTGAAATTTGATGGCTGCTTTTGAGGGCTTTGAAGTTATGCCGATTACGAGTATATGCGTAGTTACATTGAATACATTTGAATATCAGTTTATTTACATTATTTATGGCTGAATTATTCTGATCTATGGGTTCAAGTTGAGCTTCCCTTGTTAATTTATGGTTTATAAGGTAGTTATGTGTCTATTTTATTGTCTGAATTTATTTTGGATATATTATTAAATGGTATTATTTTAATACAGTGAAGGGAAGTTAATAGCAATAAATTTATACAAACAATAAGCTTTGTAACGCTTTAAACGCTGCGTATACTTGATATTTTCAGAGTGTAGTCAAGCGCGACTACGCACACACACACACACACACACCTCAAAAATGAAAATAACAACAAATGTAAAATGCAGTAATACTACTTAGTACCATGTCATGACTTGGACCTGGGGACTGTGGGCCTCTCTGTTTAGTTTTAAGTGTCTAATTAAATTATCCGCATTTAACAACCGACTGTGACTCGATTGTGCAAAAGCCATGACTAAATACCTCTCTCTTTCCCCTCTGTCTTCCTCTCTTGACTTGAACCTTTCCGCCCATTGCTCATGTTAATATCGTTGTTTGTTTGCTTGTTATTATTTAAATACTAATGTTGTTGTTGTTGTCGTTGTTGCTGTTGTTAGCACACTAGGTGTAACATTTTAATTAACACAATATTCATATTTCGTTAACGGATGCACAGGAAATTTTATTATATTTTTTTATTTATTTTTTGCTCAGTTCATTTCGACATGTTTGTGTTTAAAGTTGAACTAACACAACGAGTGTTAATTAAGTGCTATAACAGCCTACTTTTTGCTATTAGTAGTATAATAATATTATTATGTGTTTATCAATAAATTTAGCACGCAGTGTTCACATTAAAATGCATCATAATTAACTTTTTATGGCCTTTAATTAGGCAAGCTCAAGTCTTTGGTTAATATACGTATTAACTAGTTGGAGCTGACAGTCATTTAGCAGACTTTATGTGCTTATAAACGATCGAAAAAGAATATGCAATATATAAGCCTCAATAATAACAATTGTTCAGTCATAAATTAAACAATCCCAATATGGGCTCTTTCTCTCTGGCTATCTACATATAAGCTAGTATAATAATAAAAATATAACATTTTATATGGTTGCCGACAATATTTATAAACTAAATCACAAACAACAGAAAATGCGCGACACGAAATACGCGTAATACTAAAAATCAATACCGAAAGTTTATCAACATTCATATAAATTATGACTAATTGTGCTAAAAACGAGACAGAATGGGCCTAATTGCCGCCATAATAAATAAAGTGTTGATATAGTGCCTCGGTCTGTGTTTGGATCTGGCCCAATAACTGAATTCCCTCTCTCGCTTTTCCTTCCTCTCCTCAGGACTACCCCAACGAGTGCAAGTGAGCTGACAATAGAAATAAAGTAAACCAAAAACTATTTATTTTGATTCAATTTGTTGACTATTAAATGCACTGCAATTAGTAAAAATCAACAAACAGAATATAACTAAATAGAAGAAAAACTAAGCTAACAATTATTAAAATACACTATTTATAAAAAAAAACCATGACTAAAAATCCTTATAAATAAATATATTTAAAAAATTCAATATTTGTTTACTGCGCAGTAAACGGATCGCTCGCAAATTAGAATCAATATATGTATGTATTTCTGGTGAAAATTTTAAATACGTCAACAGCACTATTAAATATAACAAACAAATAAACATGCTATTTCCAGCGATAAGTGTATCAACTATTTTATCGTGAATTAATATAATCATACGAAATTAATTAGATTTTTTATTTTTCTTTTTTTTTGCAATCTTTGACGTAATTTCCCAGTTCTGGGTAACTTGGGAAATTACTCGAGCTCGACCCGTAAATAGATGGTCTTTAAATGCGCTGCTTATCGAGCCTGAATAACCCCAATTTCTCCATGCCCATACCCGTACCAATAATCATACCCATACCCATTCCAATACCCATAACTATTCCCCTTTCTCATTCGTATTCCCATTAGAGTTTGGTACAGAAAAAGCGCTTAAGTACCGATAAGAAATTTGCCATTTTTACAATAGTATCATAATAATTTATGGCGGCCCATTGAGTGTTATAAAAGCTTCAATATTTTGTAGTTTATGACTTGCGCCAGTTGTGGCATGGGCGTAATTACACACACACACACACACACACATAAACAATTGTAGTACAGTAAATACATACATAAGCTGTACGTCATTATTTCCAATGTGCGACGGTGCTTTTGTTAGTTTGCCATGAATTATGATGCTCAACTCTTTGCTCAATTTCCCAGTTTAGGCTCTCTTCACACTTGAACTCTTTTCTCTCTCTCTCTCACACTCTCTTTCTCTCTGCCCCGCTGTGCCATAATTTATGGCATGCGGCGAAATGGATTTTATTGCAAAAGCCGTGTTTGAGTTTTATGGCACCAACTGTGAGTGGGCAATATTCATTTCATTTATATGCACTTCGCTTTGTGCCTTGTGTCGGCATTTCACGGTATTTCAGAAAATCGCAAATTTTCACTTTTTAGTCGTAGTACTAAAGCATGATTAGTTAGTTATTTGTCTGATGATTAATGTCGCATGATTAGCCTATTCGGTCCTATTTGCCTAATCATTTCGCATATTACGTTGTCATATTTTACGAGCCGACTTTATGGCCGGCAATTTCATTAAATAAATTGCACCAATTGAGAAATTAGAACTATGACAAATTGGCCACGCCATGAAACTGATTAAATACCCCAATCAAATGGAAACCCACTCAATCAACATAAATAGCAACTGACATACCCATATTTCTAAGTATAACTAGCAAGTATTCCATTATTTTTATTTGCAAGGCTTTAGATATTAAAAGTTTATTTACTTTCCCAGTAAGGTAAATGGGAATTTATGCTGAATTTGAAAACCCCAAAAATATTAAACATTTTTCTGACCTTGTTAAATAATGAGAAACTACATTCATGGCATAGTCTTCAATTAAAATCTAATTTATCTTCACAACTGGAATTCTTAGGACAAATGTTCTTGCGTTGATTTTCTTGAATGACATGAAAAAAATCTGAAAATTTTCAAGTACTATTTAGTTATTTTTCGTAACAAGTTTCCCCATTCGATGGGGGCTTTATCATAAATATTGCATTTTTTTTTTTGCGACCCCAAGGGGCTTGTGCCCATTTGCGTCGTAATTTTATATTTTATGTACTTTTTATATCTTTTATTTGGAAACGTTTTAATAGCCTCATAATTCCATTTATTTGGCCACGTTGAGCATATTTATGGTTTTCAGCCCTTATTTATGAGGACCGTGGGGCAAAACAAGGGCAGTCGGTATACAAAACTCACACGAATTGTGGAATGAAACCCAACCAAACCAAAAGTGAACTGAATGCGAAGCAAACTGAGCAGAGAGCTCTCAAGTATTTCATGATCGCGCGAATGTTTGCACAGAGATTAAGATCTGGCATCGTGCTCAAAACTTGGCGACGCTTAAGGAAGTGTTTAAGGAACAAAGTAAACGAAATGTTGAAAAGTGCAAAATGAGAAAAAGAGAGAAAAAAAACCCATATAAAGGCAGTGACAGTGGCGAAGTGGAGTGGAGTTTTGCCCTTGGGTTTTTGTGTCTTATCTGATGCCGCTGGCACGATATGTCGTCCCTTGACTTGGGCATATGGAAAGGCAGGCTTACTAATAATTCCTTGACTCTTTCACCGACTGCAGCTTCAATCTGGTTTTTCTCTTTTTTTCTGCTTGCAGCTGGACAATAAAAGCAGTCCGTTGGCGCTATTGGCGCAAACATGCAGCGCCATCGGTGCGGATACCGCAAATCCAAAGCTGCTGGCGGCCAATATTGAGAAGTCGACAAAGCAACAGCCCAAAGGCAACGCTCTGGGCAACGGTTTGGGCATGGGACTGGGACTGGGACTGGGACAGGACAGTGCACGCGATAAATCCTCGCCAGTTAGCAGTCATTCATCCAGCGTTAGCACCGGCTCCGTGGAGCAGCAACAGCTGCCGCCGGCTCACAGTAAAACCCCCAGCACCTTTAAGCCCTATGAGGCCAACAATAACGATTGCGGCGCCACAAATCTCAGCAGCAACAGCCACAACAACAGCAACAGCAACAACAACAATGGTGGTGGTAACAACCAACAACGCGTTAAGACGCCCAAGGCAACCAATGGACAACAGCGCTGCGATTCGAACCAAAGTGCCAGCAGCTCACAGCGCGAATCGCCGAATGCTGCAAATGGCTCAAACGCCTCCTCCATGGGCACTGCCAGCCTCAGACGCACACCCACCACGGCTGGCCCACAGCTCAACGGCAGCCCGGTGCAATCATCCGCGCCAGTTCGCAGCAATTCCAAAGAGTCCGCCGCATTGCATAGTCCAAGTGCCGCTGCCGCCGCCGCCGCTGCCGCCGCCAGCTCGAGTCGCCTCCAGGAGGCGGCTTATGCGGCTGCCAAGGAGGCGAACTATGTGAAGGCGCTGCATGCGGCCAGCCAACAAGCCAATTCCTCGGCGGCCTCCTATTATCCCCAAGGTAAGCTCAAGCTCAAGGCTCATCAATTCGAGCTGCAAATAAATGAATAAAATATCACAAATAAATTAAAAAATATATTTATTTCTTTAACAAAATCAACATAATTGCCAAATTAACTTTTTTTATTAAAATACATAAATACATACATAAATACATAAAATTATAGAATACCAATCAATATAATATATAGTATCTATATTTATTTAACGTAAAAGTAATCACTGAAAACTTAAATTTTGAGTCAGCAGTACATTTTATTTTTTGAAAAAATATATAAATATGAACTTCGATAACTCGAACTTCTATAACTGAAATCACAAGAAAAATATATTAAATACAGTCCAATTACCCTAACTCTAATCACCAATATCCAAAAAAAAAGTTTGATTTATAGATATATTCGACTTATAGAGTTCTTTTTCTCAAGTTTATTAATTTAACGGAAGTTCAATTATAGTTGTATTTTAAATTAAGAGCAGCAAGTTCAAATCTAAAGATCTAAATTTATTAACATAAAAATTAAAATGACTAAGTGAACTATACTGTTTACATTTCTTAAAATTATTTAAATAAAATTGAAATTTAATTTTAAATAAAAATTACAGTAAAATGTAAATATGTATTTCAATTTGGGAAATAGTCAGTTCAGCGATAGTCTTTCACAATTAAAGCTCCTCTCCTTTTCCCTCATTTCTTTCGTAGGCTATGGATCCCCTTATCCCATGGACTTGATGACAGCCAGTTCGCTGATGTCGCCACATCATGCCATGTTCAAGGCGTCGGCCATGAATCCCTATCTGAACTACGCCCGCCTCAAGGGCCTGACGGACCAGTCGGCCATGATGGCCGCCTCCCCGAACGTCTGTCGGGATCCCTACTGCACCGGCTGTCCGGCCAGTCCGCACTACATCAACAAGGCCGCCGGACAGCCCTGTCCCGCAGGTTGTCCACAATGCGAGGTCGCCGGCGGAGCCAAGTCGGGCGGAGGATCGGGTGGCGGGACCGGCGGCGGCGGCGGGTCGAGTGCAGCGGCAGCGGCGGCAGCAGCAGCTGCATCTTCGTATCACGCACAGTTGGCGGCATTGGCGGCTGCCTCGCAGCTGCCGTACGTGTGCTCCTGGATCGGCAGCGATGCGGCGTACTGTGGCAAGAGATTCGGCACCTCCGACGATCTGTTCCAGCATTTGCGGACACACACTGCCTCCGTGCCGGACGCTGTGCTGAGTGCGGCCGCTGCGGGGGGCATTCCACCGAACCATCCGCTGTTCCAGCGCACCTACCCGACTCCGCCGCTGAGTCCGTTGTCGGCGGCGGCACGTTATCATCCGTATGGGAAGCCTTCGATGCTGCCGCCATCTCTGGCGCCACCAGGAATGTCAGGGTTGCCACCACATCCCGCATTGGCCCAATACTTTGCACCCTACTCGTTATACGGACCACGCATGGGCTCATCGCATCCGTAGTAAATGTAGAACACTGGGCACTGGGGCTAGGGAGGGGAAATGGAGGGTCGTGAAGTCACTCGTGAACTCACTCGTGAAACGAAAAGCTAGTGATCTAATGTACGATAGTTACATACAAATGTTTAATATTAGCTTTAGGCTCTAACGCAAGTTGAAAAGATTCTATTCAAGGACTTATACCTATGTGTGTCAGACAACCATCAGAGTCTGTCTCAACGTACATATGTCCCATCTACTCGTAATGCTTATGGTAATTTTAATATTATTTATTTAATTCAAAGAAAAAAATATAAACAAAACAAAACAAAAAAAAAACAATTAAACAATATATCTTATATACAGATAAAAGATGCAAAAAACCAATTATGAAATGAAAAGATTGTCCAAAAACTTAAAGTTGTAAAATTCTTGTACATTATATTAATAAATCTATATGAATAATATAAATATAAAAAATTTAAATAAACGAAATATATTTAAATATATGTATGTGTATATGTATATGGATATATGTATGTAAAATGTAATTATGAACAATATTTTAAAGTTCATTTAAGTCACTACAACAAATCAATAAATCAAAAGATAACTCAACTTTTAAAGACTTTTCATGGAATTTACATATTAATTAGTGTTAACTTTGGTAAGTATGCACTAGTTCATACTTTTGTTTGCAAATATAAAAAGCCTTTTTCATATAGACAGCAAATCAGCCTAATATCATCATCACTGAATCCCAAAAAAGAGCAAGGTATACAACATTTTTGAGAAGTTTCTTGGACTTAACGTATTCTTTACTTATAAAAAGTATAACTCAAAAATAAATAAATTGAAAAAATATGTAAATCCACAACTACCAACATCAACTATTTAAGAGTTATACGTTAAAATGACTGTTTGAATTTAACGTCCATGTGAACAGATTTGTTTTGTTATAAAAATAAGCTTCAATATTTTTTCGTTATATCTACAAAATACTTTATCTTCATGGCTAATGAGCTATGGCATATGAAATATAAAACGAAGTATGCACTTTAGGCTGTCGAAAAGCTTATCTAAATGGCTTTAACTTCGAAACGAAATGAATAAACGAGAACTGGGCAACGAGTCGAACGCAGGGCCAGCCAATAAACCAGGAGACTCACAAATCATAACATTCAGCTACGTTTGCCGCTGAATTATGCCCTGAAAAGCTCAGCTCTATATAAGGTCGTAGATTCGTGGGTGGTACGAATACTATACAGAAGATATAGGATTGGAGGTTGGGGAGGGAAGTTGCCTGCCGACGCTTTGGTCCAAGGCAGTAAATCAAATTTTATATTTCCCCCAAAAAGAAGAAGTAGAAGAAGAAGTAGCCCAATAGTTACTCTGCTCACTGCCCACATATGGCGTCGATAAATTAAAATTTTGTGTTGCCAACAGGGGGAGGGTGGTAAACTGAGAGGAGAGTTATATTTTAGCCATGCCCTTGCATTTTGACAGCTCGCCAGCCCAGTGACTACCTGACAATTTATTGTATTATACGGTTTGGCATTTGGCAACCCGCATTGGGAATGACCTGGTCACCAACACATGTGTGTGTGTGCGAGTGTGCGAGTGTGTGTGTATTCGAAAGGGGGTGAAGTCATAAAAAAATATGCCATAAACTTTACCCCATGCCCACATGGGCGTTGGCATCAATAATTCTTTCATAAATGTCCATTTCGCCACATATAGCTGAGAATCGCAGAGAGAAGACGACGACTCCGAGAGTTACCCCTATATCGGAGCAGTTAAAGGTATAAATGTATGTAAGTGATGTTCACGTTCAGTGCTTCTGACAAGCAGTGTAACTGTGTAGTTTCCCGTTGACCAATACCCTGTAAAACTTAAGATTAAAGAAAAGGGATTAAGTTGATTGAATAACTTCTGAATATCTACCGAAGCTATCATAATTTATATTTTGCCACACAGGGTATTTCCTAGTTACTACTGACTACACCTTTTTGCTTGTTATTTCTTTTTAATTTTTTACCTGCACAGGTGAAAGTCGCCGCGGTGGCCATTATAGTTCTCGCTGGCCGCGTCCATTTATCATTGAACAAAACCCCGCAGCAGCCCCCTTCCTCTTACCAACTGGACTTGTCAGCCAGCTACCAATACTGAGAAAGAGACGCAGAGAGTCGGCTACAAAAGATGCCAGAACGAGAGAAAGTAAGACAAAAAATAAGGAACAGTAGCAAGAATTTATCGGTTGGGAATTTTGTGAAAATATTTCTTTCTACCGTTTGCAAATTTATTTTTTCTCATTGCTGCGGAATATAATGCAGATGAAAAATCGGCGCAGATAAAACGAAAGAAACACAAATTGTGTGCGAGAAAGAAACATTACAAAGTGGTAAAATATAAATTATGTCGTTACAATGGCCTCAAGTAGCTATTGAAGTAGCCAATCCTCAGCAGCGACTGCTCTGAGCCCCACTCCCCCCATATTTTGTGGCTAACTAATGGTGAGACAAGAAACAGCGACTACCTTATAGCCATCTAGCCAGATAAGTGCTGACTGCATGTTTAAAATGCAGACATAGTGCACCAGGTAAGATCGTAACTCATTCAAATTTACGATTCCAGCAACAACAATGCCTCCTCATGTCCAGAGAAAAATCGAAAGAAAGAAACGAAGTTGAAAATACAAATATTCACAAGTTATCATACACTCACTTTTTTATTGTGAGACTTATTTTAGAGATATCAATAGGGCACTCATTTACAGGGTATAATTGCATACTGTGCTCCAAACATATTTCTGTTTAAATTAACTCTATATTATAATATATGAATATTTTTTACTATTCTAATAGTACACCTCGGTCTATATTAATATGCATATTTTTTATTACTAAAAGATTTATTTTCCCTTATAATCTTGAATATTTTTGATTGTCTTATCACCTTAAAAGGTTTCTGTATTTATTTCCAACTCCATCAATCAATATCTTTTATTGTGCAAACAAAATTGCTGTCTTTCGACATGATATTTGTATATTTCTGATATTTTTCTGCATCTCAATCTATTTCTCAAGTTCTATCTTTTACAAGATATGCATCGGTCTATAGTCTAACTATTTTATAATCTGTAGATATATATTTTTACTCATAACCCTTTCCCAATATAATCCCATTTATCTCCATCTGTCTATATATTTAGTTGACATGCAAGTTCCATTTTTGTCAATTTTTGCAGAACACCCGCTTGGATGGAGAGTGTATGTATGTATGTTTGTATGTACGTATGTATGTATATGAGACAGGCAAACAGAGTGCAAGCCACAACAATAATTTTCAAAGCCAAATGACAGCCGACAAAACCATATATCATTGTGTATGGAGGCCCGGGCGTTACTTGTCTGGCTTTGCCACCCACGAGCTGAACTTTTGTCACTTAAAAGGCGTCGTTGGCTGTCTCAACCAATGTCTCTCCAACTTTCTGACTGTCTGTCTGTCTGTCTGTGACTCCATGGCATGTTAAATTTTAATTTCTTGCAAAAAGCAGAAAAATAAAAAATAAAAAACTAAAAGAACATTGTATGAAAATCTGCTTTATAAATTACCATGCAAGTGCTGCTGAAATTGTCGCATGTGTTGATGCATTGCTAGCAAATTATGCGCACTTTATGTCCAAAAAATACACATACATATGCATTTGTTTATTTATGTATGTATGTGTATGCGTGCATGGTTTGCATGTATGTACATATTTTTGCTCGAGCTCTTAGCTCCACTTTTCAACGTAGACCAGACCCCACAAAACGCACCCAACCCAGAAATGTCTGATGACATTTCCATAATTAGTCGACCGTGTCTCGTCTTGTCTTTCTCTGTTGCATGTTTGAACGCTTGTCTTGATTTGATTTGATGCTCACCAGCTAGAGATGGCAGCGTGTCGTGACACGAAGGAGAAGTCAAGATATGGAGTATAAAAGAAATCTATAAATTCGAAGGGGAAACAATTTCAAACTCGATTGAAACACCACCACTCAAGACAAAACGATTCAAAGGCAACTTTCCAAAATAAGCTCGAACCTTTTGACAAATTGGTGGCTATATGTCGCCTTCTCCTTTGTCGAAGAGCAAGATAAAAGTGACTATCGATTTTAAAACTTCTTATTTCGACCACTTAGCCCACTCCTCAACTAAAAGTACATAATTATGGTTCAATTCGAGGACTCCGCTTACTTAGAAGCTCTTCGTGTCGTCTCCCGTGTCCATCTCTAGCTCAATTTGAACTGCATGCACACTCATATTGAGAAGGAGGAGAGGGACCGTCATCTCGAGAGTTTGAAGTTGTCCGTCGTTACAGGCCATATTTATTTATTATGCACAGTTTGCAGTCGTCAGTCGTGTGTTCTCCTGTCCTCCATCATCATTCAGTCAGTCGCCTCGACTCTTTATCCATGTGCGAATTGACGCCGCATTTATGGTGTTGAAATATTAATGCCCAGAGTTGGTTGCTCATGTCATTTTGATTTATGACTCTCTTGTACAGTTCTGTTCTCGCACAATGCGAATATCGAGATATGGGAGGGAGAATGCGTTATGGGGAATGGCAAATGGAAAATGAGGACTACGACTAAGAGGCGTTTGTGTACATTGAGATGTTGAAAGTACAAGTCTTTATAAGTACGAAAACCATTCGAGTGACAGACGTTTATATACGTATCGTGTGTGTTATATGAGTGTGTTTGGAAATTGTTAAACTCACGTTTGCGGTGCAGGACATCGATACTGTTGAAATTCTCTAACTTGAGAGGAATCAACTCGTTTCTCATTTTCCTGAACTTTGGCCACAATTTAATAGAAATTTTGTATTAAAACAAAGATATTCCATTTTGTAATTTAGGACATAAATATCGCTTAACAGGTCGAAGTTGACTTAACCTAAATAAATTTATAGAAATTTCACTGGTATTTTTTTCTCATTTCAAATATTTCATTTATTTTTGTAACAAAGTGGGCGCACAGTGCGTATGAGTTACGTTAAGCCATCTAACATTGCCCATCTATTTCTGCAACTTGTTAACTTATTTTACGATCCCATTTATACAGTCGTTTAATCATAAAGGAGACAGTTTTCCATAAATACGCTGACTCGCTGACCTCAGAACTACGTGGCTCCAAAGCGAATTCAAGCAACGTTTCATGGATCGATTCGATCTGCACCAGCCAATATAAAGTCAGTGGAGGACAGAGAGTATGCAAACCTGACACCCAGAGAGGAGGAAGCACACGATCCGCACAGAGTCGAGGCAATCGCATAAAACTACAAGCGAGAAACAAGCCAAAGACAGCTACTTACTTGCGGGTACCGAAAGGGTAACCAGATGAAAACCAGAAGCAGATATAATAATACAGCAACAACAACAACAGCAACAACAACAACAGTTGAAGTGGCAGCTACTACTGAGAAGCCACTTTCAAGCAACGGGAACGCTGACTGGCCAATGTCTGAGGTCGAGCTTGGGTTGCAGGCAAATGCATTTTATCTTCCTTTACCCTGGATAAATAAAATACCCAAGAAATGGGTATATTCATTTTGTGAGAACTGGGTACTCTTCACCTTATAATTTTGGCTTTAAAGCAAATTCTGAAAAGCATCGCTTGCGGAATGAAAATTTTCTTTTCCAGAGTATCTTGCATTTCAGACAGCCTTTATATTTAACTCCGATACTTTTTTTCTCGGCTTTCGGGCACACGAAAATGCGTGGACATTAAATATGCATGAGAGGACATTACATATAAATAAATTTAGCAAACAGTTTGTATGCAGAACTGGCAAATGCATTTATCGACAATGCTGATGATGATGATGATGATGATGATGGTAATGATGATGCCAGTTTGAAGGTGTTGAGGCTGCTCACACGACGTTGCCCCCGAACAGCACGCAGTTGCCCCACCAGCCTGGACCGCCATGAAGCCATTTGACTGGCCACCACGAGAGGAGGACAAACAGGCAGTTAGCCCGTCAGTCCGTCAGGTCCGTCAGGCAGCAGGAGCAGAAGCTGGCACAGAGAATGTCCAGAGTTTTGCAACGGGTTGGGTTTTTGGACCATGTCAATTGGCTCTGCTGGCTTTTTGGGTCTCACTGTGGTCAATGTCGTTGTGCATTTTAAATATGACCAAGTGCTGTCTCTCTCTTTCTTCAACTCACTCTCTCTCTGTCTGTCTGTCTCTTTCTTTTTTGCTGTTTGCAATGTTGTCAAGAATTTTGCTGACAGTTTGACACTCCATGTACTCCATACCCGATCTCTCCCCCCACGCATGTCATCAGTTGTTGTGTCGTGTTGCACGTAAATTTCAGGTACGACAATGTATGCCACGATTTTATGGCTTCCACGTAGCACGCGCGCCTGTCAGCGATTTTGGCCATTGTCCTCGGGCCATTGCGGGCCATTTTGGCCAGTGCCATTGACGAGTAGTCCCTTTGGATCATTTCAATTAGCCATCATCATTTGACAGTCCATAATTTGTAGATTCTAAACTAACACATTATTTTAAAATAATTTTTGAGATTGACAATAATTAGTAGATTATTGTAGCTTAAATTGTCAGAATATTATTAAAGCAAAAAGAAGGAAGACTGCAATTTCGATACCTTCAATATTATATGTAATTGAATATCCAATTCAAATAAAAAATAAAATTAAAATAAAATGTATACAAAAATGCTAAATACTTAACTAATAACACATTGACTTTTGACAACCCTGAAATGAAAACTTCCTCATTGATAACTATGCCCAACTAAAAACGTATCTTTACATTTATTTTTCTCTATTTTCATAACAAACATTAATACATTAATCGATATTAACATAAGGTTATTTCTAAACTGTAATATGCTAATCAATCTGGTGTGAAAATCACCATAATTTAGTAATTTGTAGACTGTACGAGTTTATAAAGAAATAGGTTCATTTATAAACGTTTAGCACATTACGTGTAAATAGGTAGGTATCGGAAATACTTCAATCCAAACTTGATACAACTTGGTTTTATAAAGAATAAAATCAATGAATAGTAAATTTAAAATTAATAGATATTTCGACTATGCTAAACATGTTCTCTCATATTATGATTTATAGTCGGTTAAGAAAGTATCATATATGGAACGAGAGCACAAGGTGCGACCAGATTTAAGTTTCAGCTGTTAAAACGTAGTGTAATTATGAATACATTGTGACAAACTCGATGTCACTTGGTCAGTTGGCTATCGTATATCATTCACATACGATAGGAGACCTGCTCTACAGAGATACCATAGTATTGTATGGAGATAATTTTGTCGGTGTTCGCGACGCGTTTGCTATAAATTATGGCAACTGGTTGGGGCTGTGCCTCCGACTGGGGCAACTCTCCGACTTGGCCTGTTGATTTTTATCAACGTCATCAGCTTAATTGCCTCACTGTGCCCCGGCCTGTCGGACGATGTGTTGTTGGCTATGGGCCGCATTTTGCAATATTATCTAGAAAATGTTATAAGTGTGCGGTGTGTGTGGTGTGCACAGTACGAGTAGTACTTGCAATTATTAATGAAATATTGCTGTCAGTAATTATTTGTTATAAATTTGCATAGATATTGCAATTTGTACACTTCACTCGCAGTTTCCAGCTAACTTCCACTAGCTGTTACCCCTCCAACTAAGCCCTCTCCCTCCCCCCGCTGTTTAAGTCGGCGGTATTATTAATGACAATGTAAGCGCATGATAAATATCGTTGACACAGGCCTTTGAGTTAGCAGCTTATAAGGCAGCAGCTATACATATTTATATATATTTATACTAGTAAGTACTACCTGCCTAGTAAGTCGGTTAATTATTACCTACTGCAAAGCAGCAGCTAAAGTCGTTACAACGATATCGTTGCTAATATGCTAAACAACTGTATATTGTGGACATACCATAAATACAATTCTCACCTGATTCCGTTTGCATTTTGATGCCGATTTGATCTGACACTTCTCAATGGCGAAACCAATGGCGACATGCTCGTTGTTAGCACATCTTAAAAGTCGGACAAGCCCGTTATATTTTATTATAAATATCTAGTAGCTCAGTAATTTTTGTAAGATTTATAAAAGTCATTTTATTTCGTTTAATCAAGCTCCCAAGAAACTTCAAGTGAACCCATACCTTAAAGAGCATTCTAATTCGTTGTACTAAATATTAACAACTTAATTGTTCTTAAATTTAAAAATACATGAGCAATACTAAAATACAATTAACAGGAAAAACTTGTAGCTATTTAATCTAATTATATGATTATATACGGCTTGAACTTTTAAAGAGCAGAACACAAATATAGTTTAAAAGTAAATACACTCTAATTAAGAATAGAATTATCACTAGAGTTTCTTAATTGTAACGATGAGGTTCATATCTTTCGAGCTTTTTGTAGTGCTTCATGTTCTTATTGCCTCTACTGTGGCCTTTAAAAATCGAATGTTATTAAATATAGAATAAGATTTATTAAATATTTTCTTTTTCAAAAATATTAGCGGAATGCGGAGAGCCACATTCCAAAAATAGTTTCAACTGCGTGATATTGTACGATCAGTGGTCCTATAATGCGGAGGAAAATAAATGCGTGACTTTTGAATATACAGGATGTGGCGGAAATGGGAATCGTTTTTCAACACTACAAGAATGTGAATCAGCCTGCTTAGAATAAATATTTTTTTCTGCAGTAGTAGCTGATGCTAAGTGGCTCATTTATACATTTTCACTATTATTACAATTTTTTTAAGTTTTATAGAGTTGCTCACAAAATAATGATTAAATTTGAGTTATACTTTACAATTTTTTTTTTTACACAAAAATAATAATTTAGTTGTAAAGTACAACTCAAATTTAATCATTATTCTGTGAGCAAATCAATAAAAATTAAAATTAATCAATATTTCATAATAATTTTTTTAAAAAAATTTATAACGATTACAGTTATAGGTTTGAGGACATGAATAAAATATTCGCCATTTCAATTTGGCTATCCCCATTTTCCGATTAGGGAAGTAGATTTTTCAAAAACGTTGCAGCAAGTGGCGATTGTTTGGTTCACTTCAAATACATATATTCAAATACTTCTTCAATTTCTTTTTTAGTCTCTTTATGTATGTATTTCCTTGCCTGTCCATTTCGCTTTAATCCGAATTTAAATTAATTGCAGCATTTAGTGTCGATAAAAAACTAGAGTAAACATAAACTTATTTTAATAACAAGAAATTTAGAGCACAAAGCTTTAAAATTTTAAGGTGCAAAGTTGTATAACTATAACTTATGTGATTATATACGGCTTGATATATTATACAACACAATAAAAAAACAAATTTACAATAAATACAACCGACCTAAGCTAAAAATTTTACTGGAGTTTCTTAATTTTGACGATGAAGTTCAATTTGTTGGTTCTATTTGTTGTACTTTTCGCATTAGTTGCCGGCTCTATGGCTTTCAAAAACCGTATGTAAAGGAAACTGAAATATCCTATACATATAGTAATCATAATAATACTTGGACCCTTTTTACAGCTGAATGCGGTGAGCCACATTCCAAAAATGGTATCGAAAGGCCCAATAATATAACCCTTGTCTGCCAAGTACATTTCTATAGTCCACATTGGTCGTATAATGCGAAGGAAAATAAATGCGTGACTTTTAAATATACAGGATGTGGCGGAAATGGGAATCGTTTTTCAACACTACAAGAATGTGAATCAGCCTGCTTAGAATAAATATTTATTTCTCTAGTAGTAGCTGATGATAAGTCTGTCTACAGATAAATCAGGGACTTAAGGCAGGGACTGCAAATACCATAACGATTATTTGTTTTTGTTTTAAATCAAAAAATCATTCCCTTATTGCCTTTGAGACAGCGAAAAGTATACCAATATTCATCTTTTTGGCTCATTTATGCATTTACACTATTAGTAACATTTTTTTTAAGTTTTATAGAGTTGCTCACAAAATAATGATTAAATTTGAGTTATACAAATAATCAATATTACAACTTGAGTTTTATTTTGAGCAAAAAATAAAAAAACTAGAGGGAATATAAACTTATTTAAGAAATTTATAGCATAACGCCTTAAAATTGTAAGGTGCAAAGTTGTATAACTATAACTTATGTGATTATATACGGCTTGATATATTATACGACACAATAAAGAAACAAATTTACAATAAATACACCCGACCTAAGCTAAAAATTTTACTCGAGTTTCTTAATTTTGACGATGAAGTTCAATTTGTTGGTTCTATTTGTTGTGCTTTTCGCATTAGTTGCCGGCTCTATGGCTTTCAAAAATCGTAAGTGAAGGAAACTGAAATATCCTTTATAAATAGTAATCACAATAATATTTGGACCACTTTTGCAGCGGAATGCGGTGAGCCGCATTCGCAACGTGGAAACGGTATGATGACGTGTTATGCATATATGCCCAAGTGGAGCTATAATGCAGATGCCAAGGAATGCGAGGCATTCGTCTATGGCGGCTGTAACGGTAATGGCAATCGCTTTGATACCAAAGAGAGTTGCGAAACAGCATGCTTGGAATAAATGCAAAAATAATTTGACAAGAAATAATTTTTATTAATGTAATACACAAATTTGTATTAATAAAACTTTTTAGCGAATGTATTTCTCATGTGTAGCAATTAACCAATCAAATTGAAAAGCTCAATTATTAAACTCCAAAAGGCTAGGAAACATGAAAAAAAATTAAATATACTCAATGTATTAAGTTTCTAATTAGTCAAGGCACAAAGTTGTATAATAACGTGATTAGACTTGGTTTAGAACACATAAATTGCAATTTAATTTGATCACTGCGGACGGCAGAAAATGACAACATTTTGATGTTTTGGTAGAATAAAATAAAATAAATAAAGGAGCCTGTTAAAATACCTCTTCAAAGATATACAGATCATATCTGTAGCTTCTGTCATTCGCTAATTGTGTGGGTGTCAATTTAAGCGATATCTTTTGTACCAGTAATCCAATGAAAGTATAAGTTTTAATTTACAAATTATATGTCTACTCCAATTTGAAACAGTTCCTAATCTTTACATTTAATATTTCAAATCTCAAATAAGCATCAGCAAAAATTCCATTTAAGAGTTTAATTATGAAACTAAAACAAACTTTTTGCTAACCAATTACAAAAGCAATGCCAAACTAATCTGGTAAAATGATTTCAAATAATTGGCACAATTTGTAAACAATTTGCGGCCGATTTTGTAAATGTGACGCTTAAATATTGTACATAATTAGAATAAACAAATTAGTTGAGAGTTTCAACATAATACCGGCTAAAGGGTAATCTATCTGCCAGATTATTTCTTGATTGTCATGATATTTTGCCAATTTACATAATTGAAATGCATGTTTATGCGTGTGCTTGTTTATGTATGTATGTATGTATCTGTGTGTGTTTGTGCATCATTTGTAATCCCACACAAAACATAACTGATTACCTCTTAATACATACAGATACATATGTAGATCCTAATGCATTTACCCAACTACTTTGTGAGCGTATTTCAAGCTCATAACTGCTAACTGACAGTGGTTACAAATTTACTCATAGTTATTAGAGGTATTCCCTGATTTGTAATTCAATAAAATGTATAAAGATATCAGACTTTTAAGGAATTAGTATCAAGAAAACACTTTGGACAAATATTATGTTCAGATTAATCACTAATTTCTTTAAAAAATAATTGATTGTTCAACCAGTTTTTCAAGAAAACAACAAGGCTTAGTAGTGTAACCAAATTCGTATGAAGATTTAACATAGGCTGGTCAGTCTGCTGCTTTGATTTGCGACTTGTTATGAATAATTCAAGCGAAAGAAGATTATAAGCGAACAAGGGAATACCCTTGATGGACTGAGGGATTGTTAGGGCCAATGCTGATTGCTGTTGCATGCTGTTTGCTGAGTGCTGACCACTTTACCCAAGGCTAATCGTCTGAAGTAATTCCCCAACAAAAACTGCCACTCAACATGCATAATTTAGGTAACAAATGATAACTCGAAGAAATGTGAAACCATGCATAAATTTTCATTGCTTACAAGTGCAGACTGGAACTGCAACTGCAACTGCACTCAGGTGAGCGGACCTTTAGACTTACCGCCCGGCCAGACAATTGCAGATGGACTGCTTTTGATTTATTACAGTCGGAGTTGGAGTTGGAGTCGAAATGGGAGGAGATGGCAGAAGCTTACTCATCAGCAGCTGCAGTCAGCTTTAGCTTTGGCTCATAATTTATTAACAAACGTGCAGGATGGCCAGGTGAGCAGCAACACAGTGAAGATGGCTCAAAGGTAAAGTCGTACATCAGAGCTAGAACAGTGCCTCCTCCCTTTATCCCCTTTATCATGGGTGGCATGAGGAGTTGTCAATGTTTTTTGCCTTGCAACCAAAATGAATGATTCAACGAGCCATAAGTTGAGTTGAAGAAAGAGTCACGACCTCATACTGTGAGTATCATTCTTATTATCTTTTAAATAGATCTATTACATATATATCTCAATATAAATTCTCACACAAAACCAGTTTGCATTAGCCAGCTAACATAGTTGACTTCTCCCATTTATTTCCACTGTTGGTAGTTCAATTTAATTTATTTCAATGTTTGCATTGGCAAAATGCATTGCTATCATTTAATTAGAGCAAATAAAATGCTTCGAGCGTGCTAATTAAATGCATTTTTAATTTGTAATCAATTAAATGAATTACACACAAACTAGCGGTAGCAACTATTCAGATAGCTAGTGTTACTAATTGCTTTTTATTTAAGTCAACATGAGATGTACTCAGTTCAGTCAATCTATCAAGCTTTAGACAATCGACAATACGATTCGCAAGAGAGGTTACGAGTAAAATTTTATATTTTTTTGTCAAGTTAATGAAGGAAACTACTATTAGCTAATTTGTTATTTGAGATACCTATCACCATTCATTAATTAAATATTTTGCCATGATTTTTTTCATAAAATTTAATAAAAAAATAAAGCGAATATAAAATATATATATATATAGATCAATATCTTTCTCTTGAATCATTCAAAATAAGTCAATATTTAATTTGTAAAATACAAGTCGAAAATAAATAAAAAAAATTGCATTTGAAAACCTGCTAAAGTTTAGAAAATAAATACATGGAATATATTTATAATAATTTTATATCATTGATTTATAAGAGAATCTATTCCTACTCGATAAGTGTTATCTAGGGCAATTAGCGACAATTTTGTTATCTATCAACTGCATATTTTGTTTTAATTATTGAACTCAATTTATGGAAAATAATCTCAATAGGAACTAGTTTTTCAGTTGGTAGGGTTATCAATATTTATTTACAATTGGTTATCGAATTTGAATCACACTCGAACAAGTCCATCAATACTAGCAAGTGTCCATCTTCGGACAACTGACCATTTTGGCAGTAGGACCTCCTCTGTATGTATACTTATATTCGATTTTGATTTGATGCTAAGAAGAGGACAATTTGGTCAACACGAGATGCCACAAACATTACTCTCTTCTTCTCCCTTTTGCTCTCTATAGCTGTGTCTCTAAATGCTCGACATCGTTTAACATGTTCCTGGAATTCAGTGGGTTCCTTTTATGCCGGCAATGCGATCCAATGCGGTGGTCACCTCGCCTTGAGCTTGTGCGTGGTTTGATTTTGTCTGCTTGGCAATGGATTGCTGAACTGCTGGATTGTTGGACTGCTCGATTGTTGGATTGTTCGGTCTGCTTTTAGTGGCTCTCAACTGCCTCTGTTGTTGGCACTTATTTGGCGACATTGTCATCGATATAAAACGAGCTTTGTTTGTCCACTGGTCAAGGCATCGTCATTGGCATCCGTTGCGCATATTTCGAATACTCTGTGCCTCCCTTCTTCCCCTCCTCTTCCCCCTTGGTCGGACACCCATCCAAATGTGCTCTGGGTCTGTGACTCTGCTTTTTAGTCTCTGGGTCCCTGGACTTTAGTATTATCAACGTGTGTGCATCAGCATTTGGTTTCGCGTGAAATTCACTCACGACTTGTAATTATTTAATTTTATTGTTTGTTTTACGCTGCCGTTAAACAACACCAACAACAACAATGAGTCTGAGTACAACAACAACATCGAATCGCTTACACTTTCAAACTGTCAGCCGTTTAACAAGATTTCTATATCAGATCAATTGTATAATGGCCTTAAAACTTGCACTTAAATGTGTACTACGTTAAGGCGTCACAATCATTATATGGCTTAAAGTCATTAGACTTGTAAAGATAAGAAACAAGTAGTATTTAGATTAATTGCTGAGGCTTAAATACAATCAAAACCTGTTTCAGAATATTCTGTATTCAGCAACCAATATTTGATTCAGTTTCCAATTTATTATAATAATGGAACTCATTTCCAAATCCCGGACAAATGGCAACACCTCTTCATTAAATATTTTGCATAAATTTAAATTTATATATGTTTTCTTTAGTTGCAGCAGGCCAAGGAAGGGGCGTGGCATATGACACATAGACGACACTCAATTGCCTGTCAGCATTTTATAATACTTTTATGCATTCAATGGAATGCATTTTAGTAAATTTTTCCAAAGCTTGTGCACATTTTTCATATTTTAGAAATTCTATCTTGAATAATTTACAACGGTCCCAATCGAAAACTGTTGCCTTTGATTGTGACTGTGTGCAAAAATGCTAAGATTTTAAATATTTAAAAGTACAACATGTTTTTCGGCATGGATGGTCAAATTAAATCTTTCATGTAGAATAGGAATTTTAAAAAAATATTTTTAGGGAAAAACTTGAACTTCCTTTGCTCCTTTTGCATGGCAACAAACTATATTTAGTGTTGACTTTAGTGCACATTGTAATGGAAATTGAATAGGCTCTGTTTATAAAAGTTATTGTATATATTTAAAAGAACAAAGGCGTATCTGAAAGAAAAGACAAGTCAGTCGTATTTTGATGGTTCTTAAATGCTTTATTATAAGCTGTTAGCACAAATGTCAAAATTAATTACTCATGTCAATGGCAACAAATCATAAAATACGAAAAAAAATTAAAAAATTCAACATTATTTATAACGCATGACAATCAAAGTGGTCGTCAGTTTCTTTGATCTGTTGCGTCGTGTGGCGTTGTTTTTATATTTTGGAAAGGTTGAGGGGGGATTGGGGGGACTGATTGTCAAAAAGGGGTAACGAAAATTTATGTGACACAAATATTTAGCAATAAAAAAAAACTGACTGAAAAAATGATTTGATTGCATGGAGGTTAAGTCTCTTAATATTTGAGGACTTCACAACTTGTGTGAGCGTTAAAGATAAAATATCTTCTACAGTTATTATGATGTGTGAGTGTCTTTCGATATTTAAAAATGTATTTAAAAAATCTCTGATATACATATGTAAAATCTATAGAGGAACTATGTATCTTAGATGTGCGTCGTGTCTCTATATAAATTCATAGCTGACAAATTGTTGGCACAGCTGTTTGTGTTTTAAATAAGCAGGCGGATTTTAGTTAATGGCCCTCAACGGTTTCACTTAAGTTGTTTATGGCTTTTGTGTGTGGGAATACAGAAGCCAAAATAAATTCCAATGTGATCCCAAAGAAATGCACACATACAAATGTACATATTTCTACATTTAGGCTTAGTTATTTGGATTTTATACATTAGCTCATAAATTGCAATATATATTTCACAATATTTTTAGGAAAACTTAACATGATAGATTTATGAATTTATAACATGAAAAATATTTACTTAAGCGCATTCATAAATTGTACAAAAGAATGATGATAAATAAAAATGCTTTACCTTCAGTCGTAAATAATCGTAATAATCCCCAAAGCAATTTTGCATTGCCCAATCAACACATCAAACAGTTTATGACTATATAAATCGAATTGATTTGTATAAAATTAATCGTTTCTTCTTATAGCGATCATATTCCTAGCCATTACTGTCTAGAACAATTTAAAAGATCTGAACATTATAAATATAGAATTATAACAGCTTCATGGTCCATCAAATGTGCTGAGAATTCTAAAAGTATTTCAACTTGACATGAACTCATATCTTATGAAAAACTAATGCCACAATATACATAAATCAAGAGCACTAAACACTTTGTGTTTCATCAACTAATAATCCGCAGGGTTAAGTTTTGTGTATAAGACATTCAAGTCGTTTAGATCATAAATAAAGCACACACATAGCACTTAGCAATAATGTTTAAATTTAGGCTGAATGAGATAATATGTACATATGAACGAGGGAACAAGATATTAGAATATTAAAAAAACAAATAAATAAGAATCTTAAGATATTCAAAAACGCCAACGTTGCGACGTGCCCCCATACAATGGTTAAAAGTATTTTCAAATTAATTTTTATTAGCAGACGGCTAATAAACAAAAATAAAAACACACACACATTCAGACCCCAAAGCGCTTGTCTTTTAGAACAAGAATAAATCTAGTCAACAGTCAAAATGAAAATGAAAATGGAAGAAGGAACAAAATATCACAAACACACAAGACTGAAAGCTGAAAATATTTTTATTAGCATGTCGCGACATTTTTCAAGGCATATGCCAGAAAATAATGTAGCCACCATTTACCCATTTCACTTTAGAAAATCCGCATTTCTATTCGTGTGTCTTTCAATTTAATTTATTAATCGAGCGTGAACATTTTAGTAGGTGGCATCCAATGGGGAATTTTGAAATTAACATCTCTCTTGATTGCTCAATGAGCACACAAATTGAGCTGCGCCCACACGGGCCGTGAATTGAACGACTTTTGAGAGTGGCCATTAAATATATGGTAGCTAATGAGCAGAAGCTAATGGCAAAAACTGTTCTACATTCAACTGAACTAGTTCTCTAACTCAGCAGATGATCTAATCTCACTTAGTTCCAAGGTAAAGATCACTTGAGTTTGTTATGTTTAGGAACACATTTGATTTTTTAAATTCGGTACAACAATTAATTGAAATTGGAAGTTGAAACTGGGCAATAGTAATCTAAATGAATTAATAAGTGCAACTTAGCAAGTAATTAAAAAATCGAAATCTTAAGACAAAAAAATTATTTGGACAAAATGAATTAAATTAGAATAAATTAATTTAAAATTCCACTTAAAAATTCGATCAGTTTTGACAGAGCTAAGAAAGTTGGAAGTCTTATCTTATTATTGTTAATTTTTGCATAAGTTTTCACAAAAAAGAATTAGTATACAATAAACATTTTATTGTATTGGCTGATTTCCATATTTCTACTATATCAATAAAGTTTGGATTTACATCACTAATTGAGATAGTTTAGAATTTCATATAGATTAAAAATTGCAATTGAGCTAAACTACAGCCAATACTTCGCAATAGTTTACGAGAGTAGCTCGATACTATCAATTAAAACCATAGAATGTGGGCACACCATTAATATATTTGTACCGCAGTCGATTTATCAAATGTGTAGGTTAACATAAATTATTGATCGCCTTTATTAATCGATCGCAATATAGTAATTATGATACCGCAAACCATCAGTCTCGCCTCGCCCAAAATCAAAAGTTACAAAAAAAACACAGAAATGTAAATTATGTATAATTATTAATTGTGACACAATTTTTATGACATTGCGTGTTGACAGATTTATAGTATGTTTTGTTTTCGAAACAATATTCATATAATTTTGTTTGTGTTTTTTCTGCTTTAGGTTTGCATAACGAATACTCATATAATACATATTCGTATGATATATACATTCTATTAAATGCTTAAGTTACGTCATGTCATGACGGCTTGTTTTAAACCCATAAATTATAGTCAACATATTTGAATTATGATTGCCCGCTAAAAACCATAAGCATTAAATTCACGTCGCTTAATTGAACAAAATAATTTGTACCAAATATATACAGCTCGTTGGGTTTTGGCGTTCACAACTTCATAAATCAAATCCAGAAATGTTCCTTTAAAAATTATTAGCTATTCTAAATCTTAAATTTTCACTTTGCGAATTTAATTAGTTTTTTAATAATCTCTGGTTCAGTTATTGCTTCGATTTATGAACCTATTTGAGGTGATCATTTGCTTAAATTGTTTTATAATATTATTATTAAAGTCAACAATATTTTATAACGTCTTATAGTCAAGGCTACGTGGAATCAACCCTGATGGAAGGTCAAATGATCGGCATATCCGTTGTATTTTTGGATAAGCAATTGTTTTGTCAACATTAACAATGCTAATGGATAGCTTTTGTTTAAAACAAAAGAGTTTTAGATTTGGCAACATATTTAATGAAATTTGTACAGTGTTTAATTGAAGACAATTGCTAAAGCCATATTAGCAATAAGCATTTGCATACGAATAACTAAACAATTTAATATTTTAAGGCGCATTTTATTTACAGCACTGGCCATTAATATATGTCAAGCAACGCGCATAAATCAGTTTGACAGCCGTCTGCTGCCGTTGCCAGTAAAATGAAGTTAACAACAGTTCGACTAGACAATACGCTGCTTAGAAATGTTAACTAAAACTAATTTGACAGTAAAATAAATACGAATTAAATAACATGGACCATAAAAAAATCAGTGTGAAGTAATACGTATTAGAATTTATCATTTATGCGAGTTCAGGAACAAAAATCAAATTTCCTAGAGTATACAATTGCTAGTCTTATATAATGGTTTTAGTGTTTTTCAATAAAGTTTCTAAGACAACGGTCGTCAGTCAGTTTGACGCTCCGACTACCTGTCAATACAGCGATTGATTGATTTATGGATGCCATTTAGATTTGATTTGTGTTTGCACAAAGCAAAATAAGAGAAAAGGGAGCTAAAACAAATGACTTCAAATAGAAATTGTTTAAATAGAAACTCCCTGGATATATATATGTATATATACATATACATATATATATGTATGCAACACAAAGAGAGAAGGAGAGGGAAAGAAGAAAGCTGCTAGATATGTACATTTATGACAATGCTGCAAATATTTGCATACAACTTCCGGTTTGTCTGTTTCCGTAGCAACAAAACTGTTTCTAGTCTCAGCATTTGTGCACGGCATAATAAATAAGATTAAAGGATCCTGGCGCTTAGTATAAAAACTCTGGATACTCTATAAAATAATACGTTGAATGGAACAACAAGATAATTTAATTCCTATATAAACAAATAAATATCATCAAATCATTAACAGAATATTTGTGAATCATTAACAGAATATTTAGCTACAAATAAAATAAATAATGGTTATAACATCTAAGAATGTTTTAAAAAAAAATGAGAATAAGAATTATTGCAAGTAACTAAACCTGAAATGAAAACTTAATTAAATTTAGTAATCTTTAAATAATCGATTATCAAAATCAAAATAAAAATTAAAATATAGAGACAAATATCGTAGAATGTTTAATTAATAATAAATCTACAAAAATATAATTAAAACTTGAAACTCGAAACGTTATGTTATTTCTTGAACATGCACAAGTCAAAGCATGTTAATTTTGGTTAAGTGTATTTAAATTATTTATGACAAAACATGGAATATGATATTCAGCTTTGGCTTTTGGCTTGGCACTTAATCATAATCAACTGTCGCGCAACTGGAAGTTTCCAGCTTAGACACTGAGCCAACCTCACCTAGCCAACTAACTACCAACTTGGCTACCCAACTTGGCTCTCCTCGTAACTGTTATTCGCCCCGACTCCACTGGACTCGACTCAACTCTGGGGCTCCCAAGAGCGTCAAAGCGTGCCCGAAAAAAAAAAAATAAAAACAGAAACAGAAAATATATATATACAGAAAAGCTGTGTACATAAATCAAAAATGTTGACGCTATGATTACGATACATTTTTGGGCCTCTCCGTTTCAAGTTGAAGCGGGAGCAGCAAAAGGAAATCGTGTTTGGAGGTGTTACAGCACTGACAGTTATTCTATAAATTATGACAACTGACAGCTACATTTATAAGCCCACAACTCTTGAATTGACACCGAATTAACTTAACATTACATAAAAAATAAAATAAATTGTTGACACACACACAGCAACAGTAACAACAACAGCAGCAACAATTGCCCCCGCTAATTAATTTGACCGCATTCAACATTATGCAAAGCAATTAACTAAAGTTATAGATGATGATGGTCAGCAGAGATAAAACACATTGAATTCACAATATTCCATCAAGGTTATAAAATAAATTAAATGACCAACCATATCCCTCATCATTTACTAGTAAACTAATTAGCATAAAAGTACAAAGATGGTCAATAAAAATAAACATGGGCCAAATGTAACCCATTAAATCGAGTTAATCAAGTATTCGCATCACAAGAACTTACTTTCTTATTGTTTCTTTGAAATACATTTTTTTCTAATTAGACCACAAGTTTGTGTTTCTTACTAAATATAAATACCCTAATTTCGTTGTTGTCAATCAACTGAAATAATACTAATAAATTTGATCTCATTTTACTTTTGCTTTTTGTTCGTTACGAGTTCATAACTCTAACAACTTTTGTTGACACAAGTCATAAATTAAATCGTTAAGTTCATTGTGTAAGCTTCCTTATTAATTTCCATTGTGCATTTTGAAAGCATTAACAATAAGTACCATATTATTATTATTCAAATTACTCATTGTTGTTATCCCATTTGATTGAATACAAAGCAACAAAAGCAATAAATTTAAGTATTTGTAAAATTTGTTTCAAGCGCCAAATGCGATCAAGTGTTAAGTGTTAAGCATGACAAAGATGAAAAGTATAATCTAAACAGTTTATAAAATTATAGATCTATTGTTATATCGTGAGTTGTGCCGCTAATTTACATTTTGCAATCAATTAGCATACATTAATGAACAGTTCTATGGAACTCGAGCTTGATTCTAATGACTCCTGACAGTTGGATCAGCTGGACAACGACAAATTAAGTCTAGGAAAAAAACATCAAGAAACTATCACATATTGTTTGCCCTTCTCATTTCTATTATTGTTTCATTTCATTAGCAACAGTTTGTTGCATAAAAATTATTATAAATTATGCGTAGCGCTTTATATTAACACATTTCAATTTGTCTAAGAAACATTTCACATATAAACGCCGACGAATTTTTGTGGTTTCTTGGAAATAAATTTCAAACAATATGTACAAACGAAATGCCAAATTAAAAAAAAACAACAACAAGTTAAATAAAACAAAAGCAGATGGCAAGATATTAAGCCAACACATAAATTCGCATAAAAATATTTTAAGCATTTTTACGATGCTCGCGAATTTTGTTGACATTAAATATTGTGTTAATTTAATATTTAAATTCACTAAAATGACAAAACGTATCAATAAACAAGCTTAAATGATTATTTTTGTTTAGAAAACAATATTCAACATTTAAATACTCTGCAAAAATATAAAAAACAATAATTGTCTTAGTTTATATATAACAAACACTCAAATTTGGTAAACCTTTGATTTGTTTTTAGTTTTAATATTTTGTTTATCTGTGGAAAATAATTCAAAGCAGTGAATTTCTTTAACAGATAAAATGAGAAAATTCCTAGTAAAAATTGGGCACAAAATTATCAAATCAAAATTATCAACATTTGTATTAAATATTAATAAATTAAGTAGAATTTGAGCTTGTTGGCGTTCGAGCTAACAACATTTTCAGAGTATAGTGAGTGGTATAATTATTTGAGTTGCTTATAAATGATATTTGAATATAAATTGATCGCCCACTTTACATTTAGTGGGAATACATTAACTGTCTAACCAAATCGACTTTGTGGGCAAATCATTAAAATACAATATTTTAAGAGTGTCATAAAATTTTATAACAAACTTCATTAGTGGCATCGCTGACGTATCTACTAGTACATGCATGCACAAATATATATATACTCACATAAACATATTATACAATGTATGGATTGTTTTCGTTTAGGCGACAACAGATCAACAACAACAGATCGTATACCAAAAAAACAAAAAACAAAGTATCAAATATTAAAATTAAGTATCGCTTTGACAGAAACATATTTAGTCATCAGAGACACACCCATTTTGGAGAGCTATGAGATCAGATTTCCGGCAATAAAAACAAAAAACTTATAAGTTTCAAATAAAGTCGAAGAAAAACCTTCGAAAAAGTAGTTCATTCAGATTTGTTAAAGCGACAAGTTGCAATAAAATCACGATTATGTCTTTATCGAAAAGCGAATGAAATGAATCGCGTTGTCGTCGATGTGATTTTGCAAATTGCGAGTTACCAAATGGATGTCTAAAGACTCTGTTGCCCCCGGTGCAATGGCTCAACTAGCTAAGTTATTTAGCCCCCTGTCCCCTTTCGCCTCCTTGCCTGCAGACTTTATTGAATGTCTTTTAGCCAAGCGACAGTTGTACAACCAGATGACAAGTGGTGCACCGGTAAAACGCAATGATTTGGCCACATACTATAGTTGTAGTAGACAACATCGTTGCCTACCTGTGTCGCATGTCTTTCTATCAGCCATTTTCCAATTGCCCCAAAAGGCAAAAGAGTGTGTGATGGACACTCTAGTTGCCACAAGCAAATGCTGTACAGCTAATTGGACCACGTAAGGCAACTGAACTATTAATTGAGTGCTCCTTTTCAGGCCATGGCCTTAACCAAATTGTAGTTGACTTCGATAACTAGAAATTGAAATACGACGTTATAGCTTTTCCTGTGGGATAATTCAACAATAAAATGTTATGAAGTATGTAATAGTGGATTTTATTTGAATACTACATAGAACTTTAGCTATTCTGAAATCAAATTTAAATTTGAATTTAACGATTTGGGTACTATTAATTCAAGAAACATTAAAAATAAGCATATTTAATTAATTAATTTAATTATTGCTATTAAGTGTATATAATTAATCAATAAAAATTCTTATATGTATAAATTATAATATTTTTGGGTTTGAAAACGTTTACAATTGATTTCAATACAAAATTCCAAGTCTCTTGGGAATAACAAGAATCTATACAAAGTTGGTATCAATTGAGGGAAATTAAATTGAAGTCCGACATAAACATTGAGATTCAAATTGGATACGAGTATCTAAATACCTTGCAAGTTGCAAGTTTAGTTCATATACTTAAACTGTGCTCCTTCTAGTATCACATTAAAATACAGTAAATTTAAGAAATTTCGTTAACTTCTTTTTTGGGATAGCTGCCACTAATGTCTGTGCAAAGTACTCGAGCCAGCTAAGCCAATAATTTTGTACTCTATAATTAAAAATACCTATTGTTGTAAAAGCATTTTATCAGACTGACTTTTGTATTTTTGACCTGTCATAATATGAGATTCTTGGCTTATTTTAGTTGAGCAGCTGAAACTTGGCTGTAGCCACTTCTCATGTTCCATCATCATCTCATCATCTCATCTCTCAGCTGGCCTCATACCCCTGGCTTCCTTTTATCTACCCCATTGGCCATTCATTGCGAATCTTCTAGCCACATTTTGTGGGCCTGGTTATGGGTCTGGTCTTCTGGCGATACGTGAGCCGTCATCAACGTGGGCAGCGTGTGGTGCTTTGGATGTTTGTATGAGATTTGCCACTTCCCTTTTGTGGGCTATATTGCCATGACTCTGTGTGTGTGTGAGTGTGTGTGTGTGTGTGTGTCAGTGTGTGTGCGTGTGTGTTGGCTCATATTGTAGGTTTGTAACGTTTTTATGATGCCTGGCGGCATGTTAAAATTGAAAAACGCATTTGCGTGATAAATTGCAATATTTAACACACACGCCGGCATACACACACAACACACAACACACACACACACAAACGTATGTACATATACAGACATGAGCACATGGCAGCTGTAGCATGTGGTGTCCAGTTGTAATTGCAACAACTGCTGCCCCGTCTGCAACTCGGACACCGACTCGGACTCGAGAGTGGAGAGTCGAGAGTGGAGAGTCGGAGTTGGAGTCGGAGTTGGACTCTCAACTGGCTCCGGCATCGGGGCATGAATTATGGCACCCGTCAACTCTGCAGCGCTGTTGAATGTGGCGAAATACGAGCGTATAATGCAAACGCCATTGCATGCACACACACACACACTTACACACACAACCAACACACACACACACACAGTTGCAAGAAAGCAGTTAACATGTTTCTCCTTCAGCTTTTTCTTGTTTCAAGCCAACGCGTTGCCGCCTGACGATATGAGTTACATGCCGTGCTTAATGGCATAATTTAAAGCTGCAAATTTTGTCATAAATTTTAAAATTGATTACCACAACGGCAGCAGTGGCAGGGGACTTTGTTGTTGTTGTCGTTGTTGTTGTTGTTTTTATTATTGTTGTTGTTGTTTTTGCTCGTTAGGCGAACATTGCATGCCGCCTGATGGCTACATTGGCAGCGGTGTTAAATTGTGTTACCTCTTGTTGTATGACTGTGTGTGTGTGTGAATGTCTGTGTGTTTTGGCCATAAAAATTACACACTTTGCCTTTTGTTTTAGCCATTTTTCTTGTTACTAATGATTTTGATAAGCCAGAGACCGAAAAAAATTTTTTAAATTAACCAGTCAAAAACATCAATTATGATGAAAGACTTGTAATATCTCAACTCACTTATCATATTCGAGATAATTGTGTTTTCTTTTATCAAGCATGCATTGGTAATTGACTTCAATTAGGTTTATATAAACACTTATTTATGTGTGTTACCATTTCCACGTAGTTATCGAATCGTTTACCTATAGACATTTAAATAAATAACTGACAAAAAAGAATATTAGATTATAGATACACTTAAAGTTTTGGAGTATTGTTTAGTTTAGATATAATGTAATACTGAAATGTTTAAATATCTACTTTTATATTGGGCATAAAAAATGTAATACTAAAAAAATATGTACTAATAGCTATATATATTTCTTTATGTTGTTGTTGTTGTTCATTTCCAAGCCGTGTCTAATTTTGTCAGCTCTAAATGGTAAATAAATTAGCCATGAATCAATTTAACGCTATTGAATCAACTCGATTAACTTGTGGCATCCTGTTTGGTAGATGAATTGGTTGCAACACCATTAAAATCATGTCTTTCAGCCGCATCAGCAATTTAGACCGAGTGGCATCTGCCACATCGAGCAGATGAAGAAGAAGAAGAAGAAGTAGAAGAGCAACAGACACGTCCATATAATTAGTAGCAATATCAGAAGTGATGAGCAAAAGCCGACAAAGCATGCGAGATGGTGTGACTAGGAAAGTCAAAAGCTGGCAATTATGGACAAGTTGGTATCGTCGTATCCACCACTCTGATTATAGACTTTAGGTGTAACCCAACAAAACAACAAAACAGGGAGAGAGAGACAAAAAGAAAATGGCATTATACTAATTTAATTTTAAACGAACACAAATGCTGTATATATAATTTAAATAATTGCATAGGCACCCGAGGCACGACTATTGATGATGTTATCATACGTCTCTTATCAACAATTTCCGCTAGCAGCTGCATTCCAAGTCGACTTCGTCTTGCCTCGTTCACATAATTATAATGTATCGCTTAATGGCCACACTTTGTGCCTACAGACACATTTCCTTCGACTCGATTATTAGCCATGTATGTATGTATGTAAATGCAATGTATACATGACATCGCCAGCGAATCTGTTGAGGGGAAACCAACGAAACAGACTATCGACTGATAAAACAATTTACTCTCCTCATCTGTTTCGTGTGCTCAACTAAATTATGGTTACAAAATTTTATGAAGCCATTTATTTCACTCACAGCTCGCACTCGCTTTTGCCCCTTGCTAAAGTATTTTAAATTGTTAAGAGGAGTGCTTATAATCAGTAGACGGACTGATCCTCCTCTTTGTACTTGTTTTCAATTTTAGCAAAAGAAAAGATTACATAATTATACAAATTATTGCGAGTTTATAAGAAAAGTGGGTATCGCATATAATTTTATATTTATAGGACGAGCTTTTTCTTTGGGCTAAGGACACAAGAGCACGCCATTTTAGCCATGTCTTGGGTGCTTTTAAATACAAGAACAAGGTTGCTTGAGCTAACAAATTTTTTATTTTAATTTATTTATTGATTACATTTAAATATAATAATAATATTTTATTTTAATTCATTTATTAAATACATTTAAATATAACAAGTTAAATGTGAGTGGCTAAAAAAATTACTATAAATCTTTTTAAATTAATTAGATTAAAATGTTGAATATTCACTGTTTACTTTCACAAATTCGAACATTTAAAATTAAAAAAAAAAAAACATAAAATCGACTCTTCCCCAACAAAATTTTCAAGTTATGGAGATATTCGACTTATACAGTTCTTTTTCTTAAGTTTAAAAATTTTACTGCCACTCATTTAGCTCGAGTTAGAGAGAAATTTGAATTACAGAAGTACGAGTTACGGAAGTTCAACTGAAATTTAAACAAAACCATTTTAAGATTTTTTTAGGAGTCATCGATTGATTGTTATGTTGCACTAATTGAAGCTGTTGCACTTAACAACAATTTCAATCATCATTTTATGCACATAACATAAGTTATGTATGAATATTGTCAGTTATGTGGAGTGGCATGTCGGGCATTGGACATTGGACATTGGCTAGTCGTTAAAGCCATCGCAATAAGCACACAATTATGCATTTAAACGAACCAGCCTACTCGTACTCTCCATCATTAAGTCTAACAGACAATTTGTCAAAAGGCAAACAAGAAAAACAACACGAAAATTTGCATAAAAAAATAACAAACAACTAACATTAGACAAACAGCAACAGCAACGGCACCAACAACAAAAACAAAGACGACAACATACAAAAATTTGCATGTCTGACCGACTAAGTTGGCCAACAACAACAACAAGACAAACACCAACAAGTTAGCTACCAATAAAAAGTTGGTAACACAGAAGCAACAGACCAGACCCCAACTGCAATTACCAAAAGCGAGCCACAGAGAGCCACAAGAGATATCAGCGAAGATCGGCCAAAAGGCAACGGCCAACTACCAACGACCAACTAGCAACTACCAACTGTGGCAAACAACATGTGCGTTTGTGTCCGCAACGATTAAGTAAAAACAATTTACACGCCTGCCTGCCAGGCCAAGAAAGCCAAGCGACCAAGACGTGAACGTGGCCAAGATCCAGTGTCCGTCTGCTTGCGTCTTCCCTCTTTGGGCCTGACTGGCGGTCTCTCTTCTGGCCAAAGACGTGTGGCGTTAATATGCGTCGCTCTGACTTAGCTCGTTGCTGCTTGCCACTTGCCACTTGCCACTTGCCTCTGCTGCATGTTAGTGCTTCCTTTTGGCATCGCCAACATGTCAATTATATCGTATCAAATTAATAATTGTACGCGCCGCGCACATGAACACATAAAAATAAAACAAGATTGAATTGAATCTTTGCCATAACGCACTATAAATACACTTACTTACAAATTGCATCTTTTTCTATAAATCTGTCTATCTATCGAAAATCAAAAAAAAACCCATAACGAGTCAATAAATAAAATTAAAAAAATTAATAAAAATAACCTCTACATCCGAAGCGAATTAATTGAAATTACTAATGTAAATCAAAATCATCGTAATGCTTTTGAAATGAATGAAATGCACTCCACTCTAATAGAAATGGCACTACCCATTGCATCCACATTAGAGTATAAAATAGTAGTAAGAAAATAAAGTGAAGCACGTCTGCGCCCCATTTACCAATAAAGTTGGTTTAAGGAGCTGTCAGTTTCTGCCACTAATCGTGGCAGACAGGCATGAACTGTGGCCACATATGGAATACGCAACTACACTCACACACACATACTTATGTATGTACATTCATGCACTTCTTTTAAACTCACCTGTCAATTTGGTGTTGTTAGCTGCTGCTTAAGTGAAATGTTGCTGCGTTTTGATTTCAAAATCTACTTTAGGGCACAATTATTGATAGTTAAATGCTACAAAAAACTTATTCATATTTGCATTTAAATTTGTATTGATTTCAATAAAGTTATCTGGCAACTCCGCCAAATAAATAGGACAGGCGACAAAACATAAAGTAATCGTTGTGAAATTGTGTATTGGCGACAAAATAATGAGAAATTTAAAATTCACAATATTCTAGGATAAATTGAATTTAATTTAAATATTTAAATCAATTATCACTTAAAAAATGGAAGCAAGCCAATGAAGTGTTTAACTAATAAAAGTTTATAGTAATCAGATCAGAATGTATCAAATTAATAAACCATTTTCATGGCTTTATTGGAATACACCAAACACTGCTAGAGAAAACCGGTTCCAATATTTAATGTCTCCTGATGTTGTGTTGGCGTCACTTTAGTTGTCCGCGCCAAAGCCGAAACGGTAATTATCTTTTGACAAGCACTTAAGTTGAATTCGGTAATGACACATACCTTGTACATAGCTAAAGATCGAAACGGCGACAAAAGCGACGCTTTAACCTAGCTGACAGTTGAGGTTAAAACTTGGCCGATAAAAGTGACAGACAGTCACAGCTAGTGATTTACTGCAGTCAAAAGCGACAATCCTTTTCTGATGCACCATTAATTTACATAATTTAAATACCTACACATGTATAACATTTGAACAATTCAGTAATAATTTATTTATATAATTGAAACTAGAATTAAAACAAAATGTTAATAAAAAAAATAATTTATTATTTCCTTCAATATATTTAAATTTATTTTTAACTTAACACATTTCGTTATATTTTATCATTCAATAGAAAAGTTTTTCGTTTACGTACTATTTTATTATTATATTTTAAAACGTTAAGTCGTACATTAAGTAATTTTGATAAATAAAACAATTCTTATTTCCTTCAAGCTTCAAAATCATATTTAAAATAAAAACTCAATTTGAGTGTGGTGAGTTTGTAATCAGCTGACACGCAGACAATGCAAGCTCAAGATCAAATTATCGCCCACCTCTAACGCGCTCTGTTTACCATTGTGCGTATATGTGTGCGTGTGCGTGCGTGAGTGTGTCAGTGTGAGCTGTGGAATGAGCGGAAAATGAAAACGGCGGCAATAGGACAATCGGACAGAGAGAGCGCGAAAATCGAGAGCAAGCCCGAAATTCCAAAGAAACAAAAGGCCGCCAATTGTGATTAATGAACAATTTGCCAATTTTACAAGTCGAAAAATAACAAATTGTTAATAAATATAATAGCGATCGTGCGTTTCACCACTTCAGAGAGACAGTGAGAGATAGAGTGTGAGCAAGAGGGCGACAGAAACAGCTGCCGGAGTCAAGTTTTTATTATCACATTTCTTTTTCAGCTGATCACAATTTGATCGTGATGGCAACTAAACGGCCGAGTTTGATGTTGGGCGACGGGGAGGAGGAGGAGGAGGAGCAGTTGCTGGCGCAGTTGGTGCATCAGGATGGTCAGGAGGAGAACATCGAGCCCAGTTCGGCGAAGCGTTTCAAGACCCATGGCAAATCGTCGGTGGAGTCGCCATTGCAGCGCATGCTGCAGCGCCAATTGTTCAACTGCAACTCTTCCAACTTGTCGCCCATAACGGAACTATCGCATAACATGCGTGACACGATCTTGGACGGTGGCACGCCCAAATCGAGCACGATGCGCATGCGCAGCTACAACAGCGTCTCGTCCTCCAGCTACGATTCGGGCAACTCTCTGGACGACGAATACATGGCCATGTTCGAGCTGGAGGCGTATGATCAGCAGCAGCAGCAGCTGCCGGAGAACAAGCTGCCCGGAGATCTGGATGCCTTGATCAGCGGTCAGCTGAAGACAAATGACGATCATGGCGAGCATGCGCCCACAGTGGACACTCGTACGGTGCGACGTTGTCTCAGCATGTCGCAGCAGGAGCCACTGGACCTCACGCCCCTTCGCCCCACCAGCAACAACAACAAACGGGGTCAGCAAACAGAGTCCAAATCGGAGTCGATATCACAACCGATGCGCAAATCCGTGTCCATGAGCAATGTGGACATACTCACGGCCCTGGGGGATGAGCCCGAGCTGATTGGGGATCTGAGCAAACCATGTGCTCTGCCCGTTCTCCTCACTGGAGTGCGCCATCGCGATCTCAAGACCATCTCCTGTGACACTCTGGCGCGTCTAATGCGCGGCGACTTTGTCCACTTGTCCGCCAGCTACAAGATCATCGACTGTCGCTATCCCTATGAGTTCGATGGCGGTCACATCCGTGGCGCCCTCAACCTGTACACGCGCCTGCAGATCAAGGAGGCCTTTCCCACCATCACGGCGGAGCAGCCGGCGGGTCAGCGCAGCATTTATGTGTTCCACTGTGAGTTCTCCTCGGAGCGTGGTCCGAAGCTGCTTCGCTTCCTGCGCAGCAACGATCGCAGCATGCACACACTTGACTATCCCACGTTGTCATATCCGGAGCTGTATCTGCTGCACAATGGCTACAAGGAGTTCTTCAGCCACCATGCGGATCTCTGCGAGCCCGCCAACTATGTCCCGATGCTGGCGCCCGCCCACAATGAGGAGTATCGTCTGTGTCGCGCCAAGACCAAGTCCTGGCAATGTGGCGAAAGTGGCGATGGCGGTGACAGTGGCATCGGTGGTCCAGATGCCTCTGGTTCTGGTTTTGGTTCGGGTTCCGGTTCGAGTTCGCGTTCCCGCATCTTGTCCAAGTCACGCTCTCGCTCCCGTCTGCTCTACGCCGAGTGATTCCATCCACTCCACTTGCCTTCCAATCTCCTAGAGTTAACTAGCTTTAAAATTTTACCAAAGGACGCAAATTTTTAGTTTCGTTTCGTTGTCCAATGGAAGTTCATGTATTTTGTTTAAATTACTTTTAATTTTACGCATTTAGTGTTGATAGTTCCAAAAAAAAAATAAGAAGAAGAAGAGCTAGTGTTTCCAAAAAAAAAAAAATCCTCTAGTCAGTGTATAAAGAAATTCTTGATTAATCTGTTCAGTTAATTTTTTTAGTTTAGCGTTAAAATTTTCTCTAGTTCTAATTATATTAATTATTATAATTAAAATTTAAAAAATATATATATACGTATGAAGAACAAACCAAATCTCCGACTTTAGGTATATATCGATATGTATATGTATTCAATTTAATTATAATTCAAAAATCATTTTGTATCAATGAAAATACTGGAAATATCCTTGGAAGATTATAAAGAACCTATTTTAAGCACTCACTATAATTTAACTGTTTGCTGCAACAGAAAAACCTCTTTTTTTGATCCTTCAAATATCGGTTGTAAAGTTGAGACGTCTTCGATTTATTCTCTTAGTGTAAATTTAAGTGAAAATTATATTTGAAATACTTTCCATTCAATAAAATCCAGTTTTAATAAGATTTTAATGTTGTGACTAATTTGGATCTTGCATATATTAATATAACAGTGGCGGACCAAAGTCTACGTGCAGTGATGGCATTATAGGCAAAAGTATTTGTTTTCGAAATCCCGGGGATCGCAACTCTTATAATATTGTATAATAATTATGAGTTATTTATGGATTTTTATCATTAAAACTGGCAATAACTCTTATTTTTTAACCAAAAACTCAAGTTATGGAATAAATTTTAAATTTTTATTCAAAAATCATAAATACTTTAATACCTTTCCATTGGTATATCACATGTGTAAAGAGATTAAGATCATTTATTTATAACAGCTTTTGAAATACACAGCTTGACTCAAAAGAAATTCAAAATCATTTTTTGCATTTGTAGCATTTAAAAAAAGATTGAAGAAAAAACCTTTTGTTTTCAACTTTTAAAATAAAAGTTGGCAATTTTTTACTATTCATGTTTATTATAAATGTTAAAAAATAAGACTTGTTTTAAGATTTTTAAATAAATTTAAGTTTAAATAAATTATGAAAAGTTTAAATTTAATTACTAAGGAAAAATACAAGTTTAATACAAATTAAAAATAAAAGTTTATCCAGTTTCCAGGATCTTGCATCCTTAATTATGTAGTATATCTAAAATTTTATCAGGCCTGATTTTTTTGATCTCATAACTCTTATTTGCGATCCCTGAAATCATTATCAAATAATATAAAAGTGATTAAGCTCTATTTAAACTATAAGAATTATTAGCCATTTATATATTTTTTTATGTGTTTTTATGTGAATTCTTGCAGCTACTGGCGAAATACAGAAAATACTTTCGCTCTTGCCACGCCCACAACTGCGGATATTGCAGCCACAATATCTGTTCTTGTTGTTGTAGATGCCAATGCATGGAGAGAGAGAGAGAGAGCAAGATAATAAAAATGAAATATTACACGGAGTGGAAACGATTCTCCGGACACTCTATGCATTGGCCATTGCCATGAAAATCGGATAGTACACATACAGACATACACACATACATATTTTATGTTTTTTCTGACTGGCGAGAAACACATTTTATTTATGGCCAACAACGGAATATGGCAGCAACAACTTTCTCAACAACATATCGCATTTCATTCATGTATATGCACATGAATATTGGATAAATCTGTTGACCGCGCACAATAAGAAAAAGTCAATGTTTTTTATTTTTTTTAATTAACAGGCAGATTGTTGCAATTGCCACCTGTTGCCATATGTTGTTTATTTATTCGATATAGAAAAAACTTAACAATTTACATAATTATTAATCAGTTAATATCCTGGCTTTTAGCCAACTGGACAAGGTATTACAAAATTTTGGAAATGCTTACATTTGTAACTTAGCTGCTGCTTCGAGAGCTATTCGAGTTAATTGTCCTTGGGGGGATCGAAGGGCGCCTTGAAGCCCGCTTTGTTATAGAACTCCAAGGGCACTTCATCCATGTTGTCGAAGTAGTCGGAATCGCGAGCGCAACACGGACCGAGTTCCATCGCGACCATCTTTTGGCCCCAGAAGTCCAGCATTTGTCGCTGGAGCACTTCGTCCCGCAGCTTGACAATCCACTCATTGTAGTCCCAGGGGCCATAGAAGCCAGCATCGCCCTTGTACTCCTCCAACAGCTCGGCGGCCTTGTCGAACTCCGCCTGCGAGGGCGTTCCCTCAAAGAGCAGCTTCCAAATGATCGCTCTCGTGGCAGTGCCAATCTTATCAATGTTCTTCTTCTGGATCTCATCGGACACAATGCAGGTGGTCAGCACATAGCGCTTCATCAGATCCCGATAGTCGACCAGCGGCTGTTCCACGCTTATGGTCGCCTCAAAGTCGCTCGTCAAGGCGGCTGCATTGCTGTTGCTCCGGTCGAGCGCCACCGCACTGTGGTCCTCATCCCCGCTGGCCGCCTTCTCGGCCGCCCGCACCTTCAGACTGGCGGCAAAGGGAGCCACACAGCCGGCGTGCGCATAGAACTCCAACGGCGGCTCATCGTCGCTGTCGAACAGATCCGAGTCCCGGGACCAACATGGACCCAGTTGCTTCTTCACAATCGTGTCCCGCCAAAAGTCCAGTTGCTGTCGCTGCAGCAGCTCGTCGCGCAATTTCACAATCCACTCGTTGTAGGCCCACGGCTCGTAGAAGCATGCGTCACCCTTGTACTCTTCTAGCAAGTCGCTCGCTAATTTCTGTGACTCAGAAGCTGCAACGGCGTCGGCGTCGTCGACGCTAAATAACATTTGCCAGATGACGTCACGTGCCGCAGCTGCTATTTTCCGAAAGTTCTCCTTCGTAACGGCATCCTCGACTATTTGATCAACTGCCACACGCGTATTTATCAACTTTTGATATTCCTCCAGCGGCTTCGACTTGTTTATGGTGATATCACCCACAATCTAGATATAATTCATAATTTACACAGTTCAATTTTAGAAATCCTGTTTCTTAGATTGTATGATGTTTTTGTGCATACCTGGATTGCATCCGATGGATTTGTTTTCTGTGCTGCGGTTGCCATTTCGTTGTCCGCTTTGCGCTTTGACATTCCTTGTTGCACTCAATTAATATTTGCAAATTTATTACTATTTACAAATGTCGTTGTTAAGTTGTTCAGTGAACTGAGCAAGTGAACTTGTGACTTAAAACTGTTTTTTATGGTTCACTTTCTCTGATTGGCCGTAGAGGTGGAGAGCTATCGATAGTCGTCACCATCGATAGTCAACGATATTATTTTTCAAACCATCGATAACTATCGATAGTTTTCGATAGAGTCATAAATTATAAATTTGTATACAAAATTCCAACAAAAATTTGAAATTGCATTAATTTAGGTAATATAAAAGTAAAAATAAATACAAATCGTTATCAACAATAATGTTTCGCTATTAGCTATTTTAATAGCCAAAGTTCCACGATCTAAAACTTTTTGTTCAGCCCCACTCACTGATCATGCGCTCGGACCTGACTGAAATTGCGGGCACACATAAATAAATATTAAAACATAAAAATTTTTATTAATTTTAGTTCCGTTTCGTTCTTTTTTTCCATTTCATGAAAATATATATTTATTAAACACAAAACTTAAATGCAGATGCCAAAGGAGAGCCTTTCTGTGACGAGTTGAGCGTTATAAAAAACTATCGACCACCATCGATAGTGCACGTCTGCTATCGATGGCGCCTCGATAGTGCTTGACCATCGATAGTGCCGATAGTGCCATCGATAGTTCTCCACCTCTAATTGGCCGCTCATATTGAGCATTTTGCGTTCTTGCTCATCCTTGCGTTATCCATAGGTGGCGCATTTATGTTTCGCACAAAAGACAGAGGACGGCGTCTCAGTTTTTACATGTGACAACGTTTAACAGAATCTAACACTGTTAATATTTTTCTAAATTAAAAGAAATTGAGCATCGTTATTTTTTTGGCGATAATTTCACAATTGTGCGTATTTGAACGATAAACGATGTAAATAGGCTACAACTGTTTCTTGTTAGTGGAATGTATTTTTTTGGAATTGTACAGCTCCATGCATTGTATATCTCTAAGAAATTTACAATTTTTTTAAATAAATTACTGACCAACTGCAAAATGAACGATTTAGTTCATGATTGGCTGAATAAGTTCATTCGTTCATTTTAATGACCCGTTCATTTGAACTTTTTCAGAACGAAAACGAACAACTTTAGTGTTTAAAGGTTTTTCTTCTGGTGTCCAACTAAAATCAAATATCAATTAACAAATTGAATTGCAAATTGTTTGCGTAATAAATAGAGTAATTAGAAATCGAGTACTATTTACGGTTGCGTTCGTTTAAACGTCTTGGTCTCCGGCTGTGTTTTTTCTGTCTGTGTGTCTCACACTCGCACATTTGGTGAAAATTTGAGGTTACAATTATTTATTTGACCACGGAAGCAAGAAGCCAAACGCTTTGTTAATGTCGCCAACAATCAATAAATTGCCAGTTCAATTAAATATAAAACGTTTCTAATACGAATACAACAAAAAGAACAACAACATTATACTGAATATCTCTAAAAATCAATCGCATTCGTGGAGTTTGCCTTGTGTCTGTGTGTGTATTTGTGTTTGTGTCTGTGCGTGAAATTCCCCATTTCTCGTAGTCAAAAGGCAGCGAAAAACGTTTTAAAGTTATACTCAAATGTGTATGGCAATTGTGGTAAGTACATGAATGAGTAATTAGTTGTAGAGCAAATGAAATATATTTATTGGTATATGGGTGTGCCTGTCATGCATGAATTCATTTTCTTTACATTTGAAATTTACTATGCTAAACTAAAACAAAACATTAAGTATGGTTTTTATTGTTGCCATTTTTTGTTGTTTGCTCTCAATGCAATTAAGTTGCAGCGCTTCGCTCTCACCTTCTCTCTCTCAAACACTCATTTGCTCACAAGCCAACTTGTGTAGGTGTATGTGTGTTCGCTTGGAGTCTTCACATACACATGCATATCTACAGCTGTGCATGTATGCATAATGCATGTGTATGTATCAAAAAAGATATTTAATTTGGCAAATGTTTCCGATGTTTGATTAATACACCTCTTTTAATTGCAATTTTTGGCATTTTGGCTGCGAGCCACTGACCCAATTGCTTTGATACGGTCTCTATGTAAATGACTTAATGACGTCGCCAGTTGAAAGTAAACGTCTGCACTAGATTTGACCTGGTTAACACACAGTTAGTTATAGTGAAAAGTAGTGCAACTGCAAAACTGGGACATGACCAGAGAGCAAGCGAAAACAGTTAAAAGATAAAACTACCTACAAACAAACATATGTGTGTATGTATCTGTGTGCATTTATTTACTTTCTTTAATCATTTCTACGTCAGCAACTTGACTAGTATCTAATCTTTGAAATGCTTAAACAGATTTATCACATCAACGTCAATTGCAAACGAAACGCGACGCAGAAAGATTTACAATTCTGAGTTGAGCAAAAATACAGAAATTAAAAAAACAGCAACAAGAATCAGTTGAATTTGTTGCTGAGCAATTGAGGACGCGATACTACGCATCTTGTCCGCAAATCTTTAATATTTATTTGTTGCAAATACACTTTAATATATTTAAGCAAATGCACATAAATTTGTCATTGAGCATTTGCTGTAGGTATGTATAGGTTTTCATTTTCGCAGTTATCTTTTAACCTGTCTTTTATTTGTGTTTGTTTTTGTCTCTATCACACACACTCACATACAGATATTCTAAAGTGTTTTTTTTTTTTTTTTTGCAAATTTTCGATAAAATCGAAACGTGTTCGTCAATTTTTCATTTGCGTCAACGAAGACAAGCAAACAAACAAAACAACAGCAACAGCAACAGATGCATAACATAGACTACATATGCATACACACATGCTCACATGTATTCCAGTTTGCAAGTCTGATAACTTTACCTTGCATCAGTTCTAATCAACGCTGTTAAGATGTGGAAAGCACAAGCGCAACAGCTGTATAAGAGTTTCAGCCGGCATATTTTAATCGTATAACAGTTAATCACAATCACAAACCTTATCAGTGAAAAAAAAAGAGTTTTCGCTCTGTTTTCTGTTTCCGTTCTACAGATACTCTGAATCTGAATCTTTTGTTGTCCTTGAACAAGTTCAATGATATCTATATTTATTGTACGACGCACAGTTTCTTTTGTTGATTTTGTTATATTATTTATTCTTGATAAAAACAAAAAGCAAAATGCATGAAAACATGGCATATGTCCGTCCCAATGATGATACGTTTATTTTATTTTATTTTGTTTAATTTTATTTTATTTGTCTTTCTCTTGCTGTATACGCCTTGTGCCACTTTGAAATACATATCTTTTGGCTATCTATATAGATACATACATAAATATGTATGTACATGTATTTTGTATTTATATAGATGTTAAAACATATGATAATGAGACACAGATTGTAAAGGGAAAAAATTCTTTCTTTTCAGATTAGATTATACGTTAATTTGTCTGTTGGCTTAGGCAATTATCTTATTTATTTCAATAGTTCATGTTAATAAATTCATTGCATTGGTATTAAATATAGATATTCATTTAGGTGCTATGTATTTCAATCGAATCAACTGCAACACGCCCATATATTGATCTGGGATAAAGTATTAAATTTGTCAACAGTATCTTATACTAAATGTATCTGCAGTTTCGCGATTGTCACGTTTCCGGAAAGCGTGCGAATTTCACCAATATATGTACATGTCATTTCTAAATATAGAAAAGGAAGAAAACAACCAAAACATGCAATATACTTACAACGTCAGTTGTCGCCAGTTGCCAATCGCTTGCCAAAGCCAAAGCGAGATAGAGATACATGGATGGATAGAGAGAGAGAAGTAGTAAAACCACAAGCCAAGTCTAAATATAGTTGAATAAATGTTATAGTTGGCTAAAAGCTATAGCAAAGTGCATGTAACTACGACATATTTTGACTGGATAACCTTGTAAAGGATTCAGATTCATAAACAGGACTCGGAGTCATTGTTTGATTGATAATTCTCAACTACAAAGTAATCGCAAATTGTTTACTCAACAACAATTGTTTCAACATCTTACAATATGAAAGACCTTCAGTGCGACAGTGAATGCTCACTAAAATGTTTTCCTCTAATAACTCTATATACATTTTTATTCTTTGTCCATTTTATTTACATACATTTGACTTTAAAAAAAATAAGTAAAGTTGAAAACAAACAATTTTATCTTTTAAGTAGCTGTACTTGTTCACTGTACTTGTTTTCGCGGGGGTATAAAAAGAATTGCGATAATAGTTGATGACGCACTTGTCGCTTAAAGACGTCATCAAGTTAGTTGCCACTTGACGACAACGGCAACCGCAACTGAAAGATTATTAGCTCAACATGCATTTCGCTTTTAAAGTAATGTCACACCCAGAAATTCAAGAGTAATTAGCTTAGGTTACGTATCCTTATCTTTAAATACAAGTAAGCCAAAAAGTCAAATCAAAAATGAAATTGTTTTACAACTAAACATTGGAGTTTTCGAATTCAAAGCAGCTTTTTGAGCTGCCCTCGTTTGTGGGTGTGCCTGAAAGGTTGCAAACGACCGCATGTCGTCCCTACAGTTACGATAATTTCCATAATGGCGAAATGCCAGACTACCGTTGTGTGTATTTACATTGGGCTCTGTTCCATCTTCCCCTCCAGTTCCTTCCCCTTTTTGTCCCTCTTTGTCCCCGAAGAGTGTGCACACTCCAGTCGCAAAATCGATAAATTCGAGCGAACTCGCGTAGTTCCCAGCAAAATATCGTTCTCATTAATGTTTCATGTGTGAATTCTGATTATTCTGTGCTATCTAAATTTAACTAAATTGCATTGATAATTTTGTATGCATATTAAAAATGAAGCAAGGTAGAGATTAGTTTTGATGAAAAAACTAAAAATATATAAATAAAAAATAGCAGAATCTACACCTCTTATTACAACATCTTGAATCAAAAAACGGGCAAGTACAAAAAAAAACAAAATAAATATTAATTTTCCCAAGGAAAGCCAAGAAAGATTATAACAACACATTTAAAGAAGTGAACTCTGAGTTGGCACATAAGATCGAAGCGTAAAGCGAAACGTGGAAACTTTTTTGGGGTTCTAGGAACATAATGCAGATTTCATAGTCTAGACGTTAGACTCAAGACTCAAAGTACTCGTATTATTTAGTTTAAAACAGTAAACAAATCAGACTGAGACTCAGACAACAAGCAATGTCTGGAAAATGTCTGGGTCTGCGTAAATGTTGTTCCATTAAGAGAACATATAATAGACAGATTATATGACAATCGAGTCATATTTCTTCCACGTGCGTATACTTTAATCACAGTACTAGTCAAGTTTATTGGAAATAATTTTTTGATATTATTCTTACCTATCCAGTTCTGATTTTTATTTTTTTTTTTTTGTTCAAACATGTTTTTGGTGAGGTGCTTTAACCCGGCATTGTTAACAGCCAGACATTGGATTGACCTTATGCTTATCCCTCATATCTTCCGTTAGTTTTTGTCCTTTCTTGCCAGGAGACAACATTACCACCTTGACATTTCTCCGGTTCCTGCTTCGTTGTTGCCCTTTGTTTTATTGTTGTACATATTTGTGTGTCTATCAGCCAACGACAATGACATTGGCTTGTCTGGCTCGAGTGCAATCAACTTTCGACTCTCTGCTCACTTTATCCTCAATTTCTCAAGACAAATACAAAAAAAGATATCAAACAAATCGACTTCACACTTCGTTTCCTTGTCTCCCTCTTTTAATTATTGAAGTCTGTTCGTTGAGATATTATGCTGTTATCTCAGTATTTATTCCAGTTCGATTATCGATTCTCATTTATTTGTTATGTGTGTATGTGGCTTTAATTTTAACCCATATACTTAAATTCCATTCGAATTTTTCTATCATTGTGTCTATGTTATATAATTTATAACTGCTGATTAGATAACTTAACGAAAAGTGTCTCATTGTTAAAATATTGGTTGCCAAATAAGGAAGCAATTTATTCATCATGATTCGTCGGCGTCAACTAGATTCAACTGACAGTTTCAAGTGCACGTTCAAAAAAAAAAGTTGTGCTAAGAATCTTGAACGTGCCGAATACTGAATACCCTTTGCATAGACTTAAAACTTAACACTGCATAAATATGAAGAATATACAATTTTTTATTGTCCTTTATCATCTTTGTATTTTAGTAATACTTTAAATTTTAAAGTTGTAAACGAAAAAATTCCTCAGAATCTGATTGATAAGCGTTTTTAATTGTAAATTAAATGAGTGATAGGGTGGTTCAAAGAGCGTCATATACCCGGTAGTATCAAAGTGGAAATGACAAAGGTATACCGATTATATGTAGTTCGTAGAGTCTACATACACACATAAGGCGTCTCCCCATAAAAACACCAGAAAAATCTGTGTTCACTGAATCGTGACACGGCACTGTGGTTGCGATTGTGACTCGGCCTTGCATTAGTTTGTGGATCAGTGATTGAAATGCCCGTGTGTGGGAGTATCTAGAATACATAAATTGCAATTTTCTCCACAAATAGTTATACCTGTTACTTAACGTCACAACAGCATTTACATATTGTATTGTTCATACGTGTGCATGTGCCAGCCTACAGTATGATAAGTTTCAACTGGTTTCGAATTAAGCAATATTTTCCTATCGCACTCTACCCGTATTCACTGTATTCACAACTGATTCGCTGTCTGACCTTGGCAGCCCTCGGTTAATTGCATACAATTTAACTTTAACTGTCGCAACTTCGGTTTGTTATTTTCTTTCTCCTTCTCGCTCTCTTTCTTAATAAATTGACCTTGGCTCGAAAGTAGCTTTAAGATATTCGTCTTCTGATTAAGATAAATTGATCTACATGCATGTAGATCTCTTTCCATATGAAGTAAATCATAAATATTTTATTTAAAATACATTTATTAATATTTCAACACATTTGAACAGCTTACACATATTAAATGTGGATATACTCATTTTTAGATTTTCAATGGAAAAAGCAGCACAAATTAAATATGAAAGTATCCAAGAATAAATATATTTTTAAACATATGCCGGCTACTCTCGCTCTTTTTCTTTTTCTCTCTTTTGTTTAATAATACACTTGCTTAATATATAATACATTTGTAAATAAGTTTAACAAAAGCATCAGTACACGACGTTTTCTTGTGTCGACGAGGTGTATTGAAGGGTATTTAATGTCCCTCGTTTCGAATTCACCATCTCTTTCATAATTTATTGTGTTTAATGGGCACTTTAAGGCAATTGAAGTGTTATGAGGCGACAACAAACAATTAAATCCATTTTAGAGATGCATTTCAACTCGTTCGACAGCTGCTTAAAAAGTCAAAATTGCGCCAGACTGCGAAATCTTTGCTCAGCAATGGGAGCATTGTACGTATGCACATACATATACTGCCATGCAATGCATGTACATACGTATTCCTTACCAAAGGCAAGACAGAGAGAGAGCCGAGCGAGTGTAGAAATGTGCGTCATAGCGAGAGGAGCGCCAAGCGAGAGTTGCGAGAAAAATACCAAACGAAATATAAGCAAACTTGGTCGCTCACTCGATTTGTGCGTCACGTTATTTGCAGTCGTGCTCTCACTCTCACCACTCACTCTCTTTCTACAATTGGTCTCTCACAGTAAGTGCTGTGGGGACTTTTCGAGTGTCGTGCTCCCAGCGGCGTTTGGCAACTTTCAGTCGATAGCAAAAGATGAAAGAGTGCTCATCGCGCAGCAATTGGTGTCTGCTCAGTGTTGTAATCGATCAGCGTCTTAGAATTGACACCTGTCGATATCTAATCGAGATATTATCGCGTCGCATTACAGGCGATTAAGTCGGTACACAAAAAAAAAAACCAACAAATTAAAATTATACTAATCTTTATAAACACTATCTATACCCGTATATTCAAAAATAAGTGCAAAAATCAACAGTGTCATCATTGTCCATACTTATACATATACCCATAGACATACATATATATATTATATGTTTTTCTATATATTTGTGTTTGCTTGTGTGTGTGTTATTCATTTTCGCAAAGACGCAAAACAAAATACATTGCATAAGCAAAGTAAAAAATAAAAACCAGAAGAAATCTTCAAGTAAACAGCTGATATATTTTTTATATATACTCTTCTGGTTCGTACAATCTGTTCTCGTGATTCTGTGCTCCTAATGCCCCAGAGGTACAAATAAGTGAAAGTTTCCTTATGTGAATAACTAACAAAATCATGTGCCCGCCCAGATGTGACTAAACGAATACTCATGCATACATACATACAGACATACATATATGTATATACATATGTTTGTATATAGAGAACTATATAATTTCCAACCGCTTGTTAATTAGTTCCACGTTTCCTTTATACCGCTTTATTCAAGTTTTAGGCAGTAATCGTCTAGTTATAATGATGTTTCGTGTACAACAAACATACACACACACATACACCAATACTTTTTTTTTATCAATATTATGCCAAAATTCAAGAGAATTGAATTGTTTGTGTAGCTTTGTTTAATACTTGAAAAACGGAACACCCTAACACTTTCAAACAAAGCCAAATATTTGCTAATGAATTTCTATGTATTATATACTATGTATCTCTGTATGTATGTATCTATGACTATAGTCAAATATATATAGATGGATAGAATAATATTTTGTGTCTATATTTGAAGGCGTGATATATGTTTTTAAAGTATAATGCAAATTGTCTATACATAAGTTGGAAAACATTCTCGTTTGTCTTTTATTTTATTGCGTTTGAATTCTTAGAAATTTCTTCAACAAAAGCTAAAATAATGTATTGCTATAAACAGATTTCCACTTAAAGTTTTTGTACCCTGTACATTTAGAAAAAAAGGGTGCATAGATTCATAAATTATGTATATATATATATTTGTAATCAGCATACTGATCGTGACTGACCAGTCATCAATCTCTGAAAATTTATTATCTTTAAAACTTGACAGTTTATTAAATATTTAAAATTGTTGTCATTGATCAGCATTCGTTTCATTTCTTAATACAGTTGTCAAGCCAAAATTATAGCCTTGACGAATTGAAAATTAACAGAAATTAGAATACTAAAATTATATACGTTTCCAACATGTATATAATCTGTATTTAATTATAATTTAAGCGTTAGATACTTATTTTCGATGATTTCTAAATTTGTTTCCATGTATAAAAAATAATCTATTTTTATTAAATAATAATAAAGTGTGTAAACTTCAAACAACCTATTGTTTATAAAATTTTTCATCATTTCTTACAGTTGGTTCGACCTGTTCCCACATCTATGGAGTTTCATCTAGACAGTGCAGAATACTGCCAGGCACAGCACAAATAAAAAGTAAGTAGGCCGAAAAAAGAACTTCCATAAATAAATTGTAGTGCTAAAAAAGAAAACATAAATAAGGTCAGAGTTGGACTGGACATGACTCCAATGATTGTAATTGAATGCGCGGTCAGCACGTGCTGTTAGCCCTGTTAAAGGTCACTTAAGTTGGCCAAAATGAACTGTGTTAACCTCTTGGTGAACTAATGAAAATGGAAAGCCATTTATTGTCGTTGCAAATGTGTCATAAGTCTTCAGCTTTAGAAGTCTTTTCATTGCGTGTAATTGAGATTAATTCCCTTCAAGTTTGTTTCCCATGGCAATTTTCTGCAATTAAAACTTGTTTGTTTCAAAAAGGGTAATAAGAAATCAATTAAGTCACAAAATAAAAGACTTGAAAGTGCTGCATCAATTGTGTTTCATTTAAAATTCTTTGCCCACAAATTGTTGGTTAATTTATTGCCGTTTGCTTAACTATTAATTGGGCTGTTATTTTTATCGCTAATGATTTAGTAGTGAAAATTAAAGATAAACTTTGTAAACATAATTAAAAAATTACTTATTAAAATAAATTATTTAAATTAAATGTTGAAATGATAGAAAGAAAATCAATTAATGAATAGTATTTTATAAGATCTAAAACTTTTGCTTATTTTTATAAAATTCTATTGCAGGTAATCAAACCTCGAATAAGGCCGTGGATAGCCTCAGAAAACGCTGTCAACTTTTCGGAAGTCGATGTAAGATATCAGACCAAAGCGTGGACAGCTGAGATAGTGACAGAGAAGGTCATTTAGCCCGAGCGTGGGGATAACGAATAGATCTAAAAGATAGACACAAGATAAAGGTCTGAGGAGAACGCAGTTCATATCACGGAAAGAACAATCCAAGTGTGAAAAAAGAGACGCAACGAAAACAAAAATTGTAATTCGAAAGGAGTTAAGGACGGAGCGTGAACCAAGAGAATATAAATTATAATTTCATTTAAATTGGAATCGCGACATTTGCGATATTGAACAGGGATTTTTGATAGACGTCTATTTGGGTTAATTTGTTAGACGAAGTTAGACAGAGAGGAATCCAAAATTGTGTACTTAATTATTGAATTACTAATTTATACTTAAAACAAAAACTAATAAGTTTTAACGAATCGTCTAATTATATAACATATATATATACATACATATACATCATATATTTTTTTACAAAAAGATACATCTAAAAAGAAAGTCTAAAAACTTCTACTAAGCTGAATTTTGTCGACTTATTAACAAAAAGAAAAAAATCTTGTAACTTCCCAAAGTCAAATCAAATCAAATTTTTAAATTAGCCCAGATAATTTTGAAAATTTATTTATATAAACAAGAAAATTTAAGTAAAATTAATAGAAACCGAATTGATAATTTTGAGTGATTATACAAGCTATATACTAATTGTAATACTTACACTTGAACCGGTCTGATCTGATTTGTAAAGTTAATTAAGTTAAGCATCAAAATGCGTCAAAAAGATCTGCGCCCAGCACCTGCTCTTATTGAGTATAAGGGCATGAAGTTCCTAATCACCGATCGACCATCAGACATAACAATTAATCACTACATTATGGTGAGTACATCTGATCGATAAAACAATGAAACGAATAATTCAATTGATCCAATTTCTTGGCTTACAGGAGCTTAAAAAGAACAATGTTAATACTGTGGTGCGTGTCTGCGAGCCCAGCTACAACACGGATGAGCTCGAGGCCCAGGGCATTACGGTCAAGGATCTGGCCTTTGATGACGGCACCTTTCCGCCGCAACAGGTTGTTGACGAGTGGTTTGAGATCTTGAAAGATAAGTAAGTTCATTTCACTTAACATTCTCGAATCACATTCAGTTTCACTTTTTTCACTTTTTAAAAGCAAAACTCATTCATGTATATTATTTAATGATTAGTTTGTATATACATTTAAAATATACATATAATTTATTAAGATACATCAAGTTCTGATTTACATAAGCGATACCAAAGTTGAATTTTATCAATTTATTCAGTATTATTATTTGTTGCTTTGTACACTGACAAGTAAAAAATTAACAAAACTGAAGAAATAAAATAATTAAAGAACTCCCGAGCTGCTAACAACATTCGAATTGCTGTGCCTTCAAATTGAAAACCAATTGTAAAAACATATGTAAATTATTATTAAATAAATAGAAATACGCACACACACACACACCCACACACACACTCATGCAGAATAGAACCATTTCCTGTAGTCCTCGCTTAGGCTTTGCTAATCATACGCTGTCTGTTTTTTTAGTACTTATTTGGTTAAATCTTTATAACGGATTCCTTAAATTCTTCAGTCTGTATATATTTAGTTGTATCTTCATTTCAATTAGTTTATCCCACTCACTTTCAAACAAAAAGAAAATATTGTACTTTTGGTAAACTTACCCACATCCTTCCTTTTTCTATATGTGAATATATACTCAATATATATGTATATCAATATATATGTATGTTTGTGTATGTATGACGTTTCGTTTCTTGGTTTGTGTGCTATTATCCGCTGGCTAGTTTTAGAAAGTCCACAAGCGCCACACTATCCTACTACAGACATAAGCGTTTCTCGCTTAGACACATACCAAAAACAGCTCCAATGACAGCAGCCACAGCCCGAGCCAGAGCGAGTCTCCCATCAGCAGCAACCACAGCAATAACAACAACAATAACAACAACAGCAAGAACAACAGCTACAGATACAGATAAAATGCCCCTAACAGCTTATGAAACTGATACAAGCGATACAGCAGCAGCAGCAGCAGCTATATTTAATAATACTACATTTGTTGATAATGAGACTTGTCGGTAAGCGTAGATCCATCCCAATGCTTTGTAAACGTACGTTCAACTAAAACAGTACATGCAACAATTTAGACTCTAAATAATAATAATAATTAATAAAAGCCAAATTTAGTATTGCTTAAGTATGTTTATTATTACAACTATTCCAAGTCTTTTTACACAATAATATACCTATTTTGTGACTCATTTATCTCATTGTACACTTGCTCTTATCGCAGATACCAGCAGAATCCCGAGGCTTGTGTTGCCGTTCACTGTGTCGCTGGTCTAGGACGTGCCCCCGTTTTGGTTGCCCTTGCACTCATCGAATTGGGCTTGAAATATGAAGCGGCTGTTGAGATGATCAGAGAGTGAGTCATTCAAATTGAATCACAATATCATTTATAGCATATATTTATGTTTTATGTTTCCATTTTAGCAAACGACGCGGCGCTATCAATGCCAAGCAGCTGTCATTTTTGGAGAAATACAAGCCGAAGGCGCGACTAAAGCACAAAAATGGCCACAAAAATTCATGTTCTGTGCAATAGATTTCCAAAACCATATGTATATTCCCACCAGATAAAAAGTGTTCATTTTTTCAAACAAAAAAAAACCAAAAAAAAAAACAAATGGAATGAAATAATTAAACGAAATGGAAAACAATTAAACTGTAAAACTATCCAAGATACCAGAAAAACACGCTATACAAAATGCAGCCCCAGTTATTATAAAAAGCAAAAGATAAATCCATAAACATCCTCAACTTGTATGTATTAATTAATGTAACTTATGTTTATTTTATTTCCCAAACAAACAACAAATAATTGAAGAAAATGTAACGCAATTCTAATATTTTTTCAAGCCCATTTACGCCCATTAAATGGTTGTAAGTGGGCATATATATTATATATATATAAACATAAAAGTAACAGTAAAACAAGTTAAAGTAATAGTAGATTATATACCCATAAACTGTATCGAAATCAATTGAACATACTGTCAAGGGTCAGGTACCATAGCAATATATTTAGAAAAGATGAAGAATACAATAACTGAAATACAAAAAATTCAAAACACAATGTTAGACAGCAAAAAGAGTTATAGAAAGCGCTTAGCATTACTATACAATTATGCATTATAAACCAGGGACACGAATAGTATGCAGCTAGTGAAAGAAGCATCGAATCGGCTTATAAAAACTAATCGCTGCATTTGATGATTGATGATACTGTACGACCGTTCACACAAATGTACTTAAAATTGCATGTTTAGTTTAGCGTTGGGTCCATCCCATTAAAAACTATGTAACTTATTTCATGGTGAGAAAATATATTCTAAACAAAAAGTCTAAAGCCTACAATACATGACGAGTGGTAGCAACGAACGTGAATCTAGAAGATACTATCTTAAGCCAGATTTTATATTGAAAATTGTTTATTTTATTATGTATGCTTCATGGAATGCAAATGGTCCTATCAATTTTTGCTTTCGCTTCTTTTTCTGTGTACTATACCAAGCTCCAAGTTGTATAACTATTTATATATACATGTCTTACTTATTAAAGCATACACAATATTCAATATCAAATACAAATACATTACATAAAAATTTTTACATTAATGACTACATACATTTAAATAAATATACGCAACAGTTGCAATACTACGACAACAAACAACAGATAAAGAACAAACCACAAATTATAGGCAAACAAAACACTTTGAAGAAAAATTGAGAAAATGAACATGAAAAGAAAAATGAAACAAACCTTATATAACAAATTTAACAAATTATAGTGAGGATAAAGCAAAAATTACAAAAATATAATGCTTACAATTAATTTATCCAATATTGAATTGTAATTTTTTAAAATGTTAGTCATTACAATGAAATAAAAACGATATAAAAAATTAAACGCTTTGTAGATAATTTAAAGTTTTGTTTTTCTGAGTAAGTATTAATAATGTACCCACTTGCACTTTGTGCAGAAATATTCAAACATCCGAGGACTTCTTTTAACCAAGAGGATCAACAAAAGTGGATCGCCAAAAGATTAAATAAACAAGTTACCCACCCAGAGGACGCATTTTCTGGCAACTTAAAGACAAGCAATCAATTTTCCTGTTGGAAATGATTATTAATGCATTGACTTTTCACCTTCAGCTCATAAAATATCTTTGAAGTCAATTCGCTTGGCAAATAAAAGTCAATTAATATTTAACGATGTTTCTCTTTATTTTTGCATACGTAAATAAATATATTGATAATAATTACAACTAATAACTTTTACATTTGTTATTTTTCTTATTCTTTTTCTGTGAGGGGCACACACTCGGTTCGCTTCGATGCCGGATTCCTCTTTGTGTACAGAATTACTTATTACAAACTCCGTACTGTAAACTTAAAATCTCAAAGCGCGTACAGTTTCGTCAATATATGTATGTGTTGCTCTTGATTTTACGATATTATTTAATTCAATGATATACATAGGAATAGTATGTGTCCTCAAAGTAAAAAAGTAGTTCTAAATATAGCAAAGGATATTCCAAAAATTTTAGTTTCTTTCATAAATTGCGCACAATTTTCCGTTTTTGAGAACAGAATGCCTGCTGTTAGCTAACAGTGGTCTAGTAACATGTGTGGTGAACTGTGCTATGTTAGCTAACACTGGTGTTAATTAACAGCAAAATGTAAATGGTTTAGCTGAATTTTGTGATTTTAAATTATACAAAAACTAAAATTAGTAATAAGAATAGTAAGTCAATGTTTATTACATTTTGTTCAGTTAATTGTGTATTCATGTGTTTTGCACTCAATTTAGAAGCTATGCATCAAAAAGTCGAATAGCCAAATGAATGCCGAGCCGTTAGACAGACTAGAAACAAATTTTATTATTTTGGGATATTCTTTTGATTACCATTTCTTTAGTATGGTTGCGCGCAAAGCACCGAAATAAACGTTTTTAGAATAATGCAAGCAGTTAAAGTATTCAAAATGTTTGTGATATTTGTTGAGAGGCAAGTGGAAAGCAAAAACTTAAACTATACATACATGTGTAAAAAAATATATGTACCCTCGCATTTCCACTTTTTCTGTAATTATTTATCTCTTCTTTTTTTATATACATTACAATCTTTTCACATTAGCACATCTTCGATTTATACACAAAATTCGTTTTAAGAAAATTAAAATACTACTTTTCATAATCATTTAAGTAAACACATACATGGAAAATAAATACATAATTGGCAAATTAATTAAATTATGGTTAATGTTGAGTAAATAAAAAGCTGCTTTGGAACTAACTGACCATAGTAAGGTGTTTGTTGTTGTTGTTGGTGTTGTTCTTGTTACTGGTTGTTGTTGTAGTTGTTGTTTGTGTATAGCCTAAAAGTATAGCCGCCGTTGCACAAGCAAAACAGGTGAAGATTTCATAATTAATAATAACTACTAAATTTAAACATTTTACTACAAGTATTTACAAATCACAGCTACAAACACTAAGGACAGCGGGCGTCGCCAGTGTTGCATAACATCATCATCATCTCATCATCACCATACAAACAAAAAAAAAAACCCTTTACTTTTTAATGTATTTTGTGTGGTTTTCGTTTTTGTTGCATATAAATATAGTATGTAATCATAATAAACTAAAACTGTAAAATGAAATCATAGTCCGGCGCCTTTTCTCTTTCATACGTGTGTAGTAGTAGCACTAGTGTGTGTGTGTGTGGGAGTGTGTGTGTTACGTTTACAGCCAACCTCCTTTACGGCCAAACAACAAGGAACTAACTGAACCCACAAATGACTGTGTTATGCTCTGTGACGCCGCTCTGGAGTCATTATCACTGCTCCTGGCGGCAGTTGCTGATGCCGCCGCCGCTGCTGAAGCTGCGCTGCTGTCCGAGACCTTGCCAAGATCGGGACGCACACGCCCCCCACCGCCGCCGCCGCCTCCAATGGTGCCCAGATCGGAACGCTGAGCAGCCATGCCATTCTTCAGATTGCGACGCGACTTTTGGCGCTGCATTTGCTTCAAACGCGTTTCGCTGGCCGTGGCAGAGACGCCAGATCCTGCACCGCCCGCTGTTCCCGCTGCAGTTGCTCCTTGGGTTGGTGTTGAATGCTTCTGGGGTTTCGTTGTTGCTGTTGCCTTGGGCTTCAATTGCAGCACAATGCCCTGATCATCGCTATCCTCGCTGTTGTAGGCGCTTGTTGTTGCACTGCTGCAACTGGGCATCATTGTTGTTGTAGTGTGTTGTGGATCCTCCTCCTCCTGCTGCTCCTGCTGCTGGCGACTTGAGTCCACGGTGCAAGACACCTTTGATTTGTGCGCGATCAAAGTGCAAGTCATCCGCAATGCTGTTGCTGCTCGTATGCAAGCTCTGCAGACTCTCTGCCCCGCTGCTGCAGCTCAGTTGGGAGAGCGGGGAGCTGCTGCGATTGGCAATGCCCGTGCCAAGATTGCGCTGTGCACTGATTATGTTCTCCAGTCCAATGCTCTCCACCTTCTCGATCAGATTCAGGGATCGCAGCGCTCGTCGCTCCAGATGCGACAACATGACCTTCTGCTGATGCTGCTGCTTGGCCAGATTCCGCTGCAGCTGGACATCGCTGGGTCCGACCAACTTGCGCCGGATCAAATCCGCACCAGATGACAGCAGACCGAACAGCGGCTCTGGCGATTGGCCACGTGGTGGCGATCCCTCCGGACTGTTGCAGGGCGTCACGGTCGGCGAGTAATTGGGACCAGCGGGCGTGTTCAAGGCACTGGGCGTGACCGCCTTAATGCCGCGCTCGTTCAACATGCCGGCCAGGCCCAGATTCACCGAAAATGTGGAGCAGGAGTTCTTCCTCGACATGCCAGCGCGTGGCGTGGCGGGACAACTGTTGACGATAAAGATACAAATTAATATTAAATAAAGTTCATCTTTGGCAGGCATTAAAACCCTAACCGAAACCGTGACCCTTAACCGGTTATAACCGATTGAAATTTAAAACCGTAACTGAAAAACAATTTTTATTTGACTGAAACCTTTAGACCGCTACTCTGTAATCCGAAATAACCGTTTAGTAACCGTTTCATTTATTAGGGTTAATTTCGGGTTTTCATACATCCAAAAAAAAATGTGTGAATGAAACATGAAGAAAGTAATGCCTTTTTAATTATTATTATTATCATATCAACATAATTATTTTGCAAACCAAACCATACTGGTATTTTAAAACCGAAACATACAAAAACCGGTTCACCGTTTCGAAACCTTTATTCAAAGACTTTGCGTAACCGATAACCTAAATGCGAACATTACCGAATCCGTAACTGAAACCGATCTTAAGCACTGATAAATTGATTGATTGATTGACTCACCTTGGCTGTCTGGATGTCGATGTGGAGGCCATGCGCGAGGACACCTGTGACTGCGACAGGAAGGACAGGTCGTTGACGAATCCATCGTCCGGATGCATGACCATGCTGTTCGTATATGTGTATATGCAGCCAGGCGCCTCGAACTGCTTGCCGAGGCCGAGCTCCTCGCTGACGTCCTCCTCCACGTCGGACAGAGTGTACATCTGCATGCCCAGATCGTCCAGACCACGTCCGCCGCGTATGGTGACGCCTGGTCGCTCCTCCAGGAGGCCGCTGAGCGTGGGCGTCGCCAGGCGGGACCAATGATGCAGCGTCTGGGAGCCCTCCATGGGCTTCACAATCTGTAGTTTCTCTGGAAGACGCCACTGATGCGTGGTCAGGCCCGATGAGCCCGAGCCCGTCGACATGATGCTGTCCGGCGTGCGCACGCCCATGGGCAAGCCCAAGCCAGCGGCTTGTCCCGCCTGCGTCAGTCCACATCTGCCCTGATGGGGCTCATCATAGTTGTAGGTGCCGAGTGGAGCGTACGAGAGCATTGCCCGCCGCGCCAAGACCTCAGCGGGCGTCAGACGCTTGAGAGCCGCCTCCAGTTCCTTGGCACCTGGCGCACCAGGCACACCAGATGGCTGCGCCGGATAACCGTCGTCCGACTGCGAGTTGAGGCTTTCATTGGAGAGCGTCTTGAGGCCGAGCGAGTTGCTGCTGCCGCCACTCGCGCCGCGGTAATACGATCCGGCCGGATACGCCATGGATGCCATGCGCGGACCCGAGGCACTGCTCATGGACATGGCACCCAGCTGTGTCATGGACACATTGCCACTGTCCATGTAGTTGCCACTCTTGGTGGCACAGCGCACCGTGTCGAATGCCCGCTTATAAGGCGGCGGGCCATAGATGCTGCTGGAGCCAAAACTGGTTGCCATGCCGCCTCCTCCTCCTCCGCCCGGCATCTGTGACATCATGCGACTAATGCGATCCGCACAGCGTTGACTGTCACCCGAGATGCCCGAGTCCAGGCTGTTCTCCGAGTACAGCGAGGACTCCATCAGTTCCGACTGCAGTGACTCCACGGCCACAGCAGCCGCGGCTCCATTGTTGCCCAGGCCACCCAGGAAGGAGCTGCGTGCCTGCGGCTGCGATCGCTTGCGCTGTTGCTTCAACTGATCCTGGGCAGAGTGCAGCAGGGCCAACACTTCCTCGTAGCGCTGCTTGAACTCCACCAGCTCCAGGGCAAGTGCATTCTGGTTCTCCTTGGTCACGTGCAGCAGCGACAGATGCTCATCGTTGTCCTGGGTGAGTTGATGCAATCGCATCTCTGCCTCCGCCAGACGCGCCGTCAAACTGACAATCTGTTCATGCTGCAGGCGATTCTCCTCCCGCTGCCGCTCCAGCTCCAAGCTGATGTTATCGTACTGGGAGTTGGCATCACTCAGCTGTGCACTTATGTCCGCCATCAGTCGCCGCTCGTGCTCCTCCACCTCGTCCGTCTGGTGGGCCAGTTGAGTCGCCTCGCACTTGAGCGATTTGTTCTCATCCAGCAGAGAGTTGACCTTCTTCTGCAGCAGATCCAAGGTGATGGATTTGGACATTGTGGGTGTATCTAGGGGTAGATGAAGACCGAGTTGTTAGTGTCATTTATCCTGCACAGTCTCCACATCTGACTGGACTTACCCGCATCTGTGCCATCGTCGGAATCGTTGGTCAGCACCGAAATCAGTTCGTTCTTCTTGTGCAGCTCGTGCAGCAGCTGGGCACGATCATCGTTGGCGGCCTTCAGATCCGTTTCCAGGTCGCTGACACGCGCCTCGAGTCCATTGTTTTGTGTTAGCAATTCCTTGCCAATTTGCACAGTCAACTCCAAATCCTTTTCCTTCTCTTCCAGCAGACGCGTCACGGCTTCAATGTCATCGTAAGCGCGAGTCATCTGGCTAACACGGTTACCACATAGAACTGCAAGTGCAAAATATGAAAATATTCCAATTAAACACACAATTTATAAATAAATAAACAAATAACAAAGGTTGGTTAATCGTGTTTGGTCTATCGATAGCCAGGGTTGGATTACATCATATGCGATACGCTGGCTTAAACTATCGTCATGAACTTATCGAATTGACAAGGCTGCCAGATCATTGCGTAATGGAAAGAGACCACAACAAAAAACAGAATAGAGAAACAACAACAAAGTACCTTCCATCAGCAATTGCTCATTCTGCTGGTCCCGCTCTCCCAACCCGAAGGCCAGCAGCCCACATTCATGAGATGGCGTTGCCATTGCCGTTGTTGTTGTTGCACTACCACCAGCTGAGAACTCGAGTTCATCCTCGTACTCAAGTTCATCGTCTATAATGCAAAAGTCGTCGTGCCAATCGCTAGACGCTTTCGTTTGGCATGCAGCAAAATTGCATTCCTCTAAGCAATTTGCCGTTGCATCCACAATATCCACAGCATCCACATCAGTTGCTAAAAATCGATACATGCTGCTGCTGCCGGCAGCAGGCGCCACATTGACAACTTCCTCTCTCTCCATTCCTGCATTGTTTACGTGCGTCATGGTCAAAATAGGTCTTTGTTTTTTAGCTTTTATTCAGATTCTATTACTGATTCCCTTAGTCATTAGCATTTCCTGTGCACTTCTTTCTATAAATATTTAAATGTGTTGCGTTTTTCTGCTTTTATTCTGCGGTGTATTATGTAATATTTTAAGCGATTTCATTATAAAATCCGCTGCCAAGGCACTTGATTTGTTTGGTGGTTTTGTGGTTGGTGGTGGTGCAAATTTCCACCAGGTGGTTTCTCAAGTCTTTCAATTTTCGCTTGTTGTCGTTTTCCCCTTTCATTAGTCACATGAGGTTAACTATTTATTTGTACGAATGATTTGCAAAAGCAATAAACAGTTAAAGTAATTGCTAAATTAATGCGAATTGTCTGAAGTCAGCAGAGAAACTGAAACCGAAACTGTCATGGCAATTACTCTCCCGCTCTCTTTTCTCACTGCCTCTCTCTCTCCACCCACTCTGCGCGTGCTGAGTGTGCGCAATATCGATTGAACCGCTTTGTTTGTCTTGTTAACTTATTTTTAACAGAGTACAAAAAAAAAAACCTTGCTTGAACTTCTAAACGAGTATTCTGATATTTATAAATTTAGCTGTGAGCGCAGTTTAAAAACTCTCAAATTCAAAGCCACTTCTTGAATGCGCGACGCACACACACACACTGACACAGGCAGCGAGCAGTGACTGCGGCGTCGACGCGGCAGAGGACTGAGCAGCGGCAGCGCAGCAGCTGCACCAACCAGACGGCACGGACAGAAGTAAAAGGCGTTTTCCCAAAGAGAGCTCCGAGTGAAAGGAAAAATGTTTGGTGAAAAGTAATGCAACAACAACAACAGCTGTCGATTCTATGGGAAATACAAGTAATAAATATATACACAAATGGGCAAACTCACGTGTCGAAAATATTCACTCAGATTTGTTTTTGGTTTTTGCAAACTTTACGCGCGTTTCACTTCACTGGGCAACAACAACAACAACACACGTTACAGCTGGTAGTAAACACATTAGCCTTGTGGCTGTGGCCAGTCCAAAGGTTGTGAGACATTAACAAACGCAAAAAAAAAAGAACAGATACAGCTTTCAGCGGAATTCTAGGGTATAACACTGCTAGCCAGCCAGCAGGGCAAACGGCGCTCCAAACTCGTGACGGAGATTGACTCACACACACACAAACACGCACTTTAACATTCACAAACGCGCAAATCGAGTCTTGTTGTTGTTGTTGGACGGGCCTCAGGAGGGTTAAATATCTTTTACTTGCTTTTTAGTATTTACTGCGCGCTTATTTTTTACAATTTTTATTTATAAAATATATCAATGGAAATCTCGTTTACATTTTGACAATTTTCTCTAATTTTTATACAATTACAATTGGCACGAATTGTGTAATTTTGCGGATTGGCACGAGAAACGAACGCACAGAGTGAATGAAAATTTGCTGTGCTTTGTTGTTGTATTGGAATCCACCACCAAAAACATGGCATCCACACAAACGAGAGCGAGCTCTGTTATGGCTCTGTTGTTAACGAGACTGTTATGTTAACAAGAATGAGAGAGTGCGCAAGAGTGACTTGCGGCATTGCCAGCATAAACAAATTGAGCGCGCAATTTTAAATGTAGAAAAAGGCCGGTTAAACCAAAAATAAAGATAGAAAACAGACAGATTTTTTTTTAAATTTAAGTTTTTTGGCGATCTAAAAATTAATATATTAGATGACACATACTCGTAGGTTTATTTGATAAATTGTATAAGCGACTAGAACAATGAAAAAAGGATGAATAAAGGATAAAGTAAAATAAATTTAAAAAAAGTCATGAATAAAAATAAAAAACCAATTTTTTCATGATAGGGGACGTTTTAAAATTTTTCCGGAAATCGCAGACAAATTGGCATCACTGGATAAATGTTTAATAAATAATACTGATATAACAATGCAAATAAAGAGTTTATCTCTTTTTTATTATCTGCAATATTTGCTACGTTTTGCCGGCTAGACAAATCTGTGTAGAATTATGAATTTTCTACCTATTCCAAATCCCAAATCCCATTCATGCTGAGGGCGCGGAAAGCATCACGGGTCATTTTCCACATATCCCGCATTTCCAAGGAAGACCGCATCATAAAAACAATACAAAGGTCAGGTAGAAAATACAGATTAAACTTAAACTCTCAGCAGGGTGATTTAAGACGAAAATTCAAGATAAAGTAAATAGAAATACAAATTTTCGAGTGCTTTCAATATGGTCTGTGCGTTCAACTAATAGACTAGTAAATAGGTTATTAAATAAACACGTGCCTGAGATCCATTAACAACGTGAAAATTCAATTAGTATACATCTGAGATTTTTATATCCCCGTCAAACTTGGCATAACACAAGTTTCTAGCCAAGTTGACGCTATACTTCAATTTTGTTCGATTAAAGTATAATTGCAATTGTCATTAAGATTCTAAAATTACTCTCATGGCAACTATTCCTTTGCAGTTTTCCCAGGAGCATTAATAACTCTATTTTCTTATAGCTGAAGTGGTAAAAAGACAGGCGATAAGTATTCTCTTAATTATTGCTTAGACATTAATGGCTTTTTGTCTTGACGCCAATAGAGCTTGATGTCTAAGAGCTTCGCCCTTTTTATTGCTATTGGCAAAACAAAGAAAAAGAAACAAAAAACGATGTGAAGAACTTCAATTCAACTTCTTCAAATGACCCGCAATTAGCCAAGTTAGTCAGTGAGTCTTACTATCTTCGCTGATTGACTAAACTGTGCGATAAGAACAAAAAAACGTAAAGCACTTGACACTAAATTGAAATGAATATAAAAAAGCGCTTATCACAATTGCAGGTGCTTTATAAGACGATGATATCATGTGGCTTTCAACGGAACCGAATAAACCTTTTTTACCCAACTCTGACATTAGTTTTTTAACTTTTTAATGAACTTGCTAAAAAGCTGTTAAAATGTTTGTATTCTAAACAATAAATTAGTTAATGGCGTATTTATAGATAGTACTCAATTAGCAGATACCCTATGAGGAAAATTTATTAGTTTAATGAATAACGTTTGTCACAAGATGAAATAGTTTAATATAATTTTACTTCAAATCCATTTAGTATCTGTCTTTAAAGTTGTCATTATTGTGATTAAATTTTATAATGATAATTATTAAACCCCTTTTACTGCCCTTCTTAAATGAGCACAAAGAAATTCGATAATGATTTACGCAAATGACGGCCAGCAAAAAAATAACAAAACAAATACAAAGTCTGAACTTTTTAGCAAGTAATAGGAGCTAGAAATAACAAATGTTTAGGTTCGTGTTTCTACACACGTCGGCCAGCGCAGCACAAAGAAAAAAAACAAACAAACGTAAAAAAAAGTGAGAAAATTAATCGAGAAAACATTATTCGACGGCCAAGTTTAACAGCCGAAATCGATAAGATAAAAGCTAAAAGCCGACAAGTCGAGAGGCTTTTTGAAAACGCATTCGCTGCACTCTGCGCTGATAAGATATTTCTGATAAGAGGCCCTCCTCTTAATGTCGATCAGACAGGTGTGGCCTAATGATTTCAAGATGACCCTGAACTTAAAGTTCAAGAGAATAATTCTAAACTACAAATGAGAAATTGTATGTCAAAGTCTATGAACTGTATTTATTATGAACTAAAGTCAATCAATTGTAATAAGCAAACAATCATCTTTAAAATGAATGTGAGGCAAAGAAAACTACAGTTGAGAATGCTCGATAAGCAGTTGCCCAGTATCTTCTAGCTATAAGGAACATTTAAAACGCTTTAACTTGGCCTAGAAAAGTAATCTTTATCCATATTTTTAAGACTTTTACATATTACTTTTCTCAACATATCTGTTTTTAATGCATATGTATATTTATATTTCCAAAGCGAAAAAACATAAAATTTCGTGGAGGCACTTGTCAAAATACTTATTTTTTCGAAGCAACCGCCAAGCATTCAAAATGTTCGCTATTTCTAATCAATTTCAGCATTAAATCTATCGAGTGAGAGTTAACGTATCAAAATAAAAATGTTTAGAAAGCTAACAATAATTTTTTACATGGAAATTAAAATGATTTCATTCTTCACGCATCTAAAAGTGACTTAAAATACAATCGTTTTAAAGTTTGAACTGTTTTAGTTATTTGAACTCATTTATTGATATTTCACACCTTATATTTTAGGCATCTAAAAGTAATCTTTAAAGCTGCATTTTGGGCCAAATTGCTGCTTACCTTTGTTGGTCAAGAGACTGCGCACAACTTTGAGGCAATTCGTGCCATCGACATTCTTGGACGCATAGTACATGAGCTCCCAAGAACTCGCCGCCTGCAGCAGCTCTTGGGGCAGCTCAAAGTTGGGTCCCTCCGGGGGCAAGGCACCCGTAATGGGGCTGGGAGTTGGAGTGCTGGGCGTGCTGTTGATCTTGGAGCAGCCAGGCTGTCCCTTGGCCGCAAAGTCATGCAACAGGGCCAACATGGGAACAGAGACGGAAGTCGATGGCTGCTCTCTGGGCGTCGACTTCATCTGTTGGACAATCACACGCATGCGTTCAACGGCCTCCAACTCGAGTTCGAGGCGTGTGGGCGCCGGTTCAGTGCCATTGACAATCGCCGATAAGGAGGCGGCGGCACAGGAGCTGCTTAAGCTGTCCAAACTGCTGTCGAGTTGTTTGTCCAACTGTTGCAACTTGTCGGCTGTGCGTTGACAATTGCTTTCCAGATGCTTGCCCAACAGTTTGTACGTGTTCTCAAAGTGTTTGCTCGCATTCGACGGTTGTTTGCTGATCGTGGCTATCGAATCCGTCGAGCAGCTGGAACAGTTGGATGCCAAAGAGTTCAGTGAGCTGCTGCTGATGCTGCTCCCCAATCCTGTGCTGTTCATCATCAAATGCGACTGCTGTCCGCAGTTGTTCGCCTCGAGGCCAGCGGCAAAGTTGAGCCTGTAATCATCCAATTCATCCAACTCCGGCTCCGTCTCTGACTCCGACTCCATAATCATTTCATTGATAATGGGCAGCATTAGACTTGTTGTTGTCGTTGTGCCCGGTTTGGCATGTTGAGGTTGTTGTTGCTGTTGTTTCTGCTTTTGTATGTTGTTGTTGTTGTTAAATAGTGACATTTTGTTGCTGTTTTCTGTTGTTTTCCAAGCAAGCGCATTGTTTGCTTTAGTTGAATTGCTTTTTTGGTGTTTTTTTTTTCTTGTCTGTCTTTGTTTTTCTATCTTTTTTGCACACGAAGAATTTTTGAGTTCGCAAATCGACAAAGAAGTGAAAATGTGGTTGTTAGAGAGTGTCAAAAGATGTCTGTCAAAAGCGCCAAGGTTGCCAGAGAGCACAAAGCTGACCAGTGTTGGCTAACGTTTTGTTAAGCTGCTATCAGAACGTTGCAAATCAAGTTTTCAGCTTTTAAAATGTATAGTTCTTTGAACAGACACCCTTTGACCTATTCTGCAGACGCCGCAATATTGACTGCGCACTTTATTTATTAATTATTGGTTTTTTTTATGACTCGCTGACACAATAAACACGTATTATCTTCATAGACATTGACTTTATCAATTGGTCTTGGTCTATTTTTGTTTATCTCTTCACACTTGCTGTGCACAACTTGTGCAAGAGAGAAGCGGAAAAAGAGAGAGAGAGAGAGAGAGCGAGTGGCAATAAAGGCTTTATTAAAACAATGGCTAATTGCAAATAGCTAATTTTTCATATGCATAACACAACTCTGCCAAACTGGCATTCCACTTCAGTTTGCAGCATTTACATACAATGCGAGTGAAAAATATTTCAAAATTTAAAAACAAACATAAATAATAAAAACAACTTCACACACAAGAGTGGACGGAATGAATGAATAACAGAGAGACTTTGGAAACTGTTTTAAGGCGTCGTCGATTAGGAAAATGTCGAGCATAAAACAAGTTTACAAAATTAGCCAGTTTCCAAATGATGATGCGCCTTTCCATCCGCTGGAATCTGGCCACATGTTGACGATCACGTAGCTCTTAATGCCTTTCTTTTGTGTAGGTAGAACACCAAAGAACGTTGAGACCAGAGGATGCAAGAATGCAGAGTTTAAAAAAAAACGTGGGCTGGGTTGGGTCTGTAATGTGGTATGTCCGCATCTGAAGAGACTGGGGAAATGATGCAACATTAAGTTAAGAGTGCTGCTATCTACCAAGTCTGCTTGAAGGCTGTTGTTGAGCTCAATAACTATCAGATCATATTTAATACTCCAACAGAGTGAAAGAAAATTGAGCTGAACTAGAAATAAAACTACCGTTGAATACCGTTGAAGTTTGTGCCAAATAAACAAGATGACCAGCAATAAATACAAGATTGAAGCAAAAAAATTAGTAGAGCAAGTATGAGATACCCTTTTAAATCTCTCAAGAGATGAATGAATTCCCACCATTCCAATTTCTTTCCTCTTTCCTTTGGCAAATCTCATTTCCGTAACATTTTGCTTGGAACACAGGTAAGAAACGAAAAAGAGACCTGACAAGGTTTATGAGACAACCTTGACTGCCTTTTTGCATTACAATACAATAAAAATCCCTCACTTTTAAAAACATGAATGAATCAACGCAAATAATTTTGAATAATGTGGTCGCAGAGCCAGCAAAAAAAAACAAAAAAGAAAAGACAAAAATGCTGCCCGGTGAGATTTGCAGTTAATTTGATTCTCTAAAAAAATTTCACTTGACATTTTTGTAATAATCCAATGCATGGAATTTTTATCAAACACTTAAAAGCAGTATTAGAAAGAGTGTAGAGAAATGCAGCAAAATTCTGCTATCGAATTGCATCAAAAAATGTTGTATATAAACCTCATTGCGGTTCATCGACATTCAAAAGGCGTAGAGCTCTCAAATTAAGTTGATGTATTCATTTTTATGAGTCAGACTTAAAAGGTAAGCCTTGGCTATAAGGTGGAAACAGGGAACGAGGTAAATTACGTTATCGCATTGCCAATAAAGCATATGACAAAAATGTGTGAGCGGCTTAAGAATCGCACAGGTTGATTGCCTAATTGGTTGCTGATTGACAAATGGAATTATGTAAACAAAACTGAATAAATAACATATGTACATGTACCCATACATAAATGCATATGTATTTATGAGGGAAAAATACACAAAATGTAAAAAATGCCAATCAATCGTGCACACGCGAAAATGAAATGAAAACGGTAAAAAAGCTGCTGCTAAATAAGACAAACTTTTGTAGTTTGTTTGTAGTTTTGATGTTTTTTTTTTAGTTCACATCAACTTTCACAAAAAGTTGTTGGTAATTAATTGCATTGGCAAAAGTTGGGCGCTGCTTCTGCTTATTATGGTCAAAATTTAAAACAAATGCACACAGCTTGAAAAGGAGTTGCATCGTTAAACGCTAATCAACACTGCTAATAAGTAAGTTCCGTGCCGGGTATAATAACAACGAGCTCCCCAATTTGCAAATGCAACAAAACAATTTTCAATTGAATTTTAAGTTGCATTTAATAACAAAAACATGAAATCACTTTGCGCTCCATTTTTCTGCGCTAATTGTTTTGGTTGCAATGTGAATGTCCTACCTAATAGGCCAGTGACACAGCACAGAAGAGCGAAAGAGACCAAAACAAAACCCAGACTACCGTTGGCAGCGCACTGCGGACACTTTCTGAGGTGTAGTGTTGTAAAATGACGTAATTTATGTATGTCACCTCGGCTACATTTGTGTTTGCAAAAGAAATGTGCGGACATAATCCACATTAAACACACACACACACACCTGACACAAATTTTTGCCACTTTGTGCATTGTGTTTTGTTCGCCGGCAGCTTAACACCAATAAATAAGCAACTAGTATGTAGGTCTGGGGGAAATGATCCGCAATTAAATGCGCCTAATAGCTTACAACCAACAACAACAACAACAATTTGTATTGCGGTTTATTCTCTGTGGTCCGGCGTCAGCGGATGAGTAATAATCAAAACGGTACGCGCTTTTTGCCTAAAGACACACACACACCCGTCTGATTGATGCGATACACGGAAGAGGCAGCACAGCAATTGCTGATAATGATTAATCAACAAACTGGCCACAAGAACAACTATAACTGGATAAGCGGCATTTCCACAATGCGCAACGGTAAATAGTAGAATTACAAAAGCCACGCACACACATACGTGCACGCAAGCAAGCAAGGCAACAAACACAGTCAAACAAAAACAAACAGCTGCAGCTGTGTAGGAATGTGAGAATGCCAAATGAGCGGACAAAACGGACAGACAATATCAATAGATGTCGCTTTGGGACTTCACTCAACGCTTGAGCGATTGACTGCCTGTCGACTGCGCTTATCAGCAAGACGAAGTCGACGAATAAGAAACGTAATAAGAAACAGAATAGCGGCAGTAGTCGTACACACATGGTAAACCGATTATGTAAAGCGCAGCGAGCAAATTGGAGACTTTTTGAATGGAAGAGAAATATTGTACAAGGGCATAATAAGCTGAAGCCAGAACAAATTAAGCTGACAGACGATCCCCCTGTCCATGGCCTGTTACAACTCCCACACTTAAGGGCAGAGAAGGGGCAATGTCGACCTCATTCATTACTAAATGTTTACAAACTGGCAGCAAATTCTCTTATTCATAATTCACTCAAACACATGTACATGCACACACACACGCGCACACACTCATCTCTTGTTGCTGTGTGCGTGTATTGTCCTAAAAATAAATTCAGTTGTATGACGCCAGGCGGCGGTAGCAGCAGCAGGCAGGCTTGCCACTTGGAGAAATTCCAAATATTTCGTTTATAGTTTGTGTTATATTTGATTTTTTTTGCACAGTTGTATTGCTTATGTCTTTATTGTATTGGTGAGTTGTATTAATCATGATTTTCGATTGTTTGAGCTTAAGGCAAAACGTTTCGCTTATGGTTTTGCCACACATTTAGCGTGCGCGTTTTTTCGACAATTATTATTTATTTATTTATGTTTGGCGTACATATTAATAATTTCACTGCCACAGTATAGTGGGGCAAACACATTCAATTTTTTGTGGTCCAATGTCGACGTGTGTATATTTATAAATTACATATTAATACAAGACGACGCCCGACGCTAACGAGTTGATTTTTCTTTCTTTTTTGGCACTTTTTATTTCTAGCGGCGCGCCGCCGTCAGTTGGCACAACACACTTTTGAAATGCACAGAGACCGACGACGCACGCGGAATGACAATACAGCAATTCCCCAACCGCCGGCGATGGCTCCACACGAAAGCACTAAACAGCTGTGAGCTTGTGTGAATGCCAAAAGCAGCCGTTTTGTGTGAATCGCAAATAAACAGCTGGTTGTCAGTATGACCAGCAAACACAAATACTAAAATGGCCAAAACTTGGCCAATGGCTGCCACCGCCCATATATGCAAATGGCAGCGGCATATCAAAATATTTCTTTATATATTATTATTAAAGGATAAAATTATGTATTGCCATGGGCTTTATAAGAACTCATAACATAAGAAAAAACAGCTGAAGGCGCCTAAATTATCAGAAACGCTTTGTGTGAATGTCTGTAACAGCTGTTGATGGACAGCATTTACCAACACTGAACGCAAGCCACAAGTGTTGAGTTATGATCGAGTCTCAGATTTGGCGCTCTTTTCAAATGTTATTTGTGTATTAATATAAAAAATAAATATATTATTGAGTAATAAATGTAGTTGTGTAGGTTATTTAAACTTGTAAGTCATTAACACATTTGTTGCTATCAATATATAAAGCAATTTGACGACTTATGAAAGTACTTTGCCAAATTCGTTTGCAAAAAATACATAAATAATACTTTGTCACAAGTTTATTGTTGTGTGAAATAGGAGGCATATTTGCACTCGAAATATCATACATATAGAATTTATTTTTATCCGCTTTGCGACGCACAGATAAAAGAAAATTGCGTTTTGTTTCAAGCGGAACAGATAAACATTTTTAAAGATATTTAAAAATGAATAAAACAAACTACATATACATACGCAAGTATACAAAATCATAAAGAGATTTTCAGAACAAGTTGCTGTCAAAAAACTTTGCAATTTGTTGCTGTCACTGTAGAGAAGAACAAATTGTTCATTGCAAGAATTATTATTTGTATACATACACATATATATTATATACACGCAAGTATTGTATAACCCGAGAGAGCTCTGTGTTTGAGTTTGAAAAGCAAATTAATTTATCTATATGTGTATATGTATATATAAACAATTATAATTGGGCAATTAGGAATGGTGGATTGGGCAATTTATAGTATTGCTTAATAATAAAACATATTGATAAGAAGCCACTTACGAAAATAGTTGAGGCACTCTCTAGTCTGTTCCTTGGTCAATCCGAGACCCTCGACTGGAATGGGCAACGCTGGAGCTGGCACAAACCAATCCTCATTCGCATAGCCCGAGAAATTGGTGAGAAAATCATTTCGTACTTTGTATTTAGGTATTTTTTCCTCCAGCAATGAAAAGATTTCCACCTCCGGCAAATTCTCGCTGCTGCACAAATCTATAAATGATTTGGATAAGTGACACATTAGCAAATGGTTGGCAAATAGTTGTAAAACAAAATGTTAACTCACCAGTTAAGCAACTGGCATCGCAAGTTTGCGGTTTCGTCGGCGTCGGAGTCGACGCCTGTTGCATGAGACGCTTCGACTGGAGCTTGGGCAAATGCTTGCTGAGTGTCGCCTGCGCCGAGGGACTGAGCGGCATCGGGCCGCCATTGGCCCCCAATGTTGCGGATAGCATAAATGTTGAAACTTCTTGTATGTATGTTGTTTTCTCGTTGCTTTGTTATTTGATCTCTAGTTACTCAATTATCGCCCGACGGCCTGACGGTCCAAAGTTTAGCTAGTTTTTCAGCTGCAAATTAGAATGTAAACGGACTTGTTAATTGACTGAAACTCACATGAAACTAATAAGCGTATTTCTATCTTCCCCGTTTCCATAACATTTTCGTTTGCCTTTAGTACTATTTCATTATGAAAGTGTTATCTGGCCGACAGCTGGTTGTTGATAAAGCCCACAGCGTCAAAAACGATGATTATTAATACTATAAATATTAGCAAACGTCAAAGGATTTTCGCTTAATTTATCACTAACTTTTTTCGCAAGCAAACAAAGACACACAACTCTTACAGTTGGTCAAGTAACTGTTTTGACAAAATAAAAAAAAATACATTTTTATATTGGTGCTTTACTTTCTTTCTTATTGTATAGCTGCTTATGGTACTTAGATTTGATTTTGATCTTTTTTTTTGTCATAACAATTACTTGACTAACTGTTGCTTATCATTTTTGGTTAAATGTACAGCATATCTGCCTTGTCATTTGCAATCGATAACTGTTGCTTAAAACTATCAAGAAACTAAACAAAGATTGTAATAAATCGAACTCATTAATGTATCGTGTTGAGAAACAAAGTTAAAAAAGAAAGAACTATACAGGTGTGCTGCAGAAATCACAAGAGAAAGCGAATTCATCGAAAAGCAAGTCCGCTCGAAAAATTCCTCAGTGCCACAGAACTTCGAGTGATTTCCTTTTTCATCACGTTCACCAACCTTTTCGAACTAGGATGCTAGCAACTCTAAATTCTAAAATTCGGAAAATTTTCAGATGAATTGACTGTGTAACGGAGAAATGAAATTGATGCGAAATTCAAGTGGAAGAGTTTTCTGTAGCACACCTGATGAACTAGTTTACGACTCACAATCAGTTGATCTCGCTTGCCGTTTTCGTTAATGCTAAGACTTTTCTCACAATTATCCAACAGCATATTTGCCATTATCGATGCGCGTTGCGAGCACAACGTCGCGCAAGCGTTAACTGATTTTTCTTAACCAACTTCACAATTGGTTAAGTTGAGTGTTGAGTCTGTAGCTCCACTGAGTCATGTACTCACAAGCAGACATAAAGAGAATTGAAAAAAGTATGAGTTCTTGTGGTTTTGTTATTGTTACACTATCGCAACTTAATTTAAGAGCACTTGTAGGCCAAAGTTAAAGAGATGGCCGGAATAAGAAAAGGCAGACAGACAGACTACGTGCCATAAGCGGCGTATACATCAACGTATCGCAACAAAACGGAACGATTGCAGCTCGCGTTTATAAACGAAGCGAGCAGTGAAGCACTTGATAATAACGCACGTGCGGGGAGCGGAAAATGAAGACAGCGTGTAATTAAACAATAAACAAAACAGTAAAAGCGGAAAGGCGAAAAATTAGAGTCGTTGCCTTGCGAGCCCAAGCAGCGTTGAGAGACTGCAGCAAATGCTTTCCAAGGCAAGTCGATCGCGCTGACGCACAAAGGCCGCGAAATGGAAGCATGTGACGGTGACGCGGACACAGCAACAACAAGCCCCCACCGCAAGAGCGAGAGCTGAGGTATTCCCTGACCGTGGCGCACAAAGGTTCTTGCGATAAATGCGATAACACGAATGGTCGATTGCCTTTTGCTATCGACAAATCGGGCTGTTTGTTGTTGTTGCTGATGCATTTGACGGGCAGCTGCATTGCGTAACAGGAGTGAGCAAGAGGGGGAAATTTACACTCACACACACACACACACACACACACATGTACTCGATGGACAGACCGAAATAACAACAAAAACGTATATGTGAATGTGAATGGAAGCAAACCGGCGATATCAAAAACTGAAACAGAAATGAGCAATGAGAAAGTTGTTGTTGCTTTGTATTCTCTTACTCACTTACACATGCATAATCGCTTCAGTGTGTGTGTGCTCGCAGCATTTTACATTTAATTTGTATTTGTTCTAGCCTAGTTACGTTTTGCACAACTCGTATTATCTACTGGTCACTGTTAAGCGCGCGTTGTCAGGGCCCCTGCTGCGAATGAAACTGAATGGATGGCATAATGCTTTAAAATAAATTTGGAAGCCAAAGACGCGCGCGGTAATCACAGCAACAACGACGACGACAACGCTTGCCAAAAAAAAATAGGAAAAAGCAACAAACCAAAAACAAATTTGTTAAAGTTTTTGGTGGTCGATGTTGGCGTCAGATTTGTGTGCTTAAATTGTTTTGGGATTTGTTGTTGTCTTTCTCTAGCTTCGTTCTGGCTATTTTCACAGTGTACTCAATTTTTGGCATACGCATTCAAAACATACACATACATACGCACACACTGACACTAACAGGCACACGAACATTTACCGTTCACTTATATAAGACGACGTCGCCGCCGTCAGTGGGGCAGGGTCATTAGACGACACCGTTGTAATTTATTTGAGACCAACTTATTTAAAGTGTGTTCCGCATGCATTGCCAAACATGCATGAGGATGAATCAGCTGGCCAGGAGACTGAGAATTATCGGGGGGAAAGGGGAGTGCTTATGCTACATTGGAGAGGTCAAAAATGGGCTGCGTGGGCGCAGAACATACATACGTACATACATATGTATTGTGTGTGTGTGCTTGTATTTGTGATTGTGCGAGGAGCGCGCCCACTGCCTATGTGTGATTATAAAACACTGTCATCATTTGTTCAGCACTCGCACTCGCGTACTCATTCATTCAATGCGTTTGTTACTCATATTTCATAATGCTTTGCAGCTACTTTGTTTTGAATAGTTAACCTTAAACACGGGTCCCACACACTGCGCGAATTATTGAATTTTCATTTTCTTTAGTATGTTGTTGCTGGATGGTAATGGTACCTACATTTGTTGTAGCTGTGCATGTGTTTGCCATTTTTTTCTCGTTGTGTTGTGGCTGCTTTCACACTTAAAATCGGATCGAAAACCACATGCTATTTTTCTTCTCTTACAGGCGCGCGTCAATTAATTTAAAAAACTTGTTGTTGTTTGGTTAATTAGTGTACACAATGTGTTTGTGTGCGGGTATTCACATCTAAATTAAACTAAATAAAATAAATTGTACTGATCTAATGAATTTCGTTTTCACAGCTGCAAGCCAATTTTGTGTAGTGTTGGATAGTGCCGATAGTGTCATCGATAGCCTCTAGTGTTGGGTTGCTCATGAGTGAGTGATTAAAAAAGAGTGGCACCTTTGCCCTAACTTTGACTAAGAAAGGTGGCAAGCCATCAAGACACAGAATTTGAGAAAGGAAAATGGGACTAACAACCTGCAAAATGCTCCAAATTTAACAAAAGCCAGATTTCCGGAAACGGAATGTCTCTGTCAGAAAAATTAATTTTAAAAAGGGTCTTATCTTTCCAGATATGGCAGCACTTCCACCGATATCAATAGCTATCGGCTCTGCAATATCGATACTTTATTCACAATTTTAAATAACACTAGGTTTTGAATTTAAATATCTTAAAATGTGTTATTTTGCATAAAATCAATAAAAATAAGTTAAATACATGGACTTGTGATTTAAAAGACAAAATAGTTGAATCCGACTTTTATTTTTGATTTTATGTTCTTTGTGTCTGTCTACAAAATGTTTTTATTTTGTTTGTTTTACATAGCATTTTACATTTCAAGTATGTAGCGCTGTCTAAATTATGCTTTTAAAAAATGGAAAATTTAAAAGTGATTTAATTTAATTATTTCTACACATAAGTAGTACAGAATTGAAATCCAAATTGAAATTTTTGGCTTGTTAGGAATGCCTAATTATATATGATGCATATTGTTAAGATATATATTTAATTATAATTGTATTATTTCATGTCTCATTTTTTCCAGCTTGCGAATCAATACACAATATTGGCAAAAAGTCTTTCAAAAAATTCAAAAATTATGACAAAATTTGTTTAACGAATAATAACAATATATTGTGTTGTAGTTGTAGCTGCTTCTGCTCCTGCGGCTACTGCTGCAATTCTATCGTATTTTTTAATCATCAGCATTTTTGCGTGTAGATGCAATCAAATCGACAGCACTGATAGCATCCGGAAACATGGAGTGATAGTTGATCAATGGGACGTATGCCGCCGTAATGACGCGTCCGGCAAACCATCGTCCATGCAGTGAATTCACCGCCAACACTGCTGTGGCTGTGCTCGGACATTTGACGTACACGGTGCCCGTGGGTGACACGGTGTCCACATGTATGTGCAAGACACCTCCGTGCTTGGCACATTCCTCCAGCACATCTTCGCGTACCTCGGTATCCCACGTGGGATTTGTCTCAGTGCGCGGATCAAACATGTTGGACAGTATAAAGCACTGTGTGGCTATCGATGGCGTCTGCTGTTGCTGTTGCACTGGCGCTGGTTGTGGTGCCGTCGCCAGCAAGGCATTGGCTGCTGCTTGGGGCACCGCCAAGCCGGCTCCCTCGGCCAGCTTAAACATGAGCTGTAGTCGCCCCGTGGCGCCAAGATCAATGCCGCTGCGGTCCATTTCATCAGTGTCGAGTGAGCTAGTGTTCATGTCCAGGCGCTCCGTTACATTGCCCACCTTCATGGGACGGCCTGCTAGCTCAAATCCGTTTAGTTGCTCCAAAGCCTTCTTGGCATCATCAGCATTATGATACTAAATTGGGATAATAGACAAATTAACATTGTTCCGAAACTATAGTTATTAAAAATTTTACCGTGATAAATCCATATCCTTTGGAGCGACCCGTCTCCGTATCCATAATCAGCTGGATGACATCAATCTTGCCAAACGGCTCGAATATGCCACGCAGCATGTCCTCGGTGATGTTAAAGTGCAGCGATCCTACGTATAACCGCATGGGTCCGGTGTGAGCTTTGGGTTGGAACGGAGGCGGCGCACTCTGCAGTCGATTCTTCTCAGCCTGCGTATGCTGCACCATTATGGGCACGCCCAGCAGCCGCTGGCCGGACAATCCCAGCGCTAGTGCCACTGATTCTGGATCCTCGAATTCAATGTACGCAATGCCCTTGAAGCGTTTTGTCTTATTGCATGTAATCAAGCGCACATCACGCACCTTGCCCACGCTGGAGAAGAACTCCTCCAGATCACGGGCACGCACACGTTGTGATAACTGTATGCAGAACACGGTGCGTGCATCGCGTTCCTCAGGACTGAGCTCGGTGGGTGGTGTGCGATCCCCAACGCCATTCGGTGGCGATCTACCGCCGCCACCGCCGCCGCTTCCGCCACCACCACGTCCGCGTCCACTGTATGGCCTTGGGGAGTAGCTTGTGCGACGGCGACTGCTGCGAACAGAGACAAGCAAAGAGAAATGCATTAATAATAATTGTGTTCTCAAATGATGTTCTCCTAATTATTCGCTAGCAACTTACTTTCTGTCCTTGGAGCGCGAATGACTTCGCTTACGTTCCCGAATCGGACTCATCCGTTTGCGTTGCTGCTCGCGGGAGCGACTGCGCCGTCGTCTATCGCGGGAACGACTGCGCTTGCGTTCAGCATCGCGTTGCAAGGTCTTGCTGCTGCCACGACGCTCGCGAGATCGGCGTTCGCTGCGCCCACTTCCGCTGACGCGCTTCTCATCGCTGGGACGTTCGTCGCGTGAGCGGCTGCTGCGTTTGCCATCGCGATAACGATGATCACGCTGCTCACGCTCACGCTCGCGATCTCTATCCTTTTCGCGATAACTGCTGCGTTCACTGACGCGCTCCTTTTCACGTTCCCGATCACGATCCTTGGAGCGTCTGTGTTTGACATCCCGCGACCCACTGCGACTGCTACACAAGGAATAGAAAATGTGATTAATTCGATTGTTGATGTAATCAATTTACTCAAACTTACCGTGAGCGATGACTGCGCTTTTTATTGCCATTCGAGGATCGTGTGCCGTTCTCAATGTACCGCTCATCCTCATCGTTGTCATCGTGTCCCGCGCTCTCGCTGTCGCCGCTTCGTCTGCGTCCCCGTCCAGCGCTGCCCGCACTGACGTTCTACAGATAGGGTTTTTTTTGGTTTTGGTTGGTTGGGTGGACATGGGTGGGTGGAAGTCGCAAGCAATAATGTACATACATAGAATTGGATATTTTCATTTGTTCATGTTTTCATGTGAGGGACACAGAACACACACACACACATAACGTTTGGTTCGTTGTTGATCCCCACCACGTTACGGTTGTTGTTGTTGTTGTATTATCATTTTACAATTTTTTGAGGTATTTTTTTGTATTTGTTTTGTTTAGTTTTTTTTTTTGTTTTGAATAAGAGAAAGCAAATCAAAGTAAATTAGTTAAATTTTTGGTATCTGCAAGTATATAAAATAGAAATGCTTAAGTCAACAATGATCATCTTACAGATCATTGCCAATTTATAGCAATAGTATACAAACAGTAGTAATAATGATACATATGTATTTAATAATAACAAGAAATAATAAATCAGCATCAGCTTATCACAATAATTGTACAGGTACATACATATACATATATGGGTATACCTATAATAGACATATACCTATACTGTATACTGATACTGGTAGGCAGTAATACACACACATAAGTAGATCACGTCGAAATTTCTCCATACATATGCAAATTGGATTCGATATTTGGGTATTAGCGCTGGCTAGTGGTTGGGTAGTTGGTTGGTTTGGTTGGCTGGTTGACTTGGCTGCATTTATTTGACTAAAGACACTTGGCCAACACACATCGCAGGCGCTCTCTCGTCTCTATATGTCTACATATATATATAGATATAAGTTAAGATATGTGTAGTGAAATAATTGATGTTTTTTTGCTTATTACTTTTTGATTTGTTTGGTTTTGTTCGTTTGAATGATAAGTTTTGGATTAGATTTAGTGTTTCAACATTTTATATATTTTGGGCATTTCAGACTCGACTCCTGAAAGAGCAGTGAAGTGGACTTGTGAGACTTTCTTTCTTTCTTTCATTCTTGTCTGTCTGTGAGTGAGAGTAGTAGTTGTGCTGCCTGCTGCCCCAGACAATAGGTAGAGTTTATCTGAAATTTAGTGCACGTTCAGTTTTCATTGATTTTTAACAGTTTAAAACATAATTCATTAAAAAAAAAACAGAAACAAATTATACAGAAAACAAATGCCTAGATATGTTTTGGTTTTTATTTTCATTATTTTTTTTATTTTGTTTTTTTTTTTCGCAGTTTCTGGCACATTCAAAACTTACCAAATGGTCTCCAGCTTTTTGTGTTTAGAATGACCAAAACAATCACTAGCAACAATATTGAGCTTATACGATTTCTGCAAAGACATTTCACCCTTAAGAATTATTCTCGCTTTTTTGTTTTTGTTTTTTTCATTTTTGGTAGTGTGGTATTTTTTTAAATTGCACATTTATTTTGACTTTTTTGTTTTAGAGAGAGATAGACAGAAAAGGAGAGCAACCAACTCAGGTGTTAAATTCAAATCGAATGTTTGCTGAAAACCCATTTGTCACAGAAATAATTCGGTAGAACGAGAAAATACGTCGAATTAATCAAAATTAAGTTACAATAATATCCCAATTTATCCAGGCATTAGATCATAATCAAAGTTGTGTCTAGTTGTATTTTAAAGGAGATAAGATAAACTTAAACGACCAAATGAAGAACCATCGTAGAAAGTACCCCATGAAAGAACTAATGGTAACGTATGATTTAATATGATACCGTATAATGCGAAAGCAAGTAATTATCGTGGGTGGTTGGTTTCGTGTCAAGTTCAGTCAGATGTAAAAAAATATAAAGTTACTACGTGAAGTGGGGGGAGGAGGACGATTATCACCTGCCGACAACACTAGCAATTTAATGCGGCGCCCTAAGTTTGTTGATTTTCGATTGCATTTCTAGAATTTAGGTTAAAAATCGATTTAAGACAGCCACTTTAGTATGCAGTGTCCATAAGTCACACACGTATATACACGGATATGCATACACATAAAGGTGTACAAATGAGTACACGTGCGTGTGTGAGTGTGAATGTGCGTGTGTGACAGACGGCTCAAAACATACAAATGTACAAACGTATCGTTCAGCGCGCTTGTTTGTAGGTGTCTATTTAGAAAGAGTATACAAACATTCATAAAATATACGTTTGTGATATATTGATAACATTTCTGGTACAAACCATCGCTTAATTTATTTGCTATATTTAGCAATTGCAACCAATTGATCCACTTACGTTTTTTTGGTACGGCGCCTCCAGCATTGCTTCGACATCAAAGTCCTCGGCCATGTTGAATTTTAGGACGGCAAAAAAACGCCCTTGCTCGGTGTCTAGCACGTTTGAAGAAACCAAAAATGTATGTTGGTATGCACAACGCAATTCGAAGAATCACTTACGAACTTGCTTTTTGATTATTTTGTATGTTAAATACAATTTTTCCCAATTTTTAATAATTTTTTCACAGCGTGGCTGACTATTTTGTGTTGATGTAGGGATAATTATGAAAAATTATCGATTATCGCTGCGCTATCGATACATTTCCCCATAGATGCAAATGCATACATATCGGCAGCAGATAAGTTTTGATTTGGCCAAACATTTTTATTGAAAATTTATTAAAAAGAAGTACGATCCTATATTAACTAGGTAAAAGCTTGGTGGAATTAATAAATTTTAATTTTACAAGCTATGCTGGACAGTGCTGCCAAATTTTTTGGACTTGAGCAAGCTAGATCTGCTCTTCAAAAAAGCTGGAAACGGCTAGAAAATTTTAGAACAATCAGAGAACATTGTTCAACGTCTTTTTTAAGACGTGTGGTTTTTGATCTGACAACACTTTTTTCTGAGATGGTCTTTTTGAGAGCTGGCACTTGAGTTATGCTCAGTTTTGTTTGCCATTTCATAATGACTTGACTCTTACTCCGGAAAAATAGCTAAAATGACAGCACTGATGTTGGTTACATTCCCGCACTGACGGCGTTGCCAGAAAGTTGTTTCATTAATCGATTTGTTTATATTTACATATACGCAGCGAAATTTTAGTATAGCAATTTTAATGTCGCGTTGCGCTAAATACTCGCGTTTTTAAGACTTTTGAAACTTGTTTTTAACGCTGTGCCAATTCGATTGAATGGCGCTGTGCAAAACAAATAGCTATACAAATATAAACATACACTGCTGGCAGTTTTAGTTGTTGAGTCATCATCGGGCAAGTCAAACGCACGCAGAGCAGACTTTACAGCAGTTTTTGGAGGCGACGGCAACCGTTAGACCGCAGACGTTGGTTGCGTGTGCCCAGCTACAGGTGAGAGATAGTTGCGTTAAATGAAAAGTGGCGTAAGCAGCGTCTCTGTGTGAAACTCAAGCTGCCAAAAGCAAAGCAATAGTTAGTTAAACCATCCCCCATTACGAACGTTACCGTTTAGACATAAACGTTACGCGTCGTTGACTAAGGTGTGTCTAAATTGGCTAAACTATGTATACTCATATCTCATTCTTTCATTCATATTCACAGGCAAAAGGTTCCCCGTGGCCTGTGGGCAGTAACTAAACACATTCTCTACAAATGGAGGATTACAAATTCCTATTCAAAATTGTGCTCGTGGGCAATGCAGGTGTTGGCAAAACATGTCTGGTACGGCGTTTCACTCAGGGCCTGTTTCCCCCAGGACAAGGTGCTACCATTGGTGTGGATTTCATGATCAAGACCGTCGAGGTGGAGGGTGAAAAGATAAAGCTACAAATTTGGGATACGGCTGGACAGGAACGCTTCCGTTCCATCACACAAAGTTACTATAGATCAGCGCACGCATTGATACTTGTATACGATATTAGCTGTCAACCCACATTTGATTGTTTGCCCGACTGGCTGCGCGAGATTCAGGAGTATGCCAACTCAAAGGTGCTCAAAATACTGGTGGGCAACAAGACGGATCGCGATGATCGTGAGATTCCCACCCAAATAGGCGAGGAGTTTGCTAAGCAACATGACATGTACTTCCTAGAAACGTCCGCCAAAGAGGCGGAAAATGTCGAGCGTCTCTTCTATGAGATTGCCGCCGAACTTATCGGACAAGCGCGCAGCAAGGATAGCAGCAGTGCTGCAGCTGCTGCTGCCCAGCGTCAATCCGATGGCAGCAGTTCCATTGGCCTGGGCAGCCTGAGTGCCAAAGCAGCCCAAAGCAATTGCTGTGGTGGCTCAAACAGCTCTGGCAGCGGCAACAACTCTAGTCAAGCCGGCTGAGCTATAAATATAAATACACACACCCACACAATTAGAACAGTCGGAAGCTGGCAGCTAAAATGGAACTTTATGACTATGGATGCTAAATATTTGTGTTAAAAACTCCTTTGGATGTAGTAGACTTAGTACGCCTGATTTTCTTAGTATTAACTGTTGAAACAGATTTTGATCTGAATTGTGAGCATCACAATTTTATGCTTTAGTTTAATGCACATATTGTATTTATTTCTAGAGTATTATTATTGTATATTTTATACACTTTGTTCTCTTTTTTATACATTTATATATTTTTAATTACAAATACGTATTTATTATAATTTCAACAGCAATATTTTATGTATATTTTACTCTTATACATTGGCGTACTTGTAATAGTATATAAGTGACGATTTTATGACATTCCAAAAATTAAACACGTAGTTCAATATGAGATAAACAAAAGCCGCAAATATAATGATAACATCACTTTGTAATTAAATAGACTCAAATAAAATTTTAAATGTGAATATAAAATGAAGTGGAATTTCTAAACCATCATCTTTTGGGAACAGCGGGGGATCCAACTCATATTTTCCAGTAAAAACACATTTTCGATTATCAAATTTTTGTTTAATTTATTAAATATTGGTGTTTTCTATCTTTAATTGGTACATTTGTCGTTTTGCAGACTTTTCTCTATGAGAAAATCTCTTGCTTAGTATTAAGCTCTCTTTCAATTGTATAAACTACAGTATATATTTGTATATGTAAATATTCGACTTTCAACTCTACATATATAATGGTAGAGTGTAAATATGTATATATATATATATATATAGATATGTATGTGCATGGTATATATCCTTGTATAAAGTCATAGTAGCAAAAAGGCATAAGGATATTGAGTTATAAAAAAAAATTATTATTATCTATATTTAGTCTGTATAGATCTGATAGATAGCATTATATGAAATTTGTAGCTGCAATATTTGAGTTAGTTAGTTGATTTTAGGTAGCATAAATAAAGTCTGTTAGCAGGCCACATACGAACACATACACAATGAATTATATACATTTATGCATAAATAAAATACATAATATTACATGTAAATGCTAAAAAAAATAATATAATAATTTCATTTAATACAAGCTTTATGAATAATTAAACCATTTTAAAAAGTTAACAACAATTTGGGTCGGCCCTTCACAAATTTTTTTTTTCAACATTCCTGACAGCCTGGCACTTTCGTTTTTTGTTTTGTTTTGTTTTTTTTTTTTGTTCTATATATGGTATATATTTTTGTATATATGGTAGACTGTTTTGCCAGTGCTGGCGCGAGATTCGTGGATATGATTATGATGGCCCTTGATGGGGGTGGGGTGATCGCTACTGCAGCATTAATGCATTTAAATTACGCTGCAATATCGTGTCCTTCACCGAATTGAACACCACGTTAATGTTGCGCGTGTCTATGGCAGTGGTAAAGTGATGATAGATCCGACTTGTGCTCGTGCTGCGACGCACGCTCATAAACATTTGCAGCATAAAGTTTTGGACGTCTAAAAGTGAATGCGGATTGCCATTGAACTGTGGATAATACCAGCGTATATCAGTCTCTGGATTGCGTACTTTTTGTTCCAGCAAATCGGTTTTGTTCAAAAACAATATTATTGAAATGCCTTTGAACGTATTATTGTTCACAATGGTATCGAATATATTCTTTGACTCTTCCAGGCGATTGGTTTTCCTAAAATTAATATAAACCATTAATTTCTAATGATCATTTTTTAACTTATCAAACTCTCACCTGTCTTCTGCGAGCACCTGATCAAACTCCGAACTGGAAACTAGGAATATAATCGATGTGACCGAGGTATCAAAGCATTTGGTCCACTTTTGGCGCTGCGTACGTTGTCCGCCCACATCGACAAACACAAATGGAATGTTCTGCAATAAATATGCAAATGCCGTTAGTACAAATTGGCTAAAACAAGAATGTAATTGCAGCTTACCTGTACTTTGACACAAAACTCGTAGACACCTTTGGTTGCTTTGCGACAATGCAGTATATCTTTGTGTGTGGGCACATAATCCGGTTTCGCTATTCGCTCGATTTCGTCTAAAAAATAGCTGACCGAATCGCTCTGTAAATTGTAAAATAGAAACAAATATGTAGAGTATGAGATACTAACAAATTCTTGTAGATTTTTTTCTTTAGTTTGGGATATTAATGGTATCTACATTCTTAAACATTATTGAGTTGTATTTTAAGCGAAAAGAATTTAAATCATAAAAAATAATTATTTGTGATTTTTATTTTTTCGCTCAAATTTAATCATTATCATATTTTTTTTTGTATATGCATTCTAGTCTTTGATTTTTTGATGTGAAAAAGTTTCAATAAGCATTATTTGCGGTCCTTGCTTAAAAACTTGAAACAACCATAGTGTATCTTATTTTGTGGAGACAGAAAAAGTTTAAAGTTTGAAACCAATTAGATCTGCACGCAGTTTACCAAATTTGATTACTCTAGCTCTGGTATTCCAAGATATCCAGTTGGCAAGCAAGGCTAGATGGACTAGATCTCTTTTACTCTACGGGGAATGTTTTGAGTGCGATTTTTTGACTGCTTACAATTTGAAATTCGCGTCGTCGCTCGTAGGCACGCCTTATGCCACGATCCTGCCACAGGCGCCGTATTAACGGCGCATATTCTACGAATCTAGCTGCCTCTATTGCATTGCATTCCATTGATTTGGCATCGTTGGCATCCTGTTCGCGTCCATTGCTACCCCAAGAGATGTCCAACTTTTCGCGCGCATCGAGGAGGACCTGCATACCTGCATACAAATACAAGTTAATTAATGATAGTTGATTACAATTTATTAATTAAGCACTTACCTCTTATAACATTTTGGTATATCACATGTTGGTACTCGCGCAGCAGCTCGGGATCAAAATTGACGCCGTGGATGATGCGCATCTGTTTGAGGAAGGTGGATTTGCCAGACTCGCCAGCGCCCAGGAGCAGCAGCTTAACCTACATAAAGGAAGACAGAATTTTATATAATTTAACTTCATTGTATTTAAATTAATTAAACATTTAGACATGGCATCCTGATCAAGAATATATTCTCAAGGAGTTTGAGGAATAACAATTTTATTGATCAAACATTTATTGCAAGGATAATATAATCAGCTCAATAAAAAGTATTTATATAATTCTTTATAGAAGGAAATACAGATCATAATATCTAATTTAAGTACGCGCGAAATTGAAACCTTGACCGATAAAAAGCGCACAAGAAACAACAACAATAACAACCACAACAACAATTGCTGCAGCATGGTAACGTTGTTAATTGAATGCCTTTTGTGTGAATAAGACTTTTTTTTTGTGAAATGATTGCCTAAATGATGCAACAATAAAACCCAGAGTCAGAGCCAAGCCCAACAAACAGCAACAACAACAACAAGAGCAACAGAAAAGTGAAAATTCGTCTGACGTTTTATTTGTTTGCCTGGGCAGCCCATGCGGGCTATATACATACATACATATATACAACCGGATGAATGTTGTATGTTGTAGTATATATGTATTAGTGCGTGTATATGTATATTGTATGAGTGAGTCCAAGTAAATTAATACTAATTATTTAATTAAACGGAATGTGCAAGTGATAAATATATGTACATATTGGCAAGATGTATGATTGACTTTACCTGCCGTCGAAACGTATGCTTCTCCTTCTCCAGAAACCTATCAATCTCTTTGGATTTGTAGCGTTGCTCCAGCTCCTCGGGCGTGCTGCGCAATCGTACCAAATAGGTGAGAAAGTTACCGCAACATCGCATGCAGGCGAATCGCGATGTTTGCATCCGACTGCCCTGACGTCGGAGTCGTTCGGCACCATCCGATATCAGTCCGGACGGGCCAGCAGCAGCACTCGATGACGATCCTCGGCCAGGTAGCGATCTCGTCCCCGACTGCTGCTGGTGCTCCTCCATCAGATGCGTCAGTGTGCCAGTGCGTGTATCGTTATTACTGTTGTTGTTGCTACTACTGCTAATACCAACGCCACTGTGTGTTAACGTGGTCAATGTAATTCTGGACATGGTTGCGACCGCGACTTCGACGACAGCCAACGCCTGACGTGCGCACTTTCTACACAAACACACACACTCACACACACGCGCGCAGTGTTAAACACAGACACGCACACAGACGCGCGCGCTGTATGTTAAGTTGTTGATGTTGTTTTTGTTATTATTATTATTATTGTTGTTGTTGTTGATTCCCTGCCGTTTTGTATAATGTTATTGTTCTTGTTGCACATACGCTAAAATTAGAATGGTCGCGGGGTTTATTGTTTTGGTCGTTGTTTGGTTGTCGTATCTGCAGCTAAATCACATCTTGACCACAAAAGCAGCGTCGCGCTCTCCCTCAGTGTCATTCTCTTCGCGAGCATTGCGTATCATTGCACACATACTTTCACACTTCCTCTTCGGGATGATGACAAATTTATTAACTCTTTTTCTTTATTACGCGTCGCCTTCTTTTTCACGTATTGGCAAATTTTGTAAATAAATTCGCATTTTCACTCCCTGTCGGGCAGAGTTGTATTTACGATAACATGTAATCGAAACTATTGTTATTGTTTCGATTCTGATATCGATAGTTTGTGTTGGATGTAGTGCTGGGACCGATTTTAATAAAATCGATTTTAAATCGATTTTTTATTTGGAGGAGAAAAATCGATTTTGTTTTTTGTTGTTATTGATGAACAGTTAAATAACATAAAAAACTTGTGATAAATAATATAAATACTAAAAAAAGCAAAGCAAATAAAGTCATAAGAAAACTAAGCAAAAAATTTTTTTTTTCATTAAAAAAATCGATTTTAAATCGGTTTTCCCTTCTTCAAAAATCGAATTGAATCGATTCTAAAAAAAATCGTTAAGTCCCAGCTCTAGTGGGATGTAACGAGTGAATAGCAACCCTGTGATTGAGCTCAGCTGTTTATTCGACACACACATACAGACACAACAGGTATCGACGAGTGCAGCTGTTTATATTTATTTTTTGCTTTGTCGTCGTGAAGTTGTCATTCTTTGTTGTTATTTAAAGCCGCAAACATTAAACAGTAAATATGATTATTAATACGAGCAAAGCGTGTCTGCTGCGTGCCGGGCGTCTACCGGTGGGTGTGCAGTACCTACAGAAGTATACAGGTATAGTCAGCGTAACATTGCTCCTTATCTTAGAGGTCATCAAGTTTAAATTAATTGAAGGCCCTTCGATGGTTGCGATTGGTTAACAGATAATAGTCGAGAGAGCGCGAGCGCACGTAGTTTTAATTCAATTTGCGCACATTAAGCAGTTATGTCAATCATACCATAAATACATATATTTTTTATATGTATGTATAATGAATGCAAATTGGACTACGTTCAACTGCGCAATACATTTCCATATTATGTATTATGTATTAATGCGTTCCGTTTTATTTTTAGCTCTTCAAGCGTTTCACACCAGCACCAATGCTCTCAACTACGCACTGCCGGCACCCGCCCTCCCCATACCCAACAATGTGGACGCCGCGGAGACGACACGCTTCTCCCCGCAACGCTCGCGGGACATGTCGGACAATATCATGGTCATGTCACATGCACCCATCTCGATGATTGACATCACCACAGACAACAGCCTGACGGCGTCGCAGGGTGCGAACTCTGTTCAGGATTTGCATGTGCAGTCCTACGATTGCTTCGGCGCGGTCAGCCTCAATGCGGTGATGCAGAGTAATGTGCCCACTCCGTTTGGTGGCATGCACAAGTTCTCGCACCTGAACATGCCCGGCGGCCAGTGGTCGCAGGAGTACAAGTTCACATCCCAGAATATGCACAGCTCGCATTATCGTGCCTTGAGAGATAGCACTCGGACTGATTGGGTGACCTACGATCAGAATGCCACGGTGCGGGGCAACAACAACAACAACGGGCAAGGTGAGAGAAGTCAGCTGATTTATCTAAAACTGTCACCAGTTGCATTTGAAGCAATCTGTAACCTGTTGCATGTAATTGACGCATGCGTTCTGTCTAACATGCATAACGCATTCCATATCATATACGCACTGCTCACATTCCGCAGGCTCCCGACGTTGCTACAGCACACAAGCAACTCCGCCAGCAAAGACTCCAGCAGCATCCGATGCGGCAGCTCCAACTCCGCCTGCCTCCACAGAGACAACGCCACCTCCTTCAGTGGCATTGAGCAAGAAGGAGCAACTGAAAAGAGCCTTTAAGGATTATGGTGCCACTATTGTGGCATTTCATGTAGGTATCTCGCTGATATCCTTAGGTGGCTTCTACATGCTCATCTCCAGGTAGGATAACTAACTGATCATTCGATCATCTGCCTGCAATTCTAACAATTTAATTACTATAAACCCTTTTTAAATTAATCATCAAACTTATATCCAACTCATTATCTCTAATTTCTCTTTGCAGCGGAGTAAACATGGTGCCTCTTCTGGAATTCCTTGGCATTGAGTCGGGTGCCCTTGCAGAGAAAATAGCTGTGGGAAGCACCTTTGTCACGGCCTATACCGTCCACAAAGTATTTGCACCGGTTCGCATCAGCATCACACTCGGTTCGGCGCCTTTCATCGTGCGCTTTCTACGTGCCAGGGGATTCATGAAACCAAAAAATAAGAGCATTTAATGCCAAATTCGAAAGCATATATAATTACGATTTTATGTACCGCGATTATGCGTTAAATACACATATATATATTAATAGCTTAGCTATGCATGCAATTTACGTTTATTTTTAATATTATACCCTTTCTATATACTCCTCGAATATATATTTATCAAGCATATATTTATTCCGTTTCTGTACGAGTTTCATTTAGTAATGATAATTATAAAAAGTTTACCTAAAAGCTGCAGATGTTGCTCAAAAGCGGAGATTCAAAATTTTAAGGGGTGCTATCAAGCCTTCAGAATTATCAGTAAATCCCTTTAAAGCGTATTTTATACTGGAACCCACAATTTAATTTTTCCATTCTATGAATACAAAAAAAACAATATTTTCCCCGGCCCCATCTCCGTATTTAATAATAAAACACCTTTAATTTTTTAATTTTTAGTTTTTTTTTACTGCTTTTTTTTTAGGTTTTTGTTTTCTTTAGCATATTTATAGAAAAAATATTTTTCATTTCTTAAATTTTCACGGCTACACACACTTTTCACTTGTTATTGGCTTAAGCTATAAATTGATTTTAAGTAAACAATAAATTGTAATAATTATACAATACAATAATTAAGACTTAACAGTTAGACAAAAAAAGCAGATGGAAGAAACAAATTAACAATTTCCAAAAATTTCCAATGCCATTTTAAGTCTACCCTCATCTACGTCTTCATTATAATCCCCTGTCCAGATATCTTAATCATTTCTCGATTCCCTTTCGTTCTGTTTCTCATTCGGCTACTGCATTCCCTTCTCATTCCTTCACTGCTCTCCTCCTCCTCCTTTGTACGCAGTTAAAGCCTAACAACTAATTGTAATTGTACGTGGGTTGTGGCTCAATAGCCATCGACAGCTTCCTCATCGAGTTGGGCCTCCAACTTTTCCTCCTCTTTGGCTTTGCGTCGCTCAATCCAGGGCATAAATGCCCACAAACTGGCGCCGGCGAGCAGCGTCAATCCGAGTGCATGGAAGAGCGGATTGTAGTCATTGACCATCTCGGTCCAGTAGTTACAAAGTGGCGGACCCACCAGCTGGAGGATGCCATTGACAAACAGGCTGATGCCATACGATGAGGTAAGACGTTCCGTTCCCAGCATATCGGCCATAATGACGGCCGTAATGCCCACATAAATGCCAGAGGCGAGTCCAAAGAGGGAGCACCAAAAGCAGACGCCGCCATAGCTATAGGCAAACGGGAGCAGGGCCAACGAAATGCCCGAAACTGTCAGGCCGCCCACAAAGTACCATGTCTTGGGTATGAATCCCATGTCCGAGAGCGCTGATCCGCCAATGCGTCCAATCAGATCCGTTGCCGACACCACCGATAACAAATAAGCGGACAGGGATTTGTCAAAGGATCTGGCCAGTCCAAAGCTGGGCAACAGGATGATGAAATTCGTATAGCTGATGGCATTGGTTGAGTTCGAGATGAGTATGACCAAGTACATGGGATCCTTCAACAGACTTAGATCAAAGAATTTACTACGTTGACTTGGCTCCTCCTTGCCTCCCTTCTTATCATCCGCTCGAGCGGCGGTCGGAGCAGCTGAATCATTCGACGCTGTGGCGCTGCCAGCGGAACGCAGCGAGAGATGGGAGGAGAACTCCTTGGGCTGGAAGGACAACGTGCTGCCATGATACGGCGTGCTGATGTACAAGAAGCTGCTGGTCGATGGCGATCGCTTCGACAGACGATTCCGGGAGCTATTCCTCAGTGTCAGCTTGTTGGAACTGGATCTGCCCTCGGGTACGGCGTACAGCGACGACTGCGAGTTCAGTTGACCCGGAGTAAAGGTCTGATTACGTTGTGGCAGACGCACTGGAGTGCTAATCTTCCGGACACGTGGCTGGAACTCATCACCGGGCTTGGTATAACTCTGGACAACGGCAGCGGAGGCGCTGCGCACAAACTGCTGCTTGTCATCCGCATCATCCGGCAGATAAAGTGGCGATGGTGGCGAATTGTATGGCAACAATTGCTTCTCGACCGTCTGCTCCTGATTCGGTGCCGTCTCATCCACATTCTCGAACTTCATGACAATGCCCACGTCCTCCTCCTCCGGGATATCATCCAGTGCCTGGCGAGCACGCGGCACACGCACCATATGCTGTTCCACCGGCTCATAGAACAGTGCACCCACCAGCACATTCAGCGTGATGCCGCCCATAATCAGGCAGGAGCCACGATAACCGTATGCCTCCAGTAGCCAGCGCAGCACAGGCGGCAGTATAATCGAGCCGAGGGCACTGCCCGAAATGCAGAGGCCATTGGCCAAACCTCGCAGCTTCACAAAGTACGAGGTGACAATATACACAGTGGGGGGAAACGAGAGTCCCGCTCCAATGCCAACAAGTACGCCATAACTGCAACGAAAAGAAAGGCATTTGTTCATTTTAATCTTAAGAATATTTAAATATTAACACGAGTTCACTTCGAAATCAAGTTAAACCGGCAAACCAATCGGTCATTGGATGTCATTGGAAACGGGTTCCAAAAGTTTAATTATTTTATTTGTTTTTAGACCCTGTACTTTAAAGCGAAAATGGTGAATTTAGAGACCAAATCAATGCTTGGAAATTTTTTAATTTTTGTCCAAATTATAAAAGTTTGGAGGCAAAATTTTTAGAAAACAAAAATTATTTTAAGGAAATTCATAAAGTACAGGGTCTCACACAGTCGCGTTCACTTGATAATCACATTATTTGACATGTACCTACCTAATGTACAAATAACCAACAGATGACGCCCAAAATGATAATATCATGCCCAGGGATGCAGAGACGGCGCCAATAAGCGTTACCGTACGGTAGGAATACTTAACTGAAAGAATACTCGAAACAGGTCCTAAGAAATGAAATGACATTAGTTAGATCATAAAAGACATCTACTATACAATCACTTACCCAATGAACTATACAGGAAATAACATAACGCCGGTATCCAGGATGATTTCGTTTGCGAGACTTCGAAAGCTTGCGTAAACTCAATAAATAATACACCGAAACTTTTGATGGTGCCAGGGATGAGTATGTTGGTCAGACAGGCGCCAAAGAGGACTAACCAACCCCAGCCTCCATCGGGTGGCACCAGATCATATTCGCAGCTATCATCCTTCTTATTCAACAGGCTAACTGTAAGGATAAAGATGAGAACATTTGCTTAAGTAAGTTATGTTATTAATACTCAGTTCACAAATATTTTGAGTGAGTTTTTCTGGGATATCTAAAAAAAAAACCTGAAGTTTTTCTAAGTAAATGTATATTTTTACTTTAATAATAACACGTTTCGTGACAGAATTATGCAGGGGTGCCACAGAAATCGCTTTAGCTTGAAATTCACTTAAATTAGGGGTGCCACAGAAATCGCTTTCGCCTGAATTTCACTTAAATTAGCCACACTTAAATTTGTATGAAATTGAAGTAAATTTCAAGCGAAAGCGATTTCTGTGGCACCCCTGATAATACCTTTTACAAAAGTATTTATAAAAAATTAATTGAATTACAAATTTATACCAGACGATATCATAGTACTTTCATTTTAGATCCAAGAGATTCCCCGTTTTCAAGTGTCTTACAAGTTTCACTGCCTTTTTCGAGTGTCTGACGACTTTGGGTCTTTGTAGTCTAAACCAGAATAATGCATATCTTATCTGGAATTGTCGGAACTACAGCGATCAATCGGTTATTACGTTGTTTTTTTTATTTTTACTTTTTGCTCCATTTTGGTGGCTGCCGGCGAGTACGAAAACTGATAGCGCCACAGTACTATATACAAAGTGTATATGTCTATATAAAGTCGGCTAAGCCGGCAAAACGTGTCACGAATACAAATGGATGGATGAACTGTGTCGACGTCAAAGATACGGATTTCGAGGCCTCGTGTTATTTGTATAACGATTTAGGTTGTCAAATTATTAACTTTGATAAGTACAAGCTTGGATGATTCAGTAAAACTCCCAGTAAGGGGAGTAACAATGTATACTACGAAATTTTATATTTATTATGTTTTTCCGATACTTTCTATTTTTATTTATAGTCGGTCACAGACGTAACTGTACCAGCTGTATTGTGTGTATTTTGAGTTGCAATAATCTACAACTAGAATTTCTTGAGTCATAAAAGAAACAAGTTATCAGTCATAGTATAAGGGTATAAGGGTTTATTTAAATGTCCATGACAAGTTGTTGATATGATCGATTGAGGTTATGGTGTTCATTTAATTGTCGCTGCTGATCAATCAAAATTAGAAATATTCCCAGTGCTTAGCTTTGAATACACATAAATATTGATGTGTCACTCAATAAATGATTGTTATTGTTGTTATTTATGCAAATATCGATTACTGACCTGTTTTATCACTATTTTCTTTTGTTGATCCATTTAATTTATGCTCTTTGTTGTTTGCTTTATTTGCATTTTGTGTACTTAAAACTTTTTCCTTATGCATGGTCTGTAAGTAGAAGAGAAATGAAGAGAGAGAGAGTGTAAGTGAGAGAACAGTTTTTAACATGTGATTGTTGTTGTTGAGATGTGTTCTTATTGAGATGTGTATGTGTGTATGCAGGGGCTAAGGGGCAAACAGAGACAGCAAGACGGCAAGGGATCGCAGCAGGCCTAGATAAACGAGGGATGCAATTCGCAGTGGAGAAAAAAGAGATGAGAACAGGAAATGGAAGATTGTACAAACACGCATATATTTTATATACATACATATGCCAGCTATATTTGGTCATATGAGTAAATATATGTGTTTCTTTGAATGTGGCACAAACAGCTGGCTGAGCGTGATATATGTTTTTTATTTACGGCGTCTAATCTCGGTTTATATGGCTAGGCTAAAAGTAATTGCATGCTAAATGGCAAAACATGTTTCGTCATTAAATCCGTCTCCGGCGTAATCAGAATCGGGAATTCAGGCATCCAGCAGCTGCTGATAAACACTAGAGTACAAATTTCAATTTGATTGGGAGTCTGTAAACCCACATACATACTTACATAGCATACTTATATACCGAAAAACAGCAATAAATATGTATATTATTGTGGCGTGATCTTAACCACCTCCCCCTCACTGATTGTCAACCCACTCGATTCGACTCGACTACAAACAAAGCACAGAAATTGTTCCATGTCATTCATTCCCACATCACGCGGATGATTCATTCATTTGTGTTGTTCACTTTGAATTTTGCGCTACGTCAAGGATCATTCGCGAGATATAACATAATTGTTTTCCCCTCACTGCCCCTCCACAACCTCACACTAACATAGTGTGTAAATATTTTGTAGTATTTTTTATCTACCTCCCTACTATTTTTTGCGTTGTTTTCTTGTTTTTATTTTTTATTTTTTGTCGCTGCTAGTGATGAAACTTTTTTCAGCTGGGGCCTACTTATGACGTCATGGTAGCAAACTATATACATATGTAGATATAGTATATGAATATTCGCGGAATGAAATCAAAACAAAACAAAAACATCGTTCACTATTATTCAGGGGGATTTTTATGTGCTGTAGAAAATGGAAGATCATTATTGGGTATATTGCTTAGGCAAAGAATAAAGCAAAAAAGAAATGCTATAAAATTGAAACAATGATTAGTAAAGGTCAAGCAATATGAACTTTCTTCAATTTTAACATAAATCAAACTTAGTTGATATTAAATATAAATACAAATATGTTTTGAACCATAAATCAAGATTTCTCAACAAATACTCAGTTTTTTCATTGTTTACTGTCTGGGACAAAAGATATAAGAAATGTAAATAAATACATTTGTTCAAAGAGTATCAGAATTGTTGTTTTGCTTTTATTGTATTGTGAATTGAGAACAACGCCATCAGCTCGTTTGTTGCCCCCATAGATTGAAGGTCGTTTCCTGGGAAGTTATTAAACAGAATTTGCTCAAAACAATGTTACAAATTCAAATTCAATTGGCGCCTCAAATTGAAACGTATTGACTACAATTACTTTAAAAAAAATAAAACGAACACGAGGTCTAAGTTTCAGTTGTTGTTGTTGTTGGTATTGCTGTTGTTAAGCTAGTTTCTCGATTGTGACTGCTATGGGCGGCGGTCACGCCCAGTGAATCGCGTTGATCATTTAGAGCAGAGCTCAATTATAGAAATTGATCAAATCATTTCGATTGTTGTTTCAGAGTATATATAGTACAGTTAGTCGAGAAATTGATTTGACAAAATAAAAAGTTTCCATATTTAATTTTGCATACAAAATGACATTTCTTTTTTTTTTTCTTTAAATTCTTTAACAAATACTGGGTGAAAATTCTACACAGAAGCCATGAATTTAAAGTGAGTTTTATTTCAAGCAAAAAAATTACAAATCATTAATAATGATTATTTGTGAGTTTTATTTTTTCGCTCAAATTTAATCATTATCATTATTTTTTTGTATATGTATTCTAGTCATTGAGTTTTTTATGTGACAAAAAATGAGGTAAACATTATATGCGGTGCCTGGTCAAAACACTTACTTAACTAACTGTACACACACATTAATAAAACGCTGTCAATGTAATAGACAAATGTTACATTTAACAGCAAGGGCGGCTGTTAGTTAAATTCTTACTCATTTTATCACTAAACCGTGCTTATAACTGTACTTACAATCGAGAATCGATACTAACTTCTAAATTCAGCTATCGACAGCCGATATTTATGAGTTTTTAGCTAATGTTTGTATTTGTGTATGTCTGTCTGTTTTCTAATTAATTCAAGTCAAAATTGTTTGCACATATCGTTCGACGGCCATAAATCACATGAAATTATTTAAACATGTGAGAAATGTAACAGCTGTGCGTTTTTTACTTGGTCCGGGGTTCACCTCCAAATCGAAGGTTCACATTCATAATTTAATGAGTATTTATAGACACGTTTAAGCCTTTACGAATAAAACAAATTAACTATCGAAAATTGAAAAATATTGTATATTGTAAAAATCACGGTTATTTGTAGTTGCTCACAACTGTTTTTCGTTAAATTTGCAACACGCGCCTCGTAGAAGATGAACACAACTACTTGTTGCTAATTGCTGATAAAAACTCAGTTTGCTACTCACACACACACACGTAAACATTTAGGCACATTGTAGTTTATATGTTTTAGTTTTTATGACGTGTGCAGTGGGCAGGGCAGCACACTTCTGCCACATTCAGTCGTCAAAACAATTATAATAACAGCAGATAAGAATCATTCCGACTCTGTCAATGCAGCTGGTCGCTGAGATAAGCAAACAGTTAACAGACAAAAGCTGCGTCGGCGCAGTTCATACTATAGATAAAGTACTAAATACATATCTACGAGTATTTTTGTTTGTTTTCCATTTCTGGTTTGTCATAAGAGTTCCAAGAATGTTCATTAAATGCTACTTATAAAGGTATTAAGGGGGTTTCAACACTGTTGTTGGGACAGGTCAAAAATGACAGCTGTGATTTGAACCGTAGGTATGTGTGTGTGTGCGTTTCGAGTTAAATGCAGGTAGAGAGAGAGAGAGAGAGAACGCAGCGCACACAGCTCAGACAAAGGCGTAGACATGGCGACGGCAATGAGTCGGCATTGCCTTTTGTCTCTGTCTACTTGCAAATAAACAAGTGTGTGGGCGTAAAACAAATAATTAAAAGGAAATACGGTACAGCCAATGGTATCGATAGCATTATCGATAACATAATTGTGTATGGCTTGGAAACTGAACATCGAGAACATTTGACATCCACTCAATTAATATTTGTTCATTTTTCAAAATATACATACTTACAAGAGTCAAACAACAGTACATTGGCCCCACGCCAGCAGCTGTTCCGCATGCAGAACAGAACAATAAACAAAGCAAAAGCTGAGGCTGAACAACAAGTAGAATTGAAGAACAAAAGACGAGACACGCCGACGCAATTGTGGCCAAAACGGAGAAATGCGAAGTGAGTGCGCTGTGATTGATGATTTCACCTTCTCACTCCCTCTCACTCGCTCTTGCTCTCTCGTGACGACTGATTCGGTTATCGATAACCGTACAGCATTTTTGTGCTTATCTTAATCCGTAATCTCTGCAAGGCTTTAATCGCCACCTTATACTAAAAATTACATCATTGATAGCGTCGCGTAGAAGCGTTAAACAAACTTTATTTATGAGCTTGATAACAACAACAATGACAACATTTTATTTGAGTGTGCCACGTTATTTGCATTAGTATTGTGTTCGCTGGGGCCGCGCCTCAAGTAAATATTAATCAGAAATACTACTAGTAATAATTATTTTGACCAATAAACCAGATGTTGTAGATGTTAATGACTTTTCGACGTGTAAATGCGTCATAACGGTATCGCTTAACAATAAATATCTACATATAAACATTTGTAGCTGAGCTAGACTTCAGCGAGTAAATATAATGTGATAGTCTGTCTAAAGTTTAACATCTCTTATTCCCCTACTTCTCCCTAATACTAATTTCTGTGGACAGCTGCCGAAAACAATAACAATTTCGAAGATAGGGTCAAATGGCAACATTGACCCAATTTACTTACTACGCACTTTAAAGCGAACAGCAACAGCAAAAAATAAAGAGCAAACAAGTATTTGTATTGAGATACGTATCAAGCAGGCAAACAAAAGCAACAACAACAACAGTAACGTATTTAGCGGGCCCCCCACTAACACACTGACATTTATGCTGCGGCTGCTGCTGCCTGCGCGCCAACGACGCTTCATCGACGCTGACGCTAACGATACTGTTGCGCGCGTGTCGGGGCCTGCGTGCTTGAGACTTGCAGTAAGTAACAGAGCAGTAAGAGCAGTACCAGAAAAAAAAAACGTTACGTGGGGTGGCATTGACGACGCGACAACAACAAAGTATACAACAACAAGCCAAGCATGGCTATCACTGATTTTTTTCTATTATAAATAAGGTAACGGTAATGTTCTTATCACGTCATTTTTGACGCCCACAATTTCAAATGGTGCAGCAGAAGCAGCAGCAACAACAATTAATATGGTGAATAAACAGTGCAAAAATTCAAAGCAAATCACGAAATGCCACAAAAGCTTTTTGTCACACTCTTGTGACTTTGCTTTTTGTGTTTTTGTTCTTCTTCTTCGTATTGTTGTTGTTGTAGTTCATCGCCCTTGAAGCATTGCCTGCTGCTGCCAAAAGGGGCCGGGGCCTGTATAAGGGGTTGGGGCTTAGGCAAGGTAATGTTTTTAAAGTGTGCGTGTTTGTGTGTTTGTGACTGTCGCATACACATATCCGTTGCGCCTGCTGTTGTTGTTGTTGTGTATGCGTCAGCTGTTCTTTTTATGCATTTTAATAATCTTTTCAAAACTTACCTTAAATTTAATTGTTTAGCTATTTAAATTCGTCCTGAGCAGGCGGTCAACACAACAACAAAACACTTTAGTACATACGCTCACACTCGCACACATTCACATACACTGACGCACGTTTTTTGCACGTTTTATAATGAATTATTTCTGTTGTGCTTTAATTGGTTTTTGGCTGTTACATGACATTTGGGTAAGATTGTTGTGATTTTTTTGTTTGTTTTGAATTTATTAATTAATGAAAATTAACTACACTATATACACAATTATAGACGTATTTTGTTCGAAATATATACAAAAACAAAACGCGAAAAACGAAAGGTTCCCGTCGTCGTCTTTCACGCGCACACCACCCACACGAACGTGCCACACTCTCAGACGTGGAAAAACAAATGAATGCAATTCGCTCCGAGCGAATCGCTCGCGTCTCTTGCCAGCAGTGCTGCCAGTTTAGCAATTTAGTTGCTAGATCTGGCAGCTTTTGAAAAAATTTACAAATTTTTTCTTTAAAATGCTATTAGTCACAAATCTAGCAATTTTTAATTGTCCTTTAGCAATTTTAGCAACTTTATTACAAAACTATCAATTTTTTTATTTTTCTTTAGCGTTTATTGCCTTAAATTACGATTAATAATGGTTCATAACGATATCGGGACTCTGGTATTTAACTAAGTGGCTTGATTATATGAACAATTGGAAAGTTTTTACTCATTCTTTTGCTGTGCTTTGTGATTGGGTTAAAATGCTAAAAGTTTATAAGCTAAATTTTTGGATTCACCCAAAATTTAAATTTAAATAATTGTAATAGAAATAAGAATAACAGGTATGGTCTACACAGACACGGAAAAGGTGGCCATAATTATGCTCTACCATATAGGTACTTGACTCACTGGCTGATTTAAGTGAAGCTGACGAGTTAGATATCACTATAATGACTCTTAATTTTGTTTAAGATATAAAGTCATGTTCCATTTTAATTTAGATTTTTTTTTCTTAAAAACATATATATATATATATTTGTTTAAAACATTTAATAATTTAGCATTTTTTTTTTGGCAATTTTCACATAATTTTTAGCTATTTTTAGCAACTTTTTTTCCCAAATCTAGCAACTACTGCTTCGAAGATTCTGGCAGCATTGCTTGCCAGCAGTGCTGCCAGAATATTCGAAGCTAAAAATTATTTAAAAATAGCCGAAAAAAAAGCCAAATCTTGTAATGTTTTGTTTTAAAAAAATATATATATTTTTTAAGAAAATAAGATCTAATTTAAAATGGAACTCATTTCAACTCGTCAACTTTACTTAAATCAGCGTACTTCTCATTACCAGTAATTTCAGTCAAGTACCTATATAATAGAAGATAATAATTTCCACATTTTTCGTGTCTGTGTAGACATTCCTGTACAAATATTTGAATTTGTATTTGTATAATAACTATTGAATTTTAAATTTTGGGTGAATCCAAAATCTTGCTTATAAACTTTTGGCATTTTAGCCTAATCACAAAACACAGCAAAAGAGCAAGCAGAAACTTTCAAGTTGTTCATATAATCGAGCCACTGAATTAAATACCAGAGTCCAGATATCGTTGTGAACCATTATTAATCATATGTTGTGCAATCATTTGCAAAAAATTAATAGTTTCGTAATAAAGTTGCTAAAATTGCTAAAGAAAAATTAAAAATAGCTAGATTTGTAGCTAATAGAATTTAAAAAAAAAAAAGTTGCAAATTTATTTTTAAAAGTTGCCAGATCTAGCAATTAAATGGCTAAACTGGCAGCACTGCTTGCCAGAGAGGCGCTGCGATTCGGAACGAACTAGTTACCAATGAACGAGTGAGCGAGCAGCGTAAACTGTTAAAAATGTTAAACAGCAAAGGCAGGCAATGTAAACAAATAGTTTATTTAAAGAAATCATGATGATATAAAATCATTAAAATGATATAATTGCAATTACTTAAATATTTTTAAAAAGACTAAATTATTTATTTCAAATTACGCCAAATAATTGAAGCCAATAACAGTAGTACTCTAGTGGCACTGTTCAGCAGCTGTTAAAAACATTGCCACTTGAGCTGATTGACTAAAAAAGAGCCAGTTTTGGCGCAAAAACGCCAATTGCGGCAACTGTGAACAAGATTTGGCGCCAAATTCCGATTCTAATATTTTTGATTGAACATTTATTAATAGTAAAATGACGACGTAATACAATTACAATTATTGTTTAAATTGCAAGAATGTCAGTATTAGTATATATATGTGTGTGTGTGTGTATAGTTAGTACATATGTATGTATTAGTATCACTTTGATTTTCAACTCGTTTCTTTAATTGATTAAAAACTTGGGTCACTGTTTAACCCATGGTTGCCAGATGCTTATTGGTGCCAACAGCTCCAGCGGGCGCATCATTGGCCACACAAGTGGGTATGGCACTGGACCATTTGCCATTCTTCATGCATTTGAGAATTTTGGAGCCGCGCAGCTCCAAGCCGGCATCACAGGTGAACGTGATGCTCTCACCGATGGCATAGTAGAATTTGACGGAGGACATGCGACCGCTGATGGCGGTGCCAGGATACGAACATGCCTGGACACATTTGGGCAAACCGCCCGACCACCGTCCGTTATCCTGACAGGCAATTATTGGCTGACCTTGCATCATGTACTCCGGGTTGCAATTGAACTGGACCACATCGCCGGCACGATATGGTGCCGAGCCCTGGGCGTAACCGTTTTGCGGTGCACCGGGATTATCGCATTGCACTTCGACACAGGTGGGAAACGGTGTCGCCCATTCGCCCGTTGGCAAACAGATGGCCTCCGATGGACCGCGCAATCCGTAACCCGTGGAGCAGGAGAATGCCGCCCTGCCGCCCACCTCGCGTGACAAAACGGAGACGCGAGGGGAGCTAACATTGTTGGGCATTAGCGGAATATCGCCGCACTCCACGCTCTCGCAAACCGGCAACAGTGCGCTCCAATTGCCACTGGGCAAGCAAAACAGCTCCGATGCGCCAAACAACGAGTTGCCATTCGAACAGGACAACAGGACGCGTGTGCTCAGTTTCGTATCGTTCGTATTCACAATTAAGCCCCGCCGTATCGGAATCTCTGGGCAATTAATCGTCTTCACCACCACCTCAACCGCATGCTCGTGTCTCGCCGGCGTCATGCACGAATATGTGCCCGAATCCTCGGCCACGGCATCGAAGATACTTAGGCGATATTCCAGCGTTGAGTCCCGTCCCTCATCCGCCTCGGTCACCCAGCCTTCGGTATAGTTCCTGGCATTGAGAAACAGTCAACAAGTAATAATTATAATAATTGGACTGTGGATTACACATTTGTATTAATCCGGACACTACCCACTTGAAGGTGTGACTGACATTCCATTTGGGATTGCCAAATCTTCGCATCCACAGGCATTCCATGTGCACCGTTGTTCCGGGATAAACGATCAGCTTGCCATCGTTGCTCTGCGCAATGGGTCCGTTCAAATGCCGGAAGAGTATGGTAGGTGCCTTCTCCACTACAGGGATTGGGATTAGGTTAGTACTAGGATTCAATCAATATCAATCTGCTACCTACTCGCATAGTCATTTTCCTGATTGAGTCCCGAGCACACGGGCTTCGTGTTCGTCCACTCCGAGTGTATGCAAGTCCTTTCATGGCTACCCGTCATCGAGAACTTCCCAATGTCCACGCATCTGTAATTGAGAGAATCTCAAGTCATTGTACTCGACCTGCTCCTTCTCCTTTAACGCACCTGGATATAATGGTAGCACCCGGTGGAAAGTCCACGACATCCTCGCGTATTTCCAGATCATTGTAGAAGCTCACCACATTAGCTTCGTTGTTCTTAAAGGAGCAGGTGCCATTTTCTGCAAGATTCAGATATAGATCATAACTCTGGGAGACGCCAGCAACCTACCGCAGTTGTAGGAGCGTCCAATCCACTGTCCATTGTCGCAGATGATGCGCCAAGTCTGACGATCGCCTGCTGCATTTGGAATGCAGTTGAAGAAGATCTCAGTGCCGCTCTCATAAACGCCATCGATCTCTCCGTCCACATTTCTGGAAGGATCCGTCAATGTAAGTGGTAACCATTCCATCTGTTCCTGCTACTTACTTGTAAACCAAGGCGCCGTCTGTTAAACTGGGATGTCCACACATCTTTTCGTCATCGGGATGTTCGTCAGTGTTATTGTCATGATGATTGTGATTCTCGTCCAGCTCATTGTGATCCATTTTGCTATGAGTTGGGGGCGTCGTTGTGGCATGTTCCAGCTCCTGGCGCGACTTTCGTAAGCCCGATTCACAGGGTATGCTGGGTGGTGTTAGAAGACCCTTGTGACAAGACATCTCAATGGGATTGGCATTGGTGGAGAGCTCACAACGCACGCTGACCGTGCTGCCATGTCCAATGGTCAAGCCAGCCCGATAACCACCCTAAGCAGAGGATGATTGGTAAACTTCTTTAAAAGATTACTGGGTTAACTTGCCTCATAGATGACACCAGGGATGTTGGGCAAGGTGCAGGGCACGGAGGTGCACTCGGAAAAGGCATTCACCGACCAGGAGCCATGGGCGCAACGCAATTGAGCGGATCCCTAAACGATCATAGAGAGAAATTGATTGGCACGTAACTCGACAGCGGAAGAGTCATCCATATACCTGTATATTAAAGCCTTCCTTGCATTCGAGCGTAATAAACTCATTGGATTGAATCTCCTCGTAGGTGGAGAGCGGTGTCAGGGAGGGTGTATCACTCAATTCCTTTGTATGCGGCTCCACCTTGTAGTACTGTCCGTGCTCCACAGCTGGCACCAGGCAGGGAGCCGACAAGCACTTGGGAATGTCTGGTTTCCAAATACCGCGAATACATCTTGCCGTAGCATTCTCTCCCTTGATGTTCAGCTTGAATCCCGCATTGCATTCCAGTTGTAGCATAATCCCGACTGAGTTTCTGCCTGGCGCCTTTCCCGGACGCACTGTGGTTATGTTGGCAAACGAATCCCAGTCGAGATCCTCGCAAGGTCCACGCAATCTCTTGCCACCCGAGGCCTTACTTGCCTCTCCCCCGTCGCTGATATCCAGATCCCCATCGGGTAGCGTCGCCGCCGAGGGTGGAGAGGAGCCAATGCTCGTGTTGCGTTTACGGCGACGTCTCACAATTTGGGACTTCAACTGCTCGATGAGTTCACGTGTGGCATTCACATAGGACTTCCGTGAAACTAGAGCTGGTGCCACATTCGAGCTGTGCTCAATTAGCATGCGATTATGATGAATACTCGGCTCGGGAGCAGCAGTTACATGAAACTCGTTGATATTGCCCGAGTCCTCATTGTTGCGCCACTTGTGATTCGCCTTACGGGTCATGACCAGCTCCGGGTTGTTGTATTGATTATGCCAGCGTCCATCTTGAGGACTTGCTGTTGGCTTGTATAGGCGATTGTGTCCAAGGATCTTGCGTACATAGCGCTGGTAGCGCTCCTTGATCTTCTGATAGTACTTGGAGTAGGCCAAGTCAATGTCGGAAGGATTAGGATTCGCACCGCGCTTAAAGCGTTGAGCCGGAGCGTAGGAAAGCTTTGCTGTAATCCAAATTGATTTTATTAATAAGCTGGAGTACTGCTTTAAAACAGCGGTGGGCACGACTTTACTCCGAGTGCTCCTACTGCTCTTTCCGTTATGCAAACAGGTGCCTAAAACTCGTGAGAAAAGAGCCTCGACTCTCGGCATAATCTCTCTCCAGGAGTTGCTCCCAATTGTATATTTTGTGCCCACCGCTGCTTTAGAATTTCCAACTTACCTTGTGGCTGGTATTCCTGGTGCTCCGCCAGTTGTCGTTGAAGTTGACGCTGTCGTCGTAGCAGATAAACAGAACGCAATTGTCGCAGCTCCAAGGAACGACGTCGGCGTCGTCGATTCCAGCGCAAACGGGGATGCTGGCCAAGCAGACACTGCGGCAGATCCAAGGGACGCCACTTGCCACCTACGCAAGTGGCGCCGGGGGGACCCACCTGCAATGGGAATTTATGGAGTTACCAGCGGGAAAAATCAGATTTGCCATTGAGCTTACCTCCAGCACGTAGCCCTTGTCGCAGTCATACATAATCTGCTTGTTGTTGACAATCTTCTTGACGTACGGCCGATAATCGTAGAGTCCCATGTTGCCCACAAGCAGCACCTTCCCATTGGGTATGTAGCCTGGGAAGGAACAGAAGACCTCGTCGCATTTGGGCGTCTCACCGGTCCAGTTGCCAAAGGAACAGGTTAGCACATAATCATGTGGATCCGTAACATCTTTACCCTCGGGGGAGACCAATTTAAAGCCATCTTTGCACTTAAATCTTGCCTTCATGCCGTGCTCCGTCTTGGGTGCCATAACCATGCCATGTTTCGGAGGTTTCGGCATATTCTTGCACCTGGCGGGCACACAACGTGGTATGATGCTCCAGGTGCCATTGTTGCATGTCGGGGGACTCAATATAGACACTGGGAATTCATAGTTCTCATCACACTTCACCTCAAGAGCTGTTCCATGCTTCACTTTCTCCACACCGCCTACGACTTGGGTAGGCGACTGTGTTGTCGTCGTTGATTGGGTGATAACCGTGGTGCCATTCTCATCTGTGGTTATCTCAATGGGGATTACGAAACCCTGTGATATGGTAGGAACCACACAAGGAGCCAGGCACTCGGGTAAAGCATTACGCCATCTTCCATCGATCTGACAGACACTTGATCCCAAGCCGTTGATCAGCATTTCCGGCTGACAGCGAAAGATGATGCTGGCTCCCAATCCGGTGCCTGCTTCAATGTTCTCAATCCAGCCATTGTAGAGCACTCCCGGATGTCCGCAGTTGATCTCTGCAAAGATAGATTGTTTGAGATCCTGGATGTTCTTTGGCTATAAGACAACTTACCCTTGCAACTGGGCACTGTGCCACTCCACTTGGCACTGGCTCCACAGCGACTGGAACTCTCTCCGACCAGGGTGTAACCGTAACGACACTCGTAGCTGACGACGGAGTTGTATGCCAGGGTTGTATAGGTGGCTTTGCCATTCTTTGGGTTCTCTGGGGTGGGACAGACCACGGAGGTAACCACTGCAAAGGATAGGATGCATGTTTGGATGTATTTTTGAGAAGAATCTTCAGTTTGAGTTGGAGTTAAGGTTAGGATATGAAGGGTTTTGGGTTAGGATAGGTCAAGGACAGTTTGGGTTATGTAAGGTTGGTTTGGGGGTTAAGCTGAATTGGACTAAAGAGAGGTTCGGATAGGTTGCGAAATAATTAATAGGGCTAGGCTAAGATAGGTTAGATTAGGTTGGGGTGAGCTAGGTAAGTTTTGAACCGATAAGGTTAAGGTTCATTGGGTTAGGAAGACATTATCGCATTCACCCGAATCCCTATTGAGCCATACCGAAACCTAAGGATGGCTAAGTGCTACCACAAATCTTAATCTTAGAAGACTAATCATAGCATCTAGAATCGATCGCCGAGAAATAAAACAACTGCAGTTTTCTTTTAGTATTTGCTTAAGATTTGTGGTAACTTTTATTTATTCAATTAACATTTGTAGGCCAACAACAACAACCTTTGCATTTAATTTTAACAATTTGTTGTAACATTGTTTGTTTTTTGTTTTTTTTTCTTTAGGAATATTATTTTGTTTTTTGTGGGTTAGTTTAACGCTATCATTGAATGCTGAACGATTTTTAACAAGTTTTGGATAGAAGAATTATTGAAAACTTTTGAGCTATACTTCAATTCGATAGATTAGATAAGTTTAGTTTAAAAGTTGATTGAAGTTTCAAATTTGGTTTGGCTTAGGACAACGACGCTTGGGTTGTGGTTACATTTGCGCTATCCGCTTTGGGGGGATTGATAAATTATAAAGGCATAAATAAGTACGATAAATTATAAGATCGAATCCTGTTTATACTTACACACACAGGTGGGCAGCTCCTTGGGCGTCCAGGAACCATCCGATTGACAGTAGCGCTCATGTTTTCCAACCAGCTCGTAACCGTTGCCACAGTTGTAAGTTATCTTGCAGCCATAGGTATAACATTCGCCGGCGTGCCATCCGTAGGCGGGATCCGGGGGTTGTCCACAGGAACGAGCTGAGGGAGGAATATCAATACAGTTGAGCTTCCATAACTCGAATTTCTCTCTAACTCGAGCTAAATGTGTGGCAGTAAAATGAATAAACTTAAGAAAAATGACTCTATAAGTCGAATATCCCCATAACTCGAACCTTTTCTTTGGATAATTTTGATTCGAGTTAGGGAAGTTCGACTGTATATCATATTATATTTATTTTCATTTACTTTTTTACGATTTTCTTTGATTTTTGCCAAGTTCAAGTCAAGTTTTTCAAGTACATTTGAAAAATATTTAGGGTGTTCATTTGACCCTAGCAGCGTTGCAGGTTGAAAACGTTGCAAGCTTGCTGCGAGAACAGCGCTTTACGTGCAACCCGCTGCACATATTCACAGTAAGCTGCTTTTTGGTAACATTTTTTTGGATATGTGCAAAGCGTTGTAAGTAAAGCGCTGTTCTCTCAGCAAGCTTGCAACGTTTTCAACCTGCAACGCTGCTAGGGTCAAATGAACACCCTAATTATAATTTTCTTATCAATATTTGTAGAATTTCTATTTTAAATTAATTTTATCAGTTTTTTTTTCGAGTGAATATCTAAATTGTGTTGAAAATAGTTTATATTTATTTTAGGATTTTGTAATACGCCTTTTTCATAAGTTTTTCAACTAACATTTAGATGAGAAAAGGACTCTTGTAAATGATTATGATTATATCAAAATTTGATTCTTTAAATTAACTAGACTTACGTTCGCATTGTATATCCGGTCCATACCAACTAGCCACATTATCGATAGCCAAGCATTTGGCACGTGGAAATCCATTGGTCACATATCCCGTATGACAATGATATTGCACCGTCGAGTCCAGATCGAAGGTCTCCTGTTCGGGCAATGCCGAATTCCTGGCATGCTCAATCTGTGTTGGCTTCACGCAGTAGACTGAGCAGAAGGAAAATAAATTTGAAAATTTTCTAGTCCTAGTACACAAGATTTCTGCACTTACTGTTCTGTTTGCAGGCTGGCTCGGCACCTGCCCAATTGCCATCGGCCTGACAGAGGCGACTCTGTAGCCCAACGACATGATAACCATGTGGACACGAGTACGAAGCACGAGCTCCAAAGTGACGTCCGGCGATGGTGACCTGACCCAAACTGGGTTGCGCCAGCTCAGGACACTCACGATCTACCAAAAAAATTAAAATGTGGAGTTAGGATTTTAATTAAAATATTTGTATACTTATAATTTACCTGGCTTGATGCAGGAATTACCACAGACACCATCGCATAGGCATTTCTTCTTCTTGCTCTTGCAATCCTCATCGGAGGAGCATTTCCGCAAACATTTCTGACCTAACAGAGTCGCCTGCTCCTCATCCCGTGGACATTCCGTGGAAGGGGAATTGCGTGGATTTTTATAGACTCTTCCATCATCATCGGACTCTAGAGAATCATCGCCCTCATCCCAATCGTCATCGTCGTCATCCTGTTGCGGTATCTCCGTGGTGGTCGCAATGCTGGTGGTGCTGATGCTGCTGCTGGTGGGCACAGAAAATACTGCAAGGAAAATAGATGAAACATATTTGTACTGACAGCTGTGATGAGCTGAGTTGAGAGCATGGAAGTCAACCCCCATAATTTGCACTTTTGTTTTGATTCCCAGCTTCGTATACAGGAAAACTCAGCCTCTGAGTTCTCCACCAAAAACATTGACCCATTTTGTGTTGACTGGCTTCTGGTGCCACATGTCAGTCAGTCAGTCAGTTGGTTGGTTGGTCTGGGTGCCCAAACCAATCTGTAGTTGGCACCTGCGCATTGGCCAATTGCTTATATAACCAACAGCATATACATTTTTCAGTTGACAAAATTTCAGTTGAATATTTTCAGCTTACAACTAATTTATTTCTCTTATCTTTTAAAATTAACTTATTAAAAAATTGTCATTTTATTCATTGTATAGAAAGTTATGTGTTATGTTTCAGGATTTACCTTTATAGACGAGAATCGTCGTCACCAGACACTGCAATAGCAGGCGATTCATTTTTATTTTGACTGGAGTTTTTCAATTTTGATTTTCCTTTCTCTACGTTTAATCGATCAATTTATATGCTTAAATGTGCTGCATTTTTAGACTGTTGTATTAATTGAATTTAATCAGCTTGCAGCCAATTTTGTTGCCAGTTTTGCGAATTGCAAACTGCACACTTTGGCGAATCAACACGAAATGCAGCCCAGCTGCTGAAAGTTTAGGTCCTTTCGCTCTCTTTCCCCATCTCTGACAGTTGGCGAGAGCATCCAGCATCCTTCTCAAATGACATTTTGAGAGGCACAGGATGAATCAACTGCGGCTGGTTTGTGTCCCAGCTGGGGGAACACAAAGATTTTAAATCTTTTGTATTATAACTGGACTTGATTGAATTCTTGTTTAGTTTCTTTCAAAATTATATAAGCCTTAATTATATTTTGTATATTATTTAAAATTCTCCATTTAATTGAATTTCTTTTTACTTTTCGAATTTTTCCGAGGTAAAAATAATTTTCTTTATTAAATGTAATAAAAAAATATTTATCGAAAAATGTATAGCGAAATCAGTCTCATAAAGTTAAGGCTTAAACAAAATATTATTGTATTTCATTATATTATTAATTAAAAATCTAATATATTTGTTTTGTTTAGTACAAAAATCGGTTTTCAATTTGTTTGGCTATTAATGTGTAGTTTAGCAAAATGTCAAATACTCCTATTTAACTTTGCATACACTTTTAACGGTTGAATTCGAAAGAGTTGCTACCCTTTCTGAATTTACTACTTAGTGCGCTTTTCCTTACGCATTGCCAGCCCTCGCCACAAACGAGAACTTGGGAGAGAATGCGAAAGCTTTCGCCCCGAAGCTTTTGTCGTTCGGCTTCGAGAAATTTTCCAACGGTCGCTGCCAGAACGACGCACGGCACTGAACGCAACGCACAAAAACGGGAAAAACTAACCCAAAGCGCGCACAACTGAATAACCAAAAAGAAAAAAAAAATAAGAATATAAGAAAAGAAAAAAAACGCAGAGCAGAAAACAGTTTCTAGTTTTTCTTATTCTTAAATATAGTCGAAAATGTCTTAGTGCAAAGGTGAAGCTAACGTTTTGATTAAGCAATTAATTGAAAGCGTTTTGAATAATAAAAAACGAAAAGAAAATAGAATAACGAAAACAAAATAACGGCAAGTGCAAGTGCAGTGGGTTGAAATGTTTTATTAGAATATCGTTCGTGGATTGCGGGGGGAAAGGGAGAAAGGGGAACAGCGGGGAAGTGTGGTGGGAGGCGTGACGAAAAGCGCGTAAAGAAAAGTAAGTGCCAGAAATTGGTGTATTTAAATAAATCAAATAACCAACTAAGCGATGCATACACACACACACACTCACAAAAGCACACTCATGTACACACACATGCTGAGCGCATAGTGTAAGTGGCATATGTGCAAATTAAAAAAAGATTATTATTCGAAAAAGAGAACATCATTATCATGATTAAAGAAATGCTGTGACATATTAATTGCTATTGAGAAATATTCAAATAAAACAACAACACAACTGTGCGACAAATGCGCGACAAAATGTCGAACCCAAAGGCCAGATAAAAAATTTAAAATGTACATATATATATAAAAATGCGTTTATTTATAGCGCAAACTAAAGAAAAAAAAAGGAAATAAATAAGAAAAAAACGTAGCGCGATCGAAAATATTTTGATATCCAATAAATATATTTAACTGAACGAAGCGCATAAGTTCTAACTGCGGTAGGCCGGGGGAACACAAGAGGGGAGATCCAGCCGTTTGCGCGTCAACAATTTTCAAGCGTGTACACAAAAATCCAGACCAAGACCAGACCAGACCAACGAACCCACCAAACCATCCACAACGTCAAGACCCACCCACCCAGGCGGCCACTTGATTAACGCCAATGCCAATTCAAACGCAGAAAATCTCTATTAAACTTGTGCAGAGAGCATGCGTTCCGAGAGCTTTTACGCGCTCTCTCTCATTGCGCTCTCAATCGCTCTGACTCTCTCTCGCTCTCTCTCTCTCTCTGTTGCTCTTACGCTCTCGCTATCTGTCGGCCTCGCACAAGGCACAGGACATATTCAATTCGCTCTTTCTACTTTTTTCGTCTTGTTGTTTTTGTCATTGACCTGTTGTGGAAAGTGGAAGATACGAAAAATTTAAATACGTGTAGTTGAAATAATTTTAACAAATAAACCAGAAATATTAATCAGATATAATAAAATATAATTATAATATTATTAATCTGCTCAAAATTGTGTTATTTTTGCTATGCATATTTTTCGCTCTGTACTCCCCCGTCTGCTCCGTCCAGTGTTTTATGTGTACCTGGCATAAAATTCAAGCCTAGGCATTTTCAAATGCCAAATGCACCTCATGCCACAGCAGTTAATCGATATAGGGGCACTTGAAGAACCCAGGCGAACGAACATACATATTAATGGATCCCTTGAGATACGTTGTAAACCCAAGTTGTTACCATTCCAGCCCGTTCTGTATTCCAATTCAGCATAAATTTCACTGAAATGGAAGAGGCATAGCTTTTGGAATAGGATAAAAATAATTAACAAAGCTGAGTTTTAATTTTGGAGCATGTCTTAACATATTATTGTGGATTATTCTGAGCTTTGCATCAATATTTGGGGGCAATTTGAATAAAAAAAAGATATTTTAGTTTGGCGATATCAGTTAAATATAAATTCTGAGTTATTTTTAAATTTATTTTACAAGTGAGAATTAAAATTGCAAATTTTGTCTAGCATACTTTTCGGAGTAAGCTAACTTTAAGCTTTATTTAATTTAGATGCCAATGTTCCTAAAAAAGAGCCAAATTTCTCACAAATATAATGTATTCGAAAAGAGATTGCGGAAATAAATGTATATAAATAAAAATACGTCTTTTAAATTTATTTTCAGGACATTAATAGTCAATTTTATGATTAATTCAAAATTGAAATAAGCACAAACATTTAAACTTAACCATGGGCAACGTGTGCAGTTCCGGCCAAAAGAAGAAAAAGGACAAGGACAGCTCATCCGAAAAGTCAGATGAGTAAGTGAAATGGCAATCAATAATTACAATTTATTTGAAATTTATACATAATAATTCGCAACCTGTGCAGCTCCCCACCTTATCAGGAGAGCAGTGCGGATAAAAAGGATGCGCTGCTGGACAACGATGCGAATGAGGCGAATGAGAAGCGAGCTCCATTGGCGGATGTGGAGGCTTTGCCGGAGACGATGCACTCGAATGATACAAATGGCAATTCCCAACAACAACAACAACAGCAGCAACCGCAACAGCAGACAACACAGCCAAAGCACAATGCCACAGAGAAGGGCAAGTCGTGAAATTTCTTAATTAAATGAAACTATCTTTTAATCGCTAATCTCCTTGCAGACTCGAATAGTACGACGCCTCAAGGAGCACCCACTGAAGTTGGGCATGCGAGTCCTGGGTTGGGAAATCTGAGCATGCTGCAGGGTAAACCACCGCCCGGTCGCAAGATCGAGCGGGACAAGAAGATTGTCATCTATATATTAGCCGATAATAGCACCGAGTACAAGAAGCACAAGCGTGTCATCTACAGCCTGTATAAACATTTCAAGAGCAAGTGCCAAAGCAAGGGATTCGATTTCATCATTGCCGATGTTCATGACAGCGAGTCGCTCACCAAGGAGGGAACGGCGACGGGGACGCAAACAATGCCGGGTCAGGACGGACAGGGCAATGGGAATCCCAAGAAGGATTTCTCCAGGCTGCAGGAGGTTAAGCGCTGGACGCAAACGCCGCTGGAAGCCCAAGGAGGTCACGAGGAGGCTGCAAATTGTCTGTGCGAGATAACGCGTCATGCCACCGGCGCCTATATAATACCAATCCTCTTTTTGGGCTCCACGTTGGGTACTCCCATGCTGCCGCTAACAATTGAGAGTCAGGATTTCACCTCGGTGCTGAGCGCGGCCAGCGATGCGGAGAAACTGCTGCTGGAGAAATGGTACACCATTGACAACTCGTATCAGCCGATGTGCCATCGTCTGTTCACCCAACAGATTGATCCCTACGCCAATCAGGTGAATGGTGAGCTTAACGAGCTTCTCTCCGTGCTGCTCCGTCTGTTCTCCGACGATGTGAAGGACTCCTATCTGACCACCGTTGTGGAGCAGGAGATCAACAACACGGTGCTGATGAGCCAAGAGCTCGCCAAGCGTTGCATTTGGATACAAACGGGAGCTCAATACTCACGTGCTCCGGATAATGCCAGTCAACTGGAGCTGGAGGTTCTGCGTCGCATCACTCGCATCTATGCGGAGCTCAAGAATCAACTCTGCGAAAAGAATCTCATTCGTTTGCTGCCCACCATGAATATCCTGGACGACGAACTCTCGGCGGTCATTGAAAGTCTGCTCGATAAATCTCTGACTGGGATCTTTGAGGAGCATCATCAGAAGAGCATACCCTATAACACGCTGGGCGTGGATCGTGTGCTGCTCGAGGAACTGCAGCTGATTGGACACTACTCCAAGTTGCTCGCTCAAAACTCGGCCAATTTCGACATTATGAATGACGTGAAGCGTTACATCCGAGATGGCACCACTCAGCCCTTGGTTGTCTCCGGGGCACGGGGCAGTGGCAAGAGTGTGCTCGTCTCCAAGATCATGGAGAATGTGCATCGCTGGAAACCGGAGGCACAGCTGGTGCTCAGGTAAATAAGATAGCAAATCAAATTTGAAGAACTAAACTGTAGCTTATTTAGCTGACTCACTGTAGCTTTCATACTTATCAAACCAGTTACTTAAATATTAAGTAACAGGGTATATTGTATTCGTTGAAATGTATGTAACAGGGAGAAGGAAGTATCTCCGACCCTATAAAGTTTATATATTCTTGATCAGTATCAACAGCCCAGACGATATAGCCATGCCTCTTTGTCTACAGCAGGGGTGCCCAGCGCACATTTGTTTTTGTTTTGCACATAGGATATGGGAAGTGTGTGAGAATACACATTGGTAAGCATCTGGCGCATTACACAAACAAATTTTGCACATTCCGCTTTCCGTCAACTTTCGCTGCTAGCAAAACAAAAATAATTGTATTGCATCGTTTTAGATTTGGGTTTCTATAAGCTATCATCTTACTTAATTACAACAAGATAGGGTAAACAGAACTGTAGTAATGGCTGTTTAAAGTGCACTTTAGGTCAAATGGACCCTTTTTGTGATATAAATAATAACTCGAAGGTTTTCAAGTTGAAAGTTTTTGTAAAATTTATTTTTTTTTTTTTTTTTTTTTTTTTTTTTTTTTTTTTTTTTTTTTTTTTTTTTTTTTTTTTTTTAATTTTTTTTTTAGTGTAACTGCCTTAATGTATGCAATAAATACTTTTTTGTAATTATATTTAAATATTTAAGTAATTATTAGTATTTAAGTCATTATAAGTCATTATATTTTGTCGGGAACTCGACTATAGCCTTTGCCGCTTGTTTTTTATTATGTGTATTATCTTTCCTTCCTTTATAGATATGTCAATTTGAGTTCACGCTCCTCGGATCTCAGCTCCTTGTTGGGGTCCATTGCCAATCAAATGTCGGTGCTGGAAACTGGACAACAATGTCAGGTGCCACATGTGAGTATATCGGAGAATTGAAGGTTCTTTACCTCAATCTAAATCTAACACATTTTCTTTAAATGCACAGACCCTGGAGGCTTATGCTGGTGTGATCAGAGAGATTCTCGGAAGGCAACAGCGTTTCTTTGTGCTCATCATCGATGGATTGGATGAACTGCAGCGGGATGATGCACTGGATTGGCTGCCCATGCAGTTGGGCAGCTGTGGCAAATTGATTCTCACTGTCAGCGACAATGAGGAGGAGGATGTCGGATCCAATGCTGGAGCTGATGGTGAATCCTTTGATATGCTCGCCGCGCTGGCGCAGTTGGGCATTCCACAGCGTTGTTTCCTCCGGTTGCGCCAGTTCACGGAACGCCAATGGCACGATATACTCAGCTCCGGCGGCGGCGACTTCTATGCGGCAAATGGAGCCCTCAAATTGCCCGACGATTGGAAATCTTTGCATGGCAAGACACCCTATCATGCCAAGTCGCTGTGGTGGCTCGCCTGGCTGGGACATGTGGCGCAGCCCATCAGTGAGATTGGCGACATCTCCAGCAAGATACTGCAGGTGTTGGAGACCAAATTTACAGCGGATCAAGTGGAACTGTTGCTCCTAATCGTACGATTGTCGCCTTGGGGCATTCGGGAGAGCGATTGCCTGGGCGTATTTCAAAAGATTACACAACTGGAGGCGCAGGTCGCCTTCAAGATATGGTCCAAGTTCTGTTGGCTGATGGGACCAATGCTTTTAAGTCTTAAGAATATTAGAATAGCGGACAGGAGCTTCGGACGCGCCATCCTGGCGAGGTACGCGCAGAAACAGTGGCTGGTTCATGAAGCGCTGCGGGACTACTTCGATCGCCAGGACAGCGAGTTTAAGGGCAGCGCTGGCGCCAAAACGTAAGAGACTCCAAACTTTTATTTATACTCTGGCAGAAAGCAGTAGTAAATGTATTTCAAAATTCGAAATTTTAAAAGTTGAGTTGGTATTCATATTCTTGACAAGGCGATGAGTTGAGGCGATATAGTTAAAGTATAAAAAACTTTTTGTTATTTGAGATAGATCAACAAATCTTATTTATTGTCATATATAGCCTGTTCAAATTTACTTAAAATTGGATCAATATCTCATAAAACTGAAGATTTCGGTGAAATTTAACATTTAGTTCTTGATCTTAGACATATCTCAACTAGAGGTCAGCATGAATTCGCTCAAAATTTGAGTTCAAATTAATTAATTCGAACGATGTCGAATTGAGTGAGTGCGAGGCACACATTGAATTGAATTCGTGTGACAGTTTCTTATCGAAATGAGTGCGATTGAACGAATGTCGAAAAGAAATAATGACTTTGATTATATGGGTTGGTGAAATGAACAGAAAAGTATTTTTCCCTCAAGCTGCACATTGTGTGTTAATAATGGAGAAGCGTTATTTTACTGCCACCAACACAGACGATGTCAATTAAATTATGTTTTCGGATTCAAACTTAGATGAAAGACTCTGTTTAATAATAAGAATTAGAGTTAGATTTTATAAATTATATTTATATTAAGCTGTATATTTCTCTTCATTGGTTTCTTTTATTCATTACGCACATGAAAACAACAACAGAAAATTAAAAAAAAACTAAATCGAGATTCGAAATAAACTCGAATAAACTTAAATCAATGTAGCTTTCTCACTCATTCACAGACACGAAGGCACCAACTCAATCAAAATCATTCCACTTCGCCTTCGACTTCTTTCAATTCCTTTCGAACTTCGTTTTAGCTTATTCATGCAGACATCTAATATTAATTAGATTAATATCTCATATAACATAAATCTCATATAGATTGTATATCCAGGGATATTAAATCTACGGTCTTTCTTATTTTAATCTAATCTAATCGTATTCTCCTTTTACAGCTACAACTATCAGAAGTACTTAAAACTGCCTTATCATCACTTCTGTGCGGTTATCGAGGATAAACCGGCGCCGCACAAGATCGACATACTCTTCAATTGCTTCTACTTTACGGATCTGCAGTGGATCGCCAACAAGGTGCATGCCACGGGGCCTGAGCATCTAATGCACGACATTCTCCATGCCGAATGGTTGGCTGGCATCTCAAAGGAATCTTCGGGCTATGTGCATATCAATTTCCTTAAGCACTTTCTCATCCGATATCTCCATGAACTCAGCTACGATGGCCAACAATTCTATACGCTTGTGAAATACTATTTGAAAACACGCTTTAAAGAGTCGTCCCTGCTCAAGGACGATGAGAAGATACGCTCCTGGTGGGAATATACCAATGAGCTGGAGTTTGCCTTTCTTGAGATTCTCAATAACGACCTGGATGCCAATGATAATGATCATGACAATGCCAATGATAAGCAATCAACTGAAGACGCTGCCACGCCCATTGTTAAAGGCTACGATGTGCTAACGAATCTGCCACAGCCGGGCTGCTATGTCGCCTCCATGTCGACGGAACGTGCCGAGATTTGCATCTGGGATGTGAAGAACTGCTGTCGCATCCGTGAACTGCAAGGCATTCAACAACCTACGGCCATGTGTCCAGTGGGCAACTATGAAGCAGCTGTCCTCTGTCGACGAGAGATTAGGGTCATTAACCTGGACGAGGGCAAGTTTAAGGTGAGTTAACAAATATATTAAAAAATTATACAAATCGCAGTAAACTGTGGTCAGAAGAGACATAGTTAATATAGGATAAAATAAGAGCAATCGAAAGAGTTGGAATATTACTAAGTTACAGACTGTGTTTCATAGAAAGTATAAGAGCCAAAGCTCCAAAATTTCTGATATCCAATTTAGTGACGAATAATATTAAATTTTACAGATGAATTATTAAAAAAAGATTTTGTCACTCGGCACTAAGCGAAAAAGTAATATTTATTAGGTATGAAAAATGTAGCGCAATGTGAGGACCGTCAAAGATTTTATTTTCAAATAATTTATATATAAAACTTAATATTTCATGTTATTTCATCCAACAAATAAACCGAGTCTATATGGCCACATTACCTTTGATGGCAACTGAATTTCTGATTTCCAGCTATTGTTAATCTACTGATCTTTCAATATTCGAAATATTCTCACACATCAAATATTTTATTGTACAGGTCACCCTCAAGGGTGTGATGAACCAGAAGATGCCCTACTTTGGACAGCATGATCAGAATCACTTGGTTTGTCTGTCGCGCAATAGAATGTATGTGAATCTCATGAATCTGGACTCGGGCGATTGTGTGACGACCTTCAAAGCAGGCGAGGATCGTTTCCTCAACTCATTGCTGGTCTCGGGCGATGGACGGTGAGCATTTTAACAAAGTTTAAGTTCCATCTGGATTCGAATTGAAACCTGTATTCATTTTCAGCATTCTCGTTTGCGGCGATGAGACACAGAAACCTTTTCCACTGCTCGTCTGGCACTTGTCGCAGCGGAAATTGCTTTATGATCTGCGTATTCCGCATCATGATTTTGTCACTTCGCTGTCGGCCATCACGCACGAGGGCTCCTATGTCTGTGTTGTGGCCAAGGAGTTGAATGAACCGACGACGCCCAATTTCATTGTTGTCTATGATCTGCAGAGCGGCACTTTGTTCAAGAAATGGAAGCCCAGCTGTAATACGGTATCCTTGGCCATATCTCAGTTGAATGCCTGTGTCATTGCCGGTCTGGAGGATGCCAAGATCTTGATATGGGATCTAGTCACAGGCAACTGCAAGTGCACGTTGATTGGACACAATGCGCCCGTCACATACTTGAAACTGGATCCACTTGGGAAGGTGTTGTTGTCCTACGACAAGGAGGGTCGCGACAGCGCCATACGCATGTGGGAGTTGAGCACAGGTGAGAGTTTAGCTATATGTATTAAATATAAATTTAAAATAAAATTAGTCTAGAGGCCGAGGCCAAAAACGTAAAATTCATCAAAAACTCCCAGCTTGTGAAATTTTCTTCCAGAAATGTATTTAAGTTGTATATTTAATATACGCTAAAAGAAATTCAATAGGATGAACCTATAGAATCTACATTGGTATAAATTCACTTTTTCTATATTTTTGCCCATTTGCTTAAAAATTTTCTTCCAAAATGGACAGTTTGTATTTTAACGATTACACTAAGTAAGATAGTAAGATTATAAAATGAACCATTTTAATTCATAGAAATATATTGGAAGTTTAATTTAAAACAAGTTTTTTGAGCTGTTTTCGATATATAATTTAAATAAACAGAGACAGAAACAACATAAATATATTTTGGAAGAAAATGTTGCATGCGACATTGATTCAAATTAAATTAAATAAAAAACTACTTAATATTTTTAAATCAAACAAAAAACATGATTAAGAAATATCAATACATTGCATTTTTGAGTTAATTGCATCAAAATATTAGTTCCCGATTTGCCGAAATCAGTTTTAGAACTGGTCGCCGAAAAAACGACTTTTGTTTGAGTCGCGTGCGAATGCCTTGGTTTTTTTAAATTATCTTGAAAACGAACAATTGCCCAAAATCAACCTTAGCACCAACTATAGTGCTAATCAAGACTTACAAGTTTTGCCTTTTGACAAAATAAAATAAAGTCTTGGTACATGTATTATTTCACTTTGAATGCGTAATTTCTAACTTTTGATTTTTCTTTTAGCCAAATCTCTGGCCGTTTTTAAACCGCCCGCTCAGATCAGCACCTGTGAGATCCTGCCAAATGGTGCATTTGTGGTCTTAGCCCTTAAGGAACGCAATGATCTTTTGACTTTGGCCCTGAAGAATTATGGTGGCAGCACTGCCGACGCTTTGGAGGATGACTGTGGTGGCACCCCGTATGGCAATCCCGATAACCAGCACAAAGTTTTTAACTTGAGTAATTAATGGGAGGCAATAATCCGCCTCATTCAATTAACATTAGCTATCATTATTCAAATTATACATACAGACATATATGAAACAAAGATTACTTGAAATTATAATTCTGAATTATATAAATATCGCTAAAGAAATTCTCATGCATAATTCATTAGTTGTATGTAAAACTCTTAAAAACATAAAGAAAAGATTAACTTACCAGATGTACAAAAAGCTAAAGAAAAACCAAAAATTACAAATCTAAAATTAAAAAACAAAAATCTTAAGTCATTCGTTTAGCTTTATTGCAGTCAATTTTTCTAGGTGGTGGCAAATAGATAGAGCAGATTCTTGGCAAACTGTATGATCTCAGTGCCGCCCAGCTTGGAGGTGCCATAGATACGATCCACAAAAGTAATGGGCACCTCGGCAATTGTGAAGTTATGCTGACGTGCCCGCACCAACATTTCCATTTGGAACACGTAACCCTTGGACACACAGCTGGCAATGCATTTCTCCAGCACGGGTTTCTTGTACAGCCTAAAGGAGCCCGTTAAATCGCTGGCATTGGGACGCAGCAGCACCTGGGACAGAAAGTTGGCGCCACGTGAAATGAGCTTGCGCTTAAAATCCCAGCCGTAGACGCCGCCGTCGCCTGCGTAACGTGTGCCCGAAACAATATCATAGTCGCCCGACTCTTGCAGCTTGATAAACTCAGGTATAAATTTGGGCTGCAATAGAAAAGAAAGCAGGTACATTATAATCATGGTATACATGAGTCAGAGAAACCTTAGTAATCAATCAGCAAGTTTATAAGGCAGTTAAAACTGATTTAACTTAAATCGTTTACACTACAATTAACAAAAAATTAATAAAGATAGGTACGTGTTTAAATGGTGAGCATCGCTAAATCACTTCTCGTCACAATCGCTTCAAAATAAGTATTTATTCATGCAATGTAACTTGATTTCATTAAACCCGAGTTAAACTGTCGTATAAACTTGAAATGCACTCACATGATGACTTAAGTCGGCATCGATAATAATAATAAAATCGCCGGTAGCATGCTTAATCCCATGTATATAGGCGGTGCCCAGACCCAGCTTGGCAGTCCTTGGACGCAAAACAATTTTGTCCTCACCATAAATCTTCTGCAAATCCTTAGCCACGTCCAATGTGCCGTCCGGACTGCCGTCGTCAATGACGATCACCTCGTAATCGTAGCCGCTGGAGAGACGATTGCCTTAAGTAATTTGCAGAATAATATGACAGGTACTCACCTGGCTTTCATGTATTTCACAATCAGCCATATGATAATTGGTAAATTGTCCTTTTCATTGTATGTGGGCAGCAAAATGCTGTACTTGTGACTATTTGTTGGCATTGTTTTGCTTATTAAAATAGTAGAGTTGTACCGTATCGTTCGGACTATGTTCGATTGAACTATTTCACCAAAGCGAACGAACGAACTTTGCAGCGCGCTCGCTTGCTCCCAACGCAAAACGCTCTGCTCCACTCTAACTTGCAACTTTGTTTTGAAACAGCGCGCGATCTAAAAGTGGCGCCTGCTTAATTTTGAAGCTAGAATTTTGAAAATTTTACCAACATTTTTTTTTATTTTTTTTTCTAGAATTTTTAAGAAATGTTTCAGAACTTTTTACGAACTTTTATACGAAGAAAACAAAGAAACGAAAGAGCGGACTAAGATACATTTAACAGAACATGCGGAGGTGATGTTGGCATTTTGTTGGGCTTATTAAATAAATTAAATCAACGATATTAATATTTTTAAAAATAGTTGTAGTTCTTTTAAAGAACTTGGCCAACTTAATCGTTCCGTGTTTACTTCTCTTTGCTTTGCGTTTACTTTTTTCAACAAGACATAGATGGCGTATTTTTTACTTTAGATGAATAGAAATGAATCTCCAGCACTGGCTCGTCTGGCGCGTAATTTAAATCAAAAATTTAATTTTTCCATTTTTCAGTGAGTTTAAATTTAATAAAACCATTTTGTTTATGTATTTTATACAAGTGGTCGAATTAAATAATTCCAATGAAAAATATTGTTAATATCCATATGAAGTGAGAAATAAATTATAAATGAGAAAAAATAGTAAATGTCTTCCATAATTTATTTGTTTTATTAGTTTTGTCATGCACTAGCTAATGTACATAGGCAATGCGCTAAAAGAAAACCAACTGTTCCTTTTATGATTTTGACTTTTGCATTAAAATTGTTTCAAATATACCATTACATTCTGTGTATGTATAACTTATGTAAAAGGCAATAACAGTTAAAATTAATCAAGAATACAGTAATGCTATCTACATACATAACTTAACACTATTAAATTAGTTCATATCTGCTATATAGTATGTACATATCTGCTTCGATTTTCACAATATTATTTGACTCTGTTAAAAATACCGAAAATGTTTGTAACCTGAGGTGAATTTGCTTCCAATTCAGTTCTATGACTGCTTTTTGGACGCCATGGCTTGTGTCTCCTTGGTCAGTCGCGTATATTCCTGTTGCATGGTTGAACGGCAATGGTCAATGAGTTTGTCCATATCTTCCTTTTCATAGCCCTCTGTTGAAATCTCGGGCAGAATATTGATTACAGCATGGCCTGGTCGGAAGCCATTATTTTCCTCGTCAAAGAATGGATATTTCGATATGACCACAGGCTGAATTGTGCACTTGCTTTGCAAGGCAATGTGGAAGGAACCTTTCTTGAACGGCAACAGGGTATCCTTGGAGTTGCGTGTGCCTTCTGGGAAAACCAAAATCTTGCAGTTTTGTTCCTTTATCGCCACCGCCTCCTTTTGCAGTGAATTGATAGAATCCGATTTCCGGGAACGGTTAATGTACAAAGTGCCCCAGAGCCAGGCGCCAAGTCCAAAGAAAGGAATGTAAAGAATTTCCTTTTTGGCCACCACAGTTGACTTTCCAATCACCGGCCAGAGGTAAGCGAGCACACATAAGTCCATGGCGCTCTGATGATTCATTAGCACAACACTCCCATGATTTCTTTTCACGTTCTCCACGCCACGCACCTCCATGGAAATTCCCATAAGTTTGCACAGCTGAACGAAACACCAAGAGGGCACTCTATCAGAAAAACAAATCATAATTATTAACATTATCAAAACGATGATAATTTTCACTTACAGTCCATTGCGGTAGTCCCTTGGCCGCAGAATCATAAAGGGAATGCACACTGTGACAAAGACACCAGCTCCAAAAAGCACAATGAACATCCGCATTTGATAGGGCGCCTTTGCCGAGATACTCAGTATAAGAGCCACGACGCAGGCCAGTCCAATTATTTCGCAGGTGCACGCCATGTTGCAACTATCGAGGCTTTACTGTACACCTTTGAAATTTAACAGTGCTGCAATCAAGAAAAGAGAGCAAATTATTACAAAGATTCTGAAATAAATGAATTGACAAGACATTTTACAACATGCCCTTAACTACGACTTGTACACTATTTTAATTAGATTTTTTAAGAACTATAATTTTAGGAACTATTTACAGTTATACTACAAAGTTTCAATTGACAAGTTCTTACACATTTTGGGCTTCAGATAACCATATTACACGTAAATATATCAATTACTGGAAAGCAAAATGATATCTAAATCGATTTAAAATACACTTCCACGACCAGATAAGAAACTGCCTGGCAACTCATGTTTACAGCTCACATATGCCCATAAGAAAAGCGTATGAAAAAAGTAAAAGCCATGTTATAGACAGGAAAAGCTATTTTTCACTCAATAATCTACCAAGATTTGAAAAATTTCATATAAAGGGTAGAAAAATTCGAGTACTCTTTTTATTTGTAAAATGTTTTATTTTGCAGCTTTATATTAACATGATAATTACAAAGCAAGTGTAGTTTAACTCACAACTGAAAATATTAAATTAATTAATTAATATACAGACGTCCGACACAGCAGGAGGCGCACATAACACTGGAAACGCATTTAGCTCAGGTAGCACCTTTAACACTTAAGCTTAGGCAATTAGTCGTACATAGTACTGGCAAAAAGCTTATCAAACATTTTCAATTTTTCTAGTTGTTTAAATTGAGGCACTGAACTTTGATATAACGCTGATACATTTTATTGCACAATTATAAATACAATAAAATATTATTGTAGCCCCAGCAGCGAAACTTAAATCCAACAATATCTTTAATAGATTGTGCTTCACCTTCAAGTTGATTCAATCGAGGGAACATCATAAAGAGTGCTTTAGCAAACATCTGAAGTGAGCCACTTGCCAAAATATTCTTTAAATAAACCTATTAGTAGCTCTTATCGGAGTAAAAGCACTCATAACAACAATGATCAGATTCTGATAACGACAGGGTTTTTTGTATAAAATGTATATTGTGATCGTAATTACTGATAGATACATTCATACAGTGAAACGGCTTAGAGATCTATACATAAGAATGATAATATAGAAAAGCTATTTAAAAATATTATCACCTAAACTCATCCTACGAGTTTCGGCAATTAAACTTAATTATGAACAACCATTGTTTATATTGACCCGATTTATTAGAAAACTTACAAATCAATTACATATATCATATCATATCTTTTATACTATGATCGACAATTTCACGCTTGGCATAACTATAATAACGATAAGAGTTGAAGTTTGTAAAAATTATGATTGTTATGTTCGCTTACCATAAAAATATGCTTTTAACTGTTTAGCTTTATAAGTCTATTGTTATTGTTTAGAATGTCTGTTCAATAATAATACTTATAATGACCGCACTCACAAATTTTTAAAATCTATAGCGATGATCGCGTAAAATTTCATTCACGTAGCATTCTCTCTTACTATTGATAAGATTATGGCATGATTCCGAGTCGGTATTTCCAACAAATGTTGACATGCACCACAAAACTTACATATTGTATAAAACATACACATTTTATTACAACCGCTATGATATAGCCGCTATAATTAACGGATTTGTGAGGGCGTGGCAAAGTGACCATCGCCAATTTGCCATTAAATTATAAGTACTATCAAGTTCAAAGTCGACAAATGCAATTCTCAAAGGTACAGAGACACTTATAGAATGTGAAATCTGAAAGGGACGTCATATTTAGACTTGAATCATCTGATGATCGCGCAATTTGAAATCGAATGACTTTTAAGTGGCAATTTTATTACAGACATGCGTATGAATTGTTGGATTAGTAAACTGATTGCCGTGCTTATAAGTCTTTAAAATATTTAATTGAGAGGTCATTTGACAAAGAAACTACTCGAAAATAGGTTAAAACTAATTATTTAAAAGGAATTATAAAGTGAAGATACGTAACTACTTTGTTTGTCTGTTCAAAGTTCTATCACGCAACATGAATAAATAATAACAACCTACTGTGCTAAATGCGACTGAAAGACAAAAGCAGTAAACGAGTAAACTACGTAAATTTAACAGGAAAAGGGAGCAACATGTCACTCCATCAGGTCATACACACTTACAAATGTATCTACAGCTAATCTTGTTATTTTGATAAAAACAAAAATTCCCATAACTTTTTTTTTATTTTAAAAGCTTACTAATAAACAAAGTTAATTCATTGTAAAGTCTAATATGTTAAAAAAAATATTCTTGTCAAGAAAATTTCACGACTCATAGTAGAAGCAGAATGCTAAATACATTAGGGTGGGTCAATTTTTTTTGACCCAATGCGGGTATCAAAATCGTAATCTACGGTGAATTCTAAGAAGATTTGCTCAAGAAACCATGGGTCTAAAGTCAAAACTTAACTTCCGATATTTAGCGTGAAATGCCAAAAATTATCATAATGTTTTGTTAAAAATCGTAAGCTCGAAAATGATTTTAGACCTATGGTTTCTTGGGCAAACCTTCTTAGAATTCACCGTAGATTACGATTTTGATACCCGCATTGGGTCCATACAAATTAACCCACTCTAAGATACATACATATGTACATAGGTCAGCAAAAAGGCAAAAAGGAGGGCCTTAACTATACTAATAATCAGTGGGAGCGAAAGGGATAGCAAGCACGCACTGAACGTTAAGGCCCTAAAAACCGAACGATTCGGCAGCCGTCGCGACCACCTCATACTTACTGCATCATGAGCAGAACATACCCCAAACCTGTGGAATAGACGACAAGGATGTTAAAAGACAAAAGGAGGAGAGGAGTGGAAACCAAGACAATAAACAGGGGACAGGGTACTTTATGAAGGCCACGTATTTAAAAAAAAGACCAATACGAAATGAGTGCGCAATAAAACAAAAAATTTACTAGGATACTTAGTATGTGTAGTAAAGAACACATGTGCTCAAGGAAATAAACTTTAATACAGTATGTTAAATAATTGTTTTGACAAAAAATAGTACACACTTTCGTTATTTTTATTATAGTAGTTTTTGGTTCTTAGAACAAAATTAATTTATAATTCAGATTGATTGGCTTTAACACTTTCTTAAATTAAAAAGCAAAAATATTTGTAAATGTTTCCTGTTGTCAGCATAACTATTTAGCCAACTGTATGTCACTTAGAATTATGGCAACAGGAGGAATCGACACAAACACACAGCACCGTTATTTGCACTTACTCAGTTAATGCTGGACCAACAAGTAATTTAAATAACTTTGCTCTTTTTGGTGATGTTGTTGTCGCTGACTGCTGTTGCTTTTTTTAAGCAAAGCAACTGATATCAGAATGCCACAATAATTTGCCGGTATTGTTCAAATTTTAAATTTCGCTTCAAGCCCCAAATTTATTCGATACGTAAACACAAGAAACCAAGCGAATTTTAACATTTCACATTTAGATTTTATTGACAGTATGAATAATATTGACAGCTCTGTTCAATTTTGTGATAGATGAAATGAGGATGTTGTTAATTTGACCGAACAGTTGTGACCGTTCAAACATCCAATACCTGTGGACGCCAGCGCACGCTTTTTACAAATGCCACAAGTTTACTGGTGAATTAAATGAGCTTTCACATGCTCAACATTTTGCCTTTAATGTGTGTGTGCGCGCGCAATTGTTCAAAAGATAGGTGTGTGCGTGTGGTTCTCACGTTCGTGCTCTACATTGAAACTCGTGCAATTTTCTAACTTCGTGCTCCCCTGAAACTAAACAAGACGGCATTATATTTAATTCATAAGTACAAACAGTTTAGGTGATTATAACTGTATTTGTGTCTTCTATCTTACAGAAACTTATAAAATCTTTTATTGATAGTTTTATATGTATTTTAACGCACCACATTAGAATCAACAAGTATTTTGACATCCTTCCGTGCTTTCACGCGCCCTCCTCTAATTCGCATGAGCAATGAATAACACGCACGCATACTTATACAATTAATTATGCGTCAGGCAAAGATAAGCGTAGTGCGCCAAGCAAGTCCTACGATTGAAAATGACAACCCCAAAAAAATCTGCGAAAGGGAGATAGAGACAAAAAGGTAAAGAGAACATTTTTCTATACATGCAATGCGAATAATAAGAAGCATCGCATAACGTTTTTATAAATACATAAACAAATATAACAGTACCTTATATAATTGCCTTTATTTAATTCTTTACAAACAATTATTAATCAGATTTACTGATTTATGGAAATTCAATCAATCACAAATCACACTCTTAGTTAGTGTTAAATACAAATATTTAATTACCCGTAATTTATTTTTAAAAGTAAAATTTATATTTAATATCGATACTTCGGCATTCGATGCCGATATTTGAATTGGGCATGCTGTAGAAATGTTAAAATGTTAATTTATTAACAACTTATAAAGTACAACTTCAATAGTTGGTTTATTGATTCTAAATAAAATTAAAACAATAGATATAAAAAAAAATTAAAGCAAAAACCACAACATAAACTAATTCTTTAAATTTGGATTTTTTTTGTAGCCCATGGCTGCCACCACGTTTTGCAAGCCAAGGTTGCCACACGGTTGCAAGAACTGTCTCTTAGTGCATTAGAGGTGTGTGTCTCCATCGATGTTTCAGTGCTTGCTCTTCAGCATAAAATTTTTTGGACACTGCTTTTAAATCTGTAAATCTTATCTGTAAAATGGATTGAATTGAACGTATTTTTTATAATATTTTAAAATTCTTTCTTTTCAATGTTTTAGAGGGTCGCAATTAACAGGATTGTTATTTTTGTTGTATATAAAAACATTCGATAGTGGCCTACCAAACACCGATGGCTCCGATGTTTTGCCAGCATCGACCACCACTAAAACATTCGCAATTTTCTTACCGCGTTTGCCGCTCGCTTGCTCGCTCATGGTTTTAATCACGAAATACTTTTCAATACACTACTTTGTAAAATGATAACTTTACCAACTGACGAAGCTGTTTTACATGAAGATACATACAATAGCCCTGTGCCCGCAATGGAAGCAATACGATGTCGTTTATGCCACTCGCGGTCGAGCGTGGACAAGGAATCTCCCAATATTTACGAGTCGACTGTCGATTATGGCCGCGAGGATTGCGAAAATGCTGAAAACGAGAAGCGCTCAATAGTTGAAGTCTGCGAAAGTGTATGGGGACTAAAGTACGAGCGACACGAGTTCCTGCCGGAGCGCATCTGTGCAAGATGTCTTGAGATGCTGAAAGACATCTACGAGCTGCGGAGGGGAATGCAACAACGAGAGTCTGAGCTGCAGCAAGAGTTGAAGAATATTGTTACTCTGGATGCCAAGTATCGACCGGGCTTAAATGGCAATCCCGGCGTTTTCGAATTTGGAGAAGGCGAAGAAGGCTGTGTCATTGTCGACGTTGATCCAGATCAACTGTGTGAGACGAGCGATGACGAGTTCCTTGGCTCCGATGGCGAGGCTGACATAGAGGATGAGGAGTGGGATGAGGAGGACGAGGAAGAAGCACAAAATGATGAAGATGTGGAAATGCCACTCGGCATGGACGCAGCTCAAATGGCGCTGATGCAAGCGCATCAAACAGTCGATGCCATGGCCAACGCCAGTGCGCATCCAAAGAGCGCTTTTCTTTGCCAGTATTGTGACCTGGCCTTCACACTGGAGCAAGACTGTCTGCAGCATGAGGTGGGGTCCCACGATCCCACAGCGCCCTACTGTTGCAACTACTGTCAACTGCGGCTGACAACGCGACCCGCTTTAATAGCGCACATCAAGGAACTGCACGACGCGGAGCGACCTTATGTCTGTGCCCACTGCAACAAGGGATTCGTGCGTCGTTCGGATCTGAAGAAACACACAATTGTGCACACTGGCGTAAGGCCGTTCTCGTGCCACGTCTGCTCCAAGAGCTTCTCGCGCAACACCAACCTGACCAAGCACTTGCGCATCCACAGCAGTGTCAAGCCATTTGTTTGCCAGAAGTGTCCACGTTCCTTTCAAACGGCGATGGAACTGTTGAAGCACGCACGTTCCCATGCCGAGGTCAAGCCCTTCCAATGTGATCGCTGTTCAACCTCCTTTGCACGTCGGGACAAGCTATTGATGCATCAGCAGATGCACATCAGACGTGATGCGGAGCAACAACAGCAAAATGCTCGGATTAACATGAGCATAATGCAGGAGCAGTTACAACTGCCACAGCATCCTTATGTGGATGCCGATGCAGCTGGTCAGCAACTGCCCTACGCTTATCAGCAGCAGGTGACGCCTTCGCCCAAGATGAAATCCGGGCGAGGCTTTCGTTGCACTGTCTGCGATCGAAGTTTCCAGCGTGAACGAGATCTACAGCGGCATCAGGCCCTCCACATGGATACACTGTTGGCCTGCAAGCTCTGCGGACAGGGATTCAATCGTCGCGAACAGTTGCAACGCCACGAGTTGGAGGCTCATGGTCCCAGCTACACTTGTTCTATTTGTTGCATATCCTTTCTGCAGCAGGCTGATCTGGAAACGCATCTGAAAGTCCACGAACTACAGCACAGCGTGGCCAAGTGCACCCAGGAGGCCTTGAATGCCGCTGCCGTGTTGCCATTGCCACACTCCGTGGCCGAGCAGAGTCGAGTGGCCGTGCCACCCGTGCCACAAGAGCCGGTTCCGTTGACCAACGTGAGACCTACGGCCGCCGAGTTAAACTTCTATAGCAACATGATACCCACTATGAATCTGGGTTTCTACAGCGAGACACGGCCCGAGGAACGCAATGGAATTTGAGAGACAAACTCGAGACCATGGACAATTAATATATAAGCGAAAAGATGTACTTTATCTATACATTAACATCATTTATAATATGTATATTATTACAAGTACGTACAACCATGGAGGAACGTAAAACGAATGAAAATAAATGAAAAAATCTACATTCTTTTAAATCAAAAAATGAACACATAATTTTAAACTGAAATTACTATTTTATTAGTCAATAAAAAATATTGAATATTTTATTATAATTGGCTTAAGTGAAGTTGACAAATTATATTTATTTTTATAGAACATACAAATTTGAATCCGCCTCTGAAAATTTGTCTTTCTTTTCGTTTTAATTGGTTTATATTTTTGTTTTGCTTAAGAAAAGTTTGGACAATAAAAAATTCTAGATATTAGAAAACCAAGAGATTATACATTTTTAAACTTTACTGTGTTATTATAGTAACCATTGTATTTTATCAAATGCCTTTCCTAAGGAAGCATCACAAATTGAGATCACAGTGTAGGCTGTATGAGAATGAGTAATTTCCTTTCGACTAATTCAAGTTATTTTCGGGATAGTCCTACTTCATTTGCAACAGGGTGATCTATGAGGAGGGAGTTTCCTCGTTGCAGGTTGCCCCAATCTCCTACCTGCCGCCCCCCGCCCCAACCACGCCCTCAAAACAACTCAATTCGTAAGCTTCTGTTGCATTATTATCGATGCAAAAGCAGCTGTTTCACCTCAGCTGCCTCATCTGCCCCAACTGCCTCATGTGTTGTGTGGTTGTGCATGTGTGTGTGTGTGACTTTAGTGGCTGCACCGGTTCCATGCATTTGTTTGTTCATCCTCCGCTGATCAGTTCCCAAACAAAGCGCGACGAGTGAAGACGTGAAGAAATAAACAGACGCGAATTCGCTGGCCAGTTGCAACAAGCTGTTGCCACAGATGGTTGCACGAGCTTACCACAATTTTTGTTTACTTTTATGCGTTTAATTTTCAGAATTTTTCAGAATTCAGATGAACTTGCAATTCTGTTGAAAGTGATTAAATATTTTTGTAAATAAAGCAATTAATACATGACCATGCATTTAATCGTTGTGCAAAGTGTTGAGTGTCTCGTTCATTTAAAATGAAATAAAATATGAAATCATTGAATAATAAAGTGCCCTCGAGATGTTCGATTTATGGCCGCACTTGATGCAACGCCAAAACGTTCGACAATTTAACGCAACACGCAATCGCAACTTGGAAACGCTTTGCAGAGATTGTCATTTATTTGGTACTTTAATATCCTCCGAATCGCGGAGATACTCTCGATAGGTATGATATTACTTGGGCCGCTTGATAGTGTGACTTATGCATTTCACGCCTTGTCCACCACTCGGCAAGTCTATTGATTGACCCAGCAGCCAGTGCTGCTTGCCACATGCCACATGCTGCGCTTTGGCGCCACGGGCATCGCACGCCATCCCCCTATAGAGTTTAAGAAGTGTGCACATAAATCTTGAAGGAGGCATTCTTCCAACAGATGCGGTTGCAGAACGAACCAAGCTTAAATCCATATCATAGTTACATCGTTTTAAAATATATATTATTATTTGGAAATTATCAGTGATTAAAGCCGAAACGAATATCGGTTTCAGTTACGGTTTCGGTTATGTTCGCATTTAGGTTTTCGGTTACTCAAAATTTAAAATGAAAAATAATTTCTTTTTGGTGTATGAAAAACCGAAATTAACCCTTATAAATTAAACGGTTACTTAACGGTCATTTCGGTTTACAGAGTTTCGTTTTAAAAGTTTCGGTCAAACAAAATTTTTTTTTTCGGATACGGTTTAAGATATAAATGAAAATAGCTATGCCAAATTAAACTATATTAACCAGGTTCTATATGACAAATAACGAGAAAAGTTTAAACAAAATATTTTTATGTATCTTGGGATCAAGTTACCAGTCTCTAATTTCTCCAGGAAAATCACATTGAGTCTGTAATTTTATTTAATCTATTGTTAATTTGATCCTGTCAACTTGCTGTTGAGGTGCTGCCAATTTATTGGCATGGTGTTGTCATATTAGTAGGTTTAATAATTAAAAAATGAATTGAAAATCAAAACTCACGTTGCTGACAAAGATGAATTTTGTAATATTCACCAGAAATATATTATATTCAAATCTAATAAAAAGAACGATATATTTTTTGTTAATTATTTTTTTATTTTAACTATTTATGATGAATTAAATAGAAAGTTTCCTATAAAGCTATTTCCAATATTATATGAAAGAAATTCCTTATCAATTACAATCAACTACAATCTAAACATAGTTTTCTTTTGAAATTTAAATCTTTTCGACTGTAAATTATTTGCGGAGAGAGGTTCAAGAAGCATTGTTGATGAAGATCTGATGTGTGGGATAATGTCAGTTACTTGCATTGCCAACATTGTTTATTGTAATTGCGATTTGTTGTTGATCGAATACGTCAATGTCACGAATTGACACATACGACACTTTACAGATGTCAACTTTACCGAGGCAGACTCCAAACAATTCCTTGTCGTTGTTTGTCGAATCGAATCTTTTGGCCATACATGTGTCCACGTATTTGTTTCGTTTCAGTTTCTCCAAAACGAAAGAAAAGACTGTACGATTTACTTCCATTGTATTGTATTGGATTGGAGATTCACATTCGCAAGAGTTTTGTCTTGACATCCGTTTCACTTGAATTTCAATTCACTTTCTTTCCTTGTTGGTTGCATTTCTTTTAGCCATTTGCAGACAATGCCATGACTATAGATATAGATAAAGACATAGATATAGTATATGTGTGTATATGTTGATAAAATAATATATACGTTCCACTTGGCAGAGTCTTCGCAGCAAGTCAAAGTTTTTCATCATCATCGTTGTAGTTAGTTGATGTCGTCGTCATCCGTTTACTGTATCATAAACATTTATGCCAATGTTTTTTCTGTATTTTCTCTTTGTTTGTTTGTTTGTTGCGCTGCTTTTCGCGTATTCAGCGTGTAAACCTGTTCCATGTGATTTCTTGAGGTATTTTGCCTGGCACGACATTTGTTCCTGCGCTTGCAACGTGCCCCAAAAGACACTCTGACACTGGACTCGATGACGCTGTCGTCTGTCTGTGTGTCTGTCGAGTGTCTTTGGACGGTCGTCGGTTCGACGGTGGCGACTCACTTCATGTCGTCACGCGAACTTCAATCCGTTCATTAATTCAGTCGGCAAACGGTTAGTCGGTTGGGTAGGCGTGGAAGTAGCTGGAAGTGTTAATTAGTTGTTGCTGTCTCTTACTTGTCTTCCTCCCTCCCCATCTCACTCTCTCGCTGCCTCTTTCTCTGTCTCTCTGCCGTTAATGATTTATATGAGAACCGGGTGCCAATTGTGGGTGGATATCTCTATGTTCTTTCATGGACAACGCATCTTTGCTACGTTTAGTCTGGAATTATGATTGTTACTGTTAACGATAAGATAACCGCCGGCGGTTTTAATTAACTGGGCGTTGCGACTCTCACACATTGTAGATGCATCTATTTGACACCCAGGTCATGAGTAGGGAATTTAGGTACAAAGATTCAATCGAGTGCGGGTTGTTTGTTCGGAATTAGTTTTTACCTAGGAAATTCTTAAAAATTTATGCTAAATATAACACTTTTGCAATGGAACATAGTATCTATAATATCTATATTCTAGAATTTCGCTTTGCATTCCATTTTATCATGGATATATTAAAATATATAAATATGATTTCAGCTATTTTTTAGAATCATCAAATAAGGATTAACAATATCAATAAAAATTCAAAAGAATCTTGATTTGGGTTTTTTCTCTACAACATTTTCTTTAAATTCATTTGGAGCTAAAGATTATATTAAATTTAGTGCCGATTGAAACTTTAAACCGTACTTTTAAACCGAAATAACCGATTAGTAACCTTTCATTAATAAGGGTTATTTCGGCTTTTTTCTCTAAACAGATTTCTTATTTCTATTATAACTTTAATATTTTCATTTCATCTTTATCCTTATTCATAATCACTTTATACCTATAACTAAACTACATCAAACTGAAAGTAAAATGTGAACTAAACTATATGAACTAAGAACATTGAAATAAATTTTTAATTAAACATTAAGAAACAAAACCGGTATTTCAAAACCGAAACATTCAAAAACCGGTTCACCGTTACGAAATTTTTATTCCAAGATTTTGCGTAACCGAAAACCCAAATGCGAACTTAACCGAAACCGTAACTGAAACCGATATTCGTTACGGTTTTAATCCCTGGTTTTAAGTACAGCATTCAATTACCCTTAACAGAATCACATGGATAATTTGTTTTGCCTGGTGGATTGTCGAGAGATTTCCATAATTGTTCAAATTGCGCCGACCCATTCGGACTTTTTGAGGTGGACAATCGTGTGTCGTGTGTCGAATCTCGATTTCGACATTGAAAAATTCCATTTGTTTGTGCTGTTGTTGTTGTTGTAAATGCGAAACAGCCGCCAACTGACAGTGAGGACGAGATACAAATTAGTGGACTCTCTGTGTGTGCATCCCAAGGCTTTGAAATAAATTCCTACATGCAATTTCCAGCTCCAACTGCTGCCAACTGCAAGCTCGGATGTTGATCGTGAATGTGAATGTGAATGGAAATGGAAATGGGATTGCAGAGGGGAACCAGGGAATGCGAAGGGCGAAATCAAAAAGATCCACAGTCGCAGTCGCAGTCTCAGTTTTAGTCTCAGTCTCAGTGTCAGAAGATGCGCAGGTGACGTTCAGCTGGAGGGCATCGCACGTCTATTGATGCCTCCACCTTCCAACTGCCACAATCTTTCTCAAGTTGCAACTATTGTGGGTGTGCAACACACACACACACACACACACACTTAGACACATGCATGTGTTTATGGTATATGCGATTGGATTATCGTTATCGCATCTGCACAAATTACAAACATATTTCACTGCGCCCATTGCGATAGACATTGTCCCAAGTCCCAGTCCCAGTCCCAACTTCAAAGGCACAGTCCTATGACTTGCCTGCTGCCTTTAGAGGTCACTTAGCTGGTAGTCTGTGTTGCCCAAAAACCTGTGCAGCCTGTGCTCTTTGATGCCACACATTTCCTCAGTTTCCCAGTCTCTCGCCTCTCTCTGTCTCTCTGTCTCTTTGCGGATTCTTTTTGTCACGACATTTGCTTTGGATACCTCTCTATATGAGGTAAAATCGTATTTTCCTTGAGACTTAGTCACAGTTATAGCTGTGATTCTAATACATACTAATAGGCATACTTAACATATAATCATTAACGGTAATCACCCAACTTTTATAGAGTTCTCTGAGAGTTTTATTTATTTAAAAGCTTAACAGAGTCTAACAATTCTTTAGATTCAATTCATTCTATCGACATTACACATATTCGGACCTGTTCCGAATTCCGAAATCGAGTTGATTGCTGTTCCGAATTCCGCAAATCGACAATAATTGTCGTTTTCAAAACGAGTGCTGTAGAGCTGTCGGATTTGAAAATAACTCCCATTTCAAGCCTTCAAATAAATACCTAAAATTATAAACTGAAAATTGTAATAATGTTGAACACTTTTAGAATCGATTAACATCACTTCTTTAAGTTTAATCAGTTGAAGTATTTTTTAAAAGAATTTTTTTACAAGCATCTATAAAATAATTTATAAAAAACGAGACCAAGCTGTTTTAAATTGTACTTTAATCTTTGCTATCGATACCAACTCTCCCGATCGAAAGCTTCTACTAATTTAACTTCTATCTGCTATTTATATTCAACCTGAAATTCTAAAAATGAATTTTTGAAACATTGTCTAAAGTGAGTTCGAAAAGTAAAAACAAGCCCATTTCTATCGGAATTGGTAACAGCAAATAGTAAAATGTTCGTTTTTACTTTTTGAATATATAATATATATTATATATTCAATATATAATATATATTATATATATTTATAGATTCTGCAGAAAATTTATCTGTTCGATGTAAAGATTCTAAAATAATATATGTACGTCTGAAATTTTATAATAACACAGATCCTTTTATATAGGATGTAAAGGTTCATTTGAATTGGAATATTACTGGGAGAATATTGTGATTATGAAATACTTTGAGTACAAGCACTTTTTTGTAATTTGGATATTAAATATCATAATAAAAAGTTGATAAATCTAATTTTAGGTTAAAAAAATGGTCAATCTTTATTTTTACCTATTACTGTAAGATTTTAAAAGACAATACGTTGTGTCAAAACTCTAGTCACTCATTTTTCCTGTTAGATCAACTCTAATACTAAGCTGAAAACCAAAGAAAATTCAATTGGGGAGAATGCAAAGTTTACATAGTTTGCAATGCACAGTTTGTCGTTCCAACAAACTAATCCCTAAAGTGTTGATTAGTATTAATGATCGTGATTAATGACACTTTGTAAAGATTTGTCAAAACTGTGGAATTTTGCAAGCACAACAACCAAGTTGAGATGGAATGTTGGTTAACTGGTTTGTTACTGAAGGTTAAGGTCAAATATTTGGTTATGAAAGAGCGGTTCATAAAATGGATGATGGTTGGTTTTTTTTTGTTTTTTTCAGTTGACATTGAATTGTGCAATCCTTGGACTGATGCAATTCATAAAAGATACAAATACAGAGAGACGAATAAAGGAGACAACTGCAATCGTTTTGACATGCATCTAATTGTTTGATGCCTTTTACTGCTAACTGATTCAGTGACAACGTAAATGGCCTGAACAAGTTTTTTGCACTTGAGGTGGATCTCCTTAGCGGGTCGATCGATGCACGTGTAGGCATTCAACTGGTTACTGGTCCATCATCATCACACATCACAGCACCGCATCCCATTCCATGCCATCCCATTCCATCCATCCATTCCATCGCATCTCATCATATTGCATAACCCACACGCGACAAGAAATTTAAGGCAGGCAGCCAGAGATGGATGGACTTGATCTTGGTCTTGGTCTTGGACTTGGTATGGATCGGATCGAATTGGATCTTAAGTGCATCTCAGCTGTCAGCCATCTTCGGCTAATGCAATTAAAATCCCATTAAAAGTTTTCACACACCTTCTTCCGTCTTGGGGAAGAGACTCCCACATAAATTAGCACTCCTTATTTTTCTGATCTCGATCTTGGTTGATTGATAACGCTTCTGTTTCGGTTTCCGTTTCCTCTCTCTCTCTCGTTTTCCAAGTGCATAATTACTTTCCATTTTAATGCGAAATTAATGCAATCGCATCCAATCTTCCACTTGACGGCATTCGTGAGCATTTTCAGCTGCGATTCTTGAAATGTCTCTTTCTTTCGTCGTCTTCCCTCTTCTTTTTTTTTTGGCAATTCTCGACATTGTCTTGGGCACATGTAATTATCCTTAAAACCAGAAACGTGACTATATTTTCAATTTACTGGCCATCGAGTTCCGTTGCAATGTTCGACAGAAATGCGAATATATTTAATGTTTAAAACAATGTTGTAACTCCAAATACAGCTGCCTTTTTAAAATTCTCAACTGCTGCAGCTGCAGTTCTCACAGTAGTTAAAAATGACAAAAATATGTGTACTTTCGAAATAAGTATTACATTCTTTTAAAATTGAACGAAGATGATACAATTTGAATGCAGAACGAATTAAGAGGTCAAACTATGATCGAAGATATAAAAGTTGAAAGTTAGTCTAATTTTGGACCTAGCTATCATGATTTTTTACAAAAAAATTAAAAGTCTCAGAATCTAATTAAAAAAGCTGTTTTATTCTTATTACGATAAAGAGTTGATAAAATGTTAAAACGTGAGATTTACAATTTTAAATTTTCGAAAAAAACACAAGGAAGAAATTAACAAAATTTAAATTTAAACCATGATCAAAAGGACAATTCCGCTTGAAAATTGGATCAGTTTTGTCTAAAACGTGAATATGCTTTCCATTTTCACATTTGACTACAATTTTTGGGTTTCTGAATAATCGAGTTATATCAGCAATTAATTGGCTAATATTGAATTATTCATCAGTCATGCAGCAAGGCATTTCACAGACACCCTGAATAATAATAACAACTGCACGTACAGTAAATCAACAAGCAACAACAATAAAAGCAGAAGACACACAACAAAAACAACAGCAACAACAACAAGGTTGAGAGGTAACAGAATTTCATTGAGTTTCGACTGCGTCGCCGTCTGTCGACTCGATTCGCGAAAATATTTCTCAATGTCTATGCAGAGCCTGAGGCCATGGCCAGGTGAAGGATGTGGTGGAGTAAAGGGATTGCAAGGGGGCAGGCAGGGAAGGGGGGGAAATAGCCTGAGCTCCGTCGAAACAACTAGCTATTAATCAAAATCTCTTGATCTGGGCAAATGTCTACACTGAGCGAAAATGCAGCAAGTCACGAGAAACACATGTAGAAGTCGCTCTAATTGGGTCAGGGAATATTTTGACAAGTGTGCGGCGTTGGCGGCAACCCACCACGTTGATGGACGACGCCAGGCAATGCTATCGATGGCACAACCCAATGTCCAGAATTTAGAATGCAGTATTCAGTATTCACTATTCGGTGTGTTAGACATTGTGTGTGTGTGTGTGTGTGTGTGTCTGTGTGCCCTCTGTTGTGGTTAGTTGTAGTATTAACTATGAGGACTACGGGCAAATCGCGGTAAATCACAAAAGCCAGACACGAACTGGCTACAACAACTACAACAACAATATAGAGATGCCAGTGCGATGCCATGGAGAAGTCCAGGAGACTTGCTGCGCCCTTCGGCTCTTTATTAAATTAAGTTAAATCATGTAATTTCCATGTAGCAAGTCAAAAGTGCAATGAATCGCCATCGCCCCAGACCCAAGGTCTGATGATAATGATGCTCAGCCATAGATGGACAGGGAGCAGCAGTGAAGGATGCTGGAAAGGGGAGGCAACTCTTCTGTACCCTATGATCAGTGATTTTCTTCCTGGGAAACTTTTCGTTTGCCCTCAAAGTGATGGCAAATGTTTGCCCAGCCGCACACTAAATACGCGTACTTAAGTGGATTCCAGCTTGCAGCATTGCCGCTTTCTTCCACTCTTCCACTCTTCCACTCTTCCCAAATCTCTCAACTCCGACTGCTAATTAATTCATACTCGTATATACGAGTACAATCTAAGACTCTGTGCTGATTTGTTGTTGTTATTGTTACTGTTGCTGCTGTTGTCGGTCAGTGTTAGCACAAAATGCAAATTAGTTGGCAGCCATCGACACAGGGCCACGGCCAGGGCCAATGCACAGTGTGACAATATTGACTAAAGAAATGTGCAAATAATTTCACATGCTTAAAACTTTCATTGTTTATGTTCCTTAGATATATGCAAAAATAACTGGTGTATTTTGTAGACAAGCCTTAAAACAATTTTTAAATTTTGCATAAACATTTCATTACAATTCCTTTAATTTCTGTAAGATTTTATTCTCATTTACCAATATTTTCATAGACAATTTAAAGAGAGAACATGTGTACATAAAAGACTTGCATTGCGCTAACAAATAGTAGAAATGTTCATATAAATCAAGAAGGTTAATTAAATAATAAGACTTCTTCTGAAATATGAATATGTATGTTAGGGTGTCCCTCATTTTTGCCAATTCATTACTTTTAAACGCATACGGACTAGTTCTGTTTATTTGGTCGTAAAGCACTCGGAAATAAATTTTTACCTTAATCGGAGTATGATAAGCCATGAAAACTTGCATCGAAACATGAAAAAACATCGAAAAATTTATAATAATTGTTAAAACACTTTTTATATATGTTTAAGACCAAATCAACAAAACAAAAAAATTTAAAATTAAAAAAAAAACTTTTAAAATTTTTTTGTTAAATATAATTTTTAAATTTTTCGATGCTGAACGTTTAAAAATAATGACTTTGACAAAATAAGGGATAAAGATTTTTTCTTTAAATAAAACTTAGTTACATTTTTTGTTGGACAACTTTTATATAAATAAAATTAGTATTATTTTAATCTGTATGTTTAAATTAAAAGTTAAAAAATTTATTATAGTAAACCAAACACACAGTTTTGTGGTATCTGAGCCCACTGTGCGCCTGGGCACCACATTGTCTCAGTGTGGTTCAACTTCAACTTTAGCTTGAGCGTCAGTTGAACGGGGACCGAGTCGACCCACAACAGCGTTTGTGTTTTAGGTCTGTCCGTTGAGTGGAAACTGTATATCGTATCGTAGTTAGAATAAATAACTTTAAGTTTAGTTGAAGTTGCACAGTTGCAACTCTTGGCCCAATGCATGCTGCATGCCACAAAACTATCTGACGGACATATTGAGATACATTTCCTCAGGTAGCCATATAACAGTGGGAAAGAGGGGAGAGGGGCAATGGCTCAGCAAGTCTGCATATTTATGAGATTTATTTTACGAGTAGTTTATGCGATGTCACTACCTGATTCTTCCAGATTCTTTAAGCATTTATTAGACCGCCTGTCAGTATTTTATTCCCTCCGAACTGATTGCCAATGCTCAGATAGTCAAATTGTATAACTGTCTCGCTGAATGGCCAAGAGCAAAGCCGATTTATGGCTTATACACAACATTCTCGTAAATCCGCAATCGTTGTGCTTATTTGAACTGAGACAAAGTAGATTATACCGCATTTAAATGAGATTAACTGCATGATATTAAAGATCTTGGATAACTTTAAGCACAGCTTAAGAAGTAATTGACATAAAGAAAATACGAGTGCATTCAAAATATAGTCAAACATAGAGTTCATTCTGAGATTTTCAATATAAATCCCATTTATTTTTTTTTTAACAACATGTCATAATTAATAAGGGTTTTAAATGGTACAGTTTTCAAAATCCATTGTATTAATTTTCTACAAACTCTTTTAACTTTTTATATATTTATATTGATATAATTTTATGTCTAAATTAAATAGATAAAAAAAAAATTGAAAAAATAATTTTATATATTTAATTTTTTATCAACGATGTTATTCGAATATTAATTGTTGAGTTGAGGCTTCCCTTTTTTTTGAATAAAGCATTTATCGACTACCTTGCTGCTTTATAAAGCACAGTTTAAAAGTCCTAAGTTTTAATTAATTATGGAGCTTACCAGGATATGCTTAGAACCATTATAGAAATATAACTGCGAAATACGATATTCGTATAACGTATATCGTAAATATGATTTGAGAGCCTCTCCAAATCTTTCTATTGCGACAATTTATAAATATTATTTGCAGCTTGACCAAAGACTGGGCGGGCGAAGTGGAATGAGGGAGTGAGTGAGTCTTTGGCCATGTTAGGTAATCGCCATAATAAACCAAGAGGTATGTGCAAGTTGACTCAGATATCACTGGGCTGAGACATTCTGCGGGTACTCAAAGATGTTGCCGCCCGCTGTGTTGACACTGAAAAATGTCTATCTAAGCCGGCGGCGATTTGAGGTGGCCAAGAGGCATCTTGGATCTCCCAGTTACCAAGTCTTCCAACTGCCTTCCACACCAGCAACGTTTTATGACAATCATTTGAGTTAATTGCGAACAGCAAATGTCCTCTGGTTGTGGCTTGTGGCTGTGCTTGTGGTGGTTGTTTGGCAAGAGACCACACCGCGTGGCATTGGCAAAGTGTGGCATAAATATTGTGTCTCATTTCGATTGGCAACTCATCTATCTAAAAAAAGAAAGAAAGAAGGAACAGCTGTGGTGCAGCTCAGCTGTGTCAGGTTGAAGTAAAAGGCATTAGCGTCCGTGTCTGTCACCTTCGTCATGGTCACGCTAATCGTGGTAATCGCCTGCGCCAATAAACTGACAGGTTTATAGCAAAGGCAGACAGAGAAGGAGACTGAGACAGAGACAGAGAAGGAGCCAAAGGAGACTGCAACTTCGATGCGGAAGCCACCAACCAACGAACCAGCAAACAGCAACCAGCAAGCTGAACACTTGATTTAAAAGCAATTAAAATGCGAATTGATGTCGCACGATTGATTTCGCATTCAACATTTCCAACAACATTTGTTGCAGCTTCTAGATATCTTCGTCTTCGGTTAATGGGTCACGCAAGATGTTGATGCTATGTTGCTGCCGGATCAGACATACGCTGACTACGTGGCCCGACATCTAACCAAGCCGCGTTCCAAGAGCTCCAGCAACAGCGCCACCATCACCACCATCACCAGCAACAGCTACGATCGCACCGCTGACTTTTTTGAAAACATTCCCGACTTTGTGGGCGCCTCCCTGCCGACCTTTCTCTACACTCCCCAGTCTGTCATACCGCCCGATGTCCCTGAATCGCCATCGCCATCACCATCGCCATCACCATCGTCATCCACTCCCAGTGGACATGCTGTCGAGGAGCAGCTGCAAGAGATTTCCAGTGAGAGCGAAGAGAATTGTGACGATGTGTTGCGTCTGTGCGAGGACTTTCTCTGCCGGCATCGCATGCGTCCCGACTTCTTTTGCCAATACCACAAGGCAGTCAGGTGAGTGACTAGTTGCTCCTAATTCCAATTACTTTTCTATACCCTGGGGGTACATTAAGTTTGTTCCAAAGTATGTAACATAAAGTCTATATATTCTTGATCAACAGCCGAGTCGATATAGCCATGTCCGTCTGTCCGACAGTCCGTATAAGCGAAAGAATGTGCATCGAGAATGTATAGCGAATTTGTCAATACCTTCATATCACAATCTTGGCGGAGTGCTGTGGAAGCATAATCTGAGGAGATACGACACCGGGTAGAATTCTGGGTCCTAGTTACGATTACAAATGATTTTTAAATTTGCAAAGTGTGTAAGAACATGCTCAGAATCTAATCACCAACTTTCATCACGATTGCGCCATAAATAGTGAAGATTTTCGTAAAGAATTTTAGTAAACAATTTTTTTTTTTCATTGTTTTTACTTTTAATAAATTTTTAAAATTTTAACCTACCGTGCGAATTGGATCCAATCACTCATCATATTATGAATGTATATAGCTGCCACAAAAACGATAACGATTAAAGAGTAATTATGAGAATTGCATGTGCATCAAACGTTGGGCGTACCAGGGACTAGGCACAGGGTATATTACTGTCGAGTGCACTCGACTGTTCCACTTGTTTATCCTCTTTTCTCTCCTCTCTTCTCTCAGCTCAAGTACCCCCTCGCCGAAGCAAAGCAAAGCTTCTCCCGTTGTGGACACTGGCGCCTCCGCTTCGGGCGAGCTAAAGTCTTCCAAGGATCAGGATTCCTCCATGCAATCTGGCAGCAAAGTTACGGCTGTCGTTGAGCGCTTCACAAAGTTCTCGGCTATTTACACACTGCCCGTGGCAAAGCGAAAGAAAACATGTAATAAAACAACTGGAAATATAACAGGTAAGCTATAAAATCGGTTGAAAGAGGTCTTTATAGCTTAGGTTCGTCTTTAAGGTGTATTTTTTTGGTCAAACCATTTTTTTTTATTACAATAATTTTATTTTAATAATTTAATTTAAAATGAATCAAGTTTTCAAAATGGGTAAACTCGACAATCGGTTTGAAATCTGCTTAACGACAACTCAGCTGAGGTTACGGTGCGGCGAATTGAGTCAGATAATAGGGCGAATTAGCTGTGTCAGGGTGACCATACGTGCTGAAAGCAATTTGTGGTTGGTGTCTTTGTTGCAGTGTTGGTTCATGTCTCTGATCGACAGCTGTGGCAATGCATAAGCTAAAATTTAAATAAACAATTTTGTTTTAATTGGTAAAATTCAGTAAAATTAAATACCACTTTTTATTGTGCTTTGTGTTTAGTTAGAAAATCATGTTGCGCTGCAAGAAGACAGAATTTTAATTTAAATTAACATGCGAGTTGCACAATGCAATGGAAATGCTGTGGGAATTGTGAAATGCAGCATAAACAATAAACAATCAACACTAATTAACACGCGACTAGTAAACGAGACACAGCTGAGACGAGAAGAGGTAAGGGGCGAGGAGAGAGGAGAGACACATAGTTCAAACACTTGACCTCATATTTGAGCAACTGCACAGAGACAGAGAGAACAGGCCTTTTACCTGTTGTATACGAAAAAGTAGAAAGAGAGAGAGAGAGAGCAAGCGAGCGAGCGAAAGAGAGAGAGAGGTGTAGTTATTAGAGAGACAGCAAAACGATCGTTTGTACCTCGGCGTCTGGAGCGACAAAATTGCCAGCGATCAGTCTGCGGCTTGGCTTGGCAGCGTGCAAGTGTTAAAGTCCCCAACGCGGCTGATTCTCTGCCTGAATTAAAGGTGCACTCTAAAAAGAAAACCAAACCGAACCGAAATTGGAATATATTTTGTTTAAATCGTAACGGAAAAGTCACTTAAAACAACAACAGCAATAAAATAATACTTGTTTGTCTATACATACATATAAAATATATACACACAAATACAACAATGTGTGTAGTTGCCTAGGCATATGCGTGTGTGTGTGTATCTGTGTATACGTGCGTGTGTGTGTGTGTGTGTGTACCTTAAAGGTATCTAAGCATCCACTGCGACTCCAACTCCGACTGCGGGTACATTTTCAACTTCGCGTGTCTGCGACTTGAAGTTGCTAACTCGTTTTTCAAAAAAAAAGAAGATAAAAAAGAAAAACAACAACAAGCGACGAAAAAAAAAGTCTGCACTCAACAAGAAAACAAGCGCGCGCCTCAAGAGAGCTACAAAAATAATAATAAAAAATAAAAAAAAAATAATAAGAAAAAAGGAAGAGATAATAATAATAAGAAGAAGAAGAAGCGGAGGAGACAAGGCAACAACAACGGCAACGACAAAAGAACCATATAACTCTCTGGCAAAGAAGTATCTGGCAGATTGAGACAGAGGCTGCCAGAGATTTGGCTCTTGCCCTTCTGCATTCTTTTCGCTTGTTTATTTATTTTGTTCTCCTTGCTTCACTTGTTGCGCTGCCCAAAAATTATAAAATAAAAAATAAAAAAAAAGACAGAAAACCGAAGTAGTCGCAGCTGCAGATAGACAGTCATTCGGTATCGGTCGCAGTTCCAGGCTCACTTTGTATGCCATAGAGACACAGATACACGTCCAGAGCCATATCCAGAGTCGCAGTTGCAGCTACAGATACAAATACAGATACAGATACAAGTTGGCCTGGTCAGTCCGAGTCCCCGGCATGCGCCTGTGCGGAAAACCTGTTCGCTCGTGTTCGGGCGTGTTTTGAGTGCTTTGTGTATCTCTCTCTCTCCGTATACGAATTTATTCAAATAAGAAAATCGTCGCCACCTCGTCCTCTCGTCCTTATACGTCAAAAACAACAACAAAAAAAAAAAGGAAAAGAACTCACATTTGAAAAGCAAACTTGTTTTTTGGGTTGACTGCAGTTGGAATTAGCTGGTTTTATTTTTGTTTGGTGCTTTCGTTCCTTGGTTTTGGCCACACAAATGTACATCAACGATGGCCACATTGGGCCTGTCAAAAGTCTTCATACTGGATAAATATTTTACGGAATTGCAAAAATTTTGGGAGACTGAGAAGAAGCTGCAGGGTAAGTGCCATTCTAAGCGATTCTTGCCAATATCATAGTTTTCAGCTCAAGTTTGTTGCCTAAGTCTTTTGTTTGGCAGCTGGCGTGACACGAAATTATGCGAACCCATTGTTAGCAAAGCTAACAGAATTTATTGTTTAGTTACATACATATAAAGAAACTATGTTTTCTTGTTTAGTATTATTAACGAGCCTTGAACCCTTTTTGAAATGCAGAACATTTATTGTATATTCTTGTATACAATTCCCAGTTATAGTATGTTGTTGTTTGATTTGTTAAACTACATATAAATCATATGTAAATTGTTGAATTATTTATTATATTATTATAATAAAGTATTTAGTATTTTTATTTAATATTATAAGCTATCTTCAACTATCGATGCTTTAATTTTGATTCGATTTGTTGATATATAAATATGATAATTCCAAGTATATACATTTTTATTTGGATAATACGTTGATAAAGGTTCAATTATTCTTCTCTAATTATAGTGTAGTTTTTATTATAGTTTATTGATATTTTTCTATTATGTTATAATTTCAAAGCAGTGTGCCTACATATATGTATGTACTTATATGGGACCCTTGTCTGCTGCTTTGGCTTGCAACATTTGCCCACCGCCAGCCTCCCCCTCCGTCATCTCCGCCAGCCTATTGGTGACCAGTTTTGGTTCCAGGCAACGCCGCCAACACAGCCGTTGAGATCTTTAAATGTGCCCGTCGTCATCGTTTTTGTTGTTGTTCTTGTTGTTGTGGTTGTTGTTGTTGCTTACTCTTTAGTGGCAAAGCTGCACGCTGATTTCAGTTTCCAAGAAATTTTCTTGCCTGTGCTGCCAATTTGGACTTCAACTTTTTCTACATGCAAAAATAAGAAACAGAAAAAATGAAATACCAAAACAACAACAAGGCGAAAAGAAAGCTTTGAATCTCTAAAAAGTCGAGAAATTGATACTCTAATAAAATAAGTTTTATTACAATTCATGACTTGCATTTGTTGAATTAATTGATGTATTTATGTAACAAAAGAAGAAAGAAAGAAGGAAAAGAAATAAAAAGAACGAAGAGAAGAAATGATATTATCTTAATGTTTTTATTAGAAATTGTTTTAGAATTAAGAAGCTAGTAGAAACTAGTGGACAAAACAATTTTAGATTAGCTGTATAATGTCATGTACACATATATTTCTTATGGATCAATATCTTATGTATTGTATCATGATTCATAAGTCAATACTTAAATAGTTTCCAAAGTTAGGGTATAATAATCAAAACAAATTTTTGTTTGATGTTTTTCGAGCGTTGTTATTGTTGTTGCTGTAGCTGTTGTTGTTGTTGTTTTACCTTTACATTTCTTGTGTGCAGCTTAAAAACAAAACTGGTTTTCCGCCATCAATGATATCGGACTTTTTGGTTGAATGTTCGCCCCGTCGGCTGTGAAACTGTTGGCATCGTTTGCCTCTATATCGATTCAAAATTACAATTTCGAACAGTTGTTTTTTTGTGGCAAGTTTTAAAATGCTTAATCAACTTAGTACTTTTACAGATTTAATTTTCTCTTTTATACTGCTGTTTAAGTAAATGGCATCTAATTGTTTAATGATTTTCACCTAAATTTTGTGTGTTAAAAATGTTTCAGGTAATTTCTTGACTTGACTTGACTAATTTGACCCAATAGATTTATAGATAGTATAACAGGATCAACAAGTAACATAGAGAGTATTTGTGTTGCAAATACCCTTCACTAATTCTAAAATCATAGGTTATTGTCATCATTTTCGAAAGTTTTCTTGTCTTTAATCGATTGACAATCATTATTTTTTGCGATTATTATCAACCACAATTCATTGATATTTTCTTGACTTCCCCATTGACTTTGTTTTGTTGTTGTTTTCTTTTTTTTCCTTTTTGGCACCTGCCGCCAGTTCTTCTGTTTCATCTTAGCGCGTTCTGTCTTTCGATTTGGCTTGCAAAATTAGTTCATTAAAATTTTATGTAAATTTTTATATTTTGATTTGTTTTTTTTTTTTATTTTTTTATTTTTTTTAAATTGGCGTCGCAAGTCAACTTAATGGGGCTTCTTCAACTTAATTTTAGGCAGGCCTGACAAAACTAATTGATGGGAATGAACTTTTTGTTTGGATGAAGTTGTTAATTATAATTAAACAAATTGTGCGTGCTCCCTTCGAAAAGAAGAAATTGTGTAATTTTTAATATTTCATTGGTATTTACGTCGTATTTGTTAGAGAAACTGTTTTTAGTGTGTTAATAATGGTTTTTAAAATTTAAATTTCGATTTGTAACCTAGTAAATATATTCAAATTAGTTCATCAACTATTTAAAGCATATAATATTTTAGCATATGTGTAGTTGATTGAGGTCAAATCTTAATTGGAGCATACTTAGCCATTTAATTTTTTGAGAAAACATTTTACATCTAAAATAAAAAGAAGTTTTCTTAAAATATTAATGTGGCAATCACAGAGCTTATTAAATTCACAGCATAAGAAAAAGCAGCTTCTATTGTCTTTCTTCATTATGAGATTATAAAATTCTTTTTAAGCATCATTTAAGCTGGATGTCTTTAAAGTAGTCTAGATTATTCCCTAATAGAAATATTTAAACCGATATTTGTCATAAGTATTCTATATATTTTAAAAGTCAAAAAATGTATTTATTTGAATGATTTATATTTAATAATTGTTTTAAATATATTTTTTCTTTCAGATGCTTCATCATCCAATGAGGCAGTGCATCTGCAGCAGCGGCTGAAAAGTCTGAGCACCGAGCTGCTGGTCATGCGCAATCGGTTGCATGTGGAGGGTCAGGGTCAGGTTCCGGGTCAGGTTCCGGGTCGGGGCGGCGATGCACAGCATCACGGCATTGGCGTCGGCGTCGGCATTGCCAATAGCGGAGGTGCGAAGGCGGCCAACTTTGATTTGAATGCATCCAGTCCGAATCTAAATCTGGGCAGTGCAGGCCTCTCAACGAACGCCCTGCAGCAGCATGTGAACGGAGCTGGTCAGCACACGCTGCCCAAGGTGAGTGTCGCTTGGAGGGATCTCTGGCAAACCGAGAGTAATTGCAACTGCCACTTGGCACTTTTAGCAGCATGCTTACAACTTCAGCCAGACGCTGCCGAGTAATGCGGGCTCTGGGGCTGTCATCTCGGCACGCAACACCTCGATTCCACATCCGTTGCCACATCAGCTGGGCGAGAAGTCCACACTGCCGCATCACAAGAGCAACAATGGCAGTCTGAATGCCGCGGGAACATTGCCACAAGCGTCATTGCTGCATGGTGGCAACTCCAATTGCAACACGCTGCCCATGCGCTCCTCGGCGGCAACTGCTCTTGCCGCATCGGTGGCAACATCACATCAGCAGCTGCAGCAGCAACAACAACAACATCAGAGCCAACAATTTCCCTCGGCCAAACACGCGAATCCTTGCCAGAGTGTCAAGACATTGCCATTTGGATTTGGACTGCCCGCCGGCGGCATTAAGCCACATTCGACTGGACGACCGCCCAAGGACATGCAGGATCTGATCCATCTGGCGGGACCTCTCAACGAGCACGCCGTCATGCACACTCTCCAGGCACGCTTCAACGAGCAGCGCTATTTCGTAAGTGTCGTAATTCCAATCCCGCTAATATCAGTGGTTGAGCATTTAGCATAACCAGTTCACAGTTAGACTCACTTTTATCCCCACTCCAACTACCAACAAGCCAGATCAAGGCAGAGACAACAGAGTCTCCGTCTCCATCTCCGTTTTCGTCTCCATCTCCGTCTCGACATTCACGTCCCCGGCAATTACTGTAATAGTTTGTCATTAAATTAAATTTCCGCTTGCACTAGCCGCAGATTAACTGTTAATTTCGACAATTATATACCGTCTGTCTAACAATCCATGGTCACTAACTAGAAACCGCAGGCTGACCGACTCTTTGAGTCTCTTAAAGCGCAAAGTCTACTTTAGTCAATTCACTGGTTTGTTTACATGAATAACGAGATGTGATTTTACCAATTAAATGTTTTCCGGAGTTCATCTTTGGCCTAGCATCCTTCCCAAAAACTCTGACGAAGAAGACAAATGTTGATAGAATTATCCCTTAACTACCTAAAAATAGTGTATTAAGAGGGCATGCTTCACCAATCTTCACCCGCTGTTTTCTTTTGTTTATCCATATTGTTGTCTTCCCTGGTTTAAAGACGAAAAATAAAAAGAATAGATGCAAAATTAAACGAGCGGTAATTTCTGCTTTTCGGAACAGGGAGAACTTTTTACTAAGGGATGTTTATTTATTTATTTTTGCTGTTTCGTTATACCCGTTACTTAAAAAATAAGTACTTTTAACTTTTTAGCATTTACTGATATGCATTTATTCACTTTAAATTTAAATGAAGTGTTTAAAAATTATGTTTTTTTCGCTTTATCGGTCTTAAGCTCATTAACTCAAAGTGATATCAATCAGCTGAATAAAGCCAAGGTAGTATAAGAGCAATTTAAAGAAATTCAATTCCGACAAATTTTATCGAAAGTGAAGTTCCCTGCAATGTATGAAACAGGGAGAAGGAAGCATCTCCGACCCAATAAAGTATATATGTATTATATTTCGTCAATATAAATATTTTAAATTTATTTAAATAAGTAACGGGTATCCTATAGTGGGGAGGTCGACTATAGACTTTCCCACTTTTCTTGCACTGAATTAGGTTAAGAAAAAAAGAATACGTTTTCTCTGCAATATTATAAATAAAATATTAAACATAAATTTTAATATCTTAAATAAATATTAATTTCCAATCCAATCTGTATGAAATTCCCTTTCTTCCTGTTACAAGTTCGCCTCCTCCCTTAAGTTTAACGACTTGAGTTTCTCGAATGAACTTGATTAAAATCATTAATTTGTCATCTGCTTTGTTTTCAACTGTCAGACAAATGTGGGACCCATTCTCCTGTCGATTAATCCCTATCTGGATGTGGGCAATCCGCTGACTTTAACATCAACACGTGATTTGCCACTGGCACCGCAGCTCCAGAAGATTGTGCAGGAGGCAGTGCGTCAGCAGAGCGAGACGGGCTATCCGCAGGCCATCATACTGTCGGGCACCAGCGGAGCAGGGAAGACAGCGAATGCCATGCTGATGTTGCGTCAACTTTTTGCCATTGCCGGTGGTGGCCCGGAAACGGATGCATTTAAGCATTTGGCTGCCGCTTTTACGGTGCTACGTTCGCTGGGATCCGCCAAGACCACCACCAACTCGGAGTCCAGTCGCATTGGCCAGTTCATCGAGGTTCAGGTGACGGATGGTGCACTCTATCGCACCAAGATTCACTGTTACTTTCTGGATCAGACGCGTGTTATCCGGCCACTGCCCAAGGAGAAGAATTATCACATATTCTATCAACTTTTGGCCGGACTCAACAGGGAGGAGCGTCAGAAGCTCCATTTGGAGGGCTATTCACCGGCAAATCTGCGCTATCTGCGTGGTGATATTGCCCAGAACGAGCAGGAGGACGCCAAACGTTTCCAGGCGTGGAAAACTTGCCTGGGCATCTTGGGCATTCCCTTCTTGGATGTGGTGCGAGTTCTGGCTGCGGTTCTTTTGCTTGGCAATGTTCAGTTCATTGATGGCGGGGTAAGTTATTTATTTAATTTACATAAATTTACAAATTTACAGTTGAACTTCCCTAACTCGAACTTCTCTAACTCGAATTCTCGTAACCAACTAATGAGTGGCAGTAAAATTAATACATCTTAGGAAAAATAACTCTTTAACTCGAATATCTCCCTAACTCGAACTTTTCTAGTATATTTGCTTAAATTTGTTTATTTATTACGATATTTATCATACAATGCAAATAATTTCATCAGCACTTCAGCTCGCTGTGTGCTGAGTGCAGCGCCATCTATGGCTCAGCGCGTGTAGTTGCCATAGCGCCATCTAGCGGGTTGCCTCTGGTCTCTCTCGTACTTGTTTGCGTTTTACCCACCAGTTCGAGCAATGCTGCAATGGTGCTGCGGTTAGAGCGGCGCGTCGCGTCGTTCTTTGACATGCCGAAGGTACCGAGTTCGAATCTCGCAAGTGATTCGAACAAATGTAACTTTTTAAATTTCTTGCGCTGATGTGATTATGGGTAATTTACGTCTGAAATGTCGTGTTCGAAATCTTATACATACTGAGCAAGAAATTATTTTTTATACTCGTCACTTAAAAAATAAGTAAAAGGGGATTTTGTATTCGTTGCAATGTATGTAACGGGGAGAAGGTAACCTATAGTTGGGAGCTCGACTTTAGTCTTTCCCTCTTGTTATATTTTTGTTTATTTACAAATTGTCAAGCGTTAAATAGAAAATTTAGCACTTAATTAAATTTAATTTACTAATAGCATTTATACTGTACGATGGCAAGTAGAAAGAAAACAATCATTCAAAAAAGATTTTTATTTTAGTTTTTCCACACTTATTAAATTAACAAATTTAAATAAATCTTTAGATAACAGGGAATAAGAAATGTTTGAAAATATTTAAAACGAAGTGATTTGCATACTTATTACATTGTTTCGCATTCCATTTCATCTTCTGGACAGGGTCTCGAGGTGGATGTCAAAGGTGAAACGGAGCTCAATTCGGTGGCCAGTCTGTTGGGTGTGCCTCCGGCGGCGCTGTTCCGCGGATTAACCACCCGCACCCACAATGTACGGGGCCAGCTGGTGAAGTCGGTGTGCGGGGACGGGGATGCGAATATGACGCGGGATTGTTTGGCCAAGGCGTTGTACTGTCGCCTGGTGGCCACGATTGTGAGGCGAGCAAACAGCCTGAAGCGTCTGGGCTCGACGCTGGGCACGCTTAGCTCGGACTCGAATGAGTCGGTGCACAATCAGGCGGACGCAGCCTCGCAGCATGCGTCGACCATTGGCGGTGGCAACGCGGGCTCCAAGTCGATGGCGGCTCTGAATAACGCAGTGCGGCATGCGACTGATGGATTCATAGGGATCCTGGATATGTTTGGCTTTGAGGAGCCCTCGCCACATGCCCAGCTGGAGCATCTGTGCATCAATCTGTGTGCGGAGACAATGCAGCATTTCTACAACACGCACATCTTCAAGTCGTCGGTGGAGTCCTGTCGGGATGAGGGCATCGTGTGCGACACGGAGGTCGACTATGTGGACAATGTGCCGTGCATTGACTTGATATCCTCGCTGCGCACGGGACTGCTCAGTCTCCTGGACATGGAGTGCTCGGTGCGCGGCACAGCCGAGAGCTATGTGACCAAGCTGAAGGTGCAACATCGCTGCTCCACCCGACTGGAGACCAGAAACTCATCCGAGCCAGACGATCCGCGTCTCTTTGCCATCAGACACTTTGCGGGTCGCGTGGAGTACGACACCACCGACTTCCTCGACACGAATCGGGACGTGGTGCCGGACGATCTGGTTGCTGTCTTCTACAAGCACAGCTGCAACTTTGGCTTTGCCACACATCTCTTTGGCTCCGAGCTGAAGGCTCTGTATGCCCAGCAGCAGGCACCGCGTGGCCTCAGCTTCCGCATCTCTCCCACCTCGCACTCGGATCTGCTCAACGGGGACGAGCCCGTGTCCACCCTCACCCAGGACTTCCACACCCGGCTGGACAATCTGCTGCGCACTCTCGTCCATGCCCGGCCGCATTTTGTGCGCTGCATTCGGAGCAATGCATCCGAGCAGGCGGGCAGATTCGAGCGGGCGACGGTGGTGCGACAGATTCGTTCCCTGCAGGTCCTGGAGACGGTTAATCTGATGGCATCTGGATTCCCGCATCGCATGCGCTTCAAGCAGTTCAATGCCCGCTATCGCATGCTGGCTCCCTTCCGACTGCTGCGACGCAGCGAGGACAAAGCTCTGGAGGATTGCCAGCTGATACTGCAGTATGCCATGGACATGGAGCAGCCACCTGTGCTGGATGGCTCCGTGACGCTGGCCTGGGCACCGGGCAAGAGGCATGTCTTCATCAGCGAGGGCATCCGCCAGCATCTGGAGCACCTGCGCACTGAGATTCGCCACAAGAGCGCCACTCGGATGCAGGCCACCTGGCGTGGCTGGTGGTGGCGCAAGAAGATGGGCAACAGCCTGAAGCGTCCCAGTGCCAGCAACGATGCTGGACTGATGTCCGCCCTGCCGGCCATTGCCAACTCCTGTGCCAAGCTCGCCAGTGCCCACAACAATCCCAATGGCAAGGCGACTTCTGCCGCAATGGCTGCTCTCGCCGCGGTGGCTGCAGCTGCTCCCAATACAGGTGAGCGTGACCATAAAAGAAATGAAATTAATAAAATTAAAACTAAGAAGGGGCGAAGATTTTATAGCCTTACTGATTTCGACTGAATGTTTCTATGGCAGCTATTTGAGATGGTGTTCCAATTTTAGGCAAATAGTTTGGTTATAGCTCGGGATCTCTACAACAACAACTACAACAACAAAAACATCAACTCTATTCGAGTCTGCCTACTTTGTCGATCACCCAAATGTGCGAGCAAAGAAAAGCCAAAAATTAAATTGGGAGCTGCCCCATAACTCCCGGAGCCCATGCGTGCCCGCCCCTGTTTTAAAGCAAACTTTTTCATACTAAACATTTATTTTCGACTTTAAGTTGTCCGATTTCAGTAAAATTTACCGATGTGTGATTATGTTTATGATGTGTAACAAGTCTGCATTCATGACAAATATTTATTACCCTCTGCAAAGTTATTACTTAATTTTTTTATATTATATATACGATGGAGATCTTTTGAGTTGTTGATAATATTAACAATCAATAAAAAGAAGTAATTTAAATATTCACTTACTTATATTAATTATATAATTCTATTTTCTATGCAGTTCCACGCCTCTCTGCGAAATCCACAAATCCGAGTATCGGCATCGGCGGCACAGTGACCAGGCCGAGACCTCAGCCCATTGCCGGCACACCACCGCCGGATCCACACGAGAAATGCGACCAGAAGATTATACAACAAACATGTAGTCTTTTCGGATTAGATTTGGTAAGTGGCCGATTTTGTTATTGTCGTATAAACGCTTGTTTTCTGTTTTCCCAACTGCTGCACAGTGGTACAATAAGCTAGATATTTGAACGAGTTATTGTAGAATTTTGTACATATTTTAAATTGAAATCGATCTCATTTAGTTAGAAATTTCAATAAAAAAAATTTTTCAAATGTGCTGTTGTAAATGAAAATCAAAATAAAATTTTTCATCAAATTTATAAATATGTTTTTGTTTTGATTAATGTACATATTTTGAAACTTAATAAGCTTATTATTTATAATTTATGATTAGGGGAACATTGAATAGTATAAAAGATGATCTATTAAAAATCATAATAATAATATAATAATAATGATATGTTTTTCTTTATTTTACGCAATTAGTTTGCCCATTGTGCAATGAGTAAAGTTGATTTTAATATTTTTCATTTTTCCCTTTTTTATATGAACTCTTGTACGTGGATTATAATGCTGTGGTTGCGGCTTGCAGGAACGCCCACCGCCAGTGCCTCCATCGAGAGCGTACACCATCACGGCCAACTCGAAGAAGCTGGGCTATCCGCAAAGTCGCATCATGAAAATGAATTTTCCAGAGGATGCGCTTGCTAATCCGACGACGGCTCTGCCACCTCCGGCCGCAGGGGAGTTGCAACAGCAGCAACAGCAGCAGCAGTTGAAAAAGGGCGAGACTGTGACTGTCGTGGGTGCCTCTAATGGTCGGGGTCACTTGATTGTCGAGCACAAAGGCCAAAGCTATCATGTACCCTTTCAGTACATGGAACTGAGCAGCCAAACAATTGCCTCTGGTGGCAATGCCAGCATCCCCACTATTCCCAGCATCCCAACTGTTCCCATCACGACTGGACAGGCTAATGGAGTCAAGATTTGATGTCACACTAATGAACAGATGGGCACTTTCAAATAAGGCACCAACCACGATCGAAGACTGTATATATTTCAATTAGTATGGAGTATTTTTTTGGACAGAGCCCATCTCCAAGACATACGATATGTGCTCACCTTAGTATTGTTAAGATTATAGAATCTGTTTCAACTTTCAGATTCTAAAAACTTTGTAGTATTATTTAATGTTTACCACTGTACGGTAGGTTGTAGCTTCCAGTGCCAATCAAGTGAGTTCTTCCAATAAGAATAATCAGTAATAAGTTTTTGTAATTAAATATTAAACACACACACACACATACAAGAGATTAGTTATCGCTCATTAAATGCGTGATTCGATTCATCATTAATCGGTCACTTTGCGGTTTTCATTTCATTTTTTGTTACTCATATAGCCTGCTATAAATATCCATAAACAAAATATATATAATAACTCTAAGATATCAAATGTTAATCGCCTTTTCTAATGTTCATGTCAAGGTTAATATTCTGACAGTGTTGCCACCTTGTTATCAAAGAGTCTCACTGCCAACTCAGCGATGCGGTGCTGCCAACTTATCATCTTATGTTATAATATCATGTGAAATTTTACTACGTTCAGCCATTTTATGTGCTAGAAATACATTTATATTGAAATCACTTCCTGCATTAAAGAGCCACATACTATAATTGACAAAACAAAATACTGAGTTTATTTAACAAGTGATTTTACATTACTAAGTACAATTTACCATATTAAAATCGAAATTGTTGTTGGCTGTGTTGTCTCACAAATTGGAAAACCTTCTCCCAATGTGCACTTTTGTTTGTCCACTGTAAATTCTCGCGTGGGCTTATTAAACTTTAAGATTCCACACATATTATGATCAGCTCTCTCGCCTTCGCTTTTGTTAGTTAGAAAATTACCTTCCGTTCCCGTTGTTAATGAAAAGAAAGTTGTCCCGTTGACAAGATTATTCAAATCGGTCCAGTAAGTAATGGATTTATTCAACTTCATTTGAATGCTTAACAATTCGTGTTCGTTTTGCAAATTGACAAGGTGTCCGTCAACTTGCCGACACCTTTGTACAGCTCCAAACCAATTGACGGACTTATCATGATCGATATAATAATACTTATTGCCAAGTTTTTCAAAAGGTTTTGGAATGTCTGCTTTAAAATCGTCGTTTATGCCATGATAAATCTGAGCTGCAGAGTTTTCACCTAAACACAAATGTAAGTTTAATATTATTGTAATTATTTGTGTCTTGTATCTTACCATCCAATATTTTTTGTGATAGCGCACAACATAATAAAACTAGCAATAAAATTAAATAAATATTTACACCACCAACTATTTGCTTGCACATTTTATTTACTGTGTTGCACGCTGTTCAGAAACCCAATGAATATGAATATTGAGTGCCATAAAGTATTTATATAATGACTGTACAAAAATGTATATAACAACATACTATAAAATGTATGTACACTCATACACAGCTCCCATTAAAATGCTCTTGTTTGAAAGTTATTTTGGTTTTATAGGTATATAATCAACTGATAAAGTTTCATCAGAAAACAACGAAAGTCAAATTAAAAACATAAGATTTTGTCTCCAGTTATAGGCACAATGAAACGGGCAGCTCCGTTTCACTCTAGATATTTATTGTATATTTATTAGTTAGTAATAAACAGTTGGCTTATAGATCCATCGCCAGTTATTTACTGTGCAATTACACTTATCAATATTGAGCATTAATTAGAACAGTGCATAATCGGAACCACATTGGCCACCACAGCATTTATAACACCACCTGGTGCACTTATCTTACCTGGTCTATCTGTGAGTGCACACATGTATCTATGAGTGTCCGCACTTGTGCATAAATCTAATTTGCATGTAGGTACACACAGATACTCGAGTTATTGCGCATTTGTTGGTCCCAAAAGATAAATTACAAATAAGATACATGTGTTTATATAAGTGGATATTCGAATACTTATTTATGGACTCAGTTAAGAATGCAAATGTCGTTAAGAGTACCGAACATTAAATACCCTTTTATCGGAAATTTTTATGTAGGCTGAAGAAATATTCTTGCATAATTTTCGGCACAGTCTTTAACTTCCAATCTTCGACTAGTATCGTTTTATGTTTTCTATTTTATCTCAAAACAATGCTGAATTAGTTATTTTTGGGAAACTATTTTGAGAAATGATTTTCTGAAATTTACTTAATAATTAATTTATTATTAAGCTTTCCAACTTGAAATTCATTAAAAATTCTCAATTCATGGAAAAATAATATATCATTCTCTTTAAAAAAATTTTCCTCATTCCTGCTTTAAATCTTTCATCAGACAACATTAGTACCCTAAGCTACTGTAATAAAATAAACACCAACAAACCAATTTAAATAACCATGTAAAATATATACAATTTTAATGCAAAGTCTGATTCAATTAGAATAAACGTAGACACTGTTGGGGAGACACTGTAATGAAAGGGTTTCCATACCATTAAAAATACCAAATTGCATTAGAGTTTCTCTAAATGTAAATTTATTCAATCATTGTTCGTTACGATATTGATGTATTTCAGTTTCAATAGACACATTAATCCATATATGGTATATATGTATGTACGTTCTCAGATATTTTGATATATTCGTGTTATATAAATAATAGATATATTTACAAGAAATACATTAAAACCGCTCAAAGCGGCCAAACAAGCTCAAAGTTAGGATTTCATAAGGATAAGCAGTTGCATTTAAAATTAAATTACTAAAATCCGAGTCTAGAAAATAGTCTAAACTCAAATACTGTGCGATAGATGCTTGTATTATTTGTGTGTATGTGAGTGTATGTGTTGTTTGTTGTCTGTGTGTGCAAGCGTGTTCGTGTGTGTGTGTGTGTGTGGGTGTGTTAGACTAAGGCATACCTATTAAACGATTTTTTGCGCGAGTTTAATTACACTTGAATATTTTGTAATAGTATTGTACTTGTTCTTAAATATTACAAGATAATTTGATTAATTTCATTTATTTTTCTTTATTGAACATTAAGACGAGCGAGAGAGCGAGAGGGGATCATGATCTTGGTACTCTTTTATCATTTTTTAAAAGACCCATAAACACTTTATAACTTTGGAGCAACAGTTTAACATTTTATTTTGTATAATTTCGGAATTTCCTTGCGTCGACAAACGTTTCAATATATTTTTGTTTAAGAACCGTCTTTAAAAAGTTCAACACGCGTGTGTTTAACGTTTGTAAGTAATACTTTTAGCAACTTCAATTTAAATATGTATATACAACGAATAAATTTCATAAATTTCATTTAAAAAAATGTCGGAATATTTTTAAATATATTTAAAAGAAAAAAAAAGTAAAATTAATCCGCAAAGTATTTTTGTGTAATTTTTTTTATAGATTTCGCAATTAGTTAGACATTATCGTGATCGCGCTTTGGAAATTTAAGCATCGGTTTCCGAGCGTCGCCTTCGTCCCGGTCCTCCTGGGAAGTTGGCCGCAGCGAGACCCATGCGATGTTTCGCCTCCTGAGTTCCAGAGTAACCACGCGCCAGTCCAAAGTCAACAGTGCGCTTCGAGCTATAAAATGAGATTTATCAAACAGATGTATATATAGCTATAGAATTTATATGGACTCCGTGTGTGGTACTTACTTCTCCAAGTCGTTGCGTGCCCGTATTATGGTGCGTCCAAAGCGTGTCATCAATTCCATTAAAAGGTCATCGGGGACCTCCTCGAGCTCGTTATAGCCACCGTAGCCGCCATTGGAGCTTTGGCTATGGAAAAATCAGTCAGGCGGAATATTAGACATTTTTTTCTTTTATAAATAATTAACTTTTAAGTTTAACATCTTGGCGAAGGATTTGAAATTTCAAATTAACAGACCGTCTAATTACTTTCGGCTTGTAATTTACATTTGTTGGCATTTGCATAAAAATCAAATCGCTTGGGCTTGCCCATCCACACTCTCTATTATCAGGCATCCTGAAATACACCATGAATCTAATTTTCCAAATGAACTGCTGCTAATTAAGAGGCTTTATTTAAGCATTATATCTACATAAATTAAATATAAATGTTTTTAACTTAACCAGAATATGATTGAAATTAATTAAAATTAAATTTCAATGTATCTGAAATATGACAGCCTGAATACATTCATAAATTTAACGAATTTTTAGCATAAACTCAATTACTTGAAGTGTCTGTGAAGTTTGCAGATATAATATTCAACACGTTTGCAGATTTAGCTGTCACTTTAGCAAGAGTTTACATTTAATTAATTGAAATTTTCACGAGGAAACGTTACCCTCTGACTACAGCCCAAAGTGTGAAATTGTCGTAGTGTACAGACAGAGTGACAGACAGACCAGACAGACGGACAGCTCCTACATGTGCATCCTACAGACGAGGATCCTTATTTGAAAATGTCCCTGTTTCGCATTTTTACTAGCATGAGATTGCCCCAAGTTGAACAACGACTGGCAAATGTACTCAGAGCACACTTTGGTAATTGGTTTTTGGCAAATATTTTTAATACCGAATTTTAGATATTCGCAGCTAGAGTGCCAGAAATTAATTCTTTCCTGTAGGCAGCAAAGTGTGGGAGAGATGATAACGTGACGTGACACGAGCACGAAGTTTTTGTCCGAATTTTAGAATCTATATTTGTCAAGTAACTTTTATTGAATCAATTTTTATATAAGTAAATTAAATTATATTAATTAAAAAATTAATAAAATAAAAGATTATTATTCTGCAATGGTAAACTTAAAAAATTTGCTAAGCAAACCCTTGGGAAATTTAATCTGAAAAGCCGTAAAGTCCCAATCAATTGTCTATTTAACACTCAAATATAACTGAGAATATTAATTAAAAAATGTATGCTTCAAGTCTTGTTTCCGCATTCAAGTCGTGTCGTGTTAAAAATAAGCTGACTTTCTATCATCTCTAATATTTGCGGCAATTGTACAACTACCTGGGCATTGGTGCCGCATCGGTCCTTGAGATGGCCAGCAGACAAATGGTTAACAGGGCCAAAGCGCAGAAAGCGAATCTGTTTGTCATCATTGTGCTGTAATTTATTTGCTGAAAGAAGCAAAAAGAGAGAGAGAGAAATAGCGATTAAGAGATTGAGGTCAAAAGCGAGCGCTTAAAATTATCAAAGAGTTGAATAAAAATAGTATAAACTAGTATTTTAATTAATCGGATAATTAATAGCTGACATTGTAACACATGAAGTATGAGTTATAAACCTCAGACAATTAAAAAATCGATCGAAAGTGCTGCTTGCTTCCTGCGAGGACAATCCCAGTTCAGGACTTAGCCCCTCGGCTGGACACACAACGGAAGTCAGGTATACCATTTTCCATTAAGTGATTCATTAACTGCTCAACGAAGCATAGGCGGCAGCTCCCTCCGTCTTCCTCCCTCCCTCCCTGCCGCCCTCCAGTTGCCACCCTGAAGCAGCCTGCCCATTTGACTGTCACAAAGTCATTTGCGTTGCGGGTCGAGACTCATTTGTGCATTCCTGCACATCCTGTCGTCGTCTGTTTCAGTTGCCTGTTGTTTGGTGCCACCTGCCACCTGCCACCTTGCCACCTTGCCTCAATGTGCTGTTGTCACTATTATGTTTACGTTGCAAAACTTTAGCAGCTATCTGACATTTCTCTCTGACATCAGCGGTAACAGGACACCCAGGGGACAGCCAGGACACACCGGTCAACCGGACAAACGAATGAATATAGTGGACTTTTAACTCTGTCTCCCCGGACATCACTAACTCATCTCGTACTTGCATCATTTGCCAGAATGGCCAGAAAATGCCCAGGGACTTGTGTTCTGTGTTGTCAACTGAAGTGCATTTTCATTGATACAAGTGTCATGGCAATGAAACCTCAATGGAAGATAGCAATAAATCGAGTGCGAGTTAAATTATTGCGAGTTGAGACGGAAATAGCAAATGTGGTTAGCAAATAAATTTGTACTCCCACTCAGTTTCAGGCCAATGAATAAATAGACAGAAATTGGATCGCATTCATCAAATACTTTAATAGTTAGGGGCACTAAAAAGTGAAAAGCAATAGACAAAAGCTGTTTATTAAATACAACTTTAAACTGAAATAGAGAAATGTAATAATTCATTCTCAGCCAATAACATATACATAATTTGTATAAATAGCAATCCAAGCCTAATATCATATTTGAGACGCCAGAACCAGTTGTGAATTCTAAGTCTGAAAAAGTGACAAACTTGTATGATTTTTGTTCTTATTTTAAGAACTTAAGATTTTTTAGAATAATATTCTTAGTTTTAATGATTTAGTCTTAAAATGGTCTTATATTAAGAACAAAATATTTAAGTTTGAGAATTTTATTCTTATATTAAGAACTTACGATTATCAAAATTAAAATTCTTAGTTTTAGTAATTTGGTCTTAAAATATTCCTATTTCAAGAACAAAATATTTAAGAAGCATGTTCTTGATTTTAGAAAGTGGTCTTTTTGTCAGTGTATAAATAAATTTTTCAACCTTAAATTATATTCAATTGCTTCAAGGCTAAAATACAACTAAATATTTCTCACTTTGAAGAAGAAAGATTAGATACAAATAAATGACAAATGCAATTGCTGCTGACCTAATAGAAATGTCATTAGAGAAAAAAATGTAGAAAATTCACTTGAAATTTTTCTGCTTGGGCGAGTTTAGTCAAAGCATTTTTAAACCAAAAAAATAAAAAATTATATATGTGTTTGCCAATTACAGATAAAGTGCATTTGGGTTTTAAACCTAACCCACAATTTTTAAGAGTAAGCTGCGACTCCGAAGCTATTATAGAAAGCAGATTAAAAATCAAATAAAATGGTCTAGCGTTTGAAAAGAGAAGCAAACGAAGCAAACGGACACTCAATGAGATCAGTATGTGATTGCGTTTTATTACACGAATGTTGGGAGAGGAAGGGGAAGCCACAGGTTGTTGGGCTGTGAGTGTGTGTGTGTGTGTGGTCTGCTTATCAGACCGCACAACAAGCAACAACGACTGCTCGGCTGAGAGACAAAAGGGAAATACACGGGCGAACGCGTCGCGCACTTTGTACAAATAAAGTAATCAACGGATTTTACGCAACGACGAACAATTTCCGTTCATCTTCGTTTCAGCTTTTTCTCTCTCTCTCTCTGTCTCTTTTTTGGACTCGGATTTTATTATTTTTGTTTTTCTCTTTGTTGGGACAACAGTGCGTATGATTGCTGACAGTACGGCTTGATATTAGGCAGCTTAAGCGACAGTTCGCTGAAGCGAGTGAGTGGACTTGACCAACCGTTTATCAATCATTTTCGCATTTGATTTATGGTCGTCACATCGTGGCCATAATGAATAATACGTGCGCAAATACTTACCTCTTCTGCACATAACCCATACGCCCCGTCGACCCAAAGTCAGCCAAGTGTAAAGCGTTGCACACATAAATTTCGATTTATTTCGGTTATTTTTGTTTCATTATTTGTTTACGAGTATTTGTTTGTGCGGCCGATAACCAAAACTATGCAGCGTGGCACATTCATAATGTATTTGGCTTAAAGGCTTAGCGGGCATGCAAATAAAAGTGATTCGAAAAAAATATACAAATATGATAATATTTGCAGGAAACGAGAAACCAAATCGAAAAAAAGAAAAGTAAATAGGAATAATCAACAATTGTCCGGTCAGTGCACAATTCATTATGCGCTCAATCTGCAAATCACTAAATATTTATAATGTTTGCCCTCCATCAAATATAACCAACGTTTCCACGTCCTTGCCTCCTTTTGGACACACACACTTGCCTCGTCACACACACTCTTCACACTTGGCTGCAACTTCTGCTCCATCTCTTGTGTCGAGTGCATTCCTGATTCCCGATTCCTTGACTCAGTCACTTGAGTTTTATATGCCGAGAAATCAGCCAAGTGCCAGGCGATTAATTGTAAAATGCATTTGATCTAAACTGGATGAACGGACACTTCACAGCCAACTCAGCGCAAAAACTTAATCATTTGATTTATTTCATTGGACTCACGTCACTCATGACTCAGCTAAAGCCAAAGATTTGCCTTAAATTAATCTTAAACACATGTAGCATTACCGGAACTTCCCTCGATTTGTTTGGTAATGTTTCAGTTTCATTAAAAAGTATTTTCTTGGCATATTATTTAATTAATGTCTTTCTGTCTGATTTTATTGCAAGTTGTTCTGGTCAATTAGCTCTATCATATTTAATTATTTCTGTTTCAAAATCAATTAGTTGTGCTAGTGCAGAGTCTTTACATTTATTACTCTGCAGATTTAATATAAGGAAAGTTAATTTTTGAGCATCATTAAAAATTTATTCTTTAAAGAAATCCATAAATTAAAGCACTTTTTTTATGGCTCAATTTAATATTTTCTGACAGTTCATTTTGAATTTGACATTTATTTCCATTCATTTTTTATTTAAAAATAGCTTAGTTAGCCAACTGAAACCATAACTGGACAAAGAAGCCATGGGCAAAAGCAAATTTTCTAGTTTCTTTAAATTTATTTCTGTGAAGAGAATGCCAATTATTTGCCGCTGCTCTGTTGGTCTGTTGCTTGGTCAGCACACAGGGAGTTCAGCTAAGACAATTGGCATTTGGCTAACGAGATGGCCAAGTTCACGTATTGTCGCTATAATTTCCAACATGTGCCACAGAAACTTGTTTATCTAAAGACTTGTAGAAATTATAAATTGCTTGACCAGAGAGAGAGAGAGAGCGAGAGAGAGAGAGAACGAGAGAGAGAATGAGATAGAGATAGAGGGAAATTATGGGAAATGAAACTAAAGTAGGGAAGACTGGGGTTGGGGCTAAAGTGAAACACGAGACGCAGACATTGAAATTGCATTGCGTTGATTGTGGGGCAACACCTCGACTGGTTGCCCCAGTGGCAACAATCGTGGATGTGGAGGAGGCATATGGATTGGATCACCTGCTGTGCGGGTAACTGAAAACGTACTTATGATTTCTATGGAACGTGGGTGTGGTGGACAACACAAGTCTGGAATTGAATTTGGGTCAATCAACTGCCTGACGGGCTGACTGACTCCGATACCGAATATCAAATCAAATACGAGAATTGCACGTGATTTCAGATGCTTCGTAGAATTCAGTTGTTGTTTCTATTAAAGTCCGCTCAAGTGGCTCTGACGTGAATTGTGATATAAATGTCTTGGAAATTGGACATGCTTGTAATTATGAAAATTATTAATACGCACAAGACAGCACTTTGCTGGCATTAAATTTTCATATACCAAATGAAAATTACGTATACGACACAGTTGCCAGCAGAGCAACTGTGCAAGAGAGAGACATAGAGAGAGAGAGAGAGAGAGAGAGAAAAAGTGCTGAAGTTAGAGAAAGAAGTAAAAGTTGATGGAGCCAGTTTCATGCCGTGTTGTAATTGGATGCTTATTGAATTAGTGACAAAGACGAGGGAAAGATGAAGATGTAGATGGCGATTGCCTGCTGTGTCTTTGCTGCCATTTAGATATTCATCAAATTATACCGTTTGTCAAATTAAGCAAACAACTCGTCCAAGTTGTAGCCACAAGATTGATTTTGATTCAGACAGGCGACGGAAGTCGCAAAAGCCACACATTTATTTGCCTTGATTTGTCTCTATCTCTATCTATCTCTATCTATCTGTGTTTCCTGTCTCCTTCTCTCTCTGTCTGTCTGTCTGTCAATCAATCTGTGACCGCGTCCATACTGATTACGTACTCAGTCATTAGCAGTATTTATCTCTCAGAGCCACAGTTGGTTGACGTCCTTTTCAGCTGCACAAACATCTACAATCTGTCCAACTAACTAATCCGTTAGCCTTTAGCCCACCTGCAAATGCCCTAAGCTTTGCTAATAGAATTCACAATGAGGCCAAAATACTATAATTCCAATTCGACTGCCGAAGGCTGCGACATAAATAATCGTTGTACGATTAGTTTGAAGTGTGGAACAAATGCAACATTAACAGATTATTATTTGAATACGGGGAATTGTCAGCACTATATAATTTCTGAATAAATATTTATATCATAGTAGATGACTCCTATGCATAATAATGATTATCCTATTAATAATAATGATTATTTGAAATGGGAAAACTATAAACATAAAACTATGTTTCAATCAGGGACCTATTATTACAAATAAATTTAAAATTAAAACTTGCAAATAAAATTTTTTTTCGGTTTTCGAATTTGCCGTTAAAAAGTAACACATGTCTGTTTTTCCCACATTTTTAGGAGGCTTTTTTGTGCTTCAATTTTTTTAAACTCATAACTATTATTTGCAATCCCCGATTTCTGGACTTCTGATAACTTTTTCATTTTTGTCTTGATTATAATAAGAATGATATTTTAAATAGTATTTTAGGTTTGATTTAATGCAGGGTCTAATTACAAAATAAAAAAATAAAATAAAATTCTTATTCGATCATTTAAATTTAAATTTAAATTTAAATTAAAATAATAAATCACAAACTACGAAACATCCCGTGAACGTCGGGAAAACTGCCAAAGGAATTGCCATAGTTTTTGTTTAATTGTTACGTAATTATGTTGATGCTCAAGGCTTTAATATACTTACTTTGCTTACAGACTTAACAGACAGACACGTCAAGTAATTGCAACTTCTAATGACTGTGAAAGAACAAAATCTTGGCCCTGACGCCCCCTTGGGGAATGAAAGTTGTGTGCATGCTAACATGAGGTTACATGGCGTTAGGAGGTTGCGACTTAAGAGGCACTACGACTACGACTATGACTATGACTACGACAACGATGTTAACATTAACATCGCATAAGCACGCGTTGCTCAGATGGCCAGAAAAATGTAAAAATTGTTGACCTAACTCACAAGTCGCAACCAAAGAATTTGTCAAGGCGTATAAAGCGAAGAGAGAAGAGAGGGAGGGGGAGACGTGCCGGCCAGGCTTATATGAGAAAGCCAGGCTAAGACAATGAGGTAACATTTGAGGCTAAAAGCATCGCACGCAACAGCAACAACAACAACAAAAAGAACAAGCGGTATCCTTAGGGAGTCGTCACTTCTTAGAGTTGAACCAAAACCCAAGATAGCTATAGGAATTGAAGAGGAAGGAGAAAGAGCGAGAGCGAGCGAGAGAGAGAATGAACGAAAGGGAAGCAGCTACCTTGACGCTCTTTACATTAACTTAAAAATTCATTGCGACCCGAGGAATACTTTTATTTAGCTTTGCTCGCGGTTTGCTTTCACTTTCACTTTAACTTTAACTTTCTTTTCCCTTCTCACTCCCACTTGCCACTCAATTGAAGACCTCTTTGCAACACAATGATGGAAAATTATGCGAAAAATGTCGGACACAGATTAAAATAATTGTACAAGGGTATTCAACGCTCTCCAAATCGGAAATTGTAGTCAACCAACAGGTTCTTTTCTTTTTCTGGGTTTCAGTCTTTGTTTTTTTTTTTATCCAATGGGAATTTGCTGTTGAATTGTTTATGTATTTATTTAAACTGGGAATTTTGTGAATTGGCCTCAGGTGATTCGAATTGCGAATTGTTGTTCTCGTATTTTGTGATGTTTTCACTGCTTTCAACAGTTGATTGTGCTTTTAGGCCATTTATTGTCTACCTGTTAACAAAAGCCTACAAAGCATTCAAAATTAATGTACCAAATGCAAACTAAATGGATATACAGCAACAAAAAATGGCAATTTCAATTTTGATTGTGGAATATGATAGAATAACGGATGCCCTATTTATTGGTTTATATCAAAAGTCATACAAATTTGTATAGCATACTTTTTTGGGCAGCCGTTTTTTCTGTGTTTAAGTGTAACAATTTTGTGTTTCTACTTTATAAATATATTCTGAAGAACATGTCTAAATAAAATTACTTTCCATATTAGGTATTTCTAATATACACTTTGAATGCTTACAGGGTATAGAAAATGATTGCCCTGAGGAATGTATTGCGAACTTTTTGCTTCAGCTTTAAAAGATTTCCTATGTACTTATTTTGATACTATGCACTTAACTCCTATATTTAACCCCAACTCGAAAAAATTCTCTGGTGTTAACTGTTGAGTCGATGGCGTTTAGTTTGTTAGCCGCCTTTGAGACCTCAATAAGTTTGTAAAATGTGTGCAAAATTCAAGATTCATAGTATGATCCCCTTCAGAAAGAGAAACTTGCAAATTCTTTTTGTTTTCTGAAAATGATGCTGAAACAAAGCTGAGTTTTTGCACGTCAGAGCTCAAGGGTTGAAGGGCAAAAAAAGCCATATGAACTATGAGTATGTAAGACTTTGGCTCACGAGTGGCAAAATATTTAAATGCTACGCTAACTATGCTTTTGGGGGCAAGAACGCAAATGGTGCAAACTGATGCAAGTAAAAGAAATTCAAAAAAAAACTCTGAACAAAAATTGTGGGCAAACTTTTGCCACTCTCATGAGAATTTTATACTCGTAATTGTTGCATATGTGTACATAGTTGCCTTGGGTAAGGAGTTCGAACCTCCCTGAACCTGATTGCTGATAGAGGGAGACGAATTGGAGAATCCTGGCAACCAACACAGAAAAAAAAGCCATTCTAAAATCTAGTTTAAAATACTTAATTTTGCATTTTTTAAGTATGTGTTCAGAATTAATCTGTATAATTATGCCTCTATCAGGATTAAAATGGGAAAATAAGCCCAAATTACTTGATTCAAGCTAAGAAGTCCTTAAGATGTCCCGTTGATCACCACATTTGCTGAGAGCGAGAGGAAAATTTTCTCTCGGCCTCTCTCATTTCAATTGGTTCGGTGGCTCAGTGGTTAGAGAATTAGAACTTCCAGTATGAAAAAAGGTTCGATTCCCCCCGACAATTGTAGTCAAACATGTGTTTTTAACTTCTTCGGAATGAAATATATAATTTCAGTCATTAAAAAAAATTAATTTAAAAAAAAATAAAAAATGTTTCAAAAAGAAAAGAAAAAAATTAAAAAAGAAGTTTAAAAAACATTTAACTTAATAGAATTTTTTTAGCCTGAGTTACACAATTTCAGAATTGAATTCTGGATTGAAAAAATCAAGTATTTCATGCTTAGTTTAAGAGAATCCGAGATTACCCCACTTCTGACAACGTTTCGGATTGAATTCGGGCTAAATATCCAGGATTTTTTTTCTGTGTACATATCGATGTCAATACTTTTGTCGTTGTCGTTGCTCTTTCACTTTCCCTTCATTGCATTGCCGTTAGCTATCAAACGCGTTCCTGATAAGCCCGCCTGTTGTCCTAGGACTCGACTCCGACCCCGATCCTGAACCCGACCCAATGCTACTTTCAGCCTCGGTCTCTGCCACACATCCCGTTGACATTTGTTTGTTTATGTTTTATGAGCATTGTTGCCGCAAAACTTTTGCTCAACTCAAACAGAGACCTTTGAATGACGAGTCGACAACTTTTGCATTCGCTTTCAGTTTAAAATGTAAATGTTTTCCCATTAAACGAACTTCGAGTTCGCCTTTTCTCATTGCCAGTTCTGTGATTTCAGCCATTACACAATAGTTTTCATACACTTTGTAGGCAGCACACGTTCAAAGCATTTTCACTTACAACTGGTTAAACTATCAACACCAATCCATCTGATTCGATAAGGCTTATTTCTCTTTGCATTTAATTCTGTTTTGAGTTATGTCTGTTCCGTGTTCTGAATTCCAGTTTCGAATTTATGTCACTTAATTATACCTGTTACTTAAAAAATAAGTAAAAGGGGATATTGTTTTCGTTGCAATGTATGTAACAGGGAGAAGGAAGCATTTCCGTCCCTATAAAGTATATATATTCTTGATCAGCATTAACAGCCGAGTCGATATAGACATGTCCGTCTGTCTATAGAAGATGGAGCAACCAAATTTAACACACGGACTGCTATAAACCCCACGCTGATCAAGTTTGTTTGAAATTTTTACCAATCGGACAGCTTTCAAGATACTTGAATTTTTTACTAATTAATGTTAACTACTATTATTACCTATTATTCTACTAAATCTTAATAAGATCGGACAAATAGAAAGGTGGTAATGGCTGATTAAAATTTTTAAAGAATGTGCCTAAAAGCATGCAATAAGAAATATTTTAGATTTATTTAAATAAGTAACGGGTATCCTATAGTCGGGAGCTCGACTATAGCCTTACCCATTTCTTTTAATATCGATAGCATATATTTTTATTTATTTATTTTTATTTGAAGTTTAACTGACCTTTATTCATTGTTTACTAAGTAGATACTGCTACCTTTTATAAGTTTCGACAGGTAATTATTTATTTATTTATTATCCAAAGCGAATGCCACATTTAAATCAGCGGAACTCGCACGAAAGTGTATCTCGGAACAGTATTGAATACATAACTCGACCCTCAATTCCTTTTTTAATATCAACGTATATTGTGATCCACATCAGTCTGAGTATGATTGCGAGTACTCGTATATCGAAAGCATGCCAATGATATTCATTTTCATTTGAATGCCTGTGTGCCATGTGCCCCCTTCTTGCAAATATTTATTCACATTTAAAAAGTATTTTATGTTGCATTTTCCCATAAGCAACGAAACATGGAAATTTTCACCACTGAGTGGCATAAGGAAAATGCCAGTCTACAGTGATAAGACATGCATTCATCTTGCCTCTCATCTTCTCCTCACGCCTCCTTCCTCCGCCCCGCCCCTGAGTCTCATTCAGGTCTCAGCAATAGCGCTGGGTTTTATGTGAGCTTCTCCGTGTTTGCTTAAAGGCTTTCAAATTGTTTGTATGACAAAGTTTGCATTTTGTAATAAATTCGCTTTAAAAAATATTTGTACATTTATGGTCGGCATTTAAATTAAATACTCTTTGCGAATTCTTTTAGCCCTCAAAAACAAAAAGGAAAAGAACTTGCCCTCTACACTTACATATATTTCTTTTTGGCAAATATGAGTATAATGGCATTGAATATTAAAATGAGGAGGAACTTATATTGCAAATGGTGAAATTATTATTATTTATTTTCCTTGCAAGTACGCGAAATGTCGAAAATTTTTACAAATTAATTTGTTATGCTTTTAGGATTTTTAAGGAATTCAAATTTCTGAAGATTGCGACAGTATTATCACTCTTAAAGGTAGATCAGCTTTAAGCTTTTCTTTGATATAAAAGAATGATTTGTTAATAATCATTTGTAATATTCAGAAATAAACCACAATGGGTTATATACGTATAAACAGTTGAAATTTATATTTGATTTTCATAAACTCAGCTAATGAGGCATAAACATTTTTGGGCTGAAGTTCGTGTCCACTTCCAGAGTCCGAATTCACATATTTACTCGGGTCCAGGATCATAATAATGCCATAACAATAATAAGCGCAATGCTCCTCCAAAAGCCACTTACTAATGAAGGGCAACAATTTTATGGGAATTGTCGGGAGAACAATGTTGGGAGCGTGGCATGCATAAAAATTACAATTGCCATCATTCCATGCGGTTTTGTCTTTTGCCTTTTTATTTGGAGCTTTGACAGGCGAAATGCCAGAGATATGTTAATTTTGGATGAATGCAGCTAAACGCGATGAACAAAGACCGTTTTTAGTTGGAACTTTTAGCTCAATGGTGATTAGACAACACACACACATGTGTATTTATGTGTGTTTGTGTGTTTATATGAGTAAATGTTGCAACCCAAAAACCGACGCCAAGTGCCGCCGTCAAGTTTGTCGGGTAAACATTGTTAAAACAATTTAATTAATAAAAATATGCAAATTTAATTAGATGAACAAACTCGAAACGAACAACAACAACAAACAGCTTAAAACAGTCAAATGAACAACAAAAATGGAAATTTTCTAACCCGCAATTTAAGATTATTTCAGGGTCTCGTCTGTTCTATATTCTAAGCATAAGATACCCAGTCGAAGTTCATAAATGTTTTTTTAATTAGTGCTCAGGTATAAAATCCATGAACTTCAGAGAGTATCTTATGAATTAATTGGGTACACAAAAGTTTTGGATGTAAGGCAGATGCTCAGTGTCCTGTGTCCTGTACCTTATTATGGACTAAACTAAGCAAAATTTAAACCGAAACGGATAACCCCAGAAAAAAATCCCAGATGCCCAAGCATTTCGTCCTTGTATCTTTTTGTATGCTGTTCATTTTTGGTTGTTGTTTATTTTCCTCCGTAAATTTAAAGAAAACAAGCGTTTGGCAGGCTCAAAGGAAGCTTACAATTTGTCACCATTGACAGAGACAATAAAATAACTCGAGGCTTTGCATTATATTATGCAGTATTTGCCTGCAAAACAACACCTGAGCAAAAGCAAATCTTACAACTGTTTTCTCATTGAAGACCCAAATAATTATACACAAATTAATAGTGTTGAAAACTATTAAAGAGAATCAGACATAGAATAGCTTGAGGAAGATTAATTTGTATAATAATTAGCACAGTTTCCAAAAGAAATGTTGTCAAGATAATGTAGAGAAATTTAAATTCTGAAAACAGAAACTAATTAGAATATTGTCTGCAAAACAATAACAATTTAGTACAAAAATGTGTTGTAGTGAGTGTTTTACTTGTAACAAAGGCGATTTCTACAAATTAACAGACTCTTAAAACAAGACTTGTTGCTCTAAGCGTTTAATTCTGCCTTAATAATTCATTACTTATTTATTAGGGAGTTTTGGCGTCAACATCTGTTTGCATTCAAAGCTGAAGTGCGACATTTGTTGAATTAAAGTTTTCTTGTTAAGTCATTCTTGCGAATCGCTGCACAAACTTAAGGGAATTCCAACACCATTAATTCAACATAAATAATTTATTATGTAAGGCAGAATCTCTTTGGCTGTGCTATAATTATATATAAAAAAAAAGATGCGAATAATTCTGCTGGAGATCTTTAATGAATATGTATAGCTAATTGTGCCAATTGCGGCAACATTAAATGTGCAACTACATATTAATAGAACGCATTCAATTCCCAAGGCGTTTATCAGCGTTTAGCTGAAATTCTTTGAATTGAACTAGAAGAAATAGAAGAAGCCAAAGGAAACACATCACTTTAATCATCCTTCGAGCCATTAAAATTTTAAGAGCCACAAAATAAGCGCATTACGAGTTTGTCGTTTATTGAAGCTTGCAGTTCGAACGATAATCCCAAAGATTTTCACATTACGTTTGCCAAAATGTCTCAAAATAAGGCAATAAAGGTACAAAGCGACCTCAATTTGGCAATATTAAGTAAGATTTTCTGAATTTTCTCTAATATTAATAAAAGGCATAAGAAAAAGGTCACATAGACGAGCAGCTTAGCTTTGCAAAGTCGATAAAATGAGCAGCGAAGCAACAAATGTCCTAGATTGAGCCTGAGCACACATCCTACATCCTACAGGACCACCATGTGTGGGTCTGCCTCAATTAGAGGAGCTTGGCAAACTTGGAGGACATTTTATTAAGAATGCGTTGAATGTTATGAAGTGACCTTTCATAAACTCTTCTCGTTTTATATATTTAAGAGACAATGCCAATAGAATTATCCTTTTCATAAACTCTGACTGAAAGTAATTAACAAACGCTGTAAACAAATGCAAAAAAAATTTCAAAAATTTTTTAGCTCCGAGTTCTTTGAACAAGCAAAACATTTTTGTACAACTTTTGCGTGTAAAAATACTCAATGGTAAAAAATTTGGGACAAACAAATGAATATATTAACTAAATTTAAGTATTCTATACAACATTCGTAAGATGAATAATCGTATAACTCATAAATCTATCGAAAAAAATTTTTCAAATTCTGTTTTCAAATCCAGTCCACAAAATATGTATGCTAAATTTTTGAGAGCAGAAAAACATATGCTCGGCATTTGTTTTTTCTTAAACTTTAAAATGTATAAACATCCACTTGGATCAGACATAGTTAATTGATAAACATATGTAAGTAAATATCAATTCCATAAATACAAATACAATAAGAATAAATATATTCAAATTATTAAAAATGGTTTATTTGAAAATTTGTTAAGACTCACCCTTGTCAAGAAATGCACAAACCAAACTTGAATATAGTTTTTAAAATACTGTAATTGTCACTTTTAGATTTCTTTATAAACAGTTATTCAGGATTAAATATTTTCAAAAACTGCACTGCAAAATACACAAGAAACCAGAAAAATAGTGATGTCACTTTGAAAACGTGGTTGGACTGGGTCAAGAATTGAATTGAATTGAAGATTCACCGTCGCTGATGTTCTCTTGAAGTTGATGTTGAAGTTGATGTCGAACCTCAGGGTCTATCCGCGGGTCTAACTGAACCGCTTTGGAACTGAAACGTAAGTGAAATCGGCAGCGAAGCCGCACTCGATTTATACGAGTCGGAATGGTCTCATGAGTTCGTGCGCCTTCGAGGATTCGAAAGATTTCAATGCAGCGTCGCGTTTTCAGGTAAATGACGACAACACGAGCAACAGAAACGAAACGAACGCCCACGACTTTGATGTTGACTATGCGAGATTGTGCGCAGTCATCGTTCGGAGGGGGGTTTTGTGGTTGCTCGGTTTGTTTTGTGTGCGGCGAAACACACGTCGTATGAGTAATATGCAACACGTGGTGCTGAACACACTACAATACAGAGCCAACTTCAGTATCATAAATTTTGGCAAAAAGGCTACTCCTTTATCAGTTTATCAGACTTCAATTACGCATAATTATCGCACACACATTTGTCACGCGATCTTATCAGCTAATCATATTATATACGTACACATCTAATTAGCACTAGATTATTTTCAATTAGTTGCACATTTGGCAGCCGTCACACGAAATCCAATATAAATCCCATAGACTTATTAATTGTATGTGCACACTCTGTATTATCGCCCTTATCTTATTGGTATTATACAATATGTTTAATATTTAACATCATCTCCTATTTCCGCGTACTCTCCAAAAACAACCAAAAATTACGAAAAACCAAATGAGTTTGGGAAATCTCAATTGCGCATATAAGTTTGTAGATACATATGTGCAACGATAAGAGTACTCGGAAATACATAAAGAGATTAATTTGTTTTTATTTTGGAGGTCACAAGCAATTGGATGGCTTAATTAATTAGACTAATTGCAGTAAGCAATAGCAAATAGAAAGGAACATTTCACATTTCATTTTGAAATATTATTGCATTACATTTTCAAATTTTTAAATAAACTCTTAACATAAGATCCTTTGCACTTTGTTGAAAATAACTGAACAGCTTCAAAAGTCGGCTTTAAACTGTGATAAGAAAATTGACAATATTATTTAAATTTAATGGATATGAAAAATGACAAATTAAATACTTGCCGGCCTTGAGAACGAATTACAATGTTTTCCATGATAAAATGAATTTGTAACGCACTGAACCTGTGCACAGTGTCACATATGGGAAAAGAATAAATGAAATTGTTTACGACTACTGATATTAATGCGAATTGTAACCACAATGAATAGCTTTGGATTCATATAAAATATTTTATTACGATTAATGTATGAGTGCTGGTTAACCTTATGGCTTATAAAGAAAGTATACAAATTAAAAATAAATTTCAAATGTAATGCATGGAAAATAAAAATAGAATAAATATTTGATGGAATGACTATTATTCATTTCAACTTTAAATCTTATAATTATATTCTTTTGCAATATATATAAGTAAAAAAAACTAATAATTATATGTATAAAAAGTGAATATGTTTCCTAGTAAATTTATAGTCAACATAGGAAATGCAATAAGCACATAGAAACAGCAGGATTGGGGGCTTAAAAGGTTTGAGAAACATAAAACCCTCAATTAAACTCTTAATGGTGAAGATTCTTCTGATAACAAGATTCTTTCCAAGTTTAGAATTTCAGGTTGATGCATAATTAAAATATATAAATATAAATTAAATGTATTTAAAATATTTATCGTTTAAAAGTTTGACAGAGAACTATCATAAATAATCTTATAAAAATAGCAGAATTGTATAATGCTCGATGTAATTTCAAAAAACTCTCTTAAATGGATGAGCCAAAATACAATTTCCGTTTTATGGCAACAGGCGAAAGGCAGACGGCTAATGATAATGCGGCTGATAAAAGCATTACAATGTTTTTACATGACGTGGCCAGCGACATTTCATCCATAAATTGCGCTCTGACTGAATGGAACGTGATTTTTAATCTCTGCCGCATGTCCTTGCCCACATACCAAACATAAATGTATGAGAGCACACACACACACATAGATACTCGTACATATGAATGTATGTATGTATGTGTGTATGGGATTCACCTTAACGTCTACAAAGTTGTGCAGGAATTTCAAAAAAAGCTAATTAGGTAATAGGATGGACTAACATTTGGCAGCAGCGTGACCTTTTGACCTATCAGTTATAACAAAACGCATGAGAATTGCTCATCCATCAAACAACTTCATAGACTTCAGTTCGACATTAAATAACACTTGGGATACACTTGGAAACTAGCTAATTTATGCATTAGATTTAGTACTTATTAAGATGATTATGATTACGACTACGATTATTATGGAAATTGGCTACTTGATGGTTCTCATCTTTATCCTCATCCTCATCCTCATCCTCATCCTCATCCTCAACCTCATCCCTCGATCTACTAATCCAGAGAGCATTATATGTATGCACTGAAGTGCATTTCACTTTAGCACAACACGGAACGCCCGTAGCGAAAGTCTTGGCATATTTTGTTAATATCCATCCGACTAAGCATACATACCATGTACGGCAAAGGCTTAAATCTCAAAGCCAGAGCATGTCCTGTTGACATTTTAGCATTTCCTTTGTGCTTTGCAAATAATATTTCCTGCACATTGATACAAACATAACGTGGACATAAAGGATATACTTTTAAACCGTCAAAAGGTCAATCTAATCAATTTAAATTGAGACTATTAACATAATTCTACCATTAAAACTTGTAATACAAAATATTAAAATTAATTAGAAGAGATTAGAATACAAATGACATTAAATACTGTATTTTAATGGTTTTGTTTTCCATAAAATACAGAACATTAGGCAATTATATTCTTACTTTTTAATATTATTGCGTAAACAGTAAGTTTTTATTTCACAAGATTCTCAACAACCTTTATGTATGCAGAAAAAGATATATGTATAGTTTAAGTAGTTGTCAATGTTTATATTTCACATATAAATCAGTTATTTACTATCTAGAGGTGTTTATAATTCATAATCACTCCATAAACAATGTAGTTTGCATGTAAAAATAAAGACTAAGGAATTGCAAAAATATTTAGACTTCTGTAGTTTACTCTTCCTCATCTTCATCGTCATCATCATCATCGTCATCATCATCATCATCGTCATCCTCTTCGACGTCCTCATCACTGTCCTCCTCATCTTCACCATCCTGCTCATCTTCATCCTCCTCTTCATCATCATCGTCATCTGTTTCGACTGCTGCTTTCACAGCTTCTTTACGAGCTTTCTTCGCTGGCACAACGGTTTCCTCATCATCGTTATCCTTGCTGGACTCCGCAGCCTTGAGGGCAAGACGCTTCTCACGCACCTCCGCCTTGTACTTCACCTGATCCCTTGTTAACTTGATAAACTCCACATCCTTGGTAAGCGCGAACTTGGACAGCACTTCATTAGCCTGTTTCTTCAGCTGGAGCATCCGCTGCTCGCGCGGACCAACTACGTAAGGTGCATCCGCGGGTGGAGAACACATGCTGATGTACAAGGGCAATGCAGAGGTGCCAACAATGTCGATTTTCAAGTACATTGACCGAATGTTCGCTAAGCCGCCAGGATATTGGTGCTGTAGCTGCTTGATAACGGTCACAATGTTCTCTGCCAGCTGTTGGCCACTGTGCTCATGATTGCCCACTGGAATGGCGGTAAGATCGCCTTTGCGTAGCTGCCTGTAAGCCGTCCGACTGAGGGCACGGGAAATCTCTTTTGGCAACTGGTTTTCTTTAATCAGTCGAACTGCGTGGAGGACGTTGCGGGGTTTCTGGGTAGCCTTTAGAAGACATACCATGATGGTTAATATACAGTTCTTGTATTTAGTTGAAATTACTACTAACCTGGCCGAGAAAAGCGCTGGCCTGACCCGAGAGTCGTCCATCGCACAGGAAGTAATCGTAGCTGTTCAGGAACTTGCGCTTGGCCTCAAACGTTCCCATATCATTGCGTAACCGATTGAATGGCACCACCGATAGCCTCTGCTCGACACCAGCCTCGCGGAACAAATCCTCATAGTGTTGCACGGTGGGCTCATAGTCGAAGCGTGCACCGCGCTGCAAGTCCGGCACAATGATGGCGACGTCATCGTTAGGACCAACAAGCGAGTTTTTGAGCGTCAGCTTCACAACACGCTTGGGGCAGCTGGGGATCTTGTAGCAACAAACTTGCAGAATGTAACGATAATCGCTGAATATCGATGTGGCCTTCTGCTTCTTCACCTCCTCGGTCGCTTGAGCCTTGAGTGCATCGCATATTTTAAGCACACTCGATTCGCTCACAACATCATAGAATTTATCCTCATCGAATGGCTTGAGCTCAAAGTCCAGCTCAATCACTTTCTTGGGCTTCTTTTGGATCGCCTTTTGTTTTTTAGCCCCCTTTGCCTTTCCCTTGGTTACCGCCACTTTTTTGGTGACAGTTTTCACTTGCTTGCCAACTGATTTCTTTGCTACCTTTTTCGCTGCCTTGACCAATTCTGGCTGCTTTTTGTTTTGAGCTGGCGCTGCAGTTTTCTTGGCTATCTTGGGCGCAGGCTTAGATGCCTCCTTTTTTGCAGATTTCTTTTCAACAGGTGCCTCTTTTTTTGCCAATTTCTTTTCAACAGCTGCCTGCTTTTTCTCTCCATTTTTCTCCCCCTCTTTTTTACTTACAGCCTGAGTCGGTTTCTGTGGCTTCACTTTCTCAGGTGCAGGTGCAGGCACAGGTGCAACCTTCTTGCCACCTTTTGCTTTTGGCGCTGGTGCAACTGGCGATACTGGAGCTGCTAGAACCAATTTCTTTTTGTCACCTTTTGCTTTTGGCGCTTTTGGTGCAACCGGCGATGCTGGAGCTGCCGAAATCAATTTCTTCTTGCCACCTTTTGGCTTGGGAGCTGCTGCAGCCGGCGATGGAGGAGGTGCTAAAACCAATGCCTTCTTCTTCTGCTCCTTAACTGCATCGGATTTGGCTTTGGTAACTTCTTTCACGTTCTTCTTTACCACTGCATTCTTAGTCTCTGGCTTTTTGGCACCTTTCTTTATTTTGACTACAGAAGCATCGACAGAGGCTGCTGGTAAAGCGACAACTGCTTTTGTTGATTTCTTCTCCTTGGTCGGCTTCAACTTTTCCTTAGCAACGCCCTCAATTTTCTGGGTTTTATTCAGTGACTTTGGCTGTGGTTTCTGTACCTTCACCATCTTTATTTTCTGGTTTAAAAATTAATACAAATTTAAACACAAAACACGCCAACACGTGCAAATGAACAGAATTATCGTTTGGTGCGCCTTATCGATATCGTTTGCTTGATATCAATTATCGGTGGGAAATTTCGATAAGCTTGTTAGTGTTGCAAAGTGATAGCATTGGCGGGACTTTAAAAAGTAAAGTGAAAGTTTGAAATTGTCCATAGATTTAATTGAAGAGAACTCCATTTAATGATTTATTAAAAATGATCCATATAATTTATGCACTTTTTCCTAACAGGGGCTAGTTTAAAAAATCATTGTTCTTCCGTCATTCGCATGCCTTAAATTGGACAATCGTATAGCTATTTGAATTAAAGAAACTATTTATTTTGGGCTACATCTGAATGATAAAAATAAACCAATTTTGCGCTAGCACGCGTGCCTAATGGCAGCAGCCCATCAAATGTCCTTGCACACCCCCACATATGTATTTATGAACTGGACTGGTCGGCGCATGGCAGCTCCCATGGCGTCTCAAATTAAAGCATTCTTTGTAAAAGGCGAGCATTTCTGGAAAGGCCCCGTGAGGAGAAGATGTATTTGACGACACGTGACTGGAGCTGAGTTTCACATAAACTTGGACCAAAAGCAGCTTGGTAAATATAATTAACATGTACTAAAGATCTAATTTATACAGTTACAGCTTAAGTTTTTTGGCATTCGCTTTAGAAGTGTCCTTTTTGGGACGTTTGCTGCCAGTGGTCGCCGTCGTGGAATGTCGTTGTGTCCTGCAGCTTATTAAAGAATGCCTTTGATGATTTAAGTGCGCCCTGATCGTTGCTGCTTGTAATCTGCAAAATAGTTGAATTTGTATTAAGCATATGTATAAACGAGTTTATTTGTTAACTCACCTTTTGTACATTGCGACTCTTGGTGATGGATTTAAGCAGCTTGGCGTTCGCCTCTCGCTGTGTGGGCGCCTTGCCCTCCTTGGCACGCTGCAGATCACGCATTTCTACAGCGGCATTAATGGCCCGCTGTTTCTGCTTCTTCTTGCGGCGTTCGCGATTCTTATCAGTGCGCGTGCGCTCTGTCTTGCCAAGTGGCGTGTGTTTAGGTCCGCGGAAGACTTCCTCCGGAGCCAGCAGCTTGGCATCGCTAACTGCCACGGGAGCCACCTCCTCCATGTGGACGGCGGGCGTATTAGTGACAATCTTAATCTCGGGCGCCACAGGCTTGGGAGTGAAGTGGAAATTGGAGAGGGCATCGAGCTTCAGGAAAAGTGAGCGCATGGCACGTTTGATTTCTTGATGCTCCTTTGGCTCTGGAGTCGCGCTGTCGTCCGCATCGCGATTGGGATCCAGCTTGTCCATCTCCTGTTGGTATTGCTTTTCGTAAATTTGTGCCAACGACTGTTTCGATTTCTCCTGATCGAGCACGAGCTGCTTGCGATATTCCTGGGGCGTGTGCACAGGACGCACTGTGCGCACCACATCATCCCAGGCCTTGTCGCGTATGCGTTGCTTAATTATATCCTCGATGGTTTCATTTTCTTCCTCTGTGATGGCAGCCACTGGCCGACGCGTTGAGTCAAACTCCAAGATCTCCTCCAGCAGCGAGTTCTGTGGCCGACTTCCAGCCTGTACTTCACCCTTCAGCTGCCAGGGCTTATCGCCAAGCACCACATCCTCATAGTCCCGTATGCGCTGAAGCAGGCGAACCTCACGCATTTCATTGGACGACTGGGGCGCCGTTGTGTCCTTCTCATTCTCCAGCTCAGCTTCATCACCTGTGTTTTTGTCCTCATCGGAATCCGAATCGCTTGCCGGTTCCACTCCACTTTTGGCCACAAAGTCAGCTTCGTCGATTTCACTAGCTGCTTCTTCCTGATCTTCCTGCTCCTCCTCATCCTCCGGCTCTTCATCAGTCGCTTCCTCTGCATTTTCCTCCTCCTCGCTGTCATTTTCGTTATTAAACTCTGTATCTTTGTCCTTTTGCAGCTTCTGGGCCTCCTCTTGCAGTTCGTCATCCATATCAAAAAAGTCGGCATAATTCACATTGACGTCATTATCATCATCCGACTCCTCGCCAACTCCAAAGTCTTCTGCGAAATGATCAATGACCTCTGAATCGTCCGCAGAGTTTTTTTTGTTACTGTGCCTTCGCATTTCTTTGGCATCTTCCTGCTCCAAAAACTGCTTCATTTCATCCAGTTTGAAGAATGTGTCATCCACCACCGATTTTCGTCCTTTTTTGCTACTTTTGGACTTGATTTGTTTGGATTTAGTAGCCTGCCGTTCATTGATGTCATCAGAGTCCACCTCCAACTCTGATTGATGGTCATCCTCTTCCGCTTCCTCCTGCTCACTGTCCGGCTCCGACAGGCTCTTCTCATCTTCCTCATCCTCGTTGCCATCTAGCTCAATTCCCAAATTCTGCTCCCGCATAGCTGTAAGCTGCGCAGTTTGTTTTATAAACTGTGACAACACCAAATCGTTGCGTAGTTCAAGCTGTTGCCAAATTTGTTCCTCATCCATCTGCTCCAGAACCAGCTCTGGCAAAACTTCCTTTTGATTGTCCACATCGCTGCTGATGCTGACACCATAGGTTTGCTGCAAGAGCCGATGAATGGCATCGACCTGTTCCGGCTGTGCCCTGCAAAAAATAAAAGAAAATTGTTGAACATTTGCGAACACGTGCGCGCAACGAAGAGAACGAAAACAAACTTGAGAAAGCGGTCTGGTTGCTTGACCAACTGGTCAAAGTTTTCAGCAATTTCCTTAAAGTTGATTGCATTTGTGCTTATTTTCTTGGGTTTATTATTCCCAATCATCTTGAATTGTCCGCTATAGAAAAATTATCAAAAACAACTTCGAGCAAATTAAACAAACTACGAATAAATTTGGTTCTCAGAATCGGAGCGAACGACTGTTCCACGAACCGATTTACCAACTACCACATTCGATAGCTTGTCAAGCGGTGTTATCGAATAGCTAATAATCAAGAATTATCGATTGACAAACATATGTTCTTGTAAAAAGCCGTCTTGAAACACAAAAGTAGTAGTAATAATTTTATTATGTGTGTCGTTTAATTAGCTTATTGAAGCGGTAGATCTCAGTTTCCTGGCAGCGATGGACTCCAAGTGCTATAAGCTACTTTTATTGGGCGGCGCGGTGCGTCTTTATTTTAGCCGCACCTCTTTGGCGTCGCTTATCGGCAATCGCGTTGAATTCGCAACTCCTTTAAACTCGTACAAGCGCAGTAAATATGCAAATCCACAAATATATTACCATATACTCACCTCATTCATACTTCGATTGCAGTGCAAGAGGGCGTTTTTCTGCTACAGCAAGGAATTGATCCGTATCGCGGCGACCTGGTTCATGAGACGCCGCTGCTCCTGAAGGCTCTGTCTGCTATTCTCATCAACTATGGGGAATTCCTACCGCTGCTGTATATTATCCTGGATTTGTGCACTGCCACGTTGCTCTACTCGATGAGTCGCAGTTTTGTACAAGGAAAACTGCTGCAAATGCGAACAGAGTCCAAGGACTACAATAAGGATGCGACGGAACTTCAGTACAATGACAAAGACGTCCACGACATATCAAAGATGGTCCTGGTTGCCTATCTATTCAATCCACTAACCGTAATGAGCTGCATTGGACTCACCTCGACGGTGCTGAGTAATCTGCTGCTGGCAACGTTTCTATACGCATTGATCAAACGACAACTTCTGATTTGCCTCGTCCTGCTCGCTTTTGAGACTGTTCGCAGTCTGTATCCGGTTGTGCTCATTGCACCGCTGCTGTTGGTCTTTGCCCGCCGTTCTGTCGGTCTGGGCATCGCCATATTCATGATATTCGTCAGCTGCTGCTTGGTCATTGCCGGAGCAAACTTCTTGGTCATGAATAGCTGGAACTTTTTGGACGGAACCCTTGGATTTATGTACGTCAGATGAAACAGATCCAATGTTTACTTAATTAATCCTTATTCTCACTCCTTGTAGTTTCTACTTTCGTGATTTGCAACCCAATATTGGATTGTTTTGGTACTTTTTCACCGAAATGTTTGAGCATTTCCGCACGATGTTTTTAATCACATTCCAACTGAATGCCACCGTCCTGTATTTGGTGCCCCTCTCCATAAAGCTGCGCAAGGAGCCCATGTTACTGGCCACTGTGCTGATTGCACTCATGGCGGTCTTTCGTGCATATCCTAGTCTGGGTGATGTCGGTTTCTATTTGGCTTTATTGCCGCTCTGGCGTCGCTGCTGGAAATGTAAGTGATTGCACTATCATGTCTAACTAAACTATCAATTAATTGTTCTAAATTGCAGTCATGGCACATGGCTTTGTGGTATTTACTTTCTTCCTCATCACCTTGTCCATGATGGGGGCCCTGTGGCATCTATGGATCTATGCCGGCTCGGCGAATGCCAACTTCTACTTTGGAGCCACACTCGCCTTCTGCACCGGACAAATATTCCTAATTACGGATTTGCTGTTCGCTCACGTTAAGCGAGAGTTTTGTCTCTACAATGGCCAGAAGATTATGATCGATGGAGAAGAAGCGCGCATACTGCTAGAATAAGCACTCATACAAATAAAAAGAAACATTTTATTCAACTTAAGACTGTAGGATTACTGCTTGGAGTATCCGGTTTTAGTTTTTCTATTGAGGAATTTGTATAGATACAAGATGCGCTTCTCCATTTCCCTCCACTTGGTTGGTCGCGCAATAGGGTATTTGGTTTTCTCCATCAGGCGCCGCTTTCGCAGCAGCACCTGATACTCATTGCCCGAGACGCCGCGCAACCAGGAGGGCACTGAGTATAGCACTCGTGTCGGATGCAGTCGGTCGTTGCCCAATATGTCGATGTAGTCATTTTGGCCAAAAAGAGCACGCTTCTCCGACCAGGCGTTCTTGGGTCGATAAACGGGCATGGGCAGCTTCTGCCCATTATCCAAATGCGGCAGGAGTCCACTCTGGAACAGCTTGTCCTTGTAGCCATATCGTCGCACCGTCGGACCGCGTGCCCGACGTTCGGCATGTGAAAGCTGCCGCACTGTTATGGACGCGGGCAGCGCGAGCGGTTTAGACCTTGCTGCGAGGATTCCTGCGCTCCACAGCTTTTGAAATGTACTGGTCAACCAAGACATCTCTGCCTGCTTGATTTAATTTATGATTAGGTAATTGTAAATAATCAACTAAGAAAATTTTATGCCGACTGACTGACTTCACCTGACGATCAGCTGTTAGAAGACGATACCTATCGATGCAGCCCTGGTTGCACAATCACAAAAACAATCACAATAGTCGATGGTAGAGGTGGAGAAATGGGTGGTGTGGGATGGGGATTGAGTGGGATGTTTTTTTGCCAATTCGTAGAAGGACCCTTTGGATTGATTTAAGTTTTGTGTTTATAAATATATATTTTTGAGGATAGAGAAGAAAGAAAAAAAATAAATTTTTTTTTTTTTTTTTTTTTTTTGGTTGAAATTGGTGGGTTGGGTAGGAAATTTTGTTTTTTTTTTTTTTTTTTTTATTATTTTTTTTTTTATAAGGGGGGGGTAGTCGATGGTATTATCGAAAAAGGTTCTTAATAGTCTGGCAACGCGGCGTCTTTAACATCTGGCGACCTGGATTTGTGTGTAAACAACTTATTAATTATTTCCTTGAACCGTTTCTATTTGTACTAATGAGTACTGCTGATGAACTGGATACCGAAAAGGCGAGGCTCCGTTCGGAGATAGCCGATCTCAAGGCATCGTTGTATGCCATAGAGCAGAACTTGCGCGAGTTGCAGGAAAGAACAGAAGATGCACCCGCCACAGAGCAGCTCCAAATGAAACTCAGCAACGATGACATCTCGCGTTACAGTCGCCAACTCATATTGCCGGACTTTGGAATTAGCGGACAGCTGAAGCTTAAGAATAGCACAGTACTCATTGTTGGCATGGGTGGATTGGGATGCCCGGCGGCACAATATCTGGCTGGAGCCGGATGCGGCCATTTGGGACTGGTCGACTACGACGAAGTCGAGCGGAGCAATCTACATCGCCAGACTCTGCACACTGTGGCTCGCTGTGGTATGTCCAAGGCGGAATCCGCACGCATTGCACTGCTGGATTTGAATCCACATTGCCAGATCACGTGCCACACTCGCTTGCTGAACAGATCCAATGCCCTGCACATACTGCGTGCCTACGACCTCGTACTGGATTGCACCGACAATGTGGCGACGCGTTATCTGTTGAACGATGCCTGTGTGATGCTGCGCAAACCGCTGGTCTCCGGCAGTGCGCTCAAACTGGATGGACAGCTCACAGTGTACAACTACGGTGTCCAGGGACCTTGTTATCGCTGCATTTACCCGGTCCCACCTCCCCCCGAAGCAGTAACCAATTGTGGCGATGGCGGCGTTTTGGGTGCTGTTACCGGCATCATTGGCGCCATGCAAGCGCTGGAGGCCATCAAGATAATTGTTGGCATGGGCGACGTATTGGCTGGGCGGCTGCTCATCTTTGATGGCAGTAGCTGCCAATTCCGCAACATAAGAATACGCAGCAAGCGACCAAATTGTCACATCTGTTCTGCCCAACCGCTCATCACGGAACTGATCGACTATGAGCTCTTCTGTGGCATGCACGCCAACGACAAGGACAAATCGCTGCGTCTCCTGGAGCCAGAGCAGCGTATTAATGTCAAGGACTATCAGTTGATGCAGTTGCTACCAAAGGAACACTTGCTAATTGATGTGCGTGCGCCGGCGGAGTTTGAGATTTGCCAGCTGCCTGCAGCAATCAACGTGCCATTGGCACAAGTTCTGGACGACACTTATATTCAGCAGTTTAGCCAACAATTTGAGAACAAGGAGTTTCCCATATTGGTAGTATGTCGGCGAGGCAACGATTCACAGATTGCCGTGCAGCACATGAAAAATCGTTTTCCGGATCATTCCATACGCGACTTGGAAGGTGGACTGCATGCTTGGACAAAGCAAATCGACGACAGTTTTCCTATTTACTAACTTCAACTAAAACTAACTAATCAATTCTATTTTGACATTGTTACACATTTTTTGTTAGTACTCGTATAATTGACCACAGTGTAAAAACTTCACACTTTCAGATATTTTAGAAAAAATATCCATTTCCTTAGGGTTTTTCCACTTTTATTAAACAAATAAAATATTTTATTTTTATTTAAACTATTCAAGTTCAATATTAATTACACCTTAAATCCAATATATGGTGGGGAAATTAGAAAATTTTCTAATAAGTAGTTAATTTTAATTCAAACTAAAAATAAATTTTAATTTTCAGAAATTGCAACTCCTATTTTAAGATAGCGAAAGAAAATTCGATGAAAATAGATATATATTTTGGCATGGTCACAAACTTGCCTTCTGTGATTTAAGTTATATTTCTTAGTTCTTTAAAATGTTCAATTAATTACAATAATTCAGTTAATTATTTTTGCGTTTACTGTTTAAATATATAGTTATGTGTAGGTGAAATACATAAACAAACACTTGCGGCAAGAGTTTTTTGGGACTCCGGACAGTGACAAATATCCATGTGTGTGTCGCATTATTGAATTGTCGCCGGTTCATGTTGTTGTAGTTGTAGTTGTTGTTGCTGTTCTTGATGAGGATTCGCGCTGTAAAAAGCTACATTTGGGAAAGAAATCAAATCAAGTTATGCATATATGTATATATATATGTGGGTATATATAGAACAGCAAATATAGAGGGGGAAGGGAAAAAAGTAATTGAAATTTCATTGTTAGGCTTTGCGAGTCTTTGGAAAAATATTCAATTTGAAGTGCATTGGAGCGTTCCAACTTCAAGTTGAATATTTTAAAGTGCGTAAAATAAAAGAAATGAATATAATTGGGCATTTTCATGAAGCACCCCTCAAAATTAAGTTGCTGTTTTTTGCTTGCGGTTTGTTTTAAAATTTGTCGAGTCGAGTCGAATTGACTTCAATTGTATGTTTATTTTTTGCTTGTTCTGTGGTCACGGCCTAGTAGCGACGTCGCTCTCGATCACGAGTACGCGAGCGTCGTCGATCATTGGAGCGATTGCGACGCGTTTCTCGCTGACGATCGCGATCCTTTTCACGCTCCTTTTGTCGCTCTTCGCGCTCCTTTATTCGCTGTTTGTGTTCCTCAATGCGCTTTTGACGGAATGCCTCCTTCTCCGCGATCTATCACAAATATTCATAGTCATTAATCGAATGAGGAGTATGTTCAATATTTGGATTACTTACGGCTTCCGGCGTCAAGGGCAGCCAATATATGCACGGTGTGCCCTTGGTTTTGCGAAATAGATCATCTAATAGTCTGATTGGTGGTTCATTCTCCTTCTTTCTTGTTTTCAACGCTGCATAATTCGAATATATATCATTAATTTCACATTCAACGCCATTTTAGTAATAGTGAAATTACCTGGGGAGCCGCTCTTGCTTCGACCATGTCCATGGTGATCACTACGCTCGCGCTCGCGTCCTCCACGATCCCGTTCTCTTGACCGTTTGCGATCCTGTCCACTACGATCAGCATCATCTGCGCCCTTGCCGCGCTCCGAATCACGCAGTCGTGAATCAACGCGCTCCTTGCTGCTGCGGCGCCTGTCACTGCTCGATTTTTCGCGCTCGGTGCGCTCCTTTTTGCCCACATCCCATTCGCGGACTGGGCGTGCCGGCTGTTATTTACAAAACAATTTCCATTAGTTGTGACAGTTCTTAATCTTTTGTTTGCAACGTACCTTTTTATCGCTTGTATCTAAACGTGACCAAGTATTGCCTGCATTCTGGTTATCTCTGGTATTGTCCTGTGGGTACTTGGGTGTCTCATTCTTAGTCGATTGTATAGCACGATCCATGTCCGTGCGACTGCCAAAGTCAACATTCAAGCACTTGGGATTCGACACTGGCCAACGAACTCCATGAAGAGCATGACGCGTCTCGATAGCTTCACTATTAAGTGGATATAAAAAAACGGTGTTATTATGTATATTGTGATTGCATTCAATTTGAAATACTTACTCCTCTGTGGCATATGCAACATAGCATTTGGACTTGATGCGATCAATCCAGAAGCCATCGTCCTCAACGATTTTGCCAGTGCGTGCCAACAGACCCTTCAGCTGCAGCACGGTAAAGGGACGCACCAGATTGGTTATGTAGAGCACATGACTGGCCCGATTGCGTGCCGGACTGGGAGAACGTGCAACAGCAGCGGCATTGGACGCAGGTTCAACGGCTGATTTATTGCTGGCTTGTACCGTTGGAGTTTCCTTATCATTCTGTTTCGGATGTGCTTTCTGTTGCTCCTCGTCGGTTTCATTGCCCTCATCCCGCTCCCGTTCCCGTTCTTTTGTTACTCGCAGCTCGGGTGTTAGGGAACGTTCGTCCGTTTCATGGTCACTTGTGACAAGGCCTTCCTCCTCGGACGATGACTCCAACTGCACATCACTGAGCGGCACAGGATTCACCACATCCGCAATGATGTTCTTCAACGAATCCGTCGAAATGGCCAACACGGGTTGAGCACGTTCTACCACCTTTTTGCTTAGCCATTTGCGTTTACGTACGGATCGCTGAAGTGACGCAGACTCGTTTTTATCGTTGCTTGCATCCTCCTTGTTGACTTGCTGTTCCGATGATTGATCTTGACTATCCTCCATGTGATTCTCCTTCTGTTCCTTCTGTTCATCTGTTTTTACTGATGCTTTGGTAGAATCCATTTTAGGCTCCTCTGCTTTGTCCAGTCTCTCAGTGTTCCGCTCTTCAACGTCCTCTGTTTGAATGTCTAATACATCGCTTGTTGTTTTTAGATGTTCCTCATCCTTACTTGCTGTAAAGCTTAAAGACGAAGCAACTTTTACCTCTTCCACGCTCCGTTCGGCACCTTCATCATGGCCATCCTCTGCCAGGCCTGTGTCCTTCCCAACGACATCATTGTGTTGATCCTCCACTGTTTGCTCAGTTGACTTTTCCTCTTCCTGTGATTTCGGCTTTGCCGGTGACTCCGGTCTCTGTGTTGCCTCTTCTTCAACTTCTTCCGGTTTCTTCTGCACTTCAGCTGGCGGCGGCTCGTCGGGCTGCTTAGCCGATTCCTTTTCTGTCGATGACTTGTTATCGATATCGACGCTCTTGTTGTCACTTGCTTCAGTACCATTTTCTATTTCCTCCGGTATTGTTTCCACCTTTCGTTCAACACTTTTGTCACGTTGATTGCTGCTGGTGCTATTTCGCTTTTTGGGTGTCGTACGTGTGCTGCGGCTTTTGCGCACTGGCGATGCCGCATGTTCCTCACTTGAGGCGCGCTCCCCTCGTTCTTCATTGATTTCTTCCGTTATGGGTGCCGCTTTCGAAGGCGCTTTTGTATCGTCTACCTTCTCCACTAGCGGCTCATCTTCAGTTTTCTCATTTTCCGATACTTTGCGCGATCGGCGACTGCGACGTGCCGGCAAAGGTGCAGGCGATGAAGATTTTTTTCGTTCGCTTCGACGTCTCATAGCTGTAAAAAAAATGCTTCCCGCACACTGATGCCACTAATAAAACACTGAAATAAAATGCTAATGCACTTGTTTTTAACGTCAGCAGCACGCGATTAATACGCACGCACTATTGTTTTTTATTTTGCAGCGTGCAACCGTATAGATTTCCCGTAAAAGAAAATTTTGTTGCCAACGAAAAAGCGTCAATCCGCCATCAAAGGTAGGGTTGATTTTAAGGGTAATCAATGCTTTCTAACTATCACACGTTCTAGTTATCGATAAATCGTCTATTTAAATATTCGATTGCTATTGGTTTTTTACGATTCTGTATAAAATATTATTATTTTTTTATTGTTAATAATTGTTAATAGTCTTTCGGAAAATTATACATTATTTGGTAGGCAAGCTATGTAATATATTTTCTATATCGATTAGAGCATAAAGAGAATAACGTAGTTAATTGTCAAAGCTGTCAATCCTTGAAGCGAAAGGAATACCCCTAGTACGAATAAAAGTGAATAAATAAATATAATAGACAACAATGTTAAATTTTTAAATTAAATTTTAATATTTGTTTGATAACTGCGTTCGGCTACACTTTGCAATAGAACCAGTCCGATCTTTACAACACTGAACTGACGCATATTTCGTAATTGGAACAGCACAAACAACAAAAGAATCCAAAAATTCGGTTAAGTTTATTGTAAAATGCATTGATTACAAAATGATAGTAAAGAGTTTTAGTAAATTAACACAAATATTTGCACGGCTGCGATATGTGCGCGTTGTGAACGCCAATACGAACGACTATTCAATCAGAGTGCAAAACAACTTGAAAGTGAATTATTCAGAAGGATCTCGATCGTTATATAGTGTTCAACGAAAACAGCAGCAGGAGGAGGATGAATACCGACAACGTTCATCCTCAAGTTCCTCTTCGCCCCTTCCGCATCCCAGCTTGCTGTTCACCGCCGCGTTTAGCTTTAATTTTCTTGGTGGCGGCAACAACGACAAGGAACAGGAAGAGACGCCCGAAACGAAATTGGTGAACACCATAAAACGATCGATTATCTGCATACAAAACGATCAGTATGATAAGGCCGAACAGATGTTGCACCTCGCACTCCGCATGGCCCAAGACATGCAGTCGCCGAAGGGTATTACCTATGTCTTCGATCTGATGGCCAATTTGGCCATGGAGCGTGAGCAATTCAAGAAGGCCGAAAAGTTATTTGTGGACGTCATGCGGCGATTGATGTCCGATGGCCACACAGAGGATAGTCCCAAGATCTTGCACATTAGCTCGAAAATAGCGCATATGTCGCAGCTGCAGGGTGAATTGGAGAAGAGCTTTCAGGGCTTCACGTGGACACTGGATCGACTGGCCAAGCTGGTCAAGAGCATGCCCGAAGACACCGATGTACTGGAGCTATATGGCCTGACAAAGAATTGGTATTGAAGGTTGTTCCATGCAGGGATTAAAACCGAAACGAATATCGGTCTCAGTTACGGTTTCGGTTATCGGTTACACAACCGATTTCAAAAATATAAATATATTAATAATATAATAATAATAATTACAAAGGCATAACTTTCTTAATGTTTCATTCACACATTAATTTCACAAATTATTCAGTTTGATATAGTTTAGTTATATTTTAACAATTTGAATATTTCATTTAACAAATTTAATTTATTTGATCACGAATATCACAAATAAAAATTCAAACCGAAATTCAACCGAAATTAGCCCTTTTAAATGAAACGGTTACTAGACGGTTTCAGTTACGGTTTTAAATGTCAATCGGTTTTTACCGGTTAAAGGTTACGGTTTCGGCTAGGGTTTTAATCCCTGGTTCCATGCTTCTCTACACTCAAACATCAAGAGCAATCTGAATCTGTATAAATTAATAAGTGTTTCCAATCCGCAGGTTTGGGCAGCTGCTAATGAAGCAAGGTAAATACGATGAGGCGAAGAATCTATTCAAAGAGGCCCTCGATATCCTTGTTAGTGTTTATGGTACCCTTAACGATGCCTCTGTGACTATTTTGAATAACATCAGCGTGGCTTATGTTAATGTATGTATCCAAAGAACATTATCTAGTCTCTTCACATTTTGCAATATTTCAATTGTTAGCTGGAAAATTACGCCGAGGCCAAGGAAACCCTTTTACATGCTCTAGCAGTGGCCAAGGAGCTGAAGGATGCCACACAGGAGGGCATTATTCAGGCCAATCTGGGCCTGGTATATCTGCGAGAAGGTCTTTTAAAAGAAGCCGAAAACTTTTGCAAACTCGCTTGGAAGACGGGAAGAAGTCATGAGAATGCCGATGCTATTGAGCAGGCCGAGTATTGTCTTAATGAGATTAAGTCCAGCATGAAAGGCTAGAAAGATAACTATCAGAATATAACTTAAACGTATAAATTAAATTGTTTATTAAATACAGAAACCTTCAACTGTATTGCATTATTTAGTCGTTCCTGAAATGGCGTTTTTAAATAACTCCGTACAAATTTACATTTAAAATTTTTGTTTTTAAGGTGTTTTAGCAATTTGTTACAGTTCTTCGCTTCATTTCATATTTGAGTTATTTGATGGACTCACAAAGTTAATACATGTACTATTCAAAGTTGGCTATAACAATCATCAAGGCCACACCAGTGAGAAGCGCGAAAATTTCCTTCAAGGATTGCTTGAGCTTCGTTGACTCTTCTAATAGCTCTGGCAGCACACTGACCGTGGCAATATAAATGAAACCACCGGCCGTGAAGGGCAATACCCATGGTGCCGAGCTGCCATCGCTGCTGCCTGCACCCAATAGAGCCAGTGCAGTGCCAGCCAAGGCTCCCAGCGCCGTCACCAGTTGCAGCAACATGGCCTTACGACGCGAGCAGCCCGATTTGATGAGGATTGCGAAATCACCAATCTCATGGGGTACTTCGTGCAACAGTATGGTTATTGTGGTCACTATGCCAATGCTATTGCCTGCCAGATAGGAAGCACCAATGGCCAGGCCATCAGTAAAGTTGTGCGCAAAGTCAGCCGCCAAATTGAGATAGCCAGATATCTCCACTTCACCCTCTTCGTCGTCTTTCTTTGCAGCTGCCTTGCTCGGCTTTGGTGGCGATTTCTTCTTATCTCCAGAAGCGGGTTCCTTATCTTTGGCAGCTGGTTTGGGTTTCGGTGTGCCGTGACTGTGACCATGTCCGCCGCCACCGCCCTTGAGTATGCGCACTAACTTCTCCACAGACAGAAAGGCGACAATGCCGCCAAGAACCCAAAGGCCAACGCTCATATCATGTGCATGGGCATGACCCTCGCCCTCTTTATGATGTCCGTGATGATGGTGGCTATGATCGTGATCGTGGTCATGTCCATGCTCCCCATGGCTATGGGGATGTGTGGCGTGCGGAATCAAGTGCAAAAATGCATCACCCAACAGTCCGCCCGACGCAAAGGCAAGCAAGACTTTGAGGCGTGGTTTCATTGCTTCGCTGTTGTCCAGCGGTATAATGTAGAGGAGCACAAAGGGAGCGGCACTGATAAGCAATGTGGAGCCAATCGAATGCAGCCAAATACTCTTCATATCTGTGGGAAACGAGATTAATAAACTATGCGCACTTGTCGTTCCTTATCGGCAGCTTACCCAACTGTGCCGGCTTTGCGTGCTGATAGTGATGTTCATGGTGTTCATGGTGGTCGTGATGTCCATGATGATCATGATCATGGCCATGGTGATCATGATCGTGGTGATCGTGCCCATGATGATCGTGATCTACCGGCGGTGCTTGTTTCGCATCAAAATTTTCATTTGCTTCGCGGGAGTATTTAAAACTGGGATTGCCTTGACTCTGACATAATTCCGGCAACGAAAGCACTATGGCTGTTAGTAGAATGCCGAGCGCAACTTTCTGATAAAATTTAAACTTTGACGGCTGCAAATCAGCCAATTGTTTAGACATAGTTGGCTTTGTTTCGACAAACGTGCGTATTCTTTATGGAATTATTGTGACGTGTGTGTTTTTCTTTGCTTTCTGTTTTAGTGTTGGTTGTAGTGTTGATTTGTTCGATTGCTGGTGTCGAAATGTGGCGGTCGAGCGATAGACGTCGATAAAGCAACACAATTTTCTCATCGGAAAGTAAGCAGTTATCCAGATATCGTCACTGTTTTCAATACGTGATTTCGTTGAATTCAAAATTACCGAATCAACGTAGTACAATTTCTAAAGAACGCAATCCCTAGTCTGGATTAGAAAATTACTAAATAGCAATTTCAAATAAAATATACGCCCCTTTTTTAATCAGATAAAATTCAACAAACATAACCCAAATACTCTTGTATTTGAAATTAAAATGCTTATATTATTAAACATCTAATCGTTTTTAGTTAGTTTTCGTTGTTCGTTTAACGAGGCTAATTAACTAGACAATTGTATAGTGCAAATTTTTGTTTTTGTTTATGTATATATGTATGTATGTATGTGTGTATGTATATGATGCCATCGATAAACCGTTACAAAAACAGAAAAATTCGTTGGTGTTTAATAAATAATAAATATGCTTGTTAATTGTAAATTTAGAAATAAAACCATATTTGGTTGTGGGGTATCAGCAGACACGACACTCTCAAATATGAAACTATTACTATTCTGTATGTAATAGAGGTCTGCATGGCTGCATTTAAAGCATCAAATGAGACATTTATGCCCAACTGAATTGAATGAATAAATGAATTGAAACCAAAAACTTCACATTCAAAAAAGGCAGACTAAATTGAATGAGGAAATAACGGAAAATAAGTGCCGTAATTTTAGTTTCTTTTAATTTAAAGTAAAAATTTAGTCACGAAAACATTTCTATGCCCCATAATTTCTCGTTCACTCGATGCCGTTCATATGAGTACTCAAATTAATGTCATAAATGAGTATTCAATCGATGAGAACCGGATCTTTGAATTCATTTCACTCGGGGAACTGAATTGAACTCACGAGTACTCAGAGACGCTCAAGTTTGAACGCAGCCGTGCAGACCTCTAGTATTTATGTAGTATATACAAGCCACTTTGGTTGCAAATTGCCATTGCCATTGCCTTTGGCATTGCCATTGCCAGATCACTGCTCAGTACAGATTGATCTTCTTTAGTATTGTCTTGCGACACATGTGGCAAGTGCGCAGCGTCTCGGCACAGTGGGAGCAGGCGCCATGGCCACAGAGGAAGGCCACATCACGTTTGCGCTCCATGCAAATGCCACAAAAGTGTGATTCCTCAAACTCCTGAACCTTGTTCTCCAGATAGCGCAACAGATCGCCAGATGGTAAACGCGCCTGGTCATTGGGCGATGATGTAGAGGACAACTGTTGACCAACCACCTGACGGCCGCTGGCATCCAAACGTCTCTCAATCACAACTCCGCAGCGCAGACATTTTTTCATCCGAATGCTGCATTCCTCGCAAGCAATTTGATGCAGACATGGTTCTAAAAATAAATCCAATAGTTAATAATAGTTTAGGTATTGATCGTTTCTTAAATTTAGCATACCAAAGCGCACCAATTGAAACGGCTCGTTGCACACGATGCACTCCTGTTGACCAGAGATTAGACCCGGCAATGCTGCTGCAGCTGCCGCACCGATTACGACATGGGGCAAAGCATTTGTATCCAGGGTGGCAGTGTTGCAAGTGGATGTTGTCGTTGTTGTGGTTGGAACTGGCGGCTTTGGTGCTTTCTTGCGTGGCGCCACTTGAGGCGAAACACTTGTGGTGGCATCCGAATTGAGTTTCTTGTTGCCCGGCGATGGTGCCGCCTCGCTGGGCTTTGGTTGCGTCACTGGCGGCGGTAGTGTCAGCGATGTGGATGTTGATGATGATGTTGCATATACTGTGTCCCCTGCATCTTCACCAACTTCAACAACTGCGGCCGCATCATCCGATGTGTTGATATCCAAAGCTTGCATGTTACGCTGTAAGGGAATCGGTGCTGTTGACGTGGACGTTGTCGTTGTTGTGGATGTTTCCTCAGTGCCGCCGGCTGTTTGCTGGCCAAAGATCAACTGCCTTACGTTACGGTCCGTAATCCATTCGAAAATACTGCCATTGGGATGGTTGAGCTCCGCGCGACATCCATGACGCGACAGATAGATGAGAATGCTGTTCATTAAACGATCCTCGTTGCGCACACTTGTCTGTGCCAGGCTGATGAATAACTTGTGGATTTCGGGCGACTCCTCCTGAGACGGCTCAGCTGCTTGCTGCAGGTTCGTTTTCTTGATGACGCACAACTGCATGGCATTGTCGCCGTCCTCATCCTCGGCATTAATGTCACACGACAGCTTGACGAGACGCTCAATGACAGCCGCATGTCCCTGCGAGACGGCAAGCAGGAACGGCGTTTGACGCCGATTGTTGCGTATGTCCAGCTCCGCTTGTCCCTCGGTTACCAGCGTTTCCACAACCTGTGCATGCCCATTGAGTGCCGCCAAATGCAGCGCTGCAAATCCATCGTCCTTGCGCACATTGACCAATTGACGCGACAGCTGGAGGATGCGACGAGCGGCCACCACGTTGCCCTTGAGTGCCGCATGGTGAAGCACATTAAAGCCACGATTGTTTTTCACCGTAAAATCTAGATTTGGCGCATTGCAGAGCAGCTCCACGACTTCGGTGTTCTCCTTGCCGATGGCATCGTGAAGTGCGGTGTCTCCATAAGAATCCTGGATATTCACATTGGCATTGTGCTGGAGAAGTTCGCGCACACAGTGCGGCGTCTTTTTGTGCGCACATATGTGTAACGCCGAACAGTGGCTGGAGTTGAGGAAGTTCACCTCGGCGCCATGATCAAGCAGCACCCGCATCGTTTCCGGCTGATTGCCAAACGCCGCGTAGTGTAACGCAGAGTCGCCCTCCTTGTCCACAACGTTGACATTGGCGCCCTTCGAAATGAGGTAAGTAACTAGCTCCACGTAGCCTTGATGTGATGACACCTGTATGCATGCCTTGCCGCCGCTCATCACATCCACCTGACTAGGATTCACATCCAGATATTGCTTAACAAAATCCAAATGACCCTGGGCGGCCTCGCGAACCAATTTATCGGCCACCGAACTGCCAGAGAGACCCGATAGTGGCGTCATCACATGATCCGTGCGACGATGACTCAAGTCCATCATGCTATTCGAACGTTCCGCTGCCGTCGCCAATGGTGAACGCTCCAGTTTGACACATTTCGGGTTTAAAGTCCATTCGAAACCATCATGCAATTGTTGTATGCGCAAATCCCCATCGGAGTACACCTTCACCACCTTGCAGAGCTTGCCCAAGGCCTAAGGAAGAACAAAGGAGATTAGTCAAGTTGGAAAATTACCTGTGAGAATTTTTACAAATATTACTAATACTGAACTTTGGGAAAACAGATTTCGAACACAAAATTAATTAAAAAATAATACTGCTAAAAAAATTGGGAAGTCAAAAGTATCAAAACACCGAGATCAAAAAACCCGAAGTTAGAATATTTGAATAAAAACCTCATTAATTAGTTGGATTTTTACAAAACATCTTGAATAAATCGTTAAATTTTTCTTAGAAATTGTTGAATTTAAATTTTTAAGAGACGCGTAATTGGGAATTCAAAAGTATGAAAACGCCGAGATCAAAAAAATTGATTAACTGCTATTTTTTAATAAATCCGAAGTTAGAATATTTTGGTAAAAATATTATTAAATAGTTGAATTTTTAAAAATCTTCAATAATCGTTAAATTTTTAATTAGAGATCGTTGAGAATAAGAATTTCCAATTTAAAATCTTTCTTATTATTCCTTCCCAATTTATTTTCCAATTTCCTTTTCGTTTTGGGAAACACAGAATATTTGGAACCAAGTGGGACAACCTACATAGCGCATAATGTCGATCCATTCGCCGTGTCCTTTCTGCAGCTGCTGAACCTTGTGGGCATCATTGATAATTGTCACCAAGTCGCCCACGCGGAACGATACAACTTTAACCAGAGCGGCGGGATGAAACGTCCAGCGATTGGGACAATTCTCGTACTGAACTCTGCAATGGGAGATTATCTCTATAGTAGTTTACAAGAGGAGAAACCTTGGTAGCTTACCGTATGTCGCCCTTTTCGGTGATGCGATGCACGGTGCCCAGTTTGGCGAGATGCTCGACCATGCGAGGATTCCAGCCACCGTGTCCCTGTTGTAGCTTCATCAGTGCGTCCACCTCTAAGCAGACTTTAACACGATCGCCCACAGAGAAGCTGGGCTTAACCATGTTCACGATCGGTTGCTGTTCCTCCGGTTGGCCCAGGACAGGCATGTGATCCTTGTAGTAATAACCACCGCAAGTAGCTGATATATATTTCAGATCCACGTTGCCTTTGTGGCCAAGGCGATAGACGTTCGTTGAACCGGTTACCCAAGAGACGTTGGCTACACTGCGACAAGATTCGTTGTCCCAGCCACGAATTTCCATAACACGTCCCGTTTTACCTTCACCGCCGTCCTGGTCGTTCCACTCCCAGTCGGGACCACGCACAACCTTTGAGCCGACAAAGATGCCACGCAGTTGAATACGCTGGGAACCCTTTCGCGGTGGCACTCGCACTCCCAAGGATGTGGGCGTCGTATATCTCACAAATGAATGCTCCAAATCGTGAAGATTTGCGCCGTAACAGAAAGCACACAAATGATAATTGGTGCACTGGGCGCACTTGAACACAATGCCGGCTATTCCCTTCGTGCAGCCATCACATACGACATTCGAATGGCGAACACCTACAAAATAAATAGAAGTTAATGAAATTCATGGTTTTTTTAAGGTATTTCCCCATTTACTTACCAACTTGTGCGTTGTCCACAATTATCAGATCGTATTGATTTTGATAGCCAACTCTGTAATTGGTGCGATGGCCCGAATCCCAATTGACCACAACCGTATTCTCGGGTGAATGTGTCGATCCGCAACGTCCTATTTCGCAAACGGTGCCAACGTGACCTTCTCCGTCGTCTGTTGCATGGAAAATGAATTGAATTGAGATTGTTTCTTAGTCCGAAAGTCTGAAATATTTCTCCTAAAGTTGCGCTCTCTTGAGTTCTATTTATAATCTACAGACTTCGCAGCCCACAATCACAATTCGTGTGCTCCATCCGGTTGCAACACGGGGCTGCCTCTTGCCACACATCACCAAACAATACACAATGCAAGATGTATATAGATTCTATTGAATTCCTCCTGCTCTCAGTCCTTCTAAATTTAAACACACATCTGTTTTAGTTCCCCACGCGCCCCGTCAGTCCAGGAATATATGATTTATGTTAGGCTAGGCTATAGCGTTGTTGATACAATTTCAAAATATCGATATGTCGATATTTAATTTTTGGTGATGATATATTTTTAACTTAAACATTTTAAGTGATATTTTTTTAAAACGATAGTTAAGTTAACAATTGATGTTATAGATCAGCGGTGGGCACGTAATGGCTCCGGGAGCCGGGGCTGCTAACGAATTATGATTTCGTGCCCACCGTTGCTATAGATTAAATAAGGAAACTGGAAGGAAGAAGAACAGAGAATGGAAGGAAAAGACAGAAAAAGAATGAGTGGAGGAGGAGGATATTACAGAGCAAGTTCGATAAACTTGTATTAGTAAAGTACTTGAAGCACTCGATGAGCTGTTAATACGCATGTTAAGGCTATTTATAGTACTCCTTCCATGGAGCAACAGCTGCAATCCTGGCCAGCTCCCCCTAAGTCTAAAAATACATAGATCTTTTCAAATGGCACGCGCCCCGAAGACTTCAGACTTTTATGATGAGGTGGAGTAACAATGTGGAAAGAGGAAGACGGAGAGATCTCGAGAGAGAGAGGGTCACATGTGTGTGCCCCTATTCATCGCATTCCCCTACCCAATGAATACATATATTATGTGTTTAAAGCCAAAAACAGCAGAAAAGGGAAGGCATTCCGCTGTCGTGAGTGTTGCTAAAAATAGCGCCGTCCTCTTAACATTCACTGGCACCGCGGATCGTTTGCCGTGTGTATAATTTACAAACATACATATGTACATAAGTGTATGTATAAACAAATTGTTATTCCTCAAATGGGAAACAAAGTGTTGCCTTTTAGCCGTTAGGCCATCCTACCTTGACTCGACCATATCCAATTTGGGCCGCGTACAACACGTACGCCCGGCGGAATGGAGGCACGCATTCCAGCGTTTTCTTGTTGCGTATCTGTCGCCTGTAATATACAAATAGTTATCAAATTTTAAAATGCATATTTCAATTATTATTGATAACCAATCAAATGTATGTCAGGGGGAGGCAGTTGGGCGAGGGGTCGTAGTAGAAGCATATTTGGGTCAACAACAAAATCAGCGCATGTCTAACTGGAAATATGTATATGTAAAAATGTATCTAGATACGAAACTACACATACGAAAATGAAAATATAAATTTAGATTATTTTAGAATATAAAAAAAAAAAAACAAACATTTATTTCAGATAAACACAGTTAGCAAAGTAATTTGTTTGACATTTTAAAAAATAGATTCACACCATAGACTTTAATAAAAAAAGAAGCATGAATATGAATATTATACAAAAAAATTTTTAAGAGGTAAGTCTAGTGACGAACACATTTCCATGCTCCAAAATTTCTGATGTTCAATTTCGTGACGAACAAACTTAAACTTAATATATACAGGGGTGCCACAGAAATCGCTTTCGCTTGAATTTCATAAAAAATTGTGGCACCTTTGATAAATTATTTAAATAAAAAATTTTGACAAGAAAAGTAAAAAATGTAATCAAAAAAAAAAAAAAAAAATTACAATCCAGTTGCAAATTTTGGTCCCCCACTTACACCTGCGTATCTCCGATCGGTATATAACTCCATCTGATCGGACAGTCACAGCACATTTACCATTCTACCAGTATTTATAGCTTTGTTTAGTCATAGAGTAGTTGATTGAGTTAGTTGTATTGAATTGTTATTAAGTGTAGGCTAATTAATTAAGTGTATATATTGAAGTACCCTTAAGTGTTATTCTAAGTAAAGGTTAGTAAAAAAGTACCGCTAAATTGGAGCAGCTGATCGAGCCTCTGTCAGTCTGAATTTGATTGTGATTAAAGCCGCACGCCTTTTTTTTACACGCAGCAGACAATGCGAAATTCATTATTTTAATTGAACTCTCCGGTCTTTTTATTTTTCGATTTTGCGCGATTTGATTTTACACCCTCCGCAATGCTTTCATCACTAGTACGGACTGCCGTCCTCAGTGACATAAAATAGTGATTTTGCTTATTTTGGGGAAAAAAAACATTTTTTGAATGGTTCAAGCTTACTCACTAAATGTGTTATCTCTAACAGGTGACGAAAAAAATTCCCCAAAAAGGGTCGCAGTGCAGATTTCCTCATATAATAATAATAGATGGGGTATGATTCATACTACATTTTTGAGATTACCCACATTCCATTCATACTAAATTTGTAAGATCACCCACACATGCCATGAAAAATAAGGAGCGTAAAGAGACTTAGTTTATCAGTGCAACAAAGTATGTATGTACATATGTACATACATATGTAACTGCAGCTGTGACAGCAACAAACGCGGCAAGAAAGAGAATGACGCATGAGATAAGACGTATGTATGGATACATATGTATACCCTACATATGCTACACATATGTACACAGAGTATCTGTGTTATGTATTGCAATACACAGCCACTTTGCACTGCACTACAAGTAACTATTAGGTAATTTTAACAAATTGTTTATTTGTTTTGATATCTTACCCACCAATATTGTAAAATGTTTCCGTCGCACCTATCAAATGTAAGTGTGTGAGCGTGCGTATCTGTGTGTGTGTTTGTGTGACTGTCTGTATGCAATTTTCAATGTACGCTTTGTTCACTTTAAAAATAAAGCCTATTTCTTTTTATCAGTTATGCACTTGTGCTTGCATTTGCACATTGAATTTTAGTTTATGAACACAATTCGCCTTGTTATATATGTACATATATATGCATGCATGCACAATTGAATGCTGCACACTGCACACGTGAAAACGAGCTCATCAACGTTAATTTTGTTATTTAATTCAACACACCCCGTTTTCCTGTTTTTGCTTCGGCGAACAATGCATGTTAACTTATTTTTTTGTTGTTTTTTTAGCCAAAATTTATTAAAAACTCATAAATTTTTTTATGGATAAAACTGTGTGTGGCAGTACTTTGCAATGCTAAAAAAGTAGAAAAAAAACCAATGCAAAAGTGTGCCTTAAAAATACTGACTGCAACTCACTAAACGAGCTGCTCCTCACTTAACGAATCCGATAAAAACAGCTGTTTATCGAATATGGTTACACTGCAAGCGGGCAGCGCAATCAAAAGTTGTTTATGCATAAAAAATAAATAAATGTATGCAACTTTTATACAATATTTGCATTAGAGCTATGGCGTCACAATCCAATCAAGGGAAGATAACTCTGTCCAGTAAATTGGCCAAGCAGAATAAAGTTGTAAAACCAAAAGCTATAATTACCAAACATGAAACCAGAATCTTGGTAAGAAATCGAATAAATTCATTTATTTTCGATTTGTAATATAAATTATGTTGTATAGGACATTGAGGATTTGCAAGCATCTGTTCCGCGCTACTTTTCACCTGTGCAAACACGGAAACAACGTCAGGTGAATGCCGACAACCAAATTCATTTGCCCACCAAAAAAGCTCGTCAAATTATCAAAAACGATAATGCGGGCAAAGAGTCGAAAACCACAAAAATTCAAATCGGTTCAGCGACAATTATAAAATGCGAAGCAGTGCCAGAAAAAGAAGAGGTGGAAAGTCCCAGCGAAAATTGGTGGCAACAGCTTGAAAATGTACGTATAATGCGTTCGGAAAAACCAGCTCCAGTTGATACTCAGGGATGTCATCAATGTGCCGATAAAAATGCTGATGAAAAGGTGAGAAATTGAAATATATAATTGTGCTGTGTTTAATTATATTTAATTATAGACACAACGATTCCACAAATTGGTAGCACTTATGTTGTCCAGTCAAACCAAAGATGAAACCACATTCGAGGCAATGAATCGTTTAAAAGCTCAATCATTAACACCTTGTAGTATAAAAGATATGTCCATTGGCGACTTGGAAAAACTGCTGCATCCCGTGTCTTTCTACAAGGTATAATTCTTAAATTAAACACTATAGCTTATTATATTTAAATACTGTTTTAAATACTTTTTTTTCTAGAACAAGGCCAAGTATTTGAAACAAACATCGCAAATATTGATTGACAAGTACAAGGAGGATATTCCAGATAACATACAGGAATTATTAAAGCTTCCTGGAGTTGGTCCCAAAATGGGACACATTTGCATGGCAACGGCTTGGAATAAAGTGACTGGGATTGGAGTTGATACCCATGTTCATCGCATTGCCAATCGCCTGGCTTGGCTAAAGAAACCCACCAAGGAACCGGAGCAAACGCGCATTCAGCTGGAAAGCTGGCTACCCAGACATCTTTGGGCAGAGGTTAATCATCTATTTGTTGGATTTGGACAGACCATTTGCACACCGCTTAGACCCAATTGCGGCGATTGTCTCAATAGACAGATCTGTCCGGCATCAACAACATCCAAGAAATCCTAAATGATTGTATCTTAAATTGAAATAGAAGTTAGGATGTAAATTCATTGTTATTATTTAGATATATTCAGTTTACAATCTAAAAATGAAGATCACTCGGGCCTGTTCCGAATTTCGAGCGGTTACAAAAAGAAAAAACGAAACGAAAGTTTCGAAATACTCGGACTATTATGTTTTCTAAATTTAAATGTTTGTGGATTTGTAAACTATTAATTTTCATTTCGATTCAATTTATTATCAGTATTATGTAATTCCTGATCCAAAAAAAAGAACAAATATTAAGTGTACAAATATATATACTCGAAGTTTGTGATCCAAAAAAAAAATAAAAATGATTCCCATTTAAAATATTTAATTTATTATTAATTTAAAATTAAAAGACGCTTACTAACGCTTTCTAACTTTAATTGTTTGCAAGATTCCAAATTGATAAAATCTATCTAATGAAGCTTTCTTAACGTAATTGTTTGAAAGATTGCAAATTGATAATATGGCCTGTTTCGAATTTCAAACGTTTTCAAAAAGGAAAAACGAAACAAAAAGAAACGTTTTACTTTTTGCTGTTCCCAATTCCGATCGAAATGGGCTTTATTTTACTTTTTGAACTCTGTTTCGAAAACTTTTCGAAAATTCATTTATTTGAGGTTGTATATAGCAGATAGAAAGTAAATTAGACTAATCCTTTATTGTTCGAATTTTGTTATCCAATTGCAACTCTTAATCGATTTTACAAATTTTCAACATTATTATAATTTTCAGTTTTTAGTTTGAGGTATTAATTTTAAAGATTGAAATGACATTTTTTTCAAATCGGACAACTCTAGAGCACACGTTTTAAAAACTACTACTCGAAATTTAATTATTAATAAGTTATTCCTTTTCATATGTGTAAAATAATGCCTAGTCAATCCAAATTTTTGTATACCACAGAAATCTCCTAGATTATTAAGGCTACAGATCCTAAAATTGGTATAGAACTCCTCTTAATAGCACCCATTAACGATGTATATATTCGTATGGCTTAAATCAATTGTCATGTAAGGCGCATTTGAGTTCCAATCTGCGGTCAAAGTTCTGGGGGGGATTAGATAGATCCCTGCTTCTCTCTGTCGCTGTGTATTGACCTCATGTGAAAGTATTATTCAATAAATTGCTCTTCATTTCAACTTCGGCACATGAATTATGTGCACAAACAGCAGCAACAACAACAATAACAACAACAGGAACAAGGAGACTGGCGCACGTGACACCTTAAGTCCACCCGCTCCCCCCTTAGTCATCAAAGTTTGGTTGGCGTGCACTCATCATCAGCTTCGTTGCGTGCGCGTTATGTAGGATTGGAGTGGGTAAAGGTTTTGGGTCGAGGAGTGGGACTGTGACTGGCGAACGGTGTCGAGACAATCTGTGGCCTAGCATGGCTTATAAATGATGCAGAGGCGGGGCTCAGACGTGCGACGCCCCCATCTCCTGCTGTCCCGAGACGAGGGTGGAGAATCCCACCCACCCACACAGACATAACTTTTAAGTTCGAGACTTCAACGCCCCGTTTGTCAGGCTGTAATTCAACGCTGTTTACGTGTCCTCGCCTCCCCCCCCATCAACATCCGGTGTACGCAGCAAGTCGTCTCTATGCGAGAGTGTGTGTATGTGTGTGTGTTGTTGGCGCCGTTGCATGGTTGGGTGTATGTGTGTGGGTGCTTGTGTGTGAGTGCGACGGAAGGCAATACTACTTAAGCGTGCGACAGCAACAAAAACAACAACAAGGATAACGTCCATCTGTCGGCACAAGCACTCGGAGTCATGCGAAAATGTTTTGTCTGTATGTATAAGTGCCTGTGTGTGTGTGTGTGAGTGGCATAAGGATAACCAAAACTCCCTGCCGTTAGTCAAGTCGCAGTCGCACAGTCAAGTGGGACTCCAAATGCGTCAAGTGAGCGCATAGCGATATGTACCCCCTCCCCAGCCCAACCACCGGCGACTTGTCCTCATGCCACTTGCCGCACTTGTCGTTCTTATCAGCCAACCCACGCAAGCCCACAGAAAACAGTAGCAAACTTTGCTTGAAGTGGAACAGACATCCTGTGGCGAATTATGGTGTTTTTGATTTAAGCCCAGCACCCAACTACATGCACACATACATATGTATGTATGCAAGTACAGTGTACACATAACATGCATGTACTTTTCTACTTGTAGCCAGTGTTGTGAACCGCTTTCATAATTCACAAAAGCTCTAGTTATTTCAAAAATTCCACTACAATTCCTTCTTATTTTTTTAATTTTTACATTCAAGAATTGTTGGGCAAATTTGTAGCCCTTTTCATTTCACATTATCTTGTTGTATTCCATTCTTCTACTCCAAAAGTTTTTCCAAGCTTGCTGAGGCTGAAACGAACAAGTTCCGAGAAAAGTGATCGGTGCGAGCATGGTGGAATAAGTATAAGGTAGTCCCGTCGGCTGCCGAATCGAACCTTATATTCTTTACTAGATGACATATTCGCCATTATAGTACAACATTTACTTTCAAGCTTAATAACAACCCAACAAGACTCCAGGTTTGTCTAATTTGTCATCTTTTTGGTAAAGCCATTTTCTACTCTAAAATCAAAAAAAAATAGTTCATTATAAAAGAGACAAGCTAATTTGTATCTTGATGAAAAAATCATATATTTTTTGCAAGTAAAGTCCACTTTCAACTGTCTTTTAGTGAAGCGCTTAATGCTCTCAAAATAAGAATGAACAATTTTAAATCAAGTAAATGAGAAAAATATTAACTTGATTTACTGGTTGCAGGCTTGAATTGTTTTCGATATGTCAGCTGACCTCTGCAAACGTATAAGTAAACAAAAAAAATATGGTAAATTTGTCAGAATTGTAGAATTTCAATTTTATGCAAAACTGGATGGTATAGGAATCCCTCCTAGACACAGATGTTACCCAAAGTTGCTCGACGTCGAATTCAACTTAGTCAGCCGCAAAACAGAAGCGGGGAGGTGGGAAACGGGAGGCAGTAGCAAAAAGGATAGAGACAGTGATGGTGATGGCGACGCATTCTGTAAGCCAACCTTCCACATGCCGCATCCCACACCCGACTACGTTTCCCCACAAAAACTTCCGTGTAAGTATGAAAAAAACTAAAACGGGTCGCTTAAAAATGGCGCAGTTCGCGTTGTGCGGGCAGCATAAACAAAATGACATAAACAGGCAATGGGAATGTGTGTATGGATGTATGTGTGTGTGTGTGTGTGAATGTGTACGGGCGCAAGTGAGAGGGGTATAGGTGTCGAGTCCTTGCACGAGCGTGCAAATCCCAAGCACTGAGCACAAAACAACAAAAGTAAACTTGTGAAAAAAAAGACGTACAAATAAAATCCACATCCACACGACGCAAATTGTATTTTTCCTTTTTTTTTCGCTTTTTATGTTGTTGTTTTTTTGTTTTATGTGTTTTGTGTTGTGCCATGTCTGTCCGGTGTGTCCTGCGTTCGTTCCAATTGCTGGCAACAACTGGCGGCCGCTGCCGTCACGCATCAAGCATTCAAGCCAGGCAACAACAACAGCAACAACAACAACGACTACAACAATAGCAGCAACAGCAATGTGCAGGCACACACAGAGCTTACACGCCTCCGCACGCGTCACACGAAAGCACGAAACCAATTTGAGCACCCACATTCTCTCTCACCCAATTAGTCGCACACACACACAAGCACAAATACCCTCCTTCTCTCTCTTCCTCTCTCTCTGTCGCTCCCACTCCCACTCTACTTCAGCCATACAACGTCGTTTTCGTTCTCTTCGTGTCGTTATCCTCGCGGGCACCCTGCATATTTTTTGTTGTCGTCGTTTCAGTTGTTGTTGCCCTTTTGCCATCATCAACGCCATCAGTAGCGTAAGTTGTGCTGAATGTGAGCCTTGACACAATGGGGCGTGGGGCGCGCAGCCAGCCACAAAAACAGCAACAACAACTACTTCACTGTATAAGTATGTATGTATTGGTGTGGTGTGTGTACGTTTGTATGTGTGTATTTGCCAACGTCGTCGACCAACAAGCGACACGATAATCTCGCACGTCGCATTTTTAGTTGCCGCACCCACCGCATCGCACCCGATGCCAGCACACACAGTCATGGTCCTGGCAGAAAGCCAAATGTGGCAAGTAGCTGCCGCCTGCTGACTGCCGCATGTGGGTGGCCTGTGTTGCTACTGTCTGTGCTACGTGGTGTGAGTTGCCAGTTTGCCAGTGAGTGCGCCACGCGGTGACGGGAGACAGGAGACAGAGACGAAGGCAGAGTCGAGCTACCGACAAATGCTTTCGAATTGCCATGACAATCAAAAAGCTTACAGGTACAGTGTGGCCAGACGTTTGCAAAAATTACAACTAGTTGTGCAACATATACTAAAAAGTCCTAATTAAACAAAAAATACTCACTAAATATATTTAGTAGAGGCATATAAATAAGTGTAATTGGGTGAAATTATTTACTATTTAATAAGTCACATTGTCAGAGTGCTTTGAACCACGGTGCTGGCGACACAAGTGCGACAATATCAACAAGCGAAGCCGCCGCCTGCCAGCTTGAGCCTGATGACGCCCAGCAGACACTCTTCAGTTCAGGCTGTCATTTCGCTTGCTCGTGTATGTGTGTCTGTTTATTATCGTCTCCCCCATCACCTTTGATGGCAAAAGCCGACCCCTAGCAAACAGAACTTTGTCGTTCTTCACGTACACTGGTTCAATTGCAATGAATGCAGATCAAAATCATAACTGTATAATTGAGAGCTAAAAGCGTTAGATATAAAATATCAAATAATATAATTTAACCAGTATTGGAAAACTGTTATTCTAAGTATTATGTAATAATAATTTTTAAATGTATTAAGGACCTCAACAAATTTCCTTTAAATCGTTTTATTATATAAGTTAAATTTTCGTCCCATAACTGTTATTTTCGGTATCTATGAAAAAAATACATTGGAATAAATTTTCTTTTTCTATATTTTTGCCCATTGATTTCCAAAATGGACCGTTTTTTAATACATAGAAATATATTGAAAGTTTAATTAAAAATCAAATTTCGAGCTGTTTCGACATTTAATTTAAAAAAAGAGAGATAGAAACAATAGAAATTTTTTGTGGAATAAAATGTCGAGTGCGACATTGATTCAAATCAAATTTAAAAAAAACTTCTTAATATTTTTAAATCAATAAAAAAACATTTGTCAGATGAATCAATGCGTTTTAAAATTAATTGCATCAAAATATTCGATTCCTTTTTGCCGAAATCGGTGTTAGAACTGGTCGCCGAAAAATTACTTCTATTTGAGTCGCGTGCGAATGCCTTGGTTTTTTGGAATTATTTTAAAAATGAACCATTGCCCAAAATCAACCTTAGCACCAAAAATAGTCCTAATCAAGAGCCATAAGTTTCGCCTTTTGTCAAAATAAAGTAATTTTTTGGTATTTGTTTTATTTCAGTTTGAGTGCGTACGAATGTCGCATTCGACATTAGAGAATTACCCATATTCATTTTGAAACACTGTGCCTGCCTGGTTGTTAGCCAAAAGCTGCCGCCGCCAAAGACAAATAAAAAAAAAAAGGAAAAAAAAAAAGTAAACTGGCACGGCACGGAAGCATGTTGACGCTGGCGGCATTTGCGACGCATAACGACGTCGATGACTGCCCTTCTCAACGTCGTCCTGAGTCCTGGTCGTCGTGTCGCGTCGCGTTGTATCCCCTCCCCTTCCGTTCCGCCCTTCACGTTGCACCGCGTCGCGTCGTTTTGCCACCGCATCGTACTTTTGAAGTTTGAGCTAAGTGACATGCTGTTTATTGTTGAAGGGTGTTAGAATTGCGCTCGGCGCGTACATACCAGTTGATTTGTGGAGCGAGAAATTATCATGCCAAGCTTGAGCACCGCACGCGCCCGTCGCCTTACACCGCAAGCAAATATTTACATCTATTCCCGGTTTCCTAACCAATGCCAATTAATGCGAACAACAATCGTAAATTCCATTGGTTTACCACTGTAATTTTATACAAATGTTAATGTTTTTTTCCTTTAAGTTTAGTAGATTAAGTAGTATTCTTATGTTTTGGTATTTGTTTTATATTGAAGAATAGTAAAAGTATGCAGTTTAAATTAGATATAATTTCGAATTAAACTGATTGAGTTACAGCAAATATTAGAATTAAGTTCTTCAATGAATTCGAACTGGTATTAATCTGGGATTTTAGCATATCTGTTTAATGAAATAAAATATTTCTGCTAAAATTAAAATGAATTTGAATTTTTTTTCAGTTTTCAAAAAATTATAAAAAGTACTAGCGAAAAGATTTAAAAAAAAATTTTGCAGTCACTGTTAGAATTGTTTGAAGAAGTTTTTTAAATTGATGATAAAAATAGACTTACAAAAATTCTAAACTTTCAATGGGTACTTAATATGTTAAGGTTAATTTAGTATCATTCAAACGGAATTAAAAAGACCTTTGCATTGATGCCAAAATGTATATGAAGTAGATTTAACTTTAAATGTTGTCAAAATAAATATGCAGTCCAGTGTATGCTAAATTCCTGGTAAAAAACAGCAAATTAAGAAGATTAAATATAAGATTAGAATTTAAAATAATAATAATTATTCGTTATATTGCTACTAAATAGTTTCTATACAAAAAAGTTGACATTTTTGCACAAAAGTATGCTACAGTACTTTTTTTAACTTGTTGAGTCTTTTGGAATTTTTGTGCAGTGTAGCTTTTCACTTTATTCACACCGGAGAAAAAGGTCCTGTTCACGCCATGCGGCCAAACATACAAACAGGACGCCAGGACAACAGCGGGACGGACTGCCTGGCTGCTGAGTTAGCTATGTACACCATGAATGTGCGCACAACCAGGACGACGACGACGAAGAGACGCCAAAGTTGCTGGTTGTGGCAAACGGCAATGGCAACGGCTGCCTCTGTGGCAGGCCAAGCCCCGCAATGCCACAGAAAAAATAAAATAAAATAAAAAAGAAGAGAAGAGAGGAGAGAAGTAGGGGAGAAATGAGGGTAAACCAACCCAGCAATGCCGTCGGCAGTCTGTCCATGTCCATTTGTCCATGGCACGTACTTTAGAAATTCCATGCAGATGTGCGCCGCACGCCGAGACGTGTGTTTTGATTTTCTGGCAAAAAAGGACGAAGAGCAAAGCCAAAGCTCAACGAATGAGGGAACGAACAAGCGAACGCAGCCCCACAAAAGAAAAACAAGCGCCTGCTTTGGAATTGGGGGTAGCTAGCAGCTACAGCATGCCGAGCGGATTGGGGTTTGAGCTGGGGCAAGGACGAGGATGAGTTGGGTTCAACTGGCAAACGGCAGGCAACGCACGAAAGAGCATCCAAGCGAGCAAACCGTGAAAAAGTGTCGACAAAAAACAGCAATGGCAACAACGACGGCCAGCGGACCCAAAGGAGAAAAACAGGCAACATCAGCAGCAGCAGCAGCAACAACACGAGTTGAAGCAGGAGGAGGAGAAGGAGGAGGTGGAGTGTGCGGGGGAGCAGCAGCTGCGCTCAACATTTTTGCGGGGGTGTGAGTAACGAGCCACGCGAACGCGCCTTTCCTGCCTTTCCCTGGTTGGGGGTGTGATCCCAGCACTAACGGAATAATTGCTGGCAACTCCAACAACAACAACTTTTACACAGACACACATACACATACACGCACACTTACAACGGAAGCCAGACGAACTGGCGGCGGCAGCTTGCGCTGGCTGATTTTCTACCCACACACACACACACATACACACGCACTCACACAGAGACACACTTATCATCCAGTCGGAAATTTGAGCCTGAAAAACGCGCTGAAATTAACATTCCTTCTTTTCTACTCGGTTTTTATACATTTTCTAAAGCTGAAAATTGGGTTTTTATTGCACGACTGTATTTTCGCTATCTACATACTCTCATGCTTAAGTTTTACCAGAACTTCTAGTGCACTATGGTAAAAAAACTCGATATTTTGGCATAAACTCTAAATATAAAGATAGACACTTGAAATTTGGCATGTACTTTAGTTAAACTAATTTATAATTTTGGATTTTTTTATTTTTAATTTGGACCACGCCTTCACCTCCCCCGCCCCATACGACTATGCGAAAAAGCTAAAAAAAATTTATAAAAAATCTAAATATATAGCTAGAGGCTTGAAATTTGACACGAAGCTTAGTTATAATATTCCAAAATATATAATTTTCGTTGTTATTCAATTGGACCTTCTCTTCGTCCCCCCTTCCTCTCCGACAAAGCAAAAAAGTAAAAAAAAAATTTTTAAGCTTAAATATAAAGCAATTTATTTTAAACTTTGCATGGTTGCTAATAAGACTAAAGTAGAATTTACAATTTTGTTTGTTTTTTAATTTGACAACGTTTTCACCTCGCTCCCCATATGAATCTAAGAAAAATACGAATTTTCAGCCAAAATTCACACCTACAACATGTCATTTTTCACGAAAAGGAACAACCTTTTTAATAACCTTTACTCAAAACTCTCGTACTAATTTGTGACGTTCTAATGTAAAGCTTAACGGAACAGGAACACATTTGTTAGTTTTTAGCTAAAAATACACATAAACAACACATTGGACAGTTGCACAATAAAACACAATTACTAAAAATCACTACTACTATCGTTTTTTAAATACCTTCATCAACTTTATCCATATTTAGCAATTTGTAATATGCTTCCGAAACAAACACAATTGGCTCTCAAAGTTGCAATTATTTTTCCCGCGCTTTTTCAGTTCATGTGGCAACGCTCAATCAGCTGACTTTGAGCGCGCATAAAACACTAAGGGTAGTCCCGAAAAATCTTTAAAAATCGTTTTTGGTTGCTTTGGACTTTTTAGATTTGGAAAATAAAAAAATTTTTAAGATACTGAACAAAATACAATTTGAGTTTATGCCAAAATATCGGACTTATTTACCATAGTGTAGTGCGCAAATCTTCAAACTATCAAAAAAAAAAAAAATAATATAAAATATTATTTAAGCCCGTGGTAAAACGTAGTGATGTTAAAATTTATCGAAGATCGACAACTTATTAAAGTAAGTTAGTTTATTGTAGTTACAGTCGAGTTTCCCTAACTCGAATCATCATTATCCAAAGAAAATGTTCGAGTTATGGAGATATTCGACTTATAGAGTTCTTTTTCTTAAGTTGATTAGTTGTACTGCCACTCATTTAGCTCGAGTTAGAGAGAAATTCGAGTTATAGAAGTTCGAGTTATGGAAGCTCAACTGTAGTTTGTAAAATTAAATTCAGTTAAGGCTTTGATTAAATGTTAAAACTTAACTTAAACTAGCTTAAAGGTCGATATCTTTAAATTTTAATAAATTAATAAATTAAATTTGAATGCAGTTAGAAATTGGATAATAAACCGTGATCAAAATGACATTGCGCTTGAAAATCGGATCAGTTTTGGAAAGGTAAGGTAAGTTGGTCACATTTTTGACGTTGCATTTTTACAAGTTGCTAGAACTTGAGATTTACAATTTTCGAAACTAATAACGTTTGAATACAGAATAATGAAGCCAAGTCAAGAAAATGGCATTCCGCTTGAAAGTAGAATAATTTTTAGCAATGTTATGAAAGTTTGATTTTTTTAGTATAATATCGAAATATGGCTGAAGAAATTTTACTAGATTTGAGAAAAAGGCATTCCGCTTGGAAATCTGATAATTTTTGGCAAAGTTATGAAATTGGGTTTTTTTTTGACTATATCATCTAAATATGGCTGAAGAAATTTTACTAGATCTTTTGTGAAAAGGGGTCTTTATAATAGAAAAAAACTTAAGTTTTATTATTCATTACTCGTATTTAAAAGGGCACAGTTTTCTGTAGCTCAATACTTGACATGCTGGGAAACGTCATCTTAATGTATCATAATCCAAAAGTTTCTACAGGGTATACTCGCACACACATTCGCACAAAGGTCGCGACACGGGCCTCAGGGTACGTTTGGTCCTTTTAATGTTGTGGTGTGCGTGTAAGTGTATGTGTGCGTGTGTTTGTGTGAGAGAGAAGAGTGTGTGTTTTGGGGTGTGGAACTGAACTGTAGCTGTCTAACACGCCATGTCCATGTGGTGTTGGCGTGTGTCGTCTGAAACGTTGCTGCAGTTCAGCTTGTTGTTGTTGCCACACAGTTGTTGTTGCTTTTGTTGGTGTTGTTTGGTTGTTGCTGTCGTTTGGTTGTTGCTGTCGTTGTAATAGGCATTCCGTCGGTGCTTTAGCTGCTGGCAGCCTTTGAGCATTGGCATGGCTTTTTAGCCGCAATGCCGCGTCGTTGGCAACCATCGTTTGCTGTGTCATGGTGTGAGTTTTGGGTTGTGCCACGTCCGCTCATTCATCCGTTGCGTCTCCCGCCCCCTGGTCTGGCTGGTTACATGAGAAAACTTTGAAACTGAAGACATGGCGGGGCTTGAGGCACAAACAGCTTGGACGGCTCGGACTGCTTGGGACGGACACTGAAACACTGCTGCTGCCGTTGCCGTTGGGTTAAATGGATGGCGTTGGCTGTTGTGGCTGGTCGTCTGGCCCCCCGACCCCGAGCATAACCAGAGTGGCGGTGGCAATGTCTGATTGTTAGTTGGATTTGGGCACAGAGGCCAGTTCAGGCCAGGGCAACATGATGTGGCAACGATGAGAGCGGGAGAGAGGGGGACGGGGGGACTGGACAGGGATAGTCCGTTGCCACTTGCCAGCTATACAAAATTGTCATAGGAATCATCATCGGCTTCGTTAGATGTGGCCTCAGTGGTAATTGTGGGACATTTTGTTGCCACCATTTTGAGCACACACACATATATACAGACAGACAGACAGACAGACAGACACTCACTCAAACACAATGACTGCGTCTGATTGCGCGTCATGGCAGCTCTGACTCTGACTCTAACTGTGGAGCTGGGACTGGGACTGGGACTGGGACTGGTCTGGTCTCCGGCACTGGCTCCGGAGATAAACGTTGAAAGCATTGGTCGTCGCCAGCGGGCAGGTGGCTTATGGTTGGGGTGTTTTTCTGATTGGGCAACTGGATGGGCCAGGGGCCAGGGGGTCTCCCTGGGCTTTTATGTATGCGTAACATTTTATGCACGCGTCCCAGGTCGTCTCGGGTCTGGCGCATGTTTCACCCCCGCCACAGCCCTCGCCCCCGCTCACCCTCTTTCCAGCCTGTCACAGGTGCTGTCGTTTGCCTTCGCTTTGTGTGTGTGTGTGTGTGTCTGGGGGAAGGAGAACTGCCAGCCTGAGGTTGGGCGCGGGTTTGTGTGGATGTCCGTAATAGCTAAAGAATTACATACTCACACTAAATTGGCTGAAACAGGAAGCGTAGTCGTTGCTTCATTAAGCAGAATTTCAGATGACGCTAGACAATGGGGCGTTCGTTCAGAAAGTGAGCGGGGATTGGGAAGGTGTTTCACAACAGTGGCTAGATTCTTTGCTTGTTTGATAATATTTAAAATAATGCACAGACTGGATGCCACAACTATTATTATTTAGGCTAAATTTAAACATTTAAGCATGGCATATTAATTAGATCGCAGCCATGATGGAATAAGTATAAGGTGGTCTTGTCGGCAAAATGTAGGGCCTTAACTATAATAATAATCAGTGCGAGGGAAAGGGATAGCAAGGCCTTAAAAAAAGAAGGATATATTATACATGATCGCAGCAATCTTTCCGTTTTAGTGCTGCCAGACCGTTTAAACAAGCCGCTGATCATTTTTATGGAATCACTTTAAAAATACTAATATTAAGATGAGTAAGTCATTTGATCTACTGTCTTCTTAAAGTATGCATCTATTATAATTACAAAACATACTCTTAAACCTTTTGTATCAGATTGCAAAATATATAACTAAGAAATGTGCGTTTTAAACTCCTATGAAAGCTGAAGTTGGCTGCGATTATTTGTTCGTCAGCGCTGATTGGCTGATGGCAACTCTGTGCGAATTAGGGAGACAAGCAAAGCAAGGTGCGAACTACTAACTAGCGAAACCATAAAATACTTAATAGCAAGCGCGGTCACTCGCATTTGCACCGGTTGTTGTTTTATTTCTTTATATCATCTCACAACACAAACGACACCAACAAATATTTTAAGCCACAACGTGGCAGGTCACGCTTATCGAGAACTGTAGAAGACCCCGGCCCCCGGGGCGAGCTCAAAAGTGCGAGTTGTCTCGGTTTACCATTTCTTTTCCACAATTTTTGTTTTGCATTTTTAACGCCCCTGGCATGCGGCAATGTTCTATTAGTTGAATTTTTTTGTGGCTTGCTGCTACAAACACACATGTATATTATGTAGATATGTAGTCGATATACGAGTTTTTGCAATCTTTTACGCACTTGTCGGCAACGCAGTTCGCACCGTCGACTACGCTTTTGATTTAAACAACCCATTTTGTGAAAGTGGCAAGCCATTCTTCCCTATGTTTGCTGTCTGGAACTTGTGTGGAAGCTAGTCAATTTGACAGTGGATTCTGTTTATTTAGACTGCGGAAAAAAGTGTTGCCTACTTAACGGGGCAGGCACATAAACATATTTGAATTTTCTATTTCGCTTTAAAATTAGAACTAGCTATTTTGGAAATTATATGTAGCCATAAAAACAATAAATAACCTTTTAGGCAACCGCAACTTATGAGAAAGATAGTTAATTTGAAAGTGGATTCTGTTTATTTGAAATGTGACCAAAAAGTGTTGCCTACTTAAATGGGAGTTTGCTTCTTTTTTTCTTTCAATTCGGTAATTTTTATTAACTTTTTATATATCTGCTACCATATGGCAGTTAAAGCTAGTTTTAAATCAAGCACAATTAAAAATGGTGTGACTACAGCAATTACAGTAAGATATCCAATTCTGACATTACATTAAATTTTATAGTACAACATATTTAAATTTTTACATTAGTTTTATTCATTTACGACAGGATTCTAGAAGGCAAATCCTGTAGGTGGTGTCTTTTGAGTCTTCTTTTCCCTTTATGTCTTGCACACCGCAGCGCAAATAAGTACTAACTTTATATCCTAATATTGCGGAATGTACGTACGTACAAATAATAAAACGAAAAATAAGAATACGAAATAAATAATGTTGCCTAGTCTTAAGCGTCTGTAATTGTTCATTCTATTGCTGTGGTTGCTGCCTTTGCTGTTGTAATGTATTGAAGCAGTCGACGGTAAAAGTTTCAGCACTCACACCAAGAAGCTGCTCGCAGATGCCAACAGAAAGCCTCAAGCCCCCAAGTGACGACCCAAAATCCCAAAACGAACAAGCGACACGCGCCCTGGCCCGGCTTGCCACGGCACAAGCCCAAGTCCCAACAACAACAGCAACAACAGCAACAACAACAACATCAAGCACAACAACACAAAATGTCGACGACAGACGCCGCGCCGCTGCCAGGCCAACATTAGCATTGAAGTGTGCAAACGACGCCACCCACAGACACACAAATAAACATGCACACTCACACCAATACACACTCTCACACACACACACTCATACATACATAAACTTACAGTAGCACAGAGAAGGGCAGTCAGCCGTCGCCGACATGCCACGCCAAGCCGCAGTTGGAGCACTCACGCAAATTTCAATTTTTTTCACACCAATGGCTCTTGCTTGCCCTCTGCCTTTGCCGTTGCCACATTGCGGTCGTGTGTCTACCCGACAAATTGCTCATAATCGTTTTCAATTTAAAGCCAGTATTCCTGGCAAACTTCAAACAAAAAAAAACTGTGCCCGGAATTTTTAGTTTACGTTTGCGTTGCTTGCGTTATCAACAGCTCGTACGAAATCCACAAATTCATATCGATAAATGGCCTATCGATAATGTGCGTGGACTGAGTGAACAGCAGATACCCAGCTAAGAAATATAGTTGAGCTTCCCTAACTCGAATCACCATTATCCAAAGAAATCGTTCCAGTTATTCGACTTATAGAGTTCTTTTTCTTAAGTTTAGAGTTCTTTTTCTTAAGTTTATTAATTTTACTGCCACTCATTTAGCTCAAGTTAGAAAGAAATTCGAGTTATAGAAGTTGGAGCTATGAAAGTTCATCTGTATATTGTTACAATTACTTTGAATGACAAGTGAGAATTGGAGGCAAAAGCTGTGCGCAAACCGAAAAATAGAGAGATGAAAATATTTTTGCAACAATATATGTACATATGACGCCACCAACACAATCACTTCGTCGTCAGAGTTCTTTTTTATTTCCCAGTTTTTGTTTTAGTTGAACTTTCACAATTGACACTGTTTACAAAATTCAGTTGGATTACGCAGGGAATCCACAGGCGAATTTGCTTGTCGAACGTGTTCGTTGAACACATATCAGTTTGACCACTAATTAGAAGAGCATTGGTTGCCGAACATAATTTAAGCGTAGTATCCACAGGCGAATTTGTTCGTCAAACGTGTTGTGTTCTCTATATAGTATTGGAAACTGTGTATTATGGGCATCAAATTTCTATTTATTTTAAAACTGAAGTACATATCAAGAAGTACATAAACAATTAAAAAGTATCATTTTACTCTTGCTTTTATATTTTTAATATGTTGGTTTTCTTATTCGAAATCGTTGCTTTTGTGGGTTGTTCACGCCGCCATGCTGCCAGTTTTCGAAGCACGCGCCAGGACACAACCGCACACATACATATACCGACACGACCTGCACATACATACATACATACACATTGAAACGGGCCAAAACACGCAGACACAGACCCAGGCACACGAACGTATTGTACGTGCTTTTACCCACACCCCGTGTGGCGCACTTCCTTTGATTTAGTCATTTTTCTCTCTTTAGCCGACAACCAACAAGCCATGTGGCTCTTGCCTCTGCCTTTGCCATTGCCTTTGCTAGTGCCAGTGCCAGTGCCAGTGTGCTGGGACCTCACGTCGCCCAGTTGGCAGTTGGCAGTGTGCGCACTTCCGACGATTTCTGTGTATGCTATGTTGCCCCAAACGTTCAGGTCTGATATTTTTTTCACCTTTCCTTTTTTTGAATTATTCTTTCTTTTTTTTTGTTGATTTTCATTTCTAGTTGTCTACCGAAGTTGTTATTGTTGTTGGGCGAACGATAAAGTATTACTTTGCAGCTGTCTCATTGCGGTAGTGCTCTTTTGACAGTTGTGCACAAGTTTTTTTTAAGGCTTTTTCAGCAGTTTTGGCAGTTCTTTGTCTTCGCATTGATTGGTCACACCTTTGCTATAGCTGCCGATAATGACATACAAATGTTATCGATCGATAGCTTCGATAGCGATAACTAGAAGTGGATCTCATTGTCGCCTAGGCCGCACAGGCAACTCATAAAACTGAATGCCAAAGTTACACACACATGTACACTCATATCTAACGGTTGCATGTTACTTGCCGCCGATTCACAGCTGCAACGGTGATGGCCTAAGGGAGGGAAGTGGGCGGGGGGGGACAGTCAAGTTGTGCAGAAACAAGAGCACGGGCAGCATCAACGACAGCATCAGCGGCAGCGATAGCGACAGCTTTGTTGCTATGAATGTATGTAGCTTAGTATGGTGGCTCCATTTCGGTCTCGGTCTCGGTGTGGCTATAAACGATTTATGTGTGTGCTTGTGAAGGCCAAGCAGCAAGTGCCACATGATTTGCACTCACCCAACTACCCAACCACCAATGCTATCCAGCCTCATTCAAGTCATCGTTCAGTTCAGTTCAGTTCAGTAATTTTACAGACTGCGGCATCAGGCAGCAAAAGCAAGAGGAATTCATTGGGCGGCTGCAGAGTTGCCACACTGCCCTGTGTTGGGGCGGATGTGTGTATTTCAGATTCGGATTGCATCTGTAAAAGTGCAATATAGCTAGCAACTGACAGTTGGACACTTCGACACTTGGACAGTTCGACAGTTTGTCGCTTCGATTGCGTTTGAGCAAGAGGCACAGAAATTGACAGCAAGTGGCTAACGGTAATTACCAATTTTGCTTACGACTAGAATGCGTAACAACAGCTGGCTAATTAAGTAAGTCATCGAAATAATCGGCCTGTTTTTTCGCTTGCCCTTAAACTGTCATATTATTGTTCAAGATTATGCAATCTCAATTCTTTTATTTTACATTGCGTTTTTCACTTACTCGATCAGAAGGATGGAATTATCGATAATTACAGCACATCGTACTTTTTAGAGTTATTTTGAAAGTATACTCACTCGATCAGAAGCGAGCATTTATCGATAATTATAGTGTGACCAATAAGCAATTAGCAGTGATAATAAAAACATAGCATACTTTTTAGAGCTTTTTTTTTATATTCTTTATTGTTTATTTAATTATTCTGTTATTATTTACAACAGATTTTTTTAGAGCTAGTATTAAAATACACAGTATCGTTTGTGTAGCAAACGCATTGATCGAAATCTACCCAAAATTTAAAAGCGTATCTCTGCAATTTGCGCCTTTTGTTGCCCATAGCGTCAACTTCAACGTTGTCGTTGTCGTTGTCACTGTGATAGCTATCCAAAAGGAATGGCCCACCCCACAAACCGTTGTCGTATTTATCTAATAGTCCCTGCTGCTGTCAGGATGGTCTTCGTCTGGTGTTGATGCCCCTCCTGCTACAGGAATTGCTGTCGCCTGGCTTATTATTTGCCACGACTGCTGCGGCGTTAAAGTTTCGCCTCGTTGGTGTTATGATTTCAATGTGGGTAGCCGAACGGCACGACGACCCCGACCCCGAGCCCACAATCGCAGCCGTCATCGTCAGCATCTCCACACACACACAACGCATACACACACACACACACTCTTATACACTTTCTCACACCCACCGCCCACATGCCCCATCCGCAGCAGCCCGCAGGCCACATCCATAGCTAACTCGCTGGCTGCCTGATGGCGTTTGCGCAGGCCACCCAACACACCAGCTTTATTAAAGTTGGGTCACAGCCAGAAATGTTATACTTAAATATGAATTTTGAAACAATTTGAACATTTTTTCAGCATTGCTATAAATACAATAGCTTATTTTTTACTAAGTTTAAGAGTTTAAACGCATTGGATCTTGCAGGGATGAGAATAATAGTGAAAAGAATAAACAAAATTGAATGTCCCTATTAATTCTGCCGCACTGCATGTACTGCATAAATATTAAAATCTATTATCAATATAATAAAAGTACTTCTTATAGTTAATTTCTTTTGTGGCGTTCAAGTTTCTCATAAACTAAACATTTTCATAAATTCAAATATTCTACTACCACCTTTTTTTTAGCAAATTTGACAACCTTTTAGCTTTTTTTAGCTTCTTTTTGATGAAAGATGAATACTATAGTAGTTTTACCTTGAAATTAGCTATGTTAACCCTTGAGCACTGTTGTTTTGCATTAACGCTTTGGTCTACTCTACTTTAAGCAATATTTTGGAATTTCTGTATTCAAGTGCTGAAGGTAAACAGCATACCTTTTAATTAATAAGGTCTCATTCATAAAATATAAAAATACGAATTTCGCATAGCCTAAAAGTCCAACAAAATGTTTGCTGGCATATCCTATTTGTGCCTAAACGAATTGATTTGTATGCCAGTGTGTGTGCGTGTGTATAGAGAGTGCATGAGGGTTTGCCAGGGTATGTGTGTGTGTTTGTGTGTGTGTGAGTATGGCGCGCGTACGTGCGAACTTTCTGTGCTCGCCAAAGCCAGACATGGTCAGGCCGTCTGTCCGTCTGTCCGACTGTCGTTGGCGGCACGTCGACTGGCTGACATTTGCCGCATTTGCCAACGCCCAACCGCCCACAACTGGCAACATGCCGCCGCCACCGTCGTCATCGTCGTTAAAGCTTTGCTCTCTGTGTGTGTGTGTGTGTGTGTGTGTGCGAGTGTGAGTGTCGTCTGTCAGTGTATGTGAATGTAAGTGTGTGTGTGTGTGTGTGTGTGTGTATGGCAACCATTACCACAACCACCATTAACGTGCCAGGCAGTCAGCCAGGCGTTGCTGTTGCCGCCGTTGTTGTTGTTGTAGTTGGTGTTGTTGTTGCTGTACTTGTTCTTGTTTTTATTGTTGGTTGACTCCAATCTGCTTTGGTTGCTGCGCCACACGACGATGGCGATGGCAATGGCGATGGCGATGGTTGTGGCGAGTCAACCCAAGCCATTCAGTCGGCAAATTTTGTACGAGCGGGCGTCATAAGCGACGGGGGGGCAGCAACAGCAGCAGCAGCAGCCAAGTAAAAACGAAAAGTCGAAGTACCTTTCACCGTTACGCTTACCGTTAGCTTCTGTTTCTGTTTCTGTTCAGCACAGTTCAGTTCAGTTCAGTTTTGTTCTATTCTGTTCTGTTCGGCTTCTCAGTACTCGGTTGATTCTCGAGCAGTGCGGACGTCTCGAATTGTTTGCGCATTTTGTCGTGTTTCGTGCCTTTGACACTTTCCGCACAATCAACGAAAAAGACGTAATTTTCGCCGTTTTTTCGAAATTTTCAACTTTGACGGCTATTGGAAGAAAAACCAACGGCAAAACAGAGAACGAAGTTTCTATTAATTGATTCATTTGTTAACGCGTGTGGGGAATTCATTTGAGTTCGGTAAAAATGACAAAATGACAGCAAAACGTGATAAGGATTACACCAAAAATAAATCTACAGCGGGTAAAAACTTATTTTAATATCCAATGCATTTCAAAAACTAAAATTTATACTCGAAATAAAAAATTAAACTTTGAATTTATTAAAAAAAAAAATGGATGAAAATTACAGTTGAACTTCCATAGCTCGAACTTCTATAACTCGAATATCTCTCTAAATCGAGCTAAAAGAGTGGCAATAAATAATATAAACTTAAGAAAAAGAACTCTATAAGACAAATTTCTCGAACTATTTCTTTGGATAATGGTGATTCGAGTTAGGGAAGTTCGTTTTTATAAAACTGTTTTTTAAAAATATATCAAGATTGAAAAGTGAATTCTATTTAAAAGTTAAGATTACAGCTAAATTATTAGGTTTTTGGTATGAAAAAAAACCAAGTTTAGAAAAATTCCAATCTTATACCTAATTATCTTTTTAATCGAACTTTAAAGCTTCAAAGTTTTTATTTTTAAGCTTTAATAAATTAAACTTCTTTTGATTAAAGTTTATTCTCTTGACCTAATCTCCACTTTCTATATTTATAAATTGAATTTTTAAAATGAATATCACAGACATAAAAATCGTGGAATTTAAGCATTATTTGAAAATGAATGATGGTATAGAAACGATTGTATAAACGTGATGAATAGAATGAGCTTATCATAAATTTATGAAAATAAAATGAAATATTTTATACATAGAAAGAAGAATGTAATTGCTATTAATTTCAATACATTGAAATCTCCTTTAAGTAGGCAACAAATACTTAAATTACAGCGAACTCTGCACGAAAATCAATCTCTTTGCTTTGGAATATTTAGATAAGATAAATTAAAAAAAAAGATCGATTTCAAATTTGTAAAAATGAAATTACAGTTGAACTTCCCTAACTCGATCTTCTCTAACTCGAATTTCTCTGTAACTCGAACTAAATGAGTGGCAGTAAAGTTAATAATCTTAGGAAAAAGAACTCTATAATTCGAATATCTCCCTAACTCGAACCTTTTCTTTGGACAATGGTGATTCGAGTTAGGGAAGTTCGACTGTACTTACAAAAAATGAATTACTGATGTTTGGCATATATTTTGTTTGATTAGGCCTCGGATTCTCCGCGTCCAGTTCAACAAATGGCAGCGGCATCAAATCCGTTGGACTGGTGAGCTCATCACAAAATGTAACCTCGTCGCAGGACATTAGCAAACGTACGAATAAACCACTAATGGAGAAGCGCCGACGTGCCCGTATCAATCAGAGCCTGGCCATATTGAAGGCCCTCATCTTGGAGTCGACCAAGCATCAGAATGCCAAGAATGGTGATGGCCAAGCGAAGCACACGAAATTGGAGAAAGCGGACATTTTGGAGCTTACGGTGCGTCATTTTCAGCGGCATCGCAATTTGGATGATCCAAGTAAGTGACATTGATCTGGATTGCCCGTTTTAGGTTAATCTCAATCCTTTATTTCGCCAGCAGCTGTGAATAAATATCGAGCTGGCTACACGGACTGTGCACGGGAAGTGGCCCGTTATTTGGCCACGCCGGAGCCACCGCCGATGGGCAATATGCCCACGCTGGCGGAGCCGGGATCGAAGGCGAGACTGCTGCGACACTTGGATCAATGCATAGCAGAGATCGATGTGGAGATTTGCCCGCACTCGACGGGCACGACGACGACGACGACGATGACGACGACGGCGGAGAGTCCGAACAGCAGCAGCACCTGCTTCGATATGAAGAAACCACTGGCACAGGCGCAGCCCGAGGAGCATTCGTTGGACTACAGCAGTCAGGACTCGAATCCCTTGGACTACAGCAAGGGACTTAAGCTGGGAGAGATCGATCAGCGCCTGTTGCAGGCAACAACAGCAACAGCCGCAACAGCAACAGCAACAACAACAGCTCTTGCCACACAAGATGAGAACAACAATCGAGGTCAAGTGTTGAATCCACAGACACAAGAGCCGCCGCCACCCAATGGCATCGCCTCCTCCACCCTCGAGCTGAGCTACGAGCACGAGGCCGCCAACAAGGTGGTCTGTGTCAATGTATTGGAGCAGTACAAGCAGCAGCTGAAGGCGGAGGGTGCCACCAATGGTGTCTTGGTGCTGCCGCCACACTACGTGCAACTTGCGGCCGCATTGGGCTTAAGTGCCCAGCCCATGGTGGATCCCATTGCCACGCGCACGGACTTTGAGCGACTCATTGAGCTGCAGCGCTTGCAACCGCATCTCGCTGGCAAATTGAGTCCCAGTTTTGCGGGCAGCATTGAGGCGGCGCATGTGGCAGCCGCCGCAGCAGCGGCTGCCTATGCCAACAGTGTGGCGAACAATCCCACTGTGGCAGCGGCCACAGCCATGCTCAGCGAGCGACCCGCCTCGGTGGCATCCTCCTCGGCGGCGGCATCGGTCAGCTCGGGTGTCTCCGAGCTCAAGTCGGCGACGGCAACGCAACAGTCGTCGCCGCGATCCGAGAGCGGCATTGGCTCCAATGAGAATGATGGAGTCCTGGATGCGAGTCCACAGACAAGCAGTGCCGCTAGACAGGCGCTGCGGCTGCGCCAGGAGGAGGAGTACCGGGCACAACAACAGGTTGTTGGCCAGCAGGGATGCGATGAGAGCATGTGGCGGCCCTGGTAGATCCAGTCCAGATCACAGCGGCCTTGTACAGTTCGTTGGCATAGCTTTTATGTACTAAGTATATATATAAATATATTCTATATGGATATGTAAGAGAGGTCTGAATGGCTGCTTTCAAAATGTCAAATGAGACATTCATGCCCAACTGAATTGAATGAGTTCGGCTGCGTCTTCCAATGAATTGAATGAATGAATTGAAACCGAAAACTTCACATTCAAATAAGGCAGAGTGAATTGAATGACAAAATAACTGAAAAATCGGGTGAGGGGGATAAGTGCCGTAATTTTAGTTTCTTTTATTTTAAAGTAAAAATCTAGTCACGAAAACATTTCTATGCCCTAAAATTTCTGATATCCAATTTTGTGACAAACAATATTAACTGTAACATATAAATTATTTAAAAAAAAATAAGTTGTATTCCGAGTACTCTAAAAATGTTTGCTTCATTAATTTCATTCGTTTCTCGTTCACTCGATGCCGTTCATTTGGGTATTCAAATGAATGTCATAAATGAGTATTCAATCGATGAGAACCGGATCTTTGAATTTATTTCACTCAGGGCACTGAATTAAACTCACGAGTACTCAGAGACGCTCAAGTTTGAATGCAGCCGTGCAGACCTCTAGTATGTATGTAGACTGCGCAAGTTTGTTGCTTCGTTATGGATATATGATGATGATGACGAGGATGGACTTGTTTCATCATTCCCCTTTGAGTTCGTCGATCGCTAGAATTTCAAAACATGAAAATGCATTTTTCACGTGTGCCAATGCTAAAAAAAATAAGACTATAAGTAGAAAGGCAAACTATCCATACTATAATTAATTGTAATTATGTTTTGTCCAGAACCTTGCGTAAAATGTATCAAATACTGAATTAAAACTACAATAATGTTAGAGAAATACATTCTTCGTATGATTTGAAACATTTGTGTTAACTTATATAAACGTTTATTATAGGTAACTTTCTTGGATACCCCAGTGTGTATATATGTATCGAGTATAAATAAAAAATATATAATATTATTATTGCTTTGTGTTATCTGGATATGGTTATATAAAGATTTAAAACGAACAGCGCAACAATTTAAATAATGCAAGCATAAACAAACTACTTTGACTTCATTGTTGTCAATGATTTACGTGGCGCCGATTGACGCTGTCGTGCCAGGAATGTTTGCCCCGAACTCATTAGCAAGGCCAATTTCGAGTCGACAGCATCGCGTTGTGCATTTATGCCCAATCTATAATAAGCTGTCGCCATTAGCTGCTCCTCCATGCCGCTCATCTTAGGTTTCGTCTCCTCCTCAATCACATCGACGCTCTTTTCCAATGCACTGGCTTCTATTACTGGAGGTTGAGGAAATTATAAGTGGTAAGTATATGCAGATATCATTTAAAATCTTTAAACAAACCATTGGCTATGCGCGGATCTATGTTTTTGATGACTTCCTTGGCTCTTTCCACACATTTTCGGTACTTGACTTCATAGGCCAAAACCTCCTGCTCTCTTGTTGCCAAACTTGACTCCAATTGCGTGACTTTGCATTGCAGTGTTGAGTTTTGTGTAGCAGATTCCTCGATTTGTAGGGCTGTCAAATGTTTAATAAATAAATTATTCAATTATATAAATCAGGGACCGTATCGTATAATTTTTAAAATATAAATTATTAAATAAAAGTTATTTGTTGATTTTCATCAAAAATATTAAATGAACTCTTGTTTTTCGATAAAAAATTATTATAATAATATTAAAATTATTATACCAACTAAAAATAAAATTTATTTTAATTTTCAATTTTTATAAAAAACAAATAAAAATTATTTTCAATTTTACCAACTAAAAATAAAAGTTAATTTTCTTTTAAATTTTTATAATAAACATTTAAAAATAACTTTTATTTTCAGTTGGTAAAATAAAAATTTAAAAATAACTTATTTTAAATTTTTATAATAAAAATTGAAAAATAATTTTTATTCTAAAATTTTAAATTAAAATTGAAAATAAAAGTTTTATTTGAGGTCCCTGATATAAATATACTTCACCACATACTTTTTTGTTCATTCAGTTCCATAAGCTGCTTAATTTGTTTGCTGAACTCATTTCTGTTGTACAAAATAAAGTGCATTAGTTGAGCGCCTATTTTAAATTGTTAATTTTTGTGCTTACTCCTTTAAAATGGGATCATCGCTTTGCGAGGCATGCGACAAGGAAAGAATTCGCTCATTGGCCGTCTTCAATTGTTCCCGCAGATGCTCGCAACGTTTATTTGCATCATCCAGCAGTTGCTACAAATAATATTTACATAAATAACTAAAATTTCCTACTGAAAGTATCACAACTTACCGCCAATGCTGTTTGACCCCCTTGTCCCTCACGCAGCGCCTTGTTCTCCGCCTCCAGACGTTGTATTTTGTCCATCATAGCTGACGGCTGCAATTCCCGCGACATCGTAGTGCCTGTTATGCTGCCCGAGTTGGATGACAACTGTCCACATTTGAGTTCATCGAAGGCTTCACGCAGGTTGTCCCTTTCCTTGAGCAGACTATCTTTAGCTCGTTGTAGTGCCAGATTTTTGCCCTCCAAATTCTTATTATCAAACTCGAGCTTTACATTTTTGCTGCTCTCATTGTCTAATTTGGCATGTAGATCCTGAATCTCCTTCTTGAATAGTTCAATTTGGCCCTTAGTGTTGGCATATCGTTTGGCGTCCTCTTCGAATTGTGCGTTTTGTTGCACATAGTCCGCACTGCGCTCCTCCAGCATTTTCACGTGTTTCTTCAGATCGTTGTATTCCTCGAGCTTCTTTTTGTAAGTCTCCAGCTGCGCCTCGCATACCTTTAGTTTATCTGTCGACTCCCGAAGCACGTCTACCTCGTCTTTTAGTGTTGTCAGCACTGCAGTGCTTTTCTATAGGACAAAGAGGAATCTTTATTTTGGGATTTTTAATGAAAATGAGGCATATACCATTAACTCATCTATGCGCTGTTGCATGTGCAACATATCCGTCTCCTGCTGTTGCGCCTTAATTTTCAAATCCTCACGTGCGCCCTCAGATTGCAACAGCTCCTCTTTCACCAAGTCCAGTTGACGTCTGAAATATTTATCAATTAAATGTAATTATTTGATGTTGAGACTTGAATGTTTTGAGTGCAGACCTCAGCTCGTTATAACGTACGGATCCAGCTTGTATGGGACCCAGTGAAACGCCATCGTCGCCAATTGTGGTGTGCTCCAGGCGTGCGAATTCCTGCTGCACCTTTTGCAGTTCTTGTTGTAAGTTGGTTTTCTCATCAATCAATAGCAACATTTTCTTTTCGGTTTCGAAACATTTTTGGGCCATAGCATCACGTTCCTCCTGCAGCTGCAACTGCAGTGCCTTGCCGCCATTGCCATCGAGCATGCCGCTGAGTGAGTTCCGAGACAACGAGCTGACAACGCCGCCTTCCGAAGTCTGACGCGTCGAGGATTCCAGTTCTTGCAGCGCACGCATAATGTTCGCCTGCAGTTCCTCCTCCAGGCACATGATCTCAGTGATGTAGGACTGTTTCTTGGCACAATTAACGGCACAGCCCAGCACCAACTGCAGCAGACGCTCCAGCTCCGTGAGGTCGCACTTTTCGGCAATTGCCTGCACATCCGGCCTGATGAAATTATTGTGTAGCGTGTAATTCAACACATCCGTGTAGTATTCGTAGACGCCTTCGACGACTTTTTTCAGATTACTCATACGCAAACGCCAGTTGCTGCCAACAGCGCTTGACTTAATCTTTGACAGCCACGAGTCTGTAAACGATTCGGGTGCAAACTGATTCAGCGCTTGGGCGAGTGCAACTCCGTCGGCCAACTCCTCGGAATTTGCATGTGGTGCGTTCAGATTGAGTGTCTTGAACCACTCAAGCAGGCTATAATACATTCCGTTCTGACTGGACATTGTGTGTTTTAAATAAAAATTGACAAAACCAAACGAAAATTAGAAATTTTCACAGAAAAAATAACACAGCTGTTGCACCGTAAACAAAACAGCTGCAGGGCTGCAAGTTGACTGCTTACTAATTTTGCTCATGAGTGAGTGAGTGAACAAAAAAGAGTTGCTTCCTGAAGTGAGCAAGTGAACATGTTCCTTCCAAATTGCTATTTTTTGCTCACTTGCGTAATTCGTTAGCTCATTTTGCGCTCTTGCTCATATTTGCGTTTGTTTTCTTTGAATATAAATAAATCAGTACCACCCTTATTTAAAAATATCTGATTTATCCAACAAACAAAAAATGAGCCAAATTGACTAAAAACGAGCCAGTTTAGGCGCAAAAACGCCAATTGTGGCAACCGTGGTTCTTCGACAAGCGCCAAAATAGAATAAAATCTAAAATATCAATATACATGTCAAAAAATTTTTTTATTTATTTTATTAATATCGGCCTACTGCACATGCTGTTCAATTTGTCTATTTCCAAAAGAGTGTAGTTAATTCATCGTTATCGCTTGATGAGGGCAGCGATTTGAGACTACTGCGAGCTCAAATTCGCCGTACAAAAAATTATTAACATCAAACAATAGTTCTAATTATGCGCCATATTAAAATCAATAGCTGCTGTTGTACCGCTCTCACTCTTTATGCACTGCTCCACCCATTTGAGTTTATCATCTCGCTCTCTTATTTTATCAACTGGCGTCCAGCTTAAGTCAAATTCGAGACGATAGCTGCCCTTGTATGTCTGGTCTACAGAATAATTCCACTCCTTAAAAAAATAAAACATTTGTGGAGATTTACTGATAATAATATGCCAAGACTAGAAGCCTACCTCTGGCGACAGCATGCTAAAGTAGTCTTGACCTGATGCCCTTTGATAGAGGTGATAGATATGGCCGGGCTTTTTTGTAAAATTACATGCGGCATTGTGAAGTGCTTGACTCTCGTTCGATTCCTGAAGTATTTTCATGGCCTGAGCTTGCAGCATTTTTATCTGAAATAACCTCAAGTTACAAGTGGTTAACAAATTGTTGATTAGAAGCGCTTACCTGATCCAGAATAACTACCAATTTCTGACTCGTACTGTTCTTAAGCTGTTTGTCAGCAAGTTGAATTTGTTGAGCCAAATGAATAACATCAGTTTCATCGTGCATAGAAACACGCAAGGGATCTACTTGAAATTGTGGATTTCTCTCCACCAATTGTGCTAGATTTGATATCAGAACCAAAGTAAATACTATGATAAATGTCAGGATAATTAAGTTACCTTTTTTAATTGCTGATTCATATGTTAACTGCTGATCCATTGTTGAACTCCTTTTCATTACACGTGCATCGATATAGTTGAAAAAAGTTTATTTATTTACAATAATCCGAATGTTTACAATTTTTTTTACACAGCAAAACAAACATGTGTTTGCTGCTCATGGTGCCCACACACGTCAAGCTTGTTCGATGAGCATGCTCGCCTCGCACAAATTTTTCATTGACTACAGATGGCGCTGTTTGTACATTTTTATTCAGCAAGTGAAAGTGGGATAGAAATTCAAATAAACTGACTGCCAAAGTGAGGCTCATCGTTAACATATCAAGATTAAAATTATTGCTAGTGTGATTGTGGACGTATTGTTGTTTATATTATGGTCCAAACATAAACGTTAAATGCTTGCTATAAAAATGTTAAATCATAATTCATGTAAATGTTAACGCAATGTAATCCTGAGCGTTAACATCGCAAATGATGTGCAGCGAGTGCAGCCCATGAAGCAACAAAAGTATTGTCGTTTTACTCACCCTCACTACGATGAACCCTTTCACTCGCACTTATTATGTGCAGCCACAGTTGCCACTTAAAAATATCTGATTTAGCCAAAACCAAACCAAAAATGAGCCAAATTGACTAAAAAAGGCAGTTTTGCCGCAAAAACGCCAATTGTGGCAACCGTGGGTGCAGCCTACTTCCACTTTTTACAAAAAAAAAATCGGCAACAAGCGAACAAAATTCGATTTCTTTTGTGATTTTAATTCAAACAAAAATGTATTTATTTTTGTTCCCTCAAAGCATAGACAGGAGTACTCTTTAAAGTTTAAACAAATTTGGCTATTTCTAATTATAAACTATTTAAGTAAATGCATTGCAGCAATAGTAGAACAAATTGTATTCTTTTTCAAAATAACAGTTATAAACTATTGCGACTTATCGAGTTTGTTGTTTTCAAAGGCCTGCAAGGAATATAAAATAAAAAAACAGTGAATATTGTTATTAAATTCGATTTTCTATGTGTTTTACCTGCTCTGCTATCTTCAAAAGATGCTCGAATGTCGTTTTTCCCGTCTGCATGACCATGCTATAAAAAACAGTACTTTCCGATGCCGTTAACAGCTCATAAGGTGCGCCAAATTCCACAACGTGTCCAGCATCCAATACCATAACCTTATCCGAGTCCATAATAGTGTGCAGCCGATGGGCTATTGTGAGTACCGTGCAGTCCTTGAACTTATTTCTGATGGTGGTCTGAATAAGTGCATCCGTTTGTGGATCCACATTGGCGGTGGCCTCATCCATGACAAGGATGCGATTCTCCCGAAGAATGGCACGAGCCAGGCACACGAGTTGACGTTGACCGACGCTGAAGTTGGAGCCACCCTCGGAAATGTTACTCTGGAGTCCCATTGGCAGCTCGGAAACTTCTTCCTTAAGATGTACCTGATTTTTTTAAAGGATATTAGTGAAGTCTGCTTAACTAAATCTTTGCTCTCTCTTACCTCATCCAGAGCTTGCCACAATTTCTCGTCCGGATACTGTTCAAATGGATCTAAGTTATATCGAATCGTGCCAGAGAAAAGTACGGGTTCCTGAGGTATAATCGAAATCTTACTGCGCAGATCATGTAGACCCAATTCCTCCGTATCGCGTTTGTCGATCAGGATGGAACCATCGTTGTACGACAGACGGAATAATGCATTTATCAACGAGGATTTTCCTGCTCCCGTGCGTCCCACAATGCCGATCTTCTCACGCGGTTGAATAATAAAGTTGAGAGATTTAAGCACGTAAGGAGCTTGGGGATCTGGTGAATAACGCAGACTCAAGTCATCGGCCACAATTTCACCATCTTCTGGCCAACTGGCCGGTGGTTTCTTTCCAGCAGGTGATGAAAATTCTCCCTCGGCTTTTAAGTTCCTGTACTCGATCACACGCTCCACGGAGGTCATAGAGTTTTCTAGTTCAGCTGACTGTCGCATTCCCCATTGCACCATCCCAGTCATGGACATGGCCTGAGTAATTGCCAAACCAATTTGTCCCGGATTCTCGGGAGGATTGAAGAAGTTATTCAAAATAATTATGAGAACATAAATGACGCAGAAGAGATCCAGATAATAACCAAACGCTCGACTTGTTGATAGAAATGTATAGTACCCAATGGAATGATTGTCCTGGTAATGATCGTATTCCGCAATTAACATTTTCTGGGCCCTCATCGCCCTTATCGTGGGAAGACCATTCAGAGTGCCTCCGAAATGAGAGTACATCGGAGAACGAGCAACCGCCTCGAGTCTCTTCACATCCCGCGACGTACTCAGGTAAAAGTCACGAATGTAGTAAAAGGATAAGAGCATGGCAATCGTATTGATCAGATACCAGGGATTCGAAATGCACAAAACAGTTATGATGCCTGATAAAGTCAGAAAGATCTGAATGCAATCCAACATAACGGCGGGAAGCACTTCATCCACCTGGCCCAGGTCCATTGCGAATCGATTCAATATCCTGCCCGAAGGATTCGTGTTGAAGAAGTACATGGCAGCATGGGTAATCCCCCGGAACATGGAGTTATGCAGTTGGGTGGAGGAGTGCATGGCCACGCTGAAGAATAGAATCGTACGCAGTAGGGCAAATATAATTAAGGCTATATTGATGGTGGCAAAATAATAGATATCCAGCGAGGAGGACGAGTTGTTCTTCACCCTGGAAAAGAGAGTCGAACACGATAAATTCATGTAACTAAAAGTGTTGATTCAAATGAGCAGGAAGACACTGTACTGAAAACTGGCACTTTACATTGTAAAATCTGTTAACATATCTATTAACAGTTGATTATAATAGAGGCTGTACAATGTTAACATGTAACTGTTATGGCTCTTATAAGAGCAGGCACCAACACAGTCATATGTTTGCATTGCGTTAGTGTGCATTTTCGTTCGCCTAACAGCGGAATAACAGCGTCGTAACAGAAACAAAACGTAGCAGCGACACAGTTTATACTGTACGTGTGAGGCAGCGCAGTAGCAGTGCACCGACCCCTACTTCAGAGTCCTAATAAGATATTTGCGTGTTGCTGAATTGAATTTAGTGCGAAAGGATAACTTACCAGTAGGACAGGAAATAATCTCCCCATGAGGCCATCACTTGAGTGCCAACGCACAGGAATGCCACCAGGAGGATCATGAACCAACCGCACCCCGCAGCAAAGTACTTGTGATACAAGTCCCAGCCAATTTTTCCCGTGGAACGAGATTCCTGAACTTCCTTGGGCTTCTCCTGGGCAATCAATGAGTCGGAAACACTCGATCCCATGGAGGAGACACTATTTCGACTCTCCACGCTATTGTTGCGGGAATAGGTCGCACCTTTTCCATTCGAGTCTCCAGCTGCCTTCGAATCCTTAACCTCCTCCTCAGACTCTTCCGGCGAATGCTGTGCCAGGAGCTGGGCAAAGTCCTGGCCACTCTTGAGCATATGTTCGTAGGTGCCAACGTCCGTCACCTTACCCTTGTCCATGATGACAATCTGATCGACGTGCTCCAGAAATTGCAACTGATGCGTGACCAAGACGACGAGTTGGTTGCGTAGAAATCCTCGCATGCATTGCTCGAAGAGGTGGCGTCCCACATGGGTGTCCACGGCGCTGAGAGGATCGTCGAGGAGGTACACATCCGCCTTGCGGTAGACAGCCCGTGCCAGACTTATGCGGGCCTTCTGTCCTCCAGAGAGAGATGCCCCTCGCTCTCCCACGATTGTCTTATCTCCACGATCCAACAGCTCAAAGTCGCGTTCCAGCGCGCACATCTTGACCACAGTCCTGTAACGTTGCTTGTCCAGGGGCAGGCCAAAGAGGATATTCTCACGCACAGTGGCACTAAAGAGCCAAGGTTCCTGTGCGGCATAGGAGCATCTGCCATTCAACTTGACCGATCCCGTCTCCGCACCAAGCTCGCCGAGAATGGCCTGAATCAAGCTGGATTTTCCGGCTCCAACTGGTCCTATGACTGCCACCAGCTGCTGTCGTTGCAGCTTCATATTTATGTTGTCTAAGATGGGATCAGTGTGATCCACATTCCAACGTGCTTTCAGATCCTTGATCTCAACGAGGACATCACTGGAACTGGTGGAGGTTAACGGTTGCTTTTCGTTGGCCAAGAGGTTCTTCTCCTCAGCTGCTTGTTTATCTTCCTCCTCCTCGTCTCCCAGCATGTGGACATCGACTTCATCCCGCAGCATAAACTGTGTTATCCTCTGCAATGATACCAGCAATTCGGCCACTTGGGACATGCCGCTAGGAAAGAATTTGCTCACCGTGCGACGAAGGATGTTGTAAAACGCCGTCACACAGAACGCTCTCTCCGCTGTCAATTGTCCTCCCGTCAACACAAACGCTAAGAGGCTGGTGAAGATTGAAATCCTGCCCAGCGTAATCTCAAAGGAGAGCAGCACTCCACGTATGTAATTCACCTTCCTGATGACGCTCATCTCGCTGGCACGTGTACTAGCAACCAGTTTCTCGAAAGGCATCTCCCAGGCATACATCTTGATCACCTGAATCCCTGCTATGATCTCGTTCATCATCCTCACCCTTCGATCTGTGCGTAGGGCAGTCTTCAGTCTTAAGGCTGAGGTCAATCTGCTGAGGTACGTTTGTAGTGGCAGGTAGAGCAGCAGGATGGCAATGCCATAGAAGGAGGCGACTCCGATTTGTTGATAGAGAAAGTACGAGGCGAACAACAGCTCCAAGGGTCCGAGCCATAGAAAGTGCAGATGGATCAAGGCACGGTCGAAACGTCCCAGATCATTGGACACCAGATTCACCACCTGCCCTGTTGTGGTGCCTCCAAGAGCGGTTCGGCTCAAACGAAGAGCCTTGCGATAGATGGCACAGCTGACGGCGACTCTCATCTTCATGGCCAGATGCATCATGTGCATCATGAAGGGATGGAAGAGCAGCACACCCATCACTATAAAGGTTACCAAGACGGCTCCATAAATCTGAGCATTGAGAGTGTTTCCATTTCCATTTGTGGCAAACTCCGATATTAATCCCGCCAAGAGAAGTGGCATAGTTGCTCTAAGGATGAAATTAAATGCGTACAGTTCAACTAGAACTCTGATTTGCTTTTTGTAATGAAACTCACCTCAACCCCAATTCGAGTACTCCAATTACAAAGCCAGATAGCACCAATTCCCAGCCAAAGACCTTTAATATAACCCGCAACATTCCGTTCTTTGGATTCTTTCTGTTCTTCTGGGCCTCATCCTGCCAAGCTTTGAATACTTTTTCCCCCAATTTTTCTCCTTTATGCTCGCTAAGCACATCATATAGATCAGTAGGTCCCAATGTAGTTTTCCTTCCTTTGAACAATATAGGCAGTGCAAAGCTAAAGAAAATAATTATCTTTTATGCTTTAATTTTTTTTTTTTTATTTATAATATTGTAGCCTAGAAATTAATTCTAAATTACAATTTTGGTTTATAGCCAGAGCAGCGGAGGCCTTCAGGCTGATGCTTTAATTATTATACAATAATATTTATATTTTCTTAGAAAAAATACTTAGAGCTTTTTTGAATTTTTGTGATAAAAAGATAATAAAAGATAGATAATGATGGAGATAATAGAAGATCATCTCCATTTCGTATTTTGTATTAATATTCAGGGATGTTATAATTAAATATACAAAAAATAATACCATCCAAAACAATAAAACAGTAATTAGTTAATTAATTCAACAAACGATTAATTTTCATAAATTTCAATTAAAAACTTCAATTAAACGTTAATTAAATTGGTTAATTATGTATTAAAAAACTGTTATCAAATTTTATCAAATTTTCAATTATTTTCAGTGTTATTCAAGGTTAAATTTCTTACAAATGAAAACTTGCAACATGTAATTTAATAATAGATACGCAATCCAGGAAAAAGACACAATTGCATAATTACAACTGATAAGCAAATAATGCATATTATCTTATCATTGATAACAGGACAAGCCAACTTTAAATTTGCTAAGAATAATTTAACAAACTGTCTTATAAAACATGAAATATTTTTGGGCATGAAATCTTTCCTGACCGAACATAATGAAATTTCAACTTACCAAAACATTAAAGCCGATATACAATTCGCACTTTCGCGCGGGTTAGGCGCCAATTTATCAGCGGTCATTTTTAAGCGAGTTAAGATTTAAAATCTGTACCAATAAATTATCAGCTGATAGCTTAAATTATTTTTTAAGATTTAATTAAGTTAATATTTCATGAGCTACCAATTAGAATTTATGCTAAGAACTAATTTCCTTTTTTATGTATGCACTGCACAAACAAAGAACAATTAATATTCACAAAATACACACACTTTTATACGTAATGTTAACGTTTGTAAACGTTTTGCAGCAATTTACATCACTTTCCCGATAAGAGCATCAGACGCCAGATGCTAATTAATCATAATTTCATCACAAATTGCGCACACATTCAAATGTAAAACAAACTGTTTTTATCTTGTCTGGTTTATCATTTAAATGTTTGCAAATTTAATTTGCAACAACAATTTCAAAACTTTCCATGCAACTTAATTGTGGACAACAAGTCCTCAGTCCGCAATTCAAAACATAACTAAAACCAAAATAAATAAAATGTTCTCTGCGAATCTCCGGCAACAGCTGTGCGAACAGCTGATACCCTACGCTCTCAGTAGGGGCAGCGTTGCCATATGTGCACTCTTATCTATTACGTATACGTGTTGACGTTACATGAGCATTAGAGTGGACCTTATAAAATTGTCGTAATAAAACCAAATCGAATTCAGCCGCAAATTATTAATACTTTTGACTTTAGGTTTTCTTAAATATAATTTAATTTTGCATTGTATTTTTATTTATTTATAATTTTAATTTAAATGCATATAAATTTGGCTTAAATGCCTTTCAGCTTTTATTGTAAAAATGTATGAATTTCTGTGCTTTGTCAACTTTACTCTAGAATCTAGATTAACATTATAATTTAAAGAATAATACAAATAACATCTAATTTTAAGAATACACTGCACTTATGAAAATAATTACATAACAATTCATTTTTCATTTCATTTACATTCATATTAAGTACATATAAAATGTTGACAATCGAATTGATAGATTCTACATTTTTTGGCCTGAGGACGATAACTTTCGAGTTTATTGTGTCGTTGTAAATGCCTGAAAAAATGGGAATTCTTGTACATAAATTAAAACATTATATATATATTATTCACCTTTTTTGCAACCTGCAAGAGATTCTCATAGGTTGACTTGCCAGTCTGCTTGACCATGTCGTGGAAAACTCTGGATTCCGCAGAAGTGAGAAGTTCGTAGGGTGTGCCGAACTCCACAACTCTTCCCGCATCCATGACGAGCACCTTATCCGAGTCCATAATAGTGTGCAGCCGATGGGCTATTGTGAGTACCGTGCAGTCCTTGAACTTATTTCTGATGGTGGTCTGAATAAGTGCATCCGTTTGTGGATCCACATTGGCGGTGGCCTCATCCATGACAAGGATGCGATTCTCCCGGAGAATGGCACGAGCCAGGCACACGAGTTGACGTTGACCGACGCTGAAATTGGAGCCACCCTCGGAAATGTTACTCTGCAGTCCCATTGGCAGCTCGGAAACTTCTTCCTTAAGATGTACCTGATTTTTAAAGGATATTAGTGAAGTCTGCTTAGCTAAATCTTTGCTCTCTCTTACCTCATCCAGAGCTTGCCACAATTTCTCGTCCGGATACTGTTCAAATGGATCTAAGTTATATCGAATCGTGCCAGAGAAAAGTACGGGCTCCTGAGGTATAATCGAAATCTTACTGCGCAGATCATGCAGACCCAATTCCTCCGTATCGCGTTTGTCGATCAGGATGGAACCATCGTTGTACGACAGACGGAATAATGCATTTATCAACGAGGATTTTCCTGCTCCCGTGCGTCCCACAATGCCGATCTTCTCACGCGGTTGAATAATAAAGTTGAGAGATTTAAGCACGTAAGGAGCTTGGGGATCTGGTGCATAACGCAGACTCAAGTCATCGGCCACAATTTCACCATCTTCTGGCCAACTGGGCGGTGGTTTTTTTCCAGCAGGCGATGAAAATTCTCCCTCGGCTTTTAAATTTCTATATTCTATTACACGTTCCACGGAGATCATTGCGTTCTCCAGCTCTGCAGATTGTTTCATCCCGCCCTTCACCATCCCAGTCATGGACATGGCCTGTGTAATCGCCAAACCAATTATTCCTGGATTCTCCGGAGGGTTGAAAAAGTTATTCAATATAATGATAAGTATATAAATCACACAGATAAAATCCACATAATATCCGAAGGCTCGACTTGTCGTGAGGAATGTATAGTACCCAATGGAATGACTGTCCTGGTAATGATCATACTCCGCAATTAACATTTTCTGGGCCCTCATCGCCCTTATCGTGGGAAGACCATTGAGAGTGCCTCCGAAATGAGTGTACATCGGAGAACGAGCAACCGCCTCGAGTCTCTTCACATCCCGCGACGTACTCAGGTAAAAGTCACGAATGTAGTAAAAGGATAAGAGCATGGCAATCGTATTGATCAGATACCAGGGATTCGAAATGCACAAAACAGTTATGATGCCTGATAAAGTCAGAAAGATCTGAATGCAATCTAACATAACGGCGGGAAGCACTTCATCCACCTGGCCCAGGTCCATTGCGAATCGATTCAATATCCTGCCCGAAGGATTCGTGTTGAAGAAGTACATGGCAGCATGGGTAATCCCCCGGAACATGGAGTTATGCAGTTGGGTGGAGGAGTGCATGGCCACGCTGAAGAATAGAATCGTACGCAGTAGGGCAAATATAATTAAGGCTATATTGATGGTGGCAAAATAATAGATATCCAGCGAGGAGGACGAGTTGTTCTTCACCCTGGAAAAGAGAGTCGAACACGAAAAATACATGTAACTTAAATTGACATATAATTGATTCAAATGAGCAGGCAGACACTGTACTGAAAACTGGCACTTTACATTGTAAAATCTGTTAACATATCTATTAACAGTTGATTAAAATAGAGACTGTACAATGTTAACATGTAACTGTTATGGCTCTTAAGAGCAAGCACCAACACAGTCAGATGTTTGCAATGCGATAGTGTGCATTTTCGTTCGCCTAACAGCCAAATAACAGCGACGTAACAGAAACAAAACGTAGCAGCGACGCAGTTTATACTGACCGACCCCTTCTTCAGAGTCCTAATAAGATATTTGCGTGTTGCTGAATTGAATTTAGTGCGAAAGGATAACTTACCAGTAGGACAGGAAATAATCTCCCCATGAGGCCATCACTTGAGTGCCAACGCACAGGAATGCCACCAGGAGGATCATGAACCAACCGCACCCCGCAGCAAAGTACTTGTGATACAAGTCCCAGCCAATTTTTCCCGTGGAACGAGATTCCTGAACTTCCTTGGGCTTCTCCTGGGCAATCAATGAGTCGGAAACACTCGATCCCATTGAGGAGACACTATTTCGACTCTCCACGCTATTGTTGCGGGAATAGGACACACCTTTTCCATTACAGTCTCCAGCTGCCTTCGAATCTTTAACCTCCTCCTCAGTCTCTTCCGGCGAATGCTGTGCCAGGAGCTGGGCAAAGTCCTGGCCACTCTTGAGCATATGTTCGTAGGTGCCAACGTCCGTCACCTTACCCTTATCCATGATGACAATCTGATCGACGTGCTCCAGAAATTGCAACTGATGCGTGACCAAGACGACGAGTTGGTTGCGTAGAAATCCTCGCATGCATTGCTCGAAGAGGTGGCGTCCCACATGGGTGTCCACGGCGCTGAGAGGATCGTCGAGGAGGTACACATCCGCCTTGCGGTAGACAGCCCGTGCCAGACTTATGCGGGCCTTCTGTCCTCCAGAGAGAGATGCCCCTCGCTCTCCCACAATTGTCTTATCTCCCCGATCCAACAGCTCAAAGTCGCGTTCCAGAGCGCACATCTTGACCACAGTCCTGTAACGTTGCTTGTCCAGGGGCAGGCCAAAGAGGATATTCTCACGCACAGTGGCACTAAAGAGCCAAGGTTCCTGTGCGGCATAGGAGCATCTGCCATGCAACTTGACCGATCCCGTCTCCGCTCGAAGCTCGCCGAGAATGGCCTGAATCAAGCTAGATTTTCCGGCTCCAACTGGTCCTATGACTGCCACCAGCTGCTGTCGTTGCAGCTTCATATTTATGTTGTCTAAGATGGGATCAGTGTGATCCACATTCCAACGTGCTTTCAGATCCTTGATCTCAACGAGGACATCACTGGAACTGGAGGAGGATGTCGGTTGCTTTCCGTTGGCCAAGAGGTTCTTCTCCTCAGCTGCTTGTTTATCTTCCTCCTCCTCGTCTCCCAGCATGTGGACATCGACTTCATCCCGCAGCATAAACTGTGTTATCCTCTGCAATGATACCAGCAATTCGGCCACTTGGGTCATGCCAGCGGGAAAGAATTTGGTGACCGGGCGACGCATGACATTGTAGAACGCCGTCACACAGAACGCTCTCTCCGCCGTTATTTCTCCTCCTGTGAGGACAAAGGCTAAAAGGCTTACGAAGATTGCAATCCTGCCCAGAGTCATCTCGAAGGAGAGCAGCACTCCTCGTAAGTAATTAACCTTTCTGATGGCACTCATCTCGCTGGCACGTGTGTTGGAAACCAGTTTCTCGAAAGGCATCTCCCAGGCATACATCTTGATCACTTGAATCCCTGCTATGATCTCGTTCATCATCCTCACCCTTCGATCTGTGCGTAGGGCAGTCTTCAGTCTTAAGGCTGAGGTCAATCTGCTGAGGTACGTCTGGAGAGGCAGGTAGAGCAGCAGGATGGCAATCCCATAGAAGGAGGCGACTCCGATTTGTTGATAGAGAAAGTACAAGGCGAACAACAGCTCCAAGGGTCCGAGCCATAGAAAGTGCAGATGGATCAAGGCACGGTCGAAGCGTCCCAGATCATTGGACACCAGATTCACCACCTGCCCCGTTGTAGTGCCTCCAAGAGCGGTTCGGCTCAAGCGAAGAGCCTTGCGATAGATGGCACAGCTGACGGCGACTCTCATCTTCATGGCCAGATGCATCATGTGCATCATGAAGGGATGGAAGATCAGCACACTCACTAGACACGCCACCAAGAGCGCACCATACAACTGGGCGTTAAGACTGTTTCCATTTCCGGTCGCGGTAAACTCCGATATTAGTCCCGCCAAGAGAAGTGGCATAGTTGCTCTAGGGATGAAAACAAATCCTTCATCTTAAATTGAAGTTTTTTCTAGTTCTAATCAGACTCGCCTCAATCCCAACTCGAGTCCTCCAATTACAAAGCCAGTTGCAATCAGTTCCCAGCCAAAGACCTTTAATATCACCCTTAACATGCCGTTCTTTGGATTCCGACCCTGGAGATCTTTCTTCTTGGCCTCATCCTGCCAAGCATCAAATAATTTGTCACCCAACTTTTCTGCTTTATGCTCGCTGAGCACATCATATAGATCATTTGGTCCCAATGTAGTTTTCCTTCCCTTGAACAATATGGGCAGTGCAAAACTGAAGAAAATAAATTATTTTAAGTAATCTTTTTAATTTGCAATAAAAATACAATTCACTTTTTTAAATGAAAACCCGCTTATATTTTATTAAATTAGTGAAAAGACACACAATTGTAGTATAATTACAGCTGATAAACAAAAATGCATATTATCTTATCATTGATAAGAGATAGAAAATAGCCTAAAGTCACAAATATCTGTCCACACATTAGGATTGTATGCAAAATAACAGTTTTTGTTGGACACAGGGAGTAAAAAAAGTCAAAATTCAATGCAATGGTGAAATTATTAACAAGGTGAAATACTTATTGGGTCCTTGTTTTGTTCAGTAATACCACGGTTGCCGCAATTGGCGATTTTGCGCCAAAACTGACTTTTGTTTTTCTGTTGGCGCATGGCATTTTTTCTCGATTTGGCTCTTTTTTCATCAGTCATTTTGTATAATTTTAGGTTGAAGTACATATTTATTTTAATTTAATATAAATACTTTGGAAACATGTGAAATGGCTTTAAGTGTTTGTGAACGAAATATTTTTTATTTAATTAAATGCAAAAATAACATGAAATGCATAAAAAAGTTTTGGCTCTTTATTAGTCAATTTGGCTCATTTCTTGTTTGTTTTTGGCTCAATCACATATTTTTAAGTGGCAACCGTGAGTAAGGCTTGAAACTTTGTTGAAGAGTTTGAAGTTTTACGCTCTTATAAAATAAGATGGCTTAAGAAAATACCATTTTTTCGTTTTACCAGACAAAAATATTAATTGGAAAACAGGGATTAAAACCGAAACGAATATAGGTTTCAGTTACGGTTTCGGTTATGTTCGCATTTATATTTTCGATTATCGGTTACGCAAATTCTTTGAATAAAGGTTTTATAAAGGTGAACCGGTATGAAATACCGGTATGGTTTCAGTAATCAAAATCAAAATCAAAAATAAAATACAAAACTAGTAACAAAATATCAGAGATCGCAAACAAGACTTAGGGTTTTAAATTTTTAATCGGTTTTTACCTTTTAAAGGTTACGGTTTCGGTTAGGGTTTTAATCCCTGTTGGAAAACCATTTGTCTAAAAAATGAATCCATCAGTCTGTTCTTTTTTTTTGGCTCTACCTCAGCTCATTACTCTTACACCCCTTCAACAATTTGTAGTGCTCTTTTCACAGCACGTTTTTGTTGAGTTCAAGAAAAAGTGCTCGGATTTGTTTTTGTGTTTAGGCCCAACATGAAACCCAAACCAGAAATCAGAATTACGTTGGCTGAAGTGGGAAGCCGAGTCGATTTCAATTGTTTTACTTTTTTGCGGTCGATAGACCGCATCACAAATATGTGTTGATTGATATCTGCGACCTTTAATATCAAAGTCAGACTTGAAGTTTTCTTTTCAATTCAATAAGAAATTCGACTTACCAAAACATTAGGGCCGAGATGCAATTGGCAGTCTCGCGGGGATTAGCAGGCAATTTATCTGCGGACATCTTTACAGGAACTCAGATCTAAGGTCTGTTTTAGTATAAAAACTAATTAATTTTTATAAATGGCGCGCCAACAAATATCGAAATTATTAGAAATTGCCGCAATTGCATCACTCTTCAGATAAAAACATCAGACACCAATACGTACACAAATTGTAATAGTTGTATCACAATTTATAATTTATCTGCGATTGTGTGTTATTTAAATATTTGAAAATTTAAATCAAAAAAATAAAACAACAAATCCGACAGAAAAATTTCAAAACTTTTCATTAAATCAATTGTGAACAACAAGTCCTCAGTCCGCCGCTCAAAACATAACTAAAAACAAATGCTCTCAGCGAATCTCCGGCAACTGCTGTGCGAACAGCTGACGACAGGCGCTCTCAGAAGCTGCAGTGTTGCCACATCGTCATGTTCGATACGTATTGACGTTACGTGACCATAAATAAGAGTGGTCCTTACTTATTACTATAAACATTACCAGCCTTGTTAATTAAGCATTTATAACTTTTTCAAATTTTAAATTATTTCCATTAAAATCCTTATTTTTTTTATCAGTATTGGACTTTTTGTCTTACATCTTTTATGATCTTTAAATGAAAAATAGTTGAGAAAACTACTGAAAGATTTAATATAATACTCAAAGAATTTACACTGAGTCGCATATTACCAACGGTTTATTCCCCATAATACTATTGTATTTTATGTAAACATTAACATAATAGTTTGGAAACTTAAGTTTATTTATTTCATATGAATTCTATATTCAAATAGTTTTTTAACAAATTCTAATCTACTCCATTTGCATATATTTTAGAGCATTTGATCTGTTGAAAATAAACTTTTTTCATATATTTATAGCAATTTATTCATTCATACATATATTTACATAAGTAGTACATATTCTATTGGTAAGGCACTGTATTCCTTTGCTTTCAGACACTTAAAATACATACAAATATATAAACACTAACAATATATTCAATGCATAGGCACTTACACACAGATACACAATAAGTACATATAAAATTAAGACAATTTATAATGATAAACTTGAAATGAATGAGTTTATATACATTGGATGAATATTTTCGGCATTTTGATTAAAATAAAAAGAAAATCTGATAGATTCTATTTGTTTATTTGGTGGCCTTAGGTTGATAGCTTTCGAGTTTGTTGGTTTGACTCAAATGCCTGAAATTATATGAATTATATTGTTATTAAATGAAGATATAAATATTATCCGTATTTTATTCACCTTTTTTGCAACCTGCAAGAGATTCTCATAGGTTGACTTGCCAGTCTGCTTGACCATGTCGTGGAAAACTCTGGATTCCGCAGAAGTGAGAAGTTCGTAGGGTGTGCCGAACTCCACAACTCTTCCCGCATCCATGACGAGCACCTTATCCGAGTCCATAATAGTGTGCAGCCGATGGGCTATTGTGAGTACCGTGCAGTCCTTGAACTTATTTCTGATGGTGGTCTGAATAAGTCCATCCGTTTGTGGATCCACATTGGCGGTGGCCTCATCCATGACCAGGACGCGGTTCTCTCGAAGAATGGCACGAGCCAGGCACACGAGTTGTCGTTGACCCACACTGAAATTGGTGCCGCCCTCCGTGATTTTGCTCTGCAATCCACTTGGTAAATCGGCAACGACCTCCTTTAGCTTAACCTCCTCCAAAGACGACCATAACTTCTCATCGCTGTACTCATCGAATGGATCCAAATTGTAGCGCATTGTGCCTGAGAACAGCACGGGCTCCTGAGGTATAATCGATATTTTACTGCGCAAATCATGCAAGCCCATGTCTTGTGTGTCCCGCTTATCGATTAGGATTGATCCATCGGTATATGAGAGACGGAATAATGCATTTATCAACGAGGATTTACCAGCGCCCGTGCGACCCACAATGCCGACCTTCTCCCGCGCTTTGATAACAAAGTTCAGAGACTTGAGAACGTTTTCAGACTTGGGATCCGGGAAATAACGCAGACTCAGTTCTTCAAACGATATCTTGCCATTTTCTGGCCACGATTTAGGCGGTTTTTTATCGGCTGGCGCCTCCAAAGCTCCCTCTGGCTCAATATCCTCATATTCGACGACACGCTCCACGGCCGTCATCGTATTCTCCAGCTCTGCAGACTGACGCATGCCCCACTGCACCATGCCAGTCATACCCATTGCCTAAACAAAGAGAGCATAAGTAACTGGTTACAGGATAAATGAAGCTAACTTACCTGGGTAATGGCCAGACCCACTTCGCCGCCATTAGCCGGTGGGAAAATGAAGAAACTCAGTGTTATGATGCCAATGTAGATGATACAGAAACAGTCCAGCCAAAAGCCAAAGGCACGAGAGGTGCTTATAAACAGATAAAATGCCGAGCTGTGCAAATCCTGATGATTATCGAACTCAGCCACGAGCACACGCTGTGCTCCAAAGGCACGTATTGTCGACAAGCCCGTAAGGGACGCCGCCATATGGGAATAAATCGGTGAACGAGCTGTAGAGTAATACAATTTAGTTGGCTGCTAAGTAATTCTACAATTTGACTTACTAATTGCCTCCAATCGCTTGATATTACGTGAGGTTTTCAAATAGAACGTGCGCAGCTGATAAAAGATCAGTACGAGCACCGATGTTGGAATGAGAAACAACGGATTCACAACGGCAATGACGATGACAATGCCGCCCAGTGAGAGAAAGATTTGAATGACATCCATCATGACAGCGGGCAGTATCTCATCCACCTGGCCCATATCCTTTGAGAAGCGATTAAGTATACGACCCGAGGGATTCGTATTGAAAAAGTACATGGCAGCCCGAGAAATGCCACGAAACATGGAATTGTGTAACCTGGTCGACGCTTTCATAGCCAAGTTGAAGAATAAAAATGATCTCGCCAAGGTGAACACGATGGTGGCAATTGTGATTAATGTAAAGATATAAGTATCAAGCATTTCCGCATCCACAGACCAGCCCAATTCATTCAACCAGTTGGCAAGATGAGATTCCAGTGCATGGGACGTGTCTGTATCATTTGCGACAGTCGTCTCCGAATCAATTGTATTGGTGCTGTTGTTACTCTCCTGCTGCACACTGCCCTTCTTGGCAACCCTATAAATTAGATATATTTTTTATTACTCTTTTCTTTGGCAGACCTCTCAGAATTCACTCACCAATAGGCCAGGAAATAGTCGCCCAAGGAGGCCAACAATTGTGTCAACACACAAAATGCCATCATGACAAAGAAGGCAAAGAAACCGCCGCCAGCTTTAAAGTATTTGTTGTAGAGTCCCAGTCCAATGTTGCCCTGTTCCTGTGTCTCCTTTACATGCATCTGTTCGCCTGCTGTTTCATCCATACCCGAATCTGCCAAAGATACTAAAGATTGCTCGCTGTTGCGACGCTTCTCGCTGGTTGATCCTGATCTGGAGTGTGATCCCTCCATGTGCTCATCCCGGGACGAGTCACCCAGCATTGCGGCAAAGTCCAGCCCAGATTCGCGCAAGGAATCATACGTGCCGACTGCGCTGACTTGTCCCTTGTCCATGATGATAATTTGATCGGCATGCTGGAGGAATTGCAGCTGATGCGTAACCAGGATGACTATGCGATCCCGCAAATATCCACGCATGCATTTCTCAAACAAGTGCCGTGCCACGTGAGTGTCCACAGCACTGAGAGGATCATCCAGGAGATAGATGGCCGTCTGGCGATAGACAGCACGGGCCAAGCTAATGCGTGCCTTTTGTCCACCCGACAAGGAAGCGCCGCGCTCTCCGACAATCGTCTTGTCGCCATAGGGAAGCAGCTCGAAGTCGCGCTCCAGGGCGCAGTTCTTCACCACAAGGGCATAGCGCCGCTTGTCCATGGCTTGTCCGAAGAGTATATTCTGACGCACAGTTCCCGTGAATAGCCACGGCTCCTGCGATGCATAAGAGAAGCTGCCATTGACACGGATCTCCCCCGACTCCGCTCGCAGCTCCCCGAGTATAGCCTGAATAAGACTCGATTTGCCTGAGCCTGTGCGTCCCACAATGCCCAGCAAGGTGCCCGGTTGGACGCGCAAGTTGACACCGTTTAGGGTATAATCAGGTGAGCTAACATCCCATTTGGCCATCAGTCCATTAATGGACACCTTAGCTTCGGAGAGCACAGCGTTTTCGTTGATATTCTGCAGAGATGTTGGCGTCAGCAGCTTCTCCTTTGCTTCCAGAGTCTCCTGCTCCAGTTTCGAGCTGACAGTTGTCTGATTAGTGCCCGGTGTGGACACCAAGAGATCCAAGGACTTGTCACTCACATCCGTCTCCTCGTAAAGCATATATTTCTCTACACGCTTAACGGATATCAAAGCCTCGGCCATCTGGGAGATGCCTTGGGGAAAGAACACAGTCATGGTGGTGCGTAGAATGTTGTAATAGGCGGTGATCACAAAAGCCACTTCAGGTGTCAGAAAGGTGCCCAAGAGGACGTAGCCAACCAGGCTCAGAAAGATGGAGACACGCGTGAGGAATATGATAAAGGACAACAATATGCCACGTATATAGGAGACATGTCTAATCGCATTGATTTCCTTCTTGCGGGCGAATGCCACCAGCTGCTCGAATGGCAATTCCCAGGCATACATCTTGATCACTTGTATCCCAGCGATTATCTCGTTCATCATCCTCACACGCTCATCTGTACGCAGAGCTGTGCGCATCCTCAGTGCCGATGTCTTCTTGCCCAGCCAGGCCTGCAGGGGAATGAACATCAGCATGAATGCCACACCAAACACAGCGGCAACTCCAATCTACAAATTAAATGCACATCATTAGAGGACACAAAAAAGAGTGGGCTTCCAACTCACCTTTAGGTACATTAGGTAGGTAATAAACAACGTCTGGAGCGGTCCGACCCATAGATAATGCACAAATATCGTTGCAAAATCCAAGCGACCCACATCATTGGAAATCAGATTAACAATATGTCCCGCTGTCGTATCCCCCAATGCCGTCTTGCTCAGTTTCAGGGCCTTGCGATAAATCATACTGCACAATCCCACGCGCATCTTCATGCCCATGTGGATGGTGCCCAGCATATAAGGATGCATGATGAACACGTTGAGGGCACTGCAAGCGATCACGCCAGCGGCATAATAATACGCCGCGTCAATTGTCTCCGATCCATGGGTATAATAGGATATCAGCTTGAGCAGAAATAGTGGCTGTATCGTCCTGAGTCCCAATTCCAACAAGAAGAGCACCAATCCCAGTAGTGCAAAGTAAGGACCAAAGACTTTCAACAGAGTCCGTAGCAAACTGGGTTCCTTTTTGGAGTTTTGTTGCTTCTTGAGCAACTCTCTATCCCAGGCGATGCACAATTTATCCCCAAGTGTTTCTGTAAAAGTAAAGATTGATATTAAAGATTAATTGTGAAAATAACAATACTGATATTAACAAATTATATATGAAATTAAATAAAATATAGAAATAAAATGAAAATATAAGTATAACAGAGTTTTTATACCCGTTACTTAATAAATAAGTACAATTTTTTTTTACTAAATAACGTTAACTACTATTATTACCTATCATCCTACCAAATCGCAACAAGATCGAACAAATAGAAAGGTGGTAATGGCTTATTTGAGTTTCAAGCCATTGTAATTGCCTAAAAGTATGCAATACAAATTATTTTAAATATATTTAAATAAGTTACGGGTATCCTATAGTCGGGAGCTCTACTATAGCCTTTCCCACTTGTGTATATCTGTTTTTCACATCCATTTGTAAAATGAATGACAAGAAAAATATAAAATATTTACAGCCGAAACTTTAATAAGTTAGGAAGTTGGAGTATAACGTTTCACCTAAACACGATTTCAAGAGTTGCAGTCCCAAAAATCACCATTGGGAGGGTAAGAATATCTTGTTGTCTACAAACCTACATAAATAAGAGTACAACTCCACCCGAAAGTTAAGTCATCATATCGATAAAACTAACAAAGACAGTCGAATGTCATTTGGTGGTGATGGTCATATAATCAGTTCCGGGGGTGTATCAACCCTTTCAAAATATTTACACTATTAATGCATGCTAATAAATATTGATAAAATATAATGAGATCTGTAGATATGTTGAAACAAATTTCAGCACACTCAGTCAAATAATTCACTATTAATTATAATTATCTATAATTATTGATATGATTTGATTATAAATTCAGAGCATTAGTCTGTTTAAGTGGGTGTAGTACTGCTATATAGATAAAGTGGGGAAACGACTGCGATTGTTGGGTTCGTAAAGATAATCTTTGCACATGGTTAAACTTATCAACGGTGAAGCATTACAAAATGTTCCTCAAATAATAAGAATAATTAAATGTGCAACACGAGTCAATGACCGGATTTAAGACTGATAAGTTAAGCTCAGCTAAAGATGTTGATTGTTCCAAATAAATATAAATATTCTTTAATTTTGTTGCTTTTTTCTTATAGAATATATAAATGTGCACAATAATTGTGTTCAATTGATTTTGCTTTGCTCAGTCGGAAATTGAGTGAAATCAATTGTGCTGTGAATATGTAATATTCAATATGCCTATACATACATACATAACATTAAACTGCTTTCTGGTGAAATTCATTTACACGTGAAAACTAAAAAAAAAAGTAAAATTGTTTGATTTTTGAATGCTTCCACATTCAAACGGAACAGGAACCGGTTTCTGTGATTCATTACAGCACAGCACAACTCGAATATTATTAAATACTACAATTAAATACTATCTTATTAAATGTTTATCCACTTTATGGGTTACGCACCTGATTTGTGTTCCTTCAACGCCTTATAGAGATCTTCAGTTTCCAGCATTTTTTTGCGTCCCTTGAGAAACGTGGGCATGGTAAACCTACATTTGTATAATTGTTATAACACTGTTATACTGTTATACAATTATTATTACATACCAGAAACATATTGCCGATAAAAAGTTGGCATTTTCTCGTGGATTCTCCGGCAAATCAGTTGTTTTGATTGACTGCATTGTTCAAATTTGCCCTAAATACCTTTTTTATCTTAGAAAGCAATGACAAATATATAGTAGATAAGCATAAAATATGTTACACATTGTTTTCGTTAATTGATAATTATAATTACTGTGACAATCGCATGGATTAACTTGTCATGATATGCAGGAACTCCACACATACATACAATATATTTAATTATTTCATAATAATTAGATAATTATGTAAAATAAGCAATTTTTTATGTAGCCACATAATTAACTGTTTTTATGGCATGCACATTTGTCTGCAAAGCTCTGAGCAACGGGCTTTGTACCATGAAGCAATAAGTATAAGGAGGTCTCGACGGCTGCCGAATCATTCGGATTTTAGTCCATTCACGTTCAGTGCGTGCTGTCTAGCCCTTTCCCTCGCACTGATTATCAGCATAGTCCAGGGACTGCTTTTTGCCGAAGAGACCTCCTTATACTTATTGCTTCATGCTTTGTACTTCAGCCTTGAGCTTTGATCTTAACGAAGCGTGAGCCGAGCTTTATTTACCGAAATTACTTGAGGTAAATGTGTGTATTTATGTACAAGTATGTGTGTGTGCTTGTCATGTACGTGTTTTATGCTTTGCAGACAATTTGATTCTTAAACATACATATGAACATAAAGTATGAATGTTTGTATGTCTGATTGTCCGATTCGGACACGGCTTGATTCTTATAACAATTTAATCGCCTTGTGTACGCATCTTGCACATAAATTATTACCGGCAAACAAAATTTGCATACATATATTTGCATTTATATGCAGAGAAATACATACGTATGTATGTACAAAGAATGACTAAGGATTACAAAGGGCAATATGAAAGAAATATAATATGAATGTATATGTTTATTAAGACTGTGTTTACTTATGTACACGAAACAACAACATATTGATATTACTCGAATGGAATAAATTCACCGCGAGTCTGCATAGTAACACAGGCATACACTTTAATATGTATTTATTTACATACATACATACAATACGTTTGCCGTTTTATAAAAGAACACGCGGTGATATTTGCACTTGATATGTACGATATGTATGTATATGAATATAAAAATAATTACGTACATACATGCGTATGGATGTAAATAGCAAATATGTTTGTGTAATTGTCATGCCCGCATTTAGAGTTAACGGAACTCAGTTCCTGCTCATTCACGATTACTAATTATCTATTGTTATTTTAGATAAAAGGCCATTTTCGCAATTCTCTCAAATTATCTAATCACACAAGTATTATTCACACAAACAAACACGCAATTACAAACTATGGAAGTACATATTGCAAAACTGCTCGCTTCACGTGAATCGAGAACGTATAAAGCCCATGTACATACTTTTCTTTAAATTAGACAATACTCAATAACTCAATTGAAAATCATTCATTCTTTTTTGTTGGAAACAAAGTGCAATTAACAAAACCGACTATGTATGTAACCGCAAGCGCAGAACAATAAAGAAAATCGAACCGTCTGCCTGTAATGGCAGCATGCTACTGAAAAACAGCTGGCGGCAATCGGCTCTTTTCAACCAAATTCGTAGCTAGAACATACACACACGCACACACACAGTCTACTGCAAATACATACAAACATTCGCCGCCAGTAAATCAATCAACAAGTATGTGGTGAATAGGGGGCGTGTAGGGCATGGTGAGATAAAGAAAGTGTCGGTGCAAAAACATACAAGCATTCGCCGCCAGATAAATGGAGTTGGAGTATTAAGATGCACGAAGCAATAAGCAATATCTGTTATTGCATGTTCGTGAAAATTTACTTTCAAAATGGACGTTGTATATTAACGTTTCATAGTAGGAGTATTTATATTTTAATTAAAATTGTTTTTTATTTTTTTTTTTTTTTTTGTTAAGATCAAAGCACACATATTTAAAAAAAAGTTGATTAAAGTATGTTTTGAAAATTTGTTTGGTTATTGTGGAATTTTTTAATATTTTCATATGTATGTGAGGATTAAGCTTTTAGGAAGCTTTAATGTAAGCATGTAAATTAGCAATGACTTCATTTTTTCAGTTGGCTTACAGCAAACACAACAAACGGAAGGGCCACCTCATAAACCACCTACTTTATTGCAGTTTGTGAAAGAATGTTATCACATTTCTAATTATAAGTACATTAACTAATTGTTAATTTCACCCTAAGAGAAGTCCTTATCCGGCAAACAAATATTTACATTTTTTTTATCCAACAGACGACTGCATTAACTTTGCACATTTTATTGTTTTTCAAAATTATAGTTTTATTCTTGTTTTGTGGTCTATTTGTACATTAAAATGTATGCACTCACATTATTGAAAACTTAGGCAACAAGAGCGGAAGCTGTGCTCGACTCGTACTTCCAGTTGGGGGCGAGCACGCTCTTTGTTTTGTAGTAGCGAGCCAGACGGTGAATTCTGGACTCGACCAGAATCAAACGGAACTTGCCGTCCTTATCCTTGCGGCTGCGCTCCAAGTGCTTGCGGATGGCCACAGCCTTCTTGATCATGTGGTAAAGATCCTCTGGGATGTCGGGCTTGAGGCCCACCGCTTTCATGATGCGCAGAATTTTGTTACCATTAACAAAACGCACCTGAGCCACACCGTGCGAGTCACGGAGGATAATGCCTGGAAACGTACAAAATTCGCATTATTAACATAACCTCAAATATAAGGAATAAACAATCATACCGATTTTGGAGGGTGTCAGGCCCTTCTTGCCCAGCTTCTTGATCTGATCCTTCACATCCTCAGCGTTCAGCTTCAGCCATGATGGCACTGTGCGTCTGTAGGGGAGAGCTGATTGGGATATACCCTTGCTGCAAAAAAACCGTATTTGTTAAATTAGCCAGTGAATGACAGACTGTGAGAAGAGGAAGAGCGAGCGTATTCGATTGGAACATGTGCTTGCCATGGTGGCCAAATTTTACATTAAAACAGAGGCTGCGCAACCAGAAATTATATTGCAATTGTACCGAATTGTAATGGCACGTCAGTCAAGCACATTTTACAACAATACTCGCTTATTTACTATTGAAAAAACAACTACCCAGGAGCGTGCATACGACCCATGATGTTACTAGCTTAGTTTTTTACACCGAAAAGAAAGTGGAGACTTGTGGAGAAACACTCTACAGCAAAACTCTACAATACCCGCAGGGTTGCTTTGACTCCCACCCCTTTACATACTTGCTCCTCAATTCACAGATTTGCTCCACACTTTACATACTCGCTAGTTGTTGCTGCTCAAAATTGTTTTTTTTTTTTTGCCAATGTTAGCCAAGGCTGCCACATGATTTTTTTAATGAACTTGTGGCAACCGTGATTATAAGCGAGAGAGCGCGCTTTGCAGCACACTGGAGTGACTGGTGCGGCTAGCTATTTGGTGTTTAATGATGGCCGCCCGGCCTACAAGTGTGCGTGCGTTTGTTTTTTGTGACATGACAATGTGAGAGAGAGAGTGAGAGAGAGAGAGTGGACAAATGCTTGGCTCTTTTTTCGTCACCACGCATAAGCATATTACATATAAGCAAACTTTTGCTCTGTAATAAAATTATTTATTTAAAGTGCTAAAAATGCAGTCAGATAATTATGGTGAAACGCTAAGACAACTAGAAAATGAAGAACTAGAGGTGAGCACTGCCAATACAAGTATAATTAATGTTTATTACTATGACTTGCAATTTCTCAGAATACCGCACTGGGCGCCGAAGTTTACCAAAAGTTGATGGCAATTTATCTCTACCAAAACAAGCTGTATGTGCTAATTAATTTGGATTGCGTTAAATGTATTGACCAACTCATTTGCTTACAGCGCTAATGCAAAACTGCTTTGGATGCGTATATCCGATAACCTGAAGGAACAGAACAAAGAACTGGCCCAACTTAATCTTTTGAATCTTGCGCTGCAGAACAACAATTACTCAGACTTCTTCAAGCACATTAAATATGAGTGGTCGGATGTTAATAAGCCCATTGTTAATGATCTCTTGGGTATGTACTGGTCAATTATTTTAAACCATTTTACATACAAATACTCCTAATTCAGTCAAGAAACGGGAGGAGCTCTTCAACTTGACGGCAACTGCGTATGTCTCGATTTATGAGCAAAATTTGCTCGAAATGGCACAAATGACGCCTGATGAACTAAAAAATGCTTGCTTGGATTGGACACGCGAACTGGATGGAGATAAGCATATTCTACTACCGAAAATAAGGGAGCCTACACCTCGTGTTGCCAGCGATGATCAATTGCTTAAATTAACCGAGTTTGTGTCGTTTTTAGAAAACTAATCCCAAATAAACATAAAATTTACTTTCCGGCTTTTATCTGTCAAGCGGGGGAGTAATTCTGTTATTTTGGGGAGCAATGCTGTTAACAGTAGTATCGAGTAGTATCGTTCTTGTCTCGTTGTGTCATTTTTAGAAGAACAAAAAATTGCACGGAAACGGCATCGCATTTTCACTGGAAAATCAATCGGAACATAATTTGTAATCGTGGACATTATAATAGATTGCATAAAAAGCGGTGTGAAAGCATTTAATTACTATACAAACCGTAATATCAACGCTTGGTTAATTGTAATTCGTACGGAATAGAAAAATACCGATTTTCTGTACGAGTGTGTGTGTAAGAAAAGAAAAATGGCAGCAAGCGACAAATCTGTCGATGATTCCCTATATCCCATTGCGGTATTAATTGATGAATTGAAAAATGAGGATGTGCAGGTTAGTAACTATACCTAGTTGCCTGTGATCAGGCTATTAAAAATCTACGACATCAATTTAAATGTGCAAATAACTGGGCTGGGTACATACATATATCCATGTATGTATGCATGTGTTGCATACATTTATGTGTGTGTAAAAATATGTATGCCTATGCAAAAAAATGCGTCATTGTGTGAATAGCAATTCATGTGTGTGTGCGTGCGTGTGTGTGTCGTTTTGCTATCTTTTATTTTGTTTAATTAGCACTTCAGAATTTGATAAAAATTAATAATAACTTGCATTTCAGCTACGTCTGAACTCGATCAAAAAGCTGTCAACTATTGCTCTCGCGCTGGGTGAGGAACGCACCCGTTCCGAGTTGATACCCTTCCTAACTGAAACCATATATGATGAGGATGAGGTGTTACTTGCACTTGCCGATCAATTGGGCAATTTCACAAGTAAGACTAATCGTTAAAATGTAGAATGGTGCATCAATTAATTAATTACTTGATTAGGTCTCGTGGGTGGCCCCGAATATGCCATGTACTTGTTGCCGCCCCTAGAGAGTTTGGCCACCGTGGAGGAGACCGTGGTGCGGGACAAGGCTGTTGAATCTCTTCGTACTGTTGCCGCGGAGCACAGTGCCCTTGATTTGGAGATTCATGTGGTGCCGACGCTGCAACGTTTGGTATCCGGCGATTGGTTCACCTCACGCACCTCGGCCTGTGGACTATTCTCAGTGTGCTATCCACGGGTTACACAGCCGGTCAAGGCAGAGTTACGTGCCAACTTCCGTAAATTGTGCCAGGACGAGACACCCATGGTGCGACGTGCAGCGGCTAACAAGCTCGGTGAATTCGCCAAAGTGGTGGAGACCGAGTATCTGAAGTCCGACTTGATACCGAACTTTGTTCAATTGGCGCAAGATGATCAGGACTCAGTGCGGCTTTTAGCCGTGGAGGCCTGTGTCAGTATTGCACAATTATTGCCTCAGGATGATGTTGAACACGTAAGTGAAATACTTTGTTATCTAAATAGGATTCAAATCCAATCCGTTTATGGTTTACTTGCAGTTGGTGTTGCCCACGCTGCGTCAATGCGCCAGCGATTCCTCCTGGCGTGTTCGCTACATGGTAGCCGAGAAGTTCGTTGACCTACAGAAGGCCGTGGGCCCAGAGATCACACGCGTTGATTTGGTGCCCGCTTTCCAATATTTGCTAAAGGATGCTGAGGCCGAAGTGCGTGCAGCTGTGGCCACCAAAGTAAAGGACTTCTGTGCCAGCCTGGATAAGGCCAATCAGGTTCAAATCATCTTGAGCTCAATTTTGCCCTATGTCCGCGATTTGGTCTCCGATCCCAATCCCCATGTCAAGTCTGCGCTGGCCTCTGTTATCATGGGATTAAGTCCAATGCTTGGCGCCTATCAAACGGTCGAGCAACTGCTGCCGCTATTCCTCATCCAGCTGAAGGACGAATGTCCAGAAGTGCGTCTAAACATTATCTCCAATTTGGATTGCGTCAACGATGTCATTGGCATTCAACAATTGTCGCAGGTGAGTTTATGCCCGACTTTATATGAACAAGTCTATATTTTTAATGAATATATTTCAGTCCCTACTCCCTGCCATTGTGGAGCTGGCTGAGGATTCCAAGTGGCGTGTCCGCTTGGCCATCATTGAGTACATGCCAGCGCTGGCTGGTCAGCTTGGCCAAGAGTTCTTCGATCAAAAGCTGCGCGGTCTCTGCATGGGATGGCTCAATGATCATGTTTATGCCATCCGTGAGGCAGCCACGCTCAACATGAAGAAGCTGGTGGAACAGTTCGGCGCTCCTTGGGCCGAGCAGGCCATTATTCCAATGATATTAGTCATGTCACGCAATAAGAACTATTTGCACAGTAAGTACACAATTAGCACTGAGTGTTCACTGTACTTTTCAGTACTTATTGTTTGTCTTATCTATTCAGGAATGACCTGCCTCTTCTGCCTCAACGTGTTGGCTGAGGTTTGCGGCACGGATATTACCACAAAACTTTTGCTGCCTACGGTTTTGCTGCTAGCCGCTGATCCGGTTGCCAATGTGCGCTTCAATGTGGCCAAGACATTGCAGAAGATATCACCCTTCTTGGAGGCCAGCGTGATTGATGCACAAGTGAAGCCCACGCTAGATAAACTGAATGCTGATACCGATGTGGATGTTAAACATTTCGCTGCACAGGCGATTGCGGGCATAGCCGCCGGTAAGCACACGTTTTGGGATTAATTCTTTAATTTCCACACACAGACTGACCTAAAAAAAAATGCGGATACATGATTTAACTATTATTGGTACTGTAAATTGATGCAAGCAAGTATCCCTTAGAAATGGAGCTGAATGTCTTTAGAACTGCAGTGCCACCTTGTATGGGTCACAAGATTGAAGCGGCAATGAACTCAAGGCTGATTGTTGAGCCGCCGAAACCGACCGAGGCAGCTGAAGGTGACGACGGTGCTCCTGAACAAAGTGCCACATCTGAGAATGACTCCAACGAGGAGCCGAAAAGTGTTACGGAATGTTAGAGGATGAGTAGCCCAACCAAAAATGTGAACACCTCGTGTGTGCGGCTCATGTTCTTCCCCCTGATGCAGTTTCTTGACTAATCCGCAAGCAAAGAAACCTTTTGTTGTTACCCATTGTTTCAAAAAATTCTTAATGTTTAAAAATGTGTGTGCATTTTGTTAGGGAATTCTGCAAGACTGCAATTGAGCGCCTATACTAATTGTTGTTTCGTTTAATTTTTTGTCTCTTTCCCGGTATCACGAATTGCGTCTCCGTCTCCATTCCGTTAACTGTTTTTACATCGATTTACAGCGTAATCAACTTTATAATTTTTTTATTCTATTTTTAAAATGTATGTATTTCACACGCTGGCAACAAAAAAAATAATATATATAATTAATGTGTAGCAACACTTAAGAATGGAAACTTGTAGTTAAACGGCGGATCCTGCTTACGTGTTGAAATGGAGCCGACAACCACAACCGGAGATCATCACTGATAACCCTCGAACCCCAACATATTTAACATTTTCAAAATGCATAAATCGAGCAAACGCAAAGGAAGAGCCACAACAAAACGCGACACATAAGAATATCTATTACTTACATACTTATAAAATACATAATTTACCACATAAGCAAACATGTTTGCACATTCATTATTAAATCAACAAAGAAATGTGTAGACTTTGAAAAACAAATGTATTGGTTAATCGCATCTGAATGCAAAATAAAATTTATTGTAAAAGAAATAATAAATATTTGGCTTGTGATTTAAATCGATTTTGGATTCTTCTTATTAAAGTTTTAAACTTAACGCCCAAAACTAAAACAGCAATTAACGAATTATCGATAAATACCTGCAACATTTCAATGCAATCGCTAACAAAGCCGATCACTGATTCGATTGTAATGTCTAAAAGCGGTTTTGTGTAACGATATTTAATGTGTGTGATGGTGTGCGTGCTTTGCTGAGAGCCAGCGAATGTGTGAATTAGTGTTGTCAGAGCAGCATTTTCTCATCACATCTAGCTTTTTAAGTCCAATTGCGGATAAAACGACAACAACTGGAACACCATAAAGAGCTTTGGTTGCACAGTTTTATTTTATTTCTGCGCGTTATTGGAAATTGTTGAACATTTAGAAAGAAACTAAAACTCTAAATTCTCTTTTTGTTGGCAATTTTAGCTTTTCATACCAGTTACTTATAAAAAATAAATAAAAGGGGATTTTTATTCGTTGCAACGTAAGTAACAGGGAGTTGGAAGCATCTCCGACCCCATAAAGTATATACGTGTATTCTTGATCAGCATAAAGAGCCAAGTCGATTAAGCCATGTCCGTCTGTCCGTCCGTGTGAGGGCCTAGATCTCAGAGACTATAAGAGCTATAGCAACAAAATTTTCAGTTTTCAAAACATTAGAAATGTTTACTAACTAACGTTAACTACTATTATTACCTCTCATCCTACTAAATCGTTACAAGAGCGGACAAATAGAAAGGTGGTAATGGCTAATTAAAGTTTTTAAAGAATATAAGTGCAATAAAAAATATTTCAAAATTCATTAAAATAAGTAACGAATATTCTATAGTCGAGAGCTCGAATATAGCCTTTCCCACTTGTTAGATTTTAAAAAGTTGCCAACACTGGTGTAGATAGAGAGCCCGAAAGAGAGAGAGATAGCTCGCAGTCGTAATTACTTGCGCAGATCAGTTTTGGTTGTCATTGCGTTTGGACGCGTCGCACCTTGACGAGTGCGCAGGTTAGTGAAGATTGCAAACCTATCGAATTGTATTCATTGCGCGTATGTTATGTGTGCTTGGCTAATATTTTAAATAAATTACATGGTAAATATTACTGGGTGCTATTAAGGAATAATTAAAGTTTTTATTGCGCAAATATGTGCCTATGAATGTGTGTGTGTTTGTTCGTTCATAGAAAGAGAAAGCCAATAAATAATTTTATGAGTGGCCGCACATCTGTAGACGTCTAAAAGTAAACATGCACACATACATACATACATGTACCTCTATGTACATATGTATGTAAATATCCAAATGATTTGTTGTGATTTAGTTCTGTAACTGCAATTAGAAGGGGCACACTTCAGTTTTGATTACAGATGTACTGTTGTAAGTATCAAGTTCGTTATTTATGACCAAACATTGTTTCATTCATTAATTACGGCGACGATATGCTTCGACCGTTATCGCACTTTGAGCTCAAGTGGCGCGTTTTATTAAACGGTGCTTCACGTCGCCCCGCCTCGCCCCGCCCCACCACGCCGATTAGCTTGACGCTTTCGAATGTCGTGCCTCTTGCAGTTGGTTAATTTAGGTGATAGCCATGGATGTAAATTGAAGTGCTTTCCTATACCCTATAACCCCCAAAAAATACCTGTCTGTCTGCTTGGTCATGGATAGTGTCAAATTTCAAACTATATCTTAGATATATACATACATATAGTATATATGTATATTGAAACGGTCCTAACCGTTAAAGGAACTTTCATCGCTGTGCACTGCTTGACAAGCACTGCTTGCGGTGTTAAATGTACAGTGGCTACAAGCTTTTTTGTCTTACTACTCGTACTTATGGAATGTGTTTAACTTTCGGGCACGTTTTTTTAATGTCTAAATAAGGTATTTGTACATTGAAAAATCTGCTCTCAATCGGAAAGAGAAGTTTAAACGCAGAAATTAAAGTCAAACAGTTTCATTTTATTATCCATTTAGTACTCTTAAAATTATATCTAAAGTAAGCATTAAAAACAATGTAAGGATATTACTTGAAATCAGGGTGAAAAAAAGTTTGTATTTTAATAATACACTCACATGCAGGGTATATGCTAGTCAACCGGTCTGGTTAAAATTGATAACGGTACCGGACACAACCATTGCACAGGTATTACAGTTACAAAAAATTATGACGGGTGCTCGACTGAAGCTTGTTTGACTGCGATTTAGAAATCGGCAGACAAAATAAATTTACGTAGTATACTAAAAATAGAGACGAGTATACACATACAGTAGGCAGAAAAACTATGCGTACAACCTTTTTTTACTTTAACAGCTATTTTTTTTAGCCCTTTTTTTTAGCAATTTTAAAAAAATCAGAAAAAATACTAGAGAAGAGATTTTTTAAAATTTTTTTTTGCAGTCACTCTTAAAACTGTCTTTTACATTAATACTTTTTTTTTTAAATGGAGGATAAAAGTTGAAAAAGTAGACGATCACAAAAATTCGAATTTTTATATGAAGACTTGACTTACAATAACTGTTAAAGTAAAAAAAAGGTTGTACGCATAGTTTTTCTGGGTAGTGTATGTACTTGCATCCGTATACATATATTTCATATACATATATAAATACTTACACAGAACTAAATATTCCGTGCCCGTATCTTATCACAAATCCAATTCGTAACGTCAGAATTTAATTAGATTTAATTTAATGTGATTTATTCTATGGATTTTAGCTTAGTTTTCATTAATCAGGGCAAGCGACTGGAAGTGCTTCATTTTATTGAGTGGAAATTTCAAGTTTTATTGCATTTAACTACTTCAAACACTCTGTAAATTTTTATTTCTTTTATATAAGTAAACAGTTAACATATCATTTTATAATTACAGCACAAATATGCACAAGGCGGTGAAAAATAAAGCTAGTAAGTGAAACTAAAGCAAATCTATCTAAATTAAGTAAAATTTCGAGGAAGTTATTAGTTAATACGGAAGAGAGGACATTAAATGCTAAAATGTTTACATAAGTATATTTGTAGAAATTAAATTTAATTCAACTCCTTAAGTTTTTAACACATTGTTTGGCTAAAGTTCGTATATTTGAAACTGTATCCGTAACTATTTTAGATAATAAATTATGAAAATAATAGATAAGTCAGTAATCTGGATTTACTTATATACAAAAAATATATATTACCCATCACCCGATATGTGCATATTATCTATGCCAACCCCATTTACGTACTTACCCATTTTCATATAACATCATTACGTTTTTCAGGGTTATTATGTGGCCTCAAAAATTCCAAGGCAGATCTTACAACAGCCAAGTTTATACTCTACTACGGGTATGTATTCATTTCGTAACCCCATGTTGGTCAGTCTTTAATAGACTTTTTTTATGTCTATGTATTTTTTAAAGACCCAGCGTAGCTGATAGCGATATCTATGATCTACACGACTCGAAGAGTCTTTTGGAGGATGAGCATTTAGATTTGAGCAAGAACACGGTACTGTATTTACATGGTTATTTAGAGGATCCCGATGTGGAGAGCATTCATGTCATTGCCGAGGCTTATTTGGAGCGTAATGATACGAATCTGATCGTACTGGATTGGGGAGAATTGGCGGATGGTAACTACATATTCGATGCCGTTGTCAATGCAAAGCAATTGGGCCCGGAATTGGCCAAAGTTTTGCTTGAAATGTTCGATCATGGCTTGGATATTGAGAAATTCCATATTGTGGGTCATTCCTTGGGTGGTCAGATGGCTGGCATTGTAGGACGCGAAATCTATAAACGCAGCAAAGGTGCTAAGAAAATTAAAAGGTAAGTTTATACTATTTATATCAGGGATTAAAACTCTAACCGAAACCGTAACCTTAAACCGGTAAAAGTCGATTGAAATTTTAAATGGTCACTGAAACCGTAACCGAAAAAAAAATGTTTCATTTGACCGAAGCTATAAGATTAATTGCCATGAATCTAATGAAATTTGGTTATCGTCACCTGTAAAGACAGATTCTAAATAAAAGTGTTTCATTTCGGTTGTAATGCCTGATTTATATATTGTTGACATATTTATCTTTGTAGAATTTCTGGCTTGGATCCGGCATTTCCACTTTTCTACCTGACTGCTGGACTGTCTAATCATCTGAATAAAACTGATGCTGAATTCGTGGATGTTATACACACAGATGCCTGGTTTTATGGTGCTCCGAGCAGCACAGGAACGGCGGATTTCTGGCCCAATGGTGGCAAAACACTTCAGCCGGGATGTCCCAAGCGCAACTATAAAATGCTTAGCGATAATGATTTGTCCAGCCACAGACGTAGTTGGTGGTTTTGGGCCGAAAGCGTATCGGATCGTTTTCCCATTCGGTTTGACGCGGTCGCTGCGAAAAACTGGGATGACTTTAAGCAAAAGAAAACTATTGATACTGAATCATCTGTAGTAATGGGTCATCATTGTCCCACAGAGTAAGTTGGAAAATCATTGTAAATGCATTCGACAAATTTTAACTAATTATATTTCAGTGTGCATGGCGATTTTTACTTACAAACCAATGGCGTAACACCCTTTGCACGTGGCAAAGAGGGTACTGTCTATGTGGAACCCAAGGAACTGTTGGGCAATAATAATAATACTTATGAAAATACAGTACCGTGCCCATGTCCAAAATAAATATACCCATAAACTGTTGCTTGCTCTTAAATGATTAAAGATTTTAAATTGTGGATTCGGTGGAAATTAACATAAATTTATAGGCTTTGTGGCGCGACATTTTTAAACTAAATTTCACAGTTCGGTAAAAATTGTAAGCTAAATTTCGCAGATCGATAAAATAAAAAGTATCGATATTAAATCTCAAGGAATTCTTACAGCATCGATAGATGTTTTGACAAATATCGATATTTGCTGAGCATCCCTCAATGCGAAATATTGCGCATCACTAAGCTACTAAGCTTCAAAATAAAAAACATTCGCGTGGTTAAAAAAAAAAAGTGCCAACGAATTTTAAAATGAAAATAAAACTAATTGATTCCGTGGTACGCAGCTTCAAGGTGGCGAAAATATTTCGCGAAAACACTGACAAAATCAATGCGATTGACTTTGCACCAAACGGTGAACATTTGATTTCGTGCAGCGAAGACGACCAAATTGTAATATACGATTGCGAGAAGGGAACACAATCTCGCACGGTCAATTCGAAAAAGTATGGCGTCGATTTGATCCACTTCACACATGCGAACAACACGGCCATACACAGTTCAACCAAAGTGGACGACACCATCAGATATTTGAGTCTGCACGACAACAAATACTTGCGCTATTTCCCGGGACACACCAAGAAAGTGATTTCGCTGTGCATTTCACCAGTGGAGGATACATTTTTGTCGGGATCGCTGGACAAAACACTGCGTCTGTGGGATTTACGTTCACCGAATTGCCAGGGATTAATGCATCTGTCTGGTCGCCCCATTGCCGCCTACGATCCGGAGGGTTTAATCTTTGCAGCTGGCGTCAATTCGGAGAGCATTAAACTTTACGATCTGCGTTCGTTTGACAAGGGACCCTTCGTCACATTCAAGCTGAATCAGGAAAAGGAATGCGATTGGACGGGCCTGAAGTTCTCGCGTGACGGCAAAACCATCTTGATAAGCACAAATGGTTCGGTCATCCGACTTGTGGACGCCTTTCACGGCACACCGCTGCAAACATTCACCGGCTATCCGAATAACAAAGGCATCGCCATCGAGGCCAGCTTCAGCCCGGACTCGCAGTTCATCTTCTCGGGCAGCACCGATGGGCGAGTGCATATCTGGAACGCGGACACGGGCAACAAGGTCTCGGTGCTAAATGGCGATCATCCGGGACCCGTGCAGTGTGTGCAATTCAATCCCAAGTACATGATGCTCGCCTCGGCATGCACAAACATGGCCTTCTGGCTGCCCACCTCCGAGGAAGGTCTCTAGGTCTCTTCTAATTAAGCTTATTTTGTATATTTAAGTATATAATTAAAACTAACATAAATTTCAACTACACATCCGTCTGTTCCTTCGCCTTGTGGCGTTCGTATACTTCTCGTATGGTGCTCAATAGTTGCGCCAGGTTGTGTCCCATCTTGGCACTGATGCCCAATATATTTGGTTGTTGCAACAGCAGCTGCAGTTGCTCATAGTTGGCTGCACTCTCGGACATATCCATTTTATTGGCCACCACCAGCTGTGGACGACTCGCCAGGCTGCCACCGAACTGTTCCAACTCGTACATCAGCTGTTGATACTGATTCCACGGCTCTGGTGAACTGGCATCCAGCACAAACAACAGCAAAGTGCAACGCTCGGCGTGCTTAAGAAACTGTATACCCAATCCTTTGTTGCGATGTGCCTCTGGCACCAGACCGGGCAAATCTGCAATGGTCAACTGCACATGGTCATCGTACTGCACTGTGCCCAGATGCGGTCGCAGAGTGGTGAATGCATATGGAGCCACCTTTGGCTTGGCCCGTGTGAGGGCATTTAATAAAGTGCTCTTGCCGGCATTGGGAAACCCAATCAATCCCACATCAGCCATGCTGCGCAACTCCAAAGTGTAGCTAAAGTCCTCGCCTGGTGGCCCGTATTCGCAGACTCTGGGGCTCGTCTCCCTGTCGGTGGTGAAGAAGCGATTCCCCTTGCCGCCTGCGCCGCCACGTGCTGCCACAAACATTAAATTGGCACTTCCCAGGTCGGCGACAATTACACCCTTGGCATTGCGCACTATCGTCCCGATTGGCACCTTAACCACCGTGTGCTTGGCATTCTTGCCGTGACAGTCCATGGAGGCGCCAATTCCGCCATCTGGAGCACGCAACACACTGTCCACATGGTTAAAGTTGCGCACATCGTTCGAGGCCTGGAAGATGATGTGCCCGCCATTGCCGCCATCGCCACCGTCGGGCCCCGCGCGCTCATTGCACCACAGCTGCAGGAACGACACGCAGCCGTCGCCGCCCTTGCCGCCAACAGTTCTCACCTTTTTTGCATCGGAAAAATATTGTGCCTGGGAAATTGTCGTATGGTTATTGTTATGTAAACAAACATACATATATATATTCGTTGCTCACCTCCTTGCGAGTTGACTTTGCCTTTTTTGGACGCAGTGCCGTGGCAATCTGACAGTAGTTTGTACGGTTTTTAGTTAGCAATTTGGAGATCACCAGCCGGCTTGAAAGTGAAAACAACGACATTTTCCATGTGCAAAAAAAAGCAACGAATTGTTTACTTATCGTTCTTGGGCGATATTTTAAGACCGTCAACATTTTGATATATCGATGTACTTATTTAAAACAGTGATGCGCATGTTTATCGAATCGGAAAATAACCTTTAATCAGCTTATGTCCATTTTTTCAATGTATAATAGGGTGTTATAACTTATAGGTACATTGAAAAAACGGCCCTTAAACTTCTAAAATAAATCATATCAATTGAAAAACATTACAAAATTGCAAATAAGTTCAAATTGTAAATAAAATTAATATTGTTTCCATATATCGATAAATCGTGTTTGCCATTGTTTTTGTTATCGACAGCGATGTTGTGCCAAAGATGTTTTTGCTCGCAATTTAGAAAGATGTCGACGATAAAAGCTGCACTTGTGGATCTGAGCGGCACTCTGCATATAGAGGATGATCCAACTCCGAACGCAGTTGATGCATTACAAAGGTGCCCAGTCTACAAATATATATAAGCACTTTTTTATGTAATATAATCTCTTGCAGATTGCGCGACAGCGGAGTGTCCGTTAAGTTTGTGACCAACACTACCAAGGACTCCAAGAAGACGCTCCATGAGAGACTTGCCAAAATTGGCTTTAAATTGGAAGCCACTGAGATATACAGCTCACTAAGTGCAGCTGTTGCATTTGTAACGAACGAGAAGTTGAATCCCTTTTATCTGCTGACGGATGATGCACGTCAAGATTTTCCAGACGAGGACACGAATCGTGCTTTGGACTCGGTTGTGGTCGGTCTGGCGCCCAATGCCTTCAACTACGAGCACATGAACAAGGCATTCAAGTAAGCCACTGGACTCAGTTCTCCAGGGCAACACTCAAAAATCCATCTTACAGCATTCTCCTGCAGCAAAAGTCACACAAATTGGTTGCAGTGCATCAGGGAAAATACTACAAGCGATCGGATGGCCTGGCATTGGGACCTGGCTGCTTCGTCAAGGGCTTGGAGTATGCAACTGGAGCTACGGCAACGTTGATAGGCAAACCAAATCCATATTTCTTTCAGAGCGCCCTGCCTGAAGGTCTCAATCCTGAGCAGTGCGTGATGATTGGTGATGTTGGTTGGATCTCTGATTATATGGAATCTCTTATCTTATCTTGTTGCCCACAGGATGCCAATGATGACATTGCCGGAGCTATGAACGTGGGTCTTCAGGGCATTCTTGTCAAGACGGGCAAGTTCAGGCCCGAGGCGCTGGCGGGGATCGCAACGCCACCCACAGCAGTTGTGGAGAACTTTGCCGAGGCTGTCGACTGGATATTGTGCAAACGAAATGCTGCCCCATGATGATTATATAGACCAGCGGTGGGCACGAAATCTGAATTCGGGAGCACTACAACAAAAACTACACAGCATCAACAACGAATAGGCAAAAATAAAGTTGCGAGCAGCCGCTAGCTCCCGGAGCTTATGCGTGCCCAGCGCTGATATAGACAATACATAGTCACTCAATAAAGTTTGTATGCAACCTATATTTGTCAAACTTTTGCATAATAAAAAAGTTTCAGGTTTCTTAAATTTATCTTTTTAATTACTTAAATTTCTATTCAATTACAAAAATTTCTTTAACTTTTTTGTTAAAGTCAACTTTTATCCTCGATTTAAAAAAAAAAATATTTTTATGCAAAGAAATTCTTTAAACAATTCAAAGAGTGACTGCAGAAAAATATTTTCAAAAATCTCTTTGCTAGTATGTTTTATGATTTTTTGAAAAGCAATTTTCAAAAAGCTACTTTCGTAAGAAAATGGGCAAAAAAAGGGTTAAAATAGTCGTTTTTAACAATTTAAAAAATATAATAAAAAATACTAGAGAAGATAGCGAAAATATTTTTAGTTTGAAGCCGAGGGAAAAAGTTGAAAAAGCTTAAGTGAATATAAGATTAATTTAAGAAACCCTGCATCAAAACTTTTTTGACAAATTTAGGTTGCATACAAACTTTATTGAGTGACTGTATGTAAATAAAAAACTCAAAGCGATTTCAAAAGGTTTACAAATGTAGAATTTATTTTATAAATAAGCAAAAATTTATTAGCAAATGCAGCAATGTTGACCATTTCAGTCTACAATATTTCCGTATGTTTATGATGAATTTCTTCGAGTGTGAATTGTTTTTCCCATGCAATTTAGTTGAGTTTTGTCTGCGCGAATTTGTTGGCCAGCTCGACAATCTCGTCGACGCGCTCGAAATTGGTGCCGGATGCCTGGGCAGACTCCGGTTTGCCGCCGCCTTTGCCGCCCAGCACGGGCGAGACATGCTGCACCCATTCGTTGGCCTTCAGGCCCTTCTCGACAGCACTCTTGGGCACGGAGCAGAGGCAAAAGATCTTCTTGGAGTCGGCATCGACGGAGACGAACATGGCTGCAGCATCGGGCAGCTGGGAACGCACCTGTTTGAGTGCAGCGTCCAGCGCTTTTGTATTGTTGTATGCCTCCAGTTGCTGGACCAAGACATTAGCCTTGGGATTCGCCTCACACAAGGCCTTGGCACGCTCCACAACGGTCACGGACACGGCTGCGCGGAGGGCACGCTCCTTGTCGTCGAGTGTCTTCTTGAGGGTCTTGAGCAGGTTGCGCATCTCATCCTTCTTCACATATGGGATGGTTGCATGCGATATTTGTTCGGTCAGTTCGACAATTTGCTTGACATACAGCTTGGAATCCTTGCCGGTCTTATCAGCCTCAATGGTGGCCTGCAGCTTGCTGATCTCCTGCTCAAATGCCTCGGATTTCTTAATGGCTTTCAAGGCTTCGGGACCAGTTAAGGCCACAATTCGACGAATTCCCTTGGCAATTGCCTCCTCGCTGCTAATGACAAAGTCCATAATGTGCCCGGAACGTAGGAGATGAGTTCCGCCACAGAATTCCACCGAGGTTTGTTCGCCAGCTTCGGCTTCTGGTTGCGCCTCCAGTTGATCGACGGGCACACCGAACGAAATGACACGCACGGGATCCGGATAAACCTCGTCGAAGACGGAGCGCAGACCACGGATGCGTTTGGCCAAAGCCAGCTGCGATTCCTTGGCATAGATGGGCACATTCTTGTAGACCATATCACGCGTCAGCTGCTCCGTCTTGGCCACCTGTTCGATGGTCATGGCCGCCTTGCTGTTGAAATCGAAGCGCAGCTTCTCCGGCACCACCAGAGAACCCTTCTGCTCCGTATCCTTGCCCAGCACCTGGAGCAGGCAATGATTAAGTGCATGCGTGGCCGAATGATTCTTCATGGTCAGCCAGCGACGCTCCGAATCGATAAGCAGCTGCACTCCATCACCCACAGTCAATTTGCCCTCGACAACGCCAATGTGGAGAATGTAACCACCACGATTGTAGACGCGATCGACCAGGAATTCATTGGCGTCATCGTTCAGCTTGACGATAGCACCTTGATCATAGATTTGGCCACCACTCTCGGCATAGAAGTTCGTCTTGTCCAAGACAATGCCCGCCTTCTGGCCACTGCTAATCTCCTGAACAAATTGATTCTCATAACGCAGGGCGACAATTGTGCTGGTGCAATAGCTAAAATTGTAGGCGGAGTCACGTTCCTCGGAGTCAGCAACGTATTTGTATTTGAATGAATCGTCTGTGGGTGGCACCTTCTGATCCTGCAGCTGGGAAATGGCATGAACATCCAGATTGATCTCCTCAATCTTGCTGGCGCCTTTGCCCTGCGACAGAATGTACGAGTTCTGTTTGGCGGCATCATAGCCATCCATGTCGATCTTCAGAGACTTCTCCTCGGCCATCAGCTGAGTGAGATCCACGGGAAAACCATAAGTGTCATACAGACGCCAGGCAACATCTCCGGGAATGGTGGTCTGATCAGCGCCGAGTTTCGCAATGGTGCGATTCAGTAAATTGCGACCACGTGTGAGGGTTTTCAGGAACTGCAGCTCCTCCTCGTTGATGATGTCCATAATGTGCTGGGGATCCTTTCTAACCTCGGGGAAGGCATCGCCCAGCAAGTCGACGACGGTGCTGACCAAAGTGGCAAAGAATCCGGGCTTGGCATTCAGTTTCTCCGTAGCATAACTAAAGGGGAATTTAACTTAGACTTGGAGGGAATTTTCTAATAGATGGATGCGTCCACTTACCGCACTGCACGCCTGAGGATGCGACGCAGCACATATCCACGACCAGTGTTGTCGGGATTGCCGCCGTCGGCCAAGGCAATTGTGATGGTGCGAGCATGATCCGCTAGGACACGATAGGCCATGTCGATGCCGTCGACATCGTCGGCGCCAACGCGACCCTGATATGCAGGAGCTCCAGTGCCCGCCTGGATGGCCTCAAAGAGTGGCACAAACAAGTCCGTGTCATAGTTGGAGCGTTTGTTTTGGATGACAGAGACCAGGCGCTCGAATCCCAGGCCGCAATCGATGTGCTTCTTGGGCAACGGCTTCAGACTTCCGTCGGATTCGCGATTGAATTGGATAAACACCAGATTCCAGATCTCCAGCACATCGGGATCATCCATGTTGACCAGCTCGGGCACACTGCGTCCACCGATGCGGTCAAAGTGCAGCTCAGAGCAGGGACCACATGGTCCAGTTTCGCCCATCTCCCAGAAATTATCCTTCATGCTGCCGGGCAGAATGTGCTCCGGTTTCAGGCCCAAGTCCAGCCACATTTGCTTGCACTCCAGATCGGGTTCCAGGCCACTGGCTGCATCGCCGCCAAAGTATGTGACATACAGGCGATCCTTGGGCAAGTGAAGCTGCTCCGTGAGGAATTGCCATGCCCAGCTGCAAATCTCCTTCTTGAAGTAATCGCCAAACGACCAATTGCCCAACATTTCAAAGAACGTGTGATGATACACATCCTTGCCCACATCATCCAGGTCGTTGTGCTTGCCGCCAGCACGGATGCACTTCTGGGTGTTGACCACACGCACCCACTTGGACATTTCGCTGTTGGGATCGGCGGTGCCCAGGAAGATGGGCTTGAACTGATTCATGCCGGCGTTGGCAAACAACAGAGTCGGATCATCCAGTGGAATTGTGCTGGACGAGTGCACATAAATGTGCTTCTGGCTCTTGAAGAAGTTCAGGTAGGCATCGCGCACTTCCTTTCCGGTGAGGAACTTCATGATGATCTCGTCTGCAGGTGAGAAAATACAGGTTAGTTTTGCCAGTTGCCACGCGACAGAATTTCGCCATTAATGCAATTGACACACAGTATGTCAAGTAATTGTTTTCACACAGCAACAAATAAAAATATATATTTTTGTTTTCTTAAAAAGTTCAACCCATTTTTTTTTTTTAGCAATTATCCTTTTTTTTATATATATTTATGTAATGTGTTTTTTTTTTTTCTTTGTCACAACAATTATTTGGCATACCATAGGAGTCTATGCGGTAGTACCTTACCGACAGAAATCAATGCAGCAAGACGTGACCAACTTCGTGCTAAGCTTTTGTGAAAGTGGTGCCGAAATTCACAGTCAACCGTGATATAAATACACAAATTCAAACTGATTGGGATTTCACAAAGTTGATTATTTTTCTATATCGCTACCAATACAATTGAAGCTGTATTTATGATAGTTGTATATTACTCACGTTTCTAAGAATTTAATTCCTAGTGCAAAATAATTTCGTCAACCGCAGCAACGTGTAACGTGAACAGTTTTTAATGCCGCAAGTTCAGTTTTGAACTAGTTCGACTCAGACTGGTTTTCAGTGAAACCAAATATTTCCCGAAAAAAAAACGACAATACGGAAAAACAGGGGAAAAAAGCTTGAAAATTTAAAGAAACGAGAGAAAAACATTAGTGGGATTCCTGAAAGCGTTTTATATTTGGTGTAGATTTCGCAGTCAGCTGTTCGCAGCTGCTCCATACAAAATTTTCAGAGTGCCCAAAGCAAATCAGGGAAATGTGGTCTTACTAATTAAATTCAGCTCTGAGACTGATTTCGTTTTCATTTTGATTTGGTTTCAAACAGCTGTGTGACAGTTGGTGCTTGTTTACATTGGAAATCTGCGAATATTCAATACAAAAATTTTCAATGAGCAAAGTTTCTTTAATACGTTTAAAAATTTCCTTTTCTGACATTTTGTGCAATTACGCACTTTTTTTTGTATACTTTTTAGTTTTCAATCAGTTGTTCGCCCAGGCTGTTCACGAAATCTAAAAGTAATCAGTGTGCAAAACTGGTCGTTCCGTCAACTGATTTAGATTTATTTAAAAATAATCTAAGCCAAGTCTAAAACGCTTTCAGGAATCCCATTAATATGAATATATATTTACATAATGGTCAATATAGAATTTAACGCGTCTATTTATAGACGATTGCTCAATTTAGTTTTTACCAAATTAACTTGGTTAAAAACCCTTTCTATTACTGCATTCGACCATGGCAAAGATAGACGAGTCAGAGCGAACAGTCACCTGTTTCTGACAAAGAGTTATTGCCTGCAGTATCGATATTTGTTTGTTGCTGACCAAAATTTTAACGTATTTTCAACATTCTCCCATATATCGTTTTCATTTAAAAAAAATTCAAAAAATGGCAGTATAGAATCCTTTTTGGATTCAATTTAATTGAATCTAAAAAACAAGCCAGATTTTCGGATAGAATACTTCCCGGCTGAAGCAGTTAAAAACCAGAAAAATCTGTCCGAAAAAGGCCAAATTGGCATCACTAGTTTTGAGTACTTTTGCTTCATCGATACTTTTAACGCTGGCGGGAAAGTATAAAAATTGTATTACTGTATGTATATATACTTAAAACAATATAACAATTCATTTAATTTAAAAGTCAATTCTCTGTGGCATGTGTTGTTCTTCAAGTTGATGCTCAATTTCCTTCATACGCAGCATTATGCTAAAGTTCTGCTTCTCCTCCTTGCCAGTCAGATACATTGTGATAAAAGCTTGTATGGCAATTATTGTACCGAGAGCGGGCACAATTGGGCGAGTGAATTTTCTGTATAGCTTGAGCACCTCCATTGGATTCTCTGTTATTGATGGCAGCCGGTAGGTGAAGCATCTCGTGGCGAACATAAATGCAGCAAATGGGGCCAATATCGTGGGATAAACGACGCCCATTGCAGCTTGGAAGGCGGCACTACGTACTTGGGTGCAGACCGGGCATTCGGACAATGGTTTCAGGAGGATTGGCCGCTGTATGAAGAACTTGTGACTCAACATTGTGAATATCGCGGGCACAGCAACAATTGGCAAATAGCTGGAGAAGCGACCATGGCTTCCAAGGCGTAATCGTGTGCGGTAATGATTATTAACGTAGGCACCCGTAGCGGCTGCCATTGCACTCAGAATTCCAGGCGCATAACGCAGGGACCAACTAATTGGACACAAAAAGGAAAATAAATGGTTAGATAAGCAGTGTAAAGTGTGTACAATGAACATACACTTCTCCAATCTTGTCCCAGGCTGTTATTATCTTCCATTGATATCTCAGCGCCTGGTCCTCTGTTATCAGCACTGCATCCTTCGGCAGTTGATCAGGTTTGGCACGCGATAATGCCATTTTTTAATTAATAAAATAAATTAAAAGCCGCATTAACTGCTCTAGTTAATTAGAGTTGTCTATTTGTTCAGAACATGATCAAATGAACGAATCATTAAAATAAAGGAATGAACTTATTCAGTTCTTTGTAAAATATAGGATTCATTTGGTTTAGTTGGACTGACTAAAATTCAAATTTCTTTAATTTTGCATACAATAATTAGTATTAGTTTAATCTAAAATTGATATACAAATTTATTTTTATTAACTCATTAATAGTACTCATTTTTAATTTCATTATTATTTTTAATTTTAATTTTGCATAAGCTTACAGAATGAACTAATATATTATCGATATATCGATACAAAACTTCGATATCATTAGTGTTTCTTCGCTGCCAGCCCTGGTAATATTTTCGTGGTCGCGTCGCGTCGATAAAAAATAATCTGGCGCAAAGGAAAAAACGTAAATAAACAATTGTTTAGTATTTATAATTATTATTGAATAGTGAAAGCTGTTAAAGAAGCCAGCAGTTGATAAAAAAACATGATGGCGCGCCGCGGGGGAAAGCGCATACGTATGGATGATCCGCCTCCGGCACCAGAATACGATGAATTGCACAGGTAAAAATGAAAGCAATCACAATTATATATTCGCATTTAATAAATGAAAAAACTGTTGCAACAGCGATGCATTAAATGAAAGCGCATCTGATGCGGACAGTCCCACCAAACGGATGACGAGACTGCGAGCTCGTGGTGGCGTTCGTGACAAGCCGCCCATAATCGACGACGATGAGGATGAATTCTTTGCTCCCGTTTCGCGCAAGAGGAAGACGCCACAGACGCGCAAGCCAGCAGCAGAGCGCAAGGAAAGGATTGAGCGACCACGCAAGGAGCCGGTGGAGAAGGCACACCACGAACGCATCGATAATGAGCGGGAAATCACCACAGATGAGAACAGTTTGTACTACATTGTCCGGCACTCCAAGAATCCCATTGCGGTAGGCAAATTTGTTTATAATTTGCATTTTCAATTGACTTGAATTTGTTCCATATTCGTAGAGCATTGTGGACCAATGGATTGAGCAGTACAAGGCAAATAGGGAGACGGCACTCGTCGCTTTGATGCAGTTCTTCATAAATGCCAGCGGCTGCAAGGGTAAAATATCCGAGGATATACAATATCCGGTGGATCACACGGCCATCATTCGCCGCATGACTGAGGAATTTGACGAGGCAAGCAACCCACATGAAGTAATTAACAAAATCCGACTTAACTCTTTTTTTTATTTGACTTATTTTAGGAAAGCGGAGAGTATCCATTAATTATGACTGGCACACAGTGGAAGAAATTCAAAAATAACTTTTGTGATTTTGTGCAAACGCTGGTCAAGCAATGCCAGTATTCCATTATTTATGATCAGTTTTTAATGGACAATGTGATTTCGCTGCTAACCGGATTGTCCGACTCTCAAGTGCGCGCCTTTCGTCACACTGCCACATTGGCAGCCATGAAATTGATGACTGCTCTGGTGGATGTTGCGCTCCTCGTCTCGAATAATTTCGAAAACGCAGCTAAACAATTTGAAGCTGAACGTGTCAAGGTAAGACTAGTGGAAGGTGTTACAGGCGAGCATACTCGACTGTCGGAGACCCTGGATTAATAACCCAATCAATTTTTTAGTCTCGCGATCGTCGCGCTTCAGATCGCTTGGACTCCTTGATGACAAAACGCTCGGAGCTGGAGGAGAATATGGATGAGATAAAGAGCATGTTGACCTACATGTTCAAATCGGTCTTTGTGCATCGTTACAGAGACACATTGCCGGATATAAGAGCCATTTGCATGGCTGAAATTGGTATCTGGATGGAGAATTATCCACAGAATTTCCTAGATGATTCGTATCTCAAATACATTGGCTGGACGTTGCACGATAAAATTGGTGAGGTGCGTCTGCGTTGTCTACAATCTTTGTTGCCGCTCTACGACAAGGAGGAGCTCAAAGGCAAACTCGAGCTGTTCACATCCAAGTTCAAGGACAGAATTGTGGCCATGACGCTGGACAAGGAGTTTGAGGTATCCGTGCACGCAGTCAAGCTAGTTATCAGCATATTAAAGTAAGTTTCAAGTATAACGAATAAGAATTTGAACTAATGTATTGTGTTTTAGAATACATCCGGAGATTTTGGCTGATAAAGATTGTGAAATCGTTTATGAGTTGGTTTATTCATCTCACCGAGGAGTTGCACAGGCCGCAGCAGAGTTTCTCAATGTGCGATTATTCCATTTAACCGCCGACATGGAGGAAACAAAGACGAAGCGTGGCAAATTGCGTTTACCCAACACACCGTTGATACGGGACCTGGTGCAATTCTTTATTGAATCGGAGCTGCACGAACATGGCGCCTATTTGGTGGACTCGTTCATCGATAGCAATGAAATGGTGCGCGATTGGGAATGTATGACAGATCTGTTGCTGGAGGAGCCCGGTCCCAATGAGGAGGTCCTTGACAATAAGCAAGAGTCTACGCTCATTGAGATCATGGTGAGCAGCGTCAAGCAATCAGCATCTGGTGAAGTGCCCGTTGGACGTGCCAGCAATCGCAAGTTCACACTAAGCTCGAAGGAACTAAAGGCCATACAGGACGAAAAGGTCAAGCTGACGGAGCATTTCATTGTAACTCTGCCGGCTTTGTTGGAAAAGTACCAGGCGGACAGCGAGAAATTGGCAAATCTATTGGCAGTGCCACAATACTTTGATCTCAATCTGTACACGACGAATCGACAGGAGGGCAATCTGCAAGCGCTGCTCGACAAGATCAGCCAGGTAATGTGTATGCACACAGGACGCGATGTGCTCGAGACCTGTGCCAAGACTTTGGAGTGCCTCTGCGCCGAGGGCAGCGCCACTTACACACGCTGCAACATTGCGCGCTCCAACATCATCGAGAGTGCGGTCAACAAGTACAAGGATACCATTGTCGAGTGGCGTAATTTGATTCTAGGTGAGCTACAATCATTGGGGGGTTTGTCATGCGGCATCTTTGATAATATATTAATTTCTTATTTTATTTATTTAAATTACAAGTATTACATTTTAAAATAAGAACAAATAATTTTTATTAAGGATTAATAGTATTGTAATTTTAAAGTCACTTAATTTATATATTTCGATTCCTAGTGTCAATCATTGACTTTAAAATAAGATTAAACAATTTACAATTATTAAAAAGCTGGAAATAGTAACAAATTATAATAATTTAAGCTTTAGTTTTCAGTTGTAAGGTTAATTTTCATTTTAGTTTACAATTTTAATTTTCTATAATCTATTACGATGCATGAATTATTACTTTTAATATTTTTAATTAATTTAATTTATTTTGTTTATGTTCAAGTTTTATATATTTTATTTTCATATTTATCTTATTGCAGTTTTTTTTATATAAAGCTCTCTAAGTAAGCCATAGGTTTTTCCATTTGTCCTTGCAATATGATCACTCCACTTTAAGGTTTTATTAAAATGCATGGGAACTTATACTTTCTTTACAGGCGAAGAGACACCAAATGAGGATGATATTTATAACATAACCATAACGCTGAAAGTGCTGTCTATACTTTATTCATCGCACAATCTGAATCCCTGGGATCTATTTAAATCCTTGTTCCGTGATGTGGAGGAGGCACAGTGCAAGGACAACGTTGAACGTTGTCTGCCGAACGAGGCATTGGCTTATTGCATTGAGGCTTGTTACTTCTCGATCAGCTGGGGTCTCTACTACGTCGAGAACGATTGCGAAGCTCTCAATGTGGCTGCAGTTGTTGCCGAGCTGCGCAGCAATTTGGATAGCTTCATGTCCGCCTGCTTTGAGCTAACACGCGATGGACCCACTGTGCAAATCCAAGAGGCTGTATGTAGAGAGCACCATCTTTTAAGATTATGCAATGATATTAAAGTTTAATTTTCTTATTTGACAGGCATATCAGTCCATTTGCGATCTACTTATAATCTACTCGGATCAATTGGCGCGCAGCGAGAGCGAACATATACGCAGCTTGGAGTACAAGTCGCGCATGGACGAGCATCTCATTCTAGACAATTTTGTGCAGCACTATGTGTTCTCACTGAAGCAGGTTGTGGCCCAGGACGAAACCCGAATCGAGGAGTTGCACAAGAAGCGCAACTTCCTTGCCTGCTACTGCAAGCTCGTGGTCTACAACATAATTCCCACCATGCGAGCGGCGAGCATTTTCAAATACTATGTCAAGGTATAAAACTAATATATAGATTCTGTATACGAATGTCGCCAAATATTACTCAAAATACGAAAATTCGAAAAAAAGACTAGGAGTCCAAAATTGGGAATCAAATAATTAGGAAGCCAAAATTAGGAATACAGTTATTAGGAATCCAAAATTAGGAAGACAAAAATTGGGAAAACCCAAAATATAGAAATTTATGTGGCAGCCCTCTATCTTATATACCTTTCCTAATTTATTTTTAACAAACCCCACTACCGTACAGAGCTAATTGAATAATCAATAATGTATATAACTATTCGAAAGAATTTAACCAATGACAGGAAAACCCAAGATACATTTCCCAATTTTTTTTCTAATATTTGTACTCCGAATATTTTTCTTAGTTGAAATTCCTAATTTTTTATTCCTAATATTTTCTTCCCATCTTCGGATTCCTAATTTTATTCTTGGATTTTTTCTGTTGTTAAAATTCCTTAAAAAAATTTCGGATTCGAATGAGTTACCAAACTTTAAATTAGCCATAAGTATTTTTAATTTATCAATATTTCTTATTTTTGCAGTGCTATAACGAGTACGGTGACATTATTAAGGCCACGTTGGGCAAGGCGCGTGAGATTAACAAAGTCAACTTTGCCATGACGCTTTTGCTGAGTCTGATAACCGTATTTAAGAGTTTGATGGAACAGAACGACGATGGTCCAGTGTCAAAGAGCTCCCAGGAGTTTATCGATCTGAAGGAGTTGGCAAAGCGCTTTTCACTCACTTTTGGCTTTGATGCACTGAAGAATCGTGACTCGATTGCGGCCATACATCGTGGTGGCATATACTTTGCTGCCAACAAACAGCCCGACGATCCAGTGCGAGCTCCGACTCGTCTGCTCTTCCTTGAGGTGCTCAATGAGTTCAACTACAAGCTGCTTAAACAGGACAAAAAGGTGATTATGGCATTCCTGGACAAGGTCATTCCACCGGGCATGCCTTCAAGTCGTGCCGAGGAATGGCAGCCGCTGGTCCTCTATCGCAACTCCTTGCTGCACGGTGAAACCGACCAGGCGCCGGTGGCCACACGTCGGGCATACACTCGCAAGCGCAGAGATCATGGTAATTAATGGGCAATTTTTATCTGTTTTTAACAAGTTAATTCTCAACATTTGTTTCTTTATTTAGATGAAGATGACGAGGAGGAGGAAGACGATGAGGAACACAATGATCCCGATTACAGAGGCTAAGGCTTCTCTATGCAATTAAATATCAGTGTAAAATATAATCCATTCAATTAGGTTTAAGAATAAAGTCTAGTTGTGAAAGTGAACTCTACATTGTATTTAACATGAACCTTGATTTAAAATATATAAAGTTTTATAATCAACTAGGGGGCTCCGCCCCCTGCTCGCTTCGCTCGCCAACCCCCGCTCGCTTCGCTCGCAAAATTGAAAAGATTTTCTTTTGTTGTCCGGTTTAACAAATTAATACTGCTCGCTTCGCTCGCCAACCCCTAGCTCGCTGCGCTTGCAAAATTAAAAAGAACATCTTAAGTAGTCCGGTTTAACAAATTTATATAATACTAGGGGGCTCCGCCCCTGCTCGCTTCGCTCGCCAACCCCCGCTCGCTTCGCTCGCAAAATTGAAAAGATTTTCTTTTGTTGTCCGGTTTAACAAATTAATACTGCTCGCTTCGCTCGCCAACCCCTAGCTCGCTGCGCTTGCAAAATTAAAAAGAACATCTTAAGTAGTCCGGTTTAACAAATTTATATAATATAGAATTTTTTGACGAAAAACGCAAATATTTAACTTTAGTGTTTTAATGTTTTTAACCGGTAATTGGACTTAGGTTAAAGACCGATTTATCGATTCAGCTTGATAAATCCAAATTTAGCGGGAAAAGGCTAAATTTGGCGGGAAAAAGCTAAATTTGGCGGAAAAAAGCTAAATTTGGGGAAAATGTCAAAATTTAGCAAGAAGAGCTAATCTATGAGTTTTGTTAGGATATCTCATACAACAACAGAATTTTTGGTTCTAAAAAAGTAATTTGCATCCGATTGTTCCTATGGCAGCTATATGATATAGTCATCCGACTTTGACCAAATTTGGTCAGGATGTAAGAAACAGTCCCAAACATACAATCTGTGAGTTTGGTAGAGATATCTTAAGAAACGAAAAAGTTTTTCATACTAAAGGTTATTTTGCATCCGATTGTTCCAATGGCAGCTATATGATATAGTCATCCGACTTTGACCAAATTTGGTCAGGATGTAAGAGGCAGTCCCAAGCATACACTCTGTGAGTTTGGTTGAGATATCTTAAGAAACAAAAAAGTTTTTCATACTAAAGGTTATTTTGCATCCGATTGTTCCTATGGCAGCTATATGATATAGTAACCCGACTTTGACCAAATTTGTCCAGAATGTAAAGGACAGTCCAAAACATACAATCTGTGAGTTTGGTTCAGATATCTTGAGAAACAAAAAAGTTTTTCATACCAAAGGTTATTTTGCATCCGATTGTTCCTATGGCAGCTATATGATATAGTAACCCGACTTTGACCAAATTTGGCCAGAATGTAAAGGACAGTCCAAAACATACAATCTGTGAGTTTGGTTCAGATATCTTCAGAAACAAAAAAGTTTTTCATACTAAGCAATTCTGTGACCTTTGACCTTGATTTTGACCCCTTTACAGGTCGAATTTCGCAAAACGCCGTCTTATTGCACGATGAAATTATCTTACCTATGTTGTGTGAAAATTTCAGCTTTCTATCTTTTACCGTTTGGGCTCCACGTTGATTCTCAGTCAGTCAGTGAGTCAGTGAGTCAGTGAGTCAGTGAGTCAGTGAGTCAGTCAGTGAGTCAGTGAGTCAGGACAAAGAGTTTTATATATATAGATAGAATTTTTTGACGAAAAACGCAAATATTTAACTTTAGTGTTTTAATGTTTTTAACCGGTAATTGGACTTAGGTTAAAGACCGATTTATCGATTCAGCTTGATAAATCCAAATTTAGCGGGAAAAGGCTAAATTTGGCGGGAAAAAGCTAAATTTGGCGGAAAAAAGCTAAATTTGGGGAAAATGTCAAAATTTAGCAAGAAGAGCTAATCTATGAGTTTTGTTAGGATATCTCATACAACAACAGAATTTTTGGTTCTAAAAAAGTAATTTGCATCCGATTGTTCCTATGGCAGCTATATGATATAGTCATCCGACTTTGACCAAATTTGGTCAGGATGTAAGAAACAGTCCCAAACATACAATCTGTGAGTTTGGTAGAGATATCTTAAGAAACGAAAAAGTTTTTCATACTAAAGGTTATTTTGCATCCGATTGTTCCAATGGCAGCTATATGATATAGTCATCCGACTTTGACCAAATTTGGTCAGGATGTAAGAGGCAGTCCCAAGCATACACTCTGTGAGTTTGGTTGAGATATCTTAAGAAACAAAAAAGTTTTTCATACTAAAGGTTATTTTGCATCCGATTGTTCCTATGGCAGCTATATGATATAGTAACCCGACTTTGACCAAATTTGTCCAGAATGTAAAGGACAGTCCAAAACATACAATCTGTGAGTTTGGTTCAGATATCTTGAGAAACAAAAAAGTTTTTCATACCAAAGGTTATTTTGCATCCGATTGTTCCTATGGCAGCTATATGATATAGTAACCCGACTTTGACCAAATTTGGCCAGATGTAAGGACAGTCCAAAACATACAATCTTGAGTTTGGTTCAGATATCTTCAGAAACAAAAAAGTTTTTCATACTAAGCAATTCTGTGACCTTTGACCTTGATTTTGACCCCTTTACAGGTCGAATTTCGCAAAACGCCGTCTTATTGCACGATGAAATTATTTACCTTGTTGTGTGAAAATTTCAGCTTTCTATCTTTTACCGTTTGGGCTCCACGTTGATTCCAGTCAGTCAGTGAGTCAGTGAGTCAGTGAGTCAGTGAGTCAGTGAGTCAGTCAGTGAGTCAGTGAGTCAGGACAAAGAGTTTTTATTATAGATAGAATTTTTTGACGAAAAACGCAAATATTTAACTTTAGTGTTTTAATGTTTTTAACCGGTTTGGACTTAGGTTAAAGACCGATTTATCGATTCAGCTTGATAAATCCAATTTAGCGGGAAAAGGCTAATTTGGCGGGAAAAAGCTTTTGGCGGAAAAAAGCTAATTTGGGGAAAATGTCAAATTTAGCAAGAAGAGCTAATCTATGAGTTTTGTTAGGATATCTCATACAACAACAGAATTTTTGGTTCTAAAAAAGTAATTTGCATCCGATTGTTCCTTGGCAGCTTATGATTAGTCATCCGACTTTGACCAAATTTGGTCAGGATGTAAGAAACAGTCCCAAACATACAATCTTGAGTTTGGTAGAGATATCTTAAGAAACGAAAAAGTTTTTCATACTAAAGGTTATTTTGCATCCGATTGTTCCAATGGCAGCTTATGATTAGTCATCCGACTTTGACCAAATTTGGTCAGGATGTAAGAGGCAGTCCCAAGCATACACTCTGTGAGTTTGGTTGAGTATCTTAAGAAACAAAAAAGTTTTTCATACTAAAGGTTATTTTGCATCCGATTGTTCCTTGGCAGCTATATGATTAGTAACCCGACTTGACCAAATTTGTCCAGAATGTAAGGACAGTCCAAAACTACAATCTTGAGTTTGGTTCAGATATCTTGAGAAACAAAAAAGTTTTTCATACCAAAGGTTATTTTGCATCCGATTGTTCCTATGGCAGCTATAGATATAGTAACCCGACTTTGACCAATTTGGCCAGAATGTAAGGACAGTCCAAAACTACAATCTTGAGTTTGGTTCAGATTCTTCAGAAACAAAAAAGTTTTTCATATAAGCAATTCTGTGACCTTTGACCTTGATTTTGACCCCTTTACAGGTCGAATTTGCAAAACGCCGTCTTTTGCACGATGAATTATTTACCTATTTGTGTGAAAATTTCAGCTTTCTATCTTTTACCGTTTGGGCCCACGTTGATCGGGGGCGGAGGAGGGAGTCAGTAGTGAGTCAGTGAGTCAGGACAAAGAGTTTTTATATATAGATAGAATTTTTTGACGAAAAACGCAATTTTAACTTTAGTGTTTTATGTTTTTAACCGGTTTGGACTTAGGTTAAAGACCGATTTATCGATTCAGCTGATAATCCAATTTAGCGGGAAAAGGCTAATTTGGCGGGAAAGCTAATTGGCGGAAAAAGCTAATTTGGGGAAATGTCAATTTAGCAAGAAGAGCTAATCTTGAGTTTTGTTAGGAATTTACAACAACAGAATTTTTGGTTTAAAAGTATTTGCATCCGATTGTTCCTATGGCAGCTATTGATTAGTCATCCGACTTGACCAAATTGGTCAGGTGTAGAAACAGTCCCAAACATACATCTTGAGTTTGGTAGAGATATCTTAAGAAACGAAAAAGTTTTTCATATAAAGGTTATTTGCATCCGATTGTTCCAATGGCAGCTTTGTTAGTATCCGACTTTGACCAAATTGGTCAGGTGTAAGAGGCAGTCCCAAGCATACACTCTTGAGTTTGGTTGAGATATCTTAAGAAACAAAAAAGTTTTTCATACTAAAGGTTATTTTGCATCCGATTGTTCCTATGGCAGCTTATGATTGTAACCCGACTTGACCAAATTGTCCAGATGTAAGGAAGTCAAAACTACATCTTGAGTTTGGTTCAGTATCTTGAGAAACAAAAAGTTTTTCATACCAAAGGTTATTTTGCATCCGATTGTTCCTATGGAGTATATGATTAGTAACCCGACTTTGACCAATTTGGCCAGAATGTAAAGGACAGTCCAAAACTACATCTTGAGTTTGGTTCAGATATCTCAGAAACAAAAAGTTTTTCATTAAGCAATTCTGTGACCTTTGACCTTGTTTTGACCCCTTTACAGGTCGATTTCGCAAACGCCGTTTTTGCACGTGAAATTTTTACCTTTTGTGTGAATTTCAGCTTTCTTCTTTTACCGTTGGGCTCCACGTGATCAGGGAGTAGGAGAGTGAGTAGTGAGTAGTGAGTAGTGAGTCAGTCAGTGAGTCAGTGAGTCAGGACAAAGAGTTTTATATATATAGATAAGATTACTGTAGTTTTATAATTAGTTAACCTTCAGGTTCCACGGATAACTCAAATCCTAGTTAACTTAATTAAAAAACAGTAAGTTAAATACGGAACTTGTCTTTTTTTGAAGCTAGAATTTTGAAAATTTCACTCGAATTTTTGTTAAATTTTTTTTGTTTGAATTTTAAGTTTTTTCGAATTTTTTACTAAACTTCACGACGGGAAGTCTCATGCATCAAACCAATTTTGAAATGAAACTAATTATTTTAGAAAATTTTAAATTTTGTTGGTTTTTTGAATTTGTACTTAAAAATTTTTAATTAATTTTTTGAAAATAATTTTATTGAAGAAATGAAAATATTTTTGAAGAAATTAAAATATTTTTGAGAGCTGTGGATAATCGATGTTTTCTGTGAAATCGATGGACGTTTACATAAATGTTATTCCGCTGTTAAAAATAACAGCAGTACATTGAACAGTGCTGTAAAACGGAAAAAGTGTCATTTAGTTGACATTTGTATGAAAAAGATTGATAGCTAAATTTATTTTGAATAAAAAAATGCCGCCCAAGCGAAAAGCGCAATTGCACTTTAATACAAAAACTCAGATACCCAATCGCGTGCAGCGAACAAATGTTACAAGTGCAGCGCCAAAAGTTTGCGTCAAATCCAATCATGGCTCGGAGTTGGAGAATAGCATTCCCGATCAAATGCCGCCGCTGGTTCCAATTCCCGCTTCGTTCAATCAGTTTGCCGTGCCGCAATTCAATACAACTGTACGCCAGCATGGAGAAGCTGCCGCATTGCAGAATATGCGCGTTGCAGTTGGCCCTGATCTCACGCCCCGTTCCAAGGCGGCCATAGCACCAAATGTAACAACCAGTATTATAAGCTAGTAAAATACTTATAATAAACATTAAATTTTAGGTTACCAAAAAGATGAACTTTGCGCCAAATGTTGCAGTATTCAAAGATCTGACGCCACTAAACGTGAACGACTCATTGCTTGAAACCAAAGCTGGTTCATCTAAATCCAAGGAGTCTGTCAAAAAGTACAATCCAAAGGAGCCACAACTGGAGGACTTTCTGGAAAAGATCGATCATTATCGTCTTATAACGCCGGAGCCAGAACTACAGCTTGACTTTCCACGCGAAGATTTTGATTTTCTAAGTGCTTATAAAAAAGTCTATGGTTATGAATAACATCTAATGCGTATTTTTATTTAAATTATACATTTTGTCGCATGCAAAATAAATGTGAATGGGATGTATTGTCGTTCCTTATAAGTTTAGCCAATAAAGTTCATGACGACCAAATGTAGAATTACATGGGCGAATATAAAGTCGGCGAATCCACGTTCCGGTGAGATGCCCGCAAATACCGCCTTGTTCTGTGGATTTGCCTGGAGGCGCAGACAAACGGCCAGAACGAAGCAGCTCACAGTGCTAATGAAGCCCGACAGAAACGAGTTGAAGGGAAATGTGCCCACAAGGCAGCAGTAAACAAACTGTATAATGCCGGTCAGCAGAATGTAGCCCAAGTAGATATCCACCATCTTGAGCTTCTTCGGTGTGTTCTGCACATAGTCATTGTAGAATTTGGAGACGACGCCACCGATTTCAACCATTTTTTCGATCAATAATATTGTTTCTTTTACTGAATTTAGTTTTAAAATTGTATTTTGTTATTTATTGTACCGCAGACACGTCACTTAATACATATGGCTGGAACACAGGGTTGCAACTTGCAAGGTGTGAAATATCTCAATTTCTGCATTTACCAACACTTTTTGTGAATAGCCAGTGAATGACTAAGCAGGAGGAAGAAGAAGACCAGTAAATTGGTTTTGTTTTGATTGTGGGTCTCGTCGTCGTCAATTCTGTTTAAAAGGTATTATTATCAATATAACGAACTGAATTAAAATAGTACTGCAATGTATCAAGTACCAAAAGTGTTTTAATCAAATGACGCAAACACAACATTGAGTGCCTAAAACATCTGTCTTTGTTTTGCATATTGTGCAATAATAAACTCATCACAATTACGAACAATTGTTGTTACACTTTTGTTGATCAAAAATATATTAATTGCAAAGCTGTTAACTGGGTCTAATCGGTTATCCTAAACCACCAATGTGTTTGTTCAACAGGAATTGATAAAAATTATACGTTTGCGTCGACGTCGACGTCGTGACCTTGTGGCTTTGTGGACCTTTCATTGTCAGTGTCAGCAGAAAGTATCAAAAAATCAATGGAAGACTTGACGCCATTGACAGACCTTCAACAGGTATTTAAAAACATAAAAGAAAGCAACGCATTTTCCATCTTTTGTTAATTTCTATATGTTTTCTTACAGTTTTAGTTCAAAGATTTTACTTTTCTTGACTATTCGAAGCCAACAACAACACTGCCCGCATACTTTATTTAATTCCACAAAAAAATATACATTATCTACAGTCTTTTGTGCTTTTGTAAGTGATGAATTTAATTTTATTGGAAGCATGTTGAATTTAATTTTGTATATTCGTTTTAAGTCTGCTTGGGAATATACATAACTATAAAAGGTCATTGGTTTTTTATCAGGGATCGCAAATAAGCGTTATGAGAAATTGGATAAACTTTTATTTTCAATTTTTATTTTAAAAGTTATAGAATAAAATTAATTTTTAATTTTTATTTAAAAATTATAAGTAAAAGTTATTGTTGCAATTGAAAATAAAAGTTATTTTTCAATTTTTTAAAAGAAGAATAATTTTTGTTTTACATTTTTTTATCATATCGTACAATAACTTTTTTGAAGTATCTCATTAAACTATCAGTAATGGTTGACAACAAAAATATATTGCTTTAAAATCTGCTAGGCAATATAAAAGATAGTCGCTCGCACGGGCGTTGCTTTTATCATATCACACAAGATCTTTTAGGAATTATCTCTTATAAGTGTCCTCAATAGATTAAAATTGTAGTTTTAAATGAATACTATATAACTCTAAAAATTTAGATACCACCACGTCTTGTGGGATCCGTATCTGTATTTGATTAGTTCGCATAATTTTCATTAATGCTAAAATACATAAATATCATACAATTAAAAACTTCAGAGTTCATGTTTACAAAAATAATAAAAACTATTGAAGAATTACCGGAAATGAGGTGATTTAATAATGCATTTGAAATTGAATCAACATTATAAATATAATCGATGGTTGTGTAAATATTTATGTACAATATTGTGGGCGTTAACTAAGTGTGATATTCATTTATTTGGCAATTTATAGCATGATTTTAGAGCGTACATTTATATACATACATTAATATGTGTAATAAGTACATATGTATGTTCAAATTCATGGGTGTTATCGCTTGTGACTTGTTTTTGTGTCTGAGCTTCTGGTATAGCTACATACTGAGTCACTGGACTCCTCGATTTGATATCGAATGAATGAATGAATAATGCGCACATATGTATGTATATGAGAGCCTGAATTGAGATGTTATGAACTCGATCTTACAACTCGAAGTAGTCCAAGTCCAAGGCTTATCCATATCAGTGGCAGACATAAATTTTCCACTACTCCTCTTATCATTATCCGAGTCCGTTGTTCCACTTGCAAGTTCTCTCTTCAAACTGAGTCAGCGGAAAATTTGCCAGACACAAAAGCGGCTCTGCATGGTTTTGTTTTTTCAGTGTGACTTCAGCTAGCGAGTCGAGCACATCATTTACACACACACACACACACACACACACACACACACACCTCGCTCATACATACTCAACACACAGATTAAAAGAGATCATCATCAATCATTGGTATATTTGACCGATCTTACAGCTCGCCGATTCCGCGAAGCGCAAACCGAAGATGTCCGAACGTCAACCGTTGTTGCTGCAAGGCGATGCCTCCGGCAACGGATTAATCCGGCCACCTGTCCGCAGCTCACCGCCGGACAGTACGCTGGTCAATGTGCACAGCGAGGACAGCATCGCAGGTAAGCAAAACAATTTGATCTTCTTATGCTGAGATGACATCTGCTTAAAGTGACGTTACAATTTATGATTAATCGCCAGTTTAGTTACTTGAAGTAGTAAGAAGTTGTATAAACTAAAATTTTCCATAATTTAGTTACATCTTTTTAAGTTTTTAATTTATTACATTAATTATTAGGTCTTCGTAACGAATTTAATAAGAAAACAGTAATATAGAGAAATTCAATTTATATGCTTTTATTTGTGAATAAATAAAATTGAGCGAACACGAATGACAATTTCATAATCATTGATTATTAATCAATTACTATTTTATTTTAATATTTATTATTCTATAATCTTGTTATTATCCACTTTTTATAAACATGGAATATTAGTCGCATTGTATCGCGTGCTTCGTACAATAAAGCTTTGAAAGTAAAAACATGTTTACATTTCAACTATTAATAGAAATCAGTCAGTGGAGAGCAACAATGTTATACATCAGTCTATAAGTAATTGCTTTTAAGTATCAATTAGCATCTCGCTGATTTTTGCATTTTTCCATCACTTCAATTATAAGCGCTAAAAGCGTCTTAAGATATTTCTATATAATCAATCAAAATGAAAAACTGTGCTTTAATATAAAAACAATTTATCTTAATTTAACTTAGAATAAAAGAAGAACTGGTTACTTTAGTTTTGGTTAGTTTTGCAGGAGTTCTGTACTCTCAATTATCTCTAAGATTCGTTTCTTTTTAGAGCAGGATTAATTTAATTAATTGTAGTTGGATTAATTAAATGTTTGTCACTTTAAGTAAATGTCATGATAGCATAACAAGAGTACGTACTGAATAATTTGCTAACACAGTGCACGCCGCAGCCCCTGGAGATGATGATGAGCAGAGTTCTCAGGCTGGCGATGAGAATCTCAAATCGAGCTACAATCCCACACATCATCGCACACTGGAGCATCCCACATCGAACTTTGATACATTGGTGCATCTGCTGAAGGGCAACATTGGCACGGGCATTCTGGCCATGCCGGAAGCCTTTAAGAACGCCGGCCTCTATGTCGGTCTCTTTGGCACACTGCTGATGGGCGCCATTTGCACACACTGCATGCACATGTTGGTCAACTGCTCCCACGAGCTGTGCCGACGATTGCAGCAGCCATCGCTGAACTTCTCGGAGGTGGCATTCTGTAGTTTTGAGACGGGACCTTTGGGATTGCGACACTATTCGCATTTGGCCAGACGTGTTGTCACCACATTCCTGTTCATCACACAGATCGGTTTCTGTTGCGTTTACTTTCTGTTTGTCGCACTTAACGTGAAGGATGTGATGGATCATTATTTTATAATGGATGTACGCATCTATCTGCTGTTAATGCTATTGCCCATGGTCCTCCTCAATCTGGTGCGCAATCTCAAGTACCTGACGCCCGTCTCTCTCATTGCCGCATTCCTGACCGTTGCCGGTTTGGCCATCAGCTTCTCCTACATGCTACACGATTTGCCCGATGTGCACACTGTGAAGCCCGTGGCAACTTGGGCCACACTTCCTCTTTACTTTGGCACTGCGATCTATGCGTTTGAGGGCATTGGCGTTGTCTTGCCGCTGGAGAATCAAATGCGCACTCCCGAGGACTTTGGCGGCACCACAGGCGTCCTCAATACGGGCATGGTGATTGTGGCCTGTCTCTACACATCCGTGGGATTCTTTGGCTATCTCAAGTACGGCGAGAGTGTCAAGGGGAGCATCACACTCAACTTGCCACAGGGCGAAATGTGAGTATCAATTGAAATACAGTTGCGGACAAAGAAAACCGGACACCATAAAAAAAACGGTTTTTGGAGTTTTCTTTTAAGGTGTAGGTATAGGAAAAACGTACGAACCTTTCCTTAACCCATTAAGTACCCATTGAAAATTTTAAATTTTTGTAAAAGTCCACTATTAAACATTTTTTCCTCGGTCTCAAACAAAAAATGCTTGGATGCAAAAAAATTCTTCAAAAAATTCTAATAGTGACTGGAAAAAAATGTTCAAAAATGTCTTCGCCAGTATTTTTTATAGTTTTATGAAAACTGCAAAAGGCACTTTTTCTTAATTTTCATACAAAAACTGTCTTTTTTGCAGTTTTCAAAACATTATAAAAAAAATGTTTGCAGTCTCTATATAGAATTGTTTGAAGAAATTTTTTGCATTCAAACATTTTTTGTTTGAGCCCGAGGAAAAATGTTTAAAAAGTAGACTTACAAAAATTCAAAATTTTCAATGGATACTTAATGGGTTATGGAAAGTTTTGTATCATTCAAACGGTTCCTAGGCCTCGTACGTTTTTCCTGTGTTCGAATAAATAAACACTTTGAAAAACTGCACAAACCACTCTTTTATGGTGTCCGGTCTTCTTTGTTCGCTACTGTATATGTGAGATTACAAGTATTAATAATAATAATATATTAATAATACATGTATAAGTCGAAGCTCTCATGTCTCTTTACTTATAAATCGAATTCTCTTCCTTTTCAGGCTTTCGCAGCTGGTACGCATCACCATGGCGGTGGCAATATTCCTCTCCTATACCCTGCAGTTCTATGTGCCCGTCAACATGGTGGAACCTTTTGTCTGCAGTCACTTCGATACAACACGTGCCAAGAATCTGGCATCCACTGTGCTCCGCACCGTGCTGGTCACATTTACCTGTAAGTGTCTCTCTAGTTACTCTCAAGCAATTCCAATCGGCATTAATCCTGTTCCTCTTTGTAGTTTTACTGGCCGCTGTTATACCCAATTTGGGATCTATTATTTCGCTGGTGGGCGCCGTTAGCAGCTCGGCCCTGGCTTTAATTGCGCCACCGATCATCGAGATCATAACATTTTATCATGTGGGCTATGGTCGCTATAACTGGATGCTGTGGAAGGATTTTCTCATTTTAATATTTGGACTTTGCGGTTTTGTTTTCGGCACTTGGGCGAGTCTGGCGCAAATTTTGAATCCCAGCTTGGACTAAGAGCAGCTGTAATGACTCCAATATTCAATGATTGTGTGCGAATTTACGTCGAAGGCTTTATGTAGATTTTACTACAAACTCTATCGATAAGTTTTTATAGTGTATTTGTTTAGATTTGATTGTTTGTTTATTTAGCAGGTGCTTCGATTTTATTTGGTTTAAATAGTTTTTATTTATTATACATTTTAGCACAATTCAGTACCAGACAATAATTAGCATTTTTAAGCTGCCTCAATAATTTGTTTATGTTTATAGCCCATGTTAAGTGAAAGATAGTTTAGTTTAATGTCAATCCCAAATAGTGTTTCTGTGTTAAAATGTACAATTTGTTTTTAATCGTGAATTGAGAATCGCACAATGCCAAAAAAGTGATTTCGCATAGTATTGATAAACAATTATTGTTTAGATTTGATTGCTGTTAGGGTGTTAGTTTTAGGTCAGGCGCAGCTCATTCCAAATGCCACGGCCAATTTCCCTAGATGGAATACAACTCGTTGTATTAAAGACATTAACTACACATATTAAATAGATATAATTGTTTTTCTGTGTGTATCTTTCGGATGACATTATTATACTCTATGTATACTCTATATATGTACACATCTACATTACATATACTGTGAAACATGCTGAGATCGAAAAGGAATCATGATATTAACTGGAAAATGCAGCTGCGCAAATTTCACAGGCTTATATATAAATAAGTACAGATAAAGTTAGTTATAGTACATATTTGCCAGAGATTTGCTTTTTTAATCTCTGTAAATTACGACTACAACAAATCCATGTAATTTCAATTCGATTTTGAAACCGTAACTAAAGACAATAATAAATTGAGTTAAAAGTTTGTAAAAGCCATTTATGTCGTAATCAATTCTATTATTTTTGATTTTAAAATGAACGGACCTGTGCCCCTTTTTGTTGACATCATCCGTAGGTTTCATTGATAGCAGACGCGTATCGCCTTCATTCATAATTCTCGGAATTAGGCGATTATTATCAAAACAAGCTCTCCAATTTAATAATGGCATTAAAGAAGCTCTCCAATTTGATAATGGCATTAAAGATTCTATATCAGTAAGTACAATAATCATTTTGAATATTTTTTTGAATGCTTTCTTTATCTATAGCTTAAAAATATTTAGTTTCACTCTAATCACAATTGATCGTTCATATACATATATGAAATTTCATAAAACTTAACAATTATTCCATTATTATTGTTCGAAATAGTTTAAAAAAATTATCTCAATCTAACTATGAATTTATATTATAATTTAAATAAAAATTTTATTGTGTTATACTCTCATAGTAATTATACTCATTTTATCCATTATTAAAATGGAAATCCAAATAATTTTTTAGGTGTATTTAAAAAATTCTGTTGATTGTGATGGCTTTTTTCTTCCAATTTTAAAATTACCAAAAAATGTTTGTTGGTTTTTTAATTTTAATTGGTATATATTAAATTAGTTTGATCATTGAAGCGAATAATTATTATTGAACATATTCATGTTAAAATGTATATATTGGTAATATATAAAGTGTTTAAGTTTAGTTGAAATCAAAATGCAAACAAGACTCATTGCTTTTGGATTCTTTTTAATTTGTATAACTTGCAAATTGAGCTACAATGTAAGTTTGGTGCAGTTTTTGTTGTTTCATAATTCAGAGTTTTTTTTTGACAGGAAGCGGTGGAATTCAAGTTTACAAATGCGGTCTGTGAAAGTTTCAATAAATCGTTTATTGTCATACATAAATGTCGATTGCGAGCAATCAATCGGAATAAGACGGTTTTCAATTTCAATGCAACAATGCTTTCTCCAAGTAGCAATATTTTAATTCAAGCTCAGTTCTTCAAAAAAGCAAATGGCTATAAGCCCTGGCTCTATAAATTGACTGTCGATGCTTGTCGATTTATGAGAAAGTCTTATAATCCAATTGTCAGAATTGTGTTTGATCTATTCAAAGAGTTCAGTAATATTAATCACACCTGCCCGTATGTGGTAAGCATCAAATGTACATATATCATTATCACTGTGTATTCTGAAATATTTTCTTATTACAGGGTCCTCAAATAGTTGAAGGATTTTATCTACGATATGAACTTGTACGTCTGCCCATTCCAACTGGCGACTATTTACTGGCATTGACTTGGTTATTTGATAAGAAGCCACAATCCATGACTAATTTTTATTTTGCGTTTAAAGAAGATTTATAACTAACTGAGTATAATATGAGTAACATTAAATAATAAACCAATTTAAAATATTAAAAAATGTATTTTTCAAATTGATTTTCAACTATTTTCTGCTGTGTTAAGGTGAAACAGCATTCTATGAAACAATGTGAATTTACGTGTAAGCGCTTATAATTCCCAAGTTGTTATTCGGCTGCAGTCGCATATAAAAGACGGGCGCTACTGGCGCATTGGTTGTGTTGTTTGGAAGGAGAGCAAGTTAGCACTCCCCTAGACAAGGATGGAACACACAAACGAATGGCGGGGCACAAGACGAAGCCATTCACAAGTTTTTTTGTTTTTTCTAAATTATATGGGAACATTTGATACACAGCCAAAGTATATTTAATTTTTAATATCCCAGTACACAGGAAAATTTTTGGTTTCATTACTCAGGCTAAGGGTTCAGTTGTGTAACTATGTCCTGTTTTGATTATTATGATAAACCGTCAAAATCGAATTAATATTAATAAATATTATTAAATATTAATCTTTAAAATTATAAGTTTTTTTTTCTATTATAAAAATTTTTGTTTTCTTTTGTGTTCATTTTGCAAATAATGGGTTGATATCAAATTAGTTTGATTGGTGAAGCGCATAATGATTATATGTAATAATTATATATTTGATTAAAGGTTAACCTTTCTGAAGTTTAGTGAAATCATCATGTAAGCTAGACTGATTGAATTTGCATTCTCTTATTTACGGGCGCCTACAAAACTGATGGATGATGGAAATTAGATTTACTTTTGATTTGACTGTTTAATTATTTTTTTAGGCAACATTTTAAGTTTACTTATGGCTTTCAAATGACTATAAATCAAGATATTTGCTTAATATTTTAAATACACTTAGATTATCACGATGTCTAAGAGTGCTGCAAATATCATTAAGATCGTATTATAAATGGAAAAGGTTTTCAATTGGCCATTAGCCGAGCATAGTTGGCAATTTATAAGTAAAGTTTCAATTTTTGTTAATAATCTTTAAGCATTTTTATTTATTTGGCATTTTAATTAGCTTCTGGGCATGGTTGTTCCCAAGTCCAATCACTCCAGGGAACGCACGTCTGGCTGGAGGCAAGAAAACCAGATGGTTCTCCGTATTGGCCTTCGCATGTTACGACTTGGGGTGAACCATTTTGACACTCCCAGTAACGAGTGGGATCGTAAAAGTTGCGAGCAATATAACCATTGGCGCGGCCTGCGCAATTTGGCATATTATTGGAATTGGGATCACATTGGGCAGCGGCGTAGGCGACCAGGCAGAACAGGAGAATTGCTTTTGAAACATATCCGGAATGAAAACGATAATATTAGAGTTGCAATTGCCAATTTCCAATTAATGATATCACACTCACCCAATTTCATGTTGTTTAGAATCAGAGAAGTGAATGCTACTGAATGTGCCATTTGCAACCAACTGCCGAACCTTATATACTTGTCTCCGTCGCTTGATATCGGTAATACTGGCTCTTTATTAATATACCAACTTATCTTTCCATGTCGTGTTCATGTTATTGTTTTTTTTCTTTCGTTTTTTTTTTCGTTCTTTGATAATTTCTATTTTAGCCAGAACATGAAAACGTTTTTCAATAATCTTGCCGGGGCTTTAAATCAGACGCACTATCTAGACATACTTATTAGTTTCTTAATTATTTGATTTGTTAATCCGAATTGGACTAGGCCCAGTTAGATCATAAATAAACAAATTATTTGTGGAGCGGAAATAAAAGGTTAAAGTTATTATTAATGCGGGATATTAGTTTTCATATTGAATTAGTTATTCAATTTTTAATTAGTCCTACAACAACTAACAAAATAGGTTTGAAATACTGAAGGATTAGTACAAATGTAACCTAATAAGCCGCAAAAAATATGAATTATTTAGAATTAATCTTTCTCAATGATTTAAATCGAATCCAATTTAAATTTTTCAGGGAAATAAAAGGATAATTTAAAAGTAAAACTAGATTAAGACTAAGCTTTAGTTCCCCTATTGATAGACCTGTAAATTTTGATATCTATAACCGTAGAAACTCTTAAAGCCACTCCAAAAAGCCTCAAGAGTTTTTGCGATAAGAACAACATTATTTGAGAAGGAACGATTAAATTGATTGAAATGCTCAGCTTTTTGAGGTCTTAGAAAATTATACTCTAAATATTTTTATTAATTGTTTTTGCCTAGAAATAAAAGAATTTGTTTTACAAGTTTTGGATTTTGGGATCAGTAAAACTTTATAGGGATAATACGCTAATGGAATTCCAGCAACTTTCGTTGCTCTTTTGCGAGAAGACATCTTTTTATAGCCATGTCCATTCGTCTGTCCGTCCTTGTGAGGGCCTAGATCTCAGAGACTATTTATAAGAGATAGAGCTACAAAATTTGGCACACAGATTTCTATAAATCCCACGCAGGTCAAGTTTGTTTTAAATTTTTGACACGCCCCTTTCCGCCAAGATTTCAAGATATTAGGAATTTTTTTCTAACTAACGTTAACTACTATTATTACATCTCATCCTACTAAATCGTTACAAGAGCGGACAAATAGAAAGGTGGTAATGGTTTTTTTTTTTTTTTTTTTTTTTTTTTAACAACAATAACAAAGCTTATTTATTTGACAAGTGTGGAATCCGTACTTTCAAATTTGTAACATAAGAAATACAATTAAAATATTAAAATTAAAATATTAAAACCTGGTTTTTAAACCCAAAGGATTTGCAAGGAATTCAAGTAGTTATTATGAAGGAGCCTGAGGTAGTTGGCCAATTCTTTTGGCGAAACCTAATGGCTAATTAAAGTTTTTAAAGAATATAAGTGCCTGAAAGCATGCAACAAAAAATATTTCAAAATTCCCCTTTTTTGGAAAAAGAATAATTATTTGAGTTTGGAATAAAACCAAGTAGGTAACAAAATTGGTAAGTTTGAAAAGCAAATAGTGTTAAAAGCGATTTGGGGAAGCGAGTTGTGAAGTTGTGAAGTTGTGAACAGACTAGAATGGCAAAAAGCGAGTACCATACATTTGTGGCCTTGGAGAGATCGCTGCGTTGGCTGCGCGGCCTGTCCCTGAAGCAGCTCAGCGGTTGCAAGCGACTGTTGCACGCGCTGCGCGATGACATTGAGCAGAGGTCGACGTACCGGGTGCGCGACTGCCTCGTCCTGCTGGGTCTCTCGCCCATGCCAACGTCCAAGCAGATCGGGGCCATAATGGAGCTGAGTCAGGACAATGATTTGGCATTCTTGTGGTTCATTTGGGAGGCGTTCTACAAGACGGCGCACAATTCGGATGCCGAAACTGAACGTTATTCGATCAACGAGCAGTTGATCCTGTCAGCCATTGCACATCTGGATATGGCGACGACAATGCGTGCCTTGGACCAGATACTTCCCACTGCGGAGCATTCGAAAAAGTATCAGGATCAGAAGCGTGCAGCGAAGCTGAAGAGGGAACAGAAGCGCAGAAAATTGCGTGAGGAACGACGTCCGAATCCACCGTTCATGATCGACTTTTCTGTGCCCTATCGACTGCGTTACCTACAGCTAAAAGAGGCCAGAAAATTGGGCAAAAATCGTGCAGCTCCACAGAGCAATTCTAATAAAGTTCTGCCCTATTTGCGGCCACAATTGCGACCCAAGTTGTTTGAACCCATGTCGATGATGGCGCCGCCAAGTGATCGCAAAGTGATTTTCCCCAAGTACGACAGATACAAGGATAAACTCCATTGCATTCCCAACGAGAGTTCACGCTGGTTTGCCACCTATCAATTGTCGCCGGTCAAGCGGGAAGTGAAGCGATGTCTTTCGGATGCACTTGCTCCCATTTTCGGAGGCAGTCGTAAGCCTCCAGAGAAATCAGTTTGCAATATTCATCGCATGCTGGAGTTCTCGACGGCGAGAATGGAACAGGAATTGACCTACAAGACGTTGTCGTGTGCCATGAGATTGCTCCAAGGCCAAAAGGCTGAGAAGAGACGCCAGCGAATCGTCAAGCAGCTGGAGGAGGATGTTGAATGTGCCGCCCAGAAGCTGCAACGGGACGCACAGCGTCAGCTGAAGAAGTTGCAACTGCTAATCGGTGGCACTTGCAACGTCGGCCCAGGCTGTCAAATGTGCTCCCAGCTAGCAACTGTATCAGGATCCAAAGATCGGCCAGAGCAGAAAGCAGATCTGTCGTTTCTTCTGGACTTTGATTTTACACTCGGTCAACCAGCCGGCGATGCTGCCGAGCAGGAGGATTCCCCGGTCAAAGTCTACGAGCTGGGCGCACAACGTCTGCTTAAATTAATACCAGCCGAGAAGGATTTGGGCCTGAAGAACACTTCTGGCTCGAAGGCCAACTGCTCCGGCACCGGCAGGCTGCATAGGAGTTCCATACGCTGTCCACCCGCCGAGGGCGTCATCAAGGTGCTGGACAACAGGGGGGAAGTTGTGAGACGGGTGAGCCCGGCCAAAATACCGTTCTGTCCGCCGGCTCGCCAGTCTTCCGACGCCTCGGTTGACAAGTTTTGCTCGAGGAAAACGATGCAGAGTGGAGTGCTCCAATGGGATTACTTCGAGGTCTTTCAGGCACCATCGCAATCGCAGCCGGGGCAACAGTTCCGAGATACTCGACCCATCGTTAGAAGCTATTGCATCCAAGCCCTCAACCAGGCGATGCAAAGATCGACTGGCGGATGTGATGCGCGCGAATAAAGAACCAATAACCAGAAATATCAAATCGGATTCGGCTTTGGAAACAGCCGATAAGGCGGCCAAAAACATATTCAAGGAGGCCGTCAAGAGTAAAAGCTTCTCCGGCAAACTGGAAGAGAATATGTTGAAGGGAAAGCAACTAATCTGCGATTTTCTATCACTCCATGGGACCCAAAACTTACGATGTCATAGATCCCGATGATACGGCCATGCTGATCAAGTTACTCAAGATTGCGGTGGGTATCATGCAGCGGGATCCGCAATATGTTCTGGTTACCTTACCCAATGCTCACATGATGCCCATCCTGGTGGATTGGGTGGCCGAGCGGTATGGCAAGACCTACAACTATCATCAGATGCAACATCTGGCCAAAAGCATGAGCCGTGTCTATGACCGATTCCATCGAATGGATGCCCACAGTCAACGTGTTCCCTCTCCCAACAAGAAATTCATTCGGCACTTTAAGTGCCTTGAATCTTTTGAGAAATATCGTGAGTTCCTCTGCAGAGTCGACAAGTCGAAGAACGAATATCACAGGAGACTCAACAGAATGGCATTGGAGGAGTCGCGAATTATCTGGTTAGCTATGCGTGGATACTCCAATCTGGCAGGATCCATTACGGACACCTACTTTGCCTATTTGCCAGCCAAGGAACTGGACTTTATGCGACATAATCACTGGAAATCCCGCGATTTTCGCGACATAGCCGCGATGCGGAGAAACGCACGCGAAAATACAAATTGAAAATAGCTTCAAGCGATCTGTACTTGCCATGTCGAGTGCATCAATGAATAATGAATATACTCAATGATGCACTCGGCACATCGAGTACAGATCGCATCAAGGATTATCTATGCAAAATTGCAGGCATCTTTAGTTATATGTTATAATTAAACTAATACTTAAATATTATATAAATTTTCAAATTAAATTATCTTAAAATTTTGTTGATTATTATGGTGTTGATATATTTTTAATTTTGAAATAAATTAAAAAATAAAAGTTTCCAGGAATAAATTATATTTGAATGCCAATCCATGATTTTCTGCTTGGAAATTGGGTAAACTTTGGTAAAATTATAAAATATTTCCTATGGAATTTCCGGCAGAATTTCCTAGGGAATTACTTGGAAAAAATTCAGCACGATTCCCTAGGGAATTTTTTTTTAAAAAGAATTTCCTAGATAATTCCCTGGGCAATTTTTGGCAGATTTCCACCAAAAGAGAACTTGATTTAAGATCAATAACACTGATTTCAATTTTTCGTACTCAGAATTTGCTGACTACATATCATTTTTTAATCAATCCCTCAATCCCTCTCGAATTAAGATCTTGTGAGCCTAGCAACTTTACAGTCCAAAAATTTTGTTCATTTTAGCATGATTTTTTACAACAAAGAAAAAATACTTCTCAGAATCAAGTTTAAATTAAATGCAGAAAGCACCCAAATGTAGGGGCCAAGATATGATAAAAATGACACGCTTGAAGAACGGATCAGTTTTGGCAATGTTATGAAAAAAAAAAAAAATTAAAAAAGAAATAATAATTCCAATAAAGTTGAAGACATTGAAATGAAATTGCGCACAAATCTTTATTTTCGCAAGTTAATAAATTAAAATTATTAATTAACGTGCGGAACATGAGCTCATGTCTTATTCATCGTTATTTGACCAGCGTCATCTGATAAATTTATCAATCAATTGTCATCATCTGTGATAAGAGCTACCGAAATTTTTTCATTTCCCTGAAACTCTCACCATGTATCGCATTCTGATAGTGCTTCGACGAAATGCTATATAAATTCTGAAAACACTGATAGCTTCGATTCGATTCGATTCGATTCGTTACGTGTTCTCTTGTTCTGATAACAAAAATGCCAAACGGTAGACGAAAGTCCGGGGGCAACCCACGAGCAAAGTTTGCATGTTTGGAGGCGTGTGTGTTCCAAAATTGGCAACTAACAATTGGTAAATGATAAATGACAGCATTGACAAGGTCAACAGATTTTGCATTTTCATGGCTAAAAATAAAATAATGGCAAACATTTTTCTTACGCAAACAATTCTAACAAATTGACAATTTTATGAGTATTGCTTTCCTCCTTATCTGCCCTTTTAGTGAATGCAGCGAAGACGAACGGCGTTAATTTCTTAACTATCTTTAGAGACAACACATTTATTATGTTGGTGCGAGGGTGGTTTTATTGGTTTCGACGCAAAGCATCGTACATTAATATGGTAAAATATATATTTTAAAAGCGGCGTAGAATGTTTTTATTTATTAATATTATTATTTTATATTTATCAAATTATTTCTTTTAATTAATATTTAATTTATTACTATATTCATTAACTTTATATTTTTTTTCACATTTACATTTATACTTATCAAATATTCATTTTTGGAATTTAAATTTAGAATTTATTCTTATTTTTATTTATCAAAATATATTTTTTAATTAATATCTAATTTATTACTATATTTATTAAATTTAAATTTTTTTATTCAAATATTCATATAAATGTATACTTATCAAATATATATTTTATTACTATATTTCTTATATTTATATTTTTTTATTCATATTTAAATTTATTCTTAACATATCTTTACTTATATTTTTATTTATATTTGTAATTGTAATTTTATTTTAAATTTAAATACTCACATACTTCCAGTTATCGTGTGATTATTTCATTCATATCAGCGGAGTTACAAATTAATTGGAACATATTTAAATTTACCAATTTATAAGTTTCTATTTATTTTTAAAATGCATATTTGAATTTACATACTTTTACATATTGTGTCAAGTCGTGAGATATCGTGTGATTATCCCATCCATATCAGCAGAGTTACAAGAGGTATTTATTTATTTAAATTTTATTCCATTAACCATTTGACGTCAAATTGGCAACTACACGCGTGCTGGCCAAGTTAATGGAACCAGTGCGCAAAAGTGAAACGACATGGGGCACAATAGCCACTCCATGGTTGCCACAATGCGTTGTCTGGCGAAAGAACTTGCCATACATATTTGTGGCGACACTAATTGTCTCAATAGTTGCAGCGGGTGTCGCCTCTTCGCCCCTTCCTCTCTTCCCTTCTTCCCCTCTTCCCCTCAAGCGGCAAGCAGCGAAGCGTCCCCTCCACTTGAGATGTCGGTTCGTAGTAGACGCTTACAATTTCAGGCTTAAATTGCCAAAGCGTAATTTGTCGCCAGACGCGAGTACTCGAATTCCCTCGAATGTTGCAATAATAACTTGGGAGTTATTTTTTATAAAGTCGTTGACGTTGCGTGTTCAAAACTTAGTCGCAATGCTCGAATTCAAACGTGAACTACTCGCAAAGCGGAGCCTCTTTTTTTGGCAGTGCCTGTTGTTGTTGGGCGGTGTGCAGCTGACCTGGGCACAGAACGCCAGCACAGTGGTGTGGCAGCCATCCAGTGGGAATACCAATAAACGCGAGGTGAGCAGCAGCACTGGACTGGATTATGCTGGCACCAACATTGCCAAAAGCTATGATCCTCCGCCGGAATTCTACAGAGGACCAGGCTCCGGCTCCGGCTCCGTCTCCGCTTCCGGCAGCAGCTACGTGGGCTCCACAGGCGCTGGCAGTGGAGGCACACAGCTGGGCAGCCTGGGCGAGAGTCTCAGCGAGACTTACAACAAGTGGCGCCAAGGAGCTGGCTCGCAACAGCGCATCAGTGTGGGTAAGTGGATTTCCGACATGAACTCCGGACTACACTCAAAAGCACTGCCCAACAGGTCACTATGGTGGAGGACTAGGCGGCGGCGTTCCCTCCCACGTTCCCAGCACTCATGGCCAGGTGGGCTACGCCTACGAAGGACATCCCTATGAGTACGCAGGCGGCAATCATCATGGCGGTTACTATGGCGGCAATAGCGCCGAAGCTGGCATACCCTTTGATGTCTACGGCGCCCGTCCAGCTCATGGATCGCATCACGCCCATTATGGCAGCACGGGCGGGGAGTACGCGTATGTGGAGCCACATGAGTTAGCCTCGCATAAGGGGCCAGCAGAGCTGTCGCATAAGGCGCTGCTTGCCAAGAGTTTCCTCATTCCGTTGGCCAGTGCCGCCGTCTTGGGCATCGCTGCAGCCCTGGTCAGCAATCCTCTCCTGCTCCAGCTGGGCACGGTCTCGGGCGTGGGCGGCGGCTTGGGTCCCGTGGTGGGCAAACGCAGGAGACGCGCGCTGCGACGCGCCTATGCTGCACACACGCCTAAAATATAATTTTAAATTCCTACAAATATTTTAAATTGCTTACCAAATAAAACAGGCGCTCTTATGACTCTTAAAAAACATTTCCGAGTCAATACCATTTAAACCGTTTTCTAGATTTACAGCTCATTCGATTTTGTATATAAATTTCATATTTGACAATTTTTAACTCTTTTCAGAAAAGTTGTTAAATACCACTTTTTTTTTTTAGAATTTCTTATTAAAATATAAATTATTTAATCAAAGTTATTTGCCGATTTTCATCAAAAAAAATGTATTTATTTTTCAATCTAAATAAAAAAATTATAAAATAATAATTAGATTTCAATGTTGATATAAAAATTATAATTTAACTCTTATTTACAATTTTTATTTTAGCAATTGAAAATAAATAAGAATTATTTTTCAATTTTTATTATAAAAGTTGAAAAATAAAAATTTACTGTAAAGTTTTTTTATATATTTGTCGATTATTAAACATTTTATTTAGATTTAATACACCAACTTCACCACGCGAGGGCTGACGTGTACCAAAATATCTAATTTGTAATTTTTTGGTTTATTGAAGTTGTACTTTATTACTAAATTAAGAAATAAATGTTTACATTTAAATTGCGCGCCAAGAACCGCAACGATAAGTGCATATATAAAGTTATCGATTGCCACAGCTATCCTATCACTGCAGCTATGTTAGCTTAAAGACTCTGTTAACCGATTCAAAAGCTACACAAGTGAAATGTCGTTATATTTCAAAACCGTTGACACGGTTGCAACTTAAAAATATCTGAATGTCAGTTTTGGTGCAAAAATGCCAACCGTTACCCTTGAATATGATTTGAATATGAAGTTTATTAAATAGGTAAATATTACATTAAACGTAGTTATTTATGGAAGATTTTGTAGTCTCATTAAATGTTGCTGGATTGCCTTAACTGAACTGCTTACTATTATTACTGCATATGTGCCAAGATCAAACATTAGGCAACTCTTTAAGTTTGCTTAGTACGCAACACGCATCAAAGCCACAATTCATTTAGAGCCCAGACAGACACTTCTCCACACGGCGGCACAAACAAAAAGAAAAGAAAGAAAATGAAACTGCAACAAATACTCGTGGAGAAAACGCGAAAGGAAACCATAAGTACAATAATTGAAGAAAATGTCAGCTACACACGACGGTACGTGACTTAATAATGCCCCTTGTGTGCTATAATAACGGTCGCAACGTGTTGCTCTCTTCTTCTAAGTTGGCTTGTCATTGACCATTTCATATAATTATTTTTATGACTTGCCTACAAAGTCGCAAAAGTTGACACCAGTTTTTTGCTAACCAGCTATGCAATTTTAATTAGAGTTTTGACAAAAACTTTAAACAGTTCAATAAATTAGCTGCAACTACAGTGGAACTTCCCTAACTGGAATCACCATTATCCACGAAAAAAGTTCGAGTTAGGGAGACTTCTAGTTAGGGAATTTTTTTTTTAGATTTTTTAAAAAAAGGGAGTACAATGTTATTAAATCACAAAAACATTTCAAATTGCAAACTTTTCTTGTTATTTTCAACATAACAAATTCCAGTTTGTTCAAGACTTGTCGATATTCTCAAAAATTGGTGTTATCGTTCTTTTGCCGTATCCAGAAGAAGTTACCGGTTCAAATAACATCAAAATTCATTTTCCATTTTTTAATGTAATGAAAACTATTTTCAAAGAGATGCAATATTTTTGTTTGAGTTAAGGAGAAATACGACTTATGGAACTTCGAGTTACGAAAGCAGAATTGTATGTTAGTTAGCGAAAATTCGAGTTAGGTGAGTTTGACTGTAATTTATATTGTATAATATTTATTAAAATTAGCAACAATACACACAATTACTGCCAACGAAATTTAAATATATTTATTACTATTAATTGCCACCAAAAAAACAAATGTTGATCAAGGAAATTAAAAAGTATATTATGTAAAAAGGCTTGATTTAGGAACACGCAACAATTTGTTCAACTGGAAACTAATTTGCATGCATTTCAATAATTCAGAGCTTCACGGTTGTTAGTGGCTATTACCACAAATGCCCCGCACCCTTTTTTGGGAAACTCATGGGCCAAACAAACCGCAAAGTTAGCTCTCTATGTGATTTGAAGCCTTTTTTGTTTATAATTGAAATGGGTACACTAAAAACGTTAGGAAAATAAACGATATGGTAATTATGCAACAAATTAAAATCTATAAATATTGCATTTAATTTCTATGCTAAAATAATAAACATTGGTTGTTGCGGTTAGTTTGGCAGTTACGCTTATTTGTCAGTTGGCTCGAATGATTAAATTGCGGTTGGCTGGTCAAGTGGTCAGATGGATTGGCTCCAAATGACAACTTTGGATGACAGTGATCAGCCATTGTGTGAAACTGGTATGACAATGGGTCCTGCAATAATTTATTTACTTAGTTTGTTCAAGTAACTAAATTAAACTTGTAAACTGTGCTTATTTTTGAATATAATCAAATAATGACAAGTCTTTTCAAAAAGTAGGGAAATTAATTTATGCAAGGTGGCAGCACTGCACTTTGATCCTCATTCAAAAAGTAGGGAAATTAATTAATTTAAGATGGCAGCACTGTACTTTGATCGTCATTCAAAAAGTAGGGAAATTGAATAATTCAAGTTGGCCGCACTGCACTTTGATACTCATTCAAAAAGTAGGGAAATTAATTAATTCAAGGTGGCAGACTGCACTTTGATCCTCATTCAAAAGGTAGGGAAATTATTTAATTTAAGATGGCAGCACTGCACTTTGATCCTCATTCAAAAGGAAGGGAAATTATTTAATTTTAGATGGCAGCACTGCACATTGATCCTCATTCAAAAAGTAGGGAAATTAATTAATTCAAGATGGCAGCACTGCAGCACGGCCTTGCCACCCAGGCAAGATTTTAAACTTTTTATTTCTACCTAAAAATTGTTAAGTGGTCCAAAATCATGTTATGGGTAGAATCTAAAAGTTTTTACAACCAGTTCCCACACAAAGTGCCATCAAATTGTTCACCACGCCCATATCATTGGCCCAGCAACAACAAATCACAATGGCACTCACAATTTCCCTCATAGTTGTGGGTGGGTGGCAGCCCACATATTCTGACCATCATAGAGAGAGATGGGAAGGGAATGAGAAGGACAAAAACAAATTACAACTGTTGTAAAGTGTCATTTTTCAAAGTGCACGAACTATGGTGTTTGCAGGGGCAGTAGGGGAGGGAAAGCAGCGGGTTGTGGGAGTTGGGGGTAGAACGCAATGTAGAAATAATCATAATGGCCCAGCGCATACATATTTGAGACGAAATCTTGCGTGGAAATGTTGCAGAAACAACGGCACACACAAAAAAATGAAGCGACAAAAACAACAATAAGAAAAATGTGAGCAAATTTCGCTGGCAGCGCAAAAGAAATGAGAAGAGAGACAAAAACAACGGGCACCAAAAAAAAAAAACTAAACCAAATTCCAATTTGTCAGGAATTTGTTCAATTTCAGTTCTGCTTTGTTGGGCGGTTCGTTGGGTCGCCATTGCTCGGAACTACCCCCACCCCCACCCACTGCCCCTCTCCCTGCACCATCTGCATGCTCCACACGTGCCGCCATGCAAAACCATAAGCATAACGGCTCTACCGACCGTCCGTCCGTCCGACCGACCGTCCGACCTCCACTGGCCATTATAGAGCTACCACGACAAATCGCACACATTTAACACACATGCACACATGTACTCACACCCACACACACACACGTTAAGGAAGAAGAAAACCCAGAAAAAAGTGCATACTTAACAGGCACACAAAAAACCAGCAGGCGAAACAGCTGTTCAAAATGGCTCAAACAACGTCGCAGCTTGTCGGCCATAACACATCGATAGAGCTGGCCACGTGAGTCCAATTGAGACCAGTCGTGAGTCCCAATGCATACAGCTTCTCCAACTGCGTTGCCAACTACTTTTAAACCAACTAAATAAATATACGGTCACACTTGGCAAATGCCACCAGTGCAGTGTTGCCAATTTGTCCTTTTTGCGGACAGATCTGTCCTTTTTGAAACTGCGATGTACGGAAAAAATTTTAAAAACCTTCCCTATCCGGAAAAAATTACTTTTTTATTTTAATTTTAGTCTTTTGTTCATCCTTTTTTAATTGGTAAGTCGCTCATACAATTTATCAATTACATCTATGTATAATTGTGTTTGTATTGATTTTTGGACATCGACAATTTGTCCTTTTTGCGGACACAATTGTCTTTTATAAAACTGCGATTTCTCTATCCGGAAAATAATACTATTTTATTTGCCTTTATTTTACTGTATCCTTTATTCATCCATTTTTGTTCTTCTAAGTCGCTTATAGAATTCAACAGTACACCAGTACAACAGTACAACAGTCATCTAATATATTCAAGTTTGAAATTTAAAAAAAAAATTAATGCATTTCGTGTGAAAAATATTTTACTGGCCAATAAAGAGCTCATACTTTCAATATTTGAGTTATTTATAAAGCTATGATATTATAATATTAACTATTATTATAATATATGTTATAATAAGAAAATATTGTTTTTTCTAGATTTGTTGTCCTTTTTTTTTGTCTTCTTTTTTGGTTTAACCGTCAGTTTTTTGTGTAGTGGCGTTGCAGGATATGATTCTCAAGATTAAGAGATACGAAATGTTAAGTTAATAAAAATAAAATCTTATTTAAATGCATTTTATTGAACATGAACAACAAACACAGCTCACGACTCGACTCACGCGCTCATCACCAGCTCTTGCTTAAGGCAGGCAACATCAAGTTGTGATTGTAATTGTGACCGCCCCTAATGACATTTGTATGCCAACTCTGCAGACATTTGCAACTTGGCCATTGAAAGTTTTGTTAGCCCTGCATCTTCTTCTTAGCTCATAAACATGACAGCCTGCAGCAGTGCCAAATTTAAATTGTTAACTGGGAAAAATTGCAGGTGCATTTGGTTGTGTGTTTAGATTTTATAGATGTGCCATTGGCAAATTCGCTGGCGCGATTAAATGTATCGAATGTGCCAAACGATAACGCGAATTAATGTTAAGTGCAAGCGCCAAAAACCAATTGTGTTGCATAATTATGGGCGCTGGGCTCATTTATAGGCGCCGATTTACCTCTGCAGCTGTCCAAGCGTATAAATATTTGAAAATTCAGTCAAAAGCACTCAATTGTTGGCATTTGAAATGCCAATGTGTTGCCAATCCCTCCCACACCAGCAGTTGGCTCACGTTTTAGCCATGGATTTGTGTGCAACTGTGTGGGTGTGTGTTTGAGTGTGGGTGTGTGTTTGAGTGTGGGTGTGTGTATCTTTGTGTGTGTGTGGGCTTTATAAATCTGTCGGCGCTTGTGCGTCGAGAGTTTTAATTGAATTTTGAGTGGCGTATTTAGGGATTTGTTATTTTTAATAGAAAGGCCACAGAGAAAGAACGAGATAGAGAGAGAGAGAGAGAGACAGAGAGAGAGACAGAGAGAGAGATACGGCGATAGAGATACAACAATGATACAATTTCGATGCGAACGGAAAATACAAAAAACCAAAAGTTTTACCTTTTTGCCTTCAGCTACACAACAATTTCAAAATAAATGCGAGCATTTTTATGCAAGAGAAATTGAAAATGTATGGATTTTATTTACTGACCTACCAATATTGTAACAAAGGAAATTTGTTTTTGTAGTTTTTTCTTTGTTCCTTCGGCAAGCAAAATTGTTTAAGGCAATGTATTATTAGTTTTTCACTTTGAAACTCAGTTATTCGAAAATCCAAAATCATTTTGAAAGAGAAAACTTGGTTGTAATCGAAATATTTGACATATTTTAATATCTCTGATTGTCACTATTGTTTGCCAAATCAAATGGGTATAAATAAATGTGACGGGAGCCACAAACAAATGGCCAAGTATTATTGCCCTTTATTTCTATTTTTTTTTTGTTGTTAGCCACATATCAAAATTGTGTTATAAAAAGCAATTTGTTAACGCCATAAAAACTCAATACCCGCATGCTTTTTATTATGCTCGATGACCAATTTGAAAAGCAATATGCGGACACGGTCCGGACATGGACCATGCCCAGTGTTACGCCCACTTATGGACAACGGACAAGGGACAAGGGATAAGGGACAGGAGACAATGGCCAACCAGACTACAATCAGCAGTTCAACCAGCTACTCTCCTCAATTTACAACTTGCTATTTATTTTTGGGGCAACATTTGCGGCACATGTCACATGCTACGAGTATTCAACGGGTGCTTCTGAGTGTTCACTTTTTTTCCCCCATTTTATTTTTTTTTTTGATTTTACGATTGCGAGTGTGAGTGCATTTGTTGTTCATTTCATTTAAATTACCCTGTGGCTGACCTCCTTGTCACAAAATGGCGGTGCACCATATTGAAACAGTTCGAATCCAGCGTCGAGTCCACAATCGAATGCGAATGCGAATACGAATGCGAATACTCATTGAGTGCCCCTTTTGAATGGTCAACAATACTCAGTTCGGTTCGGGTTCGATGGTTCATTGAAACAGCTTGGGGTTGGTTGCTTTTTGTGGTTTTTTAATCAAGTTGTTTGCGCACAAATGTTGCTGTTGATGTTTTGGTTTGCAGGTTGTCAATAAAACAATAAACACAAAAGACTCTACAGAAAGAAAAGTTTAGGGCATGATACTTAAATGATTGTACAATATGGCCCGTTTTTTGAATGTCTAAATAAGGTATTTGATAACTTTTGAAAAGAAAAAAAATGTATAGAAATTAATGTGAAATTTGTTACTGTATGTTAAATAGATTTTATATGCACATAATACTAGGAGTCAGTGACTATTTTTAATAGATTAAAGATACTAACAGATAAACAAATAAAAAAAAATAAATGTTAAAAAAAAACAATCAACAAAATTAATGATTATTCAACATTTTAAAAATATTGTTTCATCTTTATTAATTAACTTTATTTATTTGTATATAATTATTTTAAAATTTAAATCAATGGTTTAATTAATATAATTTCTATTACTCATCTGCTTATTTAAAATAAATAAATTATACAGTGTTTTTAAAATGTTGTTGTTTTTAATATATATTATTTTAAAATATGTTACCCTGCTGACTGTTCAATTGGGGTTTATGTGTCATTTAACAAGCCAAAAAATGTTGTTATGGCATTTAAAAATGATTGCCTACTTTTTATGCCATCGACCATAAGAACATTTATGACTGCGAAACCAACAAAATAATATTCTTCTGCTGCAGATATTTCGCACTCTGTCTTCCACCATAACTCTGTCTCTCTCCCTCTCGCTCTCTCTGCTCAGTCTACCTTTTTATCTATATTTTTGCAAAATGTACGAGGCTTTATTATATTTAAATTACGCAAAGCATTAAATATAATTCACTCACTACGCTCCATTTACTAAGGCTATATAAAGGCACACACTCATACACACATATGTATATGTACACAAGTCTTCTGACAGCACACATACATACATAAGTATGTAATGGACCAACGAGAGAAAAATGCCGCTGAAAATCGCTGTAATACTTTTTCATCAATTATATGATGCGCAAAAATATATATCTATGCTGAGATTTACAATATCAAACATGGCACACACACACTCACAAATAGACAGGCAGTACTTTATTCTCTCTTATTGAGCTCCTAGCTCACATACATACACACACACACACACACTCAAAGACACACATACAGTTGCACAGACATGCTCTAGATGGCAAACGCGTCATACTTTACTACTTACTAAATCCATTACAAAGTATTTACGTAGAAAATTGCTTTATATCTCTGCATATCTCTTCAGTTGCCAACGTTCGTCGTGTGTACACAACAACAACAACTACTGTCAGAAAACAAGGTAGTCGACTTCGGCATACCCTGTACGGCGTTATGATAAACGAGTTTTGTCAGAGTAAATTCATAATTAAACCATTATTCCACATTATCAAACATGGAATTCTCTTTTTAATTTGGCAGTGCATACAAATTGATGTATGTAACTAATTTAATATTTAGATATTAAGTTGCAATTAATTTAGTTAGCTGAAATATGGCAAAATTCAACACATAATTTAATTTTAGAAGATATACAAAAAATAATCTTAATAAAATAAATAATACATTTTTTTTAAATTCCACATGCATTTTTTGCAATCAACACTTTCTTTCTTTTACAGGGTATTCAAATTTAAGTACGTGGGAATAATAGTAAAATAAAAAAAAATATAAGAAGCTTTTGTGTGGTATAGTCGCTTTCTCCCACAATCTCTCTTCCTCTTTGCTGATGGCCGTAGTCACTAAGGTAGTTGGGGAGTCACAATTCTGGCTTCTGGCTCATCACTGTTTGTGAATTGGGCAGAAGTGGAGCAGGAGCAGGAGCAGGCACTATTCATCGGGACTTGGGTTTTGGGGTCTTCAGTCTCAGGCCAAGTCATGACAATGGCAAGACAAAATGGCTGTGTGCACCAATTTATGTGATTTTTCGTAAATGTCAGTGGCAAATAAGAAAATATTAAAATAGATTTGTGCACTGCATAAAGACAACGGACACGACTACACTGCAAAAGATTATGACGAGAAAGATTGGAGATAAATAAAAGCTGAAGAGGCTTTTCCCTGATTGCTTGTCAAATGATGTAAATGATTTAGTTGCGATATAATCAGCAGTTCTAAACAAGCGGAAAAACTAATAATAAGATTATGTTTAGAGCGAAACGGAGCGAGAGAGTGTCTAAAACAGAGACAGGGAGAGGGAGATGAGTTTTCGAATGCTATGTTTTTCAAAACAGTTTTATAGCTTTAACACATAAGTATTTTCTTTCTTCTTTTTAGATTTTGTTTTTAGCGATAGGAGTTCCATAATGCATGTTAAAATAAATTGTATAATAGGAGTTACTTTTACCAATCTTAAAAAAAGAAAAAAACGAAGTATTCAGAATTATACGAAAATATTTTAAATAATATTTATTAATTTTTATTTGATTATAGTAACTTATTTCATTTGAATTATTAGAAACTATGACAGAGAGTGAAGAGATTTAGATGTTGCTGCTATTTTTATATACAGAATTTCCACGATTATTTCTTGCAGTTTATTGCAAAGAAAAAACAAAGTCAACTCTTTTAACGAGGAGCTGATGATATCCACACTTGCAAGATGTTGACAGTAAATCACAGCCAAATTTGTGTTGTGCCTTTTCCCTCCTCTGAAGTCATAAAAAATAGGAAATAAAAAGCGGAAGCTGTCGGCGGGAATGTGTTCACAATGGATTTACTTGGGAAATTATTCATACTTGTTGTCACTCGTTAGCGATGTGAACAATAAGATGGTCTTACTTTTTAGAAAGGAGTACGAATATATAGTAGTGTGTTAAGTTTTAGGGATTTTTAAATTTTCAGTTGCTTAAGGCGAATTCTCCGCTTAGCTTGCCACTTGAATGTCGTTGGTTTCCATGGGAAAAGTGTCGCGTAGCTGAAGGAGGGAAAGAAGGAAAAGCTTCTCTGAATTGCAGCAGGAATCAGTCTTGCGTGCTATCAATTACTGTGGCAAGTGTTGCACGTGCCACGAAAGCGTCCAGTTACTGTTGCAACTGGAAACTGAAAGCTGAAAGCTGAAAACTTGCAACATGCCACTGTCTGCTCTCTACAGATTGCTCAACTTATTTCTTATTGTGTCGAGCTACTTGGCATTTGATTCTGCTCCTAATTTCTTTTCGCCTTTTTCTTTCGCTCTTACATATTATTTAATTCTCTCTTTTTTTTTGTGCTTTTTATTATTGCTAGATTTTCCTGACAATTTCCTTTGGATGCTGTTGCTTTTCTGTGCGCTTCCAATTGGTGCACAATTTTTTAATTTGCTGCATGACGCTGAACAAAATCCAGGAAGATAGAAACCAACTTCTTGAGGAATGCGAATTTTAATCTAAAATGGGCCAATGAGTGACTTGTCGTTTTGGCCAAGTTGGAGACACACTTATTTGGTTTCTTATGAATTAAGCTTTGACCGGGCTTATTTAATTTTCTATATATGAGCCAATTAAATTAAAATTACACCACAATTGTGCGAATTTTCAATGCAGATTTATGCATTCAATTAGTCACAAATAATCACACAATTTACGCAAATTAACCCACACACACACATACTTACATTCGTTTCTTAGATAAATAATGTCATAATAATAATTCAAGTTGCCACAAAACAAAACAAACTTCAATTTCAGCCTAATGTTAATTGGCCAACTCGACCTTTAACCAAATTCCAATTGAAATTTATGCTCAGTCCAGTAAATGGCAATCTATAATGTGTATCTCCATTGTGTGTGTGTTTGTCTAGTGAATAAATATTGAGATAGAAAGCAATAATATTCCTAGGCCTTGTAATAAGCCTAATTCCAAATACATTTGCTGTCGGCACTGCAAGGCGACAAATGCATCTCAAGAAAGGAGCTGGAATTGGGTCACACTGAAAGCTGAATACCCTACAAGAGTGGCTGTAAAGTGTGCTCCAAAATAATGTTGTTGATAAGCTATAGAAATTATTGTATGTTATATTTAGAATTTATAAATAAAGCAGCACAACTATTTAAATAAATAATTTTATTAAGCAGTCATTAATCCAAAGAGTCCAACAATTTATGGAACAGTCTCGAGATTAAAATAATTTTAATGTAATTTAAAATTAATCTAAAAATAATCTAAAAGTTATTTCGCAAACAAGTTTGAAAATGTACAAAATTCATAGCATTCTATTTAAATTATTCTCTAATGTAAACCGCATAAATGAATGCCAAAAAAGATTGACAATTCGAAGAAATTTCATCAAAATTTTCTTAATTAACAGCAAAAATCCCTCGTTATCTAATACTTGAGAATGCATTAGATAGAGTATAATAATGCTTGAACCTTTATTACATTAAATTTGTTAGATAATAAGCTTTTAAATTAAATTACAAGTCTTGGAGCGTAAATGCGTTTATAATTAGAAGGATGACAAGCAGCAATTGCAGTTCGTATGTAATTAGAGATGAAAACGTTTTAAATTGTGTCTGTCTGTCTGTCTGTCTGTCTGTCTGTCTGTGTACCTAATGCAATGTGTAAGGCCCAAAAGGATTACGCCAAGGACTTGCAACTGGACGTGGGACAAGGGACTCGTTTAAGTTGCAAACTTATGACATATACGATTTGAGTTGAAGAGGTCTGTCCAGTTGTCTGTCTCTCTATCTGTCTATCCGACAGTCTGAATGTCTGTGTGTAATAAAATGATGCTTCAAATGTTGCACGTAATTGCCGCGTCCTTTGCAATCATCTCTATCACTCTCTTTCTTTCTCTCTTTCTCTCCCTCTGTGTTTGCCTAATTGCCAGAAGTGCTCGTATCATGGCTTGTATAATTTTATAATTGGTTTAGGATTTTAAGCACAGCATTTTGTAATTTAAGTGATGTGACTAGTAGAACTTTAGCTGGGTAATCGAATTCGTCTTTAAATAATCCAATGTTAGAGCATATTCGGAATTAATAACTAGACATCGGACCACGTGGCGTATGGGCAACCAATGCAGTTGCCAAATTCGTCTCTCAAGGCGTCTCCAGTGTGCCTCGGCAATTACTGGCAACTCGGCAACTTGCTGCATTGCATAAATTTGGAGCATCACAGCCACAGGGCCAAGTCGGGAGTACCGATCATTAATTATATGTGGCGCGTTTGGTCAATTTGTAATTGGTAGCAAGTAAGCCGAAGTTTGGCCCAAAACATGTTTGCTCGGCGAATTGCCCTACTCCTTCCACGGCCAACTCATATGGCTAATAGACACAGTACAATTGGCCACTGTCTGCAATTCGATGCAATCGAAATTGTAATTAACTTGATTGCTTTCGTGTTGATTGCGCTATGCAAAATATTATTTAATTGCCCGGGAACATTTCTAAAGGAAGCATCATCATTGTACGGAATTTGAAGTGAAAGTATTTTAAATATGTAAAATTGGTAAGCATTTTAATCAATTATGAATTAAATTGCAATTAATTAATTTATTTAATTAATTATTTTTTCTTAGCTATGAAAAGTTGATGCAACGATTTTAAATATAAAACGAATTTAAAATTATTGCTTTGCTCCGTAAAAAATAATTTAAAATAGGTTGGAAACAGCAATAAATTATTTGGCAAATTTATTTATTTATTATTTGACTATTTAATAGTGCTACAAGTAGGAGTACTTTTTAATTAGTAATCGATAATGAGATTTTCTTAAAAATATCTCTGATTAATATGTCGTAAATAAAGTATAATAACAAATTCATTCATTGTTACACATTTAATATATAAGTTTTAATGAACCTATACTGCTAACATATATCTAAAAATATTTAAAATATTACATTGCATTTTTTACTTGTGCTATTGAAATTAAAGTTGAAAGAAAGTTCGTTCTTTACAAAATTCTCGACTATTCTTCTACAAGAAAAAAAACTGCATTCCCTTGCTCATTAAAAAACTGACTGAGTGACAGTTTGTGGGGCGGATGAATGAAGGCGGGATAATAAAATTACAATTGAAGCCTCGACGACAAGCAGAAGGAAAATGTGCTGAATCAGCGCAAGGAAATGTCGTATGACATGTCAAGGGGAAGTCAGAAGAGCTATAAAAGGCTGAAGGGGGCGGGGAATGGCAAATGTCAAATCAAATTTATTGACTTTCATTGTAATGTCGGGTAGTTAAGAGGGCGCAACGACAATGACACTATGAATCTCACGACTAACCCGCAACCAATTCATCGACTGTTTCGCGTTCATTCAAATGTGCAAAGCCAATGAGAAGAGGACAAGAAGGGGATGGGCGGGAAAGAGATGGGTGTATATATCACCCCTATAATGTGCACCTTTTTGCAAAGCGAATCTCACTCGATTTGTGCACGATTAAAGCGCCGCTTGCCACGTCTGTCGGCCAGAGTTGGAACTAGAGTATAGAGGCGGAACTGGAGGGGTGACGGGAACTGGAACCAATAGCATAGACAATCAACAGTCAGCATTCAAAGTTTTCACACTTTTGCCGGTTCGACTTTTTGCCATTTCCTTTAGCTAAGCACAATGCCTGTTGGCTGTGCACTATAAAAATCATACGCTTTCATTCTTTGCTCGCATTTCGGATTTCAGCTTGCTTCTTTTCCCCCTCTTTGTCCTCCATTTCGTTCCGTATTTTTTTTTGCGTTCGTTGTGCCATCCTTTTGTGCCACGTTAAGTTTGACAATTATTTGCATTGTTCAGTGAGTCGTTTGTTGAACATTCACATGAATCGGTAAGTACAACTTGAGTGTCTATAGATGGAGCATCAGCTAGTTGCCTAGTTATCGCAATTTAATTGGTTATATACTAGTAAGTACAAGCTCAAGATGTTGATGTGAGTTTGATAATGTTAAATACTCGAGATTGAGGAAGAAATCGGTGTAGTCAGCGGGTATAACTCGAAATAAAAATATAAAAAGTCAAGATTTAACTTAAGGAAAGGAATACAAAAAAGATTTGATATATTTAATGACATTTATTTATAATATATTCCAGTCTCATTTGATACAGTAAAATATACAGAATGAAAAATTTGTAGCATGATAATATAATATGATAGGGTAAAATGTAATGGTAACAATATAAAAATTCTATAATTTGAGCATATACCATAAATAATATAAGTAGAATTATGGTTCGTAAAGATACAGATTGGTATGATACAATGGAAAAGATTTGTTATAGGAATATGTAAAAGCATTTAGAATTTGATTTAGAATATAATTGTCTATATTCCGACAAATTATCATAAAAACAGAACTGAGATCTTACTTCTTTTTCAAGCCTAAGCCATGAAATAATTGACTGATATGATTTTTAAAATTAATAATAAAAACATTTCTGAAACATTTAACACATTTTTAATTGTCTTATTAAGCCTGTAGCTTATTATACTTAATACCCGTATATTTTGGCCAGGGCTGTTGCTGAAGGGCGTCATGCCAAGAATCACTTTGATAATTTCTGCAACACTTTTGCCACACTCCTTGCTCTGTACTTCCTTCTCGCTCTTTATCTGCCGTGTCGTGTTTTTAAATGGCTGCTTCCGCTTCCGTTTCCGTTACGTTTGACTTGCCTGCACGTAAATTGTGTGCCATTTTAGTCACTGAGTTCCATTTTTTGTGGTTGCTTTTTAGGTTGCTTTTGGAGGTTTCTTTTCGTCGCCGATGTTGGCGGTAAATTTTAGTACAATGCATATATAATCTTTTTCACTTATCTTTGCATAGTTTCCTTTTTTAAGGTGGCAAAAACTTTTAACGGTCTGAGGTTAAAAGTAGCGTCATACATTTTGAGCCTGAGAGTGTTTTCTTCTCGAAATGAATGAAAAGTTGCGAAAGTTGTGAAAGGTGGAAAAGCAAAGCAATTTCTGCTGAATCCTTTAGTTTTGTTAGCCTTGATTTATGAGTCAATTATACGTTGACAAGTTGAAAATACGCCGGGAGAGATTAACATATGTAGTTCGTTTTCTTGGTGATTAATTCATCATATGTAGAGATGATAGGGAAGTTTCTGCAAATTTATTTATACGAAATTCTAAAGTATTCTTATCCAAGAACATAAAATTTGATTTGCTTTGAGTAAATAATTAATTGATCTAGTTACTTTCAAATATTTAATTTCTCTCAGTAACAGTTTCTGGACATTAATATGGCGCAGGAATCGTTGAAACAAAATAAATTTCTAGAGTCTCAGCCAGAATTGGATCGCAGCAAGATATTATTACTTTTGGGTAAATTAAGTATTTCCTTAGGCTGTTATCAGCCGAACTTTGAGAATTTTCTAGAGGTCTTTGAGCCCCCGAAACCGAGGGCTGACATTGAACTTTCCGATATTCAGAAGCATTTTAAATTTCTGCAAAACACGAAAGAACCGCAGGAAAAAGCAATGCATCAACTGCGTTCAAAACTCTTTTCACATCTGTATGGAATGCTTGTTAAACTGCAGTCAAATGATAAAATACGCAAAATATATTTGATTCTATGCTATAAACTATTTGATGCGGACAAGCCAAAGCAAATGGAACTGAAAGAGAGTCTGCTTTATCAGGAGGCATATATAGATCGTCTGATTGAACTGGTCCAAAGGCTCATCCATGTGAACCTGATTGAAGTGCAGACATCCCAGTTGACCAGCAAAATCAATGAGCTCTCCAAATTGCATCTGCAACGCGTATCCAACAGGAATTTGCCACTGAAGATTGGAGAAATGGGATTCACTCTCATAGAGAACTATATTAAGGAATTTAACTGTCAGTTGAAAGCTCTCAGATGGGAACAACAGTTCAAGTCTCTCCATAATCTGCCCATGAAGTTCTCAATTGAGGAAAATGATGTGAAGGAATATAGCTTTAAATGGAAAGGTTTGAGATGGGAACGCGAGCAGAAAACCATTACGAAATTCTCCAATAAAATACAGTGTCATGGGATTTACACATTTGGAAGATATGACAACTAAATCTAGCTTTCATTTGAAAGGTTTGAGTTGGCAGAAGGAGCACAAATCCATCCGGAATTTACCCATAAAAATCAAAATAAAGGGTTTTTCAAATCTAGAAGATTTTGCAAAGGAATATAGTTTTCAATTAAGAGGACTTAAATGGAAGAAGGAACATAAATTCAGGCGGAATTTGCCAGTTAAAATCAAAATAATGGAATTTGCATATCTAGAAGGCTATGCAAAAAAATATAGTTTTAAATTGAAAGGCCTTAAATGGGATCAGGAGTTAGTAGAAAATATCACCGATCAGCCGGAGATTGAGGAGGAAAGTTCAATTGAGGAAATTGATATGCTCAAAGATGAAGAAAGCTGTAGGAATTTAGTTTATGTAGTTGACTGGGAGATGCGACAGTTGATCCTTAGAGCGTATACGCAATTTATGATCTGTGAGAGCGACGACTGTTTGAGAACAGATACAAAGAGTCTATCCGAAGACACTTGGGAGCTGGATCGACAAATGGAATGCTCGCTAGTGCAAACTGTGGATCAGGAGGTGCAAACGGAGGCAAGTAATGAAACTGCGGAGGAGGAAGTAGTTCCGCAAGATCAAACGATTGTCTTTAATCCCTCAGTTGAAAAGTTTTCCCAGATTCGTGCGAAATTTGAGCATCAGCGATATTTAATTGCGGCACCGCGGGCCATTATCCAACTGTTCAGATGCAATCCCGCCTATCGATGCTGTCCCTGTGATCCCAATGCCCCCAACTTCTTCGAGCAACTCGCTCAGTTCACCGAGATCACGGGACTGGCTGGCAAGCAATGTCCATTGGACGCCGTTGAGATCCGGGCACGCATCAAGTTGACCATGCGACAGATTATGTACGAGCCGTTGTGGAGTCCAGAGTTGTGTATCCGTGAGATAGCCAGGATTCAGCTGCATCAGCTGCTCACACAGGCGGAGCAGCGGGAGTACGAGATGCTTCGATGGCAGCACCGGGATCGAGGAGTTTGCGCTGATCTCTCCACGGAGGATCGTCAGAGGGACATTCTCCATGGCATGCTGGGCTGTGAGTGTCTCCAGTTGATGCCATCGGCATTCAAATCCCGGCTCCTGCTGCGCTCTCCACATCATCAGCGGGACATTAGTGAATCCTTTGTGCTGCTGTCTCTGGGCCACTTGGGTTTCTACTACAAGGCGCTGCAGCAGCAGCAGTTGAGACTCTGCCTCTTGGGAGAAGGCGGCCGGATCTTGGCGCATTGTCTGCGGGAGGAGCTGCTGACGCTCCACGGACTCCATCAGGCCCGGCAATTGCAGCCGGAGAGCGTGTTCCGTTTGTATTTGCACACGAGGAGCCAACAGCTGAGATTCCAGTGGTTGCACCAAGTCTGTCAGGGATTGACGCGAAAGATTCCAGCTCTGACTGCTCTGCACCAGCAGCTGGGACAAGGCAATGCCGAGTATGAGGAGCTGCTGCAACAGTGGCTGCTAAAAGTCACACAGCCGTTGCTGGGCAGGATTAGCCAATGGTTGCTGGAGGGAAACTTGCCCGAGAACTTCTTTATTGTGGCTCGAACGGAGGCAGATGCCTTGCTCTATTGGCCATCTCAGTTTGAGCTGATTGCGGAGCAGCTGCCTCCATTTCTGGGCAGGAATGCAGCTCAGTTGCTGCTCAGCGTGGGCCGAAGTCAACACTATGCCAGGACGTATCTGAACATAGACTTGCCACACTCCATCCAGAGGGAGCAACTGCAGCAACAGTTGACGGAGGCATGTGAAGCCAGTTTTCGAGAACTGAATGAGCAGCCAATGATGGAAATCCTCCTGAAACTGAAGCAGGACACATCCAAGTTGCTCCTAATGCAACTGCGACAATTCAGTCCGACTCCTTTGGATATTCTCCGAAAACTACATGAATATTTGCTGCTCACGGATGTGGACTTTGTGCGTGAGTTGATGGAGTTGCTGGAACCGGCATTGGAGCAGCCTATGGATTGCTATAATGTCCATCAGCTGAACAACATGATGGATCAGTTGCTGGGCAGGCACAATGAGCAATTGTTTGTGGATCAGTCCCAGGGGGAGGGTGAACTTTGTTGGAATCGCTTTCTCCTGGGTTGGCGACTCTCTCCGCACTGGGCAGCACTGCTGGGACATCGCTTGGCGCAGTATTCCTCCTGCTTTGTGGGTCTCTGGCAGCTCCATCACGCCCACTACGTGCTCTCGGAGCGCATTCGACGACAACAGTCGCACTTTTTGGAGCGCATTGGATTCACGCACTCGGAAGACGCTTTGCTCGTGGCAGAGACTCTCGATCAGTTTATCGATAAGCTATTCAGGTTTATGTCCACACTGCGAAACTACTTCCTGCAGGATGTGCTCCACAGTGCCTTTGAAAGTCTCTTTATTGCCTGCAAGATTGCCAAGAGTCTCGATGAATTTTTGGATCTGCACAACGCATATCTCAATGGCATTGAGTTTGGCCTTCTGCAGACCAAAGTGGGACTCAAGGCTCGTCAATGTCTGGCAGATCTATACAGTGTCATCTTCCAACTGGACACTGTGCAACAAAAGTTCTTGGCTCTCGGTCAACTGCTAAACAAGTCCGACGACGGAGTTCCAGTCCAGGAATTTCATTGGTCCTGTCTAAATACCTGTGATGCCGTCAACCATTTGCACGAGCAATTCCAACTCAGATTGGTTAACTTTTTGCTGGCACTGTATGCCGCAGGTGGGCCACAATTTGTATGCCTGGCCAAAAAACTGGATCACAATCGTTATTATGCCAAGAAGTTCAAGCAGTTGGAGCAAGTCAAGACTTTTCAATTTCAGCGAAAAATTGATAAATTTAGGAATCACAATTTCTAGAAAATTTGAAATCATGCTAGGGAATTGTTTATATATTTTATATTTTTATAATTTGTAATACTTCCATTTATTTGCTTTTTATTAAATACACAATATATTTTTCAACTTTATTTATATCAATTAAGAAATAAAAATAAAAAATGTATTTATGTATAATCGGCAAAAATAAGTAAATAAAATAATATATTGTAAATTTGCTATATAAAATTAAGATCTATTAAATTTGTTTTAATTGACAATTTATATAACAACAATAAGTAGTAGGCGAAATATATATTAGAAAATTAAAGCTGAAAAATAATATAAAAGCAATAAGAAACTTTTCTAAACTAATATTGAATTGAATTGTTGAGTTCTCTTTAAAATCCTTTGCCGTTGAGCAGCCACAAAGGACACTTGCGAAGGCGTAAAAGTTCCAGTTTCGAGCCAAGTTATTCAAACCAAAACCAACTCATTCACATGCTGCGTGTCCGTTTGCAATTGACAATGGCTTTGTACTAAAAATATTTTGTTGGTTTCTGAGATGAGGATTTGGGCTGTGATTGGGATTGGGATTGGGTTTGGGTATAAATTATACGAGTACTCGTAATTCATTTCGAATGCAAAAGAATGGGCAAGAACTCTTTGGCGTTTTTGTGCACAAATTGGATTTTAATTGAAAATTAAGAATCGACTTAGCAATGTTTGGATTGTGCAGCAGCCTTTTGTTATGCTAATTTCTGGGTGTGCTCTGAGTACTCGAATGAATAGATTCAGGCAGCTGACGCTGTGTGTATGAGTGTCTGTGTGCATGAGCTGTAAAATAAAGTAAATAATGGATAATTACTTTTTGGCTTAAGCGTTGGAAATGTTGGAAATATATTCAAGTTTCTCTATTTCTCGCCCTGTCAAGTTTAGATTTCCTCAACGAGTTCGTGTCAAATTTTAATTATTTCAACATATTTAATTATACAAAAAATGAAAAATTGAATAGACTTCATATATGGAAAAATATCTGATTGCGAATTCTTTAATGGCCAAAAAGAAAATTGCACAATGAAAATGCTACGAGCTTGTAAGTAAGTCAGAAAACTCTTTGTTATCTGACACGAGCAGCTGCTGACGACTTTTCGCCTCTTTCCTTCCCTCTCTGTGGGCCACATACGAATATTACTAAGCCAGCTGCCTGCAAAAAGAATGTCAAGAAGATAATTGAGCCAGGCATTTCATTTAACCTTCTATTCCTTTTGGCATGTGTGCGTTAGACGGCAAAGGCGAAGGCAAAGGCAACGGCAAAGGCAAACAAAAGTCAAGTGAGTGACTTTTCACCCGCTGATTAGGAAAATTAATTTCATAGAAAATTAAAAATAACTCATCGCCTTTGTTGATAAATACCACCCAGTGTGTGTAATTTTGTGTGTCAAGCTCAAAAATGCTATTGAATAGAAATTCATGTGATGAAAAATGTGTCTTAAAATTGCTTCTGGCAATTTACAAAATTCAAGCTCATAAAAATGATTTTAATTATGCACAAGTAAATGCAGATTTTTCAGCTGGTTGAATGCCAATAATAAAGACTTGCAAATTTGACATTTGACATCACAAAAATTATGCGGATATTTTTAAATTTTTGTCACGTGTTTGCTTAACTGGAAATTTGGTTTAAATATTTTGTATAATTATTAAAATTTAATTTTTATAGAATTTATCATTTTATCATAATTAAAAGATTCTTTTTGCTGACTTTTGAGACTTATGGTATTTATAAAATATTACAAAATTTATGTATAATAATGTGGTTTAAAGTGATTGTAAAAATATATATTAATTAATCAGAGTTTATTATAATAAAGTCATTTTGAATACAACAGGTGAGCTTAATAATTACTTGCTACATTGTTGATTAAATGTGAGTCCTCTTTTATGCTCCTGATCAATTGCAATATTGTTATTATGTAATACTCAAGCTCGAAACCAATTGTTCAATGGAAAAATGAAACTATAAAATTTATTATTATGACCATGACATACGAGTACTTGATCTGTTCTAGCCATAAATTCAGGCCCGTTAACATTTTACCCATTGTTATTGACAATTTGTTGTCAGGTTTTTTGTTGAGACAGAGGGAGAGAGAGAGACAGGGATGAAGAGTGGGTGCAAGGATGGGAAAAGGACAATTTATGTGGGCGCATTTTTTGCGAGGGAAGCTTTATGAAATACTTGTCATTATTGCTGGGAGGCAAACATATTTGAACTATTTTCATTTCAATTGCAAACACAACAGTTGCCGCGCAGAAATCAATTGAATTGCCATTTCACATATGAAATGGTCATTTGTCAATGAGCACAACAATTGACGTCGTTGGGTCGTTGGGTGGCTTGGTGGTTTGGTGGTGCGGTCCACATGTGGCTACTGTGGTCACTCAAATGGCCGCATAAATATGTCGTTCTCTCTCTGATACATATATATAGTACAATATATATAACGGCTTTGGACCTGAACTCACCCCGTCCCTTTTGCTAAATTGCTGGTCGTTATTAAATTTCCGCTGCGTTGAGTTCTCATTTCCGTTTCAATGGGCCGCGCAGCTGGCGACAAATGTTGGCGACGGATGTTGCCACAGTCATAGATAGCCCCACTATTTGGCCATAAACAATGGGCCAAAAGGGTTGCCCAACATATGCACATACATATACAATGTCTCTATAATATTGTACCATGCTGCGTATGCGTAATATTCGATTGTTATTATTATAAATACATATATTTATATATTTATTATGATTATTTTTTGGTTGTTGTTGTTGCAATTGTTGCACGCATTACACATTTTATTTGCCGCAATCAAAATCTATGCTGCGATCCAATTGAATTTTTGGCTTTTTAGCAAATTGAAACTAATTGAAATGTGCCAAAACTCTCAAGGGGGGCGTGGCAATGTTTTGCACTGATTTCATAAATGGCTTGCGCCATAAATTTCAATGAAAGGCATTTTTGGGTGTTTTGTTTTGTTTTGTTATTGTTGTTGCTGTCGCTGTTGCTGTGTGTGCGTGTGTGTCTGGCTATTATTTGTGATTTTATTGGCATTGCGAATACGCCGCGTGACCCCGTTTAGAGAAGAGTCTTCTAAATGTTTTCGCTGCTCTTTTGCAGCATAACTTTACATTATGCTCGTTTTTTGCACTCTTTGCTCTTGTTCGTTCGTTGTTTTGGCATTTGCCATTATTTTATTTCATTCGCAGTATTATTGTTATTGCTACAAAGTGCAAAAAGCTGTTGATACGTCCAGTGTTGGCTAATGGCACAAAAACTGACGTTACGCGCATCTTGCGAAAAATGTAAAAGTTGCGCTGCCATAAATTGAATAAGTTTCGCTTCCATTTTTGTCTAGATGGTCAAAATATAAACGAAGGGAGTAACAGAATATTTTTTTATTATAATTATTTGTTCATTTTTTTTTGTTAGTGAAAAACTTATCATCAGCATCAGCTCTGTCCTCAAATTTGTTTGCTTGGTAATCGATTTAACAATATTTTTTAAAATAATATTTCAGTTATAATTAACTAATTGAAAATTATTAATCAGATTCAAAAGTTGTCTTTAATTCCAATAAGAACATTTTTCATTTACATACTTTCTATTTAATATATATTTACATAATTCGTTTTAATATTATTAATTAAATTTGCATCTACTTTCCTTGGGTTATTTAGACCGAACATTTCAAACGTTGACTCAACGAATGAAGTTCATGAATACAGGCTGCAAAGTCAGCTTAGGCTTTTTAATAAACAGTTGAAATGATTTGCACACTCATTTAATTATATACATACTCGTATAATACTTTTAAGACTACCCACAAAGACCATAAAATTGTATGTAAATTAATGAAAATATATTACGATCTTCTCCCCCCTGAACACGTAACTTGGCTTTGGCCTTTGGCCCCTAATTTTATTGTTCGGCTTGCCTTTGAGACTGGTCAAGCCGAGCGAAAAAGGAAAGAGCAAGGAAAGGGAAATATAAATAATGAAATTATTCAAAATTATGACGCATCTTTCAGAACAAGAAGAGAAGAATCGACTTAACCCTTGGTGCGTTTTTTATTTGGCCAAGTTTTCTTATATTAAAAAGCTCCAACGATGACGCCGCGTCGGCTGTTAAATCTTAGAAAATGCATAAAAAGCCGCTAAGTAAATACATATTAAAATCTTGTGTCAGTTTTCCAGTTAGCGGTCGAAAGGAAAATGGAAAAGACAGCGCACAGGCTTAACCCATTTTATGATTATTATTATTGTGATTATTATTATTATTATTATTATAATTTTCTTCTGTTGGCTATACAAAGTATGTTAATGGTTTTCAACTCCTGCCAACAGACTGAGGCCTTTTGTTCGCCTGTCTGCCTGTTTGCCTTTCGTCCTGCCAGTTATCCTGGCAGCCTTTTATTTATGTACCGCTAATGGACAGAGCGCTGAAATAATAATAAAAAAAAAGAAACAACTGCAAACTTGCCACGCAATATAATTTATTATTATTATTATTTGCTAGCATTGTAATATTTATTCATTTCGTTTATTGATTTATCGCCCAGCTGCATTTAAATCAAAATCATCGCACTGTCTTTTCACATTTTATCAGTTTGATGCGCCTATTTATTATTATTTATTTCTATTTTCATTTTCATTTTCATTTTTCTCCCCCGCTCTTCTTCATTTCTCAAAATTTATTGTACCACTGACCACAACAGATTCATCTTCATTTCTTAGGCCCTCTCTGACTGTTGTAACCCTGCCAAGCCCCTTCTCCATCTCCATCTCCATCTCTGTCTCTGTTTCTCTTTCTCCCACAAATGCCGCTTGATTAGTTGATGACACTTTGTGTGAGCACAAATACGCATACACACATACACCTACACTCATATGCTTACCACAAACACCCGTCAGAGGCGTAGTCATGGAAGGGGATCAAAATACGAGCTACTATTAGGCAGTTCTTTTGTAGTTAATATCTAAAATAAATCTGTCAAAATTTATTAAAACTATTGACATTTTAAATTCTATACAAATTTAAATTATTTAATTTCACCACGATAATTATTTTAGTTGACATCAATTAATTGATTCAAGAAGAACCTAAAGGAAAATTAATCTGTTCATTCTGTCTATTTTATTTGAAATATTTTCAAATATTTAATATTTAATTTTTGAGCTAAAAAATAATTTAATGTAAAATAAAACTCCTTGTAAAAATTTAAAAACGTGCCTAGGCCTAGGATAAGATACCTACTCAAAATTTAGTTTATTCGCCGTAGTTCATGGAGTAACTTGTTACTCGGTATTCCCTTTTTAGGCACGCCACTGTCTAAACTAACTCGATATGTCGGTTTGCTCTTTCTCTCTGCGGGTCTTGTGGCTAATTTGATAAATATGCGCGCGTTTATTCAAATCAATCAGCGTCAGCCGAAGCAGCATTCTGTTCTCTCTCACACACACACACACTCACACACACACACACATCCACCCTCAATCGTTCTCTCTTCTACTTCATATATGTATTTATTTCTCTTTTTTGCTTATCGCATGTGACTCATGCGTCTGTGCATCTTGTGGCATATAAATTGAAGCTGCTATCTGGCTTGAGACACACACACACACATACACACACACACACACACTCGCATATGGCTGCAGAGATCTCATTAATGTGCGGTTAACTATAATGAGACTAGGCAACAATCTTCGAGCAACAATAGTTTCAGCACCGCAGGGAGTTAATGCGCTGCACTGCTTATAAATCTGAGGCTGAAGTTTTTAATTAGCCTGGAATTTATTATTTATCTAAATTAATTTTAATCGCGATTTAAAAATGAAAATTATTAAGCTTCACAGTTCTTTAAAGTCTGATTAATTTTAGATATCCTTTTCCATCTCTCTGCAAAGATACGCAACTTTGTGCATTTTGTCGAATTAATTTTAATTCAAAATCAAGTTTGTCCGCTTAGTTTCGATAGATGAACGGGTTCAATACAAAATAAACTAAACAAATCCCAACACAATTTGCCAGTTGACAGTTGAAAATTGTATTCCTTTTCCCCTTTCGACTTTCAACTGGTTGCACGTTGCGTATACGTAATAAAGTATACGTATACGTTACTAAAAGTGTCCGCCAAGTGTAATTGTAATATTTGCTCAATGCGTGTGCTTAGTTGAAGTTTTGCGATTGGACAGAATTTTCTGTATTTGCCAAGCGCTTAACTTTGGATATCCTTCCCCAAGTAAGAAGACAGCTTCTTAAGTTAAGCAACAATTTTTATTGCAGTTTAAACAGGTGAGGGAGTATGTGTGTGTGTGTGTGTGTGCAGGTGTGTTAGCTTATCCAATTGACAGTTTAGTTAAGTTTTCTTGCTCTCGCAAGTTGATAGGGGTGTAAAGTGTTTGGAATACCCTTTGGGAAGGTTGTTTGAAGGTGTTTTGGAAGTGCTTGTAAAATAATGAATTTATTCAATTTATTTAATAAAAGTATTTAATGTTGCCAATTTATAAATTAATTGCTGGCTCACTTCATAGCAAACTTGGCAATTTCATGTCGCCTTTGAGCCTTTTTTTTTACGCTGTCCAATAAACGTCAGATCTATTCGTTTTTCTGGAATCCAATCTGGAATCTTAAGTATCCCCAATGAGGATACGACAAGTAAAACGACGCTTGTCTCTAGGCAAATTCAAATTCATTAGAAGGGCCAAATGAAAATACTTGATTGCAATTCGGCAAATGAATCCAGCTCCTAACAGCATATTTGCCATTTCCATCGCCCGACTGAATGGTAATGTAAATGAAAAAAAAAAAAAAAATAACGAAAAGTTTCACATTAATTTGACAAGGCGAAATGTCAAATTATATTACGTTAATTTACATTCTTTTTCTATGTCTTGTAATTTTCAGCAATTTTCCGCTTAACTGTCAACACTTTTTGTTGACTCAGCAAATACGCCAAATGCCTAAAATGAAAATTTGTATGCTTCAATGAAAAATTGTGCGTTTGTCTGAGTGTATGCGATGCTCAAAGAAATACTGAAAAATGGGGTTGTTCTGATATTCATTTTCTTAATAAATTTCTGGCTAAATTAGCCCTAAATTTATTTGATAGCTGAAATTTTCCCACAACATAGCTGAGGTAATTTAATCGTGCAATAAGACGGTTTTTTTGTGAAATTCAAAATTTTAATGGAATCTGCGATTTTGAACTGAGTTGAAGTTGGAATAATTATTTATAAATATTTACTAATAAATTTTCCATTTCCTAGATTTTTATTTAATTTTTTTTTTTGTTTTCTTTAAACATAAACATTTTAATATTTATCAGCATATTTTTGGGCTGTTGTATGATAATTTTTTGACTCGTTTCAAGTAATGGAAAAAAAAACTTTAAGCTTGAAATAGAAAACTCGTAAAATAGGTCTACACTCACACAGACTTAAATATATTTGCGTGCGTGTGTATGTGTGTCTATAAATTCGTCGATTGGCGCTTCAAATAATCAAATAACCTTTGAGTTGTTGTTGCTGCTGTTGCCTGACTAATTTTCGCTAATGCAAAGAAGAAGCCTTAGCAACAAAAAAAATGCAGAAAAATGTAAAGAAGAAAACTAATAAAATTTACGTTTATCCATGGAAAAAGGCACTCGAAAATGCGCGCCTAATGCGCCGGGATGATGATGATGCTGAAACGTACATTGAGACGACCTTAATATAGACAGCAAGACCCAAAGACCTACAGAATATCATCGAGACTCTTCGACAGACAGACAGACAGACAAGGAGGCTCTAAGTGCCATCGAATTTCAATTCAATTTACAGCCAGGTCCTCGGCTCATGCAAGTGCCAAGGGTGCGAAAAAATTCTATAGCATATTTTTGTGCGCCGCTTTGACTTGATTTGCGCCGCAGCAAAGCGCTGGGAAAGATAGGGGTATGGGTCAATTCTGCGTATGAGTAATATTCTTTTTTTTTTTGCAAAGGGTTGTGTTCGGCATAAGTTGCGTTGATATTGATATCAAAAGAAGAGGCTGCCTGCCTGTGCAGGATTTCGGATTTTCGTTTCGTTTCGTTTCGTTTCGTAACGAAAGATTGGATTGGGGTAGTTCCCTTTTTCTGTTTGGTTTTTTTCTCTTTATTATATCACGTTTCCAACATAAATGCGTTAAGCACAATGTACGAAGGCGCGCTTTTAGGCGATGTGTGCGTATTTGAAATGCGCTTAAATTCATTTCACTTTTTTTTTCCGCTCCCACGACAGGCATTGAATTACAAGCAAAGTCCTCTTTGGGCTTAAAGCCGCTTCTGAGCTTTGAAAGAAGGAGAATACACTCTATCAGAGCGAGGTTCGTTTTTTTTTTTTTTTTTTTTTTTTTTGCCTTGGCAGCGCAATTTGATGGTATTTGGTTCAAGTGTCCGGGTCTATTTCATATATATTATTTGCAGCGCATTCCTCTTGAGGAGGGTAATCCATAAGTTTATATATTATTAGCTTGTAATGTGCGCATAATTGAGGGGATTTCTTATGCGAGTTGTGAAAATATTGCTTGAAGGCTCAGCAAGGTGTAAAGTCCTTGGGGTTGCCACTTCAAAACTGATGAGCTGCCCGTATTAAAAGCTGAAAAGTGGTAGGTAATTGAAATACGAGTATATACTCAGCTTCAAAGCTGATTTGTTATACTTTATGAACTTTGTAAAGTGACAATTTGTTGTTAAGATACTTAAATATAGACTGGCAATTAGATAAAGGTACATTTTCTTATACTTGCCCTTTAATTTGTTGCCACATATCAAAATTTCTTTGTAACAATTTCGTTTGGATTTTACGATTTGGACTTTTCTGTATTTTTTTGCAGTTGTATAAACTATTTTTTTTATACTCTGTAACCAGAAAATTCTAAAAGGGTATGTCAGACTTGGAAAACTATTTTAATTTACTGTTAGAAAGTGACAATAGAAATTGACATTTTGTTTCAATTATCTGCGAAGAAAAATATAGAAAATTTAAGACAGTTTTAAGTCTCTGAAAATATTTTCTGATAAAAAATTTTCTGATAAATATTTTCAGAGACTTAAAACTGCCTTAAATTTTCTATATTATTCTTATATTCCTAAAATTTCAGTATAAAATAAATGTTCAGTTGCAAAGAAACGTCCTTATTACAAATATAAATAGTAGATTTTAGTGTTGCTTTTTTTTTGTATACAAATTTTTCTGCATTTTTGTTGCACACTTGTAGCACTTTGTTGTAGGCAAACAATTTTTGGTACCTTTGTGCTCGGATACTTTCAGTTTCTTAGCAACAGGGGCGTGGCTAAGGGGTCGTGGTGTGAGGGGGCGTGAGGTAGAGGGGTATTCCCATTCTAGGCGCCAGCTGTTTCAGATTTATATGAAAAACTTGTGAACGCTCTGCGCACTTTTCAATTTGCTGGCGATTTTTGCCTCTTTTAGCTTTATGGTCTTCTTATTGTTGTTTTTGTTGTTCCATTTGATATTGTTGTTGTTGTTGCAGCTGCAAAATGTGTGTTTTAGTGGCTTGGCATTAGCATGTTGGAAATACATAATGCCCAGGACCCGTTATGAAATGCCATAAAAAACAACGTTGCATTGCATTGCGCCTTTTTACACAACTGAAAAAATTGCCAAGTTTTTTCTAACAGATTTTGCTGCCGTAAATTTATGTTCCGAAAATATGTGGCTTTTTAGTGTGGGCGTGGCAACATACTAAGAAATGGAAAATGGTATAGTAAATGTGCAGGCCGTGTTATAAGTTACAGCTTGTGGAAAGGATTACGCAATGATTCAATTACTCTATGAATGGGACAAAGAAACGGAAAGGAATAATATAGAAAAGAGGCCTGATGAATATATGGAATGCATTACCTTTTTCACACAATATTTACGAAAGGCTAAAATAATTGTAAATATATGGGAAGGGAATTAAAAAAATTTAAATGTATGAAAAATGGGTTTTTAAACCAGAATAAAATAATTAGTAAATATATTTAAATAAAGAACTTAAATAATATACAAAATACATAATAGTTTTTAAAGGAAAAATAAAGTAATCTGAATAAATGTAAAAATTTGTTAAGTTTTTATAGATCTTCTAGCATCATCTTCCATCCAAAGCAACGTCCTTAAATGACTTTTGTGTCAATAGGTCCCCGTGTTGGATGAGGTTGAAGTGTCAATAAGTCGTTTCGTCATTTGTGCATTGTCGCCGTCAACAATGTCTGAGCTCATCAATAAACTTGGCCAATACACGTGCTTAAACATGCCGAAATATTTAAGAGATGTGGAAAGGAATCCTTTGTTCCATCTGAGCGTAGGCTAAACAAAAGGAGCGAAGAGCCTTTGCTTATTGACGTTGGATCTGCTTCAGAATCTGCTTTTGACTGCACAGATGAAACTGGGTCGTCTTTTCAAATGAAATACAATACAATCGCTTATTATTTATAGTTGTATTTTGGGTTCGTTGGGAATGCCGCTTCGCAAAATGATTGCTACTTATCAGTTTGACGTTGCCTTTTGTATTCGGCGCAAAAGAAAATTCAATTCCTTTTTATATACTATACAATATCATTCACTGAATGAAGGCTCTGAGCTGTTCCATTGATTTATTGCTTCTCCAGATATAATTTTGTTGACCAAAACGTCACTTGCAGCAATTAGTTAGAGATTGCAACCCGTATACCCTGCATTTTTGCCCTCCCCAAATAAAATGGAGCTATTCCTTTTATGGTATCGCACTCAGAGACAGAAGCCAGTGACTGTAACTGGAAGTAATTCTCATCGTATTATCGCCTCATTTGTCTTAGTTTTCCACTCTTCCAACTCTTTTCACGCTTTCCCACTTCGACATTTATTTTCCTTAGTGCGTAAACTTGACCACGTTAAAAGGAAAAGAGAAAAACCACTCCGTAACGCAAGTTTATAGCTTTCGCCAAAACTTTTTCACACACGAACTTTGGACTGGACATTTTATTTGTTATTTTTTTCGCCAAATATATTGAAAACTTTTCATGTTTTGCGCAAGTAATAAAAAGAAAATTATATCGCAGTATATTAAAGACTGTCAAATACCCTGCGGATATATTTTTAATATTTATTTAAATTCAAATTGTTTTATTTTTTCTGAATATCTATTTTCTAACTTTAAAATTAAATTGAAATTGAAAAATTAATAAAAGCTTACTATTAATTGTGTATATTATGTACCCTGTTAATGAAATACTGTAACTTTTCTAAATGTATTTAACATAATTATTGAATGTACTTGAGTAAATTTACTTCACCTTTATGCAACCAAACGATATTAATTTCATCGTGTTAAGGCATGCATCAGACAAATTTCAACTTTATTTTAGTAAAATTTTTCAGCTCGTAAATTTACGTTTGCCGTGCCTCCCTTAACTTGGCCAACACATCATAGCCACATTAAATTTTTTAATACCAAACACACACATATATATTTAGAGAAAAAGGTGGGTAAATATTATGACCTGAGCTCAAATTCTGAACTCTCAAGCCCTTCACATAAAATTCATATTAGGCACAAGGCCGCCTGCCTTCATTTTTTATATGGGAGAAGATACAGAAAATAAAAGCGAGTCTAAAATGAAAGATATCACAAAAAAATGAGCACGCGCGAAATTTGTATGAAAAAAACTGTAATGAAAAGGAATTATTTATATGACTCAGGTTGGTTTCGGGTTTTCTGACGAGCGACGACTGGCAAATGAAAGTTTATATTCGTAATGTTCAAAAGCAAAAAAAAAAAAGAAAAATAATTATATGTATGTAATTTTGGCGCGGCTTTCAACTCTTCTGTTTTAATGTTGGTTTTATGTTAAGACTCGGTTTAATTGAAAAAGTATGCAAAATGTGGCGAGTATTATGTGTTTGGGTTTTTTCTTGTTATACCCAGTAACCTATGCAAAAAAGGAGCTTGCTGAATATGTGAAACAGAACAAGGAGAGTTCTTATACATTTTGAGGATTTTGTTTTTCATATCTTTAAAACTTTTTTAGATCGCCCTTTTCTTTCATATTTTTAATAAATTTCAAAAACATTGCCATTTAATAAGTATAAGTAGTATAAATCAAATTACATTTAAGCTAGCTACAGGGTATTTTTTATTCAGACATGAGCTCCCCTGAAGCCAGCTTACTTATTTTAGGCATTGTGGCAACAAAATTTAGCCACAACTTGGCCTAATTGAGTTTTACTTAGTTTTTAATTGAATCATTAATGCAGGCCTAAACCTTTAAAGCAATGCGTTTTTTAGGAAGGGATTATTTCAAATATAGATTAAATGTATACCGTGAGCTAAAAAAAATACCTGGAAAATTGTATTATCTTCACTTTTCAATGCCAATTCACAGTTGTAGACCACTAGAAATATTTCATTAACAAAAAAAATACGCCCATTTTCAAGTGTTTCTCGTCTTTTTATTGAAGAATGTAAAAAAAAAATCAACATTGAAAATTAATTAATGCCAATTTGTAAGCCTTGAAAACTTTCTCTCTAGCACTTTCATTACATGGGTTCAAGCAAAATGACCAAAAATTCTGCAGAGAAACATTAAAAAAATGAAGAAAGAAAATTCTTTTGAACAAAAATGTACGTAAACTTTTAATAGAAATTACCATTTTGGCTGTTGGTCGTTTGGTCAAGTGTCAATAAGTGGAAACCCGAGACCCACTGGCAGCTGAAGCGGCAAAGCCGATTTTTCTCCCCGGCCGCCTCCCATTCCGGGGCGACACTTTTGATTTCAATAAATTTTCGTAATTAGCGACAGGCGTATTTTTCTTTTGAATTTGTGCGAGATTTTCGGGGCTTTTTTCCCCACAGCTGTCAGAAAATGCAAATTGAATTTGTTTTTTTTTTCATAAAAAACTCACTCAAGTGGCAATTCACGGAAACAAATTAGAGCGAGCTAATTGAAAAAAGAGGTGAGCGGTGAGTAATGGCGTTTTTTGAAAGTGATACAAATAATAGATATAAACATCAACAGTATGTCAGTTAGTAATTGATTTGTAGAATTTCGAAAATAGTTCAAGCTGTTATTTATAATTAATTTTTAATTGTTCAAAGGACCAACTAAGTACAAGAAATTCTGTTTTGTTTACTTTAATTGCGTACGAATAAAAGTTAAGAGCAAAAAGAGTTTTGGTTACATACTCTTTGCAATTTGTATGGCATACTTTTGGGTATATCCTTAGGTGCACTTGAAAATTAATTCTTAGTTAGATTCGTACCTATAAATCTGCTCTTACATACTTATTAAAATTTCAATAATTTGTCGATTTGAATGGGATATTCAGTAATAATTCTATTCAAAAAGCCCTTAACCCTGCTTAGCACCAAATCTCATTTGCCTCACTTGGAATTTCAAATGCTTGCTGGAACAAAACAGAACACACAATTGAACAAATCTCAGAGTTTTGTAGCATGACAAAAATAGATAACAAGGAACAAGTGGTACAACGACTAAGGGTTACAACAACAACAACAACAAGTACAATGACAACAAACTGCTGTCAACTGTTCACAGATACTTTGCCCTTCCCCCTTGGCGTTGCCCCTAAAGTTATACGGTTCTGTAGGCCTCAACAATTCCTTAATAAAAAAACAAAACGCAAAAAGCTGGCAAAATTATGCCTTGCGGCAGTTTTTAACATTTGTGCGATTTACAGTCGTTTTGCCTGTTTCTTGTTCTTATTGCTGTTGCTGTTGTTGTTTTAGACGCTTTCTTGCTTTAGCTTGTTTGTCTGTTTGTCTGGTTTATCGCCCTATTATTCACATATTTGTTAGAATGAATGCTGCCATTGCCTTTTGATTTCAGGCCACACAATTCTTTGTTTATTTTTCATTTCGAGGCGGTCCTTCAACCGACTTCTCTTCACATGTTATGCATATGAGCTGCAAATTGTGTGTATATATATGGTGTGTGTGTGTGTGTGTGTGTGTTTGTGTGTGTTATGCGCTCGCAAGACGGAAATGTAGTGAAATGAGAAATTTCCGTTTCTGGTTCCGCTGTCGGAAGTAAAACAAACGCCGATAAAACAGGCCCCCGACTTGAAGAGCTTAGCTCAGTTCTCTGTTTTTGTGTGTGTGTGTATGTGTGTGTGTCTGTGTGAGAGAGCGTGAGCGGGAGCGTAAATGATGGCTGATAATGAGAAGCGAGCGTCAGCTCTTCAATATGAAAAACCAGTTGCATACTTTTATTTATGTTCCTTTTGTGTTTTAGTTTGCCAGCATAAATCGAGTTGCTCTTTCTCGCTCTCGTTCTCGCTTACTCTCTCTCTATTTCTCTTTCTCTGTTACAGGCTAGCCGCTGTCCAACTAAGTGCGTTTGGCTCCCACTAATGGCAACATAAATTACAGCTACTAACTAACAGCATCTAACTAAACAGTGACAACCGCTAACGCCAAAAATACTCTTGCTAGCTCACTCGCACAGTTTTGGATTATGCTTTAAAAAAAAAAACAATAAACAATTAAGGTAACAGCTATTAAAATAAAACATTTCATACTAAGCCGATAAAAAACTAAAACTCTACATTCTATAATATAATTTTCATTTTAATAATTTTTGTAAAAAAATATTAGTCTTTTTTTCAAAACTTTGTTAAGCAATCATAAAAAATTAAAATTTATATAAGATATGCTTAGGAGCTTTTTGAACATTTTAGAATTAATTAGAATTTAATGTAATAGTTTTAAACAAAGAAAATACATTTAAAATCCATTTAATTAGTTTGATAATAATAGAAAGTATAATTATTTTGGTTCCATGCGTTTCTTATGGTAATGTTGTAAGTGTATGCATTCTTCGTTCTGTTCTGCACCACATTTTCCTAGCTATTTTATGCCTGTTGTTTAGTTGGCCGTTGCCCTGCGGTGCACATTAAAATTATGCCCTGAGTAATGTAGTTTCATGCCGTGCTTTGGCGAAACACTTAGCCTCCCCCTGTTCCACAAACACATAAATATAAAATAAAAAAAAAAATGTGGAAAAGAGAAGGGAGGACAGAGAAGAAGTGGAAATGTTGTGGCAGCATTGTGAGGCAGCTTCAACTGGACATTGGGAAATTACCGTTACGCAGTTGTCACAGTTTGTGCGGCCATAATTTGCCTTGGCCTGCGGTCATGTTTCATAACCTTTGTGGCGACCCTGTGTATCACATTGCGTATACGCCGCATGGCCACGATTTCTGTTTCTGTTGCTGCTGCTGCAAAAAACAATCGTAAATCTGTGATGCGTGTGCTTGTTTATGTGTTGTGAGTATGAGTGCGTTTGTGTGTGAGTGCGTGTTAATGTGTCCACAATAAACAATCAATTTGTTAGAGGTTTGTCGTATTTATTTCTATATTTTATGTTGGTTTTTTCCTTTTCGCTTTATGCTAATTAAATGATAAATAAAGTTTGAGCCTCAGGTTGGGACACACATGTTTATGTGCCTAATGTGTTGTGTCAATTAGTTACGTGAAATAGGTGTTACTTGAAATAAATCAAAGCAAAGTGTAGGCGATTAGGAAGAGCTTAACCAGGTTTACAGTATTTCGATGTCACGTTGGGGAAGGTTTAATAATGGGCATTTGATGCCAAATTGTAACACATAATTTGGAAATACAGTTAGTCAGTAATTGATTTGACACTTTAAAAAGCTCAAATACTTATAATATAATTTAATATAATAGTTTAATTATAAGATATTTTAATTTAACCTAACTTATCATATTTTTTAAAATCACTCTAAGTTAATAAACTTTCTTAATTCTAACCTATGATTATTTATATGAATAAATATTATTTATTGAAATAGTTCAACTACATTAGTGAAATTCAAGATTGAGATCATAAACAAGAGTTTAACTCTTAACTGCCAATGTCCAACTCTAACTAAGCAACCCTCTTTATAAAGAAGTATCTATGGAAGTAGCCTCACTTAAGTTTAGTTCCTTCGGGGCTGGTCATAATAGGCCCACAGAAAAACTTTTGTAGCCAGCGAAAAATGGACAAGTTTGTACCCCAGTTTCACAATTTAGATGGAAACTTTTTTGGCAAACTTAAGAGCAGCCAATATAAAACTCAATTTGCACGCAACAAACTAAATGAGATATATATGTATATATGCATATATATAAATTAACTCATACCTCTCGTCCTCTGGTGACAAATAACACTAAATTAAAATTTTATTAGGGTCTTTATTGGGCGTCGCTTTTGCACGGCTCAGTCACAAAACAAAGACGAATAAAAAATACCAAAAAGAGAAAGGCAAACCAAAAAAAAAAAGAAAGAATATAATAACAAATGGAATATGTTTTAAATGTTTCGCACTCAACGATAAAAACAGAGAGGGAAATGCCAACAACAATAAGAGGAAAATTCACATTTATTTCTATGTACGTGTGTTTATTTGCCATCAGGCGGCAAAAAGCAAAACAAAACGAAGGAGAAACAACAGAGAAAAAAGGAATTGTGAACCAGCGAATTCCCCAAATTGATTAAAACTTCATAAATTTACATTTTTATCGCTGGGCCAAAACAAATGCCAAAAGGGCCCAAACAAACGACAATAACAACAACAACAGCAAATAAACATGCAAAGCGAGCTGCAAGAAACCAACGGGACACACACGTATGCACACCTCTACACACACACACACATACACACGCACACTTATGAATATTTACACATGTTTTGGCGCCACAGCTTCAATATCGTTATTTTTTTTTGGTTTTCAGTCGAGCCTTTCGGATATTGCAACATAAAGAAAAGTCATAAGGAAATGATCAACTTGTAAATACCTCGTATTTATAGTTAAGCAATTAAGGTGCGAAGGTTAACAGTTAATTTTTGTAGTTCCTCGATGTCAAACTAGAGCGATATATGTATGTATAAACTATAAGATACTAAGTGTATTGCTTTATTTGTATATAAAATTTGTTAAATAATAAAAAATGGTAATTTTTAAAAAAGGTACAACAAATTATGAATATTTGTCAAGAGATCAACTATGACGTACCTTGGAAATTGACGTTCAGTAATCTTTAACATTATTTAGATATGCTTCTGTTAAATAAAAAATACTAAATATACTTGAATTATAAAAATACCACAAATTGGTAAACTTTGCCAAAGTTATTACTGCAAGTCCGATATACTCTTCTTGCTTGGCCTGCCATAGGGTATACAAATGTGTCACCTGCTTTAGGGGTCTCCGAGCTGACTTTGCCAAAAAGCCAATGAATGAAAACCCCTGACTGCTTTGTGTATGTGTGTGTGTGTGTGTGTGTGCCAGAGGCGAATATTTAGAGAGAAGGTGTGGCACTTTTCCCAAATGAGAAATAAAAGTAAATTCACATCATCACAAAATATTATTAAGCAATCAACTTCTGTTTGCCCGTCTGCACCGCTGTGGTTTCACATTTTTTACTCTCCTGTTTTTATTAGCGGCTAAGGGTTGTAAGGGGCAAAGGGGTGGGGTGCTGCTTCTGTTTGTTTGTACACCTACCTAACAAGCTGGCTGATTAAGCGAAAGTGATTGAGCGACAAGAGAGAGAGAGAGAGAGAAAGATACATAGAGACGACATAAGGAATGCGAGAAAGATGATATTATTGTCTGAGCGAGGTGCGTGAGGGTGTCATACATATGTGTGAATTCAAGGGGGTGCTCATTTAATTAGACCTCCATACAGACAGACAAACAGACAAACAGAGAGTGAGTGAGAGAGAGAGAGAGCGAGAGAGCGAGAGACAAACTGACAAGACACAGCAACTCAAGGTATGCGAAATTTATGTGTTTAATTAAAACGAGCTCTACTTAATTGGCATTATTCCTTAGCCAGAGTCTGAGTTGAAATTGGAAGTAGAGCTGGAAGCATTTTGTATGGAAAGAGTTGCATTTATAATGTAAATTAAATGAAGATGATTAATCAAATCATTTATATAAATAGACTGGAAAATATTCATGAGTATTATAGGACGGCAAAATCTGAGGAGCTAGAGAAATCATTACAGAAATCATAACAGGCAATAATGAATTACTCGATTTATTTCCAGTTCAAATTAAAAAACACATAAATGGAAAAGCGACAGGTCGGAACTTCCCCTTTATCCTTTAATTCGACTTCATTTAAATCAATCAAATGTAAGATAGCAATATCTTTATCCGCATCCCAAAGAGTAACTTTCAAACTGATTAACGAAGCGTTCGTAAAAGTTTCATTAACAAAAACTGATTTGGAAGCGTTAAAAACGCAGCACTAAGTGGGCTTTTTGGGTTTTTGGAAAGTGCATTGCAGACTTTTTGGCAGCTTGACATGTTGTTGAAAAATGTCGGGGAGAAACTCTATCGGTCAGAGGGAGCTTAAGTAATGTTATTTTTAGCTGTGCATCAAACTTTGCCAGGCAAAACTTTAGAAGCTTTTAATGCGAATTTAGTTTTGCATTAAGCAATCGGACTATAACGTAAATTAGTCTAGGCAAGTGCTAAAAATACTAAGGATTACTGGCAGGTGAGCGATAAATTGAATTTAAATGAGAGTTCTCCCTCGACTTTTGCCTTCTTAATTGGAGCTAAAGTACAGCTCACTGTTAAACTGAACTTGTTATAAGCTAAAAGTTTTGGGCCAGCTCAAAGTCGATGTTGGCAACAATTTTCAAATGCAAAGCTAAACAGTTTAAAAACCTGGAGTCAAGCCGATGAGAGGATTAATATTAAATTACAGTAATGTGTATTTTAAATTTCGTTTAGTTTTTAAGATTCTATAAGCTTTTCTGCAATTAATTTACCATCAATAAATCCATTAAATAGAATCCAGATACAAGAATATTTGCACAGTTTTTATATCCTCTTCGACCAATTTGAGGGGAGCTAAAGACTGGCAAAGTTTTTGGCAATGAGAAACGAGTTTACCATCTTTTAGATCGGCGGGTGTGTTGTGTGTGTGTGTGTGTGGTTGTGGTGGTGTGAGCTGAGAGAGGGCAGAGGGCGTGGCAGAAAAGCTGCAAAACAAATATGCAGTCCATGGTTGCAAAACAATAACAATGCGCAATGACCCAAAACTAAACACCGAGCAAAAAAAAAAGGCGCAGGGTAAAAAGCAATTAACAAGGGTGAACTAGTGCATACCCTGTAAACAACAGCTATAATATTCCAACTTGAAGGTAGTAGCTGGTAAAGAGTCCTAAATAGAGTTTCCAAGCTGGGTTTCAACTGAATTTTTATATCATTTCAATTCATTTATAAATATAATGAAGTTTCTCGCTTTCTCAAATTTGTACTTACTTTAGATAAAAAACTCACTTCTTTTTAAATATCAAAAAAATATTTGAGTAATATTTTAAAATTGTTGGGTCTAAAATTCAAGAAGCACTTAAGAACACATCTTTATCTGCAAGTTATTGCATTTATCATGTCCTTTGTCGGCTTCGCTAATGACTACAGGGTATCGAAATGCCGAAAGAGAAACATCGACGGAAAACTCGCGGCCGAAAAAACAGTTTTGTGTTCTTTTGAGTTCTGTTTTTTGTTTTGTTTTGGCTTTTCCAAAGGACATGGGAAACAGGCTCAGTTGGAGCTCATCTGACAGCGTTGCAATCGCTTTATATGGATATCTGTCTGTTTGTGTGTGTGTATTTGAATGCCTGTGTGTGTGTGTGTGAGACTATGTCTGTGTCGGCATAATCAACAATATTTTGAGTGCTTTTTGTGTAAAGTTCTCTGATTTTTTTTTGAGAGTTTAGAGTCTGTTGAATGGGCGTAAAAAAAGAGAGGAGCCCAGTGCAAATTTGTGGCTTGTTTCAACGACTTCTGATCGAGTTTTGTTAATTTTTGAGCACACTTTTAGGTTGCATTGCAAACTATGTACGTGCTTAAAACTGTGGCAACTTGAGGTTTCCGTTTTGATGAAGTGCCACGAGATGCGCTGAAAACAAAGAAAATAAAGTTCAGGTTTTAAAAAGCTCATTCAAGTTAATGAGACTTTTATTTGAGAAATTGAATGCAATTTTCGAAATAATTTCACATTTTGAAGGAGATTTAAAAATAAAAGATGAGGCTTTAATAAATCTTAAGAAAATATTAAGAACAATTTGAGCGCAGTCTGAAACTTTATTTTATATAAAATACATCAAAATAATGAAAGACTTTTCTTGTTGCACAATTTAAAAAAAAAATGAAAGCTTTTAGCTTGATGATGCACCTATAAATGCTACAAATAAATGTAATTGGTTAATTGAGGCGAAAGTTGAAAGATGAAATTTGGCCAAGTCAAAGTAAATTTCTTAAGTGCACTTACATGTTGTGTATGTGAATGAATGAATCAAATGAATGGATATACGGGATGCAATCTGTATAAAATTAATTTCTTACCTATTCAAATGGCAAATGCTTGAGATTCACTGGACGATTCTTTGGTTTTGCCTTTTTAACCTGCCATTTTCATGTCTTCTCTGTCTCCATCTCCTTCTTCTACTGCTTGTCTATTTTTGCATTATTTTTTGTGAGTTTTTTATTTTTTTGCTTCTGTCTTTTGCCGTGTAAAAAGTTTTGGCCACAGTTTTTCATGCTGGTGCGTGTTATCTTGTTAAAGCAAAACTTCAACTTTGCCAACTCGCCTTTACATAGATATATCTCCCAGTTTTCTCTTTGTCTCTCTCTTTCTCCCTCCTTCTCTAGTCGTCGTTGCACATCAACAAATGGTTTGACTGCGTTTGGCTTGGCGATTGTCTGGAACATATCAAACGCAACATTTTGCACCAATAGCCTCAAACTCTAAGACCCCGAGAAATGAAACGACAAGAGAGAGTCCTGGAGAAGAGAAGAGAAATGCACTGAAGGGAAGGCAAGGGAAGGAAAGAGAAGCCATGAGAAGTGCAACCCGACCGAGGCACAAAAACAACATAAATTTCTAGTTAAGTAAGTGTTTAAAAGCAAGATGTAACCAACTGGGTGAGGGGATTGTAGGGTATTCTTATTAGTAGGGTGTAGGAGAGAAAGTGTAGTTTCTGATAAACGATGCACAGTTGTTGTAATGCTGCCAAGGTACCAACAAAAGCTTTTTCATACCCTCACGGAGAGTCAAACAAGTTGATCATAAGATTGGCAACATTAAAATTAAAAAAGAGAGAATTTTACTTAATTTAAGCATTAAATCAATTTCTTAGAATACATAAAAGAATAACAGTAATAATCCTTTCAAAAAATCATTGCATTTGCGTAATGATTTTAAAATTCTGAAATTTTAATATATGATAATGATTAATTTAAAGTTAAATTAACAAAAAAAAGGTTAGATTTTTATTATTATTTTTGATCATCTTGATTATCATAATTTATTTTTGTTTTTTTTTTATCAAATTTTTGTTTATTTTTATCAAAATAGAAATAATTTTTATTTTATATTTTCGCAAATTTTACAAATCAGTATCGGACTTATATAGGATGTCCTAGTCCAATGTACAGACTGCGATTTCCCATAAAGCGAATTCCGTCTTATCATGTATTTGTGTGGTTCATAGGTTAAAACTGCCTATGCAGCCAGTACTCTATAATTAAGTTAATAGTTGTAATTTAATATTATAAGTTAACTGTTTATAAATAAATAATAAATAAATAGGTTAAAACATGATGACTTTTAATATGTACTGAAAAATATCATGCTTATTACTCATGGGTTATCTCAATCAAACATGTCCAATTATTATTTGTTCGATTATAAACAATAGTTATATATATTTATTTTAATTATAGACTTTTATTATCAGCACGATTGTTTAGAGTATTTGTCTCTCTGCTTTATTTTTCTGTCGATTTTCCATGTCAGTTTCCTTTTGCAGCTGCTTCAGTTTTTGGCTTGAAATATGCAAAAGTGCAAAACGTCAGTGAAAACTTTGACGCTTCTCTGGTCAAAATTTGACTTGCACTGCAGTTGAAGTTTTCCTTGATGGCCCCAAACTTGGCCGCTTAGCGTGAAAAACAAATAAAGTGGGTGGCTGGTGGGTGTGGTCTTAGTGGGTGTGAGAGAGGGAGATAGAGAGAGCCAAAGCTTAAATTCTTAACTGGCCAGCGAGGACAAGGACAAATCCGCAAGTAATCCGCAGTTCTCAGTTCTCAGTTCGAACATTTGCAGTTTTTGGGGCAAAAGCGATAAGGAGAAAACAGAAATGCCCGCAGCTGGCAGACCTGCAACAGACCCCAGATATTCTGGATATCCAAAAGACCAGAAAAATGTTTTCTACAGCAACTCAAACACATACACACACACACGCACAGAACCAGAAATCAAATGAAAAACTTTCTTGCAGTCAGGTAAAAATTGCTGAGCGGCTGCTGTTGAACTTTTCGCCTTTTCACCGTGCCGAGTTTTCTGCTGAAATGGCTGAAAAACGAAGAAAAGACGTACATCTTCCCTCCCCCTCTCCTCTCTCTCTCACCCTCTCTCACTCTTTTTAGCTGCTGCATTAAGGGTGGGGGTGTGGGGCGCCTCCACGTGCAAACACATGCGTTAAATGGGCGGCCATTTTGGTACGTGCACTTCCGCTATGCAGACTAAACTTCCGCTCGATGCTGACTGACAGACTGACTGACTGACTGCCTGACGGCACCTGAGATGCCACCTGAGAGCTGCAGCTGTGGCAAGACTCGGGTTTGGGCCAGGCCCAAACGACATGCATGCTGTAAATTTTCCTGTGATGCGCCCAAATGTTGAGCCATTAAAATGCTTTTAATCAAATTAATGTAAATATTAGCGTATTTACTATATGTAGCCGAGAGAGATAAAGAGAGGAGCAAAGTTGCAGGCAGATACATGATTAAGCAGCTTTGAGTCAGAAAAGGGCCAAAATGCAACGTGGGGCAAGTGGTTGAAAAGTGAGAGCTATAAATTGCAAATCTCATTAATATTACAAGCTGTTCCACATTTCACTTTCGACAGGAAAGCGTAAAGCATTTAACAATATTTAAACATTTTTGAAACATTTTTCAGGTCAACCATAATAATAAATGTAGCTTTAATAAATATTTTAAGTCACCTAATGACTTTCTTTAATATATTAATTATTTTATAAATTACTGTTTGGAATTCCATAAATTAATTTAGTTTTTTTTGAATATTTTAAATATTATACAACATTATATACAAAATGTTTGTGGAATAACTTTTCATATATCAGAACTACTTTTCCATATATTAGCGTTTTTTATTTCATAAATTACACTTGTGTCTCACAATTCATGTAACAGTTTCATGTTATAATTTCCCGCTGTAAAATTCCTTTTGGGACATATTCCCTTTTTGTCTAGAATTTATGTCCCGCTTGCAGTTCGAAAAAGCTCTCTCTCTCTCTTTCTGCATTGCACGCTCTGCCACCAGCCTACACTCTCTCGCTCGCTCTCTCTCACGCTGGCTCGGCTCGCTCTCCCAGTTTATTGCGTAGAAAATATACCGAAAGTTACTCTCTCTCTCTCTGTGGGTGTCTCTCTTTTGGCTCCGTCTTTTATCTACTGACCTATAACAGTTTGTAACTGTCAGGTCAGCCACGGAGTTACTTTGCGAATGTTGTGATAGGTTGCGGATTTTCTATTCGTGCCAGACACTTTGGGCCAGGTAGATAATAGTTTTGAAGGCGCTTTCGCTGAGCTACTACCAAAATCCATTGTAATGAAGTGCGTGAAAACAGTCTGCTGGATAGCAACTTGACTTTTTTAAGGGATTTCATTTCCAAATTGATAAGAAAGTGATTGATATACAGTCGAACTTCACTAACTCGAATCCCAATATCCAAAGAAAAGTTTCGCGTTATGGAGATATTCGATTTATAGAGCTATTTTTCTTAAATTTATTAATTTTACCGCCACTCATTTAGGTCGAGTTAGAAAGAAATTCGAATTATAGAAGTTCGAGTTATGGAAGTTCAACTGTATATGCAGTTGCTTGTGCATTTCGCTTTAGCACTTGATGGTTTTGGATATTTATCTTTGTACATTTTATAAGTTTTCTTATTTGAAAAAAATGCATTTGGTTTCCGACGACGAAAGCCGAAAAGCAGCCGTGAAGAATTCATAAGTAACTTCCTGCATATAATCAAAATAATTATAAAATTGCAAAATAGAAAGAATTTTAAAAATCGACATAAAAAATGATACTATTTTCTTTTTGAAATATTTTTTTTGGCTGCTTTAATAATTCTAAAACTCTTGAAAAGCTAAACAACACAAACAAATTGTCTCTCCCTTATCACTTCATAGTTTTCAATACGAACTTTGCAAAACTATAAATTATGTCATCAATGATTCAGCCATTTAGTTGAGTTTCGATGTTGTTTAACGTATATGATATGCATACTCCTTTCACATTTCACTTCGCCTTGGACGCTATGCACATAATTTACCTGAAGTTAGGCAGACAAACAAAAGTAGGTGGAAGGTGAAAAGCTCATTAAACACTTGCCAAATCACACTTACGCCCCATTAGCGCACTAAATAAGCGCAAAATGGGAATTCAACCCGCCACCGGACACTGTGACGCCCCAACACGCCGTATATAAAAACCCGTAAACGAATCCTAAGCCAAACCGAGCCAAACCATACCAAACCAAACCAAATGAAACCAAAGGCGAAAGCGATGCATGAGCCAAAAACAAAACCAACAAATAACCCGCGGCAAGAGACGCGTTCAACGATACAATGAATGGGGAAACGGAAAATGCGGCAAATGGGAGACGGGAAATGGAAAATGGGAGAGCGAGTATTTAATGCTGGGTCATTGACAAAACTAACAGTGTTGTTCTTGTTGTTGTTGCTGACTGTGTTAACCCCTGTTGACCAATAAAGCCGCTTGTCTGATATACAAGGACAACAACATCGACATCGACAACGACAACGACAAAGTTTTACCAGCAACACATGTCCATGTCCTGAACTCAACTGGATGATGGTCAAAACGAGCAGTGACTCGACTCACCCAACTATATAAAACAAAAGCCCAAAACTGAAATAAAATTAAGCACATTAAAAAGTGCTTCACAAATTTACAAATCTCTTCTCTTGAAGATGAAACAACAACCAAAAAACAAAAAAAGGTCAACAACAAATAATGGGGGAGAGAGAAAAAAGGGTTAGCATGTGAAAAATGAGCTACCACTTTGAATATGGCGAAAGGAGTTGAGTTTTCTCTGCACTTTCCCTGCTCAATTGCGAATTGGGGTTGCCACACATATTAAATTAGCCCGGTTGGGTAACCCTTACCCGCCTTGGCTAAATTCAGCGTTAACTTTGGGGTTTTCCCTCTCTTACAGATTTATTTTTCGCCCAAGCTGCTTTCCATCATAGGTAGCACGCTTTTCCTCCTAAAAAAAAAAAAACAGAAAAAACTGTGGATAAAAAAACCATAGTAGTGTAACCGACACACACACACACACACAGTTAAAAACTTAATTAAAGACTTCATTAACATTGCTTTTGTTATGGTGTTGTTCGAGCCGAAAGCTATATATCTCACTCTCTCTCCCTCCTCCTTCACTGTTTCGCTCTCTTTCATATCCACAGTACCAATTATAAGGCAACTCAGAGGTCAACGCGTTTGTATGCGCTTTAAACTCTTGTTGTATTTTATTATGAATTATTTTCATTCCATTACCTTTTAATTAAGCTTTAAAACAACAGCAACTTTATATAAATAAACGAAAAGAAATAACAAATTGTTTACTACAATTACCATTGGAATTGCTAAAATTCAGTAATTTTCAGAGGGAAAATGAGTGCAGAGCGTTGCCAGATGTGACAGAGAACTGAAATTGGAAAAACATTTTCTTAATTTATTAAAGTTTTTATGGTTCTTAAAATATTAAAAGTAAGTTAATTATAAGATTCATGTTCCATTTCAAAATAAACAGCATTATGTCATTTGTATATTTAATCAAAATAATACTTGACTCTTTAACAACTCGAAAAGTATATTTTAAAAGATATAGGGTTACACGAGCTTACTTGAACATACTTGAAATTTCTAAATTGTTCTGTTTTCAATAATTCACTTTTCTAAACAAACTCAACCACAACTTTAAATGTTTTTTACTTTCCATACATTTTTCCATCCGCTACAAATTGAATTTTACTCATTGGTTTGCCCTCGTTGCTTGAAATTTTGTCCTTGTTCCTTGGGCGCTGTACACAAATTACGCGTAATAATTTTATTTGCATGTTTTATTTAATTTTTCATGCCACTCTGATTACAAAATTGAATTGGCAGCTTAGTTTTATGCGCGTCAGCTACTTGGCAGCAACCATGTCTCATTCATTTCGCCTTCGTCCTTCCTCCCACCATCTCCCTCCTTCTTTCCCGCCGTATTTCAGGCCAGGTGGAGCTGCCAACAATTCCCAGTTGCCACACAATTAGCGTGTTGTGCAAGATCTACAAGGAAAGCCAACACCCCGCACAACCAACTCCTGCTCCCTTTCCTTACTTTCTGCCAGGTCAAAATCCCCAGAAAAGCCCACGAGTTTCTAATGATGTTCCTTCAACTTTTGCCTTGTCTCAACAGTTTCATTTGGTTCGACATCGTCGAATTTGCCCTGCCAATGATTGTTGTTTTTCCTTACATATCTCTCCCCCTCTCTATCTCCCTTTTACACTGTCAACCAAACATTTTCAGCCAGAATCATTACCTCCCTGTTTCGAGCGGTCGACACTGGGCGTAACTTAAATGCGCTTAAAATTAAATCTGATTTCATGAATATTGATTGATTGCTTTCACCTTGAATGAAAATCCGCTTTTGTGCTACTTTTTGTATACTTTCGTCCGCAGCTCCATCTCCATCTCCATCTTCTTCTTCTACCTGGCATCCAGTTCCTTTGGGTCTGTCATCCTGTTTGTGGCGCCAGTTTGGTCGCTTTTTTGCCTTGAACTCTTAAGTTAAATTAATGAGCTCCAATGTTGGCTGGCATTATGTAAAATTATTTGACCAAAAATAAGTTGATTTAATTGAGTGTGAGTTAAGGTTGTCTCCTGGCTTATGTATATACGAGGAATAAGAACAGAGACCATTATCTCCGGCTGTACTCAGGAAGTGGCTTGACTTTAACGATTTTATTGGGCAGTTAATCATTGCGAAAGGGAGAAGAACATACCTTCAACAAAATAATGGACATGACGATCTTTATAGATTGTACAAAGCGATTAAATGCAGTTTGTTTTTTGTATAAATTTTATTATATTTGCACCCAATAAATTTTCAAATATTTTTTACATATTTTGCATGGAATTTTTCATCTGTCATTGACTAATTTTCCCAACAAAAATTTACCGCATTTAGAAAATAAATTACATGTCGCTGGCAACACAAAAAACTTTTCGCGCTTGACCATGAGCCATATAAATATTACAATTTAAAAACTTTGCTCACACATTTCGCAAAACAAAAAGCAGAAAAACTTTTTTGTTGACTGTGAAAAATATTGTGCAACAAAGTTGAATAAAAAAAGTGTGAATTTCAATACAGAACTGCTCGTTTTATATATAGTTGCTATTAAATTTGCCAGCATTAAATTTTGTTTGCCCATCGAAAATGTTGTTTGCTTTTGGCTTTGTTTGCCGCCTTTTTGTGGCAGCCAACAAAAACTCGTCTAACAATGGCCAACAGAACTTGCACTCTAATTTAGGTAAACCAAGAGAATGGTTTACACCAAGCTAAAATAATTAAAGAGAATTTTGCATCTCTAAATTGTTATTAGCCATCAATTGGTTAAAGGTGCTTTTTCGACTTAATCACAATTGAAATAGACGTATAAACGTCGTCGCTCATCGCACGATGTGAAGCCCTCAGAAGTATGCAACACTTTTGTGTGCTTGCTTGCACGTCACTCTTCACTACGCACTATGGTCTCGATGACGAATTTTTTGGAAAAAATTACATTTTTCAAGTTGTTTAGAATTTTAACATTGGCCAACACTGTAAAGATGCGACGACTGTTTAACAGAGATGTTTTAAATGATGAGCACATGCAAGTCTCACACCTATGTTTGAATTGAAGTGAATTTCAGCACTAATCCAAAAGCCAATTCAAAAAATTTTTAAATGGATATTATTTAATGTGGTTTGTACTTTGTGTTAGTAAATTTCCGTTGTTGAAAATCAGCGGGCTTTGTGTGGATCTACGCGCTTTAAAAAGTTTCCTCAATAATTAATTTTGAGGAGAATACAACTAGTTTTAGGAGAATATAACTAATTTCGCATTTGCTAGCTGGACGACCATATTTATTTTGCAATGTAATCAAAGTAGTTGTCCGATTTGAATTATTTTTTAACAGAGTGTTAGAAGCATATAGCGTGAACAACAAAAAATTTGCATATGCTTAAATTAAGAAAAAATGCGGTGACTTGTCCACTTTTTACAGCACCGATGCCAATTGATACTATTAGTCCAATGCAAAAAAACAAGACCAAAAAATCTTATCTCGTTCTTGAGTTATTAATTTTTTCCAAAAAAATCGTCATCGGGACCATAGTGCACTTGCACATTTGAGCGCCTAGTTGCCGTTAGAAGGCAGAGCCACAGAACCTGCTGCCACTTGAAACTTTCGCTTTCAATGCGCTTTCATGGCAACCAAAAAGAGGGCTACATATGTATGTGAAAAACTGGGTTAACGAAGCCACAGGCCTCAGTTCCTAAGATGCTATTGCGTTCGTTATGCAAGTCGAACATAAAAAAATAAAGAAAAACTAATCATTCAAATGCTATGACCTTGCCGCTGTTGAAAAAATAACAAAAAATTAATCAAAGTTTGCCTTAAATTCAATTTGAAAGGCATTTGATTTTGATTTTTGGCCAAGACATATTTACATACTCAGTGAGGGGTGAAAGAGAGAAAATGTGAGAGAGACGGGAGATCATTGCAGCTGTCGCCATTGACAGAAAGTCGGAAAAGTTGACAGCCAACGGAACTGAAACTGACAGCGTCAGACACCGCAATGACAATCGGCCAAAAGGGACACTAAGAGACGACAAATTGAAGACCAACTGAGAATTTGATTTCCACAGCCAACTAAAATATTTTTCTTTTCTTTTTACTTTCTTTTTATTTTTTTGGCCGCCCACGCGACAACAGCTGGCCAACAACAATGAAAACAATGAGGACAGTGAAGAGGAGAGAGCAAGAGTGGAAAAGGAAAAGGTAGGGAGTAAAAAAAGCAACTCCAATTTTAATATAAGAAACAACAAGTGAAGCACCCTGAAGACCTTCCGAGTGCGTTTTCCAGCTGTTCCACTTTAGCCATTTCCATTTCCATTTCCCTTTTTGCTCGTTGCCTCATTCGTTTCGTCGTCCGTCAGACAGTTTTCATCTTGTTTGCATGTGTTTCTGTGGTTTTCCTCTCTATGTGCTTGCCATTCTTTTTATCTCTTTAATACCGGAAATATTTATATACCCTGCACCAATAATGGGCTGGGCATTAGAAATTGCAGCATAATATCTTGGTTTGTATGCTTATATGCTATAACTTCTATTTTGAATGTATTTTTGTATCTTGTCTTTTACCAAACATTGAATCAGATAATATGCATTTCACTGTTTAACAATAATGGTATTTTGAGCGATCTTAGGGTATTCTGCAGTCGACTTCATTGTTCCATTTTTGCTTTACTTAAGTTTTTCTACCTTCTCAATATTCTTCCTTTTTGTAAGTGCTGATATCGCAAATTGTTTGTTGTTCCTAAACCTTTAAGAGATGTTTGGGCTGATTTCGTAATTCTTTAATGTAAAAAAGTTTACAAAAGTTACTTAAAACGACACTTGATAAAATTAAATGATAATGCGCCAATTTCTTTACAATTATTTTTATCTTCTTAAGAAACTAAATAATACATTTTATTACAGCAAATGCAAAAACACAAGACACTACTTATGCATATAGAAGTTAAGGCAAAATCAATAGCTGGAAAAATAAAATTCAATTAAAATTTGTTTACACAAAAAAACTTTAGTAAATAATAAATAAGAGTAAAGTATGAACTTTTTAATGAGTCCTCTTAAGTAGAAGGCAAATAAGATAGAAAGATAAAGGGCAGAAATCCAAGCTGACAAGCTTCACAAATTGTGTGCATAGTTTTTAGCAATTTGTTTACAAGTTTTTCCTGCTGAAGCAAAAATACAATTTCCGTGTTAAGTTGAAAAACAAACAAACTGTCTGCCAATTTTTAACGTTCTGCCAGACTTAACTTAACAACGAGCTGAATGCAATCGAGTCCTAGTTGAGTACAAAATCAAGAATTGAGTACCGAGTAGCGACAACCCGAGTACTGAGCACTGAACACCGAGCACCGTCTACTCGTCTGTCGAGCATCGTCTAGTTTGGTAGCTCGAACATGGAAGATGGAGCAAAAGTAAATTTCCACTTGCAGTCAATAATCAACTAAGCATAAAATAGTATTTGAGCAATTGAAGCAGCAAAAATTTGTTGCTGCTGTTGCTACTGCCAGAAGAAGCAGTTGAAGTATACTGAGCATAAGGATAACGACTAGGCAATACCCTGTAAAAGTTGTTTAAGCATCGTAACACAAAATGAACAATTTATAAATCTAACAATATAATCATTAAATTGTGTTTAAAATATTTATATCGTTTGATTAAAATAATTTATATATGTAATAATCATATAATAAATAAACGTCTTTAAATGCCCTGTATCCAAAGTTAAATGAAGCAGTATTTAATATATTTATTTTTCTTATTTTATTTTTTTATAGGTTTATTAGATCACAACGTGACGACAACACTGCAAGCCAAAGTTTTACGGGTACAGGGTATAAATATAAAGAAAAAATCCGCTTACACATTGGACTTACACTTGGTAAGTTGCCCAAAAGTATGCTGCAATGGAAAATGAAGAAAATATAACGGAAAAATTTTCGTGCAGTTTCTTCGATTTCTTCGCATTCAGTTCGAGGGCAACGAAATTTATTTGAAATTCTGCACATGCTCGCACTCAATTTAAGTTAAATTATTTTTCAGCAATTTAGATCTGTATATATGTATGTATATATACAATATTTACTATGCACAGCTGTATAATCATGGGCAGGGGTGGCAATAAACAAGCTGGTAAAAGGTAAATGGTAAAGGTGCAACCAAAAGCAGCCAAAAAAGATTTCTAGCTAATTTGCGGCAATAACATCAAAGCCGCTTTTGCCTTTTTTGCTACCCTTTTTTGCTTCTGCCAAACCAATTGGCCTTTTTCTGTGTTGATGGGCGGGATCAAGGGCCGGAAATGTGGGCGTGGTGGGCGTGTGAGTCTGTGTGCGCATCTGTTAAATGTTGCGTAGAAAATCATTTTGTGCCGTGTCTCCTTCAATTTATTTGTTGTTGTTGTAGTTGCAAATGCTATTGAAAATGTTTTTTACTTTAATTTTATTTGTCAAAAAATTTGCTATAGATTTACTGGAATTCATTCTTGCTTAAAATTCGACATTTGAAATTTTGAATCTGTCTTTAATGAAGCATACGCCACGTGTGCTCTTTGAGTTGCCTTGCGTTCTACGTATTTCTGGAAATTGTTTCCCAAACTAAAAACAATTTAAAGTGAAACTCAGCCGAAATAACAAACACAATTGCATGCCAGTCAATGTCAGTTGCATTTCAATCAAATAATATTCTATATATGTATATCTTTCTTATGAAAGCTACGTCCTGTCGATTAGCAGGTATTGAGTAGACAAACATTAATTCGGCAACTCAAAATATGTTGATTCAAGTGCTCAAAGATTAAATGTTGTTGAGGAACATTCTAGCTTAATACTTATCAAAGAGTCAATCAGCCTTTATAGATTTCGCTTCAATGTTAACCCTGAAAAAAGTCAAGGAAACCTATTTGCTTGTTGGATATCCTTTGCGGCAGGATTCAGCTCTAAGCTGGCAACATGGAAACCCATAGAAATGCCGTACAAAACATATTTTTGTTTACCATTCATGGTGAATGCGGATGAGAAAAAGCCACAACAGACTCAAGTGCTCAGCTAGCTTGGGCTATCGAGCCAGCAGGACAAACAGAATGAACAGGACGAACAGGACGAGCTGGACGAGAAAGTGATTTAGGGGATTTTCGCGTTAAGCGTTGTCTGTCAACGTTTGGCATGCGGCTTACAGGTGCCTCCATCTCCATGGTCTATGCTCTTAAACGGCAGACGATTCTCACACCAAATGAATGACCCTATTACTCTTACCGAGATACCTGTAACTGCATTTTATTGCATTAGCGAAGGGTCAAAAAATGTGAGAAAAAATCGAAAGTTTCAATGGATAAACTGCTGTGGACAAATAATGATTGCGGCTACAGTAAATCAAAGGTATGTGGGTAGATATTTTGTATTGATTAATTTATCAATATGGATTCCAAGTTATTTTAATTGATTTTACAAAGTACTTAGGAATAATCATTGCACATTCGGATTAAGTATTTCTACCTCATGATTAAACAAAAACTTAATGTTTGCGTTTAGTTAGCATATTTTGTGCTACCAACTATTTTTAGCATTAGATTTCCACAATTTATATATGAAGTTATATGTGAAGTTATACTTGAAGCAGAATAAATAACAATTTGATAGTTAGTGCTTTAGTTGCTTTAGTTATTTATGAACAAATAGTCAATATCTATAGTAACTGAATAGCGCTGATTAGCTGTTCAAAATAAAAATTTAATTACGTATGTATGTATGTGCATAACAGATTATTGTCTAGCTTGTGATGGCATTCGCGCTGTGAACATGTAAACATATTTTTAATTACAAATTCGAAAAGGACGCTGTGCCGAAAATGTGAAAAATATCGAAAACGAAATCATCTACAAAACGCATAATTCAATTTTACGCGCCGTTGAACTTTCTAATGAATTATCGCAGTGCCGAACTTTGAATGGGTTCTCGGCTCTGCTTTTATTGCATTTCCATACCATTCGAATTGGATTTGGACACTGTCTTTTTCTCTCTCTCTCTCTCTCTCACTCTCTCTCTCTCTCTCATAGCATATTTGGCCCTTCGAATCGTTGCATTTCGGTACGTTCAATTAATGAGTAATTTGATTGCTGGACTGCGAAAATATTTTTTAAATTTGTGAAAACGGCCAATGTCTGAAAATTCTATGCTTTTACAAAATAAAAATATAATTTTGACATCAAAATAATAATATGCATATCAGAAATTTTGAAACAAATAATTTGCCATATGTCAGGCAAACAAAAAGCGAAATAAGCTGCCAGATTGCGTCTAGTCAAATCAAGTCAGAAAAGTTCACAGAGTTTTTAAAATGAAACAACTGAAAGTACTTAACAATTCAAGTGACAAACTTGAGGAGACAGACAAACAAGCATTTGGTTGGCTGGGAAACAGCTGGAAAATGACAACAACTCGGGAAAATGATGAAAACGTGTGCGACATATGGCAATTACTTAATATCTATACGAAGAATTTTCATTTTGAGTTCTTGTCAAACTTTTGCGCAGTTGTAAGCAAGCTGAAGTGCTATAAATATAGATCTAATACTATGTAATATCAGGGAGATAATAGAAATTTCTTAAAAATAAATAGCTCTACTTTCTTCAGTTGACTAAGAGTTGGTAAAAATCTTCACACTTTATCATAATCAAATAAAATGGTTTATTGTACATCAACAATCTTTATTCTGGATATAAACAGATATTTATTAAAATAAGGAAGAAAAATAATAATAAACTCGACAAATTTAAGAGGCAGTATTAAACTTACATTGTCGCATCAAAAAACCCGTGTTAAGCTTAAAGTCAAGTTACCCAGTGTTAAAACTGGGCTTTCCCATTTCCCGTCACATTCCTGGCGATTGTCAAACTTCAACACGCACAATATAATGGCCCGGAGGCAACACATTTCACATTTCATCCACTGTTCACATTCAATTTATATGAAAATTTATTTATTTCTTTTTTATTTTTCTACTTTTTATACATTTTATTTTTTGAGTTGTATAACAATAAACTAAAAATGGCTTAAAGGGTTTATCAGCTGAAAATCATCTCTCGAATGTGTTGAGGGGAGTTGTTGTTGTTGGTAGTCGTTTGGTATATTGAAAACAGCCTTAAGGGTGCAAAATGTCAATCAATTTTGTCGCTTAAAAAAAATGATATACAATATATATTGTGGCAATACCAAATACAAACCATTGCCAACTGACCTTCAGCCAAATGTTAACCCTTAACAAATTTGCATATAAAAAGCCGCACAAGGCGACAACACGACAGGGAAATGGACGGGGAATAAGGAGGTCAAAGTGAGGGTTCTGGTGTTGTTAAAAGGCGCTTTATGTTGTTAACTCCTCGTCCTTTGGTGTGTGGCCTCTACACATTGAAGGCACATTTATCAAGCATTATCTGTTTGCTCTTCTTCTACACGTTACATTCTCTTTTCGACTCCTTCTGATAACAGCTGCACTCAATTTGCATGGCGCGTGTGTGCGAAAGTGTGAAATAAAAATGTGTTGTGTGCGTTACAGTCTCTCAAATTTATATACTTACTACAAACTTTGCATGCAAATCATATAAATTATGAAAGTTTTCTTATCTGAGTTTCGGTCGCATATTGTCAACATTGTTATCCCAATAAACCTGTCAATACTTTGTCATTTTGACAGGAAAATTGAAAATAATCGAAAACCGCCAAATAAAAACTTTTATTTATTTTATTTGTTTGTTTACATTGTTTGTTCTTTTTTATATTACTTTTAACATATGTCAACAGACTTTAGTTTTCAAAGTGGTCCAAGAAATTGAAAATTCTCTCAGGGAATTATTATTATAAATACTAAGCTGATAAGTATTAAATTAATAATTCAAAATAAATTGATATAGAGCGTAATATTTTTATTCACATATTGACATATTAAATATAATATTCTATTAATATTTTAAATTGAGAAATATATACCTTTTAATTTTAAGTATATTGTTAAATGTTTACTGAATAGTTCATATTTAATCGAAATATGTCTATCTAATAATAATTATGCACTTGCTTAACAATTTCATATAAATATGTATATGCTTAATTTATTATTGTTTAAGTTTTAATTTTTCGATGTTTGTGAATTTTGCAGTTGCAATTTTAAAGCTCTCTGGAGTTGTGCTTAATGTGGCAACTTTCTGTCAATCTTTTTGGTGCCATTACGCACATAAACAGCTCCTTAAAAGTGCAACTATTCCCCCTCCGTCTGTCTCCTCTCCATTGCCGCCTCTTCCATTGCTGTGCCAAAAGTGTAGCATAAAGTTGTAACTTTTTCATTGGTTGTGCATTTTGTTTGTTATTTTGCTGGATCCCCCGACGCATATGTATGTACATAAGGTTATGTCCCTCCATCCGCCTTCCCCCTCGGGACCCCAATGATCACTTCTCTCCTCATACGAGTACACATAGTAAGTTTCTTGTTGACATAAAAGTTTCCGCTTTTTTGGACGCCGCATGGGAAAGAGGAGATGAGGAAAGGGGGGAGGGGGGCGTAACTTTTTCGTTTGTTGCAACGTCTCTCCGTCTTTTATAGTGGACTTATATCCACGAATTTGCTGCGGCAACAAATTACAAATTGATTATACGTTCAACAAATGTGTTAATGTGGCATTGTTTTCAAACTTTTGCGGTGCGGGGTTGCATGGATGAAGACTGTGAGTTGCTGAGTTTTCCCGCTTTCTCACTTTCCGCTTTCCGCTTCCCGAGTTGCCGAGCTGCTTCACTCGCCACTGACCATAATATATTACAACAAAACTTGCCCATATAGAGACAAAGATAGATATAGAGTCAGCATCGCTGACAGAGACAGCGACATAAAGAATGATATGTCTGCACATGTATGGAGAAAAGTTTTCCTAGATTTTTCTTCTTTTTTTTCTGATTGTTTTTCATTTTTCGTTTACAGTTTTCAACGCGTCCAACAACAAATTTCGCCTCTACACACATTTTGTTAGCTCGCTGACAGGCGAAAAGTTTTCATGCTCCCAAAATTTATTATGACCAAATGGATGCGGAGTCAGATGTGAGGGGGTGAGGCTATGAGGGGGTTGAGGGACGGGGGGTATTTGTCCAGCTGCGGTCCGAAGGTCAAAGTAGTTAAAAATGTGAGCTGCTGTTATAGATTTGCAGAAGCAATTTGACGCCCAAAACTTTTATTGTGTTGCATTTATTATAATTCTAAATATTGTGAAGTTTAATTCTAAATATTGTATTCATTAATATTTAATAAGCTTTTCTCTTGATTAAATGATTTGCCAACTTTTGTTATTTAATTTTTAATATTTTATTGTTATGCCAGTGTTAAATTTAATTTGAACATTTGGAAAATTTATAGCATTGAAAACATATTTATGTGTATGTTTTTTTTTTTTTGGCTCTACTGGAACTGAAATAATTTATTCCAAAATATTCTTAAAATAATTGGAACAAAATGATTTAGTGTTTAAAAAAGTAGAGTTTTCTACCAAATAGTTGCTACTTGTTTCATTGTAATATTTTAACTTTCATATTTTGCCTCTTTGGCCTCTGATGGATTCACTGTGCGGTTCGGACATTGGATTGGTGGAAAGAGAAAATGTTTAGAATTCAAAATGGAAAATAAAATAATTACGTTTTTACATATTTATTAGAATTGAAAATCTGATTAAGATTCATACGAATTATTTACAGCCACTTCTAGACCAAGGTTAATTTCAGTATTAGTGCAATTATTGCAATGGGTTATAATCATGGTATCAGCTTTCGGCTCGGGCATTGGATTGGCTGAAATATAAAATATTTAATTGTACTACTCGTAATTCTATGCTATGTTCAAGATTATTATGATACTTACCACGGGACAGAGCCAAAAGAACGAGCACAAGGATTGTGGCACAAGAGAAGAGCTGCATGGTTCTTTGTTGTACGAAGACTCGAGTGGAAATGTTGATTTAAGGAAATCAGCATCAGTTTATATAGGATGTTGAGTCTAAAGCTAAGAATGGGATTTTTTCGAACTCGTCTGTCCATGTGTCTGTGGGGGTTATGGGTTAAAACATGATGACGTTTGCCAAATGTACTGTGGAATTTCTTTTCTTATGGCAGATAGGTTATTCCCAACAGAAACGTGTTAACATATTTGTTTAATTATTTTCAATTTTTCTCCCCCAAAATTTTAATATTTGCGTCATAAATGTTATTAAATGACTAACTGATAAAAATGAATTTTTCCTTTACTTAAAGCGTGATAGTTTTTACAAATTGTTAGTTTTGTACTAAATTACTAAAGATAATATAGTTTTAAGGATTTATTTCAAGAAATCAAGAAATTATTGTTTATTTAAAAGCAACCACTCAAAGCAAAAAGAAATTTGATTGAAAACTATTGTTAAAGTATCTTTATTGCTTTACAACGTATTAAATAAAAAAAATAAATATATGAAAGTAACTAAAATTAATCACATTTTGGTTTGCCCTGAATGGTTTCTCTGGGTATAGAAAAATATTTGGAAATAATCATACATAACGCCATAAATTAAATGTGATGTTTATTTCCAGAGAAAATTTAGAAATCATAATAATTGTTATACTTCTTTTAACTTATTATAATTATATAAATAATGCTCACAGATTTCGGATACGAATATCCCATTTGTGATAAGAAAGAAATTTTCCCCAAATAAATTCCACAGTACATTTGATAAACGTCATTAAGCATTAACCCATAACCTCCACATACGCATGGATATGAATTTTTAATGTTTGGTAAAATCCCATTCTGAGCTTTAGACTTCTACACCCTATATAAGTCCGATGCTGATTTGTAAAATTATAAGTTCCACTTAAGACTTCGTAGAACAATCAACAATCATGCAGCTCTTCTCTTCTGCCACAATCCTTATGCTCGGTCTTTTGGCTCTGTCCCGTGGTAAGTATCATAATAATCTTGAACATATCATAGAATTACGAGTAGTCCAATTAAATATTTTATATTTCAGCCAATCCAATGCCCGAACCGAAGGCGGATCCTATGCAAGTAGAGAATTGCACTAATTGCAATAATACTCAAATTAACCTTGATGCAAAAGTGGCTGTATATTTGTAATTTGTAATCTTAATCAGATTTTTAATTTTAATAAATATGTGAAAATGTAAACAATTATATGTTTGAAATCTAAAGGAATGCCAGGTATGATATAAAAAAATAGTTTGTTATAAATATCTGTATTTTTTGCTGAGTCTAAAATCCATTTCCATAGCTGTCTCATTAAATGCTCTTAAAGCAGCGCAAGAAGTAGGAAAAGAGATAGAAGCAAGAAATGAAAAAATTGTCCACCAAAGTGTCAAAGGCAGCCGCAGGGACGTCAGTCCCCTCTAATTGTTAAAGCCCCCTTTTGCCCCCTTCATTTCAGAGCACATGCAGTCATAATAAAGGCGGCGGCAAATGACAACAACAAAAGCGGCAAAGAGAGCGCAAAACTTAACAAGTTCACTTAGCAGAAATTAAGTTTTCAGCATTTATGTAACGAAAACTGTAAAGAAAAACTTTCTTAATGAAGCGACGACAATGTGGTGAGCAATGGACAAATTCTACAAAATTTAATACCATACCCTAAAAGTAGAGTAAAAATAATTGAATAGAGCAAAAAAAGAGCTCAGCACAGAAATGCCAGTTTATAACGAGCATTAACAAAGGAAATTGCTCAATTATTTGAAGTTCAAAATCAGCTTAAAATTATAATAAATTGCCTTTTTAAATTTTGTATGTTTCTCGGCGCTGTCAAGCCATTTAAATAGATATTTGCAAAAGCAGTAAGATTAAATAGAAAGTTGAGAAACAAGGTTAGTCGTCTGCTTGCAAGTTCATCTTCAAAAATTAAATAAATGAATAAATTCATAAATTAAGTAATAAACTATTTAATCTTTGCTCTGAAATGGTAAGCTTAAGAGACTTCATAAGATTGGGGAACAATACATAGGAACAAAAACATTTGTGATTAGTAAACAAATGTTTTTGTTCCAATCATTGATCCAAACAAATGTATTTGTCCCAATCATTGATCCAAACAAATGTATTTGTTCCAATCATTGATTTTTTTTTATTAATTATAAAAATTTGTTTCCCTTAAAAGTCAAAGTTTACTTAATAACAGTTGATGGTCAATTAATGTGCTAATAAAGAATACAATAAAATAAATAATTGCATGATTTAATATGTAATATTAATTTGATAACACTTAATTTTGTAGTATTTATTTTTTTTTAAATTCTATTAACAATTACAATATATTTTTTAGCAATCGCAGTTCCGACAAAATATAAAGTTTCCAATAGTTTCAGAGTGCTGGTCTCAGTTTTAAATTCAGTTCTCGCTGTTGTCTGCTTTTTGGCTTCTGTCAGTTTTTGGCTTATCAGAGAAAACTAATTTGTTAAAATGTTGCTCGACTTATTTGTCGTGAGGGTTGAAGTGGGAGGAGGAGTAGCAGAAGGAGGAGCAGTTGGATGATGCTGAGGAACCTGCAGGAAATGCGCTGAACTGAACTGAAGTCTCAAGCATCCATCATACGCCTGATGGGCCACTGCCAACTTCGTGATGCTGCCACACAGACAGTGCCACAGTTGGTGGCAAAAATGTGGGCAAAAGTCCGATGCAATGGCAACTGCCATTGCGACTGCGACTTTTTGGCAATGCTCTTGTCGCCTCAATGACATTTTGTGATGAAAAATAAGCGAGGAGAAATAAATTCATGTACCAAGCACTTTTTCTGTTGTATGCGCGACATCAACTTGACTTTCAAGTCAAGTAAACTGCAAGTAAGAGTCGAATGCTTTGTGTGCCTTTTTAGCTTTCCCCTCTCTCTCTCTCTCACTCTCTACCAGTATTTCTCTTTCTTTCTGTTTCATATCTTGTATCTCATCTCCTTTGGCAGTTTCCTTTTTGACGTTGTGCTTATGCTTTGTGTGCTCGTTAAGCTTTCTTGTACAGAGGCTTATTTGTGCTGTCTTTTAGGCATCGTCAGGCAAAACGATGTCGCTTCTCATTTTAATGCCAAGGCAATCGGCCCGTTACATATTAAATTTTAAGCGGTGGCATCGAAGCCACCTGAAAAGCCACCAGAGCCACCCTGAAAACAGCCACAACATGATTGCCTCTTTAATGGATCATGGAGCATTGCACACGGCAAACGGTAAACGGCAAATGGCAGACGACTGACGGCAGGCACTGTTAGGACACGGTGGTTAAAGCTCAATGAGGTGTCGCCATGATTTAGTTGGTTGTTATGTTGCAGTCACTGCATTTTCGGTCTATAATCCGGAACAGAATAGTTCTTTGCCAGCTTACCATTTTCTCCTATTTTTAATCTCTTTAAATATTTTTACGCTTCAATTTAAAGTGTCTATCATGTGTTAATTAATTTTTCTACTCAATATTTCAATTTATTTTATAATATTTCTTTGATTTTGGGAACAGAACAGATTAAATCTCTTGCTTTGTGGATAACATTTCTTGGGCAATTGCAAAATGGAGTATGGCAAAGTTAACTTTAGTTTAAAGCCTACAATCATGCCACAAAACCGTAGGCTTTGCCAAGAGGAAGTTGAAACTGGAAAGTGCTGTCCACTCGTGGGTCACATTTAGTTGCAATTTACTTACAGCAAACTTGAGAGCATATCTGATCTCTTTTCCTCTTAGCCTTTCATTCGCTCTTCCTTTATTTTTTTTCAGCTCGAAAAAGTGACACTCAACTTTGCCATGTGAAGCAAATAAATCATCGTAAGTTTCCCGTTTTCAGCCGGTGCAAAGGCCACACGGCAGCCCCTCAATTTGCTTCCCCTCTCGGCGACTGTCCGCTGGTTTTTTTTTTTTACCCCGAGCTGCTCTCAAGTTAATTCAATTTAAAGCAAGAATGAAAAGAAACTTTGTCGTGCAGTTTCTTTTTTTTCGCTTATATTGTTTTTTTTTTTTTTTTTTTTTTTTTTGTGATAAGGTTTTACTTTGGCGCTTCATTTTGTGCAAAGTTTGCAGCTCGAGCGAGTTGACACGTCATCAGGACAAAGCTACTGAAATTGTTCTATTGAAAATGTAACGCAGAAAGCGGCAAGTCACATGATAAACAACACAAAAAGGACAATGGCAAGTCCTTCCCAGGACTGCTTAAACTTGAGCTTGAAATTTGTTTCAGCTTTAGCTTTAGCTTGTGCTTTTGTTGTTGTTGCCGTTGTTGTTTAAGTATTTCCTGCTCAACTATTTGCCATTATAAAACCCACAATAAATCCCCACTTTGTTGGCCCTCCATTTTGATTTACTCGGCATACATGTTGTTGTCCCCCATCCATTTGCCCCTCCCTTTATTGATGTGAAAGTTATGCGAAAAGTTTTGATTTGTTTAGTACATTTATTTCACAATGCCAAAGCCAAAGTGAAAAGCATTTCGAATTCTGGTCGAAAAAATTCAAACTGCTTTTCCGAATTAACTTAAACTGAAATGAAATTGAAGTCATTTTTCCAATATCTCTCTCTTTTCACTTTGTTTGCTTTTATTGTTTGGTTTGCGTCTAGTAACTCTATGTATGAAAATTTGTTTCGTTTTTCCGTTCGCTTCTTTTGTCTAAGCCAAAAGGCGTTTCAATCAGCCATCCCTTTCACTTTTCCTATCGCTATCTCTATCGCTTTCGCAAGTTTTCCGTTATAAACTTGAGTTATAATTGAAAATATTGTTGTTGTGGGTGTCAGATGTTGTTGTTGTTGTCGTTTTTGTTGTTTATGTGTGTGTTCTCCTTAAAGGAGCAGCTGTGCTTTGGTTTTAATTAAATTTTCCTGTCCACAGAAAGTTTAATAGGTAGCATGCTGAGAAATGAGTGTATAAACAGAAATCATTTGTTTACGGCAATGTTGTTTAACAATAAAAGAAAAAACATACGACGATGACAGCTTGAAACATTTAAAGTAGGAAATAGGAGAAGTCGATGGGCTTTTTTATTTTTATTTTATATAGAGTTGACAATGCCAGTGAACCTTGATTTGGTCTGATCTTAATTCACAAAATACAAATTTATTTAATTTATTTATTTTATATGCTAACAAATGACAGCTTACAATTTAAAACCACAAATGGCGGAGATTGACAAATGCCTCAAATCCTGCAACTCAATTATTAACAAGCTCAGCCAATAGAATATATTAATTTTAAATGTAGATATAATATGTGTTAATATTTAATGTGGATTTTTAGCTTTGTAGTTTTTGTGTTTTTTTTTATCATTGATTAATTTGATTGTAAATGATTTGCTCATGCATAAAACTTTATAAAATGGGGTAACAAACTGACTAATTCCATACTGCCTGGCAAGTTGCCTATGAAACTGTCAATTTTTTGTTGTTATTTCCAGCATTTCCTTATTGGTATAATACAAAACGTGAAGCTGACATATCAGAGCCATTAGTTATTAATTCACAGACCACATTTGTTTTAATTAATTAGCATTACGTGTATTATCGAATGCTGCCGGCATACATACGTATACGTAATAATCCGAATTATATTATAATATTATGACATTCGAATGCTGCTGGAGACACTTATTAATTAACATTATGTACAAAAGCATAATTCGAATTTAATATATGTATGTACTAGTAAAATAATTAAATGTTAACAATAATTTAAAAAGATTGGTATAGTTGCTTTTCATGAACTTTTCTACGAGTACTTGTGCAATTACTAATGGCATAAACACAAAGCTGTCGAGCTGTAATCTCATTTGAAATCAAAGAATGAGAAAATCTACATGAAATGGAGTTAATTACTTAAATCAATTATAAACAAAAGTAAATTTATTGTCAATTCTTGTATTGAAGTGCACTTGACAGGCAAGTCAAACAATTGAAATATTTATTTGAAGCAATTGCAACAGTTATTTTTAATCAAAATACATTTGCATAATGATAAAGCAAGTGCAATCAATTTGTTTTAAAGAGCTCTTGAGTTGTGTGCTTGGGTTTGGTTTAAGTAAATGCCATTTCTATAAAATAGCAGCCAAGACAAACTTGCAGCTGGCAATATTAAGAAACAACAACAAACAACAACATAACAACTACAACAGGAACAACAAGAACAACAATAACCCGTAGAAATCTTCAACTCAAAAGGCAACAAAACGATGCTAAAACTAAACTAAATGCAGACATAAATATTTAATGCTTAAAGTAAAAAACTTTTGCAATTTGACTGCTGCCTGTGCTGCAGTTGCACTACCCAAAAGCTGGCAAATTTTGTTGCACACACACACACACACACACACACACTCACATACATGCAAACAATGTGGCCTCGACTCAGTTGTTGGTGCTGCCTTTTTGTGAGCTTGGCCAAAATCTAAACATAAGTTAGCATTTAACTTGGCGCAGGGCGCAAAAGCATAAAACACGCACAACAACACACACCACACACTCACACACACTCACACACACACACACATACACACTGAGCTAAGAACCGCAAAAGCCCTATCTTTCTCTCTTTCTGGCTTTTCTCTTTCACACACTCTTGGTAGTTTTACACACACTTTGGTGATCCACTTCCGTTGTGTGCGAGATAAGAAATTTACTCGGCCATTTGGATTCCGGAAGCCTTTCAAAGTCTGGGACATGGCTTAATGGGCAGAGGGGAAAGGGAAACAGGGACCAGGGAGGGCAGGGAAGGAGAGGATCTAACCAGACTCAGGTATGGGGTTTGGCGCTTCGTGTAAAGGAATTTCAGCGTGTAGCAAGTCAATTAAAACTTATTTTTTCTCATTCGTTTTTTGCAGTTTCTGGTTGTAGAATATATATGATATTTGGAGTAGATGGAAGTTGGTAAATTTGAGAAGGAAAAAGCTGTAAGAGAGCTCAAAGTGCACAAAGATTGATTACATATGCTGGCTGAAAAGCATATGCAAATAAATGTGTTAATAAATAATAAATTGAAAGTATCGTATACATGTAAGAACTTCAAGCAGGGATAATATTTAAAAAAGTATAAGAAAGTGCAATGTAATCGAGAATACATAGAAAACTCTTAATTAATAATAAAAAACAGGGTATACAGAAAATAAGATAAAGACATTTAATAAAAAACACTAGAAATCATACTATTTCGTGAAAAATAAATTAATTGAAAGGTACTTAATTGGTGCATTAATTGGTAATTAAATGGCATTTAATAATCATTTAATTAAAAGGAATTACAATAGTTTTTAATTAAACAAATACTATTGACGCGTTTCTCATAAGAATAACCCATCTGTGATAAGCAGGGAATTTGCAGTGCAGACAAAGGGACATCGGAACAATTAACAATGCGAACTCTGATAAATATTTCAAAATTTAGATTTCCAAAATTATAAATTGTCGACAAAAATTCTAAAAATAAATATTTAGTGAAATCTTGAATTCTTCCCGTATAACTAAGTAACAAGATAAGTTTCCCAATAGATTTCTCCCTATTTTACTCCTTTTAATATAGTGTTCAATTGCTTTTAGTTTAAATTTGACTTTAAAACTTAAAACATGATTTGGTTATTATTATTTAATAATAGTGAATCAGAAGCTCAGTAAGAAAATAAGTTGGAAATAGTTTTACAATGGTTTTTTCAATCACTTTGAATGTTTTAAAAATACTTTAAGTTGTTGCAAAAACCTTTTTGTCTACAAACTTGTAATTGACAGTGTTTCTTAGTAAGCTTCCATTTTATGAATAATAATGGAAAAATATTGTAGTTTCGTCATATTTCAATTGATTTCGCAGCACGGTCTGCCAATCAATTTCAATGTTGGCAATTTGTCGGCCATTGTCATAAATTGCACTAATACCAGGGCTGCCAGACGCTGACCCCTGACCCCTCTGGTTGATGCTGCCCCAAAGCTCCAACTGGCTGGTCACCTGTCAATTATTTTAACAAGACAAAACGCATCAATGGAGCTCATGGGCTCGGTTCGATTTCGATTTCGCAGGCAGTTCTTGAAACGAGAGGGAAGTGGGGAAGAGTGAGGAAGGGCGAGAGGGGCTCAGATAGATTTGTGATGTGGCGAACAAGGGAGTAAATTTATACAATGTGTCAGCCATTTGGTTTATCTACATGAAGTATGTGATGCTGTCTCTCCCTCTCTATTTATGTATATATGTTGTATTTTATAGATGACAAAAATAAAAGAAAAAAAGACAGAGCAGAGATCCTGGAACGTGAAAATCCCCTTTGCATTGAAATGGCTTAATGTCACTTTATTTCATGCGGTCTTGTCACGTCTGTCTGCGCTTTTTTCTCCACTTTTTCTTTTTTGTTTTTATTTTTTTTTTGGCAGTTCCATTGTTGAACTGGCCCCGGCGCGTTGTCCATCAGTCAAATGTATATCGATTTCTGTTTGTGCCCAGCTATTGGCATTAGTTTTGCCAATCAACACGCCCCAAATAGCTTGTCAATTATTTGGCAATTTCATTGGTCCCGGTGACAATGGGATTTGCTGCGTTTCATTTAATATTTTTGTCGATGGGATGATCAGGTGCGGTGGGGAGTGGAGGGGACGGGACGGGCTTACAACTTAAATCAACAGCTCGTGGCAGCTGTTATAAATAAAGATTTTCACCAGAGCCCATTTAATTTATTCAAAATAGTCATTTCCGTGAGCTTTGCCGGCAATTTTGATTGCGCCCCCATTTCAATTAAAATGCCGACTTATGTCCAAATGGGTTCGACAATTTACACGAAATCCCCGCTAAAACAACAACAACAACAACATCACGCCTCTTGCCAATAATTTCATGCACATTTTTGTCTCCATTTTTAGCTCAATTTAAATGCCGTCATGGGGATCAACATCAGCTGCCTATCAATTGCAGGCAGCGTGCCATGAAAATTGAAAATTAGCACAGGACCAACAGGACATCAACTGAGCGGGGAAAGGGTTGTTGTGTTGCGGCTGGCTTCGGTTCCGCTAATTGGCAATGCCCCCCGTACCCCCTTCGTCACCCACTGCCGAGCACTTTCCATTGTCATGTCAATGGGATTTTATGGTACTTCGAACAGGAGCTGGCAAATGTTTCAGCCTCTTTTCCTTTTTCGTTATCGTTTTTTTGAGGAGCTTCTGCAACCCGTGGACATTTGATTTATTGAGATGTTGCTGCTTGTTTCGATCTATAGCTTATGGGAGAACACTTTAAAGGGAAACTGCTTAATAGACAACTGAATCCTTGAAGTTTAAATTATTGACAGTAAAAGCTAGCTAAGCATTTTATTTAGTATTTTTAAAATGAGTTCATCGAAGTTTTGCATAATTTGCATAATTTAGTACAGTTAATTATGACACAAGGATTTGATTAAATTTTCAACCTAAAGATTTGAAATTCTCGGAATAGTTAAAGATTGCTTAAAAATCTCTCTTCGGAATCTCTTGAAATATTTTTTATAAAAAGTTCTCTTTATCTTTTTGTGTCTCAAATCTATATCTGTATTTATGTGTATATTTTATACGATTCCTTTATTTGTATCGGTATCAATATCTATTACCAATCGAAAGAGCTCACATAACAAATCACAACGCCTAATCGAGCCCAGCAAGCAAACCAATATGGGCTTATACCACGCCCAACACACACACACACACACTCTCACACACATCGCACAACAATGAAGTAATTGAAAAAATAACTGCCCCTAGTAGTTGCAGCAGTAACGTTGCCCTGGACGCCACAGTTCCCCGCTTTTCCACCATTTTGAGGCTTGTTGGCAATGTGAAAAAAATCATAGCATATATTACAGCTCCAACTGCAACTGCGACTGCAAAATGCGCAAGCAGCAAACACAAATGACAAGCCAGCAGAGACAACAACAAAGGGAGCAACAAAAGGAATGACAACAACAACAAGAACAACAACTGGCAATGTTGGTCACTTTTGCTCGTTGAGAAATTGACATTTAAACATGAAATTCCCGAGCAAAGTCGAACGACGACAACAACAACAATGATCCCAGGCCACTTTTGGGCTATATGTCTGGCAATTTTATACTCTCCCTTGTCTTCTCTCCTCACCCATACTATGTGCACTGGTGTCCTTGCAAAGCAAATCCTTGCACGACTGCAATCTCAGCATTGCAAGCATTTCGACCAAAACTTTATATGGCTGTAGTTGAAAAAGAAATTGAAAATTGTCCTCTTCCCTTTTTGGTCAGCCTGTGCCCATATCTATGTATCATTGTAGGTATTCCCCATATGACTGTCTATCTAACTGTCTATATGTCTTGGGCGCACTCTGCCTTTACTGTCTGTGTGCACTTATCGATTGCTCATACGTCGCGTTGTCCCAAAGTGTTGAAAATCACAAAAAAAAAAAACGCTCACACACAGAATAGAGAAAAGAAAATGAAAAAAAAAAACTTACGCGCAATGGAAAAGCAATGAAAATGTGCACAAAAGTTGAATCAAATACCAAATACCAAAGGCAGAAATCACACATTCTTACAGAGAAAAACCCATTAACACTAATCGCTTCCCCACAGACACATAAACAATTTATCTCACACACAAGCATATTGAAAAAGAGAGAGAGAGACGCAAGGTAGAGAGAGAGAGGTTGAGTGAGTCCTTTCTGTAACTTTCCCGCAAGATCGAAGTCAAAGTTTTGGTCGGCATCAGACTTGCATTTTCTTTCCAATTTCTTTTATTTTTTTGTTGATTTTGTGAATATTTTGCTTACGTTGGCGGGAAATTTATCACGTTAACCTTTGGGAAATGCTCATATAATTTATCTTCAGGAAAGTAAATTTTCCAAAGAAGGCAAAACAGCTTACAGCGAAGCCCTCTCCCTACTTTCTCTCACTCTCTGTGACTCTCTCTCTCTCTCTCTTCTCGTCGTGTGTGCTAAAAGTTTCCTTCGAGTCTGCCACAAAAATGCACAGGGGTGCTAGGAAAAGGTGTGTGTGTGTGTGTGTGTGTGTGTGAGTGTATGGGTGTTTGTGTTTGCTAAAAAATGGCGTGGCATTTAAAAGCATGCCATGTGAGGCTGTTGTACAAGTGTGTGTTTGTATGTAAGTCCACACTTTGTCTCAATCAGCCTCCTCAGTTTGTTGGGCTGCAAAAAAATTAGGTTAATTTGCTGTGCCAGCAATTGATGAGCTTCCATCCAAAAACACTTGGCAAATAATTAATAAATTTCTGTTGTGGCTGCAGGCGAGTTTTAAAGCGGCAAAAGCCTCAGGTGGTCAACTCAGTCAGCTGGCAAAACCAAACGAACATCTTTTTAAGTGATAGAAAGCACAAATGCTGGCAGAGTTTTCAAGTTTCAGTTTATGTTCTTTATTGATTTTTTAAATACCAAGCTTTACTCAAACCGGCGACCCGATAATACTCTAAAATTAGAAAGTTTGCAGCCTTGTGTAAAATTTGTCATTTCAAATGGAAAATAAATAAATCTAGTAAACCTGATTATTATTAGCTTCAGTATTATTGCACGATATATAGACCGAGTACAAAGATTGTGGCAAAAGAGAAAAGCGAGATTGTTGATTGCTCTACGAGGACTTAAGCTGATTTTGAACTTCAAATAATTTTGGAATTTTGCATTTCTATGCTGAGCTCGTTTTTTGCTCTACTAAGTTATTCTTACTCTACTTTTAGGGTATATTACTGAAGTCGGTGTTTCTGGTATAGTATTAAATTTGTACATTGCTCACCACAGTGTCCTCGCTTCATTATGAAAGTTTTCCTTTACAGTTTTCGTTACATAAATGCTGAAAACTTAATTTCTGCTAAGTGAACTTGTTAAGTTTTGCGCTCTCTTCGCCGCTTTTGTTGTTGTCATTTGCCGCCGCCTTTATTATGACTGCATGTGCTGTGAACTGAGGGGGGCAAAAGGGGGCTTTAACAATTAGAGGGGACTGACGTCCCTGCGGCTGCCTTTGACACTTTGGTGGTACAATTTTTTCATTTCTTGCTTCTATCTCTTTTCCTACTTCTTGCGCTGTTTTAAGAGCATTAAATCCGATCGCTATAGAATTCACCTCTGTAAATGGATCTTTAGACTCAACTAAAAAATTAAGATATTTAAAACAAACTATTTTTCCATATCATACCTAGAATCCCTTTAGATTTCAAACATATAATTGTTTACGTTTTCACATATTTATTAAAATTAAAAATCTGATAAAGATAACAAATTACAAATATACAGCCACTTTTGCATCAATGTTTATTTGAGAATTATTCCAATTAGTGCAATTCTCTACGTGCATAGGATCCGCCTTCGGTTCGGGCATTGGATTGGCTGAAATATAAAATATTTAATTGGACTACTCGTAATTGTAAAATATTTTCAAGATTATTTTCAAGATTTTCCACGGGACAGAGCCAAAAGACCGATCACAAGGATTGTCCCAAAAGAGATGAACTGCATGATTGTTGATTGTTCTAAGAAGTCTTAAGTGGAACTTATAATTTTACAAATTAGCATCGGACTTATATAGGGTGTAGAAGTCTAAAGCTCAGAATGGGATTTTACCAAACATTAAAAATTCATATCAATGCGTATGTGGGGGTTATGGGTTAATGCTTAATGACGTTTGTCAAATGTACTGTGGAATTTATTTGGGGAAAAATTCTTTCTTATCACAGATGGGATATTTGTATCAGAAAGCTGTGAGTATTATTATATATAATTATAATAAGTTAAAAGAAGTATAACAATTATTATGATTTCTAAATTTTCTCTGGAAATAAACATCATATTTAATTTATGGCGTTATGTATGATTATTTCCTAATATTTTTCTATATCCACTTAAAAGGAACCCAGAGAAACCATTCAGGGTAAAGCAAAATGTGATTAATTTTAGTTACTTTCATATATTAATTTTTTAAATTTAATACGCTGTAAGCAATAAAGATACTTTAACAATAATTTTTAATCAAATTTTTTTTTGCTTTGATTGCATATAAACTAACAATAATTTCTTGATTTCTTGAAACAAATCCATAAAACTATATTAGTACATAACTAACAATTTGTTAAAACTATCACGCAGGCCAACACTCAAGTTTTCATTATATAGTTTTTTATACCCTCGACTTATGACCTCCAATTATGAATTTTCAAACGAAAAAAATATTTGAATTAAAAAAAATTTTGTGTAAAAATTTTTTTTTTGAAAAAAATGGTTTTTGTAAATAAGAAATTTTAATGAACAAGAAATTTTTGAAAAAACTAACAGACGGACACACGGTCATAATTGGAGGTCACAAGTGGATGGTATAAAAAAGCTATATCGTGAAAACTAGATCCGATAGAGACAAACTGTTTACAGATTTGAATTCAGCGTACCCAAATTAACTAGAATCAGTTGGCAAATTCAAAGATGCAAAAATCTATTTAATTTTGTCGGGCTGTGTAATCAAAAGTATGCATAAATAATTAACATAAGCAGTTTAACTGAACAAAAGGTAAAAAATTGGTAAATTCAACGCATTAAAATGCAATCAAATGAGACAGAGATCCACACTTCATAAGCACATACGCCGAAGACAGAGAAAGAGAGAGAGAGAGAGATGGAGGAAGTGAGACTGGGACTCAACAGTTCCAAGGCAGGTGGAAAGCAGGGCGTGTCACGGATTTAAAAAGCAGGTGCACAGGTCAGAGGTCACACACACACACAGACACACACAAAGAGGCAGTCAGCTGGCAAGCGCTGCACATTTAGCCAGGTTAAATGAACCGCATCTATTGACTATCTCGCCACGACGATGTCGTTCTCTTTCTCTTTTCTCTTTCTCGTTCTCGCTGTCGATGGCAAATTTTGCTTTTGAAGGCAACATAAATTTTTCAAACGATTGACTCAGCAAAATGACCATGAATGTGTGACATCAGCAGTGCTCCAGGAGGAGGCAGGTCCAATGGCAAGCAATGCCCATCATCATTGTCATTGTCATCATCATCATCAGCATCATTATCATTATCGTTATCACCATTATCATCATCATCAACATCAGAGAGTGAGGGAGCGCAAATATCCAAAGGTAAATACGTGCATTGCCTGCTTCCGTTATCAGTCAGTCATCTTGTTTGCCGGACAGACAGACAGACAGACAGACAGACAGTCACACTGACATTCAGAGATTCAGGCATTCCGACAGACAGCCTAGTAGACAGTGCCACGCCCACACACAAACTGAAAACGCCTTAAATCGCCCACTACTTCGATTTGTGTGCTTATTGACGCTTTGAAGTCTGTTGAATTTGTACAATTTTGTCGCCCCAGCTGAGTGGACGGACAGACAGGAGACAGGCAGGATAATGCTGGCAGAGAGCACCCTTCACTTTCCCTCTCCCTCTTCCTCACCTTTCTCTTTGCGCCTCCTCTTCTCGCTCCTTTAAACTCCTCAGTTTGCCTGCTCGTGTGTTGTAAATTAACTTTGAAAGATTTCCGTTGAATCAAATTGCTTAACATTGCATTTGCGGTTCAATGGGCTTCCAGTTGGCCTCCACTGATATGGCCAAGTTGTCGACAGACCAAATGTCGGGTTTGTTGAGCTGCATACGTTGCGTATGATTAATTTGATTTGACAGCGCTTTGCAGTTAACTATAGATGAAGTTAATTTGATTAACTGGGACCGAAATCCATAAAAGAAAAACTAAAGCAAATGTTATTAAATAATGTATTATTTTATTTTATTTTGTAATCATTAAATTAAGTTCTGCTCTCAAGTGAAATTTACTGTTGTTAATTTTCCAATTAATTTCTGAATTTAAGCTTCAATCCGTCTGGCCAAAACTGGGATTATGGTCGAAAGCTTTAAGTGGCCAACAGCTGTCAGATTGCGTTAAATGTCAAACGAAATTTGCAAAAGGTTAAATAAAAATGGCAAGAAGAAGATGAAGCAGTAGGAGAACAATAACAAAAATGGGAAGGAGAACGAGAACGAGAACGACGAACAGAACATTTCCCCAAGGCTAACAAATGCCAACGGCATCGTTGTCCTCATCGTCCTGGCAACTAATAAAACGTGCGCTAAATATTTATGAATTTTCATTTTACGACACCTTTGAAAGCCAGCTGGAAAAACACATACACACACACACACAACAATGCTGGAAAACTGTCGTTTTTGGACACTGGTCAGCGGTTCTTACATAATTTAAACAAAGCACAAGCAACAACAATTACATCCTAACCAACAGCAAAAATACTAACAAAAAATGTAAAAAAAAATTAACATAAATCGTAAAAATGTTGTAGAGCGAAACAGCAAGAAAAATAAATGATAAAACAGGGGAGAATAATTATGAAGTAGGTTGCCAAAGAGCTGATACTCTTCAAGTTGATTGTCAAAACATAATTTTCTGACTTGCCAGCAAGATTTCTATAAGTAAAACTGTTTTCCAATTGCTGTTTGCTTACATGATCGGCCAATCAAATCATTTATAGTCATCTCACTCACACACACCGCGACAGCTATCTCTGCTGTTCACGCTTCTATTCTAAGCTCTTAGACAAACAAATTTAAGAGAACGCGATCGCAAAGTTTTAAAGAGCTATGAAACAAATTAGCTGCAACTTTGCGTAAAGTTATTCATTTTAAGCTAAAAATAAAATAACTTTTTAAGCTTTTTAACTAAATTTTTTAATTAGAATTGGAAATCTGATTTAGATGGTCAAGGTAAAATTATAGGATTTGCTACAAGCACTTTTGGCGCATAATCAAATTGTTTAAAATCGCACTTATTGCAATGCCCTACATTAAAATCTCCAGGATTGGCCTCCGGTTCGGGCACTGGATTAGCTGAAAATAGAATATTTTCAATTGTGCTACTCGTAATTGTTTAATATGCTGGAGAATATTTTGATACTTACCACGGGACAGAGCCAAAAGACCGAGTACAAGGATTGTCGCAAAAGAGAAAATCTGCATGATTTTTGATTGTTCAACGAAGATTTGATCGAAACTAATGATTCTATAAATCAGCTTCGAATTTATATAGGATGTCCCAGAACAAAATTAAGATTGGGTATTTTCACATTCTCGTATCTGTGAGTCAGTGGGGTTAATGGTTAAAAATATGATGACCTTTGTCACATTTAATGTTATATTTATTAAAATTAATTAATACATTAATAAAAAATCTTCAAGAATCATTATATAATTATTATCATTAAATATTTGTATATCTTTTAAATTATTATAATTAAATCAGTAAAATTGCCAAATTTCTGTGGTAAACAAGGAATTTCCCAACTAAATTCCACAGTACATTTGACAAAGGTCATTAAGCATTTACCTATAACCCCCACAGACACAAATGTAGATATGTTGAATTTTTAATGGGTGATTTGTAAAATTATTAGTTTCACTCGAGTCTTCATAGAAGAGTCAACAATCATGCAGCTTTTCTTTTTTGCCACAATCCTTGTGCTCGGTCTTTTGGCTCTGAACAATGGTAAGTATCAAAATAATCTGTAACATATTAGACAATTATAAGTAGCGTAAATAAATATATTCTATTCAATAACACTGAAATTAACTATGGGCCAGATGTGGCTGTCATTGTTTGGTAATCAGACTTTGAATTTTAATAAATATGTGAAAATTTAAACAATTATTTTGTTCCTAATTTACTGCAATTGGTTCGAAGTCTAGAGGAAAGCTAAGTAAGATATGATATGTTAAAGATGTCTGAATCGTCAAGCGGAGTCTATTTCAAAACTTTTTTAGTGCCAACATTTTAAAATCTATTTACAGAGGTTTTCTTCTAAAGAAGTCCCACTAAATGCGCTTAAATATGAAATGTAAATGTAGAAACAAATCGTAGCCACAATAAATATTTTGAATTTCACACACTTATTTATTACTTACAAAATTAGCAATACTCTTTGAGAGAGTATGCGAAATGAATGACAAAAAGAACTCACGTTTTGCAATTACACAAAAGATATTCAACAGAACGCAGCAGCGAGAGCGAGAGCAACACAGACAGCGTGAGGGAGAAGGAATATAAGAGCGAGCTAGCTGCTAGTCAAATGAGTTTTGAGGCTTGGCAACAAAGACAATAAGCGAATTCTCGCATAACAGTTAATGTGATAAAGTTGTGAGTGGGAGGCAACAAGAAAAGGAAGAGAGAGCTGTTTATTTAGGCAAAGGTCACTTAATGCAACTGTAAAACTTAAAGATTGTGTTTCATAAATAAATGCCAAAAGAAAGTTTGGCGCTCTGTGCTTCTTCCGTTGTCACTTGCATAATGTTCGTATGAATTCCAAGGCAAACAATGCCTCAATATGAGCGGACGCTTTTCATGCAAGAAACGTGTGAATTATAGCATATTTCAGGCGCGTGCTGGAAATCTATGCCAAATGCAACGAGGAGAGAGAAAGAGTGAAAGAGATAGAGAGAGATAGAGGAAAACTGACAGTAAAATGTTTGCTATATTCTAATAATATTCAACTTAAATCCCAAAAGAGCTGTAGCCAAATTCAAGCCTAAGCTGCAATGCCACAAACCAAAAAGTTGCACAAAAATACCGAAATCCTTGCAACATTTGTAACCATGCGGTGGGCGGGGGGTTTGAGGAGGGGAGGGGCAGCTCCAAATAGCAGCCAAAAGCCCAGTTAAGTCGCAGAAAACAAGTCACGTTTTTAACCACTCGAACAAACAAAACAACAGTGGCAAAAACAAGTTCTCTCACACTCAGTGGATGTATTTGAGTATGTGTGTGTATGTGTGTGTGTGCTGGGGGCCTTTTCCATAATTGTATTGCATAATTTTAGCACGCTCCGATGTAAAGTGCATGCCATAAATACGCCTGGAAATATGCAGCAATATATTTCTTCCCCGGACTCTCTGCCTACCAGAAATGTCGCACAGAGAATCGCATACAATTCGCACACACTACTTTTCTCATTACAAATTGGATTTCGCAGTCACATTTCGCTTATTGCGTTAAAAATCTATGTAAATTTCTTTATATGCCCATGGGAGTAGCTGGTGCTGCTGCTTCTCCTCTTTTTGCTGCTCATTCTGCTGCTCTTCCTGCTCCTTACCGCATTTACACTATCTGCACCATTTTTATTATAGCATACTTTTGTGCGCCTTCGTGTTGCAGCTGCACGTAACGCAGCAGAGGCAGCATTTTGTTTGCATCTTATTATTATTATTGCCACAGAGCTGCTGCTGATACGTATAAACAAACTGACACATACACGCAAGCACACACACACACACACACCCCGAGCGGGTGTGTGTCTGCCGACTGCCAAGTTATTGCGAAAATATAATTCAGTGCAGTTTTCTTTCACTCGCCATTTCCCTGTCTCTTTCTCTTTTTCTTCCTGTTTCCCCGCCTTTCTCACTGTCTGCCTGTTGCAAATTAGCTATGTGGCAATGTGAAAATATATTTTTTTTTGTGCAATTTTTGCGCAAAATAAGTTTATTGTCTGCAATTGCGCAGATTATATAATCATAGTTGATAAAAGAGAAAATGGAGAAAGTGTGGCGCATATTTCCAGTCAGGTTATCTTTAGGGAATTTATTATATTTATTTGTTTGCATACAATAACAATGGCAAGTTGAAATTGTTGCAAGTCGCAAACTTCATGTACGTAAAATATTAAATCTGAAGAGCCGGTGTGCAGGATATTTTGTAACCACACACTCTTTCAGCCTATTAAATTAATAAAAAATTCTAAGTAGTTGAGGAATTAAGTTGTTTATTAAAATTAAAAGTCTGATTTAGATTGTCATGTTAAAATTTAAAGAAAACTTTTTACCCGCCTTTGTTAATTTCCTCATTTCGACAAGTATATATCATATCTCTACATGCATGTCTCCAGGATTGGCTTCCGGTTCGGGCATTAGATTGCCTGAAATAGAAAGTATTTAAATTTACTACTCGTAATTGCATAATATGTAAGACATTATTATGATACTTACCAGACAGAGCCAAAAGATCGAGCACAAGAATTGTGGCAAAAGAGAAGAGCTGCATGATTGTTGATTGTTCTACGAAGACTCGAGGGGAAGTGATGATTTCAACAAGTCAGTACCGAACTAATATATTCTAGTAGACTTCTCTAACTCAATCTTCCCTCTCTTATAAACCGTAAAATTATGCTTGGAGTAATGTTCATCCACAAAATACTGCATGGTCATATAGACTCGGCTGATTGGTTGGATGAAATAACCTTCAACGTACCTTCTAGAGAAAATCTAAACTTAAATCCTTTATATCTTTAACGTTGTTCCACTAACTGGGAATTGCACGAACCTCTTCGAATATAAGTAATTTTAAGATTTTAATGTCATATTTTTAAATTAATTGTTGTTGACAATAATAAATAAATAAATAACTAAAAACACACATAAATAAATTCGCCATGAATTGTAAAATCTAAAATTATGTTCTTGCCTTTGATTTAACTTAAAGATCAAGTCAAAGTTAGCATAATTTCTAATTGAAGTGCCATAGCTTAAATAATATTTAGAAATATAGTAACTAATTAGTAAGCTTGGACATTTAAGCAACTGCCTCAAGTGGAAGTATCTCAAGGATACAACATAAAAATTAATTACCCCAACAAGGAGTTCGTTCAATTTGAAGCTGAAGTCTGGTTGCCAGCTAATTGTAGACTTGTGCGAGTCGTTTCATTGATTTATGGCTGCTAATTTCTACGCACGACGTTAAAAGTATTAAATAATAAACTCTTAACGCGACGTCCTGCCACGAAAAAGCATCCTGATCCCTCGCCAACTCATCCCTCCTTAGACTCTCTCTTTCCCCTCCGCTTCCCATACGCAAGCATCCCGCTGAGTTGCAATGGCGTCAACGACGGCGCCATGGAATATGAGCTTCTCTGTTGCGCTCTCTCTCTCATTCTCTCTCTCTCTTTCTTTCGCAGTTTATGTCTGCCTCTCTCGGTGACTTTACAAGTGTTTTGTTCTATTTTATGGGCTACTGACGCTGCGTGTGGCCCCCGCTTTATCCCTCCCTTGTTCTCAACCCTTCACTCCCTCTATGTACCTCTTCCTTTTCCCTGGCAGAGTTGCCGCCCAGCTCGATGGCATGTAATGAAATTAAAGGCGTAATGTAATACAGCTGGCAAAGTTTTCACAGCGGTTATTTCCATGGCTGGTAACTGGCACCTCCCCTTAGATTCCCTCCACGGTCTCCGCCCGCTTCACCTCATATCTTAAGGGTCTTCGTTCCTCGCTCTCTAGACAGGCATAAAATTTAATTAATATAAGTATAAATATACTATATACGTATATATCTATTATTTTTGGCGACTTCAGACAAACCGCTTTTAAAGCTGTTATTGCAAATTAATTATTCGTTTAAATTTCAAGTGTTTAAACGGAAATTATTTGATTATCACCAAATTTAAATAAATCCATAAGTACATTCTATTAATAAAATGTATATTTGTGAATTTAGATAAGTTTTTGCATCTACAGTGATAGCAGACAGCGGAAAAGAGCTAAAATATTTGTAGCTAACAATATTTTTCCCAAAAAATTCACCAATTTATTTTAATACCAATTTGTATAATTTTAAGTCTTTAATATGTCACAATATAGCAAAGATATGATTTTTTCAATGTTATATCGTTTCCTGTTTACCATATCCTGCATATCAAATTATTTGTAGGCAGATGAAAATCTTCTTAAGGACTTCTCGAAATCAAAATCGATTTCAATAGGTTAGCTTTTATTGTGAATCTTGATTCACTACAAAGAAATTAAATTATTATACTTTCGAGCATCGTTCCCTTTATAATTTTTATATTTTGAACATTTCTGTAATCTAATATAAAATGTCTAGGCTTTTTTCAGAAACGAGCTCGTAATTATGAAAATTTTGAAAACAAACACTGATTTTGAACTCTCATTTTCTTGTTAAATTTACGAGAAGTTTGAACAGAAGGCGTTGCTTTTAGACCTGTAAAACTTTACTCATATACATAACACTTATTAATTTAAAACGAGAAACAACGAAATATTGTCGATTAAGTTGAAATAATGGAAAAAGAAATGGACATGGACACATCCTCAGCGACAGTAGATGAAGTGAATTCCGATGCACAGCCCGTGGCATCGTCCACACCGGAAAATGAACAAAGTTTCTCAACGCTCAGACGGAGCTGTCGGAAAAAGTCGGTTAGAGCACCCTGTGCCGACTGTCAGACGGGTATACATGTTCGTTGCTTCACAAATATCACAGGCCGACGACCAATACACTCACCGAGGAAGTCAAAAACCCACATCCCGAAATCCCGGGAATCCTCAAGAAACACAAGAAAATCAAGAGGCAGCGCCAATGAGGCTCTTGAACTTCCCACGACTTCACATGGTATAAATATGTGAGTAAATTGATAATCGAAATAATTGTGAGCAATCGTTTTAAAGTGGAAATCACAGTGAGTTGAACGTGGAAAACTCTTTAGCTTTGACAGAGAAGAGACAAAATAAAACTAAAGTCATGCTTAGTTGCTTGCCTAGGAATTTTGGTCCAGTTACTCGCAGGCAATCTCTATTGGGATTTGCGATTGCAGCAGCCAAGAGGAAGGTGTAAGTAAAAGATATTTTTATGGTTGCGGAAACTGTTAAAAAAAAAAAAAAAAAAAAAATTGAAAAGAGGTCATTTTATGATGAATTTAGGTAAAAGAACTTTTTTTTTGTAATAGAATTTTGAAATTTTAATGCAAAATGAACTTTTTTCATGTTTCTTTTGTGTTTTGCACGGTTGTTTTGGGGCTTTTCATGGTTGCCTTCGATAAAATGGAACGTTTCCCGTTTTTTTTTGTTTTTTTTTTAACAGTTTCTGTAGCAATAAGAAATTTGTCAAAGATATTTTACTCTGGGAGAAACATTCTGTTTGTATTTTTATTCTGTTTATAATTTATTGGCAGGGAGGAATGTGGTGAGATCTCTTTCACCAAATCAGATCCAAGAAACAATGCAATGGTCGATTTAAAAGAAACAGCACGAAAGCGTGCTCGTATTGATGATACTCTGTCCAATTCACAGTCGCAAATTACCACAGTAGAAAAACAAAATTCAGATATGGAAAATGAGCAAGGAACTCGGAATGGTTTGGGAGAAAACGAGATCAATGTCACTTTGGCAGGGAAAGCATCAATTTCTGAAGAGCCCGAGCTGAAAAACAATATTTCCGAAGTGAATGGAATCTCCAACTCAATAAGACTAATAAGGCTAGATGAGAACAGATCAGAAGCTAATGAAATCTCTGCACAAAAAGAAGACTGTTCTATAAAAGAAGTCACTCCAGCAACAAACCGAGTCTCAAGTTCATTGGAAGACTTTAGTAGAGAGCAGAACATGCCACAAACTAGTGAACAATCTACACCAAGTAAATCATTTTTGATAGAAGACCCGAAGTCAGCAGCAAATGAGATGCTTAATTTAATGGGAGAACTTAGAACAAACGAAAACATGCCACAAAATAACACAAAAGAAACTAATGGAAACTCTACTCCAAAAGGAGAAGTAAAAAATTCAGAAATCGTGGATACTCCAACTGCCAGTCCTGACATTACAATGAGTATCAAAAACAGAGACATTTTGCACAAAAATGCATCAACTCCAATCCTATCAGATTTAGTAGATTCCCGAACGGAAGAGCATAGACCAACTACTGGGGAAATTCTCTCAATTAGGGAAGAAAGAATACAAATACCAGATGATAATTCAAATCTACAACAAAGTAAGGAATCAAACCAATCTAAAAAAGGCACTAGAATAGAAAATCAAACGAATGAGAACGTGACTCTCAGAGGATCTGTAATAGTACAAGATCAAAGAGATGAGGAGGAAAACCAGGAGACCGAGGAACAAGTGGCCGACACAGCAAGTGCAGAGAATTCTAACGAGACTCCTGAAGCTGGCAATAGCAGGTGCAACATTATGTGAGCTGTTAAAAATCAATCAAGTTTATTTAAAAAATGCGTTTTATCGAGAGATTATCAAGTATATTTCACTCTAAAGGACTAAAAAAATGTTGAATGAATGAAACTTTGGAAGAATTTATGATTGGTTCTATAATTACATAAGAATGTTTAAATTTAATATTATAATTTTTTCGACTTGCACCGCAAATGAGATGCTTTATACCCTATACCCATTAAAAATAGGGGTATAAACGTGATGTGGAATGGATGGACCGGAAGGCATCATAATCAACTACAAAAACTTGATAGACTTTTTTTGTACCGTCTATTACAACATTTTTAACATCGCAATAATGGCAGTGAGGCATATTGACAGATTTATCGGGCACAGAATTAGCTGACATAAAAAATATTTAATTGCACTACACGTAACTGTATAATATTTTAAAGGTTTTTATGATACTTACCACTGACCAGAGCCAAAAGACCGAGCACAAGGAGTGTGGCAAATGAGAAGAGCTGCATGATTGTTGATTGTTGATTGTTCTACGAAGACTCGAGTCCAATGTTCAGATTGGGATATTTTCACACTTGCGTATCCAAGTGTCTGTGAGGGCTCATGGGTTAAAACATGATGAAGTATGTCAACTGTACTACGTCAATTTACTGGAAAGTTTCTTTCTTAAAACAGATGGTTTAGTCCCAGCAGAATTACGATAATATTAATTATTTAGTTGAAAACAATATTGTTCCCAAAAATGTCACTGTTTAGTGAAATCCGTTAAAATTCTAATTGATGTTGCACTATTCAACTATATAGAAATTTATAGAATAAAGTTCTGGAATTCGATTAGTTTTAAACTAATGTCGAATTCTTTGTAACTAGTTACTTGTATAGTCAGCTAGTAAACCATAAATCAGTTCTAATTCAGATAATATTAGGAGCCAATTACTTGGTTAAACAACGTGAGTGAGGGGAGAAATCGCCTCACGTTTTACATTTAAAAGTGGGGTAAAATGATTTTATGGAATTTTCTAAACAACTAATTCTCCGTGGTCTTAAACATAAACGCAGTAGACTTGCAGAAACGAAAACAAAATGAATGCAACTTTTCATGCACACAGCCGGGTGTGCAAAACAAACAGAAGCGAAGTTAGAAGAAGAAGAGAATAACAACAACAATGACAATAACGAGAACAACTAGAGCAACAACAACAACAACAACGAGAACAACAACAGCAAATGGCAGAAAACTTCAGCTGACAAGACAACAAGGACAACAGGAGGCTAACAACAATACGACAGACAGACAGACATAGAGTCACAGGCTGAAACAGAGCTAAAAAGGATGCCACCAAAAAGTAGGAGAGTAGATGGACGAAAAGATGTATAAGAGGGAGAAGGGGAGAATTGGAGAATTGGAGGAGCAACAATCGTAGGGCAACTGGTGCCATGTTAGGAGCACGCAGCGAGACGACGGTTACAGCATGGCAAACATGGATGAGAACGACTTGCAATGCGAATCGAGAGGAGAAGGGGAAAGAGAAAGGCAAATGGGAGTAGCTATGAGAATGGGAATGAGTCTGGTAAAGTTCTACAACTAATCCTGACTGATGTTGCGACAATATATAGAAAAGCACAACATATGCTACAGCCGTTTCGCAGCTACGCTTTGCTGCCTTCTAGAGTTCTTCTTTGCCATGATATGTATCATGTCTCTCTCTCTCTCTCTCTTTACTCCTTCACCTTCCCTACTGTCACTCTCTTTATGCATTTCTCCATTGGCTGCTGTTTGCCATTTGTGCCAAAGATTTATGCGTTAGCCCAAAACTTACATTTCAAATGGAATTCAAATAACGAAAAAACAATGAGACGAAGTCGCAACTGTAACAGAGGTCAACATTATAGTATGATATGGTAGGATATTCCAACTAACAGGCCTCAACTAAAGTTAAGTTCAAGAAAATTTCAAGATCAATAGATTTGTAAGATTGTTAGATTCTTTAAGATTCTTACTCATAAGAAAAGTCCTTTGCGAGATGTGAAATGGATTCTTTTTACTGTAGAATATTCAAATAGGGTGTGAAAAGATGAATTTAAAAATATTCAAATACAAGCATTTGTAATATTAAAAAAGTCTGCTTATTAGCTTTGCTGTTTATTTGTAATAAAATGTAAAGTGCATCAATTGTTTTAATTTCAAGTCTCTATGTTGATAAATTAAATTCAATTGCGCTTGAGGTGTGATGTGCTCAACGGTTGCGTGTTACAACAAAATGCTTAACGCAGCAAGTGACAGACATGCCCTCCTGCCGGGCCATTTGGCGTCTCATGTGGCCCACGGGGCGTATGCGTAATGTGTGCAAGAGCAAACGTTTGTGTTGGTTGCCAAAGGCACGGGCACCGCAAAATTCAATCAATATAATTGCTACACTTTAGTTAAGAACTTTTGCCAAGGTAGCACAGCATACTCACTCACACACACACACACATACACACACACACTAACACATACACAACTATGACAAAGTACGTAAACAAAGTAAAGCGTTTTAAATTTATACGTGAACCTCAAAAAAGTTGCCCCATGGGTAACAACAAATAGCGTCAACTGACGAGCACACAAAGTCGAGTGAACGAGAAAGCAATAGAAAGAGTGAGAGAGAAGGAGAGTGGCTGTGTGAGAGAGAGAGAGAGATGGCAACTGAATTTACGCTTAGAAGTTTATGCACTTAATTAAGCCTCTAAAAACTTAAGTGTGTGTGTGAGGGTGAGTTCTCTTTGTGGCTGCCACAAATGTACCTGCAACAACAACAACAAAAACAATATTGTTTATACCTTTTGGGTCGCCTTGAAGTGCACTGGCCATAGTTTGTCATATTGACTTGGAGTGGGCGACTATTCAGGATTTTTGGTTTACCGTTTTTACTACGTCACGAAAAATGTTGCTCAACTGAAAACTGAACTTAACTTTTTCCTGGCATAGTTTTGGGTTTGAGAAGTTTCGGTCGTTGCAGCTGTGACTTTGAAAAACATTCAATCATTTTTGAAAATTCATGGAAAATATGAGCATTGTTAGGGCAGAATTTTTGTCAGGGGATTACAAATTTGGCAGTCAAGTGTGGCAGAAGAACTAAAAATAGTTGCAGTTACAGTTGAAACCATCAATTATTAAGTCTTGAATATGTTGGCCAATTTAGATATTATTAGAGTTAGTGAATAAATAAATAATTAGATGGATGCAACCTTTTTTTTGCCAAAAAAAAAAAGGTTTAGTTCAGCATATGCGATACGAGTAATCGTCCTTAATTGTATGAGTGATAAGTTTTCAGAGCTGTTTTCATTGTTTTACGCAATTAATTACAAATATTTCCATTTCGATTGGCCCAATTTATATTGTCGCTCACAGGAACATGATGAATTTTAGTATAAATATAACTAATTTGTTAAATGAGCAAATCACGATTTACGCCTAATTAAAAAACTTAATTAGTCGAACGTTTGTCGCTGTCAGCGTTTAATAAATAAATATCCGCAAAGCATTTAAATAAAACTGACGGGAATTGAAATTAAAATGCTGATGCTACTGCGATTGGCAAACAAACATACAATTTAAACAAAATGTAAATTAACAAGATTATTCAAATTAATTCTTATGAGACTCATTTTATTTGCTGATTACAAATGCAGAGTAAGAAATTCGGTTTTATTAGCAATTTTAATTAGAAAAACTCAAGTCCATAAATAAAATATAGCTCAACATACAATATGTGGAATAAACATTTATTTAATATTGATTAGTATTTCGCACCATATCTCCATCACATTTCTTTTTTCGACTGATAAGTATTGAAATATTCTTTGACAGCATGATTTTTGGCATAATCAAAATGTAATATTTTTCTGTTAATTTTTTCTTTATTTTATTTGAAATTTTGATTGTTTGCCCACATAACAGAAGAGAGGGGAACTGCCACGGCTGACGTGAACTGACATTTGGCCAAAAATCAACAAACAATTTTATAATTTTGTCATCAGTTGAACAACAGCTCGTCATCGAGTTGCTCGTGTTGTGCGATTTTCTAATTAAAATATTTGGCAATAAATTTTGTCATGCGGCTGACAGCTTTCAGCTGCTCTGAATAACCAACAACAAATATATGTATGTAGAAAGGAAAAAAGGGAATAATAACAATATTTACAGCACGGTTGAAAGGCGACAACATAATTTGCATACTTTTTATTTTCAGGTGAGCACACGGAACTCAACAATATGCTCTCGTTCACCTCTCGGACGTTGTTCTATTTTAAATGCGTTAAACAAATAAATTACCTGCACTTTGGTGCAAATCTGTAATGCATTTGGTTAATTTCTAAAATAGCCTTTTCCCATTGACAAAATACAAATTGTCCCCAATAAGCGACCGCAAAGTCTGCAACGATTTTGTTTAATAAACTGCTAAATATTTACACAAACAATAAGGTGAGTATGTTGGGGAAAAAAGACATTTCAAGAAGAATTTTTAATACTCTTATATACGTAAAAATGACTAAGATTAAAGTGTACTCAAGCTAAAATAATGCAATCTAATTAAAGACGATTTTAAAGAATACTTATAGTTATTCTATTAAAAATTTTACATTTTCCAAGTAGAAATAAATATTTTCAGTATACATTTTAATGATGTTTTATGAGAAATTCGAAGTGAATTTGATTCGAAAGAGAATAAACAACTTGGCTAGAATGAACAGACTAAAAGATCGTTTGTTTTAGCAGTTTCTTAAGTGGAAAATGATATGAATGTTTACGTTATGTAATTTATCTGAGCAGCATGCGATACAGAAGAGATGAATGATGATCCTTAAAAAAAATATTTAGTTGTAACTATGCCAAAATGATAATTTGATTTTCGAGAAATAACAAAGGCAGTTTAATATTTGATATACCCCTGTTGTGATTTGTGTCCATTGTTGCTTGAAGCTCGCAGCGTTTGATATTTGCATACAGTTCGCGAATTCAGTGATTCACGGTATGGCAAATAGATTTCCAATATGTAGGTAAATATGTATGTGAAGGTGTGTGTGTGTGTGTGTGGAATAGTTCATTGTATACCTCAATAATTACATTGTATTTATTTATGCTGTTTTCGATAGTTGCCATTTGTGCTGCGGGGCATCGTCGAAGGACCTCAATACACCCGTTTGCAGCATAATTATTGCAATTTATTTTGTTGCCAAAATCTGTGCAAGCTATTTACACACACTTGTGCATAATATTTACACACACAGCATGTTCATCAATGTATGTGTGTGCGTGTGTTTGATTTGCTGCAATTTGTAACGAGAGTTTGCTTATTGGTCGCACTTCATTATATAGTCGTATAACCATTTAATAGACTTCTTCCCCCTCTTTATTCTCGTACCCCTTGTCCTTTGCTTCCTGCCAATCAATCAATCAAATTGCGAATGCAAAATGCATGAAATGCATTTGTTGAGTTAACAATTTGATTTTGGGTACACACATTCTCAATGCGCTGCACTTTCCCTCGGGCTCATTTTCCATATTATGCATTTTAGTTTATGGATAACAGTTGTTTATCAACTGTGTTTGACCCACATCGATACATTCCGAGTTTGTGTGAAATTCTATACTTGCAGCACAACATGACATTGCTTCTCACTATAATTTCCAAAAAGTTTAAATTGTCTCTGCTTCACAACTTTTCTTTAGGAGAGCCCCTTGATACTCTCAAGTGGAATGTTTTAGCAATTAAAGATATAATACCTATAATAGAGAGATATATCTTAGAGGATAGTGAGATTTTGAAAGAAATTTTCGCAGAAATTATAGATTTGGTATTTTGTAAAAATCAATTAGTAGACAACACATTCTGTGTACTAAGCATTAAATGGTGGGAAAAAAATGTTTAACAAATTATAAATCTAACTTGCAATGCTAAGATATACATTTAAATATAAATACTTAATTTTATTAACAAGGCATTGTAAATAATGAACAATTTTACATTACATTCTTGTTAAGGGTATGTAGTAAGAAAGATATCTCTTTCCACTTTGAAATTAGTCAATATTTTCACAGATATTTAATTAAAATCCACGGTAAATCCTTTAAGCATAAGAGAGACCAGAGAACAGAGAACAGAAAGCAGAGAAGTTTTCCAAGTGCCAACCACTCGACCATTTAGTTGTGAAAAAAAGGGCCTGGTTTGAAATTTATGCGCCTTAACTTTGAACGCGAAAGTTTTTAGGCTCAAGGTAAGCCAAAAACTTGTAGGCTAACACACACCTGCACACGCACACACATATTGGAGACACCTTTAAAGTTTCAGTTTTGGTACTGATAAAACTGAGAGAAAGTTTTGCATTCATTTCGAAATTAATTAAATGTTTTGTCGTATCTGAGAAATTCTGTCTCAAGTTGAACTTTCGTGCAGGTCACAAAAGTCGATTGGGCCAACTCACGACGACGACAACAACAACAACAGCAACAAATAAAACCAACAATTTAATTGCGAATCCAATAATAATTGGCCAAAGCGGATTTTGCCTTCGTCCAAATGTCCAGGTACATCATCGATCTTAAGCCTTCTCTGTAAGCGAATGTTCAAATTAAATGGCGAGGAAGGAAAATAGAGAAGCTGATATATTTCACAGAAATATCCTTCATATTCGTACTGTGTCCTCGGTCCTTTGTCTGTGGCGGATTTTCGCAAACTTAGATGTGAGCCACTGTAAGTTTTTGGCAGTCGAACAGTCGCTAATGGCAGTGAGTTTCCATCTCTAGGCCATCCCTTTGTGACCGTCTTAAATTAAGCGGCTTACATGTTACGTGTGTGTGTGTGTATGTGTGTGTGGCTGTGTGTTTTGGCTGTCTGTCTGCGTCTCTTGGTTATCGGTGTTGCGACCAGTCGCAGTATCGTTACAACATAATCAAAACTTATAAACAACAACTTAAAGATCATAAACATGGTTGAAAATACTTATAAAATTAAACTTACACTTCAATACTTATTCATTTTTTCTATTGTTAAAGAAACTGCGCGACTTGGAGTTTTGAAATTGAGTTGTGTTCGACACTCATATCCATTCAGACTTTGATTACAATTGCTTTTATAAATACTGAAATATGATAAGTAGATTATATTAATCGGAGTTGCAATAATCAGCTAGGAAAAAAATTGGTACCCCTTAAAAATTGTTGCAACCAATGACATTCGTATTTGCTTTTTAAACTACTCAAACATGATAATAGATTCATATTCAAAGGGGGGGGGGGGATTTATTTGAAGTTGCAATAATCAGCTGGAAAAATTGGCATTAAAAATTTTTGCAAAAATTTCCACATTCTATTTCGTAATTCAAAAAAGTAATATGTTTTGTCTATCTATTTAATTTAAATATGAAATTTATTTTGCAAAATATTTTTTCAGTTATATTCAGAGTATCACATTTTAATCTTTATGATGTTCGATTGTTTATGAGTTGGCTTAAAATAGACTAAAAATTAAATATGAATATGTAACCAATTTTAATTGTTTTGATGTACGAATTAAATGCATTAAATGTTGCGGCATGTGAAAGTAACTAATCAAAGAACAGTACGTTGTTTTATTTGTAACATAAATTTAAAGCAGCTTATTATTTATTTTATAAATTGAAATAATTGTGGTATGAAATGCAGTCATTTGTGCTAAAAACTGATAATATTTATTTTAACAAAATCGAGCAATTGATTGAATCGATTGGTTCATTTAGTTTAATAGAAATCACTAAGCTATTCAATTAATCAACAGATTTTATTATATTTAGATTTCTATTATATGATATCAAAAATAGTTTGTACTAAGTCTAGTCATTCATATTGAACGGTTTTATTTTCGTTACAGAAACGACACACGAACATCGATGAGCTGCGTCAACAAAACAGGAAGAGGCAAAGGACAATCCTTTGGGGAGGATGATTTTTCTTTGCTATCCTTTTCTGTTGTTGTCAATCGAGGGGAAGGATAAGGCGAAGGAGCAAGAGTGAGAGGAATGGCAGGAGCTGCAGGAGAGTCAAAGCCATCATCATTAGGTAACCCAAGGCAGGCATCATCATCATCCAAAGGACATGGCCGGGGCAGTTGTCGAGTCGTCGAGTTGTCGATGCTGTGGCAAGAAAGCCAGCGAAGCAAATTGTTTTTAATTAAAAGTAAACAATATCAATTCATTCGACAGTTATCCAGTTATGCTGCTGACATTGCTCCATCGGCAGCAGCATCTACTTCTGCCTCTGATCCTGGACGTGGCATCTAAGCTCCAGTTGCATTGTTTACCAGGGATTACAAAAATTGATGCACAGAGTGCGGGCTGCACGTTGCCAGTTGCGGATTGGAGTCTCCTCTGGCAGCTTTGACATGGCCTGTCCATTTATATTTCAGCTGCGCTAGCTGCAAACACTTTGGTTGGCCATTTTCATTTTGACCATTATTAATTGTCTTAGTCGCCATTTGGCGCTTCCGCTGCCAATTTCAACTGGCGCTTAATGTTGCAGCTAACAAAAGTTGCACAAACTTGTTGCCTTCGTTTTTACTCTTTCTAACAAAACTTACAGCTCTTTCGCATTTAATTCCAGATGCACTATTTTAATTTTTTTCCTATTTTTTTTTTGTTGCTTAACTTTGTTGTACTTTTAATTGGTCTGAAAATATCTGAAGTTTGTTTTCTGAATTTATTTATTTCTGGACTTGGATGCAGCGTATTGATGAAGTGCACAAAAGTTTCATAAAATTCGCTGAACAAAGATTGCATTAAGTATGCCGAAAGGCTAGGTTCTTTCCAGATTTGATATCTCATAAAAATTATAATAATTAATTTAACTATAATAAATAGTTTAAAGTGAAAGTGCATGTAAGAAGCGAAAGAAAGTTGGAGTTCATTACAGGATATAATATTTAAAAACAATGTAGACTTTCTTTTTAAAAATGAAACCAGTAAATAAATATAAAAGTTGCAAAATCATAAAAGTTTTAATGCAGACAAATCTTTTTTTTTTTGCTTACAGTTTTGTTCTTATTTAGTTTTTATTAGCTTCTATCACAAAAGTCACTTTAAAAAAGACAAGAGCTGCATTATACATCTAATAACATTGCGTATACGCCACGTAAACATACGCAAAAGTTAGGACCTAAGTAGAATATTGTACAGGAACTCAAATATGCTGACAGAGGGAAAGCGAGGGGTGTTTCTAAAGTTGTGTTTCTCCCGTCATCATCATCCTCATGATTTTGGATACCAAATTGTGGGCTGTTTCTGCTCTAGTGTTTGGTGAAAGGAAATACATACGTGCGCATTCATTTCATTTCCGTTTTGTCTCGCAGTGTTGCCCACGAACAAGGCGGATGTTGGGGCTGAAGTCGGGGGCGTGGCAAGGTCGTCGTAGTGGGGGCGTTGCCATGACCGTGTTTCGACTATAACTGCCTGGGCCCGATACAGTCAGCTCGTTGTTTGGTCTTCATGTGTGTCCAACTATTTGTTTTTATGACATAATGTAGCTACAGTTGTGACTGCCTCTTACTACACACACACACACACACACACACACACACACACACACACACACACACACACACACACACACACACACACACACACACACACACACACACACACTCACACACTCACACACACACACACTCTTCTCTCTTGCCGCTTGTCTATGTATTTGCTGTGAATGTTGCCATCTAAATATGTGAAAATTGCTCATTTGAAATGTTGCCAGAACCATGGGGCATGGGGCATGAAGCATGTGGCATGAAGCATGGTGTGGGGAATGTCTAGGCAAATTGCCTGTCAAAAATTTGTAGGCAATTTGTTTTTGTTTCTCTACAGTTTGCCCCGATCCTTATCGAAAGTGCTTCAAACAATTGTTGTAATACATATGTATATGTATATTTGCATTTTTTTTTCAGTTTTTGCTGTTTCACAAAAAAAAAACATAAATATATTTGTTGATGCTTTAAAAAGCAGAAAAATACATGTGAGTGCCTCAAATGGCCTGTAAATTGTGGGTACAAAAATCAATAATTGTTGAATAGAATTCAAAGTGAAATATTTGAACTGTAGTAATATAATCTTACAAATAATATTAAGAATAATGCATTTAGCATTGTTTAAAGTCCATCTTCAACTCTAAACCAGAGTATTTTTATTCTTAGTATTCGAAAAAAATGATTTAATCTGAACTGAAAACACGCTTTTCAAAAATTAACTTAACTTTGTTCCATAGTTGAATAAAACTTCGGCTTTTAATCACCGAATGTAATGTTAATCTTATTTTAAATTTAATTCGCAACATTTTTCAACAACTCTTGTTCCCGATTGTAATATTCTTTGTTGAATATAGGAGTATAATAGTTACGATTTGCGGAAAGGGAGTAGAGAATATTGTGGACCCAGGGAAGTAGATGGAGAACATTCGCATAAGCAGCGGGCACATTTTCAGTGTTGCAGCCAAGACCCCAGGCGACAATGCCCAGTTGAAAATATTGTCCGGGATGATCGGCAAGAGGACAAAAGAGGGGAGATCCACCGTCTCCAGTGCAAGCATCGAAATCCTTTTCTCCCCCGGCACAGACAAAGGACTCGTGGAGATCGAAGTATTTGCTTAGGCGAGTTTTCCTTAGTTGTTGCTGACAAATGTTATGATCAAGGATCGGGAGGTCAACTTTCCGCAGGGTACGCCGTGCAGGTGCAGGTTCCATAAACGTCTCCTTGCCCCAGCCTGCCACCAGGCAGCGTTCCACAACTGGATACTCGAAGGTACGTGGCAGACACACGGGCATTATGTGATGATTCAGATTGAACTCAGACCTTAAGTTGAGCACAGCGATATCGTTGTAAAGGTTGTCACTATTGAACTTCTCATGGCAGATCCTTTCGAGCACATCGCGCTCCTGATGCGGATATGGTTCGCTCTCCGTCTGAGTATCCCACTCCCCAGCACGGACCATCAGCTCTGCAGTGCGATTGATGCAAACGATGTGGGCAGCTGTCAGCACAATATTCGGTGTCAATATAGATCCACCTCCAATTAACCTCTTCTCCGTATCCTCCGCATCCTCCGTTTTCGCAAATATCGCCACCACCCAGGGAAATTCAGCAAAGTTGGCCAACTTCTCTTGGCCTCCAGCGCCTCGATTGGTATTACGAAAGCCGCATTTCAGATTTGGATCCGGCTTCTGTGAGGGTTCAGTCTGAGGGTAATTTCAATTAGTTATCTGTGTGATTCGGAAATTGTTTAAAACTAACAATGGACTCTTTTATGCAGCATATCTGCAGATAAGGACACGGATTCGGTTCACCCGAACGATAATTAAGAACTTCCTTGCCGTGGGTGGTGCTGCATTTCCAGCGCGGTGTGCAACTATATCCGGAAGGACATGACTTTTCATCATCTGAAATTAATAAATTAAAAAGAAAAGAGAATTGGTTGTGATTAGGCAGTATTGATATAATACAAATTTGTGTATACATATATAAATTAAATAAGCATATTTCGACAGAAAGGTCAATTCTGGTGCATTAGAAATTAATAAATTCTTATCTGTCTTTCAACTGGGAATTTGGTTTTTAATCTACACAGTACTCATAAGTATATTTACGATTGTATTTTACCTGTATTTTGTTCTGCGCAACTCGTATAAGTTATAAACAGAAGAAAGCAAAGCTTTAAGAAACATAATTTGATCATTTTAATTCAACTATGCAATTTGTATTTTAAAGTTTGATTGACTATTTAATTATTGTTATTAAGTTGTAATTTATATTAGGCTGGAAGATAAGAAATTGCCACAATCTCACAACCGATCGCAATAGCTGCTGACTTCAGACTGTCGAATCATTAAACTTTTCTGCTTTGATTTCGCACTCGTCAAGAACAACGACAACAACGGCTTGAGTCAAGAGTGTAAAGAGACGTAGAGAGTGTAAAATTGGCGAGAGTAAATGAATATAAGAGCGAGTGAGAGTGAGAGAGTGAGATTGAGAGAGAAACAATACAATGTCTGAATGCTAAAGTAGATCATACAAACACTAAGCTAGCGGATGCTGTACTCAGTACCAACAACAAAATACTAAGTGGAGAGAGAGCTCAGTAACAACAACAACGGCAGAAGAGAGAAGCGCAAAAGACGAATTAGTGCTAACTATACTAATAATCAGTGCGAGGGAAAGGGATAGCAAGCACGCACTGAACGTGAACTGAACGAGAGCGACCGAAAACACGAACGATTCGTCCGCTGATGAGACCTCCTTATGTTATTCCTTCATGGCCAGAATGTGTTAGCTAAAGCAGGACAGATTTGAATAAATAAATTTTAAAGCAAATTGCTAAATATAAAAATTATTTTATTTTATTTCTAGATTAGAATGCCAAGAAGGTAGAAATAAAATAAAAGTATGCTAAAAAACACAAGCATATTACTTTTATAATTGGGGTCTTTCTTTAAATTTGTATTTATTCAAATCTGTCTTCTTTTAACGGACAAATATGGCAGGAGTGGTTCCAAGTAAATCAGTTGTTGTAATGCCACATGAACAATATCCATAGAAGTGTTAGTGCTCTTTACAGGACTAGTAATAAACTCATATATTTATACATACTAATCGCTTTGCGTATGTTTGTGTGCTTGGTCATAGTATGAAAGTCATTAATTTTCACAAAACTTTACCATCTATTCATAAATAATGCCGAAAATGTGTACAAAATATCGTATACGCCTGGGAAAACTAACTAATGAGTCAACGGTTCAAAAGGCAACTAAATTATCAATTAAATTGCCAAATGATGATAAATGGAATTTTAAAATGTGCCTTTAAAGAGTTGTGGCAATGTGAATACAATGAAATTACAAGGAAACTCCCTTTAGGACAAAGTTGCCTTTTATACGCTTCTTAACTATCATTTTGTATGCCACTCGTGAATTTTTATACGCTTACTTTGGGCAAATACATTTTGCAAAAAGAAATATTTAAGAAATTTGATTTAGAAATAGAAGAAAAATAATAACACATAATACAATTTAGAAAGAAGGAAAAATGAGAAATGTTGCTCACCACTTTGAAGACATTTAAAAACTTCCTCAAGCTGAGCTTAGAAACCATTTGTAGTGTATAATACAGTTCATTTTGATGTATAAAATTTTATAGATTTTTGTTGTTTGTTGTTTGTTGTCTGTGTTTTTGTGTTTTGGCTGCTTTGTATGCAGCGTGTGCTATCAGTTGTTGGATTTCAATAGACGAGTGCACTTTTGTGCTTCAACCAGCCCATGAGAATCAACAATCGAGTCTTTTCCGCACTACCTTCTCCCCTGCCCCCCTTTGGCTGTTCCCATGCTGCAGTTACTATTTTCAAGCAGGAACGAAGGTTGTTTAAAAAAGCAAATATATTCATATGGGGAATACCCAGCATAGCACTTAATGCAACAGCAATTGTGGGCCAGTTAGTTGGACTTGGCTTTAAGAGTCAACTGCTTTCGGGCCTTGTCTTGTTGTCCTGGAGAGCAACTTGTCGCTGCTGACATTATGTCGGCACAGGACCTGCACTTGTGGGTCGACAGGCCCGCCTAACTAACTTCCTGAACATGGCTGATGACTTGTACTCTGTGCCTGCCACATGCAGCTCTTCAATCTTTTGTCTTTCGGCCCGTACATGTTGTCATTGGCATACTACGAGTACTCGGACTCTAACCCGTACTCGTCCTCGTCCTCTCCGCCAAACGGCAACATCATCAATGCACAACTTGCAGCCAGTCAGTTGTAGATAATATCGCAGAAGGAGAAGGAGACGGAGAAGCAGAAGAGAAGAGAAAGGAAACTGAAAAGATATGTACATAGATATGTCGTGGCCTGGCCTCTGTTTTTGTGCCTATGCTTCAATCCGGCAACGTGCCACTTGTTAACGCACAATGGAGGCCTTACACAAGACTGATTGATGCACTCCAAATACTGATACAATGTTCCAAGTTTCCTTCACATTAAGGCTTAAAGTCGAGCCTTAAACTTACGCTTCTCTAAGCTGAATTTCCACACTTCAAAAACCCTCCCACAAGCTGAATTTTTGAATTAAATCCTGAACCATTCAAGTTTTGATAAAATCAATAAAATAATATTTTCGCAATATTACTTATATTTTTAAATAATTCATTCTTTAAGCAAACAGAAATTTAAATATAAATTATACGTTTATGAATGAATAATCTGACCTGATTAAAACTTCGCTACCTTTCAATAACCTTTTGAGAGTTTCTAAATATTTTTTTCCCTCACTCCTTCCTTCAATTTTGGCGTCAGTTTACAACACTTTTGGGTCGCACTTTTAGGAAATTGTTGGTAAAATATTGACAGAGCTATTATGCAGAGTGTACAAATTAATAGCAATGGCTAGGTAAACACTCGCATACTCGAAGCTCACATGAATACACTCAAACACACACTCACACTCGCACTCATAGTCACGTCAACATTCACACATTAAGAGCGAAATGTCATTCAGTGCGGTGCTCGTTCTAGCAAAATCTCTTGAATACTGTTTACTTGTTTGTACGTGTCTTTGTTGGCAAATTAGCACACACACACACACATGCATGAATCCTACACAAACATATACATAGGCTGAGCAAACAAAAAGTGTTGCCTACCTTTGCGGGCGGCGTATTTATTTACGCCTTTGAGTGGTTTACCCCACGTTTACCTCATCCCCTTTCCATTCACTGACTGTACTTCCACTGTCCATATACTCAAGACCTCTAATATATATTTTTCGTTACTTTAGACTTTTTTGAGTTCGCATTTTTTGACAGTCCGGCTCTACATTTTGGTAAATTTAGAAGCGTGTTTATACGATGCACTTATTAAAAAATGTGTTAAAGTTGACAGTTACCTTTTGAAGGTTTTAACCTGACATTCACAGTTTTATTACTTTTTAACAACTGCACCAAAACTGATGCACGATAATATGAAAAAAAAAATTAATTAAAATGAACTATTTTCTTTTTGAAAATTATTTTAAATATCTAACTATTTAAAATTATGTTATTTATTTTTTAAAAGGTACAATTTTCTTTATCTCTTTATGCTATTAAATTGCTATTTAAAAAATTAATGTTTCATTTATTTTCGATTATTGAATTATATTATTTTTCGTATATTTAATTTTCTCTTTTATTGCCAGCCAAAAGTGTAACTATTTATTAATAAATTATAACTTTAAGCATTAAGCTGCCCTCATTTCAAGTTTCTTCACTTCTATTCAATTTTATAGTAACTTCTGATTATAATATTAGCGTCATGTGTTGCATGCTAACTGAATTATCCGCTAATTAGCAACATTTTTTAGGGCAGCTTTAAACTTTGTTGCATCCTTTTGCCCGTTGAAAGTTGTTGCGTATTTTTGTATATACTTATTATTCACTTTTTCAGTTTTTCTGTTTTTCTGTTTATGCTTTGGCATGGATAACATAACCTTAAATATAATCTGCCACCTGGCAGGCGTCGGGCTAATTAGGCGCATTGAAAAGAAGCCAAGTTAGTGGAAAGGGGTCAGTTGGCTGGCTTGGCTCCTCCGTCGACTGGCTAATGAAGTTACCACAAAGTGAAAGGCGTCCAGACAACGTTCCAGGCGCTAATTAATTAGAGTATTATTTTCCCTTTTCATACTTTCTATTTTTTATTCCGTTTTGTGTTATTTTGTTATGATTCTAGCACAAGTTTAGTTAATGTTGGTCACTGGCTAATGAGCCGAAAGTGAGAAACTGGGTCAGAGATTCTTTCATGGAGATCATTTCAAATAGTTCAAATACCTTGAAATAAAGAGAGTATAAAATGTTTAACATAAAGAAATGTCAGTTGGAAATATGAATGATGAAATTTTTATTTAAAAAAAATATTTTTATTGGTTTGGAAAACTTTACTGTTTTTAAAATAAATAACTAAGAACGGAACAAAATTTAAAATTGTATGCGAAATAATTGTAGCAACAAAACATGAGCTAAACAATAAACTTTTGGCAGCGACTGTGCGCAGTTCTTGTTTTTTTGACGCACCTGTTACAATAACAAAAACCTGAATAGCTGAAAATGTTACAACACCTTGACTTTAACTTTCCGCTGTTGTTGTTCTTATTGCTGCAGTTGTTGTTTTGAATTTTGTTTGCTTGTCAATGCACAACAACAGGAACAACAACAACATCAACAATCACGGCGAATAATATATTAAAAGAAGCCTGGAAAAGAGTTGGGGAAAATGGAAATGGAAATTGAAATGAAAGTTGAGTAAATGATAAGACAACTGCCTGCTATTGCATAATGGAATCAAATTGTAGAACAATTTGCATTTTATAAAATAAACTTTTTGTTTTTGTATACTCGCAGAACTCGTAGTTTCAAATCTAGGTGTTTTAAAGTTGGAGCAGCAGTTGGAGTAAGAGGAGTATTTGGAGAAACAGCTGCTTCAGAAGTGTAAAAGTTTCAAAATGTAGAAGCCAACATGTGGCTGAACAAAAGCAACAATTTGAGTACTCATAACTTGATTGAGGATAATCCAAGTATTCAGAAAGTTAAATTAAATTTGATTTTTCATGAGATGAATATTGAATATTATTTAATTATATTATTGTTTTATTATTATTGTTTATTAATAATTGAAGAAAATGTTATGAATATATGTAAATAAAATTTTTAACATAGTCATAATAATAACAAATGCAGAATGACAATTATAATAATAAGGTTTTAGTTTGAAAACACAGCCGAAAAAGAATATATTTCAGTGAATATACTATTACAATTTGAAAATCAACTATCTTAGAAAATTAGAAGTCTCATGAAATTGAATTTGTAAAATTTGGTACTTTTGCTATGGCTGCTTTCCAGTCGAAACTTTGTCTTTCAGTTAGTAGTCTGTAATACAGAGGGCTTTGAGCAGCAGAGTTTTTCAATTTGCTGGAAGAATTTCCAAACATCCAAGAACTTTTTCCTCAAAGTGATATTGCCAGCGATTTGGGGTGAAATCCATTTCAAGCCTTGGCAACAACAAAGAGTTAACCTTCAAAGGAGCAACAAAAGCAACACTTAACAACAGGATATGTACACACACTCACACATGCAATTATAGTCAAGGCACGCGATACAATGCACAAGTACAACAAACACAACAACAACAAACACAACAAGAAGAACAACAATGGCTAAGCTGAAGCTAAATCTTGATAACAAAGTAAATAATACAAATTCTCGCAATTTTTCTGTAATTAACACATCCCCCTCAACAAAAGCAGCAGTCAAAGGGCACACGTATCTGTGTGTGTGAGTGTGTGTTTGTGTCTGTGTGTGTGTGTGGGTTTGAGAGTGTGAGTGTTGACTGAAAGCATGACAGGATTGCGTGCTGCAGGCATGAAATCCGAGAGAGTGGCAGAGGAAGGGAGAAGGGCGACTGAGGATGTGTTTTCGCATTTACAACTCATACAAAAGTGTTGTCAGCTCGCATTTTTATGAGATGTGTATGAGTGTGTGAGTGCGTCGGTGTGAAAGGACATGCAACCTGTGTTTGTTTATGAGCTCATGTCAAGTTTAAGTGGCGTCTCTCAGCGTCACTTGTCTCCCTTTCTCTTTCGCTCTCTCTCTCGTCCCCTCTGTCGTTTACTCCTTGCAAATGCCAAATTGGCACGTCAAGTGCATTGTCTTTTGTTGTGCCTGTGTGTGTGTATGTTGGGTGTGTATGGTGGGTGTGTGAAAGAAATCCAAAAGCATGTAAATCATGTACAAAGCAATTAAAACAAAGCATATTAACAACAGATTTTCCCTCGCCTTTGCTTCTCATCAACAAACTTCAGTTTCGATGCGAAATCAGTTGCGTACAAATCTGACAACAAACGGACAACAACAATAAGAACAACAGACACAGACAACAACGAAAATAACAATAATAAATTAATTAAATAAATTGAATATTGATTGATGAATGCGCCGGACATTTGTGACATTTATTCATGTTATTCATGTTCGCATTCATGCGTTAAGATCCATAAATTAATTGCTATAAAAATGGACAATGGAATTTGTCCATCACTTTGAACATGAAAATTGGGAAGAAGTAAAATACTATAAATTAAAGCAAACAAAATTACATCAATTAAAGTTCTTATTATATTCAAATTGTTGCCATTTCCATTCGATTAAATCTAAAATCTTCCCAATTTATTATTTTCTACATATATTTTCTACATATAAGTTTGTTAAAATTTAATATAACAAAACAGAATAAATACCTATAATTTTAAATTAAATTCGTTTCTTTTTCCTTAAACTTTTATTCTTGTTAATTTTCTAAGAATCTTTTACGCTTGAAGAAATGACTGGCATGTTCCAATCATTGTCTCCTGAAATTTTTTCCTAAAACTCTTTAGATCTTTTCAAATTTATGATTATTCATTTCACTTTAAGTCAAGTTTAGACTGCAATTTCTTGTCTTTCTTTCACTAGACATGGCACAATAAATGGCAACAATTTTCCCTTAGATCTGTTTCATTTTCCCAGGCATATTTCGAGTCGAATCTCTTTCATTTCTTTTACTGTCTCAGCATTTCTGCCTATTCTCTTTTAATTGTCTTTGTGTTGTGGCAATGTTATTGCTGTTATTCATGTTGTTGTTCTTATTGTTGTTGTTGTTGTTGCATTCCTTTGCTTTGGTTGCTTTTCATTGGTTTTCGTGGCGCGTAAATAAATTTCATATCATGACATTTATTACTGACCCTTAAGCTTGGGCGACCCACAACCAATATGAGTATCTGTGAGTGTGTCTGAGTGTGGGTGTGTGAGTGTGTGAGTGTAAGGTAGTTAATCCTGCATACCCCGCAGAATCTGGCAGGATCTGCATGCGGCATTGGTAACAATTTTCATTTAAGATTTGTTTATTTTTTTTTTCTTCTCGAGTTTTTTTCTCACATTTTGATTTATGTTAGCACTCAATGGTTCCCTCTGGAGGACTGGGAGAGTGTAAAGGGAGTATGTATAAGGACTTTATGTGCGAACAATAAGCGGAGGGCAAACGAATGCCAAGGAAATGAAGAAGGCGGCGAGATGAATGAATGTGAATGAAAGCGAATGAATGTGAATGAATGCAAAGATGAAGAGAGATTAAATGTAAGTGGACGGTGGACACAGAAAACAATTGTAGTTAATTTACGCGTAGAGCGAAATGTATAAGAAATTAATGAATAACGAAAGGCAGCCAAATGAGAAATGAGAGAACGAAAAAAAGAAAAACGGAAAATGGAAAATGGAAAATTATAAAGAATTTGTTGCGGGCCGACGGCTGGATCTGTATCTTCATGTATCTTTTAAAGTTAACTTGACTGTGAAATAAGCTGAGCAAACACAGAGCGCATTGTCTTTGTCCTCGCAGTCAGCATAATTTATTTACGTTTTCCAAAAGGAAAATGTGAAACAATAACAACAAGTGGAAGATGAAAAGCGAGGTTGGTAGTTAATAGCGGGAAAATGCCAACAATTCCGGCCGAGCAAATAATTACAGGCTTAATAACAAATTTAATATGGTTTCGTCCCAAGGACGACATCCGTCCTTACCCCATTGAGATGTGCTCATCTCGACCCTCTCCCTCTCTCTCTCTCTCTCTCTCGTTCTCTCTCTGTATCTTGTGCTCGCTCAACTGTTGATTTTCTCATACGTTTTATGCGTTTTAATGAGCGCCTTTTCACCCCGCCTGTTTGCGCTTCAATAACAATGAGCATGATGTCCTGCCAGGACTCGCATCCTTTGGCCTTCTGCCTTCTGCAATAGCCGTTAACGAGTATTTGTTGTCCATTCGCCATTAAGGACATGCACTTGCCACCTTCTTCCTCCCACTTGCCTGGCAGCTTTAACTTCTGAGAGTCTGAAGAGTCGTTGTCCTTGCAATTAGTTGTCGCTCTTCTCTAGCATCGCAATTTGTTGTATATCCTTTTGTCAGCTTACGCATATCTTGTGCAATTTTTATTTACAGTTTGCACTGCGACAACTCTCTTCTGAATACCATAAGAAAGTCAAATGAGGCTCCAGCTAATTGCTTTGCACTACTTGAGACTCTGAGGACTCTTAAGGACCTTGATTAGTTGATACTTTGCAAGAGAAGCGAAAGTTGCATAGGAAAGACCTTCATGTCAAGACTATCAGATTTTTTAAATTATTTATTATTATTATTATTAAAAAGTGTTTCTCCGCTCGAATAATAAAGGACCTGCCATTAAAAAGGAATCGTAACTAAATCTCTTAAGACTTTTGTGTCAAGATTGTCATGTTCGTATTTTACTTTGATCGAATTCGGATTTATTTCCTGAACCTTTCACGTTCAACAACTCACAAAATTAATTATATCTTGTTCTCTTAATAATTTAGGTAAACCTTCATTTCTTATTTTTCCCATGGGTGAGTTCTTTGAATTCTTCTCGCTTTCTTGATTCCTTCAAAACTAACTCTGTAGACTCCAAACGGGATGAGGACGAGCTAAAATTGGATCCGCCGCTCTTTTTGCCGTGCGATTTGAATGAATTTCGGGATCCCAGTAAAAGGGGAGAAATCACTGGAGCCTGTGAGGAGGACAAGTTGAGTGCACAGGATGAGATCAGTGTATCAAGTATAATTTCGGCATTGATACGACCCATTGAACCGTCCGAAGAAAACTACAAACAATGCGACTGGGGCATCGATCCAAAGCAATTTCTGCCCGTAAAACAGGCTGTTGTCTTTAAGGAGCAATTGTTCATCTCGAGGCTGCGAAACACGAACTGCAAGTTGACCGAGAACCTGAAGATCTTTTTCGAGCGCGAATTGAAACAGATTGGGAAGTTTTGCCTGAATGTGGAGGAGGCATTCGATGGGTACGTCGTCTACAGCAGCAGCAAGATGAAGAAGGGCAAGGGGATCACCGAGTGCGGACATCAGCTGAAGGGCAAATACGACGACAAGTTTCTGCTGATCTGCGAGAAGCGATCCGAGTTCGATCGCATCGATCATGCGTTCGTGGAGAAGAGCCTCGAGGTGAGAAACCATGCCGATCTCCATTTGACGGCGATCAGGGAAACGAAAATCAACGAGGAGTCGCAGAAGTTTAAGGCCACTGTCGACATCAAGGATCGCGATCACACTTTCGTCCTGGACGGGGGCATTATGCTCCTGATGAGGCACCTCGTCTGCCACAACTTCGTGGGCAGCTTCGAGTACTACACGATGAATCTCTTTGGCCGTGTCCTGCGCTGCAATTTGATCCTTCACAAGGAGCGCAAACTGGTGCGCATCTTCTATCGCACCTACAAGAACACCGTCCACATTGTGACCCAGCAGTGCTTCAACGACGAACTGCAGGACGTCGCCGAGACCTTCATGACCCCCGAGGGTCGCATTGTGCTCCACTTTTGGCGTGGCTACAACTATCTGCTGCATGCCGCCTGTGTGCCCCACAACAAGAAGAAGAAGAAGGAGTACATTTTGCCCAAACTGGAGCTGATGTGGCGTCAGGATGTCGCCCTGAGTCGCAAGTTCAGGGAGCTCAAGGCCTTGAACTATGAGAACTCCACGAAGTATCTAGAGTCGAACTCGGAGCTGGCCGACTTTATGCAGGATTACGTGCTGAATGTGCTGCGCTATAAGCCCAGCAACGTCTTGGAGTTCTCCATTATGTTCTTCCAGAATATGGCCAACATCTAAATATTCCGATTTGTCCTCCTTTTACAATCCTAAAGGAATGTTGTCTCTTTGATTGTTTCGAATAAAAGTGAAATCGCTAAATGATAAGTTACTTCTTTAATGTTGTCTAATTTTTTTTGTTTTTTTTTATACCCTGTGCGCATTAAAAATTGTCAAAAGGGATATTTTAAACTTATGTGATGTATGTAACAGGTAGAAGGAAATAGCTCCGATACTATAAAGTATATATATGCTTGATCAGCATCAACAGCGGAGTCGATTGAACCATGTCCGTTCGTCCGCCTGTTCGTCAGCCTGTCCGTCTGTTTGGGACAAAACGATCTCAGAGACTATAGAAGCTAGAGACCTCAAACTTGGTATGTAGGTTCCTGGATACCGGACGCAGATCAAGTTTGTTTTTAATTTTGGATCAGACCACTATATCATATAGCTGCCATAGGAACTATCAGTCGAAAATCAAGTCGCAGTATGAAAAACGGTTTTGTTATTTGAGATAACTGAACATGAATGAATATTTGGCAAATGGCCCCATTACTATTGTAATATATATATTACTAATTCTTTTGTAACCACTATTTTATTTTTTGGAGACTGTCACAAGGTATCTTACAGTCTTGCAAACTCGACACATTCGCCTGTCATCGACTCTCCCATCAGTGGATTATCTCGACATCATTATCTCCCATTAATGGGTAATCTTCACAATGATTCCCATCGTTTCTAGTCAGTTATACCGGTTACCCGTACAATGTTTTCCCTATATCCTATCAATACCCTTACCCTGACAAAGTCTTTTATCCATGTCCATCAATAGAGTATACTCTCAATATCGCAACCCCTTAGTCTTGTCTACCATCAAGAGGTCTTAACCCAGCAACTGTACCTTCATTCAGCTTTTCAGCCCGTTGCCCCCACAACGTTGTTTAGTTGATAACCTCAGCAACCCAGTCGTATATTTACAACCCTCAAACAAAGTTGGTTAACAAACTCACAGTATTATTACGAGTTTCGTTACTAGCAGTTCGTCTGAATAGAAACCTAGATATCTACAACAATTTTGTACTCTCTTTTGAACTTGATTCAAACTCAACTGGACCACAAAGGATGTCGTGCTGCAAGGAGAAGGATCTGTATGCGGGTGCAGGGGACTGTAAGCCAGGTGCCATTGACTTGCACCCGACATCGGCGTGTCCGGCTCCCCTGATCTGTCCCCCTCCGCCGGAGATGGGACCCATTCGACGGCGCAAATGGAATGAGGTGGCGCCAGTTGCCTTGGTGCCCAACTCGGAGGCCATTCAGCGCGAGTTCATGGAGCATGCGAAGCAGACTGGCGGCGATCCCGTGCAGGAGCACTATCAGCTGCAGACGGACCTCAAAGCGGGCATCGATAAGCAGCAGCAGCAGCTGGTCGAGATGCGGAACGAGCACGCCCAGAACAGACCCCTCAGATCGGAGGAAGTGCAGTTCGCCGTAAGTACCTTGGACTGGTCTGTGAATCGAATCGAGATCGATTTGAAGATTCTCACCTCACAGCGCTCGATCAATCCCGATGCGGACAATCTACAGAATCCGCCTTGTTATCTGCCCCAAGCGGGCGATGATTTGCCGCACAAGGACTCGATGACGCCCATGGGTCCGATCGGTCCCTGGGCCACCGGCAAGGTCGACTGGAGTCCCATGGCTGGACTCACGGGCACACGGCCCGTGGTCGATAGGTATTCGATAACACGCTTCAGTACGAACGAATGGCGGGCCAGGAATCAGCAGACGGTGCAGCATACGAACAGTGTGCTCGACAAGTCGGATAAGTGAGTGGGAATCGCACTCTCATGGTCATCTCATCACTCTCTCTCTTTAGGAATCGGTTCAGTGCCACCACGGAGTTCCAACGTCTGACGGCGACCGTCAACAAGACCCAGAGAGAGACGACGGAGCAGCTGAGACTGCGAGCCCAGGTCATCTGCAAGTGGAAGAGCACGCTGGAGAATGCCATCAAGGCGATGACCGACGAGATCTTCATGGTCGACGAGGAGCGCAACCGACTGCGCAAGGCGCTCGTCGTCCTCGGCATTCCCGAGTGCATTGTCAAGGAGTGCATCGAGAAGCGCTGCGGCCGTCCGGACACGGAGCTGGTGCGGGACACCCCCGAGGAGGAGCTGGTCAACGAGCTGGCCCTGATTGCCGAGATCAAGCGGCAGCTGAAGAAGGTCCTGGACGACTTTGAGGCCCAGCAGCAGGAGAATCGTGCGGCCAAACGGCGATTGGAGTTCGACTGGAGTGACAAGCAGGAGGCCTACGATATCGACAGCATCAATCTGGGATTGAACAATCAGTCGCGCTCTGTGATGTTTCACGTCGGAGCCGTGCGACAGCCGCCCGAGCAGTCCTCGGAGAAGTACTGGGAGCACTTCAGCCAGGAGACACTGGAGGAGTGCGAGAAGTGCCGCCAGAGATCGGCCGCCCTGCGCAGCACCCTCAACAGCATCCTGCTGAGCGGAGCACGCGATCTTCGCACTCAGGCGGATGTGGTGGAGAAGTCCCTGACCGCGCGCATCAACTGCACCCAGGAGGCGGTGCAGCGCTTCGAGAACGACCTGCATCGTGTCCTGCACGATCTGGCCGAGACGGAGACGCGCATCGAGCAGCTGCACGGACGCATCCGCAGTTTCGATGCCGCCATGAAGGTGGCCCAGACGCGCATGCACAACCGCAGCTACCGCCCGAATGTCGAGAGCTGTCGCGATGTCGCCCAGCAGCGACTCATCGACGAGGTGCACACCATCCAGAGCAGCGTCACCGCGATGCTCCACGAGCTCACCGCTGCCGAGGAGACCAAGGAGGCGCTCGTCGGAGCCCGAGCCAGCCTCGAGCGGGAGATCATGCTCAAGCGTCGCACCCTCTTCATGGACAGGGAACGCTGCATGGTCCTGCGCTCGCATTATCCTTCCGCCAACGCTCTGACCGGTTCGGGTTCTTTCTAATCTCGTGAATCTGCAATATATATACCATACTTGTGTATAAGCCCCTCGAAATTGAACGTATCAAATTTTATGTCCTAATCCCCCCTGCATTGTAGTATTCAGTTCCATTAAACAGTATTAAAAAACTGAAACTTGCTCAGTCAATTTTTGTTTAAACAAATTAAAGAGGCGGAATAGATATTTGGAGGAATTGATACGTTTTGGGAAAATTAAATCTTAAAAAAAAATATGAAAACATGTGTGGGATACCCGTTACTTATTTAAATAAATTTAAAATAATTTTTATTGCATGCTTTTAGGAACTTATATTGCTTAAAAAGTTAAATCAGCCATTACCACTTTTCTTTTTGTTCGATCTTGTTATAATTTAGTAGGATGATAGGTAATAATTGTAGTTAACGTTTAGTTAGTAAAAAATTAATAATATCTTAAAAACGGTGCGTGTGGCTGGCTTTTCGTGATTTACGGAGGCGGAAAGGGGCGTGGCATCAATTTGAAACAAACTTGATCTGCGTGGGGTTTATAGAAGTCTTTGTGAAAATTGATTCCATCTTCTAAAGTCATTTGTAGAAAAGTTAATAGTTTTAAGGCGAAATATGAAGTCTCTTGTATGCCTTCCTCACAATTGTTGCTCAGTCGCTCAGTCGGAATTCCTTTGACTCCCTTTCAGAGTCTTAACATATTTCAAATGTGGTTAAATGACAAAAAACAATTCAGAGATATCTTGACCTTGTCCACGCCAAACACATGACGTGTCAGAGTCGAGAAATCTATGGATTTGCCTAACAATTGGTGTCTCAACCCTTGCAGGATGCGCTTCAACTTGAAAAACAACACGTGGCCCCGTAATAAATCTTGTCCGGTGAATGTTTGGCACGTATGCGGAAGCAGCCAACTTCAAAAAAACAGAGAGAACAAAGAATAAGATGAAAGAAAGGAAACAGAAGCACAGACAAAAGGAAGACAGGACATACAGCAGACTGGATAAGACATGTGACGTGGATGCGTTGGATGTTTCGACTTGGGTTTTGGTTTTGGTTTGCTGCCTCGCCGCAGCACGTGGCGTATGAGCAACGTGTCAGTGTCACATGACCTTTGGCTGGCCCAAAACTCGCTTCCAAATATGGCAAATATTTGAAGTAAAACACACAAAAATAACTTCAATATGTTGTCAGGAGATGTCTCTTCTAACTTTATTTCAACCAATTTTAAACTGTTGGTTTTCATATATTTTTTTTCAGCTTTATTTTTCAGTGATGTGCGTTAGAGTGAGAGAGAGCAACTGTAGGATGGACTAAACTGTTCCAATATTTGTTGTACTACATTTTCAAATTCTAACTGCTCGCTTACCTCTTCCCTTAGTTCCTCCTCGCGTCTCATTTTCTCTGTCTTTCTCCTGTGCTTCTCTAAATTGAGTACGTGTTGTTCTGGCTGTTGAACGTGTTTGGTAAATAATAAATACACATGTGTGAGTGCTTCTCTCTCTATCTCTCTCTATGTGTGTGTGCGTGTGATTGCCGTGTCTAAGCTCAGAGTTTTGTCCCGAAGTTGGCAACATATATTACCACTTTTATGGATTTTCAAACGTGTCTGATTGCCATCTAATGTCACTTAGTTGATTTCATTTTATTGCTTTTATTTCGATGCATTTTTATCAGCGCATGTTATGTTGAATATTTCGAATCAATTTATACATATTATTTTTAAAGAAACCTAATTTTATAATAGTTAAACTATATATTTTCGATGGCAATTTAATGTAATAATAAGTAAATAAATAAACTACAATGGCAACAATGACAATTTTGCAAATCAATATATGTCACTATTTATATAATTGTTTGTCTATTTTTAATTTATGCTAATTATAAATTGATTTTCCCATATATTAAATAGAGTATTCTTAATAGAGTATTCTTTCAATCTATGAGTCTTCATTTCCATTATGTTTTCTCAGTCAGCTTAGGACTTTAAGTTCAACTTTAAGGTGCCATACGTTACGCAAAAACACCTCCTTTCTATTTTCCTTTCTCTTTTTTAGTTACGCTCTATTTTTAACTCTATTACCATGCCTCTTCTGCGCTGCACATGCCACATGCGGTGTCTTTTTTCACTTTTGTGTGTTGTTAATATTTCGTAATGCCGGTAAAAATCACAGCGTGTGGCAAGCAAGAAAAAAATGAGATGTATATACTCGCACATGTATGCCACACATTGTGGCACATGCAAAAATCGTCGGCTGTTTCTGGTGGCATGGCCCAAGCGCAATGTGTTGCCAGCTTTTTGTTGATGTTTTTGTTGATGTTGTTGTTGTTGTTGTTGGCACCATGCGGCGGTCGCTTGCTAAGAAAAAATCTGTTGCGCAGCTAAAAAAATTATTGTATTTTCAGACATCCCGCAATGTCAAAGTTAGAAACAAAATGGAAGAACAGAAAAAGAAATAAAAGCGAGGAAAAAATGTATGTGCGAGACGTTGTTTTAAAAGAGATGTTGCATATTTTTTGATAAATTAATGGATTGCTGGCTTAAGTAAATTAAAGCATTGAGCACAACTTCCTTTAGTTTGATTTTTAAACCATTAGTTTCACTAATTGACTCATTAAGATAATTTCTAACTTTTAATAAACCTAACTGAAGATTTTGATAGGAAGTAAAATTTAGAAATGAACGTTCTTTAGGTAATTATTTTATTTCTGAACTTTTCTTATTAAAAGGTAACTATTGCCTGAATCTATTTGAAGTAAACACATAGTATCTCCAGCTGTGTGTACTGTTGTGTGAGTGTGTGCATAAGTGTGTGTTTGTATATGCACACATCTCTGTGAAACTGAAGCTGAGCTGGGGGCAATAATTTAACTTCAAGCCAGCAAGACATGCAATTTAATTTTAACAAAACCTGACATTATCACACGAGCCAAACGGGCCAAAAACTAGACACATGCAGCAAGAAGAAAAGGATGTGCAAAAGGAGTAGGAAAGTGGCAGGAGACGAGGCAGCGGCACAACACAAAGTTAGTAACATAATAAGTAGCAATTTTCGGTTTCCGTTTTCCGTTCCAAGCGGCAGCAACCTACCATAAAAATACATAAAATTGCGCCAGAAATAAAAGTAGCAAAAACAGACGAAGAAGAAACCTCCCCACAAAAAAAAAGGGGGGAAAACAGCAGTCAAAAGGCAACAGCCTGCAGCTAAAGGGGAAGACTAAAGAGGGGGCGTGTCTGGCTGCCAAGAAAGTCGTCGTCGTCGTCGCGAATGCAGCGGGTAAATTGGAATTTTATAGTTGCAACTTGCAACTTCTGAAGTCGTAGCCTGGCTAAGGTGCAAGTTGCTGCTCAAAATAAAAAGAAAATGTACTTTGAGCCTTCAAAGAAAGTTCCAGAAAATCACAACAACAATTTCAATATAATTTCGCTTTTTTTCCGAGCATTATCAAGCAATATACATATTTAACTTTTATTTACCTTAAATAAACTAAAGCTTGTAAGCAAGAATAATTTTGTCAAATTGAAATTGATATTAAGTGTTCAACATTTTTTTAATATAGTTACAACTCAGTTTTTAATCAAAACTTAATTACTAAAAATTACTTCATTTATTATATGGCATGTTCCTGTTTTTTTTTTGTTCTAAGAATTTAAAATTAGTTGTTTTTTTTTTTTTTTTTTTTTTTTTTTTTTTTTTTTTTGGGGGGGGGGGGGTTTTTTTTTATTTATCAGGGGGGTGGGGGGTGGGGGTGGGGTGTTGTGAATTTTTTTTGGGCCTGTTTTGTGTGGTGTAGGACGGTGTAAAGGAGTGGGTGAGTGTGGGGGGAGGTGCCGGGGGGTGGGCGGGGGGGGGTGTGTTGTGGGTTGTTGGTGGTTTGTGTTGGTTTTGTTTTGGGGGTGGGTTATAATAATAATTATTAGAAGGGGGGGGGGGGGGGGGGGGGGGGGGGGGGGGTGGTGTGTTGGGTGGTGGGTGTTTGTGTTTATGATTAGGGTTTTATAATAAATTTTATTATTTTATTTTTTTTTGAGTGTGTGTGATATTTGTTGTTTTGTTGGGGTGGTGGGGTGGGGTGGGGGTGGGTGGGGGGGCGGGGTTGTGTGTGGTTTGTGGGGGGACCAAAAAGAAAAAAAATTTAAAATTAGAATATACAATTCTGAAATATATCCAAAAAGAAAACATATATATAATTGAAACAATTTGTTTTTAAAATCAGGCCAAAATTTGGCTCTTTAAGTTTCAATTTAAGATTTAACTCATTTTATTTGCAGCTCCCAAACAAAAATAATTGTGTAAGCATTCGTAGTTAGGCGATTTTCTCGCTATTTTGTTTTTGGGAATGAGACTCTAAGCCGAGGCAAATGAAGCTGCGGCCTTTGCAAATGCAGCTAAATTAGTTGCAGGCCCCGAAAGCAGCAGCAACAAGGGCTAAAAGTTACTCAAAGCCACGACGAGACCGAGGAGGACAACAAAGCTTGTCATTCGCCTGGGCTCGTTAGCATTTTACAACACTGGCGTAGTCATCGCATCACGTTTACACACCCTGCACTCGTGCCCCATGCCCCCTCCATGCCACTGTAAGATGATTTGTGACCAGCTGCAACTTTTTGCCGACGCCCCCGGCAGCCATTTTTGATATTATTTCAGAGCTGCCGTTGCCGCTGCACTTCCGTTTCCGTTTTGCGCCAGCAACTTGCAGCGTTGCATGTAAATGTAGTTTTTTGATCGCTTATCACAGTGTGTGTGTGTGTGTGTGTGTGTGTGAGTAAGGGGGAGGGAGAGCGAAAGGGGCCTTGCCATAATATGGGGTGACTGTTGATTTCATCTTTGTTGCTGACTTGTTGACTTTGCCGGAGTTAACTGTTGAAATGTTTATGACTTCATTGTGCTAATAAAAGATATCATTTTCATTCACTGGAAAAGTGGGAAAAGTGGTTGAGTCACGTGCCTGACATGCCAGGTGAAAATGAAGAGCTCTTGCCGCTTTATGAACTGAAAGTTATTTTCAGTTTATTTGTTTTTTTTTTTCTTTTTTTTTTTTGCAACTGTGATTTGTTAGGGTTACACATTTTGCTGTCAAATAATCAGCTTAACTTGGCAATGAGAAGGAAAACAATGAGGAAAAATCAGCAGCTCGTGTCAAAAACATCAACCGACTGGCAAACAAACGGCGAACAACGCGTCGTATACGCAACACTGAGCATTTTTGGTTTTTGGCAGCCTGCGAGGGATGCCCTGATTCCTGATGCCTCCTATTCCCGCTGCCTGGTCAGCAGCTAATGCGGCCAGAATATGCAACGTGTGGACTGTGGCAAACTGCGGCCAACGGCAACGGCAACGGGCAACGGGCCACGTTATCATCATCAATGCACGACTCCCCTAACCAAAACCCTTCGCTCCTCCCTCTTGGCCCCTTTGCCCACAGGTTGTGCTAATGTGCGGTCTGTTGGTCGTCGAAGGATTAGCCAAGGCTTCAATGCCGCTCCCCCTTGGGTGTGTGTGCGTGTGTGCGTGTGTTATGGGAGGCTGCAAAAATCAAAATTCCAGCACGCGCAGATTGCCTGGCATTTTATTACCTGGAATGTTGACGCTGAAGCTGTAGAAATGATTGAGATTGAATGACATGCCAACGCAGATGACAAGACAGAGACCTAACACACACATACACAACACAAACACACACACACACCCACTCAGATTGACAGTTAAAATATGCTGAAAGAAGCGTTGCAAAAAGGTTAAAAAGAAAATGCCATTTAAATGCAAAGCATATTTTTGGCAAAGGCAAACTTGTATGAAAAGGTGGAAAAGTCACTGCGTGCAGCAAGTGGCAAGTACCAAGTATTAAGAAGCAAGAAGCAGAAAGCAAAGGTGACTCTTCATCTGTTTCCGCCTCTCCGCGAATGCTGTGAATAATCAAGGTGAATGTTGACACGCGTAAGCTACCCGCACAAATAGCACACAGAATTGCAGGACTGGGAATACTTACACCTGTAACATACATTAAGAGAGCATTTGTAGAGAACTTCTTATACCCTAGCGACACTTCAACATTCTTCTCTTGGAATTAAATGGTAGTCACAAGAAAATTTGAATGAAAAAATAAAAAATAAATTAAAAATATAATAAATATTTCATTAAAAAAGCTTCCACTCAGCCATACTCAGGAATAAGTACTAGCTTATAAACACAGACTAGTAGAGTGTTTACAAAGATGAATGATTATTGTATTACATTTTAGCTCTTATTTCAAGGGTATTCGATGTCGAGAAGTTGCATTAAAAGATTAAAGAGGCTATTTGAACTTGGCATTAGTTTGTTTAGATTCTCTTACATGTATTATTATTCTTATTTAATTAAACTACTTTAAATTTCTGGAAATTGAAGTGGAATACAATGAATACAAATTTAAACAAAATATTGGTAATAAAACGCACTTAATTTGCACATGACCAAACTCCCCTTAGCAACTTAAAGAGAGTACCATTCGAAAGAGACAAGAAATGAAAGAGCATGTAAACTGCGACTCAGATGTCGTTTGACTTTTGAGCTGTCAAAAAGTTTTGGTGCTGTCACAAAATGTTCCCACGCCTTAACACTTTATTCATCAGCCATGTGTGTGTGTGTGTGTGTGTGTGTCTGTGTGTGTCTGCTCTGTGGGTGTGTGTCTGTTTATTGGCATTGAGCTGTTTGTCTTTTAATTGTTTGCACTTAAGCAGAATTTGCCGTCTGCATTTCTTCTTCTGCTTCTGTTTGTTTGTTCATTTGTCTGCATTTTTGTGTGTGTATGTGTGTGTCTGTTCTGTGTATGCGTGTATGTCGCGCAGCTTATGACTTTTGAAAAAGTCGTTAAGAGAAATCTCTCACAGAAAATTCCAGCTACAAAGTATGACAAGTTTACGTATAGTGTGTGACCTAAGAGTTCCAGTTCAACAATAACACTCGAAATAATATGAATATATTACAATAAAATATTGTACTATATTAGCTACTAATTATGCTTTCAATATATGAATTTTTCTGTCAATTTATGATTATAATTCCAAATTAAGTTCAGGAACAATTTCTTACATAGTAAATTTTATTTAATAGTCTAGTATAATAGATTTAAATTATACTTTAATAGTTATTTTTGAATTATACTTTTAAAATAACTATTTCATGATCTAATTCCTTTTCTATTTCAAAATGTTCCGGTTTTCACTTTCGACAAGATTTTGAGAAAATGAATTTCCCTCAATTGATCGGGTTTTCACTTTCAGCAAGATTTTGCGAATATAATTTACTTGATTTATTGATTTATTTGATTTTTATTTCATCATACCTCAAAATCGATAAGACTCTAACCTTAGATTTTTGTCGGATTTGATCGACTTGTTCTAATTTTCGCAAGTATTTGTGAAAATGAATGGGAAATTTATTAGGGTCGCCCTTATCGGGAGGAGAGTAGTAAATATTTTGGTATATATTTTAGATCGCAAGTTCGTGGAAAATGTAAAGGAATTTTAAGGGAAATTCGGTCGAATCTTGAGAATTGAAATTCGCCAAAAACAAGTGAAACCCGGAACAGGCCTGACGATTCGTGTATCAATATAATAAGTGATTGAAATCGAGTGATGCAAAGTTTGTTTGTTGAATTGCTAAAATACTTTACTTATACCCAATCCCTTTTTTACAGTCCGTATCTTGAATGCCAAATAAAATGTTTGAAAAACATGTCACACTCACACAGATTCATACATACACTGAGACGGAAAGAGGAATGCAAGAAAAAACCTGCAATCAGATAGGTTGGCAATTGACTTATCTGTGCGGTCAGTCAGCCAATAGCAACATGTTGTGCCCTGACAAACATTACAATCTGCAATCGCTTCGAATAGCAATCCCAAAAATGCAATCGGATCGAATCGGATCCAGAGCTGGAGTCTTGGGTAAATTGATACACACATCAACGTTGCGTTGCAATAGCCGCAAATCTTTGCGTAAATCAAGCAAAATGCAAATTTTACTAAAAGCCAAAAAAAAAAAATGAAAAATAAAGACAGACAGATAGATAGAGAGTTAAAAGGAAGAAAACTGCAATAACGAATGAGTTGCAAGTGGAAACCACAAAGAGATGCACAAAAAAGGGCAACTGGAAAACATTGGAGACTGAAGGAAAATCGTTGTGCAGGTCGCATGGAGAACGAAAATGGCTGGCAGGTGAAATGACAAGGATGGCGACAAGGACGACGACAGAGCCGCAAAGTATGCAACGTTTTGCAAAGCAAAGTTTCGACCGACAAAACCTTATTTATCACACGTAACCGTAACGTTACACCTCTTCCTTTCTCCCTCTAACACTCTTTCTCACTTGCACTCTACTTCTTTGGTTCTCTCATGCAAAGTTTTGAACCCATTTTGGTTTTTGAAATCGCATCCGAATGCTGGTCAATTGGATTCGGTCAGCCTGTGTGCCATCCAGCACCTGGCTGCAGCTTCGAGTTCCCATCGACACTGTTTGCTTTTTGGTTGCCCACCCCCTTGCAACGCCTTTTCATGCTTTTTGAAATGCCAGTCAAGACATGTCCATGCCGTGAAAACCGGCAAACACATTTAGCACCATTCGTTATTTCCCCCTCAACAATTTTCGCTGGCTAACGAATCAAATTTCGTTTTTGAATACGATTCGGTTTGGTGTTTTCTTACATTTTCTAAAAATGAAAGTGAAAAGCGATGATCTCTTTTTACATAGGTACACAGAGCAAAAAAATCAAGTATTTCGTACTTGAAATGGTACATTTCAAACTTGATTTCTCACTAAAAATGCAAATACTGAAGTCGAGGATTTCGATCTCAGTTCAAGTATATATGATTAATTATAATACATAAAAATTATCTAGTTATTATTTATTTATATTTAGCTTTCTGTTTGATTATTTGATTGTAAAACTCTCATGATTATTTGTTTTTTAAATTTATAAGAATATTGTACATTTATTAAAGTAATGTGAAACTTCCATTTCAAGTTGAAGCAAAATTGCACACGCAATTTAACACAATGGAATTGCAAATGTTTCAGAGTCGCATCTGCGAGGCATTTTTAACTCATTTAATTAAAGTGCATTGACGTTGACGGGAGGGTAGGGGAGAGGATATAAATGTTATATTTCAATTAGTTAGTCGGTAAAGAAACCGACACTGAGTGGAGCTCCGTGTGCAAAATGTAAAGGCGTTGCAAGAACCTGTGCAAAATAATTAACTGCATGCAACAATTTGCATGCCACGCCTAACTAGCAACTGTGGCAACTGGCAACTGGTAAACTGGCAACTGGCAAACTGGCAACTGGCAACTGGAAACCGGCAATCGAGAGTGACATATGAGGGTCGACATGGGTTGTCTGGTTGAATGTTGGAGGTTCGTATTGAACACGTTGCAGCGCCAAAATGAAAATCTGCATTTAATTTATTGATGCAACAACAACAACAACAACAAGAACATTGGCAACAACAGCAACAACATTGATAGCAACAAGGAAACTTTTGTGGAGCATTTTATATGGCGTCTAAATGTATGCAGCGTAAATTGTTAAACGCGCGCTTAATCTGCATATGGGCGGGAGGCGTGGCCCATTGCCAACATTATTCGGCTCAGGATCTGGGTCTGAATTTGGATCTGTATCTGGGTCTGGGTCTGGGTCCGGGTCCGGGTTTTGGTAACGGATCTCCTGCTGTCTGTGCGCAACGAAATTGTTTCATTTGCCCATTAAAATGTACAGGGCGCAAATGTAAGCACTTTATTGGGTTTTTCGTAACGCCCCCTACCTCCTGCCCTCTGTCCACTGTCCACTGCCACATGTCCCTCTGCCACATGCCCCATTTGCCAACATTGCGGCTGTTTGCCACGTTTGCATATCTGTTTTCCATGTTCACAATCGCTAATCGTTAACGTCTGTTGGCTTGTTTCGCGCTGTCTGTTCGTCCGTCCGTCTGTCTATCTGTCCGTTTGTCTATTTGTCCGTCTGTCTATCTGTCCGTCTGTTTTTTCTCCTTTTCTCCACCCCTCAACTCGATCTCCCGCTGTCTACGTGTAGTCTAAAGTTCATCAGGTGCTTAAAGTAGTTTCCTACTTCTAATAATTTAACAATTTGCAACGTTTAATTAATTAATTTCACTAACTAAATTGATTCAATTAAATTTATTTTGTTTTATATACTTTAAGTGATTTCCCATTGAAGCCAATTTAATAAAATGTTCGAATATCAAATATCAGTAACATGAATATAGTGAAACATTGTTCTGAAATTAAAAATGTTGGAAATTTAGTTCAACACCAATTAAATCAATTGGATAAGTTTCTTCTTCTTCTTTATTCTTTTATTTCACAAGCCACAAATTTTTTTAAGTTATTTGTTTAGTTATTCAAAATAATTACTACATCTTTCACACATAAATTTCGTCATCTTTTGAGAAGTCCTTGAGTTTCTGGAAAATCACTCTAAGTGTGGAGAGAATGTACCGAATTTCTACATTGTATGACTCAGTTTAATAATTAGATTGGGTTTTTTTCACATTGCTAATTTCGTCTATTCATTTATCTGTTTAGCTCATGGGTTAAAACATGAGTTCATTTGTCAAATTTATTGGGGAATTCAAGCGAAACGAGTAAATGTTTTTTACTCTTAGAAACGAAGTACTTCAACATACATATAATGCATTTCTGTTTGTCATATCACAAATTTTGCAAAGGATCCACTCATTATTTTGGATTTATTTGCCTCTCGTTTGTTATTATTTTTAGTACCAAATTTCAAGCTAAAAATATTTTTGTTTAGCTCTAGAGCTGACCCGCGCTTCAGATTGTCGTTGATATTTGTTTGCTTGTTTGTTTGTTTGTTTGGTTTGTTTGTTGTCCTTTTGGCAGTCGGCCAGTAGCAAAAATAAGAGGGATGTGAGTCTATGTATGCATACAGTATGTCCCCAAACATTTGTATACGCGACAGTCGCAGTCGACAACCTTTTTGATTAGATTACGCAACGTAAAACTGGTTTGCAAATTGAATAAATGACTTTTGTGTTGCCAATATAAAACGTGTTTGCCATTTTTGATTAGTAAACAGAGAAGCGTGCTCTGACTTCCCTCATGCTTTCCCACTCTCTCTCTCTCTCTTAAAAAAAAAACACTGTTTTAGTCTACATTTTTGGCAGGCATAGGGATCTCCATCCCTGGACTCCTGTCGGAATTTCTCCCATCGCAATGTCATTTGTCAATTTTGCTTGGGTCATTTTCGTTTTTGGTCGCTTTGTGGTGTGTACGTGAGCGATTTTTGTTGCTGTTTTGTTAGTCGACCAATTAAAATTCATTAAACGTAAATTAACATTGAAGTTCGGTCGAGGGCGTCACTCTACCCTCTACATTATAAATTAGGGGTAGCATCTAACGCTTCAAACCAAAACGCGACAAATTGCAAGCGATCTGAATGTGAAATTAGCCAAATTGAACTGACAGTCAATTTAAGATTATTCTGGGCATACAATTTAACATATTACAAAAGACAATCGCAATGGAACATATCTAATTTAACGAAAAGACATGACAAGCTCGTACATCTTAAGATAATTTATTTACAGAAATATTAAGGGATTTATGTTGAAGCTAAATTAATTCTTTTAAATAAATATACCCATAACAAATATCTAAATGCTGCATTGCCACAATTTTAATAAATAATTAGGAGGAAATTTTAAGATACAGCGAGATATTTTGAATATAAATAATTTAAATCAACGACTAATCCTATTTCAATCAATCTCTCTCTCTCTCTCTCTGATTCTCTGATTCTCTGCTTTAATCTTGCTGTTGCAAACGACTGAAAAATACTGCATTGAGCCTAAAATGCGCCAATTCAATTGCCAACTTTTAGCTGGAAAGTTAATATCCAATTCAAGTTTAATGAGCTGTGTAATATTTGCATTTCGTTCACACGTTTAGCACTAATTTTGTACGACAGTGTGCCAACAAAAGAAATGGGCAACGTTTTTATTTTTCTTGGCAAAATGCCGCAAATACTGAACTGAAGAGCAAACTCAGCATTCGGACATGAAAATTGCTTGTAAAAGGAGAGAAATAGTGGGAAGCAAAGGCGGAGAAGGGGAATGGGAATGGAGAGTGTAATGGCAGTAAAAGAGTTTTGCATATTGGATTAGTCTGGTTGTCAATCGTTCGCAAACATAAATCTATTACAGCATGCGAAAAGCGTAAGGCGAAACGCAAAAAATCAAAGGCCATAATTCAATATTAAATCACTCATACGCCAGGTTAAACCAATTTCAAAAAGCTTGAGCTGCATTGAGCAATCGAGCAATGATTTGGATTTTTTGATCATCCACACACAAACACACACACACAGATACACACACACACACGGTCAGAGTTGAAACAAGCACAACAATTAGTGTGTGTCAGTTGAAGTTATGAGAAATGTGTTGTTGCTGCAGCTTTTAGCCAAATGAAAACCTCAAATGCCTTGGCGTACAGCAACGGAAAATCTTCTTGGCCAAAATCAACAAAATATTTCAAAATAACAAATGTGTCCTTTCGTTGTCCAGTTGCTCGGATGACAAACTGCTTTTGGCCAACAACAGAAGGAGAAACAGAAACTGTAACAGAAATAGAAACAGAAACAGAATCCGAAACCGAAACAGAACGAACAATATTTGTCTGGGTCATATCAGCATATCGGATGCCCTTTCTTCTCTTTACCAGTTAAATGCAAACACAAATACACAAGACCCAAGACATATTAATCAGAAGAGGGGTCAGTGAAGGGCTGAGAGGCATTTTGGCTTTAGTTTTGGTCAGCAAAGCAAATAAATTGCAATTTGTGTAATTTCAACACCTTGAGGCGAAAATCAATGCACGCCAAGTATCTCCAGCAATCTGCCATCTCTTTCCATCCCCACTATCCATCTCTTTCTTTGGCTTTCTGTCCCGCTTGAAGTGTGGTGTGTGTGTGTGTGTTTGTTTGCGGTGTCAGGTGTGTGTGAAAATATTTACAATTAAACACAATACCGGGCATACATTCCCAAAGGTCTCAGTTTGAATCGCATGTGCTGCGTATTTGCCTAAGTTCTAGCCAGGTACGTATGCTCATTGTTCAACTTTGTGGATTGAAATTTCAGGACACGATATTTGATTTTAATTACACCAAATAAATGTATTTACCAACTGATTTTTGTACAAAGTTGAGAGTACGGCACCAAAATCGAAACAAACAAGGCAAAAGGAAATTGACACATTTGTCAAATTCAACCGGAGAAATGCTTTCTTTTCCCCAAATTCAATGTTTAATGCATATATAAAATAAGCATTTAAAAAAATATTTCTTTTGCAACCACAAACTTTATTTAGTTCGTCATGTTTTTGTAAATGAAAAAATGACAGGTAAGTTTAAGTTTATCAGCAGAGTCAAGACACTTAGAAAAGATTGATGCAGTTTAAGCATTCATGAATTGAGAAGGAAGAGCCTTTTGTTTGTTGGAAATATTCTCTAGCTTCTTGACTGACGATCGCTTTCTTTTCTTGAGAGTCCACCGGATCATGTAGTATATCAGTTGGTTTTTTGACTGTTACTAATTTAACAGCTACTTCATCGGCTGTGGATAAATAATATTCAATTGTATAACTCGTAATTATTAAATTTGTTAGAGATTATTAGAATACTTACCACGGGCCAGAGCCAAAAGACTGAGTACGAGGATTGTGGCAAAAAAAAAGAGCTGCATGATTGTTTATTGTTTTAATAAGACTCGAGAGGAACTGATGCCTCTAATAAGTAAGCATCGTATTTATATATGATCTGTAACTTAAATCATAGTCTAATATTCATATTGCGCTTTTTTCACATTGCAAATTTCTTCAAGTTTTATATCTGTTTAGTTCATGGGTTAAAGAATGATGAACTTTGTCAAATTTACTGGGAAAATTCCCTGCTCATCACAGATGGGTTATTCCTATCTGAAATACGTTGTGAGAATTTCTTTAATTGAATACAATTAAAATTAGTACTTTCTGCATTTAAATGACGCAATTGACTTTCGATTCAATTTTTTTCTTCTCAAAATATCCATATTAAGTTTTCTCCAATTGTATTTTGCTTACTTGAGGTATTTATTTAGATAGTAGTTAATTAAAAAAAAATTAAATTGTAAACCTAAAAGCAATTTAGAACACCGAGTTTTCGACCAGATGAACAACACAACTTTTATTGTAGTTTATTATAATATTATTTATTTATTTATTTAAAAAGCAAACATTGCTGCGTCTAATTAATACATATTCAATAGACATTAATATTAATAATTACAATAGATATAACAATGTTTAAAGTAGATGTAAAGAAAAGAAAGCCTAAAAGAATTTACAATTTTAGTCTAATAACACCACCGACACGTTGGGGGAATTTTATTTGCCAGTCCGGCGAGCTATGCCCCTATTCACAGCCAGGGACTGTCAGTGGCGTTATTAGAGCCTAATTCTGGATAGAAAGAGAAGCAAAATAAAGTTAGGAAAAAAAAAAAACAAAAAAAAAATACCATAAATAAAAATGAAGTAAAAAAATAAAATAAAAATAAACAGAATAAACTTAATATATAATTAAAGGTAAAGTAAGGATGAAAAATGCAACCCGATGGGGGAAGTTTGTTAGCCGGTCCGGCAAGCTATGCCCCTGGTCACAGCTGGGGTTGGTTGCAAGTTTCATAGGAAGTAGAAAAATATACTATGTATAGATAGAATAGAGAAGAGTATGAGAGAGAGTAATAAAATAGGGTAAAGACAGAAATAGAAGTGAAAAACATTCAGTTAGAATTGGCCAGAAGCCGACCTGAGATGCGATTATGAATTGTCATCTCTAGAAAATATTTATAGCCTTTTGTACTTTAATATATAACATTTGCTAGTAAAATCCCAACAATTTTCTTTTTCCAAGGTTCAAAGCTTGCAATACAGCAATTGATGAACAATTGATGAATCATAGACACTGTATACATAGTATATATTCACAGATGTGTATATGTTAATGTATTCGTAAATATTAACACATATAAGAAACTATATGAAGAATAAACGTAGATATTTGTAATAACTGGTACGTATATAGTCAGAAAAAACAAGATTGACCGAACTCGGTACTTCCAAAACTGAGAAAAAAAAAATCTTTTTTCGAGTAATCCCGCTTTTGGCAATCCCGGAAATTTTAAAATAAGACCACTAAAAATAATCTGATCGTTTCAAAATTAATTTAAGAATAAAAGTACACAACAATTATTAAATTTTAAGAACAAAACAGTATAAATTCAAGTACAGGCATACTTAAGGGGGTATTGCTGGTTGGCAAACATTTTTTTTTTCGATTTTTTTTGTTTGAATATTTTTATAGCTTGGATATTTGAGGATATCGTCCTGAATGGGTTGTTGGAAATTCGAAAGGCTTTAGCAGATATGCCCTTTTTTGTGAAGCAATTTTAATGTTAATGCATGTGAAGTCAAAACTTTAAACGCGTTTAAACTTTAAATCACGTTTTTGCACCCGTACTTCTGAACCGATTTTGATGAAATAAAGTGCAATCGACAGAGAATTGTCACCTTTATGGCACCTACCTTAATCATAATTTTAAAATTTTTTTACTATTTATTTTTTACACTAAACTCCAAACAGAAATTGCCGAAAATCGATTTTTCAGAACCGAATTAAAATTACTATTTTCGTTTTAACATAAGATATTTTTAAAAAAGGTCGAAACACAGGCTTTCAAACAGCAATACCCCCTTAATTTAAGGATGGCATATTTTTGGGAGTGTGCAGGGTATCACACTGTCGCGTGGCCCCGATTGTAGCCCATTCAATTTGTTTTTAATATAAAACTTTGAAAACAAATGTTAATATATTAGAATATAAAATAAGCATTTAAGCAAATAATTATTAGAAAATAAAAATTTTTTTATTTAGTTTTTCATGTTATTAAAAATGAAATAATAACAGCTGAGTGTAAGTTGGTCATTGGAGTGCACGCTCTGTATCATAAACCTCCTCATTAATGCATCTTATGCACTTTGCAATTTCGATTTGAGGCACTGGTTCAGCTACTGGATTGGCTGTAGGTAGGAATTTTGTAATTGTACTACTCGATAAATGTATAATATACATATGTATAATTATGATACTTACCACTGGCCAGAGCCAAAAGACCGAGTACGAGGATTGTGGCAAAAGTGAAGAGCTGCATGATTGTTGATTGTTCTACGAAGACTCAAGAGGAACTGATGCCTCTAATAAGTAAGCATCGTTTTTATATATGATCTGTAACTTAAATCACAGTCCAATATTCAGATTGCGTTTTTTCATATTGCAAAGTCTTCAAGTTTTAAATCTGTAAATTCTCCCAGTACATTTGACAAAATTCATAACTAGGGTTAAAGAATGATGATCTTTGGGGTTATTCCTATCTGAAATATGTTGAGAGAATTTATTTAATTGAATACAATTAAAATTAAAAAAAAGTTATTTACTTCATTTAAATGACGCAATTGTCTTTCGATTAAATTTTTTTCTTCTCAAAATATCCATATTAAGTTTTTTTAATTGTATTTTGCTTACTTGAGGTATTTATTTATATAGTACTTTACTTAAATAAAAATTAAATTGAAAACCTAAAAGCAAGTCTAAATTATTTCACTGAGTTATCTACCAGTTAAACAACACAACTTTACTTTTAACTAGTTTATCATAAGAATATTAGTTGTCATCTCTAGAAAGTATTTGAAGCCTTTTGGACTTTACTATCCAACATTTGCTAACCGAAATACCCCTTAAATTTGTCTTAGAGGACACACTCCATAAGCGGGAAGTATGTTATGTAATTCAATTACTTTCTCCTCCTTTTCACCTGTCTGATGATGTGCAGCTGTGTTCATAATTCAATGGAAAAGCTTTGCCCGTTGACTTAAGGATATAGCCAGTTGCGAGAGTTGAGTCAGAGCTGAGAATCGGGTCAATTGAGCTCTTGACTGTCTGAGGTGAGTTCAAGTTGGCGACAATTTTGTAAACTTATTCAGCAAAGATGCCTTAAAGCCATCTGTTAGGTTTCCTTTTAAAGCATTGACTTTTATTTAATCAATTTAAAAGATTTTCTCCACATTTGACTGGGAAATGTGATTATGGGCATTGCCAGAACCATAAAATATTGACCACTTTGGCCACACAAGCCGCACAATTAAATGTCTATTTTTGTGGCTTATAAAACCATCAACACTCTGCATCAATGGCCAAGACAAATTCGAAGCTGGTCATAGGGAATTGGCCTACCATTGGAGTAGGCCCTGGAGCCAACCACAGTGCTTAACGAAAAAGCACTCATGATGAATGCAAGGGAGGCCCCGAGGGGGGTTTAATGCACCCAAGTTACCCCTGGCTTAACCCTTGAAGCAATCTTTAAGACGGCTTTCTCTTCTCGTCTACTCTTTCAACTCTCTGTCTCCTTGTCTCCTCCTGTGGCTTAAAAGCTTTAAAGCAATTTATAGCGCGTTTGTACAAAAGCACTTTAAGAGTTTTCTTGTCCTTCCTCTTCTCCTTCGACTTTTTATTTTCGTCGAGCATATAGAAATTATACGCCTGGGCGTAAAGTGAAAGCATCTAAAATAATAACAAGCAATGAAACAAGTTGAAAGTCTGTACGAACTGTTAACCGACTTTTAGATATCCTTCAGTAATCCAGTAGCTAAAACTAGTCGAATAATATAATCATAAAAATAAGAGTCAGAATTTGTTAAACTTAGCAGCGATTAAGAAGAATTAAGACTTGAAGGATTCAAAAATATTTAACCTGAAAAATTTGTATGTTCTATTACTTAAAGAGAAGTCCTAGATTTAGGGTAAATATTTTTTTTTAAAGTTTTATTACAAAAAGGAAAGAGATAAGAAAATAATTTTGAATATGTCGGTTTTCCAAGGTCGCCCTGCATACCTCAATTAACATGCAACGTAAATTACAGGGTATGCAGGAGACCAACCAATCAGCAATGAGCAACAGTCACTGCCATTAGCACGGGCTACAATTGAGCCTGTGTGTGTGTATGTATGTGTACTTGTGAACACACATTATTTACAAAAAGAATTTCATGGTGAAAGCATTGCCTGGATGAGAGTCCTGCATCCTTTGGCCATTGCCATTGCCTTGTGGAACTCAACTCTAATAACTTTGCAAGCAGCGCAGGCAGAAATTTCTTGTAGTTGTTGTTGCTGTTGTTGTTGTTGCTGTTGCTGTTGTTAATGCAGTTGCCGTTGCAAGTGCCGTTAGATTTGGCCAGTTGTAAGCAAGCTTTCAATATTTTCACACTTTTGTTTTAGTTGCAATAGTTTTTCCTCGAGTTTTCATGCAAGTTTTGTCTCCGAGCTCAAAAATGCAATACAATTACACTTAATGGCACACACACACGCACACACACATACACTAACACACACTGACACACACATAGACAGATTCACACATGTGTTGCAAGTAAATTGCCTTTGGTTCTGTGCATCGCATTTCTTCTCTCTAAGAAAATGGGGGCCAAAAGGCAACTGCATTGTGGGCGTGGCCAGGGCCAGGAGCAAATAAGGACGAAGAGGACAACTGGCCACAAAATATTTGTTGTCGTTTGGCTGGCAGCCTTACAGTACAGCAAAATATATGAGCATGTGGTTGTTGTTTCCCGGAATTTATGTGCTCCTCCTGCGAGGGATTTTCCTTGGTTCGCATATTGCTTTAAATGCAATTGTTGCGAGTTTTTCATTTGCTGGAAAAGCTGTGCAGACAGTTAAAGGTGTTAAATACTTATGGCTTTCAACACTTTATCAATATAAATGTAAATAACAACAACTCTTTTGTTTACTATTATTTCTTTTTAAATTCAAAACAAAAGATCTATTGTTATTATCATTAAATTACATTTAAATAAATTAATTGTCTTTTTTGAGCTAAATTTAATAATTTTTTGTATTCATTTTTAAAACAAATAATTTATTGACTGTCAAAAAAGATGAAAACAATGCAAAGTTTTTTGAATGAGAAACATTTTAATTTGTCGCTTAACTATTGTATTAAATGAAAATAATAAATACTAGATTAAAACGGGCAATTAGTCTTAAACTACTCAATAGATAGATAGACAGAGAGAGAGAGATAGACAGACACCCTCAACTTTGCTCTATTATTGTCACCCTGGCAAATTGAGTAAACATTTTTTTGAAACCAACTGACATTCCAATTGATTTATGTTAATTACTGTTTAACAAAATACGCCCGACTGATTACTAAATTGATTTTAAATGATATGCAAACACAAAAACCAACTAACAGATAGAGCATAATGAGCGAAAGAGAGAGAGAGAGAGAGAGAGAGAAAGAGAGAAAAAGAGAAAAAAAACAGTGTTAATCGGTAAACAGACAATGATAATGACAATCTATTTTTATTCCTGATTGACATCAAACATCACAAGCTAAAAAGGATAAAGCGACGGGTGAGCTCGATCTCGCGATACCCTGGAGTATTTAAATGAAATTCTTATAAAATTCAAAATATTTATTATAATTAGAGAACAATATACTCAACATTTTAGAGTACAAATTATTTTTTTGGTGTTTAGAAATTTGATTAATTTAATCTTATTAACAATATGACGAGAAATTAGACCCAATTGAACATCTTATGAGGGAAATTACATTGAGCTTTCATTTGATTTATTTTTCTTCTTCCGAGTTGAGCTCTACTTTGAATTTTCAACGCTTTAATTAAATCTGTGTTTACTCTGATAGCTAATACAATTTGCACTTAATTAATACGCTTTACCTGTTTTTATGTAAACTGATTGCAAATTTCTCTACATTTTCCTCTCTTAATTTAATTTTCACTTTGGCCTTTAGCTATTGATTACAAAATTGAAGTTGAAAATGGAAATAAAACTTATGTACTTACTCAAGCTTAAAGCAGAAACTAGCTTTGGGAAATTCTCAAATAATAAAGACAATTGATCATTGGATTTAGTTTTGTTTTAAATCTTACTGCGCATTAAATTTATGACACTTACAGAAACTTAAAAACATTTTCTAAGCAAATTGTTAAGCGGTGTCCAGAGGAAATAGTAGCTAAAAGGAAGTCTATAAAACGTAAATAATTTTTAATTTATACTTGGAGTAGGCCACTCATTTCTGGAGAGGACGAGACACACTCTGTAATGTGGCTTATCAATTTCATGTTGGGGCATGAAACGCTCTGTAAACGCGTAAGCAATTAAAAGCCTTTGTCCACGTTTAGTATTGAGTTGTACTCCTTGTTCTCCTTGTTGTCATTGTTGTCCTCGTTGTCCTTGTTGCCCGTGTTGTCCTTGTTGTCTCAGCTGCCAGGTGCAGTCGAAAGCGAGATGAAAGATAATCATGCTGTCCCGCTGTGTGCCATTGAAGTTAAATTGCAGGCAAATGCCTATCAATGTCCTCTATAAATGCCGAGAGTACAACTACAACAACTTACAATTGACTTTAGCCCGCCATGCATGTGTGTGCGAGTGTGTGTACATCTTGGGCACATGCCAACACACAAAACATGCCATAAATCCACCGGCAGCATATAATTAATAAGGATTAATTGTGCACCAGAACTTGCGACGACGAGGACGCAGCCATAGTCAAAATTTAATTAATTAATAGCACAACTTTAGGCGGCATTCAGAGCACCAGCTGCAACCCCCTCCCTCCCTATCTACCTGCCTCCCTCCCATCCTATTCCGTCTTCCTATCGCTCTCTATGTCTATTGTGTGCTTACAGCAAATTAAATGCATATATGCGAGTCTCTCAATGGAGTCGCACTGAGGCAATCGATAAGCAAATTCGCCTATAAATTAATTTAAACAATTTTCAGAAAATTATTAATACAGAAATCGGAAATTTTAAATTAAAGTCTCTTACTAATATAATTAGTAATGATGATTGATGAATTACGTATTTAAAGCTTAAAATTTCTTTTTTTATGAAAATAATAATATTAACTGGTATTTCCCAAAAATAAAATTGTCAATAATATGAATTTTATATTTCGAGTTCATATAATTAATTTTTTTTTTGTTTTATGTTAATTGGATTTAATATTTAACAAAACTCTTTCCGTAAAATGTAAAGGGCGTATGCTTAATATAAAATCCTTTTGATATTATTTTGAATTTACTTAACTTAATTTAATAAACGTATTAAATCTTAAAATTAATGCAGGAATTAGCTCTATATTTTTAACTCAAGTAAAGTTAAAGCGCAAATTTGGCAACAAAACTGGTGATGTTGTTGCTGTTGTTGTTTCTCAAGTAATTCGCTCAGCTTTTTGGGCCTCAAACTTTTTATTAGCTGCACAATTTTCTGGCCCTAAGTTTTTTTATCAGCTTTTACAGTTTTCTGCCTCTGCTCGCTTCGTCTATTACTTAACCCGGCATTCATTTTGCGATTCCTTATGCACCTTTTCGAAGAAGGTGAGAGAAGTGGAAGGCAAAAGGCCAGTACTGAAATGGAATACGGCAATTAATGTAAAGCTCCTGGCACAGTGTCTGCAAGCAATTGAGAATTGTTGGCCATTTGATGGCGACCGTTAAAAGTGCAGGGAGCAGTCGCTAAATGCCAAGCCAAGAAGAGATTGCTTTTAATTACGTTAAGTATTTTATTGTAGATATAGTAAGTAAGTTTTGTTCATGGGAACAAGTTGTCCCTAAGCATATTGCTTTTAACAAACACTAAGTAAACTCTTGGGAATTGAAATTGTTTGGCAGCACATTGTCGCTAAGTTGGCAGCTCTCTCAAAGAATTTGGTAAAATTAGTTAGATAGGTAAATAAAATTCACATGAATCACAACGATTAATTAAGTGTCAACTCTCTGGTAATTTCAAGTGAAGTTGAGTTTACAGTTCCCATGCAGAAAGTTGACAGCATTATTTTGAAATTCGTGATCACCAGAAAATTTTACATGATCATGAGAAGGTTGTAAAACCAATTAATTACATAACAAAAGTGTGTATTAAACATATTTATAGAGTAAGTAACTTAATAATTTTATTCCCGTTTTATTGTTTTAAATGTTTAATCCGTTTTATTGTTACAAACGATTCGCAGAGTTTAGTTTACTGCCGAATACCCTCTCTGAAATTCGACTGTTAATATAGACCCAGAGTATTTATGGTTTATATCGGCAGCGATGTTTCCTCTTGGACATTATATGCATTTCCACAAAACCATAACACTCTCTCTTTAGCACTTCTATTAGTTATAAGAGTATAAAAAATCACTAAAAGTATCTTTTGATAAAAATGAAATGAACTGAATACAATTTGGCATTTTGAATGGAAGTTGTGCACTTTTGTTTTCTGATGGCAAAAATGTAATCAGCCAATACAAAAGCAATAATATATATTATATATACTTTTAGTTCTATTTGTTATTGTTTTATAAACACGGTGTTCGTTCGGTCGCCATTTAATTCAATGCGCATTATTTATGGTATTTAATTTAAAAGCCGAGCTGATTAATTTTTCAATGTTTTCTGGTTGACCGAACAAAATGAATTAATGCCTGAAAATTGAATTCAAATGCGGGCCAACAAAATTTTGCATTTTACGATAAAAACGAAAGAGAAAAAAGACACTGTAAATATTTATAGGCTTAACATTTAAATAAACCTTCTGTCTCTTTAAAATGTCAGCATGTCCACTTCCTTTGAATTGCCTTAAAATGGTTTTGAGGACATTGAGAGGTAATGTCTATATTTTTGGCTATTTACTACCCTTAGCTAAGTTCTTTCGAGCATATACAATTCCTCTAGACTTGCTCTTGATAGTTTATAACTTGGCCAAAATAGACACAAACACATTTACAAATAAAATTCATAAATTTTGAGGGCAAAAGCAATTTAGTATTTATCTGTGTTTTTCATACTTTATGCTTGAATGATTTTTCATTTCCTATTTCTTGGAGTTTTTTTTTATTGTATCAACAATACACAACAACAACAACAACAACAACAAAAACAACAAGAGTTAAAGCAATAATATCTACAGCTAAAATACTCGGTTTTATATTTCTCTCCCTCTCTATTTATCTAACTATCTCCTTCTATCATTTTATGCGTTTCTGTGCGTAAACAAAATTTGTTCTTTTTGTTATTGGACTTTTTGCCTTCTGATAATTCGTTTTTGACGCGTTTTCCCGGATGATGTCATCAAATCAAAACAAAAACCGTTTAAATTTCACATCCCAAATGCGGCGCGTCGCTGTTTTTAGTGTGAAATTTGCATAATATTTAAATTTCTGCATACTTATAGGCGCATAATTAGGCAATTTCACATTAACGGGGCAGTCCTGATATATAAAAGCATTTTGTTGTTTTGTTTTTCTCCCACAAGATTTTAATTGCAATTTCCCTTTAAAGGGGAAAATCCACAGTCACAGCCGTAGCAAAATTCTTGCTATATGTGTGAAATCGAAATCGGCAATCAAAGATTCGACTGCGATCAGAGTTATCCATTAGTCGTTTAACCCATGGCGATAAGAATTGTTCCTCCCCGCATCAGCATAACTAAACGTTGCCGTGTCAGCATTTACCTACTTGTCTGCTCTCTTTCTCAACTCTCCAGCTCTTCCTTTCTCACTTGCTCTCTCCAATGGGTTCATGGCATAGTCCGCTTTTTAGCTAGATTTTTTTCGGTAACTTGTTTACCCGCTGGCCAACTTGGTAAAGGGCCACAAGCTGTACAAACGCGCATTTTTAATGGACTGCGCGAACAGTTGGCCAATCCTCTATAGAAGTACCAATATACACACACTTCACACACACTCACACACACACAACCCGACTTCATTGGAGCACCCATTGAACATTGCGCTTGCCGCACAATGTTTGTCTAAGATTCACGTTTGCCCCACAGACGTGACATATGAGTGTGTATCTGTGTGTGTGTCTGTGTGTCTGTGTGTGTGAGTATTGGGTGGTTTTTTGCGCCAAGTGGGCGAACCAAGCACCGGATATTGGCTTCATACACCGCCAGCCAATTTTAAATTGCCAATATTGATTTATACGCCGCATGCGTTGCCACATGGGGCAGCATCACATGTGTGTGCAGCATCCGCATCCGCATACACACACACACACACACACATACACTCAAGCATTGTTAAGTTGCAATTTTCAGGTGGTGCACGTTGCACGTTGCAAGCTGCAAGTTGCAGTAAGTAAATGGGCAATGGGATTTCGCAGTTAACGCATGGGAAATTTATTGGAAAACACGCGCTGTCTTAACAAGTTTATGCCTCCAGTTTTGTAGGCACTGTTAATATATGGACGACTCGACAGGAATATACTAGTAATAAAAGGCTCCTCTTTATTATATTACTTAGCTCGAATGCAATTTGATATGCCATCAAAGAGCATCATTCTCTTTTCCATTTCGACAATTCACTTCCTTATTATTATTATTATTTCTTTTCTTTTTTTTTTGCTTCTTTCTGTGTTTGTGATTTCCCAAATCCCATTTAAGTATTCCCTTTATGGGACCTCAACGCACCGCACAACAGTTCAACAAACTCTTTTGCATAATTCATGCAAAAACTCCACAATTCTCTTGCCTCTCTGCACTCTCCACTCTTGTCTCTATCCTTCGTATCTCCCAATGTCCTGTGTGGAAAGGTCATGTCGGCATGTGCTTTAAGTGTTGATTACAGATTGGTTTGTGCCATATAAATATTGTGTTAACAACTCGTCAAATATTTGTAAAATGTAAGAAAAATACTTACAGGGCAAACATCAGATATTGTGTTAAATAAAGAAAACTTGACTACTTTAAAGCCAAGAATCGAAAGAATTTAATAATAATATGCACATCTTTTATTTCAGTTGAAATTAACTTAAGAGAAATCTGTAATAAGTTTAGAATGGAATTAAAAAAGCAATATTGTAAGTCAAAAGGAAAGTAGTATAAAAGTAAAATTGTAATATTTGGCAAAAAACTTATGCTAAATTTAATTCTAATCTTTAAAACACTAAAACTTTTTTTTGATTGAAAAATAATTTAAAAATGTTGTAGTCAAAATCACTTTATGCTTATCTTTCTCTTCTATCCTTCCTTTGTTTAGCCCCTTTTTCGTTTACTTGTTGAATGATTTTATTTATTAATGCATGGTTGTAAAACCGCAATTTGATTTATAAGAAATTGGCAGAGCTCCCGCGGCGAATGGAGAAGAATAACAGACCCCAAAACAAAAGGGAAGAGAAGGAAATATGAAAAATACATTTTCCATTAAATTTAATTTGCATGGTTTTAGGCGCAATCAGCTGCCGCTAAAGTTCCCGCCAAGGGAGGACGAAATAAACGCAGTAAACGCCTTGGGTTGGATTTGATTATGCGTAAAATACGTTCCCAAATCGAGCTTAAATCACGAATCTGACCAATCCTTAAGTACTTGACGTAGAAACCAGTTGATGGAAGTAGACACTGCATGGTAATGCTTTCAAAGGACCTCGCACTTGAAGTAGCTGCTAGAAGGACAAGGAAAATGCTCGACAACTTCCGATTCCGAGTTGTTATTGTCTTTGGATGGACTTGCGACTTACATACATATCCTCGCTTGCCATTCTCTCCACTTTTATTGTTATTGGCGCTTGCATCATTATTTCAGTTGGCGCCTTGAATTCCCATCGTGCTGCTCTGCTCTTCTCTCTTCTCTTCTCTTTTCTCTCTCCTCTCTATTGTCCTATTGTCCTGTTGTCCTCTCTGGGTCTCCTTTTTAGTCGTGGCTGCTGCGGCGGTGTCGCTTTGCATTGTTTGGACCTGTTGTCCCCCAGCACGAAGGGCTCGAAAGACATCGAAGCAACGTTGCCGTTGCCGTTATTGTAGATAAAGATAAATAGTCTCAGATAACGCTCAGTTATTTGCAAACAAATACAATTGCGGTTCATTGATGGCGGTTTCATTTCGCCTCGCCCCAATGGAGAGACAACGAAGCCACCACTCTCCGGTTTCCCCCCCAATTATTCTCCTGTCGCCCAAGGTGAAGTTTCCTTTTTTGGTGAAACTGCAAATTAACGTAGACAACAACTGACACTATTAGAGATGCTCTCTCTCTCTCTCATCAATTTTTAATTCAATTTTCATTTGTGGGTGACAAGTAATTTCAATATTTAATTTAATGAATCTTATTTTAATTAAAGCTACGAATTCTCAGTTTAATATACATCACTTTTAGAATTAGTTTAAAAACTAAATGAGAGACACTTTAAACTCTTTAAGCTTATCATATGCTACAACATTTGATTTCCTTTTCAAGTGATTCATCGATACATAAATCTCATCGATAAGTCGTGGGTCACGTATGCTCGGATATTGAGCTCATAAAGTGTCCTCAAGGAGTGTGTGCCCACCTTTCCTTATAAGGCAGCTTATCAATGGAGCTATCTAAATTAGTATAACCGATACCCCGTCTGGGCAAACGGTTTTAAAGGGAAGCGAGCTCTAGCCTTCTGGGAACACGTCAAGCTGCCATAATCTTTGGCTTTCGAGAAAAAGTAAAAGTTGTTCGCCTTTTTTCGCTTTGACAGCTTCTTGACTTACTTTCAACTTTCACTTCTTACTCTGTCTCTGTCTCTGTCTGTATGGAAAAGTTTCTCAACTTTCTTGTACTACGTGCATTTTCCAGATTTGCCTATGTGAATGTCGCTGTCGATGTGGCTTTTTTCTCCCCCCTTTTTTCTTGGGCCGTGCGCCAAAAAGTATGTTAAGCACTTTGCTCTCAGTTTTCCGGCGCACTTTTGGCATGCTCGTATTTTCGTATCTTGGTATCTGGTCTGCGATTTATACGTGCATGTAATATGTGTAATTTATGACTGACAGGATGTGTGCGTTTAAATTATGTGCAAAATGCTACCGCAAAGCTGCCTGAGCCCCTTTCTTTCTAAGCTCAGGGGCTAAACAACTTTTGCACTAAGTAAGCTTACCAAAATAATGCCTAGCGAATAAACACACAGAAGGAACTTGCTCCAATGTCTCAATTACAAGTCACGTCTGAATATTAATGCAATATTTATTACGAATATTTATTTTAAATATTCTTTATTTTATTGTATAAATTAACAATAAGACACACAAACTATGTTAATAGTAAATACCTAATATAAGTAAAATTTTACATTAAAATCACTAATTACTAAATCTGGAGATCTTCAAAAATTGTTCAAATCGATTTGGATTCAAAACTAACACTAGACATGTCCATGGTGTATAATTTGTCTCGATTGCACTTTAATTTGACAGCATGATTTAATCCATCTGCTTCCCCATAAAGAAGTCCACTCAAATTACGGCTCTATGCATGCTGGGAATACACACTGGCAAACTGCTTGGCCAATTGAATGATAGCATGATGATTTTTGACCGAAATGAGTTTTCATTTCCAATTACTTCACAATTTTGCTTTTGTCAGTCAGTCAGTTGATTCGGCACAAGGCATTCTTATTGCTGTTTTACGCCCTTTCCGTTCACATTTTCAATGTAACTGGGCGTTACAATTCGATTTTCTAATTTTCAATTTTACACGTTGGGCAAACACTCGAAAAAGAGAGAGACAGAGAGAGAGAGAAAGACTAAGGGTGGGCCAGACAAAAAAGAGAATGGACAGAATATATAGACGGCAATCGAGCACAAAATCCCAATCGGTATCCGTATCCGTATATGCATTGCCAGGCCAGAGACTTTTCTGAGAAAATTTTAATTAAAATTGAATTTTCCTTGCATTTAATTAAAAGCTTAGCTGCTGCTGCTGCTGCACATGAAAAATGACGAAGAGCAAAGGCGAGAAAATGCGAAAAACTATGCTCGAGATGAGCTAGAAAAAGATGCAAGAGAAGGAGGGACAAGGAGAAGGAGTAGGGTAGGGGAAAGGATAGGGGATATGAGTGCAGTGAGCAGAGCACTCGAGCAGAAGAGCATGCACTCATTGCAGCAGACAAGATATGAGAATATCATCACAGTCATCAGGCAAGACGGCAAGAGCTAAAACTCAGCAAACTTGCAGCCAGGATAAGCAGCACTTGTCCTTGTAACAGCTAAAGCAGCTGAGGCAGCAGAGGCAGCAAATAATTTTTTGGTTTGTTTACACTGGCTAAATGCAACACTGACAGCTACTGTCAAAATAAGCAACTAATCTCTGTTCTGCAATATTGTAAGCCAACCAAATACACACACACACACACACACACAGCTTCTATATCTTTCAGTATTTTCAGCTCTTTCAACTTTTTAGGCAACACACAACACACAATATTGCATGCCACAAACGTCAAATATTTCATACATTTATTAATGCATTTGGCCACTTGATATCATAGGCGGCAGCTCAATCGCCTGAACCACACACTTAAATGCCACAAATTGTTGCAAAATTGCAGCTGTTCAAATTTGCAAATGTTCTGGAATTTCAAATTCGAACTGTTGTGGAGATTTTTTTTAATTTTCGATTTTTCTGGGGTGATTCCATGACTCGCTGGTTAAAGTCGCCGACCTGCCATATTCAGAACTTTCAGCTTTAAGGTTTGATTCACATTGTGCTATGTTATAAGAAACCTGGACAAGCACAGGAAGTGATTTTATTATACCAAATGTATTTTATTTAGTTTTTTCCTTTTTAATCTAAGTACTTCTAATACTCTTCTTTAATAATTTCAGTCTATTTTAGCGACTTTAATAAAAAGTCAGTCACTTAAAGAGCCTTAAGGAGCTTTCCTTTTAATTTGTACAGTTGACATAATTATTTAATCATTCAAAACAAGCTTTGTGCTTTAAGCTTTCAGAAGCTTTGCTTTGCATATTAAAAACTCTTATTAAATAATCATTGTTGCAGCAGAAAAAGTGAGTTTTGAAGAGTATTTTGGTAATGCCTTAGTGGATCTTTCTGAAGCTTTCCGTGTATTGAAACAACATTTTATGTGGTTGTCTTGTACAACGCTCCGACTCAGCAGGACTCGACAGGACCTTAGCCAGCAGCCTCATATTTGTGGTGCATGTTGTGGCAGCGACTGACGGCATAATTGTTTTAAATTTTTCACAAATTCTGCACACAAATTGTTGCAGAAATGAAAAGGCGTTTCACAGACCATGCTGAAGGTGAATTTCGCCTGAAGCTGAAGGAGTTACGGGAAATAGTTTAATATAAAATGCAGACAAAGGCTGCAGAGGGAGTGAATCTGAGGCCCACATACTTTGCTGGGGAAGCAGGACAGCAGGAGAGCAGGACAACAGAACGAAAGCATGTCCTGTGCCAGCAGTTGATGTAACTTCTCCTTTTGTGTGGAAGCGAGGATTCGAAAGTATTTAATGCACCCACAATATTTTGCCTGTTTGCGAAGTGATAATGCATCCACCTATGGAGAACCTCAGACTAAATATTGCCAGTCCTCAAAGCAAAACAAAGTCCTTACTCGATGCATCTTTTATTTGTATGCATATTCAACAGTGTGGAAATAATAAAGCCAACTTGCCGACAGTTATAGTTGCTTACAGTTGTTACAGCCAGACAGACAGTCGAGACGCCGGAAACAGGAAACACTCATTGCCGGGACAGACAACCCCTTGCCCTTACCCCTCCCCCAGCCACTTCCCCTTTTCAGGCATTGGCGCCATTGAAAACTGTAGAATTCGACACTCGACTTCGCTCTTGGCTCAAGCAACGCATACAATTTATAGCATCGAGTGATGATAATACTTGATGATACTTTTTCTTTATTTTTTCATTTTCCCCGTATTTTTCCAACTTATTTCCCGCACATTTTTAAGTGCAATTCAGTGTAAAGTTCAAGTTCTCGTTGTAATAAGACTCCAAATAAAAGAGAAACTTGCAATAGAAATGAGTGCAGAAATCCCAATTGAGAACAAGTGAAAATGCACAAGGTTCGGAGTGATCGATTAAGAAATCCCCAGCTCTAAAGTGATCAATTAAAACAATGAACCAAAAGTTTTCTTTTATGCCCAATCGCTCAGAAACTCATTTTCAAAGTCAAAAACGAAATTTGTCCCTCTACATTACCTTTTTGCAAAATATATTTCATTTGTTATTTAATCATATTCAAGTAGTAGCTTCTATATTTTCCTCCTTGTTTTCACCATTTGCCTCTAATTTGATTTACAGACACCGCTCGTATAATTAAATTTCAGATTTTTATAAGTCAAAATGTGAAATGGGAAAGTGAAAAGGACGCAGCGACATTTCGCTAATTTCCTATTCAAATCACGCCCTAATCGAACTCAGTGCAACTGTCAAATGACTCAAAGATGACATTTATGACAATACTACCTCCCTCCATCCCTCCCTCCATCCCTGCAATCTTTCCACTCCTCCCTCCTCGGTGGACATCCTTCTCAGCAACAAGAAGGACTCCATTGCCTGAGGTATTCGTCTCCGCTGTCGCTTTTCTCTCTGTTGTTGTCAACATTTTGATTTGAATGCTGTCAACATTTTCGCAACAGGCTGACAGCCAGTTGAGAGGACAGAGGGAAGAGAAGACAGCAAGTGAGGAAGAGAGAAAGAGCAAATGGGGAACGCGAGAGAGAGAGAGAACAAACCTAATCGTTATCAATTTGACATTGTAAATCAGTTGGCCAGGCTTTGGTACTTTGTTTTTTAGACCGTTAGACCGCCGGTTAATTTGTCCACATCTTGACTGACGCCGTCAAGACAAAGGCCATTGTCAACGCAGATTCAAAACATATCAAAAACCAACTGCTCTCTTTTTCTCCACGTTTTCCTCTAAAGTCCTTTGAGTCTGGACCGCAGTTGTCAATGTCACAGGAGCACAGGAACCTGCCCGACTTTCCTGGTCTGAGCCACAGCGTGTTGTGTTACCAGGGCCAACTTTCATGCTACTGACATTGGCACCCTCCCTTCCATTGCCTCTTAGTATTGCACAGTCTGTATTCTCTTTTATTTAAGGCATTTTAATACACTTTCAGTGGCTATTATCAGTTTATCATTAACATAAAACGGTAAAAAAATCAATATATATATATATATTTGTAAACAATAAAAAAATTTCAAATGTTTATACTTCAGCTAACAGATTCTAGATTAAATCTATTTCGTAAATGCTTATTTTCCTGATTTCCGAAAAAAAAACAAAGCTTTCAAAAACAGTAATGAAATATTAATGCAGAATTTAATTAGAAGTCAAACAACGTCATAGGATTTAAAAGTCTCGGAAAAAGGGTCAAGGGTGAGAAATCAAATTTCCAAATAAATAAAAATTTGATACAGAGTCAAATTAGAGGTCAAACAATAATTAAATTGACATTCAGTTGCGAAAGTTATGGGACCTGGAAGTTTTTAAAAAAATCAAGCGGTTTTCAAATCGGCTAAATATGAATTTTATGAATCATCAACAATTCAGCAATTTAACCTTATTCTGCACAAAAGATACAATGAACATTGAACATTTATGGATTATTGATTAAAATCGATTTTATTAGTCGCTTCCGACTAGTCCAATTATTGTTTTTTTCAAGTGCTTTTTATTAATCAATATTGAGACTTCTGAGAAAACCAATAAATCAATCAGCTGAGATGATTAACTGGGATCAGAAAAGTCGAAGTTCGTTCGTAATACATCTTTAATTGTTATTTCTCAGAATTTGCTTATAAATCTATATTTGAAGGGAAAGAGTATATCAGTTTCGTTTAACAGGAAATTGCATTTTGAGCACGATTTTGGTTTATTCATGCTTTTTTTCCAGCTCCTTTTGTTGTTAATGTGGAGCTGCATTATTGTGATTCGCGCCATAATTATTTTTGTGTGCATCTCGGACTCCCGTCCGTGCAAGGCCCAAAGGGAGTCCAGTCGGGACTCAGAGGGAGAGGGCAAGGAGCCAGCATTTTGCTTGTCACGCAAATGTTTCATGTCAGATTTACGCTGCTCCGGCCACTTTGTGCAAGATATATACATATACATACCATACAAATATATATTTTATGTTTAAAATGTGCTGCAAGTTATGTACCTCTATCTCACTCTTTATATAATTCAGTATCTATGACTGCCCCACACTGTCCACTTCCCCTCCTGGCCCTCCCAGCATCCCCTCTGTCCACCAACTGACATGGCAACAAATTTATTCTTCATACAGCTCGACACACAGTGTGTCTATATCAATGGCAACTATGTGAAATTTAACAGCTTTTTATAAATATAATTAAAATTGCAATAAACTCTTTAACTTTATCAATTGTTTTTCTTAGTTATTTATAATTGAATAGTTGTGAGTTTTAAATAAATTTTTTACATTTTTCTAATAAATTTGAAAAGTAAACTAAAGTGATATTCAATTCTGTCATTTACAGTTAATTGTATTCGAATTTAACAAACTATTTGTATTATATATTGTTTGTTTATATATAATTACTGAGCTCACATTTCCAATTGCATTCGTCCCACTGTGCGGGAACCCCCAGACTGCGCCTTTTTAGCACGTTCAGGCGGTCGCATGCAATATTTTTCAATTTGTAAACATATCCTGCGGTGTAAGCCAACAAAAAAAAGAGAAGCATTAGTAAACAGATGCCACGCCCCCTTGCGCCCCCGCCTAAAAGCAACTCCCTCCTCCCCGCCTCGTCTGAAACAGTTGCAGCCCGGGGCGCCGACATGGCCAGAGCATGAAATGCATTTGCTTCATTTGCTTGGCGCGTTTCTCATGTCAACTTAATGTTTATTAGAAAACGTCTGCTCGAATTGCACTGGACAGCAGACCAAACCACGTGCCGCCTTCCCCCCGTTCCCTGTCCGCTGTCCCCTCCTTTCATCACCTTCCCCAACGGCAGACGGTGCACATTCATCAGACGACAGATGACAGACCCGGACCCAGACCCAGACCCAGACTCAAACCCAGTCTGAATTCCAAGTCCCTAAAAGATTTTATGCAATCCAAAGTCATAGTGAAGTCTGGATACTTTATGTTCTTTGATCTGCCTACAAATGAGAAAGGACTCTTAAGAACCAATCTGCCTACCAATTTTCATTGTCTTAGTTATCTGTTGATTTTGTTCGTTTTAAATATGCTATTGTCACTAGACTTTTAGCTCGTATAGTCGATTCATCATGTGATACAGATACTCTCAGCTACCAGAGAATTCAAGTATTCAGTCAATATATAAATAAACTGATAATAAACATACTGATAGCCCCTTATCAACATGCAATTTAAATATATATAAATTGAATACATTTATATTTTAAATGCTGAGATTTTAAAACTTTTTTAAAAAATGCTCCATCAGTCAGTCCCTATTTAGCAGTGAAATAGTACAAATTAAATATTCGCAAAGTCAATCGAGGACTTAAGAAACATGTGAGTGGGCAAAATGACAATAATTGGAGTAATTCAATCAGTTATTACAAATCGTTAAGCAAGAGGTTTGGTCTTAATTTAAATACTAAAACTGTGTTGATTATGTTGCTAATTTGTATGTATGGATTCCACACTTATCAAATATAAGAATTTTGTTAAAAAAAAGAAGTTATTTCAAATAGTAATGGATCAGTAATCCATATATTCTGAATTGCATGATGACTTTTTATTGAATTGAAATACTACTTTCTAAAATTGTATTTTAATTGTATCGAACTTTCTACAAAATGCAAAAAGTTTTAAGTAATCTTGGTATCAAATTTATTTGCTGAATTCCCATACACTGTAATTCAATGATGACACTACTGATTTAAAAAAAATTTAAAATATATTTATATGAAATGTTGAGTCAACAGCAGTTGCTGAGATCAAGTATGTATATATGTAATCACGTCTTCAAATATACCCCAGATTAGAAAGATGTGTCCAATCTGGAGCCTTCTCATGGCATTAGTGCTTCTAACGAGCTGTGTAACTGCACCACCTGCGGAATTAAGTTATGAGGACTTCATTGAGGACCTCTTAAATCCAGCACACCAGTCTGAACAACCGCAGAGTCTGACATCTGAGTTGAATGATCTGCGCAGGAATGTTACAATCGCATTGTCGGCCATAGATCAGCAAGGCGAGATATTGAAGAACGCAATCGATGCCATGCTGAAACGAATTGGACCGGATGGAACCAGCACGTCTAAACCGGTTACCGAAGTCATTGAGAAGTCCTGTGGCGTTGACAAGGTGTGCGTGAAGAAAGGACAGTGTAAATCGGAAGATATCAGCAAATATGGAAGTTACCTAATCCAATTTCGTTCAGCTTCCAATGATAATACTTGTCATTATTTGGAAACCTGCTGCCAAAAAGAGGAAAGGGTGAGAAAGGGACTTAAACTTTTTTGTATAATCAACTAATCGAGCTAATTGTATTGCAGATCGAAGTACCCATCGAACCCGAGCTCCCGATAGATGACGATAGATTTGCAGAATGTGGGGAGCAACATCTTCGAGGCGTGAACATGACTTTGGACTCAACTCCGGATAGGGAAGCGGAATTCGGCGAGTTTCCCTGGATGGTAGCAATTATGTTGGTATCCGAAGACGAGCCAGAGTACATCGGCGGAGGTTCTATCATAGCGCCGAATGTTGTCTTGACGTCAGCCTCGAAGGTGCAAAAATGTAACCCCAATGAAATCGTAGTTAGAGCTGGAGAATGGGATCGGACAACGATTCTGGAGTTATATCCACATGTGGATCGCACTGTTAAGCAAGTGATTTCGCATGATAAATTGACCAGAAATTACCTAGAATATAACATTGCCCTGCTCGTCCTCAATATGAGATTTAGCAGCATTCCACACATCGCGCCCATCTGTCTTCCGAGTCCTAGCGATAGCTTCGACTCCTCGGCCTGCATTGTCACGGGCTGGGGCAAGAGGCATGAAAACAGCTCGGATTATCCGGAGGTCCTCAAGAAGATTACTGTGCCCATTCTTCCCCGGGAGACGTGTGACGCCCAGCTTGGAAAACATCTTAAAACGAGATTCGTCCTTGATCCGACCTCGATCTGCGCGGGCGGGGAAAAAGGCGTCGATAGCTGCCTAGGCGATGGTGGATCCCCCCTCGTCTGTCCCATGAAAGGCCGTCCGAATCGTTATTATCAAGTTGGCATTGTCGCCTGGGGACTCAGCTGTGGCGTGGAGAACGTCCCAGCTGTATATACCAATGTCCCCTATCTGTATTCCTGGATTGATCAAGAACTCAGGAAATTAAACGTTGAAACGCTTAAAGTCTTATGAAAATAAATTTAGAGATGACTTAAAGATTTGAATAAAAAAAATTAAAAATAAGTTTTATGCTATGATTTTTAAATAAAAATTTCAAATGAAAGGTTATACAATTTCTCACAAATTTATTAGCGATTCCAGGTATTCCTTAACAAATTTGCAACAAATTAACTTCGATTTACCCGGGCAGAGAGAACAGCATTTTAGATCAAGTATATTTATACAAATTTAAGCTTTGCATGGAATTCAATGAACTGATTAATTGAACATGTTTCTTCTGAAATTGTCATTTTTACTTTTAGCTCACTAGGTATCATTATTTATGATTATTTTTATTTTCCCGCAAAAAATATTCACTTTTAATTAATAGCTTTTTTATGGGATTTCCTCCAATATTGTCGCTAAAAATAAAACCCCGAAAAGGCACCCAAGGCAATTTAAATGCATACAAAATTGTTGCTTAAGTAGTGCTTCTTTATTTTCTTAAATTAGGTTTAATAAATGGATGAATTATTGAAATTTCTATACATTTTTTGTGCACATTAACATTTGTATAATTGGCAAAACGCTAAACAAGTTAAATACAAGTTAATAAAGATATATTTAATATATTTTAGCATTTGTCTATGGGTTATAGCTGTAGGATGAAACGTGGTAGCCCTGGAGCTGTTCCTCAATCCAGGGTCGCAGCATCTGCACATTTGCATAGACGCCGGGCACATTCTCAGAGCCACACTCGATGCCCCAGGACACGATGCCAGCCACCATATACCGAGTGGGATCCTCGGATGAGGGACACACGAGGGGGGAGCCGCCGTCGCCCAAGCAGGCGTCTTTGCCCTTCTCGCCGCCGGCGCAGACGAAGCTTCTGTGCAGCTCGAAGTATCGGGACAAGCGAGTTCGTCGCAATTGGGCCTGGCACCTGGCCCTGTCCACGAACGGCACAGCGATCTTCTTCAGCAGATGCGGATAGTTGGGATCGTCCGTTTGTTTCTTGCCCCAGCCCATGACGAAACAGCGGCTTTGACTGAAATTATCGAATTGGCCGGGCAAGCAAATGGTGTCGATATTGGGGGCCAGCTTGAAAGGTTTCTTCAAGATAAGTAAGGCAACATCATTGAACCCCGTGTCCTTATCAAAATTGGCGTGCACAATTTTCTCGGCAACATCTCGGTCTTTATGGGGCAATGGCTCCCCTAAAGTGAGTGTATCCCATTCGCCGGCTCGAACCATAAGATTCTCGGCCGAACTGTGGAGGATCTTGTGGGCAGCGGTCAGTACCACATTGGGGGCCAACAAGCTGCCACCTCCCTGGACGGTATCACTGCATTCATCATGTTGGCAATGGATCTCCAAGACACTGATCATCCAGGGGAATTCACCAAATTGGGATTCACCCTTGACAGTATTTTCTAAGGTTACTTCCAGACCATTCGGATTGCTGTAGCCACATCCCCGAGACACATAATTATCGGACCTCTTCCTCTTCGACCTCTGCGAGATAAGAGATTACGTTTCACACAATGATTAATTCTTCTTAGAAGCGCTCTCTTACCTTTTGGTCATTATTGCAGCATTCCTCTTGCCAGTTGCATCCATTATTTTCTATTCGCGAATATAAATCTCGCATATTGATAATGGTTCTTCCATCCTTGATGATTGTTTTATTAGCACTGCACATGAATTTTGGAACGCATTCCCCATTTAGTCCACATGGCCTTACATTATCATATTCTTCATCATCGGTGTAATCCTGTGTGAGGCTTTTGGATCTTACCCCAGTCCAGAACACAAGGCAGAGGAAAAACCACGAAAGCTTCCCCATTTCAAAAGTGGAACAGTCAGACCGATCGACTTAAAATCTTCTCAGACACTGAGCAATAGCTGCTATGTGCTTACCATATATAGGCAAGTAAATATGTGTATTTCTAAATGTATATAAAGAAGTCACAGTAGCACAGTAGCACTGGGAAAACAACTAGCTTTTATTTATATTGGGTTTTTTGTTTCTAATTTATTTCAATTCATTTCTTTTAGCATTTTTTCCACGAATTAAGATCAAATAAATTGGATTTTTTTTTATTTAAAATATTTTGTTTGTGTTTTTCCTGGCATAAAAACCCAAAAAATGTTAAAATAAAACAAAAGTATTCATTAAAAATATTTGTTTTAATAAAACCCGGCGGACAATATTTTTTTTCCACTTTCGACAATATTAAATAATAAAAGCGAATCTAGCTTTTTTTCCCACTGTGTAAAATTTACATATGTGCTCTCTTCTCACCACAGGTTTTAAAAGTATTTCTATTATCAAGTAAGGTACAAAGACATATATAAATAAATATATAATTACGTGCTCTTAGAATTTTACTCAGATTAAAAAAATGTTGTGCTCGGGGAAGTTGGGATTAAGCTTGCTGCTCCTTATCTGGTATATTTTCGAATCAGCAGCATCTTCGACTGAACGTGAGTCAAAAATATATAAATAAGTACATATGTACATATATCTTAATATTATACAATTTATTCACACTTTAACCTATTTGCCACATGCAGAAAGTTACGATGAAGACACTGATGTTTTGGAAGCTCTTTTGTCTGGGACGCCTCAGCAGTTAGACAATAAGACGAATGTCCCGAATGTCGTCCAATCAGCTAAGAGAAACGAACGTAAGTGAGAATCATAGAAATCTTAATAATATGAAAATAGTTTACCCCTGCAGAGAGTAACGACGAAGATGTTGATATTTTGGAAACCCTCGTTTCTTCGGGACCCAAAGAGTTGGACAATCCGAAGAAGGGACAGAAATTCGATTTATCAGCTAAGAGAGATGAATTTGAAACGAAGCTTTATGATATATTAGCACCAAGAGGCCCACAAACAGTTCAATTGAAAGCGACTATTGATGAGGCTTTTAAAAATATTTCAAATCGAATTGAGAATAATCATAATGTCAAATCGTGCGGTGACAACAAGGAATGCGTTGAGGTTTGGATGTGTAAGAATAGTACGAGGAATCAAAATGGAATGTACAGCATACAGTTTTGATCTAACTACGTTGAAGAGGAGTGTAATTATAATCAAATCTGTTGTCACATTTCGGATAAGGTTGGTTTTCAAAATATCCTAATCTTGTCAAATAACTCAAAAGTAAACTCTTTGCAGATCGAGAAGCGTCCAGAGCACGAGGTGCTTTCCAGGATGCTGGATTGCGGTATACATCATGAGAATGGCGTGGAACTTGCCATAGAAGGCGAAAGAAACCTTGAAGCGAACTTTGGCGAGTTTCCCTGGATGATAGGCATCTTGGAAAAGGAGACGAGTTTAGTTCAAAGCCTATTTATATACTATGGAGGCGGTTCCCTGTTGGCCCCAAATGTTGTACTGACTGCTGCCCACAAGGTCGCCAACAAGCTGCCGAGCAATTTGATTGCGCGAGCTGGTGAATGGGATTCGGCAACGAATACGGAGATCTATAATCATCAGGATCTGGATGTCCAGCGGATAATAGTTCACGACAAGTTTCACTCTTCATTCAACAACATTGCGCTTCTTTTACTGAAGGGCAGTTTCAGTCCCAGTCCACACATCTCGCCCATCTGTTTGCCGAGCTTCCGCGAGAACTTCGACTACTCACGTTGCATTGTCACGGGCTGGGGAAAGAGAACCTCGACCAGTAAGGAATACCCGCATATTCTCAAGGAGATAACTGTGCCAGTCCTTCCCCGAGGCGAGTGTAATAATAAACTCAAACTGAAGCTCGGTCCAAAATTTCTGCTGGAACAAGGTAGTATTTGTGCTGGCGGCGAGAAGGACGTGGATTCATGCTTCGGAGATGGTGGCGCCCCTCTCGTTTGTCCCATGGGAAACAATGGCAATCGTTATTATCAAGCTGGAATTGTCGCTTGGGGAATCGGCTGCGGAATGGAGAATGTTCCAGCCGTATACACCAATGTGCCCTACTTCAGTTCCTGGATTTCCGAAGAACTCAGCAAGCTACATGTAGACAATAAATACTATACTGTTTAAGTGGAATCATTATTTATTAAGTACATATATATACATATGTATGTATGTATGAGTAATAGAATACATGGAAATGTTTTATAATCATCAATTACTTTTTTAGATTTATGAACTTATCAGCTATTCTCTCTTTACACAACCTGCTCGGAGCATTTAAAAAACATCGACGTATTAATAGCGATAATCTGAACACTGAAAAAAAGAGATGCAGTTTTAACATAAATCTTAGCAGAGCTTTCTTAACAAGTGTTGACAGTTAAAATACTCTACATCATTTTTTAGCAGTGCATCTCTTTAAATACGTATTGTTATTGCGTACTTAACATATTCCTCTCAATTTGTTTATTCAGTATACCTTGAAGCCTTATGACGAATAGTACTACATAGCGCTGCAATTGTTTTTGCAAAGATAAAGTAAGTATTAAACTGCGATTTCGTTTTCATATATATATATATATATATTTTTTTTTTATTTCATGATTACATGTACATATGGGTACGCATTCAAAGTGAAATAAAACATATGCCAAATCATTACTTTGTTGTGACAAAAAGCGAAACTTAAAGGTCTTGATTAGCAATATTATTAAGCTAAGGTGGATTTTGGGCAATTGTTTGTTTGCAATATAATTTGAAAAATGCAAGGCATTCGCACTCGACTCAAACAGAAGTAGTTTATTCCGTGACCAGTTCTAACGAATATTTTGATGCAATTTTTATTTTTTTTAAATTTTTTTTATTTATTATAATAATTTGGATGATTGACTTAATAAATAGAAGTACAATTCATAATTAATCTTATGTGAAATCTTTCTTTTCAAAAAACAGGTTTAATTATGTACTAATAACTAAGTATAGTGGCGAGAAATTAAATCGCAAGAAAAAAGTTAACAACAAATTTTCATCGGTAGTAAGTGTAAATTTAAGATATATTTTGATGCAATTAATTTTAAAATTTTTTGTATTTATATTAATTAATGTTTTTTGTTTTATTTGAAAATATTAAATTTTATTTTAATTAATTTGCGTCACTGTCGCAAGCTACATTTCGATCCACAGTATATTTTTCTCTCTTTTTTTTTTTTTAATTATTAACAGAAAACAGAAAAACTTGTTTTACATTTAATTTTCAATATATTTCTATGTATTCAAACGGTTTATGTTGCAATCTTAGTGTATTGGATAGAATACAAACGGTCCATTTTGGAAGTCAATTTTAAAGAAAATGGTCAAAAATATAGAATCAATTAATTTATTACAATGTGAATTTCCTCTAGAGTATATTTCTTAAATGAATTGCTTAAATACATTTCTGGAAGAAAATTTCACAAGATATGGATTTTTGATCAACTTAACGTTTTTGGCCTGGGTTGACATTTCTGTGGAAATGCCCATATGTACATAAAATTTATACATATTATAGTCAGGGTTTTTTTAATTAATGATACGTGTCGATTTCTTTAGATTATTTAATTCTTTATTTTACAAAATGTCTGTATCGGACGATGTCGCTTGCAAAAGTGACGCACAACCGTGCGTTCTTAAGCTTAACGATAACTTAATTATATTTATATAATATAATATAATATAATATAATATAATATAATATTATATAATATAATATAATATAATATAATATAATATAATATAATATAATATAATATAATATAATATAATATAATATAATATAATATAATATAATATAATATAATATAATATAATATAATATAATATAATATAATAAATATAATATAATATAATATAATATAATAAAATATAATATAATATAATATAATATAATATAATATAATATAATATAATATAATATAATTACTAATAGGGAGTATTTACAATGTGATATAGTCTTACATACTACTTATACCTACGTATGCTAAGTGTTACTAAAATATATTAATTGCTGCTGCTTGCAGTTTGTAATACTAGTATTTAGTTTTTTTACATATCGATAATAACAGCAACACCTGTGCTATTTTTAAATGTTAACATAAGCATAACATTGACGTCACTGTTAGCATTCTTTTTATTTACAGTTTATAAAATGTTGTTATCGAGGAAACTGTTCTTGTTTTTGGTCTTCAGCATTTATCTGCTGGGATGTCAGTGCAACGGTGATGAAGATTGGGATGAAGAGATACTTGCAAATATGATCCCAAATGTTGAAAAATGTCCTTGCAGCAAGGGGAGCTCGCAAGTGGGATGTCAGTGCAACAGTGATGAAGATTGGGATGAAGAGATACTTGCAAATATGATCCAAAATGTTGAAAAATGTCCTTGCAGCAAGGGGAGCTCACAAGTGGGATGTCAGTGCAACAGTGATAAAGATTATGATGAAGAGATACTTGCAAATATGATCCCAAATGTTGAAAAATGTCCTTGCAGCAAGTGGAGCTCACAAAAGGCAGCATTAATGGGAAATATCTATGACGTACTTGAATCAGACAAGGATTGCAATTTAGAATCTGTTCGTCTTGCTCGTCAAAAAATCGAAGAAGCATTTGGGCAGATCGATAGTCTTCTTTGTCCTAAATTAAGCTTTACTACAGCAACCAAGTCCCCAATAAAAGAAATAGTCCCGACAGCGAGAACCACAACAACAACAACAACAACGACAACCCCAAAACCGACAACAACAACGACAACCGTTAAACCAATTAAATACTGTCATTTCAACAACGAAAAGCGTTGCATCAAACGATGGAATTGTAAGAATCAATTAAAGAGGGAAGACAAATATTCTGATAGATCTTTCTGAGAGTTCTGTATGCCATTATCTGGAGACTTGCTGCTCTCCAGAGAATACAGTGAGTGCATCCTTATTTAAACTGTTTTATTTCACTTCATTTACAATTTGTTCTTTTACATATACATTTATAGCTGAACAATACGCAAAAGTCTTATAAAACTCAACCGGAGGACTCACAATGCGGCTTTGCGAATAATAAGGGCGTTTATATGACCATCGAGGGCAACGAAGGCGGGGAATCAGATTTCGGAGAATTCCCCTGGACTGTGGCTATACTAATTAGCTCATCGAATACTTATCAGGCTGGAGGCTCTCTGATCGCACCCAATGTCGTGCTAACCAGCGGTAATTATTTGAATGTCGAAGACTCACTGAAGGTTCGAGCTGGTGACTGGGATCTGAGGACTGACAATGAGTTTCTCGAGTATCAAGAGCGAGCGGTCAATCAAATAATTGTTCACCCGAGATTGTCACTCGATACGTATGAAAATGATATTGGGCTGCTCATCCTCGAGTCGAACTTCCATTTGAGGCCACACATCAGGCCCATCTGTTTGGCCCACAGCATTAATTTTGACTACGGCAACTGCATTGTTTCCGGCTGGAATAAGGTGCCTAAAAGAGGTCGATTGATGGTGACAAAGATGCCGCTAAGTATTACAGATTGTACAAGCGAAGAAAAATATGGATCACTCTTGTGCGTCACAGGTCACAGCTCCAATCTCAAATACTCCTTTGGATCGGCTCTGGTTTGTCCCAAAGCCAACGATAGCACCAATCAGTATTTTCAGGTTGGTGCCTGGAGCTATGGATCCAGTGCAAATAAAGCCAGGTTTGCTAATGTTCCCATGTTTGTAGATTGGATAAATGCTCAACTCGCCGAATATCGAATTTATCTTAATTGAATAACTTATCTTTAATGAATAATGTGTAAAAATTTCAATTTCAACAGAGCGAATTTTATACTAAAGCTCCCATTATCATTTTAGATAAGTGTTCACCATTTAATAAATACAATAATTATCAAGAATAATGGTAAATCAAGTTTCTATTAATATGCACTTTTCTGTGCGAGCTTTCACTTAATAATCGATGTATAATGATCAAATAATAAATTTGTACATTCAAAATAAATTACGGAAACATCTATCTTCAGATAGATATGTGAGTTGAAAGTTTAATTGAAAATTTGCTTTTTTTTCCTAAAAGTAATCGATTTGGAATCTGTGAGTCTGCTATATTTCAATTACCAAACCTTTTGCGATAGTAATAAAATACTCGTATGCAATAGAGAGCACACATACTATCGATAGCACCATGAACTGTGAGCTTTAACTGCTCGAATTTACTTTAAGATATGGCCATTACCTTTTTTCAAGCCGCATGTGGTGCTCCACAAGCGAAACGCATTAGGTTTGCGCCTTCCGCTCTGCGGCTGAGTTCCAGTTAACGCGGCTGCCACAAGATGTGGCAAGTGCTGGGTGCTGGGATGCAGACGCGGACGCGGACGCGGGGACTCCCCGTTGGCAGGGATGCCACTTGCTGGGCGCTAAGGCATTTCAATTTTTATTCCCTTTAACTTTACCAGCAGCCTCAAATGTTTATACATTAGCAACATTTGTGCAAATGCCACGCTCTCCTCTCCTCTCCTCTCCTCTTCTCCATCTTCTCCTTCTCTCTGCCTACTTCCTTGTTCTCAGCGCCTCATCGAGGACGATGTGTCGTCCTTGTCGTCGTCACAGGTGCTGATTATATTGAAAATTATTAGGAAAACATTGCACTGCCACTGGCTGGAGGCAACAGTGGCAGGCCGAGACCATGCCACCGCCACTGCCACGCCCACTCACTGCATGTGGGCAATAAACATTGATTGCATACTTTGCGGTGCGCCAAATGTGCGTCTCAAATGCTCTCTCTGTATGTGTGTGTGTGAGTGTGTGGGCGTGTGTGTGTGTGTGAGTGCTAGAGATGGACTAAACAATGGCTACATTAAGCCGTGACTTTCGATCTATTCAAATAGATTCGGATATAGGCTGAAAGAGGAGTTTTAAGTTAATAAATACACTAAGTGAAGGTAAAACACATACCTTTACTTTATTAATTTGCTTTATTAAATAGGTTATTTCATTTTCATTTTCTTAATTACAGTCGACCTTTCCTTAAATCGAATCACCATTATCAAAAGAAAAGGTTTGAGCTTTGGAAATAATCGACTTATAGAGTTATTTTTCTTAAGTTTATTAATTTAACTGTCACTCATTTAGCTCGAGCTGGAGAGAAATTCGAGCTATAAAAGTTCAAAAGTTTTTTAAAAACATGTCTTGCTTTTTAGTTATTTCTTGAATAAATTCACTTTGTTTTAATTTATTATATTTTTAGTCTATATAGTTTTCATACACATATTGACTGTCCAATTGCAGAGTGAAAGCAATGTAGGAAAAGTTTAAGGACCTGCCTTATCGCCCATATTGTTGTGCACTTTCGGTACATTGACAATAATTTCAAAATTGATGATGTGCACATAATAAAGTGTCAAATATCAGCACACATCAGAGCATTGCGAGACGTGCAGCATCATCAGCAATGACATCGACATCAACATCGACATCGACATCATCGCAATGTGGGACAGAGAGTGGTTAGAAGGCGAAGAAGGATGGGGATTGCGGGGCGGGGAAGGATAATGGCTATGAAGACAGCTTCAACTGCGACAGGCAGCTGGAATAAATAAACCAAACGTGCGCTGTACCTAAATAAGAATAAGAAAAAATAAAATATAAGTAAAGAATATAAAAAGAAAGTTACATTGGGAAAAAGAAAATTGAGAAAATTGATTGAGCGCACGAAACGAAACAGAACTGCAAAGAGGAGAGGAGTGTATAGAAGAGGAGTAGAGAGGAAATGTGAGCGAAGCAAGTAGAATTTCTAGAGGATGTCAACATTGAAAAGTTAACGCTTGTCATACGGCAAGGCACCTTGAGTCTCCCCCTTTGGACCCTCTCTCGGTCACCCCTCGGTTGGCCTGAATTTTGATCAGGACAATTTTTCACCTTTAAACAATTTGGCCCCCGAGCGTTGATGTCGCTAGAGTTTTTATTGTTTTTCCTTCTTCCTTCTTGAGCTCCTCCAATTTCCCATCTCTTCTGTTGACATGCCATTTAATCTATTTTTCCCGAAGCAGTTTGCATACATTTTGTGAGCACTGTTGCATAAGTTAGCACTGAGTTGGTTAACGGCAAATATGTTGCATAAATTCCAATAAACTCCCGACGAAAAATTCGCGATTAGCTTACAACTGGATTGAAAAAAGTGTTACTATCGAGCGTAATTCAAAGCAACTCGAATTGGAATACTATCGAATATCGGAATACTATCGAAACCACTCCTTTAATGATCTTTCGGAATACCCCTAGACTATATCGATGGCAGGGTATAAGAGCTTTTAAATAAATTGTAGTAAATAGTTTCCCAAAAAAGTATTGTCTGATTGATATTAAGATGCAGATGATGCTCACGAAAGCTAAAAATAATTAAACAATGGCAATTTTAAAAGATCCAAGAACATCCAATAATGAAAGGTTACAAGAGGACTGAAGCCTAGAAACTTAATTCAAATTGAAAACACATTCAGATTTTAATATTCATTTGACGTTACTCAGTTAACACACAAAATAATTACAAAAAATAAAAAAAATAAAACAAAAAAAGACTATGTTTCCGTTCGAATTTCCCGAAAAACGCGCTTCTCGTTTGTCAACACATGTTAGATATACAATTGAGTAAGTCGAAATCGTGGCAGTTCCAACAATGAATCACAGAATTTCTATGATACCGTCAGTTATGAAGATGAATGCTCTGCGAACACGGAAACCGATGATATGATAATGACCTCCAGGCTGTCAAGGTAAGTCGAAAAGAGCACAGAACCAGCTGTACTTATAGAGTGCCCTAGGACCTCCCTGCTGATACTCGACTACAAGCAATTTCGAGCTGCACAGCGTATCCAGAATTATTGGAGGAGGTATCGTGAGAGGCAGGCGGACAATCGATGGGAAGCCGCAGTGACCGTTCAACGATGGTGGCGTGGATTTTCGGCGAGACTCAACTACATCAAATTCGTTGAGGAGAAGTTGGAAAAACGCCTCTGGGATCATTACAATGCATCAGCCACGAAGATTCAGGCCGTGTTCCGGGGCTGGTTTGTGAGGCAGACGGTGCACAATGCGTACAGCTTGCGCCGCATGCAACTCTGTGCCGCCGAGGAGCTGCTCAGTTGTGTGGCATACAAGCTGCATCATTTGCTCCGCACTTACTCCATTCCAGGCGTCTACTCGCTCCGTAACTCCAAGTAAGTATTACTCCCAGTTGTGGCCACTATGTTTATTTAAAGTACGGAAAGCTTATTTATTTACAGAATATTTTATATTTGTTAACCGAGTATGTTAAAGTTATTTACAGAGTATGGTATATGGGTTTCCAGAAAGCATCTGGCCTTTAACTAATATCTGAATTCCTATTTCTGCTATACAGAATTGCCTTTTCTCTGCCTCTGTCTCTTTTAGCTGCCTTTCAAAAGTTGAGAAACTGTTGATTAACACAACATTTCGATTTCACAACGATCGTGCTCGCTATTATCATAGCCAAATGTCATATCAATCGGAGTCCCATCGCGCTGAGTTCAATGCCAACAAGTTATACACGAAGATTCCCTTTTCGGGCCCCAATTTCAACACCATGTGCAAAGTACCCTGCGATAACTGCACGCTTGGCCCCAAGTATATAGACAGTTGCATGTACAAGATCATCGAGGAGTATGAGAACAGCCAACTCGATAAGAAAGTGCAAGAGGTGCATCGCAGTATGGCCGACCGTGAGTTCAATTTTCTTCTCTTTCCACTACTTTTAGCGAAAGTCTAACACAAGCTATTTTGCTATATATTTTCCCTCTCTTTAACTGTATTGTTTATATTAAATTTTTGATTCGTAACTCGATCTATATATATTTAATTTCCGATTTCATTTCCTATATCTTATATAATTTACACATTTCTCACATTTTTTCCGATGTATATCAAAAATGTTATATTCAATCTCTAAATATTTCCTTGTCTCATACTCATTCTTTTGGCTTACTTACTCTGCGTTACATTTCCCTTCTGTAACTTTCATCTGGCCTATCTCCAGGAAAACTTCGCAAACAGGTGGAGAATATGTTTACCCAGAAAGCTCATGCTCAACGTGACTTCTGTGGCGACGTGATTGAGAGCATGCGCAAATGGAAGATCTGGGACGATCGAACTGTAAACATTAACAAATCCATTTTCCGGACTCCCGAATTGCTTAATAAATTCCTCGATGAGGCCGCCGATTTGCGGGATGACTTCAACAATGTCACGAGTCATTGCAAAATCAAAACATTCGATAAACTCAATTGTAGATGAGCGAGAGAAAATGATAGCGAAAGATAGGGGGAGAATTCCATTTTCTCTCGTTCTGCTGTCTGAATAAATTTTAGTGTGTAAATGAAGTTTACAAATAATTTTCACTGGTAATCGAGAGCTTGGGCAACAAGTTTATTTGACGGATTATTAATTAATGTTTATTCATTGCGACTGAGGTGGCGTAATATGGGAGAGGTAAGAGTAAAGAAGATAATTAAAGAAGATAATTTAATTCAAAAGATTTGAGAGTGGGTAGAGGTCAAAATAGAAGAGGGGGATAGAGTATTCTTGCTATTTTTTTTTTTTCAATTTAATAAGTTTAAGAAATCAAGATAAAACAGAAACCATTTACGGCAATTAAATAATTTATTTGTTACAAATTGAATCAAGGTTCAAACCAACACATAAGGACATCCTCAAAAAATCGAACCGAAATTTGTGTTGTTTATTGCTCAGAGAGAGATTTTAACAAATGAAAATTTTTAATTCGTTTCTCCTTTTTTAATAATTAATAACACCACAGTATTACCAATTAATGAATTTTACAATTTTGAATGCAATAATGAGATGCAGAAGGGCGGATGACAAGGAAGACTTGGAAGCAAAGGTGGAGTCGATGAGAGAGTGACAATGTAGAGAAACCAAAAGGTGATCCCGAAACAGAAGAGGACGCAGGAATTAGATAAGGAGTCAAGGGAGATAGAGGTCCTAGCACACCAAGCGGACTATGGAGAATTTTCCCGTGAAGAATTTTCCTTTGTACGTTTTCTTTTTGTTGTGTTTTGGCGAAAGGCATTTAATTTATTTTTGGCGTGGCCAGGAAAAGCACCAACCCAACAACGTCGCACATGAGTAATTTTTAAGACAACTTTTTGCCTGAGCGTGGTAAATCCTGGCATGCTACCTATAAATACTTGACATGGTTGCAATAGCTGCCAGCCATCATCCTATCGTCTGACACGGTGGCAACCTTGGCAGCCCCAAATCTAGACCTAACCCAATTGAGCCCAAGTTCCGGCTTCAATCGTAGCATACGTGCAAGCGCATTCCACGCACGACATTAACCATCTGGCTATAAGGGTCGAGGGGCAAGGCGACGGAGGGGGATGGGGCGTGGAAGCCACTACGTGACGCCCGCGTAGGTCGTCTTACCAAATTAGATTTAACTTGCTCCTCCCGCTCCCCCATTTGCGACTTCTACCATAATTAATATGCACGATATGTGGCGTTAAGTTGTGTGAAAATTACTTGTGCGTTGACGTGACGCAGGAAAAACCATTTTCCAGCCAAGTTGTAGCGAAAAGCAGTTGCTGTTCCCTCCCCTCAACCTCGAGTCACTCTCTCGTGTTGCTGTCGCATCTTGCCAATTGTTATTCGATTACGTATTTCATCTAAGTATTTACTAATTAGTTGTTGATGATCGAGTGTGCCTTAACTTGTGATACCCAAATTGCCAAAGGAAAATTAATATGACGATAATGTCAAATAAAATTGCTTTCAATTAGACTAATTTTTGAGAGAGTTGAAAGAGAAATGGCAGAGTCACTTACCGTAATCTAAATAAGTATGCTTCTATAATAAGATCCACAAAAACATTTAGTGCTTTTTTTGGGACTGTGTATGTTTAAGACTAGAGAATCCTGTTGGAGGAATCCTGACAATTCTGGGAGTTCTACTTTATTTTTGTCTCTGTATCCATATGTCTTATTTTGAAGCATCTCCGTCTGCTCCAGACAAACTTTTAAGTTTTTAATTAATTTGTTTTTCTGCGGCCCGAGACACAAGGCTTTCTCCGCTTCCTCGTTCTTCACTCACTCATTGAGATTTCTGCTCATTTTCCCCGAACCACAAGAAATAAAAGAAATGAAAGAAGGAAAAAAAAGGTTAAGTGGTTCCATTTGGCAAACATTTAGTCAGGCTCCACAAGCCATCAATGGCCCGAGTGTGTGTAAGTGTGTGAGTTTTAATAGGCTTTTGTGTGGAAAATAAATTGATGTGGTGCACCTGTAAAATGCTCCAGCAATAAGCGACGAGAGGGAATGGCAAATGCCGAGTCTGTTTGTGGGTTGAGGAAAACCACAATGTAACCAGAATTTGAGTTAATTTTAAGTAAATTCTCAGAGCTTTTAGCTTGGCCTTGACACGACTTGAAAAGAAGACTTTTGAAAGTATTTATGGGCTCTTAATTTGTCTAGCTCCAATTCCTTTGCAGAATCAATTCCTTTTTTAATGTGTCTAGCTCTTTACTAAAACATTTTAATTCGAGATTCAATAACTTTGGTAGCTTTTCAAAGTGTCTAGCTCCAATTCGTTAACATAATGAATTTCAATCTAATTGCAGAATTCGTTTTAATTGCAGGTTTGCAATTTCTAGGCTGAATAAGCTTCAGTTTCTAACTAATCTAGTCCCAATTATTTTACCGAATCATTTCAACTTCCCACTTGCAATTGGTTTTATTTCAATTGCAATATTGCAATTGGTCTAGCCTCAATTTATGTATAAAATCAGATAGAGTTTCAGGTTTAACTGCACTTTATTTGAGAGCACACAATCATCAGCCAAAGTTGGTAAACTCACGGAGAATGTGGGACATGGCCGTCGGATTCTCCTGCTGGACCATGTGTCCCGCTCGAAAGACCCAGAACATGCTGAAGCCGCCGCCCCGCTTCTCGTAGCCCTCTAGGACCCCGTTGATGCGGAAGGGTCTTCGGGGGGAGCTGACATACTCCTGCTTGCGACGCCAGGGCATTCGGTTGATCCAGTTGACAGTGCCGGGCGTGGCACAGAGCATGTCCAGAATTCCCGAGTAGACGCCAACTCGGAGAGGCGTCTCATTCAGCAGTCGGGTGACTGGGAACAAATCTGATTAGTGAACTATATTGCAGGAGGAGAAGTGATGGCCTTACTTATGTGTATGGCGGGCTTGAAGATGTCGGCGCCCAGATTGATGAAGACGGTGCCATTCTGCACCATCCACTCGGACATGTGGGTGAGATTGAGGGTCTGGGTCACATTCGTGATCATAAAGTCACGCAGCTTGGGATCCTCCCCATACCGATAGTCGTCGTCCACATGGACACGACGCTGTGTGTTGTAAAGAAAAACGCCTCCCGTGTGGAACTTGATCAGTTCCTGAATGTCCGAGTTGTGTTCGATGACCTGCAGCCATTTCTCTGCGTAGACTAGCTGGGCAATCTCTGCAGCCACTTTGGCAATGCTGCTGTAGCCATCGTGATCGACAATGCCCAGTTGCAGCAGGTAGGGTGCATAGGAGAGGGTGCTATCCAGGGGAGAGGTCCACGGGTTCCCAACTACCACCGACTTCAGCTGGCACTCGAGCTGCCCTCGCTCCTTGGCGTGATGCAGTTCCAGGGCAAACTCAGGCGCCATCTTGCCGCCATAGCTCTCGGAGAAGATGTGCAACGGCACCTGCTGAAACTCCGGATGTTTGCCGAGAAAGCTGACCATCAGTGTGACCAGATCGCGTGCTATTTGATTGTTGTTCTTGGCATACTGACCGTGCGACTCGACATAACTGAAACCCGTGCCAACCGGACTATCGATAAATAGCACATTCATATGCTGAACCCAACTGCTGTCGCGTGGTCTGCCCTCAATATCCATCGGCCCCAGCTGCTCGAAGTTGCCGCAGCCCGTGGAGGCCACACCGGGTCCGCCTTGCAGCCAGATGACGAGCGGTCGTTCTGTGTACGCACTCACATTGGCCGTCGTGTAGTACAGCCAGTAGAAGAGATGGGCGCCCTCTCGCACCTCCACATAGTTCCAGTCTTGCTCTCCGGCTCCAAAGCCACGCCGTCCTAGCAATATACGAGTATGGCGATTAAGTTCTAAATTGGGCTAACCAGAGTTATTCCTGCTTATTGATATCACCTCTTACACAGCCAATGAACTGCAGCAGCATTAGAGCATAGGCTGTGATTTGTCTGCTGTCTTTCAATTGCATTGCCACGCCCACAATCTGCTTATGACACCGTGTACTTCAACTGAACTGTTCTACACACAAATGCGCACTGAATTCTTGCCGCAGCTTTTCCAATGGCTATTTATAAAAATTGCCTTACGATCAGGTAAACAATTGATGAACTTTGGTAAACTTTCCACAGTTCACGAGCATTGAAAATTCTCCAGCTTCTCACATGATTTTCATTGCTCAGTATGTGCATCACTCTTAAAATAAAAAACTCACTTTGCTTAGCATAAATATTTATAAATTTGTCAGTGCAATTGTTGTCGGAAGTAATTAAAAGAGGATTGAGACACAGCTATTTAATCAAGACCAACATCTTTAAAAGTGTTTTTAATTACTAAATAAACGCTTTATTTGATGCTGTTAATTTCTTCACTAACTACATATGTGTTAATGTGAATGATAGTTTTACATTCTTTCACTTTTAAATATGTCGACTGCTAGTTTTTGGCGATTCATTTTAACGCGCTAGCCAGACGGCAAACTGCCAAACCCAGAAAGAAGACTCAAAAGGTGCCATCCATCGGATCTCCCTACTAGGTTTCTTCATTAATTTGTAAAGTCTGTAAATAATATAATTTTACATATGTATCACCTGTGATCAATTGTCCTATCCCTTGAATGTAAAACTAGATTAAGTTGCCACTAAAGCTAGCTGAAAACTTGTTTAATAAAATATACAAATTTTTATAAAAACAAAAAAAAATCAAAAAAAAAAAAAATTTTGGCGATTTTTGGTAATTAAAGTTTGGTAATAAAGTATTGCATACTTTTACGCTCAACATTTTATGTTCCGGTATTTGTACGGAAAGCTAGTTACAAAACAAAATCATAGCATACTTTTGCGCGGCAGCACAAAAAAACTTTGGTTACATTTATCTGCATACTTTTCGGCTTGCAATGAGAATTCAATTTATCGATTGACAAATTAAAAATATTAAAATTTTAAATGAAAATGCAACATGTGGTTTTATTTTTTGACATTTTTAAATTATACTAAATTTAAGGATTCTTTATTCTATTGCCTTTGAAGTATACAAGTTTTTGTTAAAAGTAAATTGCTTAATTTCAACTGCAAAGCAGCCGCAATGGTCCATTTTTTTCTCTCAAATAAATAGAATTATTTTTTATAAATTTTGTTTGCAATTTTCTCCTGAATTGGCAGCACACAGAAAGGGAAAGAGAAAGGAGTGAAAGAAAAGTAATTAACAAATGTTTTTCATGCAAGTCAAAAACAAGAAGCCAACAAGGTGGAATTGTCTGGTTTTGTGACAGCGGCTTGACGGCTTTTCTGGTTTCTGGTAAGTTTGCTTACACGCATTTGAATGTTTTTGACATTTTGCACAGTGCAGTTTTAATGAGGGCGCCACCTGGCGGTGGTCGACGGTGTTGACGTTTGCCTGGTGCCAAGCAACCGCAAACGGGAATCAATTTGCCAAGATAGCTGACGATGGCGCCAACGGGCAAAACCGAAATTGCCAGTTGAATGCGTTTTCGATTGTCCATTAGCAGCATTCTCTCCCCTACTATCAGACTGCTCGAACTTCCAATTGCACAAGCAGCTTCAACTCCAGCTGCAATTTCAACTTCAACTCCAACTCACCTCCCTTTCCTTCTTCCTTTCCATTTCCCTTTCCATTTCCATTGCCAGCTCCATCTTCTGAGTACGAGTATCATGGCTTGATTTCCCCGCCTCGTCGCTTTTTGCAGCTGCCTCGTGCCAAAAGTCATTTTCGAGCAATTGGCTTGGTTCGCTGACTGCCAAAGCAATGTCCTACTCTCACTGCGAGGGGTGGGGAAGAGGGGAAGAGTTTGAGGGGAGAGTTGCGCATTCACATGCACAATAAATTTGCAACAGTGCAATGGGCTAACGGCCACGCCCCCTCGCATGCAGATGCTTAGCAAGAAGAGCCCATACGCCCAAACACACACACACACACACACACACACACACACACTGATACGGATTCACATACAGATCTGCAGAGATGCAGTCGAGTGCGAAATTGCAAAGAGCAACAACAAAGCGACACTCTGAAATGTATGCAACTCCAATGGCAACACCCACAAATACACCACTCAACAGTTGCATAGAAGCAGTTACTATAGTTTAACAACCCAAAAAATGTGTGTGGCATAAGATCATATCTTTGACTTAGGCTCACCAGCAAAATGAAATGAACAGCTAATTTTACTTGTTGAGTAATTCAATAATGATCATTATTAGAGATTATTATTTTCGGATAAAACAGGAATTTAAAATGACACTTATCTGTAGACCACATAAATATAAGAACAATAATAACTGCTTAAGATCAATTTTCAAAATTTAAAAAATCATCACTGTTCCTCTTGAACTACCTAAAACTGTACGATTCCAGCGACCTTAAGCAGAGTGCTGCCAAATGGTTTTTAGTCGATTTTTGCAGTGATGCCAAACCATTTGACGCTGTTTTTCTGTTGCATTGTTCCCCGCTTTGTTTGCCATCGCTTTCTGTGTGCGCCTTGTCATGTTGTTTTTGTCACCTAAATTACAAGTTTTTCATTTGTGGCTTTTTTCAGTTGACGCCATAATATTTTACGCTTTGCCGAGGACGACCTGGTGAACCGCAAAAGGGAGGGAAAAAAACCGGAAAAAAACAAAACAAACCAAATTGGTTTACAATCGTAATTTGAAAATGATGAGCAAATGGCGTTAAATGCTTAACAACTGCAGTGAAGGAGTAATTAAAGAACTCGAAAAGAAAAATAAACAGAAAGTATGTTTTAAATTGTATATTGTCTACTTTAGTGAGCAGCAAATAAACTTTCTTTAATTAAATTGTTTCATACTTTTGCGTTGCATCACATGTAATGAAAGCAGTGCAAGCAGTTCAAATACAGGGAGTACGAAACTTTACCACATTTTTCTGTATAATTTTTGGCATGCGAATTAGAAAATTACTTTGCGACTTTGCAAGAACTGATAACTTTATCTATTGATTGGAGCTGAATTCCATTTACAATTGAATTGCGCAAATTCATGCAGCGTACTTCCCACAGAAATCTTTCTAAACTTTAGAGATATCGATAAGTTTCCGCAACCGTTCTTGTTTTCAACCCCTTTTCCAATGAAAAGCAAGACATGGATAAAATAAAATACACTTTATTTAGCTGTTTACAGTTCAAACTAAACGTCAACTCACACATGAATGTCATAACAAATCGGCTAAATACTTAGTTAAGTTGTATAGTTTTAAAAACCAACAATTTATGATATACTTAGCTTAACAAAACGAGTTTTGCCTAGAAACCACACAATTACACATCAGAATTGAAAAATGGATAACAGAAAATCACATAAAATATAGTACATATAGTAGAAAATATTTCTCCCTAGCTTAATATTTAGATTGTTTTTCACGGAAATTGTTGTTCATACGATTTATTTACACTTGACTTAGGATTAGGTGACTTGTTCGCAGTTGCTCTATGAAAATCTATGAAAAACTCCATTTTTACAGTTTATGTTTTGGTATGACTTAGTAGATTTTTGTGGAAAAAGATGAGGGCGAGTGGGGGGAAAGGAGCAGGAGCGAAGGGAACAGATCTCTGTCTATGATGTACAGCAAACATTTTCTAAACATTACAGTTAATGACATTGTGACTAGTCGCTTTTACTAATTAAGCTGTTCCCGCTTCCAATTTCGCAACCATTTCGTAAACTAAAGTTTAAAGTCTACATTTTCATGACAGTTGAATACTCGTGAGACTCTTTAAAGTACGTTTTTTGTGATTGGGAAATTGTTGTGAATATGAAATTGGAAACATGCTTGTTTATATGCATATGATTATATAATTGTTTTGCTTTCTCGGAGTGCTCCAAAGAAGGATTTAGATCTAGATTAAATGCCAGATCTCTTGTCCACATGGAGTTCTCCTCTTGAAGTCCAATTCTCATGGCAGCCATTTCGACCATGGCCAGCTCATCACCGTGCTGCGAACTCGAGCTTGTGGGACATCCGCAACTGTTTCTCTGCCCCACAACAGCTACTTTGGTGGGTGTTACAAGCCATTGTCCTGTTCGTCCTGCTCCAGGTCAAATGCAGCAATAGCATTAGCAGCAACACAGTCACTTGACAATGGAGCTTCGACTGTGTAGGGTTAGCAGCATCTGTGCGACAGAAAGATACGATAGATAAGAAAGCGAGAATCAGAAAGAGAGAATATCATATTGAGTGGTGGTTAAGGTGGTTTTCGGTGGCTGTGGTGCTTGTGGTGCTTGTGGCACCCGCTGGTCAAATTAATCTTTGAATTAATTGCTTGTTGCTTAGCGCAGAGCATTAATAAATCGTGGGCTTCCACAGCAACAATGGCTAATAAGGTGCGTCCCGAGTCCTTGCGTCCTTTTTTCACTAACTTTGATTTAATGCTCAACCGTTTATCATTCTAATGGCGTGCGTGTAATATATCCTTCCTTCTCTCCCTCGAAATTCCCAATGGTCTACTTCGCATTTGTTTTACTTGCAAAACAATCAGGCTAAGATTTGTATACCTCACTATTGTGCGTGTGTGTGTGGTGTGTGTTGTAGCCATTGCTTATCTTAAGCTTCGGATTTGGGTTAATTTTTAAACAAACGTTCAGCTCTTTCACCATGTTGTGCCTGAATAATGTGCGGCGCTTAATCAAATCAGATATTGATTGCACACACATTGAAGAAATGACAATGGAACAAAGGAGAAATGGTCTAAGGGTAATATATATTCGACGTGCCAGTTTAAGTGCTTAAATTTCGAATTGAGCAAAAAATATTCAGCATCTATTTTTTTTATTGTAAAACTCTATCGCTAAGACTGGAAATTAAACGTTTTACTTAATATTCATACTCACTTGGACGTGTCAAATACGACTCATTTTGGTCATCCACATCACCAGGCTGATCAAAAGGATACATATTCATGTCCGGTGAACGTCCCGAGGCCAAAATCCGTGGACGATCCTCTTCGATGAGTTTTTCGCTCTCCTGCGCATAAATATTATGAATGCGAGCCGAACACTTCAGCTGAAATTAAAGCATAAGGACTTTTAATTAATTCTTTTAAGAATACACAGTGTGCAATCTTACCTTCAGGCGTCCCTTGATGAAGTGATGAGTTGTCACCACGAAATTTAATTCGAGCACCGATGACTCCAGATGCTCAGCCAGATGTCGCTGAATGTCATAAATACGCAAGTAATTTGGAGGCACCTGTAAATTAATACAAATTAAAAGTTTTCACGATTACATGAAGTTTTCATTGATTTTACCTGTATATCGTTAATCCACCAGGTTAAGTTCGCTGCTGGTTTTGAATAATCCGAGGAGCAGTTGCCATTGATAATATCGCCGAGGCGATAACGTGAATGAATTCCCGTTATAATGGGTCGTTGTGTGGGCAGTTCTATAAGGGCCGTGTCAGCAATGAAAACTATAAGATAACTGCGTCCGTTTACTCACCAACAACCTCCATATCGGCGGTCACAATGGAAGTGTCGAATGTGGGTGCATCTGCAGAGACTTCGCAGGCAAATTTACCAGATATTGAGGTGGGCACATTACGCAACAGCACATGACTGGCATTCGATTGTGTGGTCTGCAATAATTTCAATTTATTTATTATTGTAACAAGTTAGCTATCAAACTGTATTTATTATTTCTGTTTAACAATGGACAGTGTAATTGAATGATGCAAAAATATGCACGTATGTGTTTATATATGATATTATAGACGTGCCGCTTAAACAGCTTGAACACATTTTTGCGGTATTTGACTTATTGTTGTGGTTGTTGTGTTTTTTTTTTTGTGCTTTTCTGCAATGTCAGGAAAAGTCAACAGTGAAAAGCCTGGCAGGATTGCAACAGCAACGATGCCAAGTGAAAAGTCAAAAATGTTAATTAAAACTTTTTAACATGCATAAAACAAACATCGGCAAACACACACACACACCCGTAAATATACATATATACACACACGGTTGAAATTAAAGCGCAAGCAAACATTTTACAGTGCTCATCGTGAACGTTGTTGTTGTTGTTATTGTTGTTGTCGTTAATACAACGAACAGCCGCAACAACAACACAACTTTACAGTTATTTCCGGCAATTTACATTGGCAACTCTTTCAGCTTTTCTCTTGTACATTTAATCATCATCGACAGCGTCATCATCATCGTCATCATCATCATGAAAAGCGGGAATTAAGCTGAAGCAGTTCAGTACTCACCTCGACATCAATTTCATTGGTTTTCGTGAATATCTTCCAGGCTGGGTTCTCCTTGGGCGTATACCGATAGAACTCCCTGCGGCCCCTGTACCACTTCACCGCATAGAGCGTGTCGTTCTCGATGTCATAATTGCAGATTAAGAGCGCATTATCGCCGCGTTTAACGGCAGCCGGAATGCGAACGTTAACATTGCGCAGCCCCACAGTCAGCTCTGTAAAACGAGAGAGAGAGAGAGAGAGAGAGAGAGAGAGAGAGAGAGAGAGAGACAGAGTTCGAGAGTGAGTGTAAGCGACAGAGAGAGTTGTGCTGTTGAACGTAAGCATTGTCAAAAGGGCTTAAATATAACAAGTTATTGTAGCTTAATTATGATACCACGCGGATTACATTGGCTTTCTGTGTGCTTGGCAAAAACGTGGAAATCGCTTAGTTAGCGACCAAGCATAAGCACCAACTTAGCATAAACCAAATTTAAGTTAATCAGTGTTACTCTCGCCTTCCTTTCCTCTCCCCCTTACAACAGTGAGTTCATTCACGGAAATGAACAAATTCCACAAGCTAAAGAAAAAGTGGGTCACGATCTTGGAAATACAAAAGCAAACAACCGAAAAATAACTTACACACACGCACTGATATACATACTATCTGCTGTGTTGGTGCGAGCGAGACAGCAATCAAAAGTTGGGCCAACTGTTTCACGTAAAGTTGATAAAAATATTGTGGCCCGCTGACGATGATGATCATGCCCGTCGCCCTTGCGGCCCTGCGCGCCTGGCCGGATTTATAAAAAACTTCCTAGTAAAATTTAAAATCGAAAGTGAATTTCGGATCGCCAAGAGAGCCGAGGGAGTGAGGAGAAGCTTCTGCCATAAATCATAAAGCAGCAACAGCAACTACGTAGGAAATTGCGCTGTTGTCGGCGATCAGGGCTCCAGGAATTAATGCTAAGTGCCTGCTTATGTAATCTGTCGCCAGGTCATTCAACTTGAATATGAAAGCAACGCATAGTTGGGGTACTCTAGGCGAGTGCACTCGACTCAAATATACCCTGTTGTAAGTTCTAAAGCTTAAGAATACTGGCAATGCTTAAAAGAAGTTTCTATTCAACGAAGAGCGTGAGACAACACACTAAATATAGCTCACAGTAAAGTGTGCTCGACTGACAGATACTCTGTACGAAATTAAAGATCTTTACAGTTCATCAAACGACTATTTTAGTGTAAGCAATTAATAAAACGCAGATGTCTCTGCCTGAAATGAGTGTACATATGTATATCATAAACAACATATTGCTACAAATGTACAGGGTATCCAAAGTAAGAATACTTGCAATAAAGCCCAGTAACTTGAAAAGCATAGGGTCCATAGAAGATTATCACAGAAAGTGTTGAGAAATTCACTAACCACACTTGTACTTGTAGAATTATTAGATTATTTTAAAGAAATATAGTCCTGGTAGATAGTAAAGTTAATTAAAAATTGGTTGTTGACGTAATATACAAACAAATTAAGGTAAAAATATCTCATAGAATCACTTTAACAGGACGCTAAGAAACCGACGACTTTTGTAGAAGTTTTTATAGATAAGAAGGATGGCTAAAATACATAAAATATTATCCATTCTAGGCTCGAAGCAGAGTAACCGGTTTGTTGTTATTGCTGTTACTAGGCTGGCACTGTAACAGTGACTGTGACTGTGAGTCGGCCTGGTAAAAACAATTGGTAAGCAGAGTCTGTTGGTGTGTCTCCAAGCCACGGCTCAGTCAGCTCATTTCTGGTTAACCTTGAATGCTAATTGTTGTTTCACGTTGATTTTTATGGCACTCGCGAGCACTTATTGCCTGTAGTCGCTGTTGTTGTATTCATATCAACATAAAAATTTCATGCTGCCCCCAATGATCGAGAGAGAGAGAGAGAGGGAGAGAAGCAGAAGTTGCTGTCTGTACATCGCTGAGCACCGGTTCCAAATAGTACGAAAAAACTAATCACATACGCCATGGCATACAACGGAGCTCTTCTAGCCGGGCCAACACCCCACACTTGGCCCAAACAAAATTTGCGTAAACAAAAACTATTTGTTTTGCCGAAAAAATGGTAAGATTTGCCGGCTATGGAAGAGAATCTTCGTAGAAGCGCAAGTCGAAGGCACGTAGTGAAGAAGTAGCTCAACTATTTAGGAACCGTTGCTGTTCTATTTTGGCCAGGCCAACAGAAGGCTTACCAACAGCTTGCCGCGACGCTGATACTGTTGCCACTTTTGCAGTTTATTTTCAGTCAAAAAGGAAACCTTGAATCGCAAGTCACACACACACACACACACACGCTGATCGAAGCTGACTGGAAAACCTTGGAAAACCAAAAAGCGAACAACAATAATCGTAGCACACACACACACACACATAATGCTCAATTTTCAGATACCAATACAAATGTACACATGTATGTGTGTAATGTGTTAATTAACTAGGCTAAAATTAAAATAAAATATGTATATTAAAAATAAAAGATCCACAAAGTAAATAGATTTCTAGGTACAGTTGAGCTTTCCTATATCTCTGATAATATGTCGATAATTTTTTGTTGATAATAGTTTCTTTAAAGAACTTAATTTAACGAGGATTTGGTTAATAGTACTAACACACTGTGTGCTAAAAGAAACAAGACATAGTTGCTAAGATATATGTTTTCTGTATTTAGTCAATTAAATATATATGTTCTATATTTGATATTGAAGGCAAATAAAATAAATTTGCATGTAAGTTTTCTCTATCTTTCAAATACTACTTATCAATTTATTCGAAAAAAACCTCCTTAAAGCATATTCGATCCAGCTTAAAGGCTGACAAAAATTGCATGTATGTAGGTATGTAAATAAACTACCAGCGTACTTATGCGTGTACATACATATGTATATAGACATGTTTCCTTATGCTGTTGCTCTTCCCTTTGTTCGATTGTTAAAGTTTTCAACACGTGAGCAACAACAACAACAACAACAACGACGACCACAGCAACAACACAACAAACGACAACAAAAAAGAAACGAGGTCAACAAGAGACGCACCACAATGAAATAATGGAGTCGAATTGTCGGTCAGCTGTGGATTATGGGCGCCTGTTACTTTGTGCCTGTATATTATCGATCATGTTTTAAAAGCGAAAGTGAAGAAGACGACAACAACAAATACATTGTCAACTGGGGTTGCTTGGTTGCACTATCGAAGGGAGTGGGAACAGGGAAGGGGGTGTTCACTTAGCAACCACCAATAAAAGATATGAATGTGTGTATGTATGTATGTACATATGTATGAATGTGTATATGATAATTGTACGCACGGCTGCCCCTCAATTTATTATTGTTGTTGATATTAAAGCCTTCAAGTAATCGTACTGCGTCTGTTGTCCATGTGCTGCATTGTCTGTTCGCCTGTTCCGTAAACAAATCAAGCTATCGATTTCTACGCAAAAAACGAAAGTGATGCGATGGCCACGGCGCCATTGGCCCTGGGGACATTCAACTGGGTTGGGGCTAGGGCCCTGGCCCCGCTGTTTAACCCAGTTGTTGGGCGAGGGCAAAACTGAGAGTCGCTTGCATTGACCTCCAGCACAGTCAGGTTCAATGCTCTGCTCGCTGAAGAGTCGAAATAAAGGTGAACGACCCTCAGCAATGTCACGTTCAGGGTCCGCCCCTGACCCAGCCCCAGTCCCCTAGTCCCCAATTCCAGTGCCAAGTCACTGAAGTGATCGCGCCGACGATTGAAAGAAAAATCAGACGCTTGTTGCCTCTATCAGGCACGCAGACGCAGTCACCAGCTGCCGCACCATAAAATGAACATTTTACAGTTTCGTTTTCGGCAGTTCAACGAACTCAGCAAACGAAATTTTTGAAGATCGTTGACCGCAAACGAAGCGCAGAGAGCGTAGCGCAGAGAGCAATGAACTGAGAGCGCTACGTAAGCAAGAGCGTAAAAGCAATAAAATGCCGACGTCAGAAGCACAAGTGCGCGTGTGGGAGAGAAGGCAAAAGATAAAGGGAGAGAGCAAGGAAATCTAATTAAGAGAGTGTGAACAATGACGATGAGAGAATGCTTTAAGGCTACAAAGCCGTTTTGGTCTGGAAAATGACAATACAGAGAATAATATTACTACTAAATTTGTTGTAACTAATTTAAAATAGCAACCAAGTATCTGTATTATTGTTCATTTAAAATTTTTAAATGTTTTTAAATATAATTTATTATATTTATAAGTACAAAATAAAATAATATTTAAAATATATTAAAATTGTTGCATTGCTTGGGTTAAATTAACAATCGGTGCCTTATAGAGGCAACCCCACACTTAGTAACCATCCAACTTAATATATTTTTCTTTTCTACACGGTATAAAACATTAATTTTTTTGTTTAATACGAAATTATAAACTTTTTGTAACAAGCGCACAGCAAACGCTTGAAAGTTGTTTGTTCAATGCATTTTCAGCGCTCCACAACTTGCGTTCCGAGTGGAAATTGTTTGGGAGGCGGGCGTTAAGCCCCACGAGGTTGTCTGATAAGCGATTTAGTAGCACTCACCCAGCTGTGTTACTAGGGCTGTGTATACTCTATTGTGTATTCTGGATTGTAATGTAAAATCGTACAAAAAAATATTTCAAACAATTGTGCTAAAAAAAATTGTTTGTACCTTTGTAGAGATTCTTGCATTTACGCTAGGGTCACTTTCAATTTCTTTCGATCCACTGTGATATTTCAATGGGGCGCATTTATCCAAATTCCCAGGCGGACAGTTTTGAAGAGGACGTGTTTGTATCTGTCTCCACTCTGTCAAGTTTTTGGATAAAATGTGATTTCCATGGGTCTGTCTACATTTGTATCTGTGTCTGTATGTATGTATGCATACACTTGAAAAAGTTGCATACAAATTATTATTATTAAATTGTAGAGATAGGTTATACGATTCTTAAACTCGCAACAAATTGAGATTCCGAGTGTTTCTGACGAAAGTGGAAATTCTAATTTAGACTCTCTAGTTCCAATACAAAAATAAGTTTTTACATTAAAACTATCTTTTGTCGCTTCTACATATACACATTGAAAAATTACTATGCCCATAAAAAAAATTTCAGCTTTAACAAAACCATCGTGTTTATTTTCTTTCAGTGTATTCTGAATTATTTAAACAAATGTGTCCAAAGCTCAGTGAGGAATTTCAAATGAGCGAATAAACAAATTAAAGCAGCGCTACAAAAAGATAAATACATATGTATATGAACACACACACACACATGTACATATGCATATATATACATACATATATATATACATACACACCCATTGGTCGGAGTTTATCGTTGAGTCGTTGCGACACTTTCGATGCGTCGAGTTGCTGCTCTTGAAAGCTGTACGCCTATTCGAATTAGTACAAAATAATACCGTATTTCCGAGAGCTTTACGGATTTACCGTTACGCCGTAGCAGCATATAAACATCGCTATGCTGAGGGCAAACATCAAGTAAGAGAGAGAAAGAGATAGAGAGAGAGAGAGTGAGAGAGATCGGGTTTGAATATTGTTCGGCATCGCATTTCTGCGGCCCGTGCCTTGGATTATGGTAAATAAGAAGACGCAGATTTTACCAAAAGATCTTTAACCAAGAAACGAAAAACGCAATTTATAAACAATATAAATAAACAGTATGGCTTGCTTTTCTCGTGCGATCCAAGCGCTCTTTAAAAATATTTTTATTTTGTTTATAAAATTTAACAGCAGAGAGCGTAAAAAAGTTTAAAACATTTTAAATAGTTTGCTAATTGAACAGGCGATCAGCAAACGCAGACGCTACACACGTCACCAAAACAACAAATGAGGTTTCTGTTTTTTCGTCTTTTTGCTTTGTGTTTTTTATTTCGGTAAAAGTTACGCGCCGCTCGCCGCTCGCTGAGCAGCTGATAAGCGACGGCAACGCCGACGCCAATGACGACAGAGACGGCGACAGCGACGTCAACGAACGACGGCGATCGACACAATCGAAGCGTTCTCTCTCACTCACGGCAACTTTGAAAGTAGGTCAAAGCTGAACAGAGATACGCAGAGAAAGCAGGAAAGAGAGAGAGGGAGAGAGAGAGAGAGAGAGAGGGAGAGAGATGAAGTGATTGACAAAAGTGAGGAGCACACGCAGCAAAAAAACCTTAAATTATGCATAGAAATGAGTAAACGAGAATGAACTTAAAATGAACTCACGATCTAAATGAACGGTAACAAGAAACGCACATACATATTTTATAAACATATTATAGCGTCTAGTGCTTAGAGTACTAGTGACTATAGTACAAAATTCATTAAAATAAGTAACGGGTATCCTATAGTCGGGAGTATGACTATAGCCATTCCCACTTGTTTTTCTTTTTTAGTACCTTAAACACCTCAAAATACCTAAAAATACCTTAACCTGAAGTCTTCATGCTTCTCAGCGAAGGCTAGGAATTGATTTTAGATACATATATAATTTCTTCGTGAAATTAACTTATTATCATAGATTCCGATTCTGGTGGACGATTTTTGCGAAAAAAAAATTTACCCGCCTGCGTAAATAAATATTACAAAAATTATCAATGGAGATACGTGAAATATAATTATAGAAAAAGTGCAAGTATTTGGCAAAAAACAGTATAGGTACCTTTGGGTTTTATTTTTCTTAGTGTATTTTTCATTTTAATTGTTAAAAATAAGCCAATAAGATAATGATAATTTTGGAAAAGTAATCACACAATAGGTGATAATCTTTCTATGACAAATAGTATTTCAAGTCGGTATTACGCGGTCCAAGTTTCTCAAATATCCAGGGCATAAATTGACTCACGTTAACAAAGAGTCCGGTTATAACGCCGCTGCGGTCCGTGGCTCCGATAACAATGCCCAGCTGAGTGTACCGATTGGGATTGGCCTTCATGGGGCAGAAGAGGGCCGCCCCGCTGTTGAGGATGGGGAAGGTGGAAATGGGATTGGGCGTGGGAGTGGAGTCATCTACATGGGAAGCACATATGGCACTTGTATAAATGGTATTGTAGGGTCTGACCAATCGGCTTTCACACACATTACGGGGTTGGATTTGGAAATGCAATTTCGTTGGTTTGCTGTTAGCTGGCGACCAAGCTGTCGATACACAGAGACTGTAATCGATAACTGTTGTCGGAGTGGGCAGGCAGATGGCTCGAATGTTGGGCTGCTTACTGAACCCCACACTGAGGACGAGCAATGCAATGTCATTGTTATAGCCATTGAATTGTGGATGTGGAATGATTGCGGCAACATCACGACTGAGATGGGGCAGGATCTCCAGTTCGCTCTGCACATCCCAATCACCCGCCACAACCTGAAGAAGGCTGTGCGGTTCGGATTGCGGGAATAAGCTGGCGAGTGTTATCACAATATCTGGCGCGATCAACGTACCGCCTCCCAGGAAGTAACCATTTTCGCTGATCGCAACGATCCAAGGGAACTCTCCGAAGTGTGACTCATGCTCTGCCCGTTCGCCGCTGAATGGATCCATGTCCTGGGGATTTCCAAAGCCACAGCCCAGTTCCTCCACCTGCTAAATGAGTCTTGATCAGCTGTGCAAAGGAAAACGGGAAACTAACTGCAATACCTGAACGTAGTGCTGGAAAATCTTTGAGGGATCGAACCCATCACCTGATGTGTTTGTACTGGCGCCATTTTGTAGCTGCATGCTACGGTAACTCAATATCTCTTCATTTTTCGTAGTGGTTTTCTTTTCACCATCTTTCACTAGATTCTCCAACTTATTGGCAGTTATCATTGCATCCACATAATCGACATCGGATTCAAAATCGGCATCTACTTCCGAACACTTTCCAAACGATAGACAGCTTAGCAGCATGCCCCAGATGACGATAGTCTTGTATATTCTTAACATGTTTGTAGTTTCTTGAATTATTGTCCCAATAACATTCTATTGAAGTTGTTTTGCTCACTTCACGATCACTTTGCTGTTTAAAAGCAAACTGCAAATCTCATTATTTATGTGTGTTGTATGCTTGTAAAATTTATAATTATATAAATAGATGTGTCGCGGAATGATTAATGCATTTTAAATATACGTAAGTTATAGTAGTATTATCAGACTCTTCATAGTGATACCGTAATATGTTTAACCCACTGAAGTTTTCTTTCTTTGTATTTTTGTATTAAAAATTTAATTTAATTAAAATTAATTTCCTTAAGTTAGAAATTAATAGTTCGAAGCTCGATTTTTAATAGATTCTCGGAATTAAACAGTCGTTTAGTTCATTAATAATAAGTTCCTGGTAATGGAACAAATAATCAATTTTTAAAAATAAGTTCACATTACTCAGAGAACGTTGGTTTTAGTTACATATACGAAAGTCAACTGTTTGTACGTAAACTTAACCGATGACAGCCTCAGCATATTTATCTTTGAGAGTTGGTTATCCAGTAGGAACTGATGTCCTTTGGGTTTGATCAGCTCCTTAAGACTCAACTGGCTTAAAAATCAGTTGTAATCGCAGTTGGCAGCATGTCAACAATGCTGAATTGCAGTTGCAACATTCAGCTTGATGTCTGTCACACGTGTTGTTGTTCTTGTTATTCTTGTTGTTGTTGTTGCTTTTATTGTTGTTGGCCATTTGACACCGCGTTCACCTGAACGCGATGATTGGTTGGTAAGGCGGAAGTGGGTAGAGAGAGATGGCTGTTGTAATGGGGATTGTTCTCTCGGTCCGACTGACTGTTGCACTGTTGCACATAATCATGTCACATAAAGCGGACGACAGGGCCGGATATGAAAAGAAAACGAAGAAGGGGAAGGAGGAAGGGCAGAGTCTCCTCGTCTTCTTCTTGTTGGGGTCTTTGGGTCAGGCGACATGTGTCGCTTAACTTTAGATGACTGCGGGGCCTCGGACTTGTTTCCTTTTGGTCCGCTTCTCTTTTTATTTCGTGTTGTTAACTTTTCACTTGGGTTTTATGTTGAGTGTCGTATATTTTGCAACGGATATGAGCGACGAGAATGAGGATGAGGATGTTGAGCGTTGGCACCTGGACACGATGGGTGTTAAAATAACAGGCAGTGAACATATTGACTTTTAAAATAAGCATTATGGCAGTACATTTTTATGAAACCTTCTGCTGTCAGAGCCATTTCCTCAGTTCGCCAGTTTGCCAGTTTGCCAGTCAGTTGCCTTTTTGGCCGGGCATGAGGCGAGCGACGTTTGGCTCGTTGTCAGACAGCTGAGTGATTTATATGTATTGTTTAATATTATTATGGCTGGCAGGTTGCAAGTAACCGGTAACCGGCATCAGGTAGCAGGTAGCAGGTAGCATGTGGCAGCCATTGCAATCGTTCAACCTCGTTACGCCCGTCGGCTGTGCAAAATGCGAAAAATTGAGCACATTACATGCAGCACCCAATGTCCTTGTTCATGTCCTCTACTCCATGTACCGTGTCCATGTTCATGTCCACGTCCATGTTCATGTGGTTGGCAATAATTGTTAAAGTGTTGCGGTCTTGGGAACGATGCGAATGATGAACTGATGTTCCAAATAGGTGAAAGCCCCGGGCTCGCACAACTTCTGAATGGCCATTGAAAAAGTTTTCCTTCAACTTTGCCACTCAAAGGCTTTTCCGTTAAGTCGTTTTCACTTTACCAAAACTGCAAAAATTATAATAATGATGCCAGATATAAAATATTACGAATTGTATATATTTATATAAGTCATTTGTATATTTTAAAACTATCCCAATATGTGTATGTTATTTATGAATCGCTCTGTGTCGCCTTTACAAGTTCCATTTAAAAAGGTATATAATTAGTTGATTAGATCCAAAGAAAAGAATACGAAGCAAAAACTACGAATATTAGAATATTAATATCTTAATCCAGCCGCAATGTTTCCTTTTTAATTTATTTTAATTTTCGAGGGTTTCTTTTCGCTTTTAATAATATTTTCAATACTTGCTGCAATTAACAATCAACAATAATATGCCGACAGCATCATCGTTGATAATATTGAATCCTTTGTAGTATTGAGTTGACTGCATTTGAAATGCCCTTGTTTTTTTTCTTTTGCTTTTGTTATTATATAAAGCAAAGAGCAAATTAATATTCAATTAAATCGCCAGCAAAGTGAGGCAGAAATTGTGCTAATAAAAAGAATTTTAAAAAATTCCATACATGCAAATGCAAATTATATTAAATATATTTTTGTACATACGATATAAGCTTGTAAGAGTATATGTACATATATTAATGTATGCATACACATGTGAATATAATTAATTTCGATTTTGTGCTTCTGAGGCTTTTATTTGGCCACGTTTTTAAAGCCGCCCCACCACCTTCCCTATTGATTGCATTTTAAAAGTGTTTGTTGTTGCATTTTAAAGCGAAGCCCAAAAGTATTCAACAATTTTGTTCGATCGCATTTAAGACATTTGCAAAAACGCAGAGAAAATTTGCTATGACTGCGCGATCAGGTCGAGGTATATACCAATCGAAAGGTATTAGTTCAACTAACAAATGTTCATACTAAGACTTTTGGAAACTCACCTAGTTCGTGAGATATACAGGTGCTGGTGGGCGGGGCAAAATTTAAACGATTGGTGCAAATGGGGCCGTTGGAGCCTTTTGCCATTTGTTTTTAATTTTGTACCAGTCTAATCGCGTCGAATGACACCTCGATCATTAAAATCCGACTACCTGCTTGTCTGTTTCTTTGTTTGTCTACTTCGACCAAACCGATTTTGTTTAGTTTGTAGTAGTTTGAAAAATATTAAGTTTTTCCATATATGAAACATAGAATTTTGAAACTGGGTTTGAAAGAAATTAACTGTTAATTGAATATTTACTTTTTACTTCGAATTCGAAAAGGACAGCAGAATCAAAGTTTCGTAGCAGCCAGACCTTAAGAGTGCTGTCAGCTTTTGCGCTAGACAATTATTTACGTAAAAATAATCTTTCTTTTTCTGATAATGGAAACAAAAAAATATTCGTATTCTTGAGAAAATGAATCATTCACAATTGTCCATTGCAATGGGAAGCAGTGTTGCCAAACAGTTTGATTTTGCTTGTTAGAATGGGCTTAAATTAGTTTAAACTTAGGTGTTTTTCTGCAACTCACTTCGACTTAATGTGTTTTTATTTTCTTGGTTATGATACTGATGTATATTTCTACAAACACTAAACACCTTTTGACAAAGTTATAATGCCAAATTTCTGATATCTTTTACCAAAATTTCTGATATCTTATAAAAAAAAACCTCTTTTTGAGGTAAAAGTCTAGTGACGAAAACATTTTCATGCTAAAAAAAATTTCTGAAATCCAATCTTGTGACGAATAATAGTATGTTTTACATATAAATTATTTTAAAATAAAATATTGTGAATATGTTTTCATCGCTAGACTTTTACCTCGTAAAGAGGTTTTTTTTTAAATTTGTGAACTCTAAAATTTTAGGTGCATTAAAAATAGTACTTTTCTTGAATTGAATGAAGGTAAAAAGTTACGGATTAGAAGTGGAACTGATGCCTTTAATAAGTTAGCATCGGATTTATATTGAATTTGCTTCATATCTCTTAGTTGAATATTTGTCCATTTTTTGTGTCCATGCGTCTTTGTGGTTCATGGGCTAAGACATGATAACCTTTGTGAACTGTGTATTTCCTTGCGACATAACGTTATCGATATTATGAGCTTAATTAGGAACATTTGTTTTCTTCAAAAATTCATTATTTATTAGATGCCATTTGATGACCAAGTGATACACCTATGGGTCATTCTTTCAATTGAACTATTTTTGTATTTTTAAATATCGAATATTAAACAATTCCAACAATATGCAGGAAGTGATGATTAAGAAAGAGGTCCTACTCCAGACTTACTTTAAAAAAAGCAAAAGGGGGGGAAAAAACCAGAAGAAGAGGTTAAAGTGGGAATAAAAAAAAGAAGGGGGAAAAAAAATTCAAGCGTTGTTTAAAACGATTTTGTGCCAGATCTGAAAGTACAGGCTACCCGTTATCGATCTCGAGATGCCTGAAGAGGAACTTCCTTTCAGAGTCCTGTTCCAGTCAAAATTAATGTACACATTTGAACATGCAGTGATGAATAAATTTATTGCAATGTCAGTTTTTGTTTTACAATATAGATTTACATGCATTGAAAATATCACTTATTTTTCTATGACAAGATATTTAGTATTGTGGCATTCTATGCATTTGCCCTGATGAACTACGGGATCGGCTACCGGTTCGGCCACTGGACTTGCTGAAAACAGAGAATATTAAAATGCGCTAATCGTAATTGTCTAATATGTTAGATATTATGATGATACTTACCCTGAGCCAGAGCCAAGAGACTGAGCACAAAGATGGTAGAAAAAGAGAACAGCTGCATGATTGTTGATTGACTTACTAAGATTTTAGGGAATCTGATCTTGTCATTAAGACACCATCGAATTTATGGAAGATTTCACAGTCCAATACTCAGAATGGGATTTTCCCACATTGCGAATTCTGTCTATTTATGTATATATCTGTGTTATTTATGGGATCAAACATTAAGACCTTTGTCAATTAGTTGCGACACTCACTTATCACAGTTGGGTTATTCCGGTCAGAAAGGTATTAATATTATTGGGTAAATTATAAACAATTTGATTTTCAAAATGTATTTTTTAATGACCAATTAATGCTCCAATGACGAGAGTTTCAATTAAATTATTTTTTAGAGATCTTATCAATATTTAATTAAAATTAATAGTACTTAGCTTACTCAAGATCTGTGTGATTTACTTAGAATAGGAATGTAAAAAGTATAATCATTTCGAAATTATGTATATTCGTAAAAAAAATGTAAAACATGTGTATATAAAACGATTATTCAATTAATTATTCTAGTATTTCAGAAATAAACATTTCAAAATTATTGCTTATTTGAATTTGTAAAGCAACTTTATGCATTTGTTACTTGTAGTGCATAAATTCAATACGGGAAGTGGATTTAGTTAAGCTGTCAGTGCACTTAATTACCATTTGAAATGTTATTGTTTTTTAGTTGTGACTACGGATGGATATTTAAGCTCGCTGTAAGTCGAGACTTAACAACAGATTTGTCTGCACCTAAATAAATATTAAATGCCAATTATATAAGGGAATGAGAGGACAGCAGAGATCGGAAACTGTTATCGTTATCGATTGTATCGCACTCTGGCAGAGGCAATAACGTGTGCTTGTTATGATTATTGCCACCAAAGTGTGCCACATTATGACCATATTATAATTAACCACTAAGTAAAAAGAGAAAATGAAAATGAATTTAGTCAAAGGTTGCCGGTAAAATTCATTAACTATGCACAGGCAATAATCTAATAATTAAACGTGAATTAAAGCATTTTGAATAATTTAACATTTAACCATGGAATCTGAGGTAGCGACAACAACACCATCAAATTGAGGTGTAATTGAGAAACTGTGGTTGGAATTTTGCGGGTTCCGCTTTGGCGTTAATTGGATGTCACAAAGTGGTAAATAGAGGAAAGTTACTGTAGGGGTATTCAAGATTCAAGGTGACAGGTAAGGGAGTGAGCCTTGAGCTTGTCATCTTTAGAAACTCAATATCTAAAATGAAATTTAAGTTTCAAAGCAAACACAAACTTCTGAAAACATTTAAGCGGTAATGGTCTGTCCCTTACAGCACACCTCCAAAAAAAAAAAAAAAAAAATCCAAAATTAGGCCCTATTTTATGATGAATTTAGGTTTAAAAATTATGTCCGGGTCTTTTATAGTTTTTTTTTTAAAAATTTTTGAAATTTAAAAAAAAATGAATTATTTTTTTGTTCTTTTTTTGCAAAATGAACTATTTGAACGTTCTTTTGAGTTTTCCAGGGTTGATTTGAGCTTTGCATGGTTCTTTTTTTTCGGTTTTATGTTACGTTTACCAACACTAATTTCGCGTTTCCCCACACTTTTATTTAACGGGATCCGTACATCATTTTTATTCGCGTAAAATTCTGCAAAAATGTCGAGCACCGAGATACAGTGACATTGCTCGCCATAATTAGGGAGCGAGTAGCCGATGGGAGTACCATCATGTCAGATTGTTGGAGGGCGTACAATTGCTTGGAGGAGGAGGGATTCGTTCACCAGACGGTGAATCACTCTAAAAATTTCGTGGATCCCGAGAGTGGTGCGCATACGCAAAACATCGAACGATTGTGGAGGGCTATGCGGGACCACATTCCACGTTTCGGAAGGAAAACCGAACATTTTATTGGATATTTGGCTAAATTTCAATTCCAAAAGAAATTTCCAAGCCACGCAGAAAGGGTTCATGAGCTCTTTATGGCAATTGGTAAATTGTATGACCCGTACAAAGAAGCCATAATCAATCTAGATGCTCATGCAATCCTGGTTAGTAAAACGTGATTCAAGCGCCGCAGGCAAAAAATTTAAAAAAAAAAAATCGCGCGCGCGATTTTTTTTTTAAAAATTTTTGCCTGCGGCGCTTGAATATCACACAAACCCCCTCCCCCTCCTCCACAAATGATCTACTTTCCTTAAATACTAGTTGGGAGTCTCTACAAATTGTTCTAATTATCTATATTTTTATCTTCACCACCCTTTAGGATGTTGATGATGATGATGATGACGTTGAAGATGATGATAAAACTTGATTATGACCATATGCATTGATTTCCTGACCTTGCCCCTCACCTGCTTTACGATTTTGACGAATACTAGTGATTGATTGATGATGACCCCATGCCATTTCACCTGACCTTGCGCTTAACCAACATTTTTGATGATGCCTTGGCATCAAATCGGTCTTTCCAGGACCACCAAAATTTATCCAAAGAGATTTACTTATTTTCAATAAGTTACATTTTTTTTATTCAAATCTTTGACATGATTCCGTTATACAGTGTTGGAAATCACGTTAAGAATTAATGAAAAAAGTAGTGTTGATAAACGTTCAAAATGAACAAAAAAATAGTTCATTTTTTTTTAAATTTCAAAAATTTTTTAAAAAAAAACTATAAAAGACCCGGACATAATTTTTAAACCTAAATTCATCATAAAATAGGGCCTAATTTTGGATTTTTTTTTTTTTTTTTTGGAGGTGTGCTGTAAGGGACAGACCATTACCTTTAATTCTGTTAACAGCGTTGATAAAGTCTTTTTTAAATCTGGAAACTCCCCCGCTCTGTCCGAGTGATCAGCTGTCTTTGGCAAGCCTCCATTCTCATTATATTGGATACTGTTCGATTTGAAGCCTCTGATCGATATGCTGGGCACCCTGTATTTTGTGCTTTATGAGTTCCTCAAGTTCGTTTGCCCATTGCGAATCTTCCACGATATCGAGGATATGGAACCACAGCAGGATTTAAATGGAGACATCTGGTATGAGATATGACATCATTGCTAATTGATTGATGATGCGAACAGAGTTTTCAATAAAGACCTGACTTGATTCCTTAGTTGCCAGGCAACTTGAGCCAGATTCACTTTTTCTTTTCGCTCAATTGTCAGATAATTTTCGCATAAATTATCAAATAATTTAAAGCAATGCCCCCTCTTGACTACCTAGCAACACGACGATTGCTTAGGTAACCAACGCAATGAGCATCAAATGAAATTTATTGCCTCGGCTTATGCTCAAATATCTGGCCAAGTTAACTGGGAGACTTACCATCAGCCGGGCTGAAAGCCAATTGAGTGGCGTTGAGTTGACTGTAATTGTGTATTAAAATTATACACCAGGGACCATTTGTTTAATGAAATGTTGCGATGTCTCTAAGCTAATTAGCTTGTTCTAGTCGACAAATTCGCATTTATGCAAAGTAATAACCCCACACTGATAGTTCACCATAATATAATGGTGATGATGATGATGATGTTGATGATGACAAAGCGGTTGGTTCCGATTATTTCATTCGCCACATGATTACATAAACATAACTACATAAGCGGAGAAATAAGATGTGAAGTCAACTGGTGACAATGTGCATTGAAACTTGAAGAATATTTATGATTTTTAAATCAATAATAATAAATGCTAATTCAGATTCTTAGGAACACTAATCGAAAGTGAAATAAAAACTAAAAAGGTAAAAGAAAAATTAGAAAACGAGAATTCGAAAATATGTAATTAAGAAAAAAATCCAAATTTACAAAAGATTTAAGATAGCAACTTAAACTTATGTTATCTTTCATAAATAATTTTAGTAAAGCTCGATATGTTGGTTTTATTTGGAGAATTCGACAAGTCGATTCAATTTTTGTTAATTTTTAAATGTTCGCATGAAAGTAGGAACTGTATACTCTGTAACATAATTCAGTTGCTCTTCTGCACTCTTCTCCGAACAAAACTCAATCTTCAGTCATCAGTCGTCAATCGTTTGTCCTCAAAGGCAATTTATTTTGTTTGCCACATGCTGATTCTTTCGTTCGACCTTCTGCATATTTCCCACTCTTATCTGTTAGAATGTTTGTCGAGCAGACAACGTGTCCTTGACGTGCTGTCTTTTTTTGCCTTTTTCCTTTTTGATGCCGAATTGACACAATTTGACTTTTGGCATCGAACATGGAGTAAACTTTGAACTAATCTATTTGTGCTTGTTTAACTTTGCAGCGATTAACTCGAAGTTGTCGTGAGTTCATGTTTTGTTGTCCTTCAGCGTGTTTCTTCTGTTGTGTCTTGCGTCATGTCAGCCTGTCCTTGCTTTCTCTCTCCCTTTCGTCCTTTCCCCCTTTTTCCTTTCTTTTTTCGAGTGAGTTTTCGCATAGGTGACGTGGATAACTTTGACTGGCAGTGAAAGCGAAGACATCCCAATCTTAATGTTGCTTTTCCTGCATGTATCTTTGCCAATTATAAGATGATTTCATGCTACTCCTTGACATTCATTAATACCGTAAATTAGCCAAAGAACTATTTATACTTGTACATCAGCTCGGATAATAACTTCTACTTGCCTGGACAGCGCTCCAATTCCAAATCCAATTCCGATTCCGATTCCAAGTAGTGCTTTAATTAATACGTCTGACTGAACGCATTTCCTTGAATTTTCCCCTCACATTTTCCCACTCTCCGCATTTTGACAGTCTTATTATACAGTTGTGTGTGTGTGTCGAGTTGAGCAACTGATTGCCAGATTTGTTAATTATGCTCGTTATAATTAATGCTTAAGCTCCATGATATATATACATATTCAGATATCTACCTAACTTCACTCCTGCTAATTGTCAATAAATTTGCGTGCTCAAAATATAATTCTGAAGTCCTTCTCCCTGTCATGCTGGCTGTCAGTTGTGCTAAATGCTAAACGCTCAAATGAAATCTAATCACGTTCTAATTTCAGTTAAGTTTGACAGCAAATTTTGTGAGAACTGTCGTCGTGCCCCTTTTGGCCTTGGCCCGCATCCCATTCAAGTTCCCTTTTGGCCATCCCTATCTGTCGCTTGCCTTGTATTTCATTTCCGGCATTTAACTGTGGAACTCTTTAGTCTATTCTCCTTATTCTTCCCCTCCTTTTTTTGCACTTGGCCAGCAGCCAAGCAGAGAAAATTTGCATTCATTGAAGGGATCGTTGGGTTGAACTTTAAGTGCAAGTCCTGTCCTCCCCCTTCGAATGTCTGATAACTTTGGATTTATTTCGCAAAATAAAACTATTTAGTTTATAAATTAGCCAACAGCTTTTCAAAAATCCAGTTAATTAGCGAAAGTTTTATGCAAACAAACAGCAAAGGGGAATAACTCTCCCTCTGCAATAAGTAAATACTTGCAAATTAAGCCAAATTAGCCAAGTTAGAAACAGGAGTCCTCAGGATAACTGGTAATTGACACAGAAATATCATCGTCAGCTCCTTAATGGCAATCGCTGCATAAATGAGGATAATAAATGCAATTTATCGGCAATTTTTTTTTTTTTTTTTTGCACATTGCTTATTGATTATTTTTACTAATTTATGTGCTAATAAAATTGTCAATTTGTATGCGTGCTCGCACAGAGGGGGGAGGGCGTTAATGGGGGCGTGGCTGACAGTACCATTAGACTTAAGTGTCTGGCTGCTTAAGTGTCTCCTGGTCGAGGCTCTCTCGAGTCCTTTGGCATCGCACAGAGGGCACAATGCCAACGGCGCTTACAAATTGTCGCTGCAGGACATCGCTGGTAATGATGATACCTTCCTCTCCGTTTCTTTCCCTCTCTTATCCCATCTCTCTCTTTTTACAAATTTTGGTAGCCAGCGAAGCGTTGGCCATTGGCCATTGGCTTCGGGCTTAAAGTCTGTGCAGATTTTTATGCCGCATTCAAGTTTAAACACAGCCTTAAGGATATTTGCTGGCAATTTTAACAATTTTATTTAAACGAATTTGTGCCTATTGTGCACTGCTTTCACTAGCAAGCAGTGCATAAAATTAATGCAATGATAAGATTGCAAGCTTTATTTTCAATGAAGCTTAAATTGCCATGAGATAATGAACAATTGAATGAACGAAACAATAATAAGATATAGTTTCAATAACCAAATATCATTTGTTTTAAGACTATTATTATAAGAATTTGGAGATATCTTTTAAACAGAGTTAGATCCATAGGTAGGGAAATCTTGCGAAACACTATTAAACTTTTGGTTACTCTTTAAACTCGAGTATATGGTTAGCTATTTCACTATATACACTTTGGCTTAATCCCTGTTAACTCGCTTGCTTGGTGGCAACCCTAGTAGAAGTTTGTGCCACAGCCAGGCAACCCTCGCATAAAGAACATTTTAGCACAGTTTTACCCTCCCTCTCTTTTAACTCAAAGCACCCATTTCCACTTAGCCAACCTTTTGGCTGCAATAACAACAGCAACAAGAAGGCACTTTTACGCCATTTTGTATTGGGGGTAAGCGAGAAGGAAGAAAAAAAGGGGACAGACGAATAACAGCCACTTGACGATGAAGACATTTTTCTTGCTAAAAAATTGTATTTACAACATCATTTGCGCTTAAATATGCGGCCACTGAAAGTGAAGGGGGTGATAAAATGGGCGTAAAAGTGGAGAAAGGGGGAATGGGGGTAAGGGGGCGGGAAAGTGGGCAGATATGGCAGATGGAGGCACCTTAAAACCCATTGAAAGTGCGGCCACTCAAGTGCCACTTCTTTTATATGTACATAGAACCAACTTGAGGCCCCCTTTCCATAGAACACAAATTTAATGCCGCTTTATGGTTACTTTAGTGGTCAATGCAACAACAGCAACAACAACAACAACGAAATTCAAGTAGCGCCATAAAAAATGGCTGACTGACAGAATGACGAACGAACTGAAGTTCTCCCCTTTTCTTCTCTTTCCTTCCTCTTTCTTACTCTTGCTTTCCCTCATCTTGTTAAATTATGTAAAAATGTAATTTTCATAAAAAAGGAAGTTTCCCGATGCTGAGAGGGGTGGAAAGGGGGCGTGACTGTAAATGCTGCAAGTGTTTGCCGATGCCTTTTGATGTCGCTTGTAAATTGAATAATATTAAAAATGCCTTTACCTTGCGGAATTCACAGTAGGTCTTCTAATCTCTTGACCTTTTTTACTCATTGTGGTTTGTTTTTTGACCTCGTAAAAAGAAAAGTTAAGGGATCTTACAGCAATGAAATCGATTGCTAGACCTTATTACATTTTATTAAAATTTAATTTACTTTAAATTATGGTCTAAAAACAGGGAGAACAAATAAAAGTAATAAAATTAATCATGTAATTTTAATTATTTTCAATAATTTTAGATATAGTAAAGCAACTGAATATTGAAAAAAAATAATTAAATATCCTTGTGTTAATACTTTACTTTTTTTTAATAATTTAAGTAAAAGCCAAGAAACTTGAAGCTAAATGTTAAGAAACCTTTAACAAACTTTAATCCTGACCACTTCCAATTGTATTTTATTTTCGTCATTAATTTCCAGCTAATTGTAACACATGTACATAGAAATACAGTATGTGTATGTGGATGTGTATGTGTATGTATCCATCCGCAATCTCAATGTGAAGCGGGACTGAAAGTGGCCTGATGATTGAGGCAGTGCCATTAACTTTTATTGGGGCACATGTACGGTGTAGTTGAACACACACACACACACACACATCCTGTTGAGTAGCTTTGTCACACAAAAATTGCCATGTGTGTAGTACATATTCTGACCTTATTGCTTTTAGCCAAAGCCAAAGCCAGTGAGCTAGAGAGCTAGACACTGTTGTTTGTTTGTTTGTTTGACTGATTTGCTGTTGTTTATTTTGATTTCCGGTTCAAATACTCGAGCCATGGAGGCCATGCACGGCCTTTGCAAAGTTCCCGCTGCTTTCGATTTCAGCATTGATTGTGTTGTCGCTACAGGAGGTCCTTAGCTACCTCCTTCCACCCGCCCCGCCTCCACCTCCATCCCTCCGCCTTCTATTTCTTCTGTCAGCAAGTTCTTGGCGTGTTTCGACCAGATTAGTATTGACAAACAGGCAACGGCAGGCCCAGGAACAAGCACAGTCACAGGATGCAGCCTGGCGACAGTTAGGTAATTCAAAAACACCAACACAAACACAAACACACACACACACACACACACATACGTGTAGAGGATAATCTGATAACCTGCACCTGATCTTTTATTTGACCAGCCAATTCGCATTGCGGATAAGTTTTTGTTGATGTTCAACAACGAACTTCAAAAGGCATTACGGTTTTTTTTTTGTTTTAGATCTGTTTCTCTCTCTCTCTTTCTCTCTCTCTCTGCCTCTCCCTTGCGCAACTCTCTTGGCCCTAATAAATTGTTCATAGCACTTCTTTAATAGCTGCTTATAAAAATCGAATTCAATTGAATTCCATTCAAATTTCTCAGCACTCTTATTATTTGCATAAAAAATGCATTAATCGAGAATTTATGTTTTTGTTTATTGTGCTCTCCCAGTTATTTTTGATGTCGTTAAAGTTGTTTTAAGTCATAATTCTCAATTTATGCATTAAGCGTTGAGTGTATTTGCCATAATTTTAACTATAAATCGCCTTTGTTGGGTTGACACTCACTTTTAATGCCTTTCATTTGATAATAATTTTAATTAAAATTATTTTCATTTTTTTAATAATTTGAGTAATTGTATTAGCTAAAATTAAATAAAATATATACAGAACTAATTTAGGAACAAAGATTAAATATTCCTATTTTGTATGTAATTAAAAACAATGTTTTTAATTAAGCAAAAAAATATGATGAAGATACATTTGTTTTAAGCAAGGAATTACCCAGTTGATAAAGGTTATCGATATTTAACCCATGAACACCAAAAAAACATGGATAGGGGAAATTCACAATTCCTATATAAATCCGATGCTAACTTTTTAAAGTATCAGTTTCTCTCAATTGTTGTTAAGACAATCAACAATAATGCAGCTCATGTCTGTTACCACAATCCTTGTGCTCGGTCTTTTGGCTCTGATCAATGGTAAGTACCATAATATTCACTTAAATATTGTACAATGTATGTACATACATATATGAGTAGTATACTTAAATAATTTCTATCTACAGCCAATCCAGTAGCTGAACCGGTGCCTCAATTCGATATTAAAACGTGCAACAATTGCGCCAATATTCAAATAAATGGTTAACTCAACTTATACTTACCCTTTATTGTTTCATTTATAATGATGTCATTATTGGAATTTGAGCTCATTGTATTAATAAAAATCACTTTGCACAATTTTGTTATCTCTTCATTTCGAATAACAATTCGAAAGTATATCTGCAAATTTAAATACATACACATAAATTGAAGATTTCTTTAATTTTGTGTGCCCAGATGACTAAATCATCTTCAGAGTATGCATTGAAGTTCAGTTAACTTAAAGCTATTATAGAGATCAAATGCAAAACTTTTCAATCGAACAACAATCACGACTTGATGACAATTTGTGAAGCAAAGTTAAACTCAACTTGAGAGACTTTATGAAGAAGAAGAAAAGCAAATGGAAGCGGCGACTTGCAACTCGCAACTTGCAACACTTGTGATGAACCTAAAACTTCTTGCAATAGCAAAAAGCGTATAAAATTTAATTTTAATCATTTTCTGGGACACCATTAAAATGATAATTTAGCTGAAAGCATATTGCAGACGATTGTATTTAAAAGATGAACAGAAAAAAAAAACAAAAGGTGGTTATATCAGCAGTATATAGAAACTCGAAAGCTATATAATGAGAGAAGCTGAGTTGCAGAAAGGTTTTATTAAGGCCGCAAATGAAAACGTAATTACTAACAATTATAAAAACGTCTATTTCACACACATGTCCAAAGAAACAAAACAACAAATATGACAAAAAAAAAAAAAAAACAAAAAAAGAATTATTGGTTAAAAAGTTTTTGGCAGCAAAGTTCTGCAAGCAATTAAATATATTTGTCACTTCGAAACGAGTGACAAGCTGAACTTATCAAAAACCGCAATGGAACAAGAGGTGGGGCAAGAATTGCAGCTGCACTTGGCAGTGTCAAGAAGTGGTGAGTGGCGAGGGGGAAGTGGATAGGGGGAGTGGAAAAGGGGAGTGGAAAAGGAGAGTTGAAAGGGGGAAAGGAAAACAAGTGCGGGGCATTGCATGTTTTGCTTGTCAAACATTAAACTGCTTGTTGGCTCGACTTCATTTTGGCAAAAAGGAAATCTTTGCTTTGCTTGGAACCTTCCTTCCTTCCACAACCTCAAACACGTCAACTAACTTGGCCAAAAACCCGGGGCTTGTGACAACTTTTTCAGCAAAAGTTTTCGCCAAGCTGCAGCTGCCAAAACTGTTTAAAACCGTTTCTACTGTTCTTGAGCACTTGTTAACTGCGAATCGCTGGCGAATCCTTTGTCCTTTTGCCATTTAGAAAGTTTTAATCATGTAAAGCATACCAATAGTTAAATACGTACTTGTATTATATACACTATATACTTATATTTAAATGAGAGCGCCTCAAATGTCCTTTTTGCTCCTTTCCAACTCGCCAGTTGCTTTGAAAGATTTAACAATACCTCACTCAAGGCAGTAAAGCAATGGGTATAATAGACTACATATAAATTTGGTTTGCAATTTTAATATTCTGAATTAAAGCTCAGAGTTAGTTTTCTACTGATCATAATCCTTAATATTCAGTCTCTTCTTCATCTTTTAACCAAATTGACGAGGCTAAAAGGTGAAATTGCAGGGAATTGAGGAAGAGTTTTGGCTTGCATTAAATTCATCTAAAATCAAAAGGCTATTCGACATTCAATAATTTCACATGTTTTTTTAAATAACAGTTTTTTAATTAAATGCAATTTACATTCATGAAAATAATAATGATAAATGACATAATTATGATAAATGGCAATAATTTAAAAAACAATATGAATGATTTACTGAAGCTTCAACAGCAGAATCAACTGTGTTCATATTTCAATTCAACTCTTTTCAGTTACTGTGTTAAGAATTACTGAACACTTTAATTATTCTTGACATGTGAAACATTTTGATGTAATTATAAAGCGGAAAACAAACATTAATTAGAATATGTTAAGTACCAGAAAACTATGAATTAATCAAGTGACATTAGAAATAAATTTGATATGAATTATGGATTATTCTTCTTATCACTTCAAGTATTAAAACTAATAGGTATTCATATGCTAATACTGATTACATTTCGGGAGACTTTCCAAATCTCGAATCTAAGCAAATGAAACCAATTCTGGCATCCAGAATCAGTTATTGAAAATTTCTAAAAAGGTAAACATAATATTTGTTAGTCATTTCTGGGACTCTAGATGACATTCTAGTGGTTAAACCAAACCGTCAGCAATATGGCAAGTAACAAATTCGGCATCATTTCCTACCTTAAAACGATGAAACAAACTGCCATCGGATATGGTAGGAGATGCTGAGGGGCGATTGGGAGGAGGAGGGAGGCTCTCTCAGGGGCTCTGCAGGGACACTCTGGATGCAGCCAAGTGGAATCAATTAATCTCTTTCCGTAAACATTTGCCAGAGCCAGCAACAGCAGTCTGCACAGCAGCAATAACAAACATGAAAGGAGACGCCGAGGTCTAAGCAGCCAAAAATATGAGACTTCAGCTGAAGATGAGAAAGAGATAGATATGGAGAATGGAGATGGGAGATGGGGAAATGGGATTGGGCTGGCTATTCCGTACAGGCGGTCGCTGAGTGAAATGTTTCGCAAAGTGCAGCTTGCAGCAATGAAAAATGATAAATTTCACTGGGTAGCGACAGTCAACTCCAAACTCCAAACTCAAAGCTCCAACCGAAACTCAACACAAACCGAAGGCAACCCCATGACAAGAACTCACTCCTCAGTCTACTGACACTCTTTTATTATTTATCAAGCTTATTACGAAAGCAGCAGCTCCAACCAACCAGGAGGGTAAAAAGGAGCAAGAAAGAAGGCAGCCTTCAACTGCAACTGTGCAGGGAGTCGCCTCTGCCCATATGCAGTTTCATTTTGCCGCCTGGTTTGATATTGAAAAATTATTGCTTTTTATGAAATAGTGTCATAAATTATTCGTAATACATTAACAATTATTTAGTAGTTGTTTTTGTAGCGTCTACTCAAATGCGTGATATATTGCTCGGCACTTACTCAAGCGACTCCAAACTCAGACTCCGACTCAGATTCGCATTCAGTCTCCGAATCCCGATTCAGTCTTAGTTTCAGACACATAAATTAATTTCGTTTGGCAATCAATTACCTAAAATGGAAAATACAGCATGAAAATTGGATTAGTCTTTAGCCAAAATATGATTAGGAAAGTTGCTCGAGTTTATAATAAATTTCCCAACATTTCCAAACGAAATCTAAAGAAAAACAAATAAATAAACTGAGTAAACTTAATTAAATATTGTGCTCAAAAGTGTGTGAATTAATTGGATTTAACACAGTTCAGTTTCAAATGTCCCATTGCCTTAAATATTTTAATCATATTTGCAAATGTGGATTAAGTATTTCCTTTAAAACTCAGAACTTCTGATACATATTAAAATTTATAAATTATATAAAATTAACAGCAAATTGCTAAATGAGTAAACACCGCAGGAGGCTGAAAGGAGAAATCAGCTCGCAGGACTGAAAAGTCAGGAGCCAGGACTCAGGACTCGTCGCAAGTAACTGAGTAACTGAAAGTCTCTGCAGAGGACGCCTTATTGATTTATCACATTTGGCGTGAGTTATAATTGGTTTACGAGGTAGCTTCGACGAGGCAGATTTATTGTCGTTTCTTTGGCAATTCGAGGAACTGAGTCTGAAATTAGCGCTTGAAAGTAATAAGATTAATTATAATTTGCGCAATTTGATGACTTTTTCCCTTGAAATTGTATCAAGTGATTTACGCCCTAAGCGTGACGATTTACATAGTGTTTAAACTTATTAATTATGGATAATTATATTGTGTGTCACATGAAATAATAAGAGAAGAAAGTGGTGCGCAGCCTTTTGACAGACACTGTGCGCTATGTACAGTTGTGTCTGGAGTGCCAGAGATGCAGTTAAAATGCCAAACAACAGGCCTGTACTATATAGTATACTTACTATAGAGAACATTGTAGTTTTATGCCTTGTTTGTGTAGGGACAAAACAACCAGCGGCCATTTGAAGCAAATTATTTTTAATCATCCCGTTGGCACCTAAACAAACAAGCAAACACACAAACAAACAGCCGACAATCATTTTTGAAGGGTTCACATTGAGGTCAACCAACAAAATTCGCTGGATTTCGGCCCTGTTTACCATTAGTCTGGTTGTATCCTGGCCATGCGCGTGTGCCGACCATTTCGTTTTGGGCCAACAAATGATCCCTCAAAGATGTTAACAAAACATTAACAAATAACGAGGCAGAAGAATGGCCTAAAAGTTGACACTGTGTCGTTCATTGAAGGCATCTCATTTCAAAAGGAAAATTTAAACTCTACAGAAAGAATGTTTATTGTTGACAGCAATTTTTGTTCACCAATTTTGGTAAGCTACTTAAATTTTCTATAAGTAAATTCAATTAATCTTCTTCTGATTGTTATCCAAATTATATTTTGCAATTTCTTGCCAATTGAGAAAATAAAATTATTTTGTTGCATAAAACTGTACCAAGAATCAGAACAACAATTTGGATTCAAGATCTTCAATATTATGTTTTCTTTATTTATCAAATAATCATACAAGACTAAGTCTGATGGCAAAGTGAGGCTGTGCTTAGTTTATCTCTTATCCAGGGTGCAAAATGTACGACATTGGCATAAATACCCGGCATTTGTTTGCTGGCCAAGTTAGCAGGTCTCCAGCCACAGTTGACTAACCCGACCAAGGAGTATTGTTGGCCAGAGTTTTTAAAGGAACAGACAAGGGGGGATCCACTATCGGCACCGCAGGCCTCCACATCCGGTTTGACTCCTGTGCAAAGGATGTTCTCGCGAACGAATTCGCCAAACCAATCGATGTTCTGTCGCCTTATTCGGTTCTCGCACTCGCTGGCTGACATTGGAGAGACGGGGAAGTATTGCAGAATCGAGTTCTGACTTCCCCAGGCAGTGACCAGGCAGTTGGTCTGGTCGATATCATCTAGGGAATCGGTCAAACAAATGGGTTTTATGTACGGCACATCACTGAAATTCAAGCTCAGTTGAAGGACCGCAATGTCATTGTATTTCTTGTTGTTCTTGAAGTCCTCGTGTGGAATGATCTCCTTCACCATTCTGTTCTGTGGTGGATAAACTTCGGTGTTACTCTGTTTATCCCATTCTCCGGCTCTGACACTAATTTGGCCTGGATTCTTCCCATCTATTTTGGAAGCACTAGTTAGGACTTTGTCCTTGGCAATAAGGACACCGCCAGCTAGGAACTCCTCCCCCTCTAGAACAGCAATCATCCAGGGGAACTCTGTGATTGCGGCTTCCCTTTTGGCTCCATCTGACACAGTTCCAGTTGGAGTCGCTTCTTTGCGATAGCCACATGTGTTCTGCAAGGGAATTCAGTTAGTTTAACAGAAAATCGATGAATCGATCTCATGACCTGATACCTTATCGATTCCAGTTTGAGCGGGTTTCTCGGTCGTTGATTGTCCGTCTGCTTTTGAGCAATCCATGGCATTCTTTTCAATCTCTGCAAAAGTGCTCTCTATCAAATTGTCCAAAAGTACTTGTTGTTGTCTCGAAACCTCGAAAATGCCAAATAGCTTAGCTCTTAGTGCTGTTTTCTCACTGCCCAAGTCTATTTCCGTAGCTCCGATTAAACTTGGCAGACAACTGCATAGAACGAAGAATAAACCCAGTTCTAAACGCATTTTATTCTCTTTTTAAATATTTATGGTTTTATTCAATCCAAGCTTTAATTCCAACTGAACCGTCGTAGAAGGGAATAACAACTGAATGCTCTCAATATTATCGCATTCGCATTTGCATTCACATTTCGACGCTTTCAGAGATTCTGCATGGAATTTCTTTTTATGTCGAGCTCACAAATTAATTTTTTATAATCAGAGCTGTTTATATAACTCGCAAGGCATTCTCTGATATTTATTTATTCCATCGAAAGTCTTGGTTTCACCATACACTAGTCATCTAAAAGTGTAGTTAGCTAGTTAGTTAGTCTACTAAATAAAATATGTGTTGGTAAAAGTGGTTCGGTTTTGTCTTAAAACTTAATTTAAATCAATTCTAATAGTATTGTTTATTTATAAATATATTGTTTTTGTTTTACTCTATAAATAAAAAGGATATTTACCATATCATTAGAGGGTATTTAATAGTCACTCTGTTAAAGTATTAAAGTAATTTAATTTTAATTTCTCTCTCTCTATCGTATTGCAGTTGAATTGGCGTTTGTTCTCTTATTTTAATAAAAAGAAAAAAATGTTTATTTACTGATATGCATATCCGTTTTGCAATTGCAATGTATTTTTCTTGATATTATTATGTATGTATATGCCGTCTGGTTTTGACAATTTTAGGGTGTTTCAAAATTATCATTTTTCTTTGTTAAATGTTGTATTAACTGTGCCAGATAATTTAATACGACTTAAGTAGTTTTATTAGAGTGTTTCAGCTTGTAGAGTACAGCGTATTCGTATTCTCTTGACTGCTGAGTTTTAAGTTGACTTTTGATTCAGGTTTTATAGGGGCGACAATTCCATGCTTATCGGGAAAGAGTTTACAAGCTGACACACACTCACACACACACTCACATACACGTGGGGATGGGGAACATTTGTTTAGCTAAACAAACAACAATAGTGTGCACACACACACAAACACACACACTCAGTGACACATACATACATATAAGTACACTTATTTATGCGTAGACAGTCGAGTATGCGGAAGCACTTGAAGCAGGTGGAGAAGGAGAGAAGGAGAGAAGAAGAGGCGAAGCGGAGGAGAAGAGGTGAAGAGTAGACGGAGTAAAGACTCCTCGTCACCTAGTTGCACATATGTTTATAATGGCTTTTTATAACTGCCACCAACACGAAGGCAGCAGCAGCACAAGAGAGAGAGAGAGAGAGAGAGACAGAGACAGAGAGAGAGAGAGAGAGAGAGAGAATGTGTCGCAGGGTATCATTGTTATCCATGTGGTATTGCAGGGTATTGCAAGTCGCTTGACTTTTATCTAAATTTTGTTTCATATATTTTGTTTAATTGATGCTACTTTTGTTATTTGAAATATCATTTTAAGTTTAGTTAAATTAATAAGAAATTAATCATTTCAACAATAAATATGAAAGATTTCGTTTTGCCAGAGAGACTTTCTAGTACTTGATAAATTAATTTCCCAATATTGGGATAGTATAGACCAGCGGTGGGCACGAAATCTGAATTCGTTAGCAGCCGCTGGCTCCCGGAGCCATTGCGTGCCCAACTATACTATGATGAATACATTCATCATTAAAAACTGAATTAATTTAAATAAAAATTTGTTCATTATTAGTTAAATGTTAAATTAAAAAATATAATAGTTATCATAAATTTAAATAAATTAATCTGTTCTGTTTTTAAAAGTATATTGTAGTGTATTCCCCAGTCTTCACATGGGATACATTTTCTTTTATATTGCCGATTGTTCTGATGTTGTTGTTGTTGTTGTTTTTTTATTGTCCTGTCCCGTGTCTCGTGTACTTTAATTGCGCCGTTACTGCAGTGTTGTAAGCACACACATGCTCTTTCTCTTCCTCAACCCCTTATCAGCCATTTCATTTCTCTCCTTCTCTCCCTTTTTTCCACTCTCTCTCTCTGTCTCTCTCTCTCTCTCAATATCCCTGTCGGTCTCTAAGGGCATTTCACGTTAGGGACAGGAAGTCAATGACTTTGTCGCTTTGCCGTCGAGCCGTTTATATAAATAGAGCTGTTAGCACTAGTTTTAGTGATGGCCATTGTTGTTGTTGTTGCTGTTGTTGTTGTTGTAGTTGCTGGTGTTGTCAAAGTAGTAGTAGTAGTAGTAGTAGTTGCTGTTGTTGTTGTTTTAATTATGCGACTTTTGCCACTTTGGGCGAATAACACGCAAGCCCAAAACGGAACCTGGACCGGGGCATTAAGTCATTAAGTTTTATTGGCAACATCGCGCCGAACTGAGCTTCCTTCCTTGTTAGGGTTAATCATTAGGGTTAATTGTTTAAATTAAAGCGCATTTGCTGTTCGCCATTTAAATAACAGCAGCAGCAAAAAGCAAAAGAAGTAGAAGAAGGCGAAAACTGAACAAAACTGAACCGATGCATAACATAAATCATCGTTGGCATTTTTAAATTGGCTTTTACGCCGACACATACCGCTGGCCAGGATTAAGGGCTAGGCCAGGGCACGTCGAGTTCCACAGAAAGGGGCCATCTCGGGAACCTTCCAGGACTAAGAGCCAACAGAGAGGGAGAGAGAGAAGAGGAGGAGGAGAGTGCTCCGATCCAGCTGGAGATTCATTTCGGAGCATAAATACACATTGTAAATATATGTATGTATAGTATGTGGAGAAACTGCAGGCGAGAACGGAAATTTAACAAAAATTGAGTCAATTTGAATAAGCCCTGGACAGAGACAGGGCAGGACAGGGCGTAATCCGGATAAGGAAGACAGGAAGACAGGAAGAAGCAGCAGAAAGAAGGAAGAATCATAATAACAATGAAAGCGAAAACCAAAACCAAGAGGAAAAGCAAAACGAACACGAATAAGGGAAATGCAAGTTCAGTTGAAGTGAAATATATATCTACAGCAACAACACACCAGGTGAACCCAAATGCCGGCAATGAGAAAACCCAGCAAACAAATGAAAATTGGAAAATCGTGTGAAGCAAAAAGTAAATTGTAGGGATCGTGAGAGACCTTCTAAATAAGTGAAAGACTTGTATTAATAGAAATCTATTTAACTGTGTTCCGACTCAACTGCACATTTTCATATGTAATTTAACTCTGTTTCTCTTTGTATCTCTTGAACAAATTCAATGAGGATGACTTTCCTTTCTTGAGCATAAAGTTGTTCTTTCTCTCTCCCATTCAGCTTTAATTTCATTCCTTGAAATTCCCATCCAAACTACAAATAAGTAGTTGCCAAAAATAAGTTCAATTAATCGATTTGCCATATTTCATGCTAACTGCAACTTTTATTGTTGCCTGCGAAATCCAGCTCAATTGTCGTCTGGCACGCAAATAAATCGAATTAATATATATAAAACTCAATCAACTGTACGAATGTCCAGGAGAATCCTTTGGGCGATCCTAAGCACAATCCGGCCAAGAAACTTTCCATGTTGCCAATAAGTTCTGGTAACTTTAGCAAATTTAGCAACTCGTCAACAAGCAGAGAAATAGAGTGAAGGAGGGTGAAATTGAGTGAGAGAAGGGGAGGTAGGAAGGACACACATAATACCAAAACGCAATTGCCGTCAATTGTAGCTGGGAAACCCTTGTGCGCCGAAAAGTATGCAACACGAAATTATGAACGTTGCCACAAGAAGGCCAAAGGCGAAAAACTTTTCATTGTACAACAACAAAAATACGAGTAACACAACAACAACAATTGTTGTCCAAAGTTCTCATCAGTATTAGAGTGGGCTGTGCCACGCCCACACCCGTTGCCAGTGCTGAGCTGTCTAATGCATTGATTGATGAGCATGTCATGAACTTATGACATTGATAGTTATAAATTATTATTATTTCGACATTCTGCTTTTTACAAACTCGTTCCAACTTCTTCTTCTCTTTTTGACCACTTCTTTTGGCAAGTGCATAAAACATTTGACAACTAATTGACATTTAAAATGCGCCCAGGGAGGAATGCGAGATGTCGAGACAAACAAATGATAACTGAGGAAGCCGAGGAAAATGCTTTTCCATCTTGTTTTTTACATTTTTCCTATGGCCGATGACGAATCTCGCTTCGTCATGTCTGTCTCAAGAGCTCACAATGGAGCTCAACCATTTGAATGGGAATGTTTTGTTGGCCTTCTTTTTATTGTTATCAATAAGCCAAATCAAGAGTGTGAGAAAATGAGGGTTGTCTTTGGGCAGAGAAGCTATTTATCCCGCATACAAAAGCCAACTCATTATACAGACAACCAGGAGACAGAGAAACTGATGATGATTGTGATGATGATGACGATGTTGAGAAGAAACAACAATCCTGACAAATATATAGGAAAGGTAAAGTTGAAACTTTAGTCGACAGCCATTCAATTCTGTTGTAAGGCTAAAATATTTGTTAAAACAAAAAACAATGCGTTGGGCTAACAACTTTGATAAAATGTTAATTAATCAGACAGGCAAAAAAATTCACGAAAACATAAATAAAATGAAGAGTTTTTCAATTTCTATGTGTAGTTTAAATTCATTTGATGTGGAATGCCAATGATTAAGTTCACTTTATAAACTTTTGGCTTATTTTTTTAAGGGAATTTGCTTCATGTATTGTATTTATACGTTTGGCGGGCAGTTCGATACGATAACAAGTTGTTCGCCATGAATAATCAGCACAATTTTATAGGCACACCCATATATACATAGCACAATTCTCGCATCGCCTCCCAAGTTAACCACAAAATGACCAAACACATTTCCTGTTTTGAGTTTTGTTTGTTTTTCACTTTGCTTTGTGGCCATTTTCCATCGCTTCGTTGTGGTCACTTTTGGGCCGCAGTTTGCTGTTTATCATTTTGGCATCTTCATTGCTGTCATTAAGCTCGCATTATGCTACCCTCTGTTCCTTTCCCCCTCGCTGCCTTTCTCGCTTCCTCCCCACCGGTTTTCCTTTTCCGCACTACCTGACGTTTTATAAATGTTTCAAAAATACACACACACACACACTTTTATAGACTCAGTCCTTGCTCGGCTGGCACAATATTTATAAAGAGAAATTTGATAAATGCTTCTTGGGGGTTTATTTAATGCGCCAAGTGCGTTCATTGTGCGAAATAATAAAAAGAAAATGAGTCCAAGCAGGAAAGCAAAAGAAACACAGAGGTAGAATTTTCATTTCTCCCCTTCTTCTTTTCATCTTTTGCCTGCTTCTTAGGTGAAATTCACAGGGAAAAATGGTGCCAAAAATTTCATCTTTAAAGTGAGTTCAAGACGGCTTTAGGTTTGAGTTATTGGCAAAGTTTTCAATGTTTTGCATATGAAAATTGTAAGCAAAAATAAGTAGAAAAAGTCTTGAGCTAGTGAGAGCTTTAAGGAAAAGAAATATGATAGCCATAAACAGCAATTTGAATAAGTCTTATTAGTTTGTTAATTGTTGAAGCACTCAAATAATAAACTAAATTATAACACTGACTATCTACAAATAAAAAGGTTAAAAACCTAAATGAAATACATTTCCCAGTCAAAGAGTTATTTAAATGTGCGGTATAAGAGCTTTTCAATCTGATATTTTTCCCTCTAACCGCTTGATTTTTGTACTTCCTGAAACACCTAAATAATAAACTAAATTAGCATTATTCAGAGCATTTCCCGGGCTATGAATACGCAATGTTCTCCAGGGAGGCCAACTGATGGTGTGTCTGTAAACCACAAGTAACCGCAGACGGCGCAGAAACATCCATCAATTTACAAGCATATAAATACACACACACACACAGACACACACAACCACACACGCACACTTGTGCATATATGAATTTTGTATATTAATTTCCATGCGTCACGTTTTTGGCCTGTTGATGATGATTATGATGAAAATATGATGATAATACCTTATCCACAGACGACGCCGCTGCGGCGGGATCTCTTCATGATGATGATGATGATGATGATGCTGATGATGATGATGACGTGAATCTGTTGCAGACGAGACTCCACAAACTGACGCCATCTCCATTGGGTGCGTTTACTTCAGCAATCAAAAGTTTTTTTTCCCTTTCCGCCTTCAACTCTGCCACACCCACATATGAACACATGCGCATCATATAATTTTCAGCACATTTTCTGCATATTCATCAGCATTTTTGTTTTTATTCAGTTCTGCTTCCCTCTTCATTTTCAAGTGGAGTTTTGCTCGGCCATATCTTTTGTTTTCTGTTTATGTTTTTATATAATCATATAGTTTTTATTGCTTTATTTTGGATGACGCACAAGACTCAAGTGGTCATGACTCGATATTCACTAAACTTCTTTTTATTATATCTCACATACTACTTCAAACTTTTCATTAGTGGTCAGTTATTTGAGATTTGACTGCTAAACAAAAGCTTAAATATAATTTTTATTACGTCTTTTATAGTTAGCGAACATTTTAATTTAATTTGACAGCAGTTATATGACTCCAAAATGCAATTCAGCAACTTTTTTAATTTTGCTTTTTTATCTTTGTAGAAATTCCAAGTGAACAAATATTTAATCCAGTGGTGGGCAAGAAATCTGAATTCGTAGGCAGTCGCTGGCTCCCGGAGCCATTGCGTGCCCACCGCAGAAATAATCTATCATTCCCCAAAATATGTAGCAAACTCTTAATCAGTACATTTAAACATGGAGCCAATGACTAAATTTGCAGCATACTTTTGAAAGCTTCAATAAAACAACATGAAAATTCAAAATTATGTGAGATCAATCTTTCTGAAACCAAGCAAATAACGCATTTAAATGCCAAAATATTTGTTGAGAGATTTGATAATTCATATTAAAAATGCATTAAATTTTCATTTGTTTTTAATTTGATTTAAAATGCATTTAAAATTAATTTAATTATTGTATAAATCATGTTTTTGCAATTTGAAATAAATTAATAGCTGCGAATTATTATGAGTTCGAATATATGTATGATAATGTAAATCTCTGAAAATTTAATATATCGACTAACAGGTGGTTTTACACTCCTATGTATATTGTCAGTTTTAATAATTGTAGTATGTGTTTCTTTCATACTTAACTCTTTTGAACTTATTTTAAGTGGAGCACTTAAGTTTATAAGTATATTACTAGTATTTTATAACAATCTTTAGTATGAAATGCACACACACACCAAACTTTTCTATGGCGAATGGAATGAATCTCAGCCATAATAAAGAACAAATTAATTTTAGGGCTTTTTTATGGTCGGATTATTTTGCTTAAGCCCTGAATGTTTTTTGAAAAGTGACTTGAAAAGTAGGTAATAGAGGAAAGGGGCTTCGTATAAGTACAAATGGAAAAGAAAACTGCAAAGTGTTGGTTAACAAAACTCCTGACTCTGGTAGTCAGGTGGTTAACAAGGGGACTGTTTTGGGACGCAAGGATAAAGCGAGTAAGGAGTGTGCATATAATGGACAACAGCTAAAACAACTATGTGTAATAATAATCCCATCAACAACAACAAAAACAACTACAAGCAGTCTGTGTGCGAATAAAATAATTATTTTAAATTGCAAACAAAAATATTTGCGCATTCTTAATTGGCAGCTGGCACTGTTGAGTGAATAAACAACAACAGCAACAACAAAAACAACAACAATTGGTACAAATAGCAGCAGTTCCAATTGTTGTTGTTGTTGTTGCCCGTACAATTTTGCGCATTTTCATTAAATTTAGTATGCTACCAATTTTTGCTCACAATTTTCGCCAGCCAAAGTCGTCGTCGACATCTCCATTGTCTGGCCACATTAGTACTTGCACCAGTGCACCACCACCAACCAAAACAAACACAACAACAACAACAGCAACAACTTCAAATAGAGCAACAACAACAAGAGCTACAACAATAGCTCGGACATAACAAAACATTTCACTTCCTGAGCCAGTGAGAACTTAATGAAAAAAAAGTACTACGGGCAGGTAGAAGGAAGCGAAAAAAAACAACATTAACAAAAGGCGAACGACAAAGGACTCTATGGGGAGAAGTGGCAAGAGAAGGTCTTAAGCTGGGGGAATTGCCAGCGGGTATTTCTTGAGGACGCGGTGACGCATTCAACAGCTTGGAAGTAATAGGCGCCCAAACAAAAACACGACTCACCGAATGGCACCAGGAAAATACTCGTAGTTGAAATATTGCACTAACTAAAAATGTGTGTGTATTTGACTTTAAACAGGTTCGCTCCCGTTACACCAACTGCAAAAGACAACTGACACTTAATTAAGTGTACTTGCATAGAATCTGGCGGTGTCTCTATATTGTAAATCAATTATGAGGCAAAGTTTGCAAGCTCTCGATTTTTCAATCAATCAAAAGCGATTTCTTTCTTTCCTTTTTCCACTTTTTTTTATATAATATTGAATACCATCAATAACAATAATTTTCATAAATATGATAAGACATAAATCACAAAGTAGCAGGCTCCGCAAAGTGCCTGGAGTCCTGCAGCAGGACCAGGAACAGGAACAGAGACAGGACGAGGTCCCTTAGTCGAGGCACTTGGTCATGCGAGGCACGCGCGCCTCTGGGAATGATGCGTCTGAGGACCGAGGACTGAATGCTGAGGGAATGGGCAAGCTGGCTAAGCAATGTCAGGATGGAGAATGCAGGACACGGGACACGGGACGGAGGACGTCTGGTGACGCCGTCACGCGGCGCTGTCATAGCGTAATAAAAATAAAAATCTAATTAGTATGCCGTTGACAGTTTAATCGTGATTACGCTGGCAAAAATTCCAACCAGCCAAAACATAACAAAAAACGAACGAACACAAGGAAGGGGAGAGGGAGACAAGGAGAGAGGGAGAACTAAAGAGATTCGTGAACATGCCAACAGTTGATTCTTGTTGTTCTCCATTTTGTTGCTGGTTTGTGCTCGGCATTTCCGGCAGCCGACGACATTGCGTGCGTGTCGCAACTGAATATACATTTATGTTTGTACATATGGTCTGTGTTAGAGTTTGTATGTGTGCGTGTGTATGTGTGTCATTGCTGGATGATATATATATGTATATATTCTTCTATAATTAAAGTTTAGACTGCAGGAAGGAACGATCGAGAAATATATAGAAAAATATGTACATTATGTAAATAAATTTAATCACCAAAAATGAAATTGTAGTAGTGAAATTTCACTCAATTTGCTCTAATAAACAATTTTTACTGTAGTCGCATCAACTTGATTTACTTCTTGTAACTATAAATATCTATTCATTAGTAATTTAAGTAAAATAGTGAATTAGTTCATCAATGTATACTATATTCACGTTAACTTAATTTATAGTTTTAATTACACGTCATGCGCTCAAATTTGATATCCTACATAAACTAATAAATTGAAAATAAATTATTAGCCATGAGCTGCAACTTACAATATTTTTCGCAAAACAGCAGATAATCTATGCTTTATTTAGTTATAGTCTTATTATGATTATTTCATTATGTAATAATAGTTTAACAACAATAATTGAATTAGTTATTCGTCTATTGCTTTAAGCCAAAGCACGTCGAATATATATATATCCTCATGCAATTCAGGCATTACTTTCAATATAGATGTGCGGGTATGTGTGTACGTGCGACATACACATGCCACGCCCTCCTGTCCACTGCCCCCTTTTAGTTGGCCATGGAAATGCGTGTCTAGTGAAGGATACGCGCGACGTGATTGAAATTTTCGATCAGGCGTCGGTTTTTTCTTATTGCTGTGAGAGTGTGCGAGCGTGTGTGTGAGTGTGTGTGTGTGTGTGTGTGTGTAATGGATGTGTATGTGTAAGAGTGTCGTAAGGCACCTTAAAAATGACTAACTTGCCTGGCACCTCAGTTGGTTGCATGTCTGTCAAGAGTCAACAGTCAAAATCAAGCTGTTGTGTTGCTTTGGCCTAGACCGGAAACGGAAGTCACATTGATGAATTGCCTTAGCCCCCCAGATTCCTGCTAACTAGTGGAACAGTAGTGGCTAGAGAGCATTAGCAAGCGACATGCAAGTTTAACTTTTCAGTTTTTCAGCACCTTTAAAATCAAAAGCCAAAAAAAACTTAAGACCAGCATAAACCAGGGAATTATGAGTAGGAACTACGAGGACAACAATGACTACACTCGAATATATTAATTCGCCGAAAGTCTGTCATAAAAAGCAAGAAGCTGAAGAAGAGGAGACAAGCAGTTAAAACGGAAATATAAAACGTTATTAAAGCCACCGGAAATGCAGACAAAGCGACAAGTCATTGCTGCCATTTTGCCCAAAGTGCCAGACGGCGGCGACGACGACGACGAAGTAAACTTTTAACAGAAAACTGAAGAACGAAATTAAAACTGGAATCGTTTTCACATAGAAAAGAGCGAAAAGGCGTCGAGTTATGGGATGGAGGCGTGGCAAGCACGGATTCAAATTACAATGAGCAAAAAGTATATGAAAATAATAATGAAAATTTCTTTATGAATGCGAATCCAACTGCTATGACAGCTCAGGACAAAGGACAAAGAACTTGCAAGTGTTGAAAAGCTAAAAAAAAATGGATTTGACAGAAATCAGAAAAGATCTGATAAAAGTCATAAATGATTGCGGGAACGTGGCGAGTAAGCAAATTACCTGAGAAATGTTACATTTATAGGTTTATTCCACTAAATTGATTAAACGTTTATTAATTTTGTAAGTTTTTAAATGCAACATATACAATCAGTAAAGTAATATAATCAAAGAAAGCTTAAATTAAATCATTTGTTGTTTGCACACGAAATTTAAATTCTAACTGAATTCTAGTGCATGCACTAAAGAACAAGATTTTAATTAAGTGACTGTACACTAGCGACACTTCAGCTTGTCGTTTTACAACACTGAATTAATTGCGGTTTTTTGAATTTGTAGACTTCATTTGCTTTTAGCATTCACCGTCCTATGGCAACTAACTGCAGTTTGAGGTTGTTTATTGCATTTGTTGCGGTTTTTCGATTTGTCAGTGAGCGTGTGTGTGTGGGTGTGTGGATGTGTGAGTGTGTGATAGAACGGAAGACGAACAAAGTGTGTACAGTGAAGACTCAACCGCAACATTATTGAGTCACAAGTAATGCCAGTGACCCAGTGACAAATACTCTCAGTGTGAATGTGGACTGAAATGTCGAGTCCAGTGTTGAGTTGTGTTAAATGCTGCATTCAACAGGCATCTGGTCACACTTAATAATAATTAATTATTTCATTTAGAAGCTTTCCACACTCACCTGGTAATGTTGTGACGCACGCAACGCAGATGATGAAAATCTTGCCAAATTCGATCCCAGGCAGCGGCATTATATTCATTTCTATATTATTCAATTATTTATGCAATTAATGTTTATTTATTTAAAAAATTTGTTTTGATTTTTTCGTAACGTTTGTGTACCGCACTACCGTTATTTGACCACAATATCCGTTAGTTGAAACCGCAGAAATCAATTTTTACATTTGCATCTCGTTTTTTCCTGTCGTTTTTCGCAATTTCCCTTTTTTATTATTACTATTATTATTATATTTTGGTTCTTTGCTGTTCTGTTGGTTTTCTATTTTGCGGTCGCACTTAATGCATATTTTTCCATATGAATTTTGCCATCGCTTTTGTCCAACAGTTGCCAGCCACAATTAGCAGTTGGCTATACAGTGGCTCACATATGTATTCGCATTCGCATTCGCATTGAGTTTCCCTTGAATGGACTGAATTGTGTAAATACATACGTTCGTTTGGTTAGCAGATGAATTCTGCATTGAACTCGATTTCGTTATTTGCATTTTTCATATCCTTTTTCCTCTTTTGCATATTCATTTCCGGCTTGCACTTTCGACTTGTTAGAAGGAAGTTCCCTTCCTCTCAATCTCTAAACTTTTCTCTCTTGCTCTTTGGTTCCTGGTGAAATTGCAATCTCCTCTGTAATTATATGAAAAAGGTGAGAAGAGGTATTAATAAACCATTTTTCTTTATCTTGAAATAAAGTTGGAAGTCAAATAAATTTCAAAATTGAAAATATAATTCAGTGATTTGCATTTTTATGTTATTATTCTCAAATTTAAAATGTTTTAAAAGTTTTATTTCATTTTTTGAATGTATGTTAACATTTTAAATTCAATTATTAGTAAGTTAACTCTAGTTTCCAAATTTCTTTTTCAACTCAATAGGTAACAAATTCAATCATCAGAGACAAAACTGAGTAGAAGTCAGCTCTTCAATCATTTGGCATTGTCCTTAAGCTGCAGGGGCTTTGCATGACAGTTCAAACAGAGCGAAAGAAACAACGAGAAAGAAGGAGGAAAAGTAAAGAGCTCACAGGGCACATTTTCCGACTGATTTGAAAATCCAAATGTTGTCCATTAGCAAACCAAATACGCACATTGGATCCGAGTGAGTTTCTGCAACCGTATATGCTAACTTCAACTTCCAATCACGGGGCCCTATATTAAAGGGTCCGCTATTCCCGCTCCTTGTATTTGGGAATTTTTGGGGAAAAGCCAAGCCATGAAATTGTACAACACGATTCGCACATATCGTACATGACACCATTTGGCAATGATATCGAGGAGGCGGCTTTTCGCATACGTATGACGCCCTCGAGTGCGACTTGGCTTCTTAACCTGACGCCATCTCTCTTACTCTCTCTCTCTCTCTTTCTTTCTCTGTGTATGGTTCTGGCTCTGGTGGAAATTCACTTATGGAAATCGAAGATACTCGCTGCTAGCTGTCAGGCGACAGTTCGCGACCGAAAACTAAACTCATATGAAGTATCAACATTCAGTATTCAATGTAAATCCTTTAAGCTGAAAATGCGCTTGAGAGTACAACACACAGACACACACTCACACACACACACACAGGCACACTCTGATGGGAAATCTGTGCTGGCTGGAAAAAGTGAAAAGTGCCTGTGGAGGATTCTGTGGCACAGACTCATGAATCGGAACGTGGTGACATGCATCGCTTCGGGAATACCATTATCCTTCCCCTTCCGCTTTCCTATGCCCAATTCCTTTCCTCTTTCCTCTTTCCTCTTGTCTTCTTCCTTACCCCTTCCTTTTCCATGTGTCAAGCGATGCGTCTGATAAGATTGAATGTGAAATGCCTGTTAAAGTTATTATCCACACCTAAGTACTAGATTTTTATTTGAATAGCAATCGAATGTTTTATCCCCCGTTGACAGTTGATATACCTGGATTCATATTCCAAATAAGATCTATTGTTATCGCTGCTGATCCTGTTCCACATATTAATATCCTAAATAAATGCCATCCAATTTTTATAAGTAACTAATTCAATATAAAATTGATAAAATCGATACAATTAATATGAATATAATTTGATATGGTTAACTAAACTAAAATTGATTTATTAATATTCATATTCTATACTAAAATTTCAAAGAAAAACTAAGATTTCCCTCCCTTTCCACCCAGAAAGTTCCCTCACAAATACATAGATAAATTGTGAGTAAGAACTGTAAACTTTATGATGTATAAATGCATTACTATATGTATGTATGTACAAATCTTTTTCGACTCGCCAATCTTAATGTAATGCTCTGCAACATCTCGTGCTCATCAGTCACAAAATGTACAAATTCCGCAACATAAAACATATTTTGTTAGCTGTATACAGCTTTGCCCTGGCAAATGAACAACAAGAAGTAAGCAAAGTGCTTCAACTTTTTTTATGCCAAGGCAAAATAAAAAGCCAAAAACCAAAAAGGAAACGAACGCTAAAAAAAAAAAAGAAAAAAAAATATTGCAGCTCAAATTTATTTGCAAACATTTATTATAGTTACTTTGTTTTATTCTCGTAGAGTACTTTTGCTTGTTACGAGGCGGCAACTTGAACTAGAGAGCAGGAAAGGAGAGTGGAAAGAAGAAGGGGGAGTTTCAGTTTTTTATGCTGCACTGTTTTATAGTCATTTCAAGTCGTTGTTGTCTGGGTAATGAAACGCACCGCAAAGTTGATAAAAAGTGGACCACAAAATGCGAATGACAAGTAATAGAGAGTGAGAGAGAAAGAGAGATAGATACAGACAGAGAGAGAAAGAAAGAGAGAAGGGGGGATGGAATGCGATATTTTTCTTCTGTTTCAGCTGAAACAAATTAGTTTAAAGATAAGCAGGTTACAAAAATATGCCAAAGCATACTTGCTGAGGCCATCAAACAAAGTGGCTCTCTTGATTAGCCCTAAGAGGCAACTTTTATGGTAGAAAACACAGGGGAAGTTCACCCAACAAGGGGGCGGTGGAGGGGTGGGTGGTGATAACGTCTCAGCGGGTAAACACAATCAAGCGGGAGAATTTACGTGAAAATGTTTAACAGCTGTCGATGGAAAATGCAGCGCAAATAGTGCAAAACAAACACACAACTGACTTCCAAGAGAAAGAGAGAGAGAGAGAGAGGAGTAAGAGAAGTAGAGCAAGAGAGAGAGAGGGTTGTCTGTAATGCGCCTCGGCCCGAGTGCACTGTAAATACCAAAGCAATTTCCACTGTAAAATTAACAAGCGAAAAGCCGCAACAGACTAAGCAGGAGGAAAACAGAGAGAGAGAGAGAGAGAGAGAGAGAGAGAGAGAGAGAGAGAGATGGAGAGAGAAGAAGCGAATCTTGTTGAGGTATTGGCATCTTCAGAGCGGATAACGTGTCGAGTGTTAGTCTTAGTTACATGGCTGCCACTTGGCACCATCCGTTTTGGCCTGCTCCGAGGCGCAAAATACATAATGAATTTCTACTCCCCCCACCACTGGCCATGTCTGCACCCATTTCGCTTGTTTATTTGCCTTTTTAGCCATTTTTGTTGGCCATACACGCACACACTCTCACACGAATGCAATTAAGCTGCCTTGCCAATGGAATCGACTGCTTAAACAGACACTTACACACACTCACTTATACATGCACACACACACACACACACACACACACTTGAAGTAATGGCCATTGCATCCTGTGTGCAATTTTGAATGCCTGCAAATGTTCCTGGTCCTACGTCCTGGTCCATTTGCCCGAATTGCCGGCCTGTTTGCGATCCTGCCAGTTGCCTCTCAAGTCTGTCTGACTTTTGAGGTTCTTATTTGGTCAATGACTGCCTCAAAAATAGGGGAAGACTCTCCCAGCAGTTAGGGATTCAAAAGCTGGTCATAGATTTTGATTGTATTTAAAAATGAAATTAAATAAACGAAAATTGTATTTTAAATGGTTCAATAAATAATATTTTCGGAGTTTCAAAATTTACATAGGGTTTTCAGCTCTAAAACTTTATTTAAATAAATTGATTTATAATTATTGTGTTCCATGTCATTTTGCCTACATTGAATTGAATGTTAAAAATCAATTAAAATACCATACTTGAAATAATATTTGTATAATTGATTTAAATACAATTTATTTACCAAATGTGCCAACTGCAAATCAAAAGTACTTAAAGTCTTAAGCCAATTTGAGCCCTAACATTTGATGTCAATTTTGGGCAAAAATAAGAATAAAATTTTGATTTTATTTAAACTTTTAAAATCCACTCGAAATTAACTATCGTTGATGTTGATGGCAAAAAAATAGTCCGACTTGTAAAGGGAGGAGGAAGAGGAGAGGTTACATAAACAAAGCTTTTAACTGGCCATCAAGCACACATTGGACGCAATTTCCATTACCCGAGTCCAATCAAATCAAGTCCAATAAATTCGTAAAATAAAATGTGCCAATAAATTCCATGGAACGAGTCTCGTTCACACACTGAAAACTAAACTAAAGTCAAATTGAATTAAAATTCAAAGCGCTTAATGTGGAGACAGAGAGGGAGACACAGAAAGGGAGGGAAAGAGATGAGTATACGCTGACAGCAGCCTTCAAGTTGTCGCATTTTTCAATAAACTAAACAATTTACGAAAATTGAAGTTTATCTCAATTGTGCAGCTGTTGTTGACAACATTTTGTCGTCAGCTAACAAAGCTTTGTGCCCTTGGCTCGCTCAGAACTCAATTTGGCAATAAACTGACTGCCATATTCCCTCTCTCTCTCTCTCTCTCTCTCTCCCTCTCCGTCTCCTCTCTTGAGGAGAACTAAACTCTCGAGTGGAGCACAAATGCGCTTAGTTGCTTTATTGGTCAAGCTGTTGTGCGTGGATAAAACCCTTTTAGTGCACAATTGCTATAAATTTGCTGCGACCATTACCATGAGAGAGAGAGGGACATTGAAAGGCAAGGAGAGAATAGGGAAGGGTTGGTTCCATTGTCATGTGTGCGACTGTGTCGCAAAAAGGGGGATAACCAAGTCGATTGACGAACAAGCTTATTTTAATCTCATTTGACAGCCCTGCAAAAGGCAGAAGCCCAACTACTATTTTCACCCCAAAAACGAAGCGAACGAACATCTGTTGTAGCCCTTTGAGTTTGACAAATGAACAACGTGAAAGGGTCTCCAATATAACCCCCATTTACAATTTGACTCCCCTTACTTTATTTCTCTGTGTCATATAATTTCACCATGATTAAGTTTGAAATTTGCATTTGGTCGTTTTTAGATGATGACCCCCAACAGCCTTTAGTATTTAGTCCTTTTGTTGGAGTATTTACTGTGACCAAAGTATTTCTCCTTGGTCAGTTTTCCTAGAATGTGCGGGTTAATTTTGTAATTTTCGCACATGGCCCTTTTGAGTCACAATAAAGATTATGGTCTTTTGTCGACTTCGTTCTCCATTTCTCCATTTAGTTTATAGACTCTTGTTTAATTGAAATGGATTGTGCGTTGGGTCAACTAGACAACTTTTCAAGTTTTCGACACTCTACAAAATTATGTTAAATTGCTTTTAATTAAGTAGTGTGGGTCCATTCTATATTTTTATGAAATATGTTCTTAAATTCCCATCGGCTGTTTGGGTAACTTTTCTTGACGTCCCAAAAGAGTTTTTCTCGTCCTTCAGTATTATATAATTGTCATCAATTTGTGCATGAATCATGATAAGAACTAATTAGTTAATTGATTACGAGTGGGCAGCTCGTTGAACTATTTTCCAGTAATCTTTGGTGTTCAAAATCGTCAAGGCAACTTTAGTAAAACTTGGGAGAATGATACAAATGTTAAGAATGTATCTTTATCATGATTTTATCTAATTGATCATTGTTTATTGTGTTTATTTACTAAATATCCTATTTTATTAAAATCAATTAACTGCTTAAATTTTACACTTTCCTTTATTTATCAATCTGTTATTGTGCTAAACGAGCCTCTTTTCACACTTAAATTTGGTTTGCCTATTATCATAGCATTCACTTTTCAGACTCCATTGTAGCACACTCACACATACACACATATCGACTTCTGCAACATCCTTGGATGCTCCCATTTTGTTCTGCATTTCCCAACTGAATCGAAGGCTCTCGCATGTCGTTGATATTTCGCTTCAGTTTGCACGATTTTCAATTCAAATGCTTTACTCGATATTACGTTTGCTGTTTTGGGGGAGGCGTTGATAGGGGAAACGTGAGAAGAGAGCTGAGGAGAGGAGAAAGGAGAAAGGAGGAGAGAAAAAGGCTGAATGTATTGGGATAGCGAAACTTTTCGCATAAAATAACACAAGATAAATTGTTAATGCGTCTGTGGGGAAGCGATTAGCGGTAAATGTGCCGAGTTTATTTCGAGTTTTCAGTTTCAGCTTCGTCTGAGAGTTTTTTTGTATGTAGCACGCGGCCAATGCGGCGTATGCGCAATTTAAATAATATTCACACCAGACCACAGTCGATTCGGTGATTCAGTTTGCCTGCCATTTCTTGTTGCGAAAAATATACAAGGCCAAAATTCCAAATTTGACCGGCAAACGGAGAATATATATTGAGCTTTTGGCCATGTTATTGGCAGTGCATTTACAGCTAAACAACGTATACGACAAGGGCACACCATAGATACATATATATAAAAGTATATTTATATATTTGCTGATGTCTGACTGCAAAAAATTGTCTCAGTTACCATTGGCAATTTATTTTGCTTTATGTTTCCAGGAACTTTGTGTCTGGCTTAAGCTACGCTTCGGGCCAATTTTAAATTGGCCAAGAGCAGGACACACATTCAGTTCAGAGTTGAGAGTCGTGTGTGTCGAGTGTGTTCAGGTGTGCAATTGGCAAATGCAACTCCATTTCTGACGCAGCATCTGCAGCTGCAGCTCATGATAAATCGTTATTTATAATTTGTATTGTAATCGAAGGACGTTTCTTTAGTTTTTTCTTCTTTTTTTTTTTTTTGCATGGAAATTGCTACTTAAGTGGCAATCACAACTTGCCTCAACTGGATTGCAGAAATTGTTGCAATGACTATTCAATTCGTATGTGCATGTGAAATATGTGAGTCTAAGAGTCCTGAGAGGCTTTTAAATTCATTTGAATGGCATATAAAACTTGTACTTTGGTCCTGATTCGATTGAGTATGTTATTAGTATTGAAAAGGGCATTGTATGGCAATTTCTATAATTCTATTTATGTGCTGAAGAGGGTTTAACTTGAGATTGCCTATGATGCAAAGCGCTGAATAGCAGCAGCTTATGAATAAGTTTCTTTACATCTTGCAGACTTGATTACCTGGACGGAATATAAATTTGATATATAAAGAGAATACATACTATTCAGTATGCAATATGAAGAAAATCGAAACATTTTATTTAATAACATAATAAAGTTTAATATTATCAACAATATTGAGAAGGTTTAAAACACTATAATCACAATACCTGATTAGAAATACTTGATTAGATGATTATGAACAGTTTAGAATCTGCACAGATTACTGTTCTCTTTCATAACTAACTCATTTCTGTTACTGACATTATCCCTTAATAGCATTTCCGCTTTGGTGAGCTATCATTGTACTAAGTATCTCCTATATTCCACACCGGACCAAAGTCAAAACTTTACTTAATTATAATAACCATGGCATCTACATCACATGCTGAGTGGGAAACCCTTTAAAATTTTGCAAAAAATTTCGCCAGTGAATCCACAAATTATGCTAACAAAACTCAAACACTCGTACACAAACCCCTTTCCTCTCCGTTCCCCCTTTCCCGCAATCTTTCGCGCTTCCTATTTCATCTCCACTTCGCCCCTTTGTTTTTACCTGTTGGCCAAAAATATCCATCTATCCGTAAACTACTGTAAATACCAAAACCGAAAAATAATTATTAGCAACATAAATTTCAAAACCAAAAATGCACAAATTTGTAAACCTTCCCTAAGGGGGTAAAGCGTAGAAAGGGGTGGGGTGGGGGGGGGGTGAGCTAACCTAATTTGAAGAGCAAACATAATTTATGGATAATTACATATTTTACTGTTCGCACACACACACACACACACTCAGGGGAGAACTTTCATAGAGAGATTTTCATTTTGTGTGATGGCAAAATAATTTGGTTAGAGCCAACAATGTTGCCATTGCTGTTAATGAATATTATTTGCGGTAACAGAGTCTAAATACAAAAATTTAAAGCTACTTAAAGCGAAGTTGAGGCAGGTCAGAGGTTGTGGCATAAATAAATGCAACGGTGCCACTGGCAGGAGAACGAAAAAGAAGAAGATTGGGAGATGAAACGTAACGAAAAGAACAGCTAGAAAATGGCTGAAAGCTGTTGGCCAACTGTCAGCGAGGAGTGCAAGTGACAAGTCAGAACTCAGTGGGAGGGAGAGGGGGAGAGAAAGAGAAACCGGATGCATCTTGGCGGCAATGGAGGTCAACCCACCAATTGTTAGTGTATGGGTGTGTTGGTTGTGCTATTCTATTTAGCTTTTTAGTAGCTGCCTCGCCCTTCCTCCGTCTCCCTCTTTTTATGCCACACTGCGAACATATTGTGCATGCCGCTGCCACAGACTGTTGCATACTTCTGTGCACTCGACTGCTCCTGAGTGACTGCGCCTTAAGTCAGTCATCCCCACCCCCCACTGCCCGCTCCCTTCTTGCCACAGTGCTTCTTGCCACTTGCCACTTGCCACTGAGAAATTACCTAGCCAAAGTTGCGTAGCGAATCAGCCGTAAAGCAGACAAAGAAAAGTAGCTCCAAGTTGGCTGACAGATATTATTATTTATGCGGATCTCTGGGTCGCCAAGCTACCTTCCTCTCCCCCTCGTTCTTTCTCCCCTTTCTCCCTTTTCGCCCGCCATCTGCCACTCGCTTTCTTACATGCCTGGTTGAGTTTTTAAGTACAGAGTCGCGAAATGGAAACGCTCATTACTCATGCGAGTGCAACTTGGGCAAAACTTTCTAAAGCTAACTAGCTTGTTTTTTCCTCTCTCTCCTTCTCTTTCTCTCTACATAGTGTTGGAAAAGTCGTAAAGTTGTCAGGTAAAAGCTGAAACAGATTCTAATATTTTATTAAAATATATAAAACTCTCAAAGAATAACAATGCGCATAACTAATTATCATTTGAAGTACCTTTAAATAAGGTGTTGTAAATATTTCAGAGCTTCCAAAAAGCATTTGAATATTATAACTAATTTTTAACATTTATTCAATACAAACCATAAATACACATATATTTTAAGAAAAAAGTTATGCTTCTAATAAATTACATTTTTTATGTTCTATTCTACAGAGTGCTCTAAGCTCCTAATTATACACATATACAGTTGCGCTCATGAAAATAGGAGTGCAGATGACCTGCACCTTTAAGATCGATTGATCCTATTATAGAGTCCATTATGGGACAAAAACTTTTTATAATTTTTAAATCTATTTATTTTCTCATAACTTACCATCTTTTTTATTTTAATTTAGCCATTTTTTTTTTAATTTTTTATTTAATAAAAAAATATTGCTAAACTGTGCTTTTCACTAAAATAGGAGTGTTAACAAAAAAAATTCAAAAATCGAACATAACTCATTAATTAACTTAATAATACTAAAGAACATTTTGGTTATGCCCTAACACTTGGTTCTATACCCTTTATTGGCTATTACAGCCTCGCACCTAAGCCCACGGAGCCACCCAAGTCCTGCCAACGCTTGAGCGGAACTTTCGCCCTTTTTTCTTCAACAACTTGGCAACCCTGCGACTTAGAAGTCGTGAATCAATTTGAGACATTTCATCTGATGTCCCCCCATAAGTTTCAAATTGGATTTGGGTCCGGGGACAGAGCTGGCCATGGCTTGGGGTCGATCCTTTCCTGGCAATCCCGGTTTTTGGCCGGTTTGCTGGTGGATTTGGATCGTTATCCTGCTGGAATGTCCAGTTTAAGGACATATTCCAACTGGCATATGGCGGCATAACATTCCTCAATATATTGACGTACAGATTTTGGTCCATACTCCCATCGATCATATGTGCTAAGCCCATACCGCTATGCGAAAACAATTCACATACCAATGTACACATGTATATAATATAATAACAATAATATAATAATGTTATTTTTAATCATTTATTTTATTAATGTACTTCGATAAATGTGGATTTCGTTGTTAAAATAAATAAGTTTAGCTCCATTTTATTTACTTTGAAATGCTAAAAAATATTGAAATTCGAAAAACTTAAGAAAAGAAAAACAAATTATATATGAGAAATAAACATACGAAAGAATATATCAAAAGAAACGTGAAAATTCTTATATCTTCTCAATGTCCTAAAAAATAGCATATTCAAACTGTTTTAGAGTTTTGAGATAGTTTTGACCCAGAATAAGTACTGGAGGGCGTTTTAATTTTGGGAGCCTATTGTGGGCAATCAAATAAATCACAAGCTCGCGTCTAATTAAACTTAAGCTGCGACCCTTAACACTTGAGCTGTTGGCATTGGTTTCGTGCCGCAGTGGGTTGGGAGAGGAGAGGAGAGGAAACGGGGATATTGGGAAGCTTGTTAAGCCGCGTGCCAGCGCACACATCAAGTCATTTGCATAAGGCGTTGCAAGTGCCGCACATGCCACGCCTACGAGACCCCGGCGAAAGATCAACTGGGGAGTCATTCCAGGGGAAAGGAACAAGTCGCAGCAACCCGACATGCCGACATCTGAATATGTCTATGCATATGAGCAAAAGTTTGTGCCCAAGACCCATTCCAATGCGACTCCTTGTCCCTCTTCTCCGCCATTTGCCATTCCCCTGTTGCTCCTTTCAGCAGTGAGTGGCAACTGTGTCACGAGCGCCTTTGTGTCGTGTGTGCCAATTAAAGTCGCGCCACGCCCCCAAAACACCAGGCGACACCAAATGGCACAAATTCAACTACCCGAAGAGCTTGTGCTCTAGTTTAATACGATAGATGTTTTGTACGCTTTTTAAATTGAATTAAAAGAGTTACTATTAAGAGCAGCTTTGGATTATTCCTGAATAAAGTTCTTTATTTTCACAATTAAATTAGAATAGATAATATTACAAGCCAGCTAATTATATAAAATGTGCTTGCAACAAATTTATACTTCAAGTGCTTTAAGTAATAAACTTGTAAGTTTTCAAACGCTTTTGAAGGTAAATGTGTTTTTTAAGTTAAAAATACTGCTGAAAGCTTTGATTTCCATAAAAAGCTATGAAGCTGTTTAAGATATTAATAAAGTTACACATAAAACGTGCTTTAAGCTTTTAGATGCTTTGAAAGCTGCCAACAACTGTTAAGTAAGCTAAAAGCTTCCGTGTGCTTTTAAAGATAATTTATTAAGTATTGAAATTTAAAGTTCTGACTCTTGCTTACTCTTTCATGGTCTCAGTTACACATCCACTGTCAGGTCTGGCAGCCCCGAGCATGTTTGCCATCAAAGGGTATTCAAATACAAGTTGTTCGCCTGCTGTTGCCGTTGCTGCTACTTACTATAATACTTTTGCGCGTTGTTGCCTTGTGTTGTGCGCATTATTAGCTGTCGTTTATTTTACACAAACAGCGAAGATGAAGAAACAGCTGCCTGAGAGAGAGAGAAAGAGAAAGTGGAAGAGAGAAAGGGGGAACAGCTCATGCTGCTTAAAAGTCCTTGTGCACAACAAATTTCTCTTGTCGTCGTTGGTTACGTTGCAAGCAGGAGCTGAGACTTCAGACTCCTCACGCCTCACACCTTTTCCTGGGGCCGTTGCATGTCGTTGTGCATATGCCAGGGCAGAAGGAACTTGGGTTACTTGCAACCTGCCCCTCGCCTCCTGCGCTCCTAATTCCTTGGCTGTCGACAGTCCTTGGCTTTGTTGTCATTTCAGTTGCCGTGACGCTACTTATCTCTGTGCGTTTAAAGTCATTAGTTGCTGCCTTCGCAGCGGATCTTAAAGAAGCTGCCACAAAAGGCACCTCACTACAAACTTCCTCTATTTCGCCAGCAGCGAGAATTTAAACATGAAAATAAAACTAAATAAAATAAAACTAAAAGGGATAAGGAAAAAGAAAGTAGAAGTCGAGCCAAATAGCAAATATTTATCTAATGTCTGCTTGCAGTTTTTCTGTTAAGAGTGCTATAGGCGAAGCCCCGAAGAAATGCACAACCAACAGAGGAGGACTGAGAGAGACTGAGGGCAAAGAGCGCTAATGAACTATGAAAAGGGCAGTTGAAAAGTAGAAACTAAGAAAACGGAAAATAGTAGTTGAATATCAGAATTAAGGAATGGCGAAGAAACTTTTATTGCTTGCTTAATTATTGTTGATTTAATTTATTTCGTAAATATTAATGAAATTCATTTTTAATAGTTTTCTCATATTTCAGTTCAAACAGAAGTGAATTTAAAGTTAAAATAAATTAACCAGACTTCTAATTAAAAACTATTAGTTTAATTAAAAAAAAGAAATCATTATGATATTTGTTTCTATATCATATATTATCATTGTCTATATTCTCCGTCCAATCATTTGTCTTCTGCATATTAAGTCGATTTGTAAAATCATATTATATTTTAATTCATCATTTAATTATCTTAGTTTGTTAAGATATTATTATGTACGAGTATATATATTTACTTAATTTTCTTTTCTCTTAAATTAGTTTGCATGCTTCAAAATATATCTTGGCCCAGTGTGCTGCTTAAATAAATGTATAAACAGGCTCTCCTTTTTCGAGTTGTGCTGCAAACACGCATCTGTGGCATGGACTGTTTCAAAGTGTGTGGCAATGCAACGAGTCGAGTGGCAGCAACTGCCACAGCTGTTTCCAATCGAAAATAGAGGAGGAGGAGGAGGAGAATAAGGAGGTGAGACAATGACAGCAAATGCTAATGCAACGCGTGGCAGCAACAGCAGCAGTTATGTGTGTGGCAAGTGGCAAGTGGCAGTTACAATACGAGTCTCATCGGTTGGTCAAGTAACTCGATTCTGCGGCTTGTTGCACATCGGACTATTTTGTAATTTATATGCGCATGTCGATGTCGTCGTAGTCCTTGTGGCAGCTTCCTTGTAATCGTGCAACCGCAACGAACAAAATCTGACAGGAAGCATTTTTGTGACAAGCGCACAAGTTTCACGCTTCAATGTGCAACGGCATGACAGACAGCCAGTGGGAGAGAAGGAGAGAGGGAGAAGAGAAGAGGAGAGGAGAGGCGAGAGTGCGACAGTTGTTTCAAGGGGCAAGTGTCAACAGCAAATGAAAATGGCTGTCCGACCTGTGGATGTTACGCGGGGGGGAAGAAGGGGAGGAAAACTCAACTGTTGGAAAATGAAATGAAAAGCACAATATGTTTTGGGATTTCTTTTTCGATTTTTGCTTCTATTTTCGCGGAAAGTGGATGGAGCTTGACATTGATAGACACAAGGGTCACCTGTAAAGTCTGGAAGAAAACGAGGGAGAAGACAGAGTGATGAAAAGGGAAGGAGGGAAAATAAATTGGGTTATAGAAGGAAAGAGAAATAAGACAGTTATATATTTGATAAAGCCAAAAATAAAGACATTTTTAAAAGAAGTATCATAGAATTGACCTGACTTCAATCGAGGATTTATGGAGCTCCTTTAAGAGACAAGCGAAAAGATTTTAAGTGCATTCAATTCCGGAATAATCTGCCAACACCTACAATAATTTGCTTAATTTTAAGATTCATTCAACTCTTCGTAAACAATAAAATGCACTATAAGTTGTCGTAATAAAATATGAAACATGTGTTTACCTTCGCACAACAGCCAAAACAAAAGGAAGAATTCTTCCTGGTAGGAGAATCGTCGCCATAAAGAAACATAAATACGTTATGAACACACTACGGTGTTCATTTCAAAAGTTGTTTGAAGAGCTGAAGCCGCAAATGAATTTTTTACCTGAGGAAAAGAAACTTTGAACCATTTAAACTGGCGACAGTTTTCTTTGCTTTTGCTTTTGGTTTTGCATTTCCATTTTCATTTCCATTTCCACTTCCATTTCCATTTGGATTTGCATCGCGGGCCTCCTTCTGGTCGGAGGCAGCGGCTGCTTCAACTCTTGTTATTATTATTCAGTTACGCACTGTTTATACACGCGAGATATTCATACATTCATGAATATATATGTATGTATATATCTATATATACTATAGAGCACGTACGTATTCGTATCTGCTTTTGGCGTTGTCCCAACACACACGACGCAACACGAGAATTTGCATAAACACCAACAACAAAGAACATGGGAAGAGGGGATAAAAAACTGTGGGCAGGGGGGAGGGGAATAACCACGAAAGGCATCCGCAGATAGCACAGCAAACTCAACTTGGTTTACTTTTAAATTTGTATTATATGCATTTCCCTGCTCCGCCTCCCTCTCTCTCCGTCTCCATCTCCATTTCCATTTTTTTTTGTGTATGTTACATGTTTATAAAATTGTCTAAATTCCCACAAGTTGATTTAAACTTTCTGCTTTCTTCGCGTTCTGTAAGAGCCACCAAAAGTTGAGCCTTGCTTTTGTTAGTTGCCTTAGTTGCGCGCCTAAACTATACTCTATAGGGTACACTAGAAATCGGCTGCAGTTTGTAACAAATCATTTAGGAAATTCAATATTCATTTCTAAATATTCTTTTCTTCACTTTTCCTCTCCTGTCCTTAATGATAAAATGTTATTATATTTTTATATTTATAGTGCATACTTTATTCGTTGTTTGGTATTTTCCACAACACATATTTCTAGAGCTGCTTACTCTGTGGACTTTCGTTCGTTTGGTGCCACATCGCGTATACGTTATGCTTTTTACACAATTGTTATTGTTGTTGCTGCTGTTGTTGTTGGGTTGAGCTGAGCTGAGTTGGATTGGGTTAGGTTGGGATTCTGTATTTTTGGAGCACTTGCCGGCATGCAGAAATGTTTTTCTTTTACACACGAGTACTATATGCTCGTATACTTGAAGTATTGGTCGGGGGATTGCGATGCCACAAGGAAATGCTAAAAATGCACTCAGGTATTGAAATCTGCCTGTGTATAAGTGTGTGTATCTTTTTATCTTGCCTTCCTTGTTTATTTATGCAACTGTGCCAGCGCATTCGGTTTTGCTTTTTGGGCATGGATTCCAGATAAGAGCCGGCTTTATATAATGCTCTCGCATGAACATCAACATCTCATATACATACATGTGCAATCAAAAGAAATTGAAAGCGAAAATACTCTAAGATGAGCACAACAATTGAAGAATTGATAGCTTGCGAAAGCTAGAGAAGCTGTGCAATGAGGTGTGAATTTTATAAATATTAAAGTGAGACAGAAAAGGTATGAGAAATTAAACGAGTCCAATATGTCTCAATCAAAATTAAAAAAGATGTTTGTTAAATTATTAGAGATATTTATTGAAATATTTCTTATAATAATCATTTTCTTTAGATACTCATAGGCTGAGAATTACTAAAAAATTTAATGACAACATTTCACTGTTATATTCAATAATAAGCAGCTTTCAATATACTCTTAGTGAATATACGGAGCATCAGTTGGATTAAATAAATTAATATGATATACATATACAAAAGGTATTAAAGTAAACCTTCAAAATTAAAAATAAAACTGCTACAAATATTCAAACAGGTGATGGGCAGAAAATATTTACAAATTGAAAAAAATTATTTGTTTTTAAACTAATGTAACGAAGCGTATACTTAATATGGAACACAAAAAATACAATAATGAATATTTATACTCAAATAGTAATGTAAATAATCGAATGTTGAGTTACATTGTTTTAAAACGACTTCAAGTCTAGCTGAAATTACAGTTTTTCGTGACTGAAAAGTCTTTGGCAAAGTTCTTAACTTGATTCGCCTTCTCGACGTGTTCATATCTAATCCACTTACATCTAATTTATCCCATCTACGAGTATTGTTTAGTGGTTATGCTGTTCACTGACTGAATTTTCACTCTCCTTACTCACACTCACAAACATTCACATTCATTTACACTTGTATTCGCACTCACACTCACTCATAATCACACTCACACTCACACTCATCGCTTTAACCAGTCAAGCACTTGACTCAAGTGTTTGCTCACTTTGCGGCCTCTCACACTCCCCTCTCTCAAGCGCTCTCTCAACCGCTCTCTCACCTATCTGCCTATCTCTCCATTCGCCTATCCGTGACTATCTCTCTCCACATTCCTACCCATGTCTGGCCTCCCTCTCTGCTTAGTTACCGTTTTGGCCTCTGCCTCTTATTCATGTTTTTTTCTTTCTTGTTGCGTTTAGGCCGTGGCTAAGTCCTCTCGGCATATGTTTCCAACGCCCTCTTGCTATGTTTTTGTTTGTTCTCAGCTTGTTCTTTTTTGCCCTCTTTTCTTTTGCATTTCCTGCCATTGTCTGACGCCTTTCACTCACTCACTTTATTTGCGCTCATGCATCATAAGGGTTTAATGGATTTGCTGCGGTCTCTGGAAGATCTCAAAACAGGTCTGCATCATTTCTCAGCAAGCAGCCAGCAGCCACACCCACAATTTTCACACGCCCCCTTTTCTTTGTTTTGGCTTTGAGTTGCCCACACAATGATTATCATATTACGCACATTGCCACGAAGTCCCCTTCTCTGACTTCGGTTCTGTCTCTGGTGTTTATGACTTTATTTTGGCCACCTACCCAACAGTTAATACATTTTTATAGACTTGCCAAACTACTTTCTCTCACTCTCTGTCTCTGTCTCGCTCTCTCAAGTCCCAGAAGCACTTTACAGGTCTGTCATTCTATTAGCTTTTCGCGTGCTTTGTCATTGCCGTTAATAGACTTACTTTTCCTACTTGTTTTTTCTTTGGCTTAGACAATTTTCTTGTTGTTGTTGTTGTTGTTGTTGTTGTTGTGGCGCCATTAAGACGTCGTTCTTGTCGTCCTTGCTGCGTGCGAGGCTCAGGTGTAAGTGGTGGCCATAAAAAAGTGAGCAACACTGCGTATACGCAATGCGTAAATCAAATTGAGCGAATAGCCAAAAAGTCTATAAAAATTACGTAGCCCCGTATTTTGAGCTCTATTCTTGTCAATTGACAATTCGGAAAAAACAGAATATTGTATACCCTCTTTTTAAAATACATATATATAATTAGAGCATTGTTGTTTAATCTTTATAAGTAATATTTAAATGTGAAGAAAACCAATGTAAATCTACAATGTCAACTATGAAATATAATGAAATTTAGCTAATGTTTAAAGTGAATAGAATTACGGCCATAAAATTTGGTAACCGGGACAAAAAAAAAAAAAAAACTATAAAAGGGGAATTTGGGAAGGAAACGGGGGGGGGGCGGGGGGGGGTGGAAAAAAAAAAAAAAAAGAATAAGGGGGGGGGGGGGGGCGGAAAATTAAAAAGAAAAGGGAGGGGGGGGAGGGGGGGAAAAATTAGGAAAGAAGGGGGGGAGGGGGGGAGGGGAGAGAAAAGGGTGGAAAAAAAGGGGGCAGAAAAAATAGGTGGAGGAGGTAAGAAGAGCGGGACAGAACGAGGAAGAAGAGGGGGGGAAAGGGCGGAAGGGGAAAAGGGAAAAAAGAAAACTACGGAAAATAAAAAAATAAAATAAAAAAAAAAATATAAAAATATTGAAAAAAAAAAAGATATAAAAATAAAAAATAAAATATGACATATAAATAAAGATGATAAAAAAATAAAATTAAAAAATCGAAATAAATTATAAAGAATATTGATAAAAAAAAGAATTAAATAAGTTACAAGGAGAAAAAGAAAATTAAAAAATAAAAATATTGAAGAATAAAAATTTAAAAATTTTGCAAAATAATAGATTATGAAAAAGGAAAAAATGTGGAAGAAAAATGTAGAATTATAATATTTAAAGGATGAGATTGATAAGTATTTTAGGATATTAGATTTGGATAAGTTGTGTTTGTTTTTTTTTTTTTTTATGTTATTATATAAATTAATATTCAAAAAGTTAATATAATACATTTTTATACTTTACTTATTATTTACTAACAATATAAAAGTTGATTTAAATCAAATTTATTATAATAGCTTTAAAGCTTAGAGCACAATTTTAAACCACTTGATATTTATTTAGTTTGGATCAATTTTTGTGAACAATATTTCTGAAATAAAATTTCAACAATTTATCAGAACAGTGTTGAATTTACACTCGATTTGCAAGCTCAATTGGCCAGTGTAAAATTTTTGAGTTTTTCATTTGCTTTGTGGAGAGAAAGGGAGAGGATAGAGTTCAGCCGCAGGCAGAGCTTTACTGGTTTAGTTTGCTCTCTTCCCTCAACAGTGCCTGACAGCATAACCAGATTCAGATCCAGTATATGTGTATGGTATAGTTTGTAGCTGTCTTTAGCACACATCAAGAGCATTATTAACATGACGACAAGCACAGGGACAAACATGGTCTGAGGATAATAGAAAAGATGCCTGCGAGCAGGCTCAGCAAACCAAAACATGTGTCCTTACTGCAAATCTAGAGTACGAGTCTGTCTCTCTCTCTCACTCTATGTGTGTGTGTGTATGGATATTTATGAGCCATACTACACACGCACACACATACATATGTGTACACACACTCACTCATTGCCAGCAACATCAACTGCTTTTGGCGTGCATTAAGTGGCCTTAGACTGCCACACAAGGACATGCTTTTTGTGGTCTTTAAAATATTTTGTTTTCTTTTTTAGCACTCTCCCACAGTCTGTTACTTCCCCTTCCCCTCCCTATTTTGCATTTAAGGTGTCTGCATAGCGCATAAAATTTATATTAGTCTGGCTGCCTCTCTACTTCGCTGGCGAAATAATATTAAAAGCAATTGCTGCAAGTTTCTACAGAATAAAAAAAAACATACTCTTAAATTTAGTTTCGTGTTGCTGTTTGCTTTCTCTGATTTTCTCTACTCGGTTTGAAAGCTTCTCCTCTGTCAGGGAATAAGCAGCTTAGCAACGAAAATGTGTGAGCCGATTTTATGAACAACACACGCGACTATTTCAGATAATTGAAAGCATTATCAAAGATTATGTATAAAAGTAGCTTAAAAGTATATCATATTTGCAAAGCTAAAAATTTGACATTTATTTTAAAATATCAGAAATATTATATTTGTTTGCATATAAATTAAATGGGAGAAATAATGACTAGGTTTGTAACAGTTATTATTGATTACATGTGCAAACAGACAATCTGATTGACTAAATATAAAGATTAGTTTTTATTAAATACCAACGAATAATAGCAGATTATTTGATAAAAACCACATATATACAGAAAACTATTTTAAATATCATAAATCGAAATTAAATATTTTTAAAAAAATACAGTAGACTCGTAATGAACTCGGGATCAGGCACTGAGTGATAAAATTAAGATACCCTCTGCAAGAGCGAGCTGTGCAATTGAATTTTGAACTTAAGATGTGCCACATAGACAATCTCTGCCTTATTCTCTCTCTCCCTCTCCCTCTCTGAGTCTGTCTCGCTCTCCGGTATGCTGTCAAATTTGAAGTGCAACTTGTGAGTGTAAAGCAAAAAAGAATCAGGTTAACGAAGTTGCATCTGAGGGCAGCCATGAAAGTGTAGTGCGTATGGAATTGAAATCAGCCAGTCTTGAAATGTAGGTTACCCACACACACACACACTCACACACACACACACCCATACACTCAGACAAATACATGTGCAATTGAAAAGCGTGCAACAATTTGCAAAATCAAATAAAAATCTTACAATTAGTGCGAAGTCTGAGAAATGCCGTGTGCTTTTTTTAAGGTTGCCAAACACCTTGGCAACTTTTGCTCGTTGTGAAATTGACTTGTTGTTTCAGTTGTCGTTGTTGTGGAGGCACTTGAAACTGTTGCAGGTTCGTTAGTGTTGCTTTGACACTTTTGTTCTGATCATCGCCGACTTCTGTCGCCGACTTTTCAAAGTTCGCAACGTCGCCAAGTTTTCTGTGAGTCTGTGAGTCGAACAAGTTGCAGCTTGATAGAAAGAGAGGTGAGGTGCGAAGGAGCTTGCTGCATTCAAATTTAATAGCATTTTGATGAATATTGATTGATTGCTTTTGCCTTGAGGCAAATTAAAAGCAATTGCCGAACTGGCAGATCGACAAAGTTTACCCAAAAAGTTTCGCACTGTTAACTCTGATATACACATAAGTTGCAACTGAATTTGTTGGTGAAAATCTTTGGGAAATTGTTGAATTTATTAAGCAATAGTTGTTTAATATAATTAAAATCGACAAGAATTAACTTTCTGTGCTTCTCTTCAAAATTGTTGTACTCTTGAGATGTTTCTTAGAATCCGTAAAGTAAGTATTTTAGCATTAAGTGCCAGGTCCGTTGACAGAGGAGAGGCAAGGCTGTTTGCCGGTTGCAGGACGCAATGCAAGTTGCAACCGGAAATGAGTAAACAAGCGTCAAATAGTAAAAACACAAGAGCACAGTCCGAGCAAGGAGCACAATGCTCGAACCAGACCGAGTGTCCTGCAGCTGCAGTTGTAGGTCCTTTCGAAAATATAAATAAATGAAACATTAAACAAAACGGCGACGACAACAATGGACAATGCCGTGGAGAGTGTGGAGTTTGGAGCTTGGAGCTTGGAGTGTGGCGCGTGCATAAGGACGAAAGATGGCGAAAAATGAGCGAAGACAACAACCGGATATCCGGGAACTTTATAAGGCAAGAGTACGCGCCACAAAGGACAACAAGAGGACTCCCAGCGACAACGACAACGACAGCGACAGCGACAACGACGCCGCCGACGACAACGTAGTTTATTTTAACTTTTGATTTCCGTCCTCCATTTCTGGCCCGCCCTCTCCCTACTCCCCTCTCCCCACTTCCAGTCAACTGCATTGTAAATGCAACTCGCTGCTGTTCCTCGAGTCCAAAAGTTGCGACCCAAGTTCTCGACAACATCTCCAAGACGACGCCCAGTGCTAGCATTAAAAATGAATTAAACTTGCGATGTTCCTCCCTGTTCCTCTGCTCCTCTGTTTCCACTGACTTCCCTTGCTCCTGCTCTTTTCGCCAGCTCTCTGTTTCCCTTTCTGCCTGAGGAATTGCCGATGATATGCAACTGCACAGAATTCAATTTACACCATTCGAAAGATAACTTTTGGGACTTGAAGGAAAACTTAAATCTGATAGAGTCAGATTAAAACACTTTATTATTTATCTGAATAATAATAAAAGGGTATGCTAATTTATTACATAATATTTTTTATATCTTTATTTCAATTTCTTTAATTGTATAAAAGAAAACAACTAATTAATATCAGTTGCAATCATGATTCCAGAATGTCGCAACATTTGCCATTCCAAAATATATATTTTGGATATTTCAGAAAAAAAAACACCATCAAAGTAGTCCGTGCATTCGTTTGAAATATTCGTTCATTTTACTCATTTCGAACATCATGAAAATTATTCACTTTTTTACGCACTTTCATACAAACCACACCTGAAAATAATCACACCCAAAGTGAAAAATATAAAAAACAATTTAAGAAAAATTACAAAAAAATACTTATAATTTAAGACAAAAGTGAATTTTGTTTTCTTAAGCCCAAAGTGATTTTTTTTTATTTTTTGTAAAAAATCCATAAGCAAATAAACGGAAAATACGAAAAAAAATTTAAAATCTTAAAAAAAATATAATTTTGATGTATTTATATAAATAAATATATAAATCTAAAACATAAACAATTAAAATCTTAACATAACTAAAGAAAATAACTAAAAGAACGGAAAGGTCGAAAAGACTCGGTGGCTAAAATCGATTCTTTGTCTGAAGGAGCTGGTTTAATTATTGATTGTCATTGGAACTACAATAATTGGATACTATATAAATTATAACCTGGATTATAATTAATTTGATTTTGAACTGGACTGTAAGTGAAAATATTTATATGGAGTGTATGGTATATTTTATTTAACTTATTTTCGTTGCAGTGATCTACTATTTACCGGACTTTAATATTATCGTTGACGGGAGTTTGGATGTCCCATTATCCTCTCCATATCAACTACATTGGCTTGATCTAGATTTTGGCGATTTCGATATTCGATATTTGATTACTTGGCATTTTGGTACTAAAGAATTTAAGCTATATGCCAGACGATTCAAAAGTTTTGGTGATTTCGTTATTCGATCACTTGTCATTTTAGTACAAAAGAATTTGGGCTTTATGCCAGACGATTCAAAGGTTCTTCGGTTCACAGGAGGCATTTTTGAAGATATAATAGATATTATGCATTTTATGAAAATTATGGAATTTATAGTGTTTCAAAAATTGTATGGTTCGGCGTTCTCATTTAAATTCATCCACTTGCTGTAAATTAATGGTATTTTAAATATATTTGGAGATTTGTATATGCACTTAATGTTTGTTTTTTGGGGTTAATAACATTTGTGTTTAAAAATTACCAGGAGTAAATGGCGCCAATTCTAAATTTGGAGTTGTGTTAAGTGTTTATTGACCATTGATTTTAAATAGATAAAATGCATTAAAAGAAGGCTTATTGTTTTTATAACTATATTCATAAATTCATTTTTTAATACAAATCAGTATACCCATGGCTTTAAAGTCTGTTCTAGATTTGTATTAGAAAGTCTCATTCACATTCACTTCATAAGAAACTCTTATACTATACACAATACATCTGAATATTTAATAAAAACACTAATGTGGACCCCGGGGCTAATATCGTTTCACTCACTGTTGAGTCCGAATATGATACATGTAGACTCGGAAGAAGATTACAGCAGTACCAATGAGATACTCAACAATAAGAAACCCAACAGTAACAATGCGATACCCAATACAGATTTAGATCAAAATATTTTCAGGTAAGTTCAGCAACATTAAATAACTTCATAATCTTAACTGTCGGATGTTTCAGAACACAACTTCTACTTCTGGATTATAAGCAATTCAAGGCGGCTCGACACATTCAGCGATATTTTCGGGGCTGGAGAGTGCGTCATATGAACCACAAACGGAAGAGGGCTGCAGTTATTATACAGAGAACCTGGCGAATACATTTAACAAGACGCAATCTTGTAATTATATTCCAGAATAGAACGCAGTCCAAAGTTTTGAAGATATACAATTTGAGTTCTATTAAGATTCAGGCTCTCTTCCGTGGTTGGTGGTCCCGCAAATATATCAACAATATGATCTATCTAAAGAATATTCAACTGAATGCCGTTGAGGATATTTTGCATTGTATATCCTATGAGTTACATACAATCAAGCGCACTGAGAAGATACCCGGACTTTTATCGTTGCGTCAGGGAAAGTAAGTTCGTTTTTATACCCTACATATTTCTGGAGTCCTTAAATTTCGTTCATCTCTGATTATTTTCCCTCTGTTCACCTAATCAGTTTTTCTTTTTATACAGATTCTTTTCCTCTTTTTGCTATAATTACACTATTGCTACTGCCTATTTTCTAAATTCTGATTACTTTCTATTTTTTATACCCGTTACTTATAAAAATAAGTAAAAGGGGATATTGTATTCGTTGCAATGTATGTAACAGGGAGAAGGACTCAGCATCAACAGCCGAGTCGATATAGCCATGTCCGTCTGTCTGTCCGTCTGTCCGTCCGTGTGAGCGCCTAGATCTCAGAGACTATAAAAGCTAGAGCAACCAAATTTGGCACACAGACTTCTATAGACCCCACGCAGGTCAAGTTTTTTTTCAAATTTTTGCCACGCCTCTGTAAATCGCAAAAAACCACCACACGCACAGTTTTCAAGATATTATAATTTTTTTACTAATTATCGTTAACTACTATTATTACCTATCATCCTACTAAATCGTAACAAGAGCGGACAAACAGAAAGGTGGTAATGGCTAATTAAAGTTTTTAAAAAATAAATTTTTTTTTTTTTTTTGTTTTTTTAAGTGCCTAAAAGCATGCAATAAAAATATTAAAAAATTCATTAAAATAAGTAACGGGTATCCTAGAGTCGGGCGCTCGACTATAGCCTTTCCCACTTGTTTTAATTTAAATTCGTTATTCTTGTTATCGTCTGTACTCATTTTCCTTATCATCGTCTTTCGCACTTCCTCTAGTTGCCTTCGTAAAGTGGAAGAATTGGTGTCGACTGCGAACTATCGATTGTACAATCGTTATGTGGAAACCAGATGGATTCATGCCAAAGCTTATAAGGATAAACAATGTACAGAATTCGCAAATTCCGTCCTTTACACTCCGGTGCCCTTTTACGGCAATGATGATATCAATGTCTGCACTCCTCCGCCGTCTCCAAAGGGAGTCAAGACCTATAAACGCCGTGAATGCGATGTCACACAAGCCTTTACGGCGGCCAAGAGATCTGCACAAGAACACAACGTCAAGAAACAGAAACATAAATATAGTGAGTGATGCAAATAATGAAATCAATCACGACAATTTAAAAACATTTCTTTTTTGAAGGAAAGCGCTATATAATGGAAAAAGGTCTGCGCTGTAGACTCTTCTGCAAAGAGTTAGTCTACGGTATGAAGCATTGGAAGATCGGTGATGAATATAAACTCAATATTCCAGATGACATATTTGAAGGCAACTTGCAGGAATTCATTTTGGATCTTAAGGGGTATCTAGAGGCATTACACTACGTTGAAAACTGTGATTGCCTTCGCGATAAAACACATCCAGATCCCCTAGCTCCTAATTTCAACTTGCAGTAATTTGTGCTTGAATAAAAAACAGAAAACCACAATGATTATTAATTTCTTGCTATGAATACTAGAGTTGAAAAGGCATTTTTTTTTTTGTAAATTGAAATATGTCAGTTTGTTGGTAAACAATTAATATATTGATAAAATGTTGATTGTTCAATTCGTAAGCCAAGTTTGTAGCATTGCTGAGTGGAGTTAAAATTCATAGTATAAAGAAGAAACCAAATTTTAGGATTCATTGACTTTTGGACAAGTGACTCATTCAATTCTGACTCGAAAAGTAGAATGTACTTGCAAAGAATTTGAGATATATTTGGCTGCTTTTATTCGAAAGCGTCTGTCTTCTGGTTCATCTAATCAAAGCACATAAATAAGTTCAATCAATATTGGCAACAAATTAAATTTAATGATGTTTGTTGCTTGCAGCCAAAGTAAAATAGCTCCCAAAATAAGGAAAGCATCGAAATGGGAGAAGAAATTGCTAACTCTGGTAAATATTTGCCAACTGACGCTAATGAACTTGAGCATACAAATAGGCAACATACCGATTCAGTTACTTCAGTCGAGGTCCCTCCATATTGCGAAAGCTAAAGTCAAGTCAAAATGATTTTCCCAATAGATTCAAGCAAATGCTTTTGATTAAAGAGTTTTCCACAAGAAAACTTGCTCACTTACAGATTTCTCTCATGTAATTTTATTCGCAACGAGTAAAACATGTTTACACAAAGAATTTTTGCTATTGATTGTGTGATTGCCATGTGTATGTGTGTGTGTGTGTGTGTGTGTGTGTGTGTGAGTGCGTGTGTGAGTACGAATTTCCACATATGCTACAATGTTGCAAGAGAAGCACGTTTGGGCTCCATTGTGGCACACAAAAGTCAATAGCTCTGCTCTGATTTTGTCTCTCTTTCATTCTTTATTTTTGGTCGTTATTTGCAGAGGTTTCGTTTCTCAGAAGAGGGCTACTTGTCGTCACAAAAACTGAGCACACAGCATCTGAATGTAGTAGGTTCAGACTCAAGGATTTCCCTTAAATTGCACGTCTCAAGTTTATAATATTTAGCTCAATTTGTATTCAATTCTCAGTCAAAACATAACTCAAAAAAATGTTTACTTTTTCGTTAAATTTTAAAAAGATAGGAAACATTAAAAACTATTGGTTAATTTAATAATTTTAAGAACTCATAAAATAACGTAAGTGTAATTCAAATATTTATTACCTCTCACATTAAATACATATTTTGATAATGCTATCATACACACAGTGAAAACTAGTTTTTCGCGTCAGCACATGACAAATGATAAAACATGTTAATTAAGTTTAGCAAAAAACAAGAAAAATGCCAGTTATATAGAAAAAATAAAATAGAAACAGAATTAACCCAGATATGCAAATAAATTGTTGGAAAAACAAGTCCGAGAGGCAAAAGTTGCACATTAACTTCCGCAGCTCATTAAGTCACTGTCAGTGGGATAGAGAGAAAAAGGGGAAGAGAAAGTGAAAAGGAGAGACATGACAGGGATGGATAGACATTGCCTAGTGAAAGCTAGCGGAAAATACTTGTATATAAAAATTTATGCGACGCCAACTGGACGAGAGGCCGCCCAACTACGGGCATGGGGATCTTCCTTCTTCCTCCTCTGGCATTTCCTCTCGAAACCAAAGCCATAGCCAGAGCCAGAGCCTTGCCAGACTATCAGAAAGTTCTGGCTGCGCGAAAACAAAAATAAAACATTCGGTGGCCTCCATGTAAATTATGAGGGCTCCAGCCCAACACAAAAAATACGTAAATTAGCAAAATAAAATAAAAATATCAGCACTTGGGACGCCAGAGGTCAGCTGGGTGAGGTCCAGGAAAAAATGAGAGAATTGTTGTTGGACTCAACTCGGGCAACTCCTCTCGCTGTGGAAAGGTTAAATGAAAATGTCGACGCATTAATTGAAAATACCAGAATTGTTTTTTTACTCTCCAAAAAATACGGAAAAATTACGTAATAAAAAAAAAAAGCCGCACATCCTTGGCCTAAAGTTTAATTAGACCGTCTGCGTGTTTTGGCCTATATAAGAAATGCTTAAAATTTCGGTTAGCGTTAATGCTGTTGGCCTTGCGCCGTTGAAGGTCAGTTTTGGTTCAGGGATGTTGGCCATTTGAGTGTGGGAAGTTGAATGTTGGACTGTTGGGTGTGGCCAAGCTAATTAGGGAGCATTTTGTGGGCGTTGCTGTTTAATGAAATTTTAATAGGAGTTTAATTGAAACAAGTCCCAAATTATTTGTTGCTAGCAGCATTCAACAATTTGAACAAAAGAATTTAATAAAATTGACAGACAGTCGTGAAAAGAATTATTTCAGTAATTTTTGGGAGTGAAAGTTTCAAAGCAAATAAAAGAAATTGAAAAATACTTTAAGTAATTGCTGAAACCATTAAAGAGCTTGTAATAATTCAATAGATCAGAAAAATAACTATATTGAAAATAGCAACTTAGCTGCTTAAGTAAGAAACAACTTTGAATAATAAAATTAAAATAAATGTTGAAATAAAAAAATTGAATGAATGATAAAATTAAAATAATAGTTAAAATAAAAAATGGCTAGCAAGGTATTTCATGTAAACAATAAAAAATATTTTAAAGTTAAATATTAAATAAATAAAGTAATACAGCTCTACAATAAATATAAATTCATTTGAATTAATTAAACCATTTAATATAAATAAAATATTGACTTTTAAGTGTTTGAAAGGAAACAAGCTTGATAAGATAGCAGCTCCAGTATATAATTTATTTTCAAAGAATATCATAAGCAGAGACGTACATTAAAGCAAACTGAAGACAGAAGTCATAATTAAATAAATTGAGTAAAATTAAATGACAAATAATACTTCACTTACATGACTTGAGATTTATAAAGTTGTTTGTGGCTGGAAATGTTCAACTTGCACAGTTTATTCAACGGGTAATTGGACAGGCAAAAGCAAATTGTTTCAGACACGCAAGGAACTGCAGACTCAGCCGGATTGCAATGCAGTGCGGTGCAATGAAATTCATTTAATTTTCAGTTGTTGTGGCCATAAGAGAACACACACACGCACAATTGCGAATACACTGGCGGCAATAATTAAACACACGCGCGACGACGATGACAAAACGACTGACAGCACCAATGGAATTTATGAAATATGCAGCCCCGACAACAGTAGCAATATCACTCATACGCCTCATATGCCGCAGTCTGAAGTGCCTGACATTTTACACAGCTCAGCGATTGTTGTTGTTGTCGCTTATTGTGCTTTTTGTTTTTGTTCTTGTTATTGTTATTGACGACGCGGCAACGGCAACGGCGACGGCGAGCTCGTGCGACAGCCTGACACGCTCTTGGGGTAGATCCAGTTCGTAGCGCGTTATCAATGAAACTGCTGAACTGCTGATTTTTCTCGTCATCGTCGCTAGCATCGCCCCAGAAGGAATATTCTTAGCCCGTCTTCGTCGTCGTCGTGCGGCTCTCTCGGCACCTCGGCTCCACTTCGGCTTCCACTCGTTTCGGGCGGGAGACTCAACTTAACGAAGGCATCAGCAGATGTGCTCCGAGTGTCAGGAAAGGGAAATTATTGTACGAAGCTCAGAGAGAGAGTGCGAAAAGACAGAGGGCGAGCGTGAGAGAGGGAAATTTTAAGTACAATGCAATGGGGAAATTTACAACTGTTAACAGTTAGTTAATGCTACTAAAAATATGAATAATGGACAATTAACCAACAATTTAATAATATAAAATTTAATTTAATTTAATTTATCATTAATATGATTTCATGACAATATTATTTATGGTATATTTTACATATACTCATGTAAACCTGAACGAATGGAGCAAACTTGTTGCTGTTTTGCACTTGTAACTACCTTAGACAATGATGAGAAATCTTTTGGTATTTAAAAAATTATAGTTAATCATATTTTTATAATGACGATTTATATTTCCTTAATCTAATTTAATGGCTAAAATTATCGGTGTAATGATTTAGCCTTTATTTTTCGGTTTGTCCCAAAAGTAAATACAGGGAATTTTGTTTGGGATTTCGTGGACACTTTAACGTTCTCTAGTTTAAAAGTTTTCTCTTCATATGGTGATTTGTTTAACAGAATGTTTTTGCTCTGGACAGAAAAGAAGATACTGATGCTAAATTGTTGTTTTAAAGTAGAAAAATTTATACACATACTTATGCAAGTATATTTATGGGACAACTCCAGGGAATCTGTTTTCTTAAGTAATGTAATGCTGGCATAGATGTAGTAAGTGAATTTATAATTTCCAAGAAATTACATGTTTATTACAAACTAATTATGATATTCTATAAGTTTTACTCAATGCTTTGCCATCATTACACTCCGTTGTGTGCTTTAAGGCCGACCAATTACTTATCATTAGTTACAAGAGCTGCATTTAGCGTTTACGACCGTGGCATAATTACTTAGCTTATAAAGTGACATTGAGTTAACACAATGTCATATTAACTATGGTCTTTCCCCTCTTCCCTTTCTCGTTCATCACTCATTGTTTTAGATAATCCGCAGCTCGTAAAAATACTGAACATATTTGATAAGGCGCCTTTAGTTGACGACGAGCAGCGGCTTTAATACGTTTAATATGATTATGAGCACTGTAGGAGGGGGAGCAGAGGATCAAAAGAGGACACACAATCTCCCTCTCTGCATACAAATTAAAGCATAATTTATTAAGTCGTATGTGAGGGATTTGGCTCTGCTTTTACCTGTTACCTGACGACTGTCATAAAAATTCGCTTTTATTGTCGACGCGGCGTCTAAACCTCAAAATGAAATATGCATTTTGAATTGCGTTAGTCTCTCTCTCGGTTGGGATGTGATGTGTAATGGAAACAGAGTCCTCCAGCTTTAACTTGGCCAAGTTCATAAGCAGTAAATGGAATAAAGACAAAACTTCTCCCATGCGCCATACATTTTCCACAAGTCAATTGAAATTTATTACACACAAGTACAACACATGCAGAATTCCCCCTTTCCCTGGCTACCACCACTTTCTACCTACCCACAAATTCTTCGAACCGGCAAGCTTGTTTATCTGAATAAATATTTGTATATTGTGTCTATTATGACTTCTTCCGTCTCTCTCATATTCTCCCTTTCCCTATAATAATTTAAAAACATTTCACGCTTCGCTTCGCCTGCCATCTGCATTAGCCGCAAAGTCACTTTTTAAAGAAACCACCAGCAGGAAAGTAAATTTTATACTTGGTTCAGTTCAGGGGAAGGGAACGGGAACGGGAAAATGAGGGACTGCATTATGTAAATATAAATAAAAATCCAAATAAGCGTCCTTGATCTATGGCAAATGTTGGTGGCTGCCTTTGAATTCCACCGACTAATGGCCAATTATGATGGACAACAATTCATCTAGGCTTTTCCAACCTGTCACGTATTTTCCGCTTGTCTTTTATTTATAGCAAACAGTCAGCAACATTTAAGGTAGCAAATTGTGCATAAATCAATAAAACATTGTTATTATATTTAATAATAATATTATCCCTCGAATTAAACATTAAAGGAACATAACTTTTGATTAAAATGAAAACTGATTGCTTTTTACATAGGTCTCAAAATTTTATTTTTAATAAATTATGATTTGAATAATAATGATATTTAGTATTATTGATTTATATTCCTTCGTTTTTAATTCCAATTTCCCAAATTCAAACGTTTTTCAACTTGTTGATCACTTGCGTTGTTGAAACAATCAGTTTTTCTCTACTCAACTGTACCATGCACTCCAGGACATATCCTCAATAATGACTCCAGAAGATTTCCAGTTATAAGAGCCTAATCCATTGAGCAAGAAATATGTATTTGTGGAGGCGACTGAAAAAACAATTTCCAAGTCATAAGCAAAAGCAATGCATCATTTTTATGGCAAAAACTTTACAACTGCCGCAGCGATGAGTGTGCCCAGAGGCATCAACGGAGCACAACTCTGTTGCCAGAGTTGCCATACATACACACGCACACACACGCACAATCACACACGCATTTGTGAGCTAAGCGAGCGCAGAGAGCACCCCAAAGGATATTAACAATAATCTAACCAAATTAACCCAAAGCACTAAAGTGTAAGTGACATTAAGTTAATTTTCGTGCGAGGATGAGCTCAAAGCGGATACAGCTGCAAAATAATCACAGTACATAGAGAGAAACAGAGAGAGAGAGAGCGAGAGAGAGAGAGAGGAGTGAGCGAAAAAGAGCAACAAAGTGAAAGAAAAGAAAAAACGTTCGAGTTTTATTTTCTATTTTCTTTTTGTTGCCACAAAGTTGTTGCTCGTGTTGTTGCTGTTGTTGTTGTTGCCTGGATGTTGCAGCAACTGTGCAAAATTTCCCACGAGATCAATCAGCCACAGGCAAAAGAAGAAGAAGAAGAAGCAGCTTGACTCTGACTGCCATTGTTGTTGTTGCTGTTGTTGTTGTTGCTGTTGTTATTACTACTTTTTGCAACTTTTTCTTTTCCTTTTGTGTAACGTGAACGAGCGTCTGCTTTTGTTTTTGTATTGTCTATGAACCATCAGCAACAACAGCAGCAGCAACAACAGCAGCAACAACAACAGCAACAACAGCACCAACAGCAACAGCAACAACAGCAGCAACAACAACAGCAACAACAACAGCAACAACAACAACAGCAACAATAACAGATTTTGCCTCAGTTTCAGGTTCAGCTTCAGCCTGAGCTTCTTTTCTTTTGCTCATTTTTTGCACGCTTTTCTTATGCTCTTCTTTTTTTCTGCCCCTTTTCTGTTTTACACCTTTTGGCATTGGCCTTTGCACTGAGCGCAGCTAATGAAGCGACGTTGATGATGCTGGTGTGGTGAGGGGAGTAGCACAGGGGCGTCTGTCAAAAGGGGGAATAGCATAGTAGAGAGAGAGAGATAGAAAGCGAAAGTTGGAGAAGACAAAAGACAGGCAGAGTTATCTAATATAGTTCGGGAACTGTATGGAAGTAGTGCAAAGGCGTCTGTCTAAAGGGGAGCACAGAGTGTGGATAAAGAGACAGAAGTTGAGAAGAGGGCGAGAGATGGGCGAACAGGTATATCCGAGTTAGGTACAACCAACAACTGCTGGAGGATGGTGTGGGAGTAGCACAGGGGCGCCTGTTTGAACGGGGGCAAAATAAAATGTGTCCGAAAAACAGACATGAAAAGGCAGTCTAAGAATATTATAATTTTAATAGAAAAATATTTGCAGTGAATTATGCCTAAATTAAGGTTTAATTTGTTTAATCAAAGTAAGAATAAAATAAAATAATTCAAGCAAATGTAATTAAGCAGAAAGGTAGCAAAGTCCAAAATTTTAAATATATAGAATGTCAAAATAGATTCACAACAAATTGGCCCTTTCTCTGCCTCTGCCACTCGCACGTGGCGACTGTAAACAATTATTTTGTCAAATCAAAAAAATAAAGAAATATAAAGAAGGAAAAACTGTCATCAAACCAAAATCCAAGTGAAGCAAGAAACTTTTGGCGTTCATCTCATTAACGGGCCGACACTTCAAGGACAACTTAACGCTAATTGTCTTGCTGTGTCAGTGTGTGTGTGTGTGTGTGTGTGTCAGTGTGTGTGTGAGTTCAAGTCAAAGAAATATGCCGTCAAATGGCACAGCTTCCACTGTCATCCCCCCGGCACGAGGAGACTCAACAAATCCAGTTGATTGATTAATGGTTGTCAACGTCAGAGAAGGTGACAAGTGGCCAGCAAGTCGAACAGGGATTCGTGTCCTGGTAATCATCAAGAGCTGCCTACTAAATGATCTGCCAAATTGGATGCGGACCAAAAGTCTGAGGAGTAGGGGTACTCACATTTTTTGAGTAGGGGTAGCCATTAGAAGTAGAAGTATCCGCAAGAATGTTGTGCCCAAAAAGTCTATGCAATAAAATGTCAAAATGTCGCACGGCAAATGACATGAAAATTGTTTGAAATTGTCCTTAGGAAAAGCAGAGCTTTGCATTTTTCCGAGCATGCGGAAACATTTCATTTTGCGCCTCAGTTGTGTAAGAATTGAAAAGGAGGCGGAAAAGGGGCATGGAAAAGTCCTGTATGGAATAGGTAAGCAAACAAAATGGAGTTTCTTGCACAACTTGCACTTCCGTCTACTTTTGCATTTCCGCTAAACGAAACGAAACCAAAAGCCGAATTGGCCAAAACGAGTCCATTGCCGTCCATTGGAGTCCATTGCGGAAGTCCGCGTCGCAATTTTAATGCAATTTTTATGCGCTCGTTTTGGCTTCCTATTTTCGTATTTCCTCCATACACTTAATATACATACTTTATTTACTTTATTTTTATTTTATTTTTCTTCATTTATGTGTAATGTTGTTTTTGCTGGTTCACTTTTTGCAGCCAGTGTATGCGAGTGTATCCTGTCAGCGGATGTCCAAGGTATTGTGCTTGAAATGGTCCGTCATATCGAGTGCTTCTCGTATGCAGCTTGTCTAGAAATTAGTTGTCTAATTTTTGCGCAAAGTTTTAGTTTTTAGTTTTCCTCCACCCCCGCCCACCATCGATAAAAGTCGGCTGAAAATTTGTGCATAAACCCATTTTACATGCTGCTAACCACAGGACAATGTTTGCAAACTAAGAGCAGCTCTGCCTCTGGTCCTTAGCCTCCGTCTCTCTCTCCCTCTCTCGCACCCCCCTTGGCTGTTGTTGAAAACCAAGAAAATTCTATAAAAAGGCACAAAAGACGTCAGCAATGTCTACAACAGCTCAGCAGCAACTAAAACAGCAACAACAAAGGCATCAATAAACAGTGTAAAAGACAGTCGCCAACGCCCAGGACATGCAGACAAAGGACAGAGGACACACGACACAAGGAAACAGAGAGAAAAGAAGTGAGGAGGAAAGGGAAGGGAAGGGAGAACGGACTTGAGGCCGGTCATAAAGCTTCCGGCCACAGCAGTGGCAGCTTTTGCTGGTCCTTCATATTTTTATCGGCCCTGCCTCAAGAGGCTTGAGGCAACGGGTTAAAAGGGCGTGGCAGTGGGCAGTCCCATGAGTGGAGAGTGGAGAGGGTAAAGAACATACGTCAAAGATCCTATATTGAGTGAAACAAACAAAGCTTCATCTTCTTCTTATTCTTATTCTTCTTCTTGTTCTGCGCGAGGAACGGGAATTGGCAAACAATTTGAAAGTTGTGCGGTTACTTAAGCTCAGTATCCAGCAGCGGCTTCTCTTAACTGTTATTACCCCTAACAGTACCCTACCCCCTTCGCTTTCCTTTCCTTCCCTACCCTTCGGTATATCCCCCTTCCTCCCCCTCTTGCCCCTTTCGGTTCAATGGTTCACAGCAGCTGCCGTTGCACACAAACAAAGCGCCCCGGGCGGGATTTTAAAAAGCACTTACCAAAGCTGCCAAGGGAGGAGCTCGAGCTTTGGCCAGGGTTGTCGAGGCGCCAACAGAGGTGGGGGCAACCATACGCATATGCTGGCAAATTTGCAAAATATTGACAGGCATTGGCAGCAGTCTTCCCCATCCCCATTCCCATTCAAGCCGCAATTCTCAACGCCATTCCATGCTGGGCTTAATTTAATAAATCAATATTTTATTAGCTGCAGCAGGGTTGTCAATCTGCGATGGGTGTGGAGTGGAGAGGGGACAAGCGATGGGTGTGGAGTGGAAGGGGATCAAGCAGGTTGCTTATCTCATTGCAAAGGTGACAAATTCAATAAACAGCTGCTGGCAATTGAAACCACGTGCTGTAGATGACAAGCCAACTGAATCTGTTGCAAAGCTATCGGTAAGTAATCGAATTATCGATAAGTGCAATTAACATATGGTTTAAACTGATAAAAGTAACCAGAAACAGGGAAATATTGAAGAAACTGCTTTAAATTAAAGTTATCGATAATATTATAAAAGTTGAATGGGTCAAAAAATAAAGTGAATGGGCTGAAAAAGTTATCGATATGCAGTCGAACTTCCCTAGCCTCCCTTCCTTCGAAAATAATGCATCATCATTTTATACCTAAGTTGGAGCAGTTGCATTCTGATGTTGCACTTAAAAATCGATAAATAGGTTAATCGGTCAATATCGAAATCTAAAAATATATCGAGTTGCAACGATGCACTTCTAACTTAAACACACAGACTGTTAAATACAATTTAACATTAATAATTGCTAAAAAAAATGTAATTGACGTCATTAAATAATTAATATTTAGGAAAACATTCTATAAAAGGTACTTAATAATATTAATACCTTTCTGACGGGAATATCACAATAGCGCGACATGATGCAATATGACAAATATTGCATCAGAAATAAAGTTAATTGATGAAATGGATTTTATTCAGAACTCCATGCTCAAATGTGCATATTAATTTAGGACATGAATCTGAGAGTCAGTTCCTCTTCCAGGATTCTCGCGAGTGCGATTGGATCACATCACATATCTTGGCGACTTCCAGATCGATGTACGGGTGCAGTTGGTGCACATAATACAGGAGTATTTTGATCTATGCAATTTGACAGAGTTGTATCCGTACTTCCAGATTTGTCTCAAGCTCATGCTAAAATTGGTTTTCTTATTAATCAGATAAAGCGAGCCCCCTTGTTAATGCTTAAATTGGATTGCTCCTTTCTTCTTTCTTTTGAAAAGCAATTGCAACTGCAGCTAATAGTTATTATCCTTGGTATTTCTGGCTTTGTGGCTTTGTTCATCTTCTTGCTGAGATCAACAGCAAATGGAACACGTGTCTAACCACAGCTGGTGGCTAAATCAAGCGCACAAGTAGTAGACGTGGCCAGTCACGCCCCCATTTTCACTTGCCACTTGCCACTGCCCTTTTCCCATTGCGCTGTTTGGACAGGACTCGCACTCCTTCCTCGCATATCCTTGCCAAGGCATCAACTGCGTGCAGTGCCTTCCAAATGCTTTTCAAATGCGGCGCCTGCAGCAAACGCATAGAATAAAAATACAGAAAGAGGAAATCTTCTTATATGTTATAGTTGTAGTTGTTGTTGTTGTAGTTGTTGCTGTTGCTTTACGCACTCAGCAGAAATGTTCAACTGATGCTGCTCCTTTCATTACTTATTTCTTTATGACGCTAATGTCCTTAATTCGTCAGTGTTAACCTAATTTCGAGTATTCGAGCCGTAGCAGGCAACAAACTTCAGCGACAACGAGAACGACTGCGACTGCGAACACGACATTGAGAGCGAGGACGAGGACGGGGACGACAGGACGCAGAATGCAGGAAAATAGAAAGAATTATGCCAAGAAAGTTTTCTATTTTGTCGCAGCAAAAGTTTTGTGGCCAATGCGACGACGACGACGATTGTGACACACACACACACACACACACACACACAGTGAGGGGATTGGGGAGTTGAATTCTTTGCCTTCTGGTATCCTGGCCATGTCCTTTGTGTTTGTCTGCGCCTCACAGTCTCTGAGTTGTGCGCATTCCCAAAGGCTATATAAATCATAATAATTTTGCAATGTAGCAATAGCAATGGCCAAATGGGCAAAAGGAGCAGCGCCAGCCTCTCTGTCGCATATCCTTGTGGCATGTCCTTTATTTGCTACGTGTTGATGTCCTTTTGATGGCACTTCTTTTTGGCCGAACAGTAACCGAGCCCAAACGAAAGCCTCCAGGGCAACTGATGCCCACAAACCGCCAAGCGACCCTCGCACTCTCTGTCTATGTGTGTCTGTCCTGCATGTCCTTTTTGTGCTGCGTGCGAGCGTGCGTGCCGTCTTGTATTTGTAATTCCTGGCAGCATGTCCAGCATAAAAATATACTTAAGTGATTTCTCTTGATTCACTTACATAGATTTGGGTTACATTTCTTTTCCATTCTAGTCCTTGCGAGTCGACGAGTCCTTGCCACAAACAACGTTGCAAATAAATAATCTTTATGATAGAATATGCCATCCCTTTGCCATCCCTGGCCATCGCCATCATTCTTGGCCCTTCATTTAATTTCGCTTAAAAGCGCCAAAAGTTAAGCTGTAATCATTTAAATGATTTATTCCCCTTGATTTTCATATCACGGATCGCCGCTTGTCATTTCCTTTTTTTTTTGCCAGAATAAGGACAAGGAGGAGAAGGGAGGTGCTTTTCAATTCCTTTTTCCATTCTCTGCCAACATCTCCCTTGGGTCAGTCGAATTGTCATGGAAATAAGGGACATTCTCAATCATAATTTGTTGCTGTCACATTGATAATAGCAGATTTATATGCGTATCTTTTGCAAAAGGTGAAATTTTATGTTGATTTTGCGTATTTTGTATTCACTTTGGCATTGATTTAAGTTAAGTCAGAAGTCAGGAGCTCAGAGGTTAGGACGAGGTCCGTTTGATCTTGTTAAACAATTTTGTGGGTGATTTATAACTTACTGTGGTAGACAAGATATTTTTAGTACATTTTGTACAAGGATTTAAATAGATTTTAAATTGTCTAGAAATATTTCGATTACAATTAAAGAAAATTTTACATAAAATGTATAGAAATTAATGTCAAATTTGCTATATTATGGTAAATAGATTTTATATGTACATTGAAAAACCGGCCCTCAGTGTATTCAAATATCTTACATTTATTTTTAAATGTTTCTAATTGTTAACATTATTTATAACTATTGTTTATTAAGTAAGTTTTTTATTTAGTTATATATATTTTTCAGTTGTACAACAATTTCTATATCGGTTTCAGTACTTTTATTTCAAATTAAAGTCATTTATCAGCACTCTATTTAATTCATAAAATAAAGTCGCAATTGCATTGCCAATTTTTGAAATATGCAACAAATGCTGTAATTAAAACCCAAACGCTGCAATTTATTCTTAACCTTAGAGAGCAAACCGAAGTCATTAGAAGATTTTTGCGCTGCATGGCAATTTTTTAATTGTTATTTACTTATTGTTCTGGCTCTTGTTATTGTTATTTTTCGTTTTTTGTTGTTGCAACAAATGCCCTGGGGGGCAGCTGAAGCAGAAGCGTTGAAAACAACGCTAATGACTAACTTTTGGCGAGGCAACAGCAAAAAAATATTTCATTGCATATATTTCAGGGCTGTTGCAGTTGTTGCTGTTGCTGCTGCAGTTGTTGTTGTTGCTGTTGTTGTTGCTCGTAGTCGTCGAAAACACTCAAAACCCATTAGGCAACACTTTATGCTTAGTTTAAAGTTTGAGGGCACACAAAATACAAAAACAACAAAAGACAGCAAAAAAAATATCAGAATCGAGGTAACTGCGGGCCAACTAAATTTTGCATATTAACAGAGCAATGAGAGCGACAGAGAGAGAGAGAGAGATGTGAGAGGGAGAGAGTCTTCTGTTTGTTGCAGTTCCTATAAAAACGTTGCTCAGCTTAACAAGAGACACACAATGCGCTGTCTACTTAGCAGTTGGCGATGGGAGTTGCCGCAGGGCGTGGCAACTGCATTTAAAATGCAATTGCCGTACTCTGAGCACACACACACACACACACACCCACACTTACAGCTGCACACACTATGCAAATGAGTTGAGGCAGCCACGCCCCTCAAACGGCCTACGCTCACGCCCAAAGTTATCCTCCAAGTTGTTAACAGCTCTGCCTAGTGATGGGGCAACAAAGGGGAGGTGGGAAAGGGGGAGGGGGACAAGGGGTTGCAAGGCCGTAGGCGTTGCGTTTACATTGAAAATTACCCCACTTACTGTGTTGACGAGGTCGTCACAGCCGATGTGCTGAAGATGTACGTCTTAGCGACACAAACAACTCAGCACAGTGGGCAAACTGTCATATAATTTAAATTAAAAAAATATTACTCATTTCGAATTTATTGAATAAAGCAAGCTGACATAAAGTAGATGGACAAGTTTTAATTAAATATTTATAATCAATTAATTTCGTTTATTTAATTTTAAAAAAATATTTCATTAGCTTAGCTTAATCAACGAAAAATCAATTAGTCAATTTAATAATTCATTTTCTTATTGTCACGCAATCATTATTCAATCAATCAATCAATTTGTTACTATTGGTTGAATACCGTAATTAATATCATTAATGTAAGTTGATCACTTAAAAATAGTTGAATTCGAATCTATTAATTATGTTACTTACAAATAAATTTAAAAAGTGGATTTTCTTACTTAACTATATTTTTATTTCTACGTTAATCTCGTATTCTCTATTGCTACAAATTCTCTCTACATTCATATTACAAAGTTAATTTCTTCTCTAATGTATAACTTTTGCTTCACTGTGCGCACAGTGGGCATTGCAGTGGGATTAAGTACTGACACCGCAACGATTTTGTGGTTTCCACGTATATTAACATAAATCGAATGTGACACCGGATGAGGAGAAGGAGAAGCAGGAGAAAGAGAAAGAGGTGAAAGTGAGAAGAAGAGTCTCTGATGAGAACTCCTTTGACACTCGCAAATCACTCAACGCAAATGATAGATGATCCATTCCCGCCATTTTCCCCGCTTCTCGCATGCCTCAGCAATTGCACACAGAGAAGGAGAAAGCGAGAGAAGAGGGAGAGAGAGAGGGAGCCAAAAGGTCGGAACCCGCAGCGTCATTTAACGCAATAGCGCCAACTATAAATTTAAAATTAATTTTGAAGGCAACGACGAAGGCTGCACATCAGCGACGACGGCATCTCATGCGAGACATTTCCGCTTACAAGCGGAAAGAGGGGAAAACAGGAGAGAGGGAGAGTGAGAGAGAGAGAGAGAGGAAAGCGGAAGCGGAGGACACACACATGACACGCATTTTATTGCGCTTCACTCGCATCAAAACTGACAGCGAACCTCGAGTTGGAGTTGGAGTTGGGAGTCTGGGTTTGGGTTCGGGTTCGGGTTTGAGTTCGGGTTCGGGTTCGGGTTCGGGTACAGACAACTGGTAGCTGTAGCTGTTCTTTAACGCTTTGTTGTCTGTCATTACAAGTGCATAAATTATTGTAACCACATTTGCTGGCGTCAGTCGCATTGACGACGATTTCGACTCTGACTGCGACTGGGACGGCGACTCAGCGGACAGACAGATGGAGATGGAGTATCATCAACATGGCGACGGCGACGGCGACGGCGACGGCGATTGCAACAGTTGCTGCCTCTGTGCTGCTGATGACATGACAAAATATTTTCCCAAGCGACTATCGTTCGACTCGCTGTCGCTCTGTCTTTCTCCCTTAATCCCTTTCTCCCTTCCTCTCTGCTCTCTTCCTCACGTTGTCGCCTCTGTCACCTTCGAAGCTCCAAAAGTTGCTTTTGACTTTGATGCCAAACACGCCGACACACACACACACACACTCACACACACACACACACATACACATGAGTTACGCCCTTGCCATGTCACGCCCACTTTTGTCATGTTGCCTTATGACCTTTATGCAATTGCATTCTGCGGCAATGTGTCGTCGATGTCAGCAGAGACGTCACATGTGTCTCCCTCTCTCTCTCTCTGTCACCCACTCTCTCTCCATCTCTCCCTCTCTCTCTCTGCACTGAACTGGCTGTCTCATGATGTGAGTTGTTCTCTTTCTTTGTTTTTGCTGCTCTTCTTTTCGTTTTTTGTGCATTTCATTGTGGATTCTATCATTTTCTACTCGTATGCTTCAGCGATTTTTGGAATTTTCAATTTGTTCAGAAATTTTTGGACGTTCTCAACGAAAAGAAAGCGCACCAGGAGGGGGAATCCGAGTAAAAAGTAGGGACAGTGTCTGTAGTGGAATCAAAGAAAATGCTCTGTATGGAATTTTATCTTTTCATATTAAAACATAATTTAGAAAAGACAAATTTGTAAATGAACAAAAATGCGAGTGAAGTGATATGAAAAGGAATTAAAATGGATTTGTAGCTGGGACAACTAAAATTATTGTGAAAATAAATAATATGACAAAGTCAACTTGTTTTTAGTATAATTGTGTACAAACTTTTTTAAAACAAATCGAATAATTTCTGTTCTCACTATGAGAAATTAAATTACTTTAAATTAAATTACAATTTTCTTAACAATTATTTTCTACTATATGCTTGAGTCAGTTACTATTTATAACTATTTCCAATCAGTTAACTATCATATTTTATGGTTATTTAATTCAGTACATCAATCTATTTCCAACTCCCAATTATTTCAAGTTATCGAAACTCAATTACAATATGCCAAAAATTAACTTATTAGCCAAAAGTTTGGCTTAAATTTATGGCTGACCGCAGCCTAACATAAATATAAATTTGCCATTTTTATTTTAAGCCAAAACTTTTGACGTTTAATACGGGAAAATGTGAAAGAAAAAGGAGATATGTATAGAAAGAGAGACAGAGAGAGAGAGAGACAGCCGCTGACCTCTGTCAATAATAAAACGCTTGATAAATGCTTAGAAAATGTACGAAATATTTTATATGCGAATTAACGCAATAAATTTGATGCCAGAGATTTGGCCAATAGCAACAACAACAGCCAAAAGAACCAAACAAATTCACAGAAAACTCAGAAACAACAACACTATCAAACAGAAAGAGAAACTTTGATTGCAAAACCCATTTGTGATTTATTTGTGTGCCCATTTAACAAATTGCCAGCCAACAAAAAAAAACAAAAAAAAATATATATGTATATAAATATATATGTGGATATATACATATGTAGAGTATATGCTATATTGATATTTATTTATGCGATGAGCTACTTAAGCCATTAACATAAGCAAACGTCTCGCACCACCCGAAAACCACCCATAAAATCACCAGAAACTCAGCCCTCAAGATGCTCTGCGCAAATAACTTGATTAAAAAACCGCAAAAACCTATTGAGGGCTCAATGCGTTGACCACACACACACACACACACACACACATACAAACTGTCGGAGGGGTGATGGGGGGGGGGGATAAAAGTATAAGTGGCATGGGATTGGGTCGAAGGGTTGCAGAAATACAGTGAGGGCCACATGTTATGGCCACCGCAATCCGATTCAATGTGTAATTTAACACGAAATGGGAAATGATTGCTGCTCTATATATGTATGTATGTGAATGTGTGTATGTATGTGTGTGTGTGTGTGTGTCTTGACCAGATGAAGGCCATGCTGGACCAGTGCCTGAACCACACCTGTGGGCGTTACCTGCTCTTGATGTAACCCGTGGGCGTGGTCTCTATTTGGGCTCGTCTCTGTTTGCTTGCTGCGTTGTGGTGCGGTGCGGTGTGTCATGTTGTGTGGTGTAGTGTGGTGTAGTGTGGTGTAGTGTGGTGTGCCTGCACACTTTCCTCACAGTTTATTGAAGCGATTGGAATTAATGTGGCAAAATGCTATAATCTACTCGGATTTGTCTTAGTGTACGAACATTCAAGAATCAAGCACTGAAATCCGACTCCTTCACCGTTTTCTTACTTTCATTTGACTGAGATTTAATTCGTCCTCAAATTATTTATTTATTAACTGAATCAATTAATTGGGGTAAGTGTATTAATTTTAACCCAACAATAATCATCAGAAACGTCTTTTGAAGTTCCTAAAGAATGACAAGCTATTTTGCATTGTTTTATATAATATATATATACATATTAATTTAATTAAGGAAATAAAATTTTACAACAATATTTGAAGTAAATAACATGCATCTAAAAACTAATATTATATTTTTATAAAAGTGTTTGCATTCATTCAGTGAAAATTTAAAAATAATATATAAAAATTATATATTTCTGTAATAATTAATAAAATTGTTCGCAATATAACTTAGTAGTGAATTGTACTAAGCTCGTACTCTAAACTAAAAAGGGGGAGATATAATTTGATAAAAACTCTCTCCTTAGATGCATAGTTAAAGGGTTCGTCCACATTTCAGTTAAAATGTCATCATGCTATTTTAGTTACTCGCTCTCCAATTGCGCTTAACTCTATGTATATCAATGTCTTAGTTCTTTACTACGTGTAGTTATTTACTCTCCGTCAACCACGAGTTATATGAACAATCAACAGAGAACCCAGTGGAAATCTGTGCAAAAAGACGGCACATTTTCAGCAGACCTTTTCGATTAAAATGCGTTGCATACTTTTCAGCGCAGATTCGCACATTTGCATGAGGCGCAACGGGAGGAGAAGGAGGTTTTGGGAAGAGGAACCTGACAGACCTATAACCAACCCGAGGAGCATACAAATAATTAAGTTTTTTCTCTAACTTTTTCAGCGAGTGTGTGTGTGTGTGTGAGTATAAGGTTGTCTCTGTAGTTGTGTCTGATCCCTCGCCCTGTCACGTAACTTTACAATGGTAAAAACTTTCGCATTTTATGCGCTGTGCTCACGCTCTCCCCACCTCTCTCTCTCTCTCTGCTCACTGCCCTCTCTCTCTTTCTTTCGCTCTCTGGATGATTGTCTCTGAACGGTGCATAAAATGTTTGTAAGTGACGTTGAAATTGAGACACTTGTCGCTTAATTGTTTTTCGAGTTCTGTTACCCAAAAAAAAAAAGAATAGGAAAAGAAAAAATAAAATAAAATACTTTAAGGGAATATGTTGGCCTGGCTTCCATTTCAAGAGAACACTGGGTTTCAGTACTTGATAGTTGGACTACCCCCTTCCCCCTCTCTACCACATTACCACCCCCTCCCCATCCCCCGCCCCCGCTTAAGTATTTCTCTGGCTGTTTTTGTTGCCAGTTGGATAAATTGCACTTGGCAACCATTCTATGCGTGCTTGGGATTTGCCTTTGCATGCTTTTGGCCTGGTTCTGTTCTTGGTTTGCTTTCTGTTTTTTTTCTTGTTACCACTTTGCATGCCAGCCCGCTTTCTGGCAATGGGCGTGGCCCACCAATGCGTCCTGTGGCTGTAGATTATTTTAAGTAATTATCAAGCGATTTGCGCAGCGACTTAAGTGCCATCAACTCCAGTTTCTGGCGACGACGACGGGGGAACTGCACAAGGGACAAGAGACAAGAGACATGGACATGGATGGGGTGTAAATCTTTCTGCATTAACTAAACATGGAAATTTAACTGTTAAGTGGCAAGTTAGCTAGTTACTTTCATAATGCGACTTTTTGCAGTTTTCAATTACAATAGGCGGAAGGTTTTACCATCTATTTTTCTTCCTTTGTTATACTCTTAATGCCAAAGAAATTATTATAATTTTTTTTATTATTAATACTTTTTGTATTTATTGAATAAATACAAAAATATGTGTTACTTTTTCATATTAATGAACTGCAGTCCATTTGATGGAATTAATTGCCCCAAAGGACCTAAACGTTGGATTGTTTGGGTTGAATGCCCCTTTGAGTGTATCTGCAATATGTGGCCCAAATGTTACATCGACTAATTTCATTATGACAGGGAGACAAGAAGAAGACTCGTGCGTTGCAAGCACTCGTTGCGGCAATGCATTAAGGGACAAGGAAATGCCATCGGCATTGACTGAACTATGCTCGCATGTCCTGTGCCAGGACGACAACTTTCTGAAATGTGAAATTTGCGGCCTTTTGCAAACATTTTATAATTTGCCGCACGGCGCAGCACATAAGTCAGCAAGTGAGGGGTGCAGATAGAAGGAGAGGGGGCAGATGTGGCAGGAGCAAGCACTTTGAGTTGCCATGTAAGCGAGTCCTGCAACATGACAAGGACATGGGACAACAGTCAGCATCAGCCGAGCCTGTCACTCAGCAGACAAGCCTCTCCACTTGACTCTACCTCTCGTCTCCAACTCTCTCTCTCTCTCTCTCTGTATCTCTCTTCTTTCTCTCTCTCTGTAGCACTCGGACAAACCGCAAATGATTTTGCAGTTGACAGTTGTCTGTTGTCATTTGGGGAATTTAGTGTTAATTATGCTTGTAATAAGTTATACACACACATAAACACAACACACACTCACACACTAACATGCACACACATGTGAGGCACCATTTTAGATCTCTAGACTTCAATTTCGAAATCTGCTGTCGCATTGAAATTAAATTTTTCGTGCTCGTTTGAGTTTTATTCCTTTGTGAATGCTCGTTATACAACACTATAAATTGTCGACGCTTTATTATCAAATTGAGATCACAATTTTCAACTCAATTTGCCTTAAATAGTAGTTCATTAATATAATATTTTTACACTCCATTGATTTTCTGCATCAATTATTTCGTTTATAATTCTCAGACCTTTGTTTCAGTTGAAGAACTATTCATTTTGACTTGCAAACATTTTCTGCTTTATAAAAATGAACTAAGCATATTATATAATATATTTATTATATTGTATAATTTTACATCTTTCGATTTCTGTTATTATAGCTAGTTATAACGATCTGAATTACATCTTTCAATTAGCCAACCACAACATAATTAACTATCAATGTGTACTCGTGTGTGTGACTGCGTGTGTTTGTGTGTGTGTGTTTGTGTGTATGTGTGTCTGATTGTGCGTGTGTGCTGGGAATATAGACAAATATTTTGCATGTAATTATCAATTTGGAGTGCAGACATCGTAGCTTTTGTTTGCAGCAATCATAAACGTCAGACAGTTGGTAAATTTCTTGGCCAGCACTTTGGTCCTTGCTTCTGCTTTGTCCTTAATGCTTAGTCCTGTTGCAGTTCCTGTTCCACTTTGTAGTCGAGTCATTTGCAACTTGATGACTCAACCGGTTGCTGCTGTCTATTTGCGGTTATGTAACTCAAACTCAATTGCTATTGATATGTATGTAAAAGTGTGTGTGTGAGTTTGTGTGTGTGTGTGTGAGTGTGTTTGTCTGTCTGCACATGAATTTGGAAGTACTAAACGACTTCTTACCCCTTAGCCGCTTCCATTTACCCCTCTTCACCCGCAATATAGTCAATTGCAAGAATATTGATTTGAGAAACGTGAGTTGTATGTCTGTCTGTCTGTCTGTCTGCCTGTCTGCCTGTAAGTATCAACTTGGCTAAGACTCCAGCATGAAATTATGCAATGCAGAAATCTGCCTTTAATTAAGACAAAGTCTCGGTTACAAATCTTAGATATAATACCATGGAGCACATCTTCAATATGTGTGCAATGCAATTCGTAATTAACTAACCGTATTCATCCTTTTAACTTATTAAGTGAACAAATCGCTCAGAAATGCAGCTGAATGTTTACTATTTCTGTTGTTTCATATTTCATTATGTAGCTGAGACAAAGCATAAGATATAAACATACATATTTATACAAAATATATTAATAATTCTAATTGGATAACAGATACAACCTCTCAAAAATCACTTAACACATTCAATAAAAATATATGATAATAAAAACACTTTTGTAATTTTGAGTTACAGTTTCTTCTTTTGAATTTTAAATTAAAATGCAAATTAATTGGCTTTCTTTCAAAAAAGCTGTTTTATTATTTTAAAATTACTTTTATAGTTAAGAAAAAATATGAATTATAAAAATGTATAGAATTATTCAATATATTTTTATTTATTTATTTAATGACATCTAAGAGCAGCTGACGAATTAGGTAAAAATTAAAGAATAAGTTAATAAATATAAAATGAAAATTAAATATTTATAGTTATATTTAAATTTAAACTGAAAATATGAAAAGTTAATTAAAAAAATAAAATTAAATTGATTATTCTTTCTATGCTTAATATTCATTTTAAAGTTATATTTAAAGCTTTTCTTTCGTTTTCTATAAATATTATATAATTTTTAAAATCTTATATTCAGTTTATACATTTTTTTACAATTCTTTGCAATGTTTAAAGCGCTCTCTCTTAGAATGGATGTTAGACACTGTAAACATTCCAGACTTTATAAATTGTTGTCCTCAACCAGACTACCTTGAAACTGACTACCAACAATAATCTTGTCACATACATACCTATAAGAATAAGTATGTTTCAGAGTCGTTATCAGATGCTCTCTCAGGTTGTTTACTTAATGTAAAGTTTTCAATATGCAAGCGTTTCTCCTTTCCCTTTCTCTCCTTTCGTACTTTCTGTACATTTCCCAGTGATTTTTTGTCGTCTTTACTTTTCCCAGGTGTTTTATGGACAAAAATATTTTCATACATAAAAGTTTTACGACAACGACAACAATAAGAAGAACAACATCGCTACAATGTCGACTCGGTAGCATTTTGTTACTTATGGGTTAGTTTGCTCCAAGTTAAAGTATGCTCAATGTTGCACCAAGTAAACTGTGTAAATGACTCAAAAGTATAGACAAACTGAAAAACGATGACAAAATATGATAGATCAAATCAAGCGAAATATAGAGTTTGACAGAAAAATTAACATTTTAATTAACATCTTAAGATATTTTACAAGTTGCTTACCAACAATACATTGATATACAATTTATTCGATCAAATGCTTAGGTTTTTGTAGTTTTGTAAGGAACAAAAACTATCAGATTTTCGCATAATTCAAAATGAATATAGCAGAAATGAGGGTGAAGGAATGTTGGGGTAAAACATCCCACGAAATTATTAAGATATGGACAATCGAACACTTTGGTTTGTTAAGACATGTGAATTTGGCCAAGGGCCTCAAGTCACCAAAGTTTCTAAACGACGTAAGTAAAGTACAATTTTATTTGCAGATACTTGCCGGTTAAGAGGATGACACAGATGATGAAGTACGACCTCAAGGATCTTAAATCCAAAGCAATTCAATTTATTAAAAGTAATATTAGCGATGTTTGTAAAACATTCAACATGAAAAATTTAATAAAAACGTTAATCGAACAATTAATCGATGAATTGAAGCTACACAATGATTTATAGCGCAGCTCCAATGACTCAATGAGATGGACGATATACCTGTATTGTTTAACGATACAACGATCTACTTTAAGTACATTTTTGAATTTTCGCCTGAGGGATTTTGATTTTAACTTGTTTTAATTTTAGAATTAAACATTTTTTATTAATTTTTAAATAATATAAATTTAAGCTACAAAAGTATCAAAAATTAACCAGAAAAAGGCCATCAAATAGAAAGATAGTGAGGGAGGCAAAGAGGATGATTCTGTAGATTCCACAAATTAAACAAATCTCTAATTTACGACTAATATAAAAAAAAAATAATTAAAATTTGAAGCGAGTGCTATAGCTAGCGAATTTTCCAGCGCTGCTTGGCCTTTAATTTAACAGCTATTCATTTAACAAATTGCACACTAAAAAGATGACATTTCCGCCGCTCTCTTCTTCCTTTCCCCAACTTGCCGTCCGTTCCACCCACATTTTTCTGGCTGCGTCGCCTCTCGCTTGTTAACTGAAACTAAACAGTACAAACACGGCTGTCAACAACTGTAACGTTTACCGCATGTTACCGCTGCGCAACGTCCTGTGCTGCATGACAGGACATGTTGTGGCTTCTCGGGCTACCACACACACACACATACTCACACACACACACAGAGTGACAGAGAGCGACACGCACAGAAAGAAAGAGAGAGAGAGAGAGAGGGAGGGAGAGAGAATGACAACTCATGCTCGGTCTCGTATGTTTGTTCCATCTGAGTGATAATGCATGTGTCCATATGGGACGTTCCGAGTTGGGTTCGTTGGTCAGAATCCTTCTCTCCCTCCTCCTCCTCCTCAGTACACATCTCTTTTCTACACACCCTTCTGCTCCCAGCGTTACTTAATTGTTGAAATGCATTTTAGATACGCTACTAGTTGCAGTCAAGGGGCCATTGAATTAGCCTGGTCCAAACTGCAACTGCCAAAGGAGAAAGCCAAGTGGAAAGCAGGTGAAATGCAAGTGGAATTTTAGAATGGAGTTCATGAACACTGCACGCAAAGTCAATACCGACTGGGCAATGGAGTTGATGCTTCTAGCTAGTGAGTTTTTAATCAAGCAAATTGTTTGTGACAGCCCTGGAGAATATAATCCGAGTGGCAACCCTATTCAGCAAATGCTGAGTATTGGCAGAATTAACAACAAATCTTTGAATTATAATGTATTTCTTCTTGATTATTTTAATAATTTATTTTCTTTAAAATAACGAGTGGATATTACAATCAGTGCCATACCTTTTCTTGGGGTCTTAAGTTTCCCTTCCAATGAACTTCTGTGACACCTTTCATATGCTGAAATTCCCCCATACCATCTTCCAATCATCGAATTCATAAATTAGACTTTGTGTGCATTTTCAACAATGTTTCGCCTCCCCTTTTCCCCGCTTGTCAGTTTTGCCGCATTGAGCACACAATTTATGATAGCAGAAATTTCATATTGAACTCAGAAAAATGACCCAAAAAAATTAAAAGACTAAAAAAGAATTACAAAAAAGTCAAATATGTTTTGCCAAATTTCTGGACGATTATCAAAGCCGTGCGCCATATGAGAATGTGGAGCACATTTCCATTACATTCATTTTTTATATTCTTCATTGAGACCGGGCAATAAATTCAATAATTTATGAGTGCAAATTTGTTGCAGTTCGTGCGATAACAGCTGCTAACAAATATTTTAAATAAATTTGCTCAAATTAAAGTCGTCATGAAAAAAATTAAATCATTGTCATTGGGCAACAAAAAGTTTGACAAACGAATCGCAAGGCAACTGAATTATCACCTCAAAATATGTGTAATAAAGTCCCGAGGGGTCTCGACACAAAGCACACACACATACGAGTACAAAAGGCAAACATGAGATAAAAAAATAAAAAAATAACATTAAAAAACGCAGACAGGGTTCTGTATGGCATATGGCAGCTGGCAGCTGGGGAACTGTCCTCAAACCCAACCAGAGAGACCCAAGCCCCATTGGCAGCCCGTAACCAGACTCAAACAAAAGCCAATGCCAATGAAGTTATCAGCGTGTGCCAGACAGAGCTTGGGGAGCAGCCAAAAGCCGAGTAAACATAGAGGCAAATAAATAAATTACATTTAGACGGTGAGAACCAGAGAAAGGGAGTGAGAGACAGAGAGAGGGAGAGAGTGAGAATGCCCTTAAAAAACGCAGCCTCCCTAGAGCAAAGAAAGATAAAAACATAGTAAGCGAAATTTAACTTTATTTTGTATTCTTTTAACATTTTCCTAAATACCTTAAAATTTGTAAAATATGTTAACATTTAGTGTAAATATTCTGTTTTATTTTACAAACTTAGAGAAAACAGGCAAGTGAAAATATCCTGAATGCCAATCTACATCTTGTATGTTATTGATCCTTTTTTATACATTTATTTTAATGTTGTTTGGACTCAATGAATTAAAAAATATATTATTATAGTTAAGTATTAAAACATTTTCCTAATCTAAACTGAAGTAATTATTGAATTTCAAGTCAAAAGTTTTGGGAGCAAGTATCTGAAAAATAATTATCAAATACATTGAGAAACATGGCCAAGCCGACCACAATCAAGGACGCCTTGGCCCGCTGGGAGGAAAAAAATAAACAGGAGGCCATCACAGCCACAGAGATTGGACTGCAGTTTCAGTATCCGCCAATCGAGAAAATGGATGCTCAGCTAAGCACCCTGGTCGAGTGTCAGAAGCTGAGCTTGTCCTCGAATATGATTGAGAAGATTAGCGGCATTTCGGGCATGAAGAATCTACGTGTTCTCTGCTTGGCTCGCAATTATCTCAAGAATTTGAACGGGATTGAAGCCTTGGGCGAAACTCTGGAGGAATTGTGGGTCAGCTATAATAATATTGAGAAAATTAAACAGATTGAATCGATGAAGGCTCTCAAGGTGCTCTACATTTCCCAAAATGTCATCAAAGATTGGGCCGAGTTTATGCGCATTGGAGTTCCGCCGGGTCTCAGCGAGATCACCTTTACCGGGAATCCACTGTACGAGAACATGGATCCGGCCAACTTTTTGGCCGAGGCCATTCGGCGTTTGCCCAATCTGAAAAAACTGGATGGCGAGCCAATTATACGTTAGATTTTGAGTTCTGCTTGAATTGCAATTGAAAAATAAATGAAGCAACTGCAGAATGTTAGCTCCATCTCCTTTGTAGGCTTGTCAGGGGCTACTGCCACGCCCACACAGCAAAACGAGAATCTGCCTCATGTACGAGACATGTTAAATATGTATGTGTGCGTGTGTGTGTGTGTGTCGAGCACATTTTGTTTTATATTCTATTTCTTTTGCATTGCTGAACATCAGCAATGAGAGTATTTTCCAATTTTCATTGCGTTTCTGCTGATGAGCGCCATTGTTTAGTGCCCAACCTCAACAACGTTGTAGGTGAAAGGTTTTCGCCTTTGTTTCGCCCCATGTTTTTACCTTCCACATGCCACCAGCCACCTGCCGCATACCACATGCCGCATGCCACCTGCCGCATTGCCCCTATACGACTTTGTGGTAGACAAGCTCAGAGATTCAGTTTTTGTCTAGCATTGTTTGCATATTTTTAACCTGCTCGAAAGTAATGAGCACAGATTTTAGCATACACAAATGTGGGCGTGGCAATTTAAAACTCCGTATGCCTAAAAATGTGAGTTGTTCTCGCATTTGTTGGAAATGTTCATCTGCCTTTCATTCCCGCCCCCAATCTGGCATTTGCTTTGCAATGGCAGCATATGTCGGCCAGCTAAAGTTCAATTTACCAACAGATACGAGAATGTATTTTTTATTTTTATTTCCACTGTTTGAACAGATTTAAATACCCTGTCGGGCAATGGAAGGCATCTCTGACCTCTCGCCGTTATCTACTTGTGTATGCATATCTATTGTCTACTTAGACTCTACTACAAAAGCATGCAAACTCATCAGCGTTCCCTCTCCTGCTAGTTAATTTACTTTACTACTCTTACATATTGTTAGGCTTACATTAGAGTACTTACATCCATTTCGCTTTCTCACGCTCTCTTTGCTGGTACTCGTATTTAAGCTCTTCTACTCTGCATGCAACAGTCTGCAGACAGAAATTAATAAACACAAGAGCGTGACCAATCACAGAAACTCTCTCGCTCTCTTTGGATCTTGCTCGTCTGCTCTCTTCTGCTCTGCTTACTGTACGCTCACATTAATAAATCACACAGTGTGACCAATCACAGCTAATTCACATAAACGCCACTCTGTGCATCCCGCTCTCTCTCGTTGTTGATCAAGGTGCGTTGCTTGTTGACTTGGAAATATCTAAATATGTGCAGAGAGTATCTTTTAGTCGCTTTTTAAGTTTTATGTCATTTCTATTTAGAAACAGAAGCAACTGCCAGCTCTTCGATACTCGTCCAAGAACTGACAAACAATCGAAGACACCATAAAAATATTAGGTCCATTGGTTCAGACAGTTTTTTCGGGTCCCTCTCTCGAATTGTCAGTCTGACAGTCTATGGCCAATAGAAGAGCATTTATTTGTTTTGTGCGCATAAATAATGAAAACACAGACAGAGTTCGGGACGGCGAACAGTGGGCCATTGAATTCTTCTTCAAAGATTAAGAATCCAAAAAGATTTTTAGATCAAGAAAAAATTGTGGATATAATTTAAATTTAAAAACACTAGATATGGACTATTTTTGAACTATATATTATATAGAGCCATGGGAATCATAGATCGATATATACAATTCTGATAATTCACACCAAAAAAACATTTTTTTTTTTAAAAAATTATTTCTTTTAAGTTTTTGAAAGTAATTTTTAAATATAAAAACCTTAAAAATTAAAAAAAGTTACGATTTTTGCATAGTAAAATGAGCAATGGCCCCACTGTGCGGCGCCCTTCCTTCCGTAAAGGGCAGACAACAGACAACTTGGCAAAAAAACCAAGCCAGCATACATATTGAATTCATGTGAAATGAGGAATTTGTACAAGAGATAAAAATGTACACAAAATCATTAAGCAACCGATAGTTGCCGACATGAAGTTACCCTGTAGCTCGCTCTGAGATATTTTAAAACATTCAATAAAAAGTAAAGCACAATTACAAAGACTCATTTATTCAAAAATATACAGTACTTTCTATTTTGCGGAAATCTCAAAGTTTATACGAGTCATTACTCTTAGCTTACGTCTAAACTACCCATTTTGTCTCGTTTTAAATTGATATTGGCTATAATAATATCAAAGAAACTGTCAGACACAAATATTTAATGATTGCTTTATGCCTTTTTGGATTTATCTGTAAATTCACCAAATTTTGGATTTGCAATTATGTTGCAACTATTTAAATTCATTTAATAAAATATAATTAAATCGTTTTTTCCAAAAAGAGGTAAATATAAATAGCATTTGAATGGTTTGTGAGTGGCAGCTTAAAGAAAATGTAATTATTAAAGATGAATAAATATTTTAATTATAATTTTGGGTAAAATAAATCCTAAAGAAGTACTTTACTTAAATAAATATTAAGTGATGCTCAACAAATATAAGAATAATAAAATTGATATGTTCAAAAATTTACTCAGACAATGGAATGGCTTTAAAAATGTTGCCAATGGCAAAAGTAAATTAAGCTTATTTTTATCAAGTTCTTTTTTTTTATTCTACCTGTTCTAAACTTGAGCTTGGACTATGCCTGCTCTTATCATAGTTGAGTCATAAATCACGCGTTTAGTTGCCAAGTGGTTTTTAGAGTCCGTTTTGGCCGCTTTTGCTCTTAACTGTCGTTTGGACCCGTTTGGCCAAGAGCTGGATGGTCAACAGCGAACCAACATATTTAGAATATATGGCAACACTTTGGCAACACCAACACAATCCTTGACCGCAGCATGTGCAGACATGAGAAACAAAAAAGCAGAGAGAAAAAATAAAAGAACCGAACACAAACACAGACGATTGCGCAACCACAGCGCAAAAACCACTTCAACTTGCACTGGGGATACTCTCGGTAAGTGTTGTTGTTGTGTGTAGTGTAGTGCAGTGTAGTGTACGGTTTTGCTATTGTCACAGCCAGAGTTGCCAACAACAACCACATACACGTTTACGAGTTGAGCGGGCGGTAAAACTTGTAGCGTGTATTTTTTATAAGCCATTTTTGGCATTTGGCATTTTAGATTTGTGCAATAATATTTACAGTCGTTCATAGTGCTGGCACTTGCATGATAATAATCGATAGTTATCGATAAATAAGTGAGAAGGGTAAGAGAGCAACTAAACTTTAACTTAAGCCTGTCTGACTGACTTTTGCGGCAGTTTGCGTATCTTTAAGATACTTTAAGCTGGCAGAAGACACGAGCTCACATCTTGTGCCTGTCAAAGACGCATAAATCTATTCAAAGACTTTACGAAAAATCCAGACAAATGCCAGAGATTACAAAAAGATTTCGGCAGCATGATGCATGGGCCTCAACTGGAGCTCGTGTTTATCTCCCTCTCTCTCTCTCTCTTGCTGTCTGTCCCGGTCTGTCTCTGTCTGAACATACACACACACACACACATGCAAAACAATTAAAGCCTGATTAATAGTTGAAGGCAGACCAAACTCACATTTCTCGCTACCTTTCGCCAAGTTGCCAAGTCTCATTCCCTTTCCCTTTTCCTTCCCCTTTGTTCTTCCCTTTTTCTTTGCCAACCCACTGACTGAGTTATGACTTTTGTTGCCTTCGTTTCGACTGTTTAGCATACTTTTGGCCACAAATATAATTTCTACTCACTCTCTCTTTCTCACACACTCTCTATCTATCTGCCTCTCTCTCTCTTTATTTGTCGCTGTGGCATTTACGCCCGCGCATAAGTCAAATTGTTGTTAATTTCACAATGTTAAACCCTTTAAGCGTCGCACTACAGAGACATAACATAAATTCATTTGTCCCATAGAATCCCCTTTTCCATCCCCCTTTCCCCGCTCGTCCTGGGCCAGTTCAGACCCTGGACAGACGCCCAGATCCAAACCTTTTCCCCCAATGGGTTTTCATAATATAAATCATTAAATTTTAATGCTTCCCAGGAGATCAATGAACATGACCGCAAATTATACTGAAGCGTGCTTTCAGGCGCATGAAAGATTTCTATATCCGTCTCTGTTAGTCTGAATCTCTCCCTCTCTCTCTCTCGCTCGCTAGCTTTATTTATTTTTATTTTAAATGCATTTTATGTGGAGAAAACGCACATACAAACACACACGTATGTAAAGTGTTTGGATTTAAGTTGTAAAAGGGTTTGTTTTTTTTTTTTTTTTTGAAGGGGGGGCAGGTTTAATGCAGCTGCAAGCCGCAAAGTTCTCTCTGTGTGAAAATATATCTGTCTCTGTAAGTGTGTTTCTGTATGTGTGTGTTTGTGTGTGTGTGTAAGAGCCGCATGTTCGTCGGCAACTGTTAAAAAACAAACTGGACAACTACTCTTTAAATGAAATCGTAAATTGTAATTCTTTTTCATTTTTCAAGCTAAAAACACGCTCTTTAAAAGGAATAAAAACAGTGGCATGCTCGACTAATAGATAGCTTCTAGAAAGTCTTGAAATACGTTAAATGTTTATATAACATATTTGTGTTATAATTGTTAATATTGAAATTTTACAAAGATTTCTAAATACAATTTTTTTTTCGGTTAAACACAGTTTTTAACAAAAAAAAATTTTAATTCTAATTGAATAGTTTATATAATAAGCGTGCACATATAATTTGTATTTTAATTATGAAAATAGTTAAGCCCCAATGGATCTTTTTCTACTTTTTAAATTAAAAAATAAGCAATTTTTCTTGAACAAAACCTTTTTTGGCTATTTCTATAAATAAGATACAATCCATGTCAGTCTTACTTTGCTAAAATCTTTATATAGATTTACTAAATATAAAATATTATTTATTTATTTACAAAATAAGACAATATATATTAATAATATTTAATCTGAGACATTAAAGGGTGAAATATAAAATATGCTGCCCTGTTTACTTCAAAACAACACAAAACTTCACATGTATTTTTAGTACTTAATTATTTTGAATAATATTGAAAGAATCAACAATAAGTTGATAAAGTTTCGCATGTTTTGGAAGAACAAAATGTTGCATAAACTGCACTTCCGTTGCCTTCAAGCGATGTTATAGAACAGAATATGGCAAACATGGTAGTCATCAGCACTGCCAACTGCACCACCACCACCATCAACACCACCGCCAACTGCACCACCAGTTTCATCAAGAGCAGTTGAAGCACAAACCAAACGATGACTCCCATTCACACTCACATACACTCACACACACACACACACACTTGAAGTAAATCATAAAGTTTTCTAGTGTCAAAAAGGGGCGTAAGGCATCAGGCGTAGGGGGGCGTGGCACGGCTACAAGTTGCACTTGTAGATACTCGTATCTCAAATGCTTTCGCTAGCCCTGCGACCACGTGCCACGCCCCACAATAGCTGGGTATCTGCCACTTCTCCACGTATTTGACATGAAATCATAAACAAGTTGTGCAAACCTCATTCTCAGATCTCAGCTCTCAACTCTCTACTCTAGGCACATAGAACTGCATTTTGCAACAGGAAGTCACACAGCTAAAAATGTATAAATTTAAATTTAGCTGGCAGCGGCAAACAAAAACGAAGCCAGCAACGAATTTTGCATACATTATAAATATTTCTCTGTCCCATAATGTATTGAGATCTTTTGGGTAGATCGACTGTTGGAAAATCTGATCAGAAATATTTTCGAGGTGAAACTAAAAGAGAAAAAATTTAGCTTAATAGTGTGTCAACTAGTACCGAATTTCAGTTTTATTTTGGGATCGACCAACAGTTTAAAAATTTGACCAGAAATCTTTTCTAGATAAAAAAGTTTGGACTCTAGTCTATGCTGAATGCACATGAGGCATTTCATATTACTTCCGAAATTTGCATCTTACAAATACGAAAAGCATACGAAAATTAAACAAACTTAAATCTATAGGGTATTTCTAAGTCAATCATTACTTGGACACACTTCTATCTTATTTCCACTGAGCATTTATTTACTTTTTGTTAAGCTTAGAGTTCTTCCTGTTCCTCTTGTTCTCATGCGCGCTTTTTCGTATTTAAATATTAAAAATTGTGCTCCACAAAATGTTCATCATCTTATCCCCACCTTACTCTTACAACTCTTCTATGTATTCACAATTACTGCATAACAGTTAACTTCCGACTTAAGTTAGCACCCGAGCACTTTGGATTTTGGCCTACATGGCGTATGTTTAATTTCCGGCGTTGCGTATACGAGGCGTATACGCAACAAAATGTTGCCTAGCAAAATTTTAAGTCCTTGCGCACAATAATTAATGCCATCTGATTAATTGTGAGTAAAAAATGGTATTAGATCAAACAAACTGTCAACGTGATGATAAATTCATGTTGTAAATACTTCGATAGAGACGAAAGGATATAAGTATAGAAATATCTCTGTTTGCCTGACACAAAGTAAATAGAGCTCAAAACTGACAGACGAGAAGGAGAAGCAAAAGGAGATGCTGTTAAAGAACTCAACTCACTCTTCTCGTCACGATTACCACACAAATCTCTAGCAATAACAATCTTTTGGGCTATCAAATTCAATTATGCATATATCCTTGCTAGCATCCTCGTGCAAACACACGCAGAGAGATGGAGATGGAGATAGAGATAGACAGAGAGAGAGATACAGAGCTTTGGTCGGCAGCTGTGCGCCATTTTGTTTGTTCATTCGCCTTGCGGCTCGCCTTTGTGATTAGTGGCAAAATGCTTGATTTGCTTGTCTAGGCGAAGAACCGAAACTAGACTTAAGGTCCTAAATATCCTTCTGCTGTTGATTTGCTCAGACATTCACTTAAGTAGTTTTCTTATCCTTTACCTTCCCTCCAACTCTGCTGCTTTTGAGCTGCAGTGGTGTGTGTCATAGTTGAACCGACTATCGTGTTTAGTTATGGAATCTGGACTCAAACACTTGGAGTATTTTCCGAATTGTAGATAAGTCTCATTCTAGCCATATCTCAGTGTTGTCCAAATATTGTTTCAATATAGAAAAAAACACTTGGTCAAAATGACATTAAATTATTTTTCTACTACTTTGTTAACTTACGGTAAACTAAAAAACAATAAAATTTGTAACTTGTTTCAAGCTTATTTTGGTTTCTATAAATTTTATTTGAAGGGTTTTTGCTTTTGTAAATATTACAAAAATATTCATAGCTTGCCAAATAATATAAATAAAAATATCTATAGTATTCATTTTGGTTGTAAAATAATTGTTTATTATATTAATTAAGTGCCAGACAATTACAGTAAGAGTTTTCTCAAGTTTATGGTCATATTTTCCTTTTCATTTCCATCTTTCTTTTCCTTTCTTTTCTTGACCTGATCCGCTTTGAGCATTATTTTTAAATCTTTCCTTCTTTCTCGCTTTCCATCATTTGGTAAACGCTTAACAAATTGTTTTTGCTTCTGTTTTGTTGTTCTTGTTTTATTGCTGGCTGCCCCCTTTCTTTTATTGTTTTTTATTGGGCGCTTTGTCATCTGGTCAGCGGCCTCGCAACACTTCCTTGTGCAACGTCCTGTGGCAGCCGCCCCTCCTTAGCCTTCCTCCCCGGATCCAGCCCCCCTCGCCCTTGGTTCCCTTCGTTCGCTTCGTTGATGTGTAAATTAATGTCATTTTGGGGCGCGGCTTGTTGAGAGTTTTGGGTCAGTATCTTTCTGTCATTCGCTTTTCTCATACTGATTGAATTTTTATTATGTTTCGCTTTTTTTTTTGGTTTTCGCGTTTGTTTTCCCAAATTGTTTTGCATACTTTGCCCGGGGCGAGAACGAACATCCGGATGTTAACCATAATTAAGGTGATTTTATGCATACTTTTTGTCATTATTATCGTTATTTCAACTTCCGGTTGTTGCCTTAATTGATTTTAATTAATTTTTTATGCGCCAATTTTTTTGTTTGGCTGGTTTTCTCTTATTTTTTGGTTTTTCTTTTTTTCAGATCTGTGGTAATTCCCTAAAAGTAGGCAGCACAATTTTTACTGTCTGTGTGTGAGTGTGAGTGTGAGTGTGTGTGTGTGTTATATTTTCATGTTAATTGCGAAAACTTTGCCCATTCGACGACAACAGCAGCAACAACGATGGCAAAAACTAGTCAAGTACAATGAACAGTGCGAGTGCCACGCCCACACAGCAGCCCTCATTTATTGTTGTTGTGGTTGTGTGTTGCTGTTATTGTTTTGGAGCACTCGAAAAACAATGAAATGGAATTTGTATACTCAAGTTTTACTGTGCAGACACAACGAGCGAACGAGACTTGTACGTATTTAGTTGGCACAGCAGAATTTCATTTGGTTAGCATAACAAAAGGGGGTAGATAGGTGAGAAGTGGCAAGGGGTGAAGGGAAACAGGGGTGAAGGGAAACAGAAGAACTTAATAACCCACTAACAAACACACTAATTTGCACTTGAGCCTAATAATGAGTGCGCTGACGAGTGTGCTACGAATGAGTTGCAGATACAAAACAACAGAGATAGAGAGACAAAGAGAGAGAGAAAGAGAGAGAGAGAGAAAGTTGGACTAACTGAAAACCTTAAGTGGCTGTTCTGGATGAGTTTAGGCCGCATCTGGACGCAGTTGTTGCTTCTCCATGTCTGTCTCCGTCTCCGTCTCTGTCTCCGTCTCTGTCTCAGTGTCTTGGCTAATTTCTAATTTGAATGCTGATTTATGCAGTTTGAATGGCATTGCTAATGTGCTCAGTCCTTTGAGAAGAGGCAGACCAGAAGTTCAGCTACAAGTGGTTTTATACAAGATTTAGTTTTGCTAAGCTCCCTCATAATTAACACAAGGGATTGCGAATAAGAGTTAAGAGCTAAAAAAATAATAAACCTTAAAACAATTATTTAAATAAATCGAATAATCTCATACATAATTATATTTATTTTGTTATTCTAATTAAAAGCATTAATTACTCTGTTGGAACTGCAATCTATATGTGTTTTTTTACTTTTTCCAACTTTGACCTTTCATTTGAGCTCAAACTAAAAAATGAGCCTGCTAAATAAAGGATATTTGAGGAGCCTTGAGCGAATGCTATTCAAACTATTCCCTCGTATAGTCGTACCTTTAGAATTGCCTTTCAGGGGCTAATTGCTTGGATTTTAAGCTTACCACAAAATTAAATGAAATACAGTTGAGCAACATTGAAGGTTAATCTCTGACTCTGACTCTGATTCGAGCTCTGGGCTTGGGTTCAGGTTCAGATTCAGGTTCTGGTTGTGATTCAGATGCCTGCAAAATAAAATAAAAATTATAACAAAAACGAAGCGAAAACCAGGCCAAGAATAGAGTCCCCCTATCCCTTCATCTTGGCATAATAAGCATAAGCCGTCAGGAATTAGTTGCATTTTCATCATTTTCATTTTCATTCTCCCTTTCTTCTCTTCTCCCCTCCATTGCCCCTCAGTCGCCCTGTCGTTTCTTACGAATTTTTGAAATGAAATGAAAGCGAAATGTGTTTTGTGGTTTGGTTGAAAATGAAAAGGATACGACTCAGGTTCCTTTTTTGTGTTGCCACAAGATTTTCATGGATAGATGAGATGGTTTTTGTGGTCGCATGCCAAGGGCGATACTGACACTGAGATAAGGGATCCAGAGACCATGAAACAGGCAGCTGCTATTTGAAATCTGTATTTCATGATTCAAAATTCGAAGATAAATGAAAAAAACATTAAAAAAAAAATTAAAACGAGTTCTATGTTTAACAGGCATTCAAAAGACAAATCTCTCAGGCAACGTTTTAGATACCTTAATACTGCTCTTCTAAGCAACAAAATTAACATTTTATAATAAATAGTTTCAAGCAACAATTTTGCATTGCCCAAGGCAACAGTTTAGTCGGTGAAACTATTTTAATGATAAATGTTCTCAACTCGATAGCCAAGTGCAATTAAAACTTTTAAACTAGCCGAAAATGTTGCATTGTTGGCTTAGGACTGGAATTATTTTCACTTGCAATATAAATTTTGATACTTAAAGGTATTTATGGGTCATGGCAGAATGTCTGTTTACATTTTCTATATTTACTTAATTGCAATCTTAGCTAATTATACTTTGACGCACTAAATAATCAATTAGATTTACTTTTGACCTACTAAGTATTTACTAATGTACAAATATATTATTAAACTTAAAATTTTGAGCAACAAAATAAATCATAGCATACATTTTGATAAAAAAAAAACTAGAATAAAAAATGCTTATTGACCATTTAATTAATTGATTAAGAGCTTAGTTCACCTTAGCAGTTAACACTTACGATAGATAGAGATGCAACTACATAAATTATGGGACTTTTGTGTGCTCTCTACACCCCCGACCCACTCCTACCCCGCCCCTCCCCCTTCCTCCAACCATCCTCCTTCAACCCCCCTCTCTTCTATCAATGCGTGCGTGTGTGGGAAAATGCTTTTGTACTTTGCACTGCAATTTAACAAATCGATTTGTTTTGCCTCGAATCGAACGCTGGCATTCGATTTTTATGGCTTTCAAAAAGCCAGCAGAGCAAATGACCCTGTTACGCACCCTCAACTTCCCCAACTTCCCCAGTTTTCCCCCTTCCCTCATGTGGTATGCAATGCAATAAAATGCGCAGTCAACAGACGGCCTAGAGTGCACAGTTCAGGACATAAAAAATCGCTAAACGGCAATAATAAAGCCGACAGTGGCCATAAAAAAACACGATATGAATTTTTATCTATTGTAGGTGAAATTTAAAATACACTGAAAAATTTAAACTGCCATAAAATCAAATTAAATTATTAATATTGAACAAAATTATAAGAAATTACACCATAATATTCAACATTGAATAGAAAATATACAAGATTAATTGTCAATATAACCAATATTTATATTACAATATTAATGGAGTATTATTAATTTTATTCAAGTATCTTCTTTCACACTTATTTATGATTGATTTCTTAATTGAAATGTATAAATTTCAGTAAACTAATCAAAGTAATTTTAAGCTCAACTTATCAGCAATATTTTCTAACTTAAAAAGTTCTCCACTTGTTCTAATTTCTCCACTGCATTATGATTAACTAATAAGTGTGAAATAGGAAATCGTCGGAAATTCTCTCTTGACTGAAGCCGCAAAGCGAACCACATAGTCGAAATACCCCATCAGATATGTCTATTAAAAGTGCTTCGCTCTGTTTGCTTGTCGTATCTTTTTCACGGCTTTGGTGGCTAAAATTCACTTGTTGGTTGTGCCGTGTTCAATTGAAACTTGTCCAGCAACTTGTGCAAGAAGAGCCAGGTGAGAGAGATGTCTGTTAAAGAGACCAAAAAGCGTGAAGAGACCTGTCGTCGTTGTGTGAGCTGCAAATGAAAGCATTGCATACTTTTTGGCGTCGCCAAAAACACGTACATTGAAAGTTTTCCACACTCTCTCCCACTCTCTCTCTCTCTCTGTTTCTTTTTGGTGCAGATCAAAAGGCATTAATGCGCAGGCATTACCTGGACTGTACGTGGGGGGTATGAGGGTGGTGCTGTCAAGGGTTTGGGACTGTTTGCACATTAGCGTCAGCCATTTTAAGCTAATTTCGCATGTGAAACAGGTAGAAACCGTTCCAGTTTCGTAGCCAACGACACGCGCAATTATTGCCCGGCCATTTTCGTGATTGCAACTGTATCTGTATATATATATATATATATAGTTGTGTGTGCTTGTGTCAGTTTCGAACGTGGCTGGCATTTAGTTCGTTTGATCTAAACGCCGCGGCAATCAAACAAATTGAATTGAAATCGATTTTTGTGGTAATGCCTAAGTTGTGGAATTGCAGAATCATGTATGGTGCTAAACGGGGAAGAGCGAAAGATTGGAGTAGTAGTGGGACTCTGAAAATAGTTCAAATAGCGCTCGAGGAGCAACTGATTAGATGCTGTTTAGCTGCAAGGACAGACGCAGAGCAATAAATTCTTAAAGGACTCAAAAATTATAATTTTTATTTTTAAACAATATATATTACACACAAAATAATTTAAAGTTTCTCAAAAATTTATTTATAATAAAGGGACTTTTAAAGAAAACAATTTAAAATATTATTGGTAAAGAAACCATGTTTAAAAAATTCCATAAATTGATTAAAATTTTTCTAAAAATAAAACAAACAATATTCAACTTAAATAATATGAAATGAATAAAAAACGAAGAAAAAATCAAGCAAACAATCTTCTCTAAGGTATAAAAATATAACTTGAATTAAAGTTTTGCAACCAATTTTAAATTAATATAGATTTCCGACAAATTTGTATAACAAAAAATTTTAAATTTCAAATAAACATTTCTAGAGCTCTTCAGCACAAAAATATCATAAATAATATAAGAATAACAGTTCACTCGCAACTTTCGAGTGCCGCAAGGGACTCAAGTGTCTGACTTCACCAACTTTCCCCAAAGTAAATATCATAATTATGTGAGATGAACTTTCATCAAGCTTGGCCTTTTTCGGCTGATTCCCATTGGAGATATTCTTGCCGCGATAATGACAGATGCAAAATGGGAATAAAATGAGGCAAAAAGCAACAAAAATAAACTATGCTCAGAGATAAACACAAATACTCGCAGTTCCACGTGGCTGCCATTTTTGCTTGGCCCAAATAGACAGCGTATTAATCAGCAGCTGGAAACGAAGCCAAACAAATTAGTTGAAAGCAAATGCAAATCCGAGTGCGTAGAACAAGGAGGGGCGAGTGGGAGTGGCAGTGGGAGTGGAAATGGGTTGGCACAGTGGCACAGTTCACAGTTGACAAGCTGGCAAACTGACAGCTGACTTGCCTAATTAGAAGGCAAGTGTAATAAAAATATTGCACATACGCCATGTATGTTGCACTTTTTAATTTACCAACTTTGCTTGCTGAATGCTTGCCATGTCTGTTTCTGTTGCATTTTCAATTGACACAACCAACTGCAAAGCTAGAAAGTATAAAAAAAATAAACACACACACACACACACATTAATATCGTTGTTGCAGTAGTTGTAATGCGCATTTGAAATGAGCACACGCATATGGGAAGAATTGAGGGCACATTAATGCACAGATCCTGGGCGCGAACGAATGTTAATTTAGAGAGGCTGTAACCACTTTCCACACCCCATAGAAATTCACATAGAAATGTGCATGCAGTGGGGCCTGGGAAATAACCGCATGCCCGGATGCCACAGAAGTCCTGTGCATAAAAGCGAAAGCAGCAGCCCAACAAACATGCGAGCAGAAGACTACAAACTGACTCTCTGCAGCAGCAGCAGGTCCTCATCAACGCTGTAACTCTTTTCAAATAATAATTAACAATTTATTCCCCAAACAGAATACACAGTTCGCACACGCACACGCACACACACACACACATTCCAACACACACCAATTCACACCCGCAAACTGGCAATCTGAATGTGAATGACGTGCTGTCAACGTTAGTCATATCATTAGAGGCAACGTGTTGCTGACTTTTTGAGTTTAGACGGCCAACTGGGGAATTCACATGATGCACTGCCACCAAAAACGGGGCAACAATTACAAGCCAACAAATTGCATGTACCAACAAAATACTGACAGTCAACTTAATGATATTACTTCTGAATGTTGTTCGGAATGTGTTGACTGTCTAAATGTGGGAAAAAAGTGAAGAAAGATGAAGGTAGAAGTTAGAATGTAGAGAGCGTTAGACTTGTTCAGAATATCATATGATATGATTCCTTATACCTCTGTCTTGACTACAGAATAATTTCGTAATGAATTATAACACAAATACTTATTGATTGTAAATAATTTAATAGCAATTTTTTGAAAATAAAATCATAAAGCTTCTACTTAGACTTGGAATAAAGAGACAGAAATGTATATAGAAGAATAAAAATTTAAAAACACAGTTAAACTTCCATAGCTTGAATTTTTCTCTAACTCGAGCAAAATGAGTGGCAGTGATTAGTGATTCAAGTTAGGGAAGTTCGACTGTAATGGTTTATATCTATAGATCTACATAAAAGCTATGAGCAATTTATAACTTTTTCTGAAGTAATCCTATTATCAATTCTCTATCTCTTCTCAGTCAATTTTTTTGTCTAGTGTAATTTGCAAAAATAAAAGAAAAAAAGAATTATTAACAGAGGATGATGGGATGCTGATGTTGTTTTCACTGTGTTCATCTTATTTTTCGCTGGGCTCAGTTCACATTTGTGTGTAGGCGCTCAACAGTATGCAACTATATTTGTGTTTTTGCGGTTTGCTTTTATATTTGTGCAGTGCACACTCACACCACACACACACACGAATACTCACACCACACACACAGGGCCATTGAGCAGAGTCAGATGCATGTGCACAACATTCCACAGCATGTCAAGCGGAAGTGAGTGTCTTTCATTTTTGTTTGCCCTGTCCCCAGTCGACACATTTTACTGTACCTGCCACGCCCCTCCGCTCCTCCTCCTCCTCCTCCTCATTCACCATACATATGTACATACATACGTCTTCTCATCGCTGGGCGCTTACTGTTAATTAAAAATGGGCGCCAAAGAACAGCAGCCAGCAGGCAATGGCAAATGAGAAGAAGGAGAAGGAGAAGGAGAAGAAGATGGAGATGGAGAAGATGCGGGGAATGCTGGAAGTGTGGGGTGAGGCCCAGAAGATGAACGTATCGTATGAGTATTTTAATTAGTTTGCATAATTATGTGCGTTCTCCGCCCCTCACTCCATCCCTCAAACTCAAACTCATGTCCCTGCAGCGGCATCTCTTTGAAAGCTGCCACAAAAATTTACAACAATTTCTTTAAGCTTTAACAACTTTTTGATACAAAATATACTCACTGCATGTGTCGATATGTGTGTGTGTGTGTGTATGTGTGTGTGTGCGTAAGTTTTCTTTTGCTACCAAGGACATTGCGTTTTATGCATCATCCTCTTTTGCTTCTTCAGGCCATGCATTTTATTGTTCACTTTATTGATGTTTGTCATATAATTTCTCTTTCTGTCTCCCTCTCTCCCTCTCTCTCGCTCACACCCTGGCCTGTCTTTTATAGTAGCAGCTTTATGGACTTTGGCCCGACCTCCCATTTGGCCGCGTTGCCAACTACTCGGCATGCGTGCTCAATGGGGCATATGCATAACCTCGCTGCTCCGATACATTCTTACAGTTTTCGTATCTTATCCCCTCTTTCTCTCTCTCTCTCTCCCTCTCTCTCTGTCTGCTTCTGTCTACCTTCTCCTGCTTCCAAAGTGTAGGCAACAAATTGAATTTGAATAACGCGCCATAAAAAAACGATTTGATTTGCAGAGCGATGCGATTTGCGTTGTGTGGCAAACACAACACAAGAATGTTGTGTGTTACAAATATAGTGTAGCTGAGTGTGTATAATGCTTATTGCTCATAAGCATCAAAGTAAACACTCTTTTCCTTTGTTTCAATTATTGATTTGAGTGCATTACAAATACTTAATATCTACATATTCTATTTTTAATTATAGAACAAGTATTTATATTTATCTTATAAATATTTTTTAATAATAAAAATTACATTTTTAATGCTCTCATAATTCATTACATTCACTATTTGTGTGCATAAAAATTTGCTTTATATACGCTGCAAATAATTTTGTTAATAACAGCATTATTATGCATTCTTTTTTCACAATTGAAATTTAGATTATTATTAGAAATTCATAATTAATTTGCGAGGGTTCCCTAATAAATAGGTGACTGTATTGTTGCCTCTACCTGTTATTTAAAATTCAAATTACCACAATCATTATTCTTAAACGTAAGGCCTTACTTACATATTAAGATTTAATAAACGAAAATATGTACTCAAAATATTGAAAAAAGATTTTAACAAATGTTTGATATTTAAAAATGTATGCTTCATTCCATATTCTGTGTGTTAACAAAAAATTATGTAAATTTTAAAAAAACATAAAAAGGTTGTGTATATTAAGCTGAAAGCATTGCAAGCATTTATTTGCACATTTTTATTAAAAATGTTGATTACAACTGGAAACTGATGAGTGTTTGACAGGAAAATACAAACAGTGAGAACTTACTTTTCCGACAAGGAACTAAATAAATAAAATAGTGTTGATGTTGAAAATATTTTGCGATACTTATCAGTCTGCCTTCGTATATGATTTAAGGTATGCAATTTAAAGCTTAATTATAAATTAGCAATAAACGCCAATTTTCAAATATGTCTAAAAATTCTATTGCCTTCAATAACATACAAAACTGTCAAAGCAAACAATTGACAGCCCATTAAAATATTAAAAAAAAAACACATAAAGGAAAAATAACAACAAAACTCATGAATACCTAAAAAAATAAAGCAGAAAAAACAAGAGCTTGAAAAATTTGCAATTAACATTTTCAAACAGATTACGCAATCAAATGGGCATTAATTATGCACAGTCTGATAAATATTTATTTTTTGCTCGTTGCTGTTGTCGCCAGAGATAGAAAGAGAACCAGATATTTGCATATAGTAAGCAAATAGTTTATAGAGAGGTGAAGAAATCTGTTTGTGTGTGCCACATAATTAATAGAGCATAAACAATGACATAAAAATCGATTAAACCAATCAATTGAAAGTGGATTAAAAACTAAACTAAATTTACAAAGTATTTTTTACTTACTGACTTTAATGGGAGATAGAGAGATGACATTAAAATATGGAAAGTAAAGAACTTTAAAGTACTATTGTATTGTATTGCCAATTCAAATATTAACTTGTATATTTAAAAAGCATTACCAAGTATCTTTTTAATATAGACAACAATATTCTGTAATTCAAATTGAAAACCTTCATACATATTCCTCAGCCCACATAAATCACTTGAAAACTATCCAAATACTTACATACCTCAAATATAATAAAATATTTTCACAATTTTACAACAATTCAATTTGCCACATTCTCAAATTCAAATTCTCTTTATGAGGATTATTTGTCGGGGGAATAATCAAGTGCTTAAAGTTGATTGCCCATTGTCAGCGTCAAACAAATTGATGAAGAAACACCTGACTTTATACACAGTCATATTCATAGTGAATGAATATGTATGAATGATTCGAACCATAAATTGAATGTTTCGCCAATCGAACAAAATGAAAAATAATCAACAACAAAAAATAAGGCAAATGTAATAGAAAAGTTTGTGGCGAAACAATTTCTTTACTTATTTGATTCCATCAGCTGCTTCGTTGTCATCAATCTGCTGACAAAATTAAATGTATTGTCATTGCAACAATATAAGGGCGAGTATGTGTGGGAAAAAGTGGGCGTGGTCATGGTGCGTGCCTGACACTAAAATAGTCGCTATTGGAGCTCCTTTGATCTCGATGACGTTGTCAATGTTCATGATGTGCAATTTCTCAAGAAATTTGAACATCATCAATTTTTTTTCCTATTTTGGTATGATGAAAAATTGTTTTGGTTGTGGTTGTTGCTGCTTGTGTAGCTTCCTTTGTATTGTTTGTATCTATTTGTCAATTTTGCTGTAAATATGTGCACATACAAATTTGTCACTTGCCAAAGGCGTTGATAGCAGTAGCGCATGAATTAGAATAAATAATAAACAATATATGCTGCAAATGCAATCTTAAATGAACTAAAAAACATTTTGAAAAATAACTGACATTGAAAAAATAAATTTTTATTTATTTTATGTAAAATTATAGTAAAAATTAAAAAAAAGGATGTTCAAAATAATATTAAAGCACTTTTTTCAAAACAATTTCATACAAGCTGCATATAAAATCAATAAAATTAATATGTAATTTTAAAAATTTATTAATTTAATTTTACGTTTCAGTTACTTGGCAACTGTAAAGCCACAAGCAGCATCAGGAACGCCCACTGTCACGCCCAGGCCACTTCAAGTTGGCTAAGAACTTGCAGCACGCATAAAAGTATGCAACATGTTTGCAGTTTGTTGCAAAGGCAGCGCAGTCGCAGTCGCAGTCGCCGTTGACGTCGTTTCGTTAACTGCGCGCAGAGTGAAGAAGTTGCCAGTTTTTAGTTTCACTTTCGGGCCCAAGTGAATTTACGAGTATGCATATGTAGTACGTGTGATTGTACATGGCACTGTAGGTCAAATGGATCCTTTTTCTGATATAAACTAATTTTTTCACAGTATTCAAATTGACAAACTTTTCTTACGTTACTATTGGGAATACATCGAACTGCAATGTTGCATACCAGAAATTTTAACATTGCGTTCTGATGTTAAGTTAACAGCTGTTAAACATAAATTGTGCAAATATTTTGGTGAAGTTAAAGTGGCTCAATTTAATTGTAATTTAACTTTTTTAATACAAATTATGATGAATAATGATTAGTGTGGTTTGTACTTTATGTTGGTAGAGTCCATAAAGTAATTTTCCAAAAATAATTATTTGGGAAGAGTTTTAAAAAAAATGTCAGCACTTGTCAGCAAAGTGACTATATACATGTTGCAGAGTAATTCCTTGTTAAGTCATATCAGTTAAGTTTATTTCCTCTTTTAGCTCACTTTTCTCGAAATTAACGGAAAAATAAAAAGAAACTAATGGAGTGGATGCTGTTGTACGTTATTTTAAATAGTATATCGATGTCATTAACATAACTGAATATGAAATATACTTAGAAAGTATAAAAAAAACATTATCTTAATATTTATTAAAACAAAATTAAAAAGAAAATTGAAAGCTTGATAAGCCTTCGAGTTATTAATTTATATCAGAAAAAATGTCTATTTGAGCTATAGTGCATGGGTGTTTCTGTGCGTGTATGCAAGTGTGTGTGTGTGCCTTAAGGTGCACATAACATTTAAGTAATGGCTAAAAACTTTGACTGCCTTGCAAGGCAGCAGGTAGACTTAATTTGGCACGCATACTCGTATAACAACCGCTGTATGCAAAAGTTAAGCACACACACACACGCACTCACACACACACCTTCCTTTGCACAACAATGTGCAACTTGTGCAGGTTGAAAGTGGGCTGTGAGCTGTGGGCGTGGCCTAAGCTGCTCTGCTCGCAACTTTATTAGTTGGCCACCTTTTTGGCTTTGCTTAAAGCCTTGGGAATGAATGTGTTTCAGTTTTCTGCATCAAGTCAAGCGAGGCCACAGAATTCCCTTAATTATGAATCCCATCTTAACTTGACTGTAATCAATTTTCCTAGCATAGCCGCATACAATTTAAATATTTAATGCCCTACACTGCGTAGTCTTCAACTTTTTTACCCCATCTACTTGTAATTGGGCAAACAAAAAAATGAGAAAAAATTAAGCACTTAATTTTTTGGCATTGAAGAAAACTCCCCCACCTATTCCACTTTCTCAACTTTCACAGCAAAAAAAAAAAGTGGGATAATAAAATCATAGTCAAAATTTAATGAATGCAATTTGTAATAAAAATTGGTGGAGGCAAAAGTTGAAAAGTTTTTTGGTTCATTAATGAGCTGGGCCAGAAACAAAAGAAAGTCAAACTATTCATAACTAGTCAATGAACAGGCAAATGGAGCTAATAAAATAAATGTTCTTAAGATCTAGGGTTGCCACACTTTTAACTTATTTTTGGGTCAACTTAAATATCGAAGTGCATCTTGTGTTTACTTGGTACTTAAAGAAAGTTGTTTATTAGCTAGAAAAATTATTGACTTTGTCAAGTGATTGAATCATTGAAAAACAATTCTGTAATGCATAGAAAGATTGAATAAATGGTCACCCTAAGTTCCTCCAAAAACTGATTAAGGTAGGCTAATAACTTTAAAAAAGTATACAACTTTAACTTTATGATCAGTTGAGTTATCCTATACAAATATGGGAGCCCTAAAAAAGTATTGCTGTCAATTCAAGAAGAAGTTATTTCAAATATGCACAACATCCTTAGTTAACCGAAGTGAAAGGGTAAATATGTATAATTTCTCAAGCCAAACATCTTTTTCAGAATTATACGCCCAAAAGTCGCGGGTTTCAAAATAACTCTCAAAAACTCTTAGATACGAAAGATAAGAAAATAAAATGTGTGAAATGCGAATTTTGAGTTGTTTCTTTGCTCGGCATTTTATTAGAATACAAAAAATTAAACTGAAAAAAACGGGGAAAGTTACAAAGGAAACAACTTTTGTTATACTCGTAAAGCGTGTCCTGTGGCACATTCTCCATTCTTTTCTCTCGTCCTGACCCACACATACAGCTACAGATAGAGGGACACACTCCTCTTGTTATTTTGCATGGCTTCATCTTGGTATTTTCTTCCCTGGCCTGCTCCCCAGTTCACCATTTTCTTCTTTTTACTGCTCCTTTCCGCTTTCCACGAATTAAATGGCATGAAATTAAAAGTTACAACGAGAATTTTTGTGCTGCATTTGCAGGAAAACGTGAGAAATTATAAGCACAAAAGCGCGGGGGAAAACACCAAAAAGGAAGCGAATGAAAAAAAATGATGTTGAAAAAATTATGAAAGGGTGCGGAAAGTAAGAACGAGAGAGAGAGAGAGCGAGAGCGAGAAAGAGAGGGAGTATAAGACAACATGCAAATCTGCTTAAATGTCCACGCAGGAATTGTAAGTCCTTTCTTTCTTGTCCTTTTCTCTTCCTTTTGCTTCTACTTCTGCTCTTCTCGCTCTCCCGACATTCTCTGGCTTCCTTGAACGTTTCTTCTTTGTGCTTTTCTGAAGCACAAGTAAGTCGGTTTGTTTGTTTCTTAACTGTTGTCCCCCCAATTTCCCTTCCACTTCCCTCCCCTTTCAGCATTACGAGTATTTTCTCAAGCTTGTGGGCCAAAAAAAATTATGAAGCAGCAAAATATATTTATGGCTTATTATTGTGAAATAATGGCCAACACAGAGCGGAATTGGTATGGGATTTTTTAGCCAACTGACGATTGAAGGCAGAGAAAATAAAAATAAATAAATAGTTATTAAAGAGTACAAATAAAAAACCGTCCAAGAATTTATATCACAAGTTGCGATACATACATATATTTTGTGACTATTTTCTATGTTTTATTCTTTTGCTAAATCCTTTTGGCAACTAAACGATCGATGTTTGTATTTTTAGTAATATCCTGGCACTGTCCATTTTCCTTCTTTTTGCTTTGTTTTTTGTTTTGTTTTTTATTTTTTGTCTATGCGAGACTCGAAATACATTTTTTCAATCATTTACTGATAGATTTTTCGTTGTGGTTTTATTGCCAGCTTCTGCTCGAATGGGCTGGACAGGCGTAGAGGCGTGGTAATACACACACACTCATACACACACACTCATAGACACATACTCATAGACACACATAAACGTAGTTCAAAAAGTGTTGTAAATATTTGTTTTACAACGTTGTTTGCACTTGGTGAAATTTGCAACCATTTTTTATGCGGCAAACTGACGTCGCTGAATTTGGGCTTTTGGCCTGGGAAATGGGTCTCGAACTGTATTTTGAATGTGGGTAGTGAGTAGGATGAAAAGAGGGAAGGGATGAGCCCTTTTTTATTTATTTTCAGCAGCATTTTGACGTGGATTTAGTGAGAGCTATTTTGTTAGCCGTCTCACAAATATTTGATGAGCCAGTGCAAAACTCGAACTTTTTAGAAATGTAATTGCACTGAAATGCATATGGAATATTTACGATTAAATAGCAGAAACTTAAAGTTGATCGCCGTCCCCTTTTTGATCCAGCTAGCCTTGGCTAATGGTTGCTGGGCAATTTGATAATGCGGCAAGTCCACACAGTTTAATTGAGTTGTATTGCCATCAGGGGGATGTGGAGACGATGTCTTGGCCCTGGTCAGATGCTGTTAGCCGTCTAAAGCAACGTTTGCCAGCGCCTAATTGCATTTACGCTAATCCAATAGATTAAGACACAGCTGGAACTGAAGCTGGAGGAGCAACTGCAGAAACTCTTGCTCCAACAGTCGGTGGCATCGAGTTGCCTGTTGCAAGTTCTCCCTTCCCTCTCTCTCTCTCGCGCTCTTGGCCCTGTAATGCAATGCAAAACAATAACAAAATTATGCTACACAGCAACTGACAAGCTGTCAGCTCACAACTCACTTCAGCTTCCTTTCAACCTTGCGCTGTCGTCATAAATTTAATATTATTATTTACTCTTTTTCCTCTAGTTTAATTAGCTCAAGAAATAATATAAATTATGCATAAATTATTTTATTGAAATTTCCATAGGTTGCCACAACATTTTCATAGCCATGACGCAGTGTAAGCCGCCATTTTGGCCAACTAATTATATTTGTTGACATGACATTTATTTGACTTGCATAAATTAGCCAATTAGTTGACAGTCGCAAATGAAGTTACCAAGCAATTCGCAGGTGTGAAAGCCAAATGAATGTACGTGTGTGTAATTGCGCTTACATGTGAGTGTGTGTGTATCTGTGTGTGTGTTCGACAACTCTTAGAACAGAAGTCAAAAGCAGAAGTTGTGGGAAATCTGCTGAGAAACTTGAATGTTCTCAGGCAGCGACAAGTCGGAGTTTGTTTTGAATAATTTGACGACAGATAATTAAAAATTCATTTTGAATTTATCTTCGGAATACGTTAAATTTATAAAAAAAGAAAAATTTAGAGTTATAAAATTTAAAATTTATAAATAAATATATAAATATAAGTATTAAGAGTATGTAAAGAACGAATCTTTTCATTGCAAAGCTTTATTTATGTAAGTAATGAAATTACAAAATATATTGCAAACAAAATACGAAAATAAATGATAAAAATAATTGAAATTTAAAAATGAAATGAAACAGTTTCCAAAGGAAAGATTAGTTTGGTAATATTAATAAAAAGATAATTTATTTAGAATTAATTATATTTAATTTTGGGAAGTGTTGTAGAATTAAAAATTGTAAGCATAACAATTGAAGAAATTATTTATTATTGGATATTGTTGTTAGAAAGACAAATACTCGTATTATTTGAAATTCAGTTATAACTCAAATTGTTACTGCTGTTTCTACTGTCTGTTATTCCACGTCTCCTTATTCCATTACTTGTTCATTACGATGTGTCTTTACTGTACACATGTTTCCATACCTTTATAGCATATTTCTCATATGCATTTTGTGTTTTCTTGTTTATTGCTTCATGAAATTGTCAATACTTAATAACAGTTCATCCTTCATCCTTTAAGATGCCTTCATCATTGTTTCTTCACTTAAGGAAACTGCATTATTTTAGATAGGCATTTTCTGGTTAGCTTTGTTATTATTGTGCAGGTATTTAAGCTGATTAGGTACTAGTTAGTTACAGTTGGATTAAGTTTTCAATTAAAAACAAGTGGGAAAGGCTTTGTGAAATTGTCAATAGGTAATAACAGTTCATTCTTCATCCTTTAAGATGCGTTCATCATTGTTTCTTCACTTAAGGAAACTGCATTATTTTAGATAGGCATTTTCTGGTTAGCTTTGTTATTATTGTGCAGGTATTTAATCTGATTAGGTACTATTTATGTACAGTTGTATTAAATTTTCAATTAAAAACAAGTGGGAAAGGTCGAGCTCCCGACTATAGGATACTCGTTACTTATTTTAATGAATTTTCAAGAATTTTTTATTGCATGCTTTAGGCACTTATATATTTCTATTGGTCCGCTCTTGTTACAATTTTGTAGGATAAAGGGTAATAATAGTACACATTGTTACATACATTGCAACTGGCAATAGGTTCATTGTCTTTAAAACATAACTAAATAGGCATTTTATATATTGTAAACTATTTTAATTATATTTCTCATTTCAATTCTCCTTTCCTTACATACTTTACGGATCTATTTTTTATCTTACACACTTTTTTTCCAACACTTGCACTTATATTTGCATACTTAATGCCAAACAAACTGTCTTTCAACTTGGTTACTTTTCACAAAGTTGAGTGCAACAGTTCGTCTAACTGCGTGCACTCTGTCTGTCTGTCTGTCTATCTGTCTGTCTGTCTGTCAGTCTGTCAGTCTGTCAGTCTCAGTCTGTCTGTCTGTCTGTCTGTCTGTCAGTCTGTCTGTCGGCTTCGTCTCGTCAGCTGTCTGCAGCTTGACAAAGCAGTTGCCAGGTAAGGCAGCTGGAGAATGGAGAGTTGTCAACTTATCCAACTGGAATCTAACAGCAGGCAACACTTTTTATCGTCACCGAAACTAGAAGAAGAAGAATGAGCAATGATGATGAAGAAGAAGAAGAAAAAGCGGCAGTGAATTGAGGGAAAGGTGAAACGCAACGAACAATTTCGACACATGTGCAACGTGGCGTATACGCAATGTTCTTTGGTCTGAGTGCAATAGTTAACCGCCCATTTCAGCAGCTGCAGCCACGCCCACACGTTTTTGCCAGACGATGCTTGTCATCATTAGATTAGAGTGCACACGCACACACACACACACACACACATATACATATACACACTCACTACTCACAGTGACAAAAATTAAACTGCTGGGCGTTGCCAGCGTTTTGGCTGTCAGGATGTGCGTTAAATTGTAAAACAACAGAAAGAGCTGTCTGCAGGATGTGGCTAAAGGGAGAGGGAGGCTGCGACAAGGGTGTTGCGGGGGTGGTGGGGGTGTGGCATTGGATTTGCCCCAGCTGGCAATGTTATGCCCCGTTGCTGTCATGCTGTGGCCAGTTCTCGTTTATTTTGCGTATTAGACGCTGCTATTTTGTGCTTATTGTTTCCCAGTACACTGCCCTCTCCTTCTTCTTCCTCTCCCTCTCCCTCGCCCTCCTCTACCCCCTCTCGATACACTCCCTTCCAGTTTGTAGCTGCTAGTCAAAATGTTGGCCTGCTATTTTTCGGTTGTTTGGGTTCTTGGTTGTGTTCGCATTGTCAGCTCATTTGTAATTTTTGCGATACGATTTCAAATTAAGCAACCGGAAATGAGCTGACATTTTTCCTCTCTGTTGTTGTTGTTGTTAGTGTTGTTATTATTGTTGTTGCTGCTGCTGTGGTTGTTTCTGGCATTGGTTTTACGATACTCTGCACCATTCAACATCGCTTCGAGCTGCATTTAAAGTTGTCCAAAGCAAATTTGCTGCTTACATGTTGTCCATTATGACAATATTAATATTTACATTTTACAGCTATTGTCTGCCATTCTTCGTTTCCTTATTCCCCGACATATATACTAGTATATTCATGTCCATGTCCATGTGTCTTTACTGTACACTTTACTATACTCTCGTCGCATGTTTGTCGTATGCATTTTGTATTTTCTTGTTTATTGCTTTATGCTTTGTGAAATTGTCAATATGCTTATCGTTGTGGTTCTATCAACAGTTCATCCTTTATCCTTTAAGATGCCTTCATTATTGTTACTAGAACAAAGGAAGCAGCATTAATTTAAATAGGCACTTTCTTCTTAAGTTTGCTATTGTTGTGCAGGTATTTAATCCGATTAGGTGCTAGTTAGTTACAGTTATCAATGAACAGCACTAGGTTTACTGGCTTTAAAACATAATTAAAATACATATTTGATACTAATACATGCAGTAAAATTATCTTAAATATTTTAGATTGTGTTATTAAAATTTATTTCAATTTATTTCTGTTTTACAGCTGCAAGCTCCATACATTCTGTTAGGTTAACAGCGAAATGTTAACTCACAAAATGTCCCTAGCGAAGCACAAATTCGAACTGAAAAGCTTTCACAAATTACCTCGCACACTCTCTCTCTCTCGCTCTGCTGCAGTCAGCTGTTCTACGCTCTCTCGAAATTCCTTCAGTCGCGACGAAGCCAAAGTTCGTGCAGGCGAGTCAGCGATGACTTCGTCAACTTTCGTCAAGTTGCGAGGCGCGCTTCGTGCGAGAGCGAGCGTGAGCGTGAGAGAGATGGACGAAAGGCAATAGGCAAAGACAACAACGACGACGCTGGCGACAACGTCTGCTGCCGGCGACTCCGACAGGCAGAGAACGACAGCTTCCTGCTGCTGCTGCTTCAGTTACGTTGATAATGTCAAAACGTTTGGTTCGCTGTGCTGCTTACGACGCTGCCGTTACTAATGCTGCTTACGACAACAACAACAACTGCAACAACAACAACTACACCAACGCGAAAGCGACAACGATAACGCTTCAAGGCGCAATAAATAAGTAAATTAGACAACGACAACGACAACGAAAACATTGCACTATTAATAAACAATCCATAAAGTTGCTTGTCCACAGGATCAACAAACAAACAAACGTATAAAACAAATGGATAACAGCAGCTTGTGGCAAAGTGTCAGAAATTGTGAGAATTAATATTTCACTAGAGATTTGAGTGCTTGCAGCAAACAAACAACTGAATAACGCAAACTTTTTCCATTTTTACAACATTTTATGCTTTTTGGGCACTGGGACACTGATACAGTTTCCAGCTCTCTCGCTCCCACACCCACTCGCTGTCTCTGTCACTTTTCGCGTAAAATTATAAAAAATATGTGTCTGTAAAAAATGTGCAACAACAATAACAATAACAGGAACATCAAATTTTGGGCACTCACGTTGAACAGTACGGTCCGGTCTCGGTGTCGGTCCAGTTTTTAGTCTCCAACTCCGACTCTGACTCTGACTCTGAGTCTAACTCCGGTCTCCAAGTTGGAATCCCTCGTCGACGTCGAGGCTGTGTGTGTGTGTGTATGTGCGGGTGCGGGTATGTGTGTATTATTACACAAGACTGCAGCTAGAGAGTGTTGTGTAACGTTGTAATGTGCTAAATTCGTTAATTTATAGCCACAGACTACAATAATCAACAACAACAACAACGACAACATTACATTACATTTGATGTTTGTTGTGCCCCCAAGGTAAGTCGCAATCGGAGTCAACTTCGCTTTTTAGTTGTTGTAATCCGCTTATAGAACACTGAATATAAAATAGAAATTCCTTTTTGGTACAACGTCTCGTATGTGTAATAAAAACGGCAACTTGATCTAACTCTGATTAATCTATGTGCATTAGCTTTGTTGGCATCTATTGAGTGTGGCCATTAGTCGTATGAGTAATTTGCAAGCAATTCATTTTGTTGAGCATAGATTTAGCCATGAAATGCTCTCAAATGTCATGCAATATTCAATAAATATTATGCGAATATTCGAAGAGAATTTCGGAATATCAATAACAATTTTCAGCAATCAATTTCATAGACAATTTGCAGCAAATTAAATTAAGAATTTCTTAAAAGCTTCAAATAGAAAAGAAGCTTCAAATGAATTGAAGATAAAATATTAAAGAACAAATACTTGCTCTGAAGTTATTTTATATATTTTTTTCAATTTATTTTGTGGTTAGGCAATTCCTTTCATGTTTCCCATTACTACTCTTATTGTAAATATTGCTATTAAAGTTAAAATAATACTCAAATATTGTAAATTATTAATAGTTGTAAATATTTGGATGCATATATTGAGTGTGAGATGCTTATATTTATGCTTTTTAATTAATGTGCACTTTAGTGTAAAGGCCATTGTTTAAAATTATTTATGAAATTAAATTTTACTAGTTTTTTTTTCATGCGAAATAGTTATTATAGAGCTTTATGTCACTTAATTGAGAAAAAATTAAGTTTAAAGGCAATTCATTTAAAATTATTTATGAAATAAATTTGTAATAAGTTCATTTCATGCCAAATATATTATAATGAGTTTTATGTAACTCAAATGAGTAAAAAATTAAACATTTTTATACTTACAGAATCTATTGAAGATTAAAAACATTATTTATAATAACAAAATGCAATTCAGTGCAATTAATTAACTTGACATATATTCAAAAAAATTTTTAATTACAATTAAATTGAATGCATTGAATATTGAATAGTCAATAGTCTTTCAATCGATCATTGGCAAGTTTCTCCATATTTTTGCCATTGCATAGAAATGTTTACAGGCGGATTCACAGCCGGCAAAAGTTATAAAAATCTTTGGATAACAGCTATCGCCTGGTTGCAGAGCTGAACACCCTTTTCATTGCCATAATAGAACTTTTGCAAATTGGCATCATAGTTGTGGCAGAAGCTGGAGTCAACTCGTTTTACTTGGCCAAAACAAAAACATTGCAGTTAACTGAAAACATCAAATGTGTTCAAAATATTTGAAAAAGAAATTTAAACATTTATTATTTACCCATTGGTAAAATGGCAAATATTAAATGACTAAACATGTTTAAAAGTAAATCTCCGTGATGTGTAATGTATGAGAATTAGAAACGACTAAAAACAAATTAGCAATGCCTATTAGACAAGCTGGGGATTTAAATTAACTCAGATATAATTTAGTTTTAATATTTAGGGTATTGAGAGACTCTGATATTTGTGCTATATGATTAAGTGATGTATGTTGTAATGGCAACAAACACACAAAAAAAAAGTTTATCACCCCAAACATGCCCGGGGGTATGTATACAAAATTTGTAGTTTTGAGACAAAATTATAAATAGACAAAGGTTGCCAGACTGTTACAAGTATCTTCCGAAATACGGTTATGATTATAACTTTCAGTTAAATAGCTTTCGTTCGAGTCACACAAATGACAATTTTAGTGATTGTTTCTTAGGACAGATTTTAAATTTAAATAAAGAGATAAAAATTATTTTAAATTATTAAATTGATTTTCTACAGTGTCAAAAGCATGAAAAAGTCTAAAGTAAGAGAGGGTGACACAAAATGCATGAGCGTAAACGAAATGAAGAGAATACCTGCTTTATACAAAACAGCAATTCATTGAAATTAAACTCAAACAAATATGAGAGCAGAAACAAGTTCACTCTCTAGCTACAGTGTAATTAATTTATCATAGTTTCTGAATTACTTATCAAGACAATAAATAATAAGACCATAAAAAATAATTTAAATTTTAGACAAACTAGAAATATTGTAATGGTCCTGTTAAAGTAAAATTAATAACTGAAAATAATTTAAATAAATAACATAAAGAGATTGTAAGAGGAATTCGGAATTTTAGAAATTTATACAAATTCTTTCTAAAATTGCAGCAAAAGCTAGTATATTTATTGCATTTTTTTTACTATTGATAAATTGAATTTGTTTATTTTTTTGATTTTTTCCAACCCATTTGTATGGTTTGCAATTACTCGCAAGCTGCCATTTTCAAATATTCAATAAAAATATTGGGGGAAATTACCAAGGATTGGAAGGAGTCCCTGACCTACTTAAACACACATTGTTTTCGAACGTAAAAAACCTCGCACATTGTTTAAAAACGCATTCTTTGTTTTTACATGACGGTGCATCGTCATTCTATTGCCCTCTGCCCTTTCGTTGTTGTTGTTTTTGTTGTTATAGGGTTACAGGAAACACGCAATTTTGGTTTCAACGCAATTTCCATTGTGTTTTTTGCCAATGAATATATATGTTTTTCTTTTGCATATATTGGAACTTTAAATGTTTTTTATTGTGCAACTTTTGCAACATAGTTAGGCTAGTTTTTGTCCAGGACTGACAACCAACAAATTTTTAGTTTTCAAAAAATATACAAAAAAAAAAAATATGTTCTCAAAAAGCAGTCAACATATATTTTGAATACAGTCTGTTTACCTTAAAAACAAGAAGTTTAAAATTGGTCACCCAAATCTCTTTTTTTTTAGGTTTTGTGATCAGCAAAAACACACAAGTGTCTGAGCAGTAACAACTTAGAATAACAATCTTGTTCAAGTTCACAAGAAGAACACATATTAGGTGAGAAAAAAAGTATCTTGATAACTGAGTTCAAAGTGACATTTTGTTCTGACACACAAATTTATTTACTGCGCTTAAAAGTATCAAAAGTTGGACCAAGCGAACGCGACACTGGGAAGAATTGGAGTGTTTTAGATTTGATTTCAAGCTAATAATTGGGTCCAAAGCAGCCCCATTCCCAGCAGCAGGCACAGGTGTTGGGCACAAAGTAGAAGGGGGGACAACAGCCGCTGGCACAGCATCCACAGCACTCCATGCACGGCTGGACGGGACCTACGGGTCCGCTCGTAAGGCGATAGGAGACCGAGCCACAGGGCGCCTGACAACAGCACGATCCACAGCCAGATCCACAGGGACAGGGTCCACAAGGTCCACAGGGACCACAAGGTCCACAGGATCCACATGGTCCACAGGGACCACAGGGACCACAGGGACCACAAGGTCCACAGGATCCACATGATCCACATGATCCACAGCAGCAACTGCTACAATTATCACAGCAGCTGATCTTCGAGGTGCCACAGCAGGACTTGGAGGCGCCACACGGCTTGCCACAACCTCCGACAATTCGACATTTCGGCATGCACATGTCTTTCAAGCAGTAGCTTCACCTGTTGCCTTTTCGTTTCCGTTTCCGGTTCTGCTCCTTGCCAATATTCCACGCAAAAAATGTGCTAAATATGCCAGGCAATTTGACAGTTACCTTGGGATTATTTAGCACCTTCTTTGGCACAGATCAAGCAATTACTCTCTAGATTTGTATTTGAATGTGTTGTTTCTATTTTAAACTGACCGCACACACAGAAACAAACAAATTATTAATGACACTTGACACATTTCCTGAGTGCAAACCACAAAAAAGACCGCCCAAATACAATCCACAAACCGGAAACTAACCTCAAACTGCGCTTGCCTAGAAACTATTAAATTCCATTTTAAATTGCATTTGCTCTGCGGTCGCCTATTTGGCTTTTCCAAGAAACCAACTCCACACCTTCAACTTTCCCTTCTCCCGTTGCACTTGTAACCACATGAATCTGGCGACCCGCACTCACAGGCCTTGGACTTGGCTTTTTGGGGCATGCCGCTGTGGTCGGTGAGTGGGGAGGGGAGTAACGGGAGAGGGGAAAGGTTGAAGGTTGAAGGGGAGTCAGTGGGGCTAATGTAATTGATTGTCTGGGCCTCGCTGAGCAAGACCTGCTAAAGTGCGAAAAAAATGCGATTGTCTAGTGGTGTTACAGAGTGTGTGCGATTTTTGCATACCAACTGTGGGGCGTGGCACAGTGGTAAGCAATATATTGTCTCCGTTTTTCAAAAATATTCATTTTAAATTTGGTGATTAAAATTTAAAAAGCCTATCAGGTAAACATGAAAAAAAGAATAAAAAATATTAAAACCGTCAAATTTTTAGATACAGTATAATTTTAATTAAAAAATTATTTTTTATTAAGTTTATGTTTTGTCTGATGCTCTTGCGGGCACTATTACTTATTTATTCTTAATAAAAGCTGCAGATGGATTGTTGACAAATAACTTATAAATAGCATTTTCAAAATATAAAAAAAATTTTTAATAGTTATTCGAACGTATTTGTAGTTTATATTATTATCCCATCAAAGAGAAAGCATCACAATACAGGCTTAAATGCAATCAACATGAACAGATAATTTTAAAAATTTAAAAGAAAAAAACTCAAAATTTTTCAAAATACAAAATAAAATCTAAAAAAAAACATCCAAACAGTTATATTAATAATATAAAGATTAATTATATTTTTAAAAATATAAAAACAATTTTAAAAAATGCATCCATTCTAAGACAGATTCCTGTACGCTTTCACTTTACACTTTCCATTGAACGTTGAACCACTGTGCCTGTTGTTGGATTAATTTCACTTTAGCTGCCACCATTTTTAGCATATTTTTTTGCTGGTGTGCGAGATTCGCGTGGATTTCAACACGGCTTGGCAAGATTTACGAAATGGCTGGCACAGTCCGGCCCGGACTTGAACAGTTGTTGGCCCGGTGCGATTGTGCTGGCCGGGCTGAGAGATTTCAATTGTACAAGTCGGCGGGGCGTGGCACGTCAACAGCTGTCAGAGTTACGACGACAACTAAGAGCTCTCTTAAAACATAGACTTTTATTAGTATTCACATTTTAGTTCGAGTAACAACTCTTCCGGTTTAACCACATAACTCCAAATTTCAGTTGCCAGATTTGACCAATAGACAATATGTGCGGAGGCTGGGCCTGTCGTTCCTATGAAATAGCCTGCAATCATCATCGACTCTCGCCAATGCGATTCACAGGTCGTTGTTTTGCCCCAACACCGTGTGGCCCTTATGACAGTTGTTCGCCGTGTTGTGGAGGCGGTTGTTGTGGCGGCTGCGGCTGGTAATGGAACTTGAACCCACCTGCCTCTGCTAACCCACGCCGGCACACTAAATTCATTCTCTAGTTGGCCATGAGTTTTTAGACCACATTTCAATAGACGAAATTAAAATGTAGTCTCATCGTAGCCAAACTACACTTCACATCCAAAATTTTACTGTTTCCAGAGTAAGTCGACCTAAAATATTTAAAATAAATATTATAAATATTAATTAATTAACTTTCTTAGCCACATCTTGCAAAACCAATATGTGCGGCGGTTGGGCGTGTGCCTCATATGAACTGGCCTGCAACAATCCTCCATTGTCCACATTGCGCTACTCGGGCAGAGATTTTATACCCACTCCATGTGGGCCCCATGACAAGTGCTTTGTGAAGGATACCAGCTGCAGTCGAGGACATTGCCTGGTGCCGCACAAGACGCCAATTCAACTGAATCCCTGCCTTGAATTCGATTTCGTACCCGTTGCCCCAATGGATCCCGCGAAAAACGCCGTTGACAATTGGAAAATGGCATATGAAAAACTCATAAAATGCTGTTGTCCAAAGAAAAAACCATAAATAAGAATTCAAGGCAAATTCAAGAAATCCCTGACCTTCCTAAGTTACAACCACTAAATTTTAATGATAATTTTTTCATTCGATTTTGCCTTAAGCCATGCAATAAAATTAATTTTTTCAATAACCCCAGATTTTGAAATTTTTAATATTAAATGTGTGTTTTTTTATACATTTTAAGTTTTCAATTTTATTTTAAATTTTAAACTTACCAGCGTTTTTTTCGACTATGCCAAAGATTTGCATATAAACACGAAAGTCGTTTATCCCAGTTTTCATAGAACAAAATAATTTAAAAGATGTCTTTACCATCGTTAATATTTTCGAGTTTAATAGTACAAAATAATTCAATATCGATCGTCAATATTTTCGATTTTAAGAATTCGAATTTGCTATCAATATTTCTTTCTTTCATACAGAATTACATTTTTTGGTTTTCTGCATACATGAAAGATAAAATTGCTATAGAGAACTTAACATCCTATTATGGAAATCTTGCTGCACGAAACACACTTCTTAAATAAAGTCAAGGATCCTTAGAGCAACATAACTAACAATTTATTTGAAAATTACAAGAATCGGAGAAAATACTTCGCCGTATTCCCACGCAAGTATGCAGAATGATATTATTTTTTTTTTGAGGCACTGTTTCGGTTGTCCAATATCTATGGCTTAGTTTCAGGATCTAGTAAAAGGGTCCGAAGCAGCCGCATTCTCCGCAGCAGCGACATCTGTTTGGCGGACAGGTCCAGGGACCACAGGGCGGACAGGGTCCACAACAGCAGTTGTTGTAGTTCATCGCCGGCAAGGCGGGTCCGACAGGACCGTAAGCTAGAGCATAGGAAACACTACCACAGGCACTTTGGCACATCTTGACCAAACGTTGGGCAACACTGGAAATTCGTGTTAAAATTAAAAATTATTTAAAATTTGTTTGCAAACATTTTGGAATTTTAAGAGCTCACCAGATTTTCAGACACTTGCGTTGGGAATTCGAAACGAAGAATTTTTCGTTTCAAATAAAACTATTTATTTTTACGTTATGAACAGAGCGGAATACGAATATAAAATGAACTCTATAGCTGATATGAGAACTAGGTGAGGGAATTTCGATGCAATGCCAACTTGATTTAACTTAAATCATGCTTCAAGTACGTGTATTTGTATCGATCCAACCATAGTTTCTGCCTTTTTCACACATCAATGATTCAACAAAAATATAACAAAAAATTTAGCAAGAAAAATGGGAGGTAAAATAGAAATCTCTAACGACAAAATAGCGCAACAGTTTCGCCTCATAGCAAAAATAAGAAATCATTGAAACATGTCCTGGGAAAATGGAGAAAACGACAACAAGGACAAAAACAACGAGCACAAGATTGAGTAGACGAACGAAAGTTCTATAAAATGCCAGAGCTTGGTCAAAGCGGATGGCAAAGGATTTCGTTTACCGTTACTTAGAACCCAGGACTCAGGACTCAGGACTCGGGACTATGAGACTGCTGGACTGCGCTCTAAACTGAAACTGGGGCAAAGTCGAAGTCAAGCCACAGACGGCAGCATTGAGGAAAGTCTATTAGACTCAACGAAGCAACCTTAACGTCATTTCGTAGCCTGACTTCAGCTCAATGGCGCTTCACAGGACACACAGGACTGAAGGTATATATGTGAGTGTGTGCGTGTATGCGTGTGTGCTTGTGTGTGTGTGTGTGTGTGTTGTCATTCACAAAAGCTGACAAGCTCATCGATGCCTGAACATTAGCTAAACATAAATTACACAGATGACTGCACAACAATTGAGGCGTTTATTATAATGTGTGTTCACACTTGAAGCCTTCAAAGGCGCCACCAGCCATCATGTGAGACATGTAGGTGTGACAAGGGAGGGAAGAGGACAACGACTCTGCAGTGTGGCAAGTAGAGATTCTCAAGCCAAATTGGAAATTTAAGCTCGGCATTTTTCAATGCAAACAATATGCGATGGCATTTGCAAGATTTAAAAAAGTAAGAAAGAGAGAGAAATAGAAAGAGAGAGAATTAGTTACAGTAAAAACAAAGTACACATTGCATTTCTTTTAGAATTGGAAACTAATCTTAAAGAAGAAAAGACGGTGAATAATAAAAAATAAACATAACTAAATTTACTTTTAAATATTCTTAAAACAACATGATATGCCTTCTAAATATCATTAATAATTAGAAATCGAGAAAAACTCAATGAATTTATCATCCATTTTTTTGCTAGGGGTGTATAATGAAATTCTAAAATTGATCTAAATAAAGACTAATAAAATAAAATAAAAGAAAATTCTTTCACTCATAATAATCCTTAAAGAACTAAAATGCTTTCAAAACTAGTTCTGACTCAACAAAAATATTTTTAAAAATTAAACTATTGATTTTGGAAGAAATACTTACTTAAAGCGCTTTTTATTGCCAAATTCCCATCGATTTGTCTCAATCGTTGTACGAATTTTTATCATAGTCCATGGCTGCATTGTTTTTGCTTTTGGCAAAAATGAAGTTTGTGCGCATTAAAAACTATTTGAAAAGTTATTTAAAGGAACAACAAAAAAGCCGAATCAGACTGCAATCGAGGGTCCTTGCTATGGATAAATAGCAGGCCACTTAAGATAATCTCATTGGTGGCATGCCAAAAAGTTTGCGCTATTCACACACACACACACACACACACACACACACACACACACATAGACACAAAACAAACACAATATAAAAATGTCACCGCAGCAAACAAATGAAAAACAACAACAAGTAAAATGTATAAAAAGGTACACTTGCTTTTAAATCAAATAGTCGTAGCCAGGTTGTTTTTTTCCTGCTTTGGTTTCTGTTTGCTGCGATGTCCTTGTGCCCCCGTGTGTCCTTTACGAGTGGCCCGAAGCAGCGGGCACTTCATTTCACTCCAGAAACATATCGAGCCGGGGCAACTTGAGTGTGCGCCAAGAGATAAGCGCAATTATATGGCTTCAAGTGGACAGAGCTCAGACCATCCTATAAATTAGGTAAAAAATATCGCAACTTATGTGACGTGGCTTTTATTGAGACAAATTCCGTGCGGAGAGCACTTCCTGCGAGTAGCTTACAGCACTTTAAATCTTGATATATACATATACATAGATATATATGTGTATCGGTATCTATAAGGCAGTTATTGAATAGCTTGTATAGGTAACTCCCTCTTCTCCGCCCCTCACCGAACTTTTTGGCATGTCACATTTGTCCTCAAGTGCTCGTTATGGGCAATTCTTGGCAACTGCTTTGACTTTGGCTTTTGTTTTCTGACCACATGCTGTGAAGACTGTCTCTGTGTGTGTCTGTGTGTGTGTGTGTGTGTGTGTGTGTGTAACTTGTTGTTGTGTTATATTCTCATCTTCTTCTACTACTTGAAGTGCTTTTTGAGGTTCATGTCAAGTCTTGTGGCATCCCAAGCAAATTATTGCTGGGATGTGAATCGTTGACAAGTGCCCATTGAAAATGAGACACTTCACAGTTTCTCACTCAAATATTGCTCAACCGAAAAGAAAGAAAAAGTTTATTTTTAAGTTGCCAAAAATTACCTTAGCTATAGAAACTGGGCACGTGCCACTGTTATGAACCCAATTTGTAGTATTTACTTACGATATTATTAAAAACTTTGTTTGAGTTTTGGACTAAGCTGGTTAGAACTCTATTAAGTGTTTTATAGCAAATAAATCTATTGTTAAATGTATAATATTGTAGTCGATTTTTAATGTTTATCTTTGACTTAAAACTTTAGTTAAAGATTATATTGGAATATTAAATTATATAAAATTTTCTTTCTATGTTAGTATTTAGCAACAGTAATGTCTTTTTTAACTCATAAATCTCTGAGTATTGTCAGAACGGAATCAATTTATACTTTTTTAATTCATAGATTTTAGATTTTTAACTTTCAAAATCTTGTTATCGGAATAATTAGAATGGAGTTGAAAATAATATAATTTATATCTATTGATTGAATAATTTAGAATGAGTTGAGACAGATATGATAACAATTAGAAAGATATCTCTTAAATTATCTATGTATGATAATAATATAATAATGTATTTAGAAAAAAGCCATTTCGCCCAGTTGAAGATGGCAAATAGTTTGAAATCCAAAAAATACTTGATCTAATGAAAGAGTTTAATGCTTAGACTCTTTGGTTATAGTACCTGACTTTTGCTGTAAAATATAGAGCAGGAATCCTTCTTGAATAAAGATAGAACCTCAATATCTTAATGAAAAGCAGTTGATAGCTTATTGAAAAGCCTGAAAACCAAAAGAGTACTTGAGCTAATGGTAGATTTGAAGGCTCAGCATGGGGCTATTGTAATCCTTTACACACAAAACGAGGCTTCCATTCCAACTGCCATTGAATAGAAAACTCAAGCACACACACACCCACATTTCGCCGAAAATCCTTTTGCTCCAAACTAAGTAAATCCTGGCCAGACATTAACTCAAGCGAATTATTGAGTTGGGTTACTCAGAGTTCTCTGATTTGCTTTGGCATTGAATTTGGCATTTGGTGTGCAAAAAATTATGCGTGTTCAATCTGAAAAATAAGTTCTTTCACTCGCTTTTTCTACTTGTGGCATTCACTTTACGCTGTTTTTTTTTTGCTCTTATTTTTTCTATTTGAAGTACAAAAATATTATTCGCTTATTTGCAGAGCCGCCTTCTCCTTGTTTTTTTTGTTATTGTTGTTGTTGTTGTTGTCGTCTACTTGGCACCGGCGTCGTCTCCCTCTCCGAATCTCCGAGCAGCTGCTCTTGCTTCGATTCCTTTGCTCGGTTAGAGTTCGCTTCAGTTTTCGGGTTTTTCTTGTGCGTGGGTGCGTATGAGTAATATTTTTTTTCTTTTGCTAAATATATGCTGTGTTGTTGTTGTTGTTTTTTTTTTATTTTGGTTTCTTTCGTTTGCGCTTCGTAAATGCTGGCAAACATAAAACATCAAATGTAAATTGAAAGTCGTTCGTGTGTGAAACTGAATGTGTCATCAGTTGAAGCGTTTATCATTTTTTACAGCTTTTGACTTGGGCTTGCTTTAAGAAGTCTACTTTTCTTTGTGCTCCCGCTTCTTATTTTTATTTGTCTGACGTATCAAGTTGCCTTTAAAAATTGACAGAGGGGCGGGTGGGCGTGTCTAAGCTGTTTGCTTCTCAACTCCTAGGCGAACATTGGCTGTGCAATGTTTTGTGAAATCTTTTATTTCCGTCTCAAAGGCACATGTGGCATGTGGCAAGCGACAAGCAAACGCCATCTTACAGCTGTTTGAGTTTCAAGTTTTGCTTTCTTGTAAATATATAAATCCAAAGTACTTGAGCGTAAACAACAGCGACATTTACAGATTGTCATTGGAATGTTAAGATTCATGTAGAAAATATTTTGTATGTCAATAAATTAATTGGATAGTATAAGTTTGGACTACAAAAAAAAAAACAGCGAATTTCTTTAATTATTAATTATTATGGCAGATTTATTAAATAAAATTCTGTAATAGTCCAACTTCACTTTGAAATAAATTTAACAGGTTAAAAAGTTAACAGGTATTATTATCATTTTAATAGTTTATTTTTTCATCATTTAAAAAACTACTACTAATATATCTATCTAAAGCTGAAAGTCTAAAAAAAGCTCTTTGTAATAATATTTTCAGCTATTTTCAAAGCTAGTTGTACACGCATTTAATTCAGCCAGATATAAATGACGCAAACAAAATTACAATCTAAATAATAGAATATGCCAATATTTATTTAAAGTAGATATTGCAAATATCATATTTCAAAATGTGTCCAAAATGGCCAAAATGCAATAAACTAATTTGGCAAATGTGCCCGGAGCATAAAAATAACAACAATGTCAATTACGCATGCAATTTTTGAATATTTTCCATTTAGATGTTGACCTTTGTTGTGTGTGAGAGTGTGTGTGTGTGTGTGAGTGTGAGTGTGTGTGTGTGTGAGTGTGAGTGTTATGTGTGCTGTACAAATTATATACAAATTAATTGAAAATAACACAATTAACAAACGCTTTACCACTCAACTTTTCTCTCTCTCTCTCCCTCTGTCTCACATGCTTTCTCTCCCTTTTACTCAATCTCTCAGTCTCACTATTTTCCTCTCTCGCTTTGTGATTTTTTCTTCGCTTTGTTTTCTCAATATTTATTTGTTGCAATGCAAATGTCAAACTCAAATATAAAAACAATTGTGCAAATGCTAAAATGTATTGCAACTGTCAACTGCAGCAATTGTTGCAACAACAACAACAACCGACAACAACAGCAGCAACTGAAACTGTTACATGCAACTTCTGCCAGCTGCGGTTAACTTTAGTTAACAATTGTTGTTATTGTTGTTATTGTTGTCGTTGTTTTCGTTGTTGTCCTGGCTGCCGTGACACTAACTTCATGTCAATCCTTTGTGGCTTTGCCAGTCCTTTAATTTGAATTTAAAATGTTACTTCCACAATTTTGTTTAGCCCCCCTCTCTGTCTCTCTCCCCCTCTCCCCATCTCGCACTCATTTTCCACTTATTTACAATTACCACATTTTATTATCCCCTCATCTCCCCTTGCTTCCCATCCGGCTGCACATTTACATTTTGCCATTTTATTTACACTCCTGTTTATATTTGTCACACTTTTGTCTTTATTTCCTCTCCCCTCCCCTTTCCCCTTTCTCCTTTTCACTGCACTTGTCGTACACTTTTAACTGCATTTTTGTGTATTTGTCATGGCCCTGAACCTCAAACCACGTTAGTTCCTCTCCCCCTGTTCCGATCCTTGCTAGATTTTGATTGTATTTTTGTTGATTTTGTTGCAATTTTAATTACTTTAATGAAAGTTTTAATTGCAAAATAGCAAAAACACAGAAACAGAGACAAAGACAGACAGAAAGAGAGAGAGAGAGAGAGAGAGAGAGTGAGTGAGTGAGTGAGTGAGAGCAACGCGTAATGAGTTTCTGCGGTCTAAGAAAGGTTGGCAACCACGACAGGACAACAACAGGAACAGGATACAACATCCCTTTGTTTGCAAGAACTATACCTGAAGAGGTACTTTTCGGACAGTATTAATTGATGGCCGACCAAATCTGCAAAGCAACCTATGGAAAACCACTTAACAAGCAGCGAAAATGGGTTTTTAAATGGCTTTTAGACAATTATAATACATTTTAAACTGTAATTTCAAATTTTTATTTATTTAAGCTAAAAAACTCTTAGTGCTTATTTGAAAATTGGGATTAAATTATATGATTATTGAACTTAAATGTAACAAAATTAAAACAAAGAATATTAAATTGCTTGCTGCATTTCTAGCAACAAATATAAAGTCATTATCATTAAGAAATACTTTAATTTGCATGGCTAAAACTCACTCGATTAAACCTTCAGCATATTTCTAAGCACACACAATTGCTGTTGGCGATTCTCTTTTCAGTGTGTGTGTGTGTGTTCTCTTTGGCCACTCACTCAGGATGCGAACAACATCAAAACCATTTCAGTTGCAAGTGCTGAGACACATCGCTTGACCCACAAACTCATACAAGCTAAATCAGCACAAAAAAGAGAAAAACAGAATGGGAAAAGTGAAAGAAGAAAACTCATGTAATACGCTGAGAGAAATGGCTTAAATAAAATATGCACACAATTGATGGACCACAAGGCGATGGGAAATGAAATAAGTGAGCCGTAGCAACCAGGCAAAAGAACAACAAAAACAACAACAACAACCAGTGGCAAGTCAATGAACTGCAACAGCAGATACAAAGATACAAAAAGTATCTTTGAGCTTGGGCACAACTGTGACTTTGATGACGTCGTAGATTCAATATGGCATGACAAGAGTTTTTCTTATGTTATTTATATATATATAAATAAATAAAATCTTGTAGTCGTTATTGTTGTTCGTCGGCGGTGTTTGTCTAGATTGCAGCGGAAGTGCACAGATACTCGTTTTGCTTTACAGTTGTTGCAAGTTTTAACACAGATTACGCATACGCAGTGTTGCACAGCGAAGGAATGACAGTTGATGTGCTAGAAATGTTCCTACAGATGTGACAATTTGCAATTCATTATGTAACTTCTGTTGTTGCATATGTTTAATACAAATGCCAGTTGACAAAAAGATATTCAAAAAGTTTAATAGGAGGAAAGTTTAGGCTTAGAAGCTTAAGTTAGTTAAGAGACATTAAAGATTAAGTCATTTTAAATCTGAATATTTTCACTCACTCGAAACATTTAATTTTGAAAATTGTTAAGAACAACATTTTTTTTTATTTTGTATTTTTCTACTTTTGATCGGGATTGTTGTTTTTATACTTTTCATTCACTATCTCTCTGAATCGCTTTTAATCTCTCACTTACCTTTCTCTCTTCTTTTTCTTAACTTTATGCTCTTGTCTTAGCACTCACTTTTATTTGAATAATTAATTTGCTGTCTTTAACTTTTATTTGAGACTTTTTTGAATCTTTTCCTGACTTGATTTTTCTTTACTTCTCACTTCCTCTGTCTCTCATGGTGTTGATTGTAGTTTTCATGCTGCTTTTGCCGAGCTCAACTTGGAGGCTCGTTAAATGCATGCGCTCTCGACTTTCACTGTAAAGCGCATTAATGGCTTCAATACTTTTCAACTGTGGAAGGCAAAAGGGGCGTAAAAGAGGAGGAAGCGTAAAGCAAACCAGAAAAAATAATTATATGAATGCGTGCAACAAAAGAGAATTGAAAAAACAAATGTAAACTTAAAGTCAACTTCAATAATACGAAATTCAAATGCACTTACAAAAAAAACCTTATGAAATAACAAATTTCTGACAAAATAAATAATTTGATTTAATAAATGACAAAAAAATATTATATTAACATATTTTTATAATTTTTTGTATTAAATATAATTATGATTTTCATTTACTTTTAATGAATTTTAAGCAAAAATAATCACAATAACAACAAAATTAAAATGAAAATAAAATGAAAAATAAAAATATATGTGATTAATTTTGGTTAACATTTCCATTTAACTATTACAAGCTTCTTAAACAAGCTATAATACCCTAAAGCAGTTAGTGACTGAGAAATATATACGCAAAATTGCATTTTTGGCAACAAGCTTTTAATTGCACTTTGTATGTGCTCATTACCTTAAATTGCGAATGAGACTGCCATACAGCAGCTATCTCTTTCCCGCATTGGCAGCAGTTTTAATGCGAAACTTGGCAGCTTTTTTTTCGAATTTTACAGGCCGAAAAAAGAAACTCGAATTTAAATGCATAAAAATCCAAACTGTAAAAATAACAAATACAAATTTAAGGGAAAGAGAGTAAAAGAAAGAGAGAGAGAAAGAAAGAAGAACTTGACTTGAGCATGTGTGTGTGTGTGTGTGTGTGTGTGTGTGTGTGTGTGTCACGTTTTGTTGTAAATGTGTGCTAAAAGTAGAAAAGCGAATGGAAAATTGGAATTGGGAAGGAAAATGATATTGCCAAAAGCGTTCCGAAAAAAACTTTTACGACAAAAACAAGTTGAGCAAGGAATGGGCTAACATACATACATAAACACATGTGTGTTTGTGTGAATTTTATTTAAATTGTTAAGACTGGCAAAATAATTAAAGTGTGAATTGAAGTTTTTTGGCGCAACGCGAAAGACAATTAGGAAATGGTTCGAGGAAGCCAAGAGAATGGTGGGAGGGAGGGAGGTAGGGGGAGAAAATGAAGACAGACAATGTCCCATTTCAGCTACCCCTATGTGGGTGTCAGATATGCGTAATTTCAATTAAATGCCAGCCAAAAGAATTCCACTTACTTCCATTAAATGCCTTTTTCAGCTTTTGTTATATCCCATTTTTTCTCCCATTTCTCCTTCTTTTCTCTGTTGTCTTTTTGTCTACTTTGTTGGCTGTTAATACTATTATTTTTTCATTTTCTGCAACACACGCGGATTAGTGTTGAAATGGAATCGAATTGAGATTGGACTAACAGACGTCGGTGAAGGGCATGGGGAAGGGGAAGGGGGTGAAGGAGGAGGGGAGGGGGCGGTATTTCTGTGCATGTGTGCATTTGCCTTTGGAGTGATTTTTAATTAAAGTGCTGCGTTAATTGCATTAATCTCAGTGTTTGCATGGGCTTTAGCTGCATTACCAAATAAAGCAACAGAAAGAGAGAAAATAGTGTGAGAGAGAGAGAGAGAGTTATGGAAAAAATAATAAAGATTTAACCAAATCTGGCTATTAAATTCATATTATCTCAATAAAAAACAAGTCATTTAAAAATGATCATTTACTCCAACTTTAAGCACTTGCAAATTTTTTATTAGATAAAAAACTTTTAAAAATTATATATAGGTAATAACTAAGCTGAACTAAGCCAATAAAATCCTAAACTATTTTTAGAGCTTACTTTTCGCAGCAGCAAGTTTCCCTTTTGTACCCATTACTTAAAAAATAAGTGAAAGAAAGCGAAAAAATAATATCAAGTTTGTTTCTAATTTTTGACACGTCCATTTCTTTGTCCTAAAATCGGGAAAAGCCTCCACACGCACAGCTTTCAAGATATTGGGAATTTTTTACTAACTACTATTATTACCTATTATCCTACTAAATCGTAAGCATGCAATTAAAAATATTTTAAATTTATATAAATAAGTAACGGCTATCCTATAGTCGGGAACTGGACTATAGCCCTTCCCACTTGTTATTAAATAAAAAACTTTTAAAACTAATATATTGGTAAAAACTAACGCTTTCCAATAAAATCCTTAACAATTTCGAGCAGCGAGTTTACTTTTTCTTACTAAATTTACAACTATATATTTATTGTAATTACAGGCTGGACAAAAACAAACAACGAAAAACGGAAGACAAGCCAATCGTCTTTCACCGAAAGTGGTCTAAATACAATTGACATTTATTGGCCAATATATATTTATAAGGCGTCCACCCAAAGGAAGTGGTTGCACACACAAGCAATAACAAAGCGGAGACATTTAGAACGAAAATAAAAAACTGGCTTATATATACTACATATTTATAAAATAAAATATATACATATATGTATATATATAAATAAATACAGTCTTCATGTCGTTACTCCCGCATCAAAGTGAGGCTGAAGCAGTTACTCGCATGCAAATGTTGGGCAGGACTCAAGTCGAAGAAGGAAGAAGCACAATGTCGTCCTGTGGACAGCGTGGGCGTGGCCAGACGACGGGCGGCAGTTGTATCTGCTGGATGGCATTGCTTCTGCTGCTCATGTTAGTGCCGGGTAAGTAAATTCCGAGCATTTCTCACAACAAATCAAATCGAAGAATGCAAAGCAACAAAAAACAAATAGAAGGAATTAAATAAGAATTCTAAATCGTAGCTAATGCTGAAGATGATTTGTCTAAAGTCCGGGGAACTTAATGATGCGAACAGACCGAACAGCAAAAACTTTGACGAAATATTTACAAAAGTTGTAAAGCCCAAAAACAAATGACACAAAACTGACAGGCCAAAAGAGCCGGCGATAATTAATTTTTAAGCTGCACAAAATGAAGCGCGGACAAGTGACGGCAAAAGATACAGAAGAGGAGAGGGCGGAAAATGGGGGCAGGTTCGGGGCATGTTAAAAACGAGAATGCTCCCTGTGGCAGAGTGGAGGTGGGGGAAAATCAATCGTTCGTAAAATAAACAAATCTTATTTTTCCGCAAACATTATTTCTCATCAGTAGCACTGGAAGCACAGTCACAGCAACAAAAACACTAAAATACAACAACAGCAACAACAACAATGAATAACAACTGAACACTGCGATGACAACAAAATTTTTCATAAATGCGCGCATTCATCTGCATAAAACGATGAGGGCAAAGAGGAAAAAGCAGACTAGGGGGGCCAAATTGATGCCACGGGCATGCAGTGAAATAATTCAAACGAGGGCGGCTTGAGAAATATTTAATACCATAATAATAAAAGCTATAAACTGGCAGCAGTTATTTAGATATGGGTGTAAAAATAAGTCAGTAATTCAACTCAAAACATGAAATATTTAATACAAATCTAAAAAACATCATTTTGTACAAAAAATTAATTTTATTGTAAAAGGTCCTTATTGAAATTTGCATTCCATTTAAATTTATATTTATATTTCTTTCACATTTTAATAAAATTAACAGTTGTGCATAAATATAAACAAAATAAGCGGAATTTTATACATAAAAAATATTAAATTTATTGAGAATTGTACATTTTTTAATAATGGAAAGTGCTTTATGAAATTCTTATTTTAATTTTATGAAATTCTAAGTTAGTTTTAGTTTGGTTTTAAATGTTATTGTTTTATGCTCTTTTTTCATTTAAATCATAATTTCTTTTACAGCACTAGCTTACTTTTAATCATGTAGTAAACCGTGTGGCAACCCTCGCCATAATAACCAAAATAGCAGCTCATTGCTTTTCTTATACCACTCGAATAACCAAAATGATGATGTTGCAAAAGAAACTATGATACTTAATATCCATCCACTGCCATTTGCTTGGCCAAGTATTTTATTTTATTTTGTTTTCTTGTGCTCGTTGTTGTTGTTGTTTTTGCACTTATTTTGCTATGAGTGAACCGCTATGAAAATGCCAAAAGGCACGCGGAAAAACCAAGCAGAGAAAAGTGTAAACAACAACAGAGTAAAAAAAAAAGGCAAAGAAAGCAATGAAAGCAATTGCTGCCTAGAGAATGTTTCATAATTTTTTGCGTGATAAAGTCGCATTTGCTGGGATTAAATGAGATTTTCTTGCAATTACCCACCGCTCGCACAGAGAGGGCAACTTTTTTTAATTTTCTTTATGGTTTTCCTATCTAGATGTATTGAACTCTGGCACAGACTCGTAACAGACACTCCATACCAATCGATAGTTTCTAATTCATGCTTAAAACAAACAAAAAGAAGCCTCCCTCAGCTCAGACAGTTCAAACAAATGGTTAAGAGAGTGCCAAATTTGGAGTTTTTATCTCCCTTGGCTGCTTTCAACATGCGACAAGCTCAAACAATGCCAGTTGCTTCAAATTGGCTCTCACATCGCATATCGCACATACGCACTGTTGTGCAGTGCTTTGTTCATTCAGCACCTAGGAGTACGACTCAAAAGTTCTCCGTTCCCAAGTCTCCCTTGAATTCTATTTACTCCTTCTTCTATTTTCACGTTACGCACTCTGCTTCACTTTACATATCACACGAACTTGCACTTTGCAGCTGCAGCTTTTTTTGTGCCCCTTTAAAGGGAGAAGAGTAAAGGAGAAAGTGGGATTTGCACTGTTGTCTAGCTAGACATTTGCCGTTTACTGTTTTGACATTCCAACTTGCCGTTACTGACGAGCAGCCCGCTCTCATCGCCTCCCCACCTCCCCTGATGTCAGAGCCTTGTCTTGTTACCCAGCCCCAAATGGAACTTTCACAATTGCAATGAACCTCGTTTCTAGAAAGCCAAAAAGCACCTACGAGTGCGAAGCGCATAATGTGCAAGGCTTTTCGAGTTTGTGAACTTACTTAAGTCTTCATTGTCCTAAAGAAATTCCTCAATTAAAGTAACTATTTATTATTGATTTTGTTTGTATTGTTGATTGAAAAAAGACAAGAAAAATAAATGCCTAAAAAGTATGTGAATTCTTTAACTTAGAGTTCGTAATAAATGAAACTTATTACCATCTCTGAATTTACCTGTAACTATGTTTAATAATCTTCAATATCCAAGCACTGTTAGACCGAGTTGAAATGAAACTAAATGAACCAAATAATAAAAATGATATAAATAAAAATCAAATATTTAGTTTCACAAAGATATATGTAGGTAAATAAATTATTTAAAATAATTTAATTAGTCAATAATATTAAAGGCATCCCACTTCAATCTGCTACCATTTAAAATTGCACATTGTTTTCACAAAATCCCAATTAGTAAGTAACTTAAAAAAATTGATTAATTCATATTGGTACTCGTGGTATTATCAATGTTTTACTCTCTGTTTATAATCCCGTAATGTGCATGTATCAATTTTTAAGAGGACTAACGATGTCAGTTGACGCTGAGCTCAGCGCCACTTGAAATGATATTTAAATAGTTGCAAGCCACAAAAAAATGCACTTGTGAAATTTGCATTTAATTTGTACAATTAAGAAAAAATGTAAGCAGAATTAAAATGAAAAATATTCTGGTGTGGGGGGTTGGTAAGTTTGAAATTGTTATTGTTTTTTGTGGCATTCTTTCGTCAGCGTGTGAGCTTATGAAATATTATGAAAGAGCCGACAAAAAACAAAAACAAACTGAAAAAGTGGCTTAAAATCATCTCATATCCAATTCGCACTTTTGATTCTTTTTGACTATTTTATTTGTTAATGACAACAACAATAATTGCAAACGGCAACAAGATGGTCAACGTACTTGCATCAGTTGTTGTTGTTGTTGTTACAATTGTTGTTGTTGCTCTGAGGGTTGTTGTTGTGTTTTTATTTTGGTTATGAAATATGAGTCAAGTTTTGAATGCATGCCGGATACATTCATTACCGTTGACGACAGCAGAATGCATTGCATGAGTACGAAAGAGACAGAGCGAGAGTGAGAGGGAGAGGGAGAGGGAGATGGCTGTAGCAGGCAATGAACTCCATGCATACACATGTTTTTGCAATTGTGTGTGTTTGTATCTGTGTTGGTATCTGACTCAGTTTTGGGCATTATTCCTTGCGTTTTTTACATTTATGACAAATGCAACAACACACACTCACACACTCTTACACCCGCATACACACACGCATAAGCTTTATGCTCTCATGCATATGTATTCGTTTATAAAAGCCACCACACAGTTACATACATAAACTTTATAGCTGGGCAAAAAACTTTGCTTCTGCTATAAAATGGCTTTATAAGTGCACAACTCGAAATGAATAAAATGCATTTAAAAGTTGTTAAACAAAAGATCTAACCGCCTAATTTAAATTAAACAACTTTTTAAAGTGATAGTTTATGAAGAACAACTCAAGTTTACAACTAAAACCAATGACATAAATCGAAAGAATATCAAAACTAAACTTAATTGAAATTAAGAAATATATCAACATGGCTGACACATTTACCAACAATTTTGCTAAAAAGATACGTTTTATGAGTGGGCAATAATTCAAAAAAATATATTTTTGATTAAATTTGGCTTCACTTGTTACCAATCATTGATTGGCTAGCAATCTAACTCCCCTCCCTTCGGCAAGGAGAAAACTTTTGGTAGACCATAATTTCTTAATCTACATCAAATGTTGACAGTTTTATTAAAAAACAAAAAAAAAGGAATGCGAAACTTCTCAACTGACATGCGAAATGTGAACAAATGAACAGGAAGCGGAAGTTGTATGACAAAAGCTAGAAAACGAAGAAAACGAAAAACAAATTTGGAAAAATAACAACAAGTAAATACTGTAAATGATAATGATTGACTAGAAAATACTCTATAAACTGAAAAGGTTTAAGTCTGATTAGAATCTCAAAATAGGGAATACAATAATGATGACAGAAAGATTCTTGACTATAGTGTGAGAAAAAAAATGAATCAATTCTAGTCTGCTTTACACATTTTCGCCTATGTTTACCCTGTACTCCATTTAATGGTTACAGGGTATAAATATATAACCCAAAAGATGTGTAAATTTGTTCGCGTTTGCTCAGTTCAGGGCAAGTGCCAAATGTCACTTGGGTTTGTGGCGACAAGACCCCAGGAAATAGCCCGAAAAAAAAAACAAAAAGCCGAAAAAATATGAAAGAACTGAAAACGAAAAGAAAATATTCCTGGAATATGTTTCAAGTTGCCAGCGGTCGCTGTTTGTATTGATGTTTGTTGAACTAGAAATGAGAAAAGTTTTCGTTTTCGGCCAGCGAAAGAGCAAAATCTGTTTGTTGTGAGGACAACGGGGGTCAGAGAGGGGATAGGAGAGGGGGTCAGCGAGGGTAAGAGCGATGTCGCTTTATTTTATATCTGAGAGGGAAACAGAGGGCGAAATTTAGTTTAGTAATCAAGACAAGTGAGCGACGTGGGGAAAGACTTTGCGACCAAAATTCGTCGAATTTGTTTGTTTTCCGTGCACACGCATAAAACACATCATCAGGGGCGAGGGAAGGTGGATGGAAACGAAACTAATGTAATGGAAATTTGAAATTATTGAAAATAAATGAAAACAAATAAATATTCCCTGAGCATTTTTTACGGTACAACAGAACGCCTCCTTACATCCAATTTCGCATTTTAAGGGCGGCAAAGCGAAGCGTTGGCATTTACCACTTAGGGGGGATTTTGTTTTCTTATTTTTCACTTTGTATAAGTAGGGAATAAATGGAAGTTTGTTATTAGAAACTGTGTGTTGAACCAACTAGGCATTTAAGAAAGATAACTGAGATAATTTGTATGCCTAATAGAAATCACATAAATATATTTTTATAATCAAATATAAAACATTATAGCACAGATATTTTTACATTTTTAAAAATTAATTTATTGCTTGTACTCTCAGTTTCAATTTATTTATTATTCATGATAATACAATATTTAATAATTTAATATTAGTTGACATTAAATAAATAAATAGCAAAATAAACAAATAAATAAATAAATAAATGAAGCATTAATAGTATTTATTGAAATATTCTTTGCTACATTTTCTGAGCATACATGAACTTCTAAAGAGTATCCCCGCTTCGACGTGTCGTCTATTGTGATTTTAGCCATGTTTGTATGGATAACTTGGCCTCAGCCTCGCTTAATGGCGTGTAAGTGTACAAATTGCCTAGATTAGTGCCTAAATTAAAAGTGAAATTGAAATAAATTAAATATTTACCCACCCACCCACGGCAATCTGAGACGCTACTTAGACTTTTTACAGGCTTTGGCATTGTTTTATTTTCATCTTTTTTTTATTTCGTATTTTTTGTCGAATTTATGTGCATTGTTTTTTAGGGTGTTTATTTTTACTTTAGGAGAAGCGTTGTGTAAGTGGAAGACAAGTGTTTATTATTGGCATGGAAAATCAATTAGCCCCAAGTGGAAGCTGGTGAGGGTATTTAAGTAGCTAATTAAATGCTAAAGCATTTTTTCGAATCCCAAATTATGCGCATCATTTACAATATATTTATTACCGGAAGCTTCCATTAATTTCCAAGATTGTCAGACAAGCAAAAATGAAAAACAATGTATTTTAGAGTACAAGAAATAATTTAATCTATCTAAAAAAATCAAAATAAATGTTTTGTTAAAGTTTTCTTTAAACTGAAACCTAACAACCTACTATACACTTTCAAAAAACCCAATTTAAAATCTGATAAAATATCCCTTTCAAGTTTCATCGTCTCTTTTATGCAATAACTGAGAATGCAACGAGACTCTGACCAAAAACCGCAAGTGCATTTATGTATATTGGATATGGTAACACCTGTCCTTAGCTGTCGTTCTGTCCCTGTGTCCTGCTGTCGCCGCCATTGGCGTCCGGGATAAATGTTTATGTTATGACATCTTTAAATTTTAAGGTGCATTAGTGTAAAGTGCTTTTTTCGCCAAAAGATGTAAAAGGATGACGCTGAAAAATGTGCAAGATGAGTGCAAAAATGCTCTTAACACTTTCATTTTTGGTCTACTGTGTGGTTTCTATGTGTGTGTGTGGGTGCGTGTGTGTGTGAGGAAGTTTCTGTGTGAGCTTGGATTATCTAGCAACATTTAAAAAAGAAAACGAATTAAAAAAAAACATTAACTAGAAAAGTAAATGGAATTATGCAAGTGATTTTGGAAAGAGAATGGAATTATACATTTTTAAGCTTTTGATTTGAAAATACATACAATAAATATTCCCATTAATAGGATATATAAATGTTTAATGGTCCGCCTTTTGTTTAGAGAAAATAAAGTATTCAGGACTGTTCCGAATTTTTAACGATTTAAAAGAAAACGAATGTCTTACTATTTGCTGTTCCCGATTCCGTTCAAAAACGTTTCGAAAATTCATTTTAACTATTTCTTGTTGAGTATAACACATAGAAGGTAAGTTAGACGAAAACTTCGATGTCCTAATTTTGTTATTGTTAAATTAAAGTTGAATTTAAAATAGCTCGGTTTTGTTTTTTATAAAATATTTTATTTTTTTATAAAATATTATATTTTATAAAATATTTTATGGGTATTTATTTTAGTTCTTTAAATGACATTTATTTTCAAATCCGACGACTTTTGTGCAGCACACGTTTGGAAAACGACGATTATAGTCGATTTTCGGAATTCGGAACAACAATCAACTCATTTTGTGGCAAATCGACTCATTTTCAGAATTCGGAACAGGACCGATTATTTAATTTTGTTTTATTCAATATTTGTTTTTCCTTTTTAAGTCACCGTTTTGACAAGTTTGTCGCCTGTGCTTGGCACTCGCTTTGTTGAGGTCCTTTTGTGAGTGTGTGTGAGTGTGTGTGAGTGTGTATGTGTGTGATCCTTATGTGAAATTTAGCACAACATCCTCGTTGCCGTTAGCCTCATCTTTCGAATGTTGCATGCCACACGCTCCTCCCCTCCTCACCTGTCTCCCTCCTTCTCCACCAAGATGTCTTGCATTACCGCCATCTTCTGCTTCTTCTTTGCCGCTGGCGCAATTCTACCGCAAAATGCAATTTATACATTTCCGTTAAGCGAGTGTTATACATTGTTTTTTATCAACACACACACTTTTCACGCCTTTGTTTTGTTAACAAGTCTTTGCTTTTAGCGAATGCAACAACAATGTTGACACTTTGAATAGCTAATTAAAATGTTGCCGGAAATACCAAATAGACAAATACTTATGTGAGAATGAAGCACAGAGAAGGGGAGTGGGGAAAAAGGAACACGCAACAAATCACGTTGTTAATTTATGGGCCGCGACTTTTGGCACGCGCCAAAAGAAAAATATTTAATTTTCCAAATCAATAAACACGCTGATTGCATTTGGGGCGACAATTGGCAGATGCCACGCAAGGCAATAAATCTGCTAAGAAAATGAAAAGCCAGACAGGTTGCACGACTTAAGGATACCCTCCAAAACATTTTAATGTCGCTTATATAGCGATTTACGTGAAATTAAGACACAATAAAAATTGTTATATAATTTTAATTCTTTAAAAAGTTTACAAACTCTTTATTGAAGTGGAGAAAAAATTAAATTATTAATATTATTGTGCTGTAGAGCAGCTTTGTACAAAATTTGATAGCTCTAGCACTTGAGATCTCTGAGATTGACCGCTTAGTTTGAGCACGCCTCCATTTATAGTCCAACAGGGTATGACACATTTTGTTGCAGAGTGGCTTTAGCATTTCTTTCATTACATTTTTGAGTTCAAATCGAATCCGAGCTAAAGTTCTAGTTATTGACCACAGCCCCAGCAACAACAACAACAATAAGAAGACGAAGAAGAAGAAGGAGAAGAATAACAAAAACAACAGCAATGAGAAAAGTCAACTGTCAATGTCAACTCGCATGACCATGAAGCAAGCGCAAAATAATTGAATTCCCCAAACGCCAAAGTGGAATTTTAATTTGCACCCCCCTTACAAGTGCACCCCCCCCCCCTTCCACAAACAGTCAGTCTTATTCCCACCCACTTTGGCGCCCTCTTCCGCTGCCCAAACCCTCAAAGAGCCCCACAAAAATAGAGCGAGCAACCCTCGCTGATTGCTGATCAGTATGCAAAATGTGTGCGTGCCAAAATCAGCGTAAACTTTGCTATAGAAAGGGGGGTGCGAATTCAAGAGGCCGAAAGAGGAAAAGGGGAAAGCAGAATATGAGTATCGACAATGGAGGGCGAGGGGGCAGGGGACAGGGGGGAGGAGGGATTCATTCTCACACGTACTTTGTGCTCACTACGAATTGATGTCTTTGAAAATTAGCAGCCTGTTTGGAAAAATGGAAATGGCAAAGAATTTTCATTCAAATGCCAGTTTCTCGCTCTCTCTTAGTTTGGTGACACCTATTTCTTTCCCCTTTTCTCCTCTCCCGTCCTTCTTTATTGTTGTATTAGCCAAAGCGAAAGAAACAATTTGCCAATTTGAAGCCGGCGCCTGAAAGTATGCAATGCAATTTTGAAACGCAATTGAATGGGTTGCAATTGATTTTTTTATTGTCAAATTACAAAACGAACCAATAAAAATTACAAACAATTTGACAATGCCAGCAAATTTTTGGCAGTTATTTCTCAAAGGTATTTTTTAATAAGAAACATGTAAGAAAAGCTGTAAAAGAGAGTGTGATTAACTTTGGAATACCCGTTAAGAATAAGTCTAGAATTTGTATTCTATAAAATTTAATTATTTAAGATAATAACTAACTGTCCCTAATTCCCTATTTGATTAAAATTCAGAAATCATTAAATCGGGCTAATTGCTAAGAGCGACACTTAATTAACTTGCTTTGGTAAATTAATTAAAATTAAAGCAAGCTACTTAAGTAATAAAGCTGACAGACCAAATACTAAACAGTCGACATATCTGGACATAAATCTATTAAGTTTAACCAAAGTATTACAGGACGAGAGCAAGTGATAAGGGATAAGGGATAAGAATACCTATGCTTATGGCAGGACATACATAAATACTTAGATAAGTATCTGGTCGGTGCACAAAGTACTATGTCTGCTAATCAGATTTACGGCAATATGCCTAATGCTGTAATGAAGACCAAAGACCAGAAAGAGAGGGGCTGAGAGGGTGATTACAGTTGAAGAGAGAGAGAGAAAGAGGGGCAAAGAAAGAGAAGCCACGCGCAGACAAGGAAACACTTAAAGCGCCCCTTATCAAATACAAATTACAAATCCGCATCTCAAAAAAAAAAAACAAAAAAAAACACAAGCCATGTGTCCCCGGAGGGATAACGCAGTGGCCACAATACAAAAGAAAAGAAGATAAATACAAAAGCATGATTGAAGGACCAAAAGAGAGTTTTATCAAATGAATGTGCTGTAATAAATGAGAGGAGAAAAAGTGGAAGAACGAGGGAATAAAGTCGTGGAAGTCGCTGCTTGTTCACTTTAAGACAGGACACAAGTCACGCACAACAAAAACAACAAACACATACATGAATGGAACTAAGTGTGTGTGTGTTTGGTCCATACACCAATCTTAAGTCAGTCACTTCAACATAATCACACGACAAGCCGAAAAACAAAGCTAACGAACTAATAGATGGACATGGATTGTTGTTGTTTCTATTTATTGTTGTTGTTGTTGTTGTTGTCCTCGTTGTCCTTGTTGTTGTTGTTCTATTGATAAGCATCGAATTCATTAATTTATACGTTCTATGAGCATCAGGCAGAGTCAAGTTAAAGGAGTTGCTTCGTTGTCAGAATAGCTTTGTAATGCGAAACTAAGTGATTTGCCATGTGTGTAAGTGTATGTGTATGTGTGTATATATCTTCATTACAAATCCTAGCTGGATTTCATATGAAATGAACGCGCCCACAGAGACCGAAACAGATAGGGGGAAAAGGGAGAAAGTCATCGTTGTCTTTATGGCCAACAACTTGGCCAACTGGTTGGCTGGCTAGCTTTGGCTTTAAGCAGTAAATTCAATCAATTTGGTCAGACAAAGAGAAGAAATGAATTGTTGTCCAAAGCTGTCGGACTTTTGTAACTGACAGTAAACATATGTATATACATACATACATGTATATATGTATGTATATCTATATAAAATCTCAACTTAAATGGTATGTCACAGCAATTAATACAAGCGACAAAGGGAGGCAAAACAAACGGTCAAAGGTCGAAATGAAAGTGAGGCGGACAACCAGGCGTATGCGTAATGAAACACACTATTAGCTCCAGTTCAGTTGGTAAGGTAAACCAAAAACACTTGACAGCGATATTCTCATTTCTCTCTCTCGTTTTTTTTGTTTTTCGGGTCAAAGTGAAATGTCAACTGTTGTTGTAAATCAAATAGAGAGAATTCGCCCTGAAAATGATATATGAATGAATGGTGTGTGGAGCAATCGATGATCTAAGCCCTGAAGCAAAGCAAACATTTGCACAATTAGAAAATATCTATTGCGACTACGATTGACCAATAAATCAACACGATTTACATACATATTACATTCACACACACACACATGTGTGTGTATAAGTGTGGCACACAAACGTTATAAATCAATTGGAATTCAAATGTGTAATTAAAATACCGACAAGGACATGCAAATTCTGCTTCTTGATTCCTTGCCGGTAAGTGCTCAGAACTTGACAATTGCTTTATGAGATATTTAAGCGTCTATCATTTAGATAAAGTATGAAAAGAGTTGGCTAATTTTGTTTATTATGTTGGAAGATTTAGAAAAGATCATAGATTGCTTAAAAGAGGGAGATATACCTGAAAATTAGACTTTTCATTAAGTAAATGTAAGATTTTGGAGAAAGAATTTCTTTTTATTTTAAATAAACAATTGGATAACAAATTGATTAAAGGTAAACAATAGCGAATCATCTACTTTAATTATATGTACTTACATTTCCTTAAGATATTAATCATTGATGGATTTATACTATTAGTTGTTTAAAAATTTCCTTATGCTTAAGGAATATTTCAGCTAATAGCATTATGAAACTTTTAGCAAATTTTGAAAATATTAAAACTTGTTACAAACTGCTATTTTAACTAGTTTTACATAGCACTAAAAGCCTTATTAGGCTTTCCAAAAATTCTGAAAACTTTTGCAAATTTTTTAATATATTGAAACATGTTTTAAACTTTAATTATCAGGTGTGCTACAGAAATCATAAGTGAAAGCGATTACAGGGAAAAGCAATTTCGCTTCGAAATATTCGAATAAACTGTGAAATATTTCACATACTTTGACTAATCATTTGGCACTAATGAACTTCAAAATTATCTTGAACATTTTGCACACACAAGCAAATTATGTTCTGTCTAAATGCTATCAACTCTAAAGAGTGATTAATATTTCAGTTTAAATACGCAATTAACCAATGAAATATTCCATCTTCTTCGATGTTCGACTCTCAATCAAATTGGAAACTATGTCCAGTTGCTGTTCAAACTGTAATCCGATTATTCATGCATTGCCATTCAGAATCATTTGGAATGCAAGGAAGGATCTCGTACACTATTGCCCAACTGTCGAGCTGCCCAAATGTCTCATTCATTGCAATTAAAAAATGCAGTTATGTATGATATTGATGCAGTCTCTCTCTCTCTCTCTCTCTCTCGCTCTCTCTTTTTCTCTCTTTGTTGTGTCTAAGTTGCATGCAACAAGCTTGCAACAGGATGTCAGCTGCAATAAACTGGGCTCAATCAAAAAGGCAATAAGTGAGCCAACGTTTTGTGTCTTTCGACCAAATTAGCTGCAAACGCATGAAGCTGTCTTAAAGAACTTTCAACTTTTGTACACAGAACTTAAAATGGAAAAAATACATTAATTATTCAGAACTAGCATTTTTATAAATAAAAGTGACTGTTCAACTGTAGTTTACAACATGTTTTAAAGTAATTTTCTACTTACAAATTAAAGTTATTTGTATATCAATTTTAGCCAACTTCAAGCAATCACAATAAAAATTGATCATAATAAATAAAAACAAAAGCTTACAACAGCTTATTTAACGCAATATGAATTTTTAATTCAAAAAAAGTATCTCAAAAGTTGTTTGCTTTTCTGGATTAACTTGCCCAGACTTCAAATAAATTGTTAAATATTTAAATAATAGTCAAAATTTTAATTCTGTACAATATTTTACTGTTTTGCCATAATAATAAGTTCTTTACAACTTGTAGCACAAGGATGTTAAATAAATTAATAATAATTTAATTGGCTTCAAATATCTAAAATAAATTTAAAACAATTCAGAAAGTAACATTATTTTAATGTGTTTAATAATGCTACGGTTTAAAGGATTTTTTTTTTAAAATTGGATATACAAGTATTTACATCTTTGCTTGATCAACTTGAATAAAAGTCATAGAACTGGCAATTGGTATTGGACATGGGGGATTGCAATTGTTATGTTGTTAATTGGAATGTTTGCTGTTAACTGCAATGTGATGTTGATGCCGCACACACACTTGACAGTGAGACAGACGGACGGACGGTCAGAGAGTAGTCGGCCCATCTGCCGAAAGTTATTAACAAAGGGACAACAAATAAATGGACAAATGGACGAACGCTATGTAAATTCGTAATTTCTTTTGGCTGTCAGAGAGTTGCAGATACAGATACAGGGACAGATACAGATACACCTACACTCACGTATGCAGCTATACAGATATAGCGATCGAATTTGGGCAGACATTGTTTCATCAAACAAACCAATTTTCGGTATTTTTGCAATAACGTATACGCCACGTATACCACGTTTGGCCTGCTGTTAACTGTAAACTGAAAATTGCCGACTTGCAGTTTCCCCCCTTTTGTTTTTCTTTTTGTTTTTCACTTTTCTGACGTGGCCCAGACAAGGTAGTAAACATTGTCGAAAAACGGCAACAGAATGAGGCAGCCTGTCTGCAAAAGTCGAAGCGTTCTTAATTAAAGCATGCTGACAATGAACCATAAAAGGATTGCAGTTACAGTTGTTGTTCCTGTTGTTGTTGTTATTATTTCAGTTGTTGTTGTATTCTTTTGGCTTAAATGGCAATGGACAGCTTACATTTTGTGCAATGGCCAAAATGTAAATACTCAGAGCAGACTCCCAAATACTTATATATGTATATATCAATTTATCTTTGCCCCAAAACAAAAAAAAAGAAGAAATATATTGGACTTCAACTGCAGCTCAGAAATGTTGCTCATGCTTTGCATACGAAAATTTTAGTTGTTGTTGTTGTTTGGTTTTGGCCACACGTAGCTGGGCAATCTTTCAGTTAGCAGAGAGCTACTTCAATGACGAGGCATAAGTAGCAAACACTTTTGGTAGATATGGGAAAAACTGTCTAAAAATAAAATAAATTACTAAACAATGTTTGGGCCCGCTGAGATCCTTGCACCTTCGAGTAGCTGTCATTGTGGTTGTTGTTGCTGTTGTTGTTGCTGTTGTTGTTGGGGTTCTTGACGTGCTGGCACTTTATGTTAGCCAAGCACTTTAATCCAACTGTGTGAATTGTGCATTGGCAGCGACGCCTCGACAGATACAAAGAGTATGCACAACATTTTATATTTTGTTTATGGCACTCAAATGGCATTGTAATGTGCCATCCTGACACCCTGTAGCCCAGCGGCAAGGGGGCATGTTGAGACTCTGAAAGCACTCGCATATTGATTGCTTCAGTTGATTGTTTTGACACAAACATTGAAGCGAACGAAGCATTATTTGATGTGGCTGCTTCATGTTTCTCTTCTATCTGTACATAGATAAAAGATACAAAAGCTATGTAAAGTAATTTTCTCAAAATATCATGAAATATTCCTTAACGAAAACATAATAGCTTAAATAATCATTCTCTATTCAATCATTAATGATCTGAAATCGAAATTATTGGATTGAATAAATTATGTGACTAACACAGACCTTTTAATTATATTTTATCTGTTGAGGTTTAGTTTAAAAATTGCAAATTTATTATATATAATATAATTTATCCTTGCTTAATAGTATTTTAAGCATTTGGTTGACTTCTTTTAGTTGATGGCAAATGAATAAATAAATAACTTTTCAGAGAAGTTTCACAATTTTCAACAAAACTTTAACATCAATTTTCTCTCTCTCTCTCTCTCTCTCTCTCTCTCTCTCTCTCTCTCTCTCTCTCTCTCTCTCTCTCTGACTCTCTCTCTCTCTCTCTGTATATCTCTCTCTTATTCTCTTCTTTCTGAAAATTAAGCGCGTAATTCCACAGATAATTAAAATTTATTTCGCTGACAAATTGAAAAATAATTATAATCTTCTCGTTTAGTCGCTATCTACTCCCCATTGAAGCTAAAAACATATTTATATAGATGAGATATACGTATAGATGAGATATATGTACGTATATTTTTTAGAAAAATATACAGAAATTCATTGAGAATTTATAAAAGCAAAAGAAGAAAGTAAGCCAACGACTATTTGTTCATGCATTTGACATGTCATCTCCATTGAGCGAGTGGAATACAAAAGAACTCACTTGGCCAGGAGAGAGATGGCTCTGAGGGGAGTGGATGTAGAGTGGATAATTCAGTGCATGGCATTCATGAGTGTAGACGGATATCTGTGTGTGTGTGTGTGTGTGTGTGTGTGAGTAGCCGCCAAAGCGTCGCCTGTAACATCATCAGGGCATTTCCCTTCCTTCCCCACGAAATCCTGTCTCACTGCACATTGGGCCAGAATCCCTTTTTTTTGGCATAAAGTCTCATTGTTAAGCTAGAGACTTGAAACTTTGCATAAACCTTAGTTAGACTAATTTAGAATTCTGGAATTTTTTTTTTGATTTGGACCATGCCTTCATCTTCCCCTCCCCATCCGACTATGACTATTGGAAAAAATACGATTTCGTAGCATAAAAACATCTCTGCAATATGTGTTTTTAAAGAGAATATGCAAAATTGACCAAGAAGTGTTAATGACAAGTTTAAAATCGCAGTAAAGAGTAAGCATTTGCATAGTTATTTTTTTTGCAGAGCGGCAAAAATACAATGTTGCCACCAAAATTTTTTTTTTATTGATTCGATATGCCTAATGTATGCCTTTTCAAAATATAAAGTGAAATTCCAAACACATTTGGCAAAAATTTTCGACTTTATGCCAAAAAAAAGGGATTCTGGCCCAATGTGCACTGGTCAAAATCAGAGCTATTCAAGTCAGAAAAACTTTCGGTAAAAACTCATTTCCATTGATATGCAATGAACGACGAGAAATGCGCGGGTCATTCACAGTTTTTACTGTTGTTGTTTTTTTGTGGTTCTGTCTTTTTTTCGGGTTACTTTTAAATGAGATGTGTTTTAGATTAAAACTAATGTCAATTGATTGATTGAATTTAGATTGTTATTTATTTTTTAATAGATTAAAAGAGCGTTTTTTATAAATTTTTTTTATTATTATTTTTATATTATTTTGATTAATTATATATTTCCATATTATTATAGTTTTATTTCTTTCAGTTCTATATTCCTATAAGTGGGGCACAATAGATTTAAAGGGTCGCAGTGCAGATTTCCCCATTACAATAATATAATATTCCTATAAGTCCCTTTCTTACTCTGACATTTTTTTTCTTTGCTGTTTTCAACATTTAAAACTTGCTTGTAATACCACTAAAAAAAACTTTAGTCGTAAAAAACTGACTGTTTTTTTTTATTTTTGACTGCTTGTATTCTGTTCGCAATATAAATATAAACGGTTCGATTAGAGTCCTGTGCATCCTGCGAATGCACCTGATTGACAACAGTTGCTTCAAACTCGCATGCAAAATGCATAGAACACAAATTCCATATAAATTGTTTTTGTCATCTTTTTTTTTTCTCGGGTATCTGCATTTGATGGGTCGATTTGTGTGCCATCGATTCTCACAAACGGATTGTTGCATAAATTAATATTGCATTCTTTTGTTTTGTCTGAATATTTTACAATTTCCATTCCTTAAGGTCCTAAGGTTGTCAGCTCCAATGAAAATTCAGTTATTAACTTTATTGGGACAGAAAGTTAAGGAAAAACTACATTTTTTATATAAATTGCAAAAAAAAAAGAAAACTTTCATATTTATTAAAAAAATAGTATTAAAATATTCATTTAATTTAAATTGTCTAAAGTCGTTTATTATCCCGCTTAAAAAATATTGGAAATCCATCTTTAAACTTGCAAAACTCACAATCTCTCTTTTAATGCATTTATTCAAGAATACACATCGTTTGATCTGTTATTCAATATATTTGGTAATTGTCAGCATATAGAAAACATGACAACAAACAAGTGTCAGGCAAAAAATTGCAGATTTTCGTTTTGCATAATGCCAAAAAATGAATACAAAAAACAAAACAAAAAAATAAACACTCACACATTCAGAGCTGAACAACAGAAATATGTTGTTGTTTGGCTGGGCATTGTCGCGGCGGCATTTTCAGCGATTCAATACAAATATGTACAATAATAATAAAATTTGTATGCAAAATAGGCGACGAGTGTTAAATGCATGCACTGAATGGATGAGGGGATGGAAGAACAACATTGGACATGGTGGGGTGCCGAAAGATTCGACAGCGATTTACATAGTCAAATATGCTGCCTGTGTTTTTGTTATTGTTATTGTTATACCCTGTACTCATACGGAAAGAGGGGTATTATACACCAAATTTATAAGGCGAATAATAGCTTGTATAACTAATTCGTAATATTTAATCAATCAATTTAAAGACCAAACCATAATCAAAATAACATTCCGCTTGAAAATCTGTTCAGCATTTTTAAAGTTATGAAAATTTAAATTCAGTCAAACCTTTGCCCTAGCAACCTTACAAGCCCAAACTTTTGTTCATTTTGACATGATGGCTAAAAAATATAATTAAATTTACAGTGTTGTTTAATACTAAATATGACATACGAACTTGATTTAATTGAAAGCTTGAGATTTAAAATTTAGAATTTTTGAAAAATACATTTACATAAAAAACGCTTGCTGAAAACAAAAAATTATTTTAGCAAAATTTATAAATTTATTTATTCACTTATTTTAGTAAAATTTGAATACAAAATGAAATTCCACTTGAAAATGCGGCAAATTTTTGTCAAAGTTATGGTACACTGATTCCATAATAATTCTGAAAAAAATAATAATGATATAATTTTAGAACTCATCAAATGGAAGTACAGGATATCTATTAGCCAATCATTTATATTTATAACATTTCTTTGCGCTGTTCTTGCAGCCTGTTGAAAAATTGTAATCAAAAATTGCGCAATAATTTGCATGTTTATTTAATAGTCGAGCACAGAGCGGCCAAAACTATCCAAACATGCAACCCCAAAAGCTGCCAGCTCTATCAAAAAACCCACAAAAGGACATTTTCTGTGTCCTGTATGTATGAGTGTGTGTGTGTGTGTGTGTGTGGGTGTGTGTGTGTGCATTGCATTTCCGGTGCAGTGGCAAACATTTTGTGAATGCGCCAACTGCAAATTGCGTTCATTTTGTATTTGTTTTTAGTTTTTCGGTATTTTTGGTTACTTACCTACCCAACACTCTTCCCCCCCCACACCCCTTGATATTTCACCATACAATGCTCATTATTGTGAGTGTATGTTGTCACTGCACATGTGTGTGTGTGTCTTTGTGTGTGCTTTTATATTTTTTACTTTATGCTCTAATGAAATTGTCTGCGGGCAGCGCTTTTTCATGATGATCACCCTCTGTCCCCCCTCCCCCTCCCCTTCGTCAACCACGCCCCTTACTTTGTTTTCCGCTTTGTGTGTGTGTTTTTAGCATTGCGGCACATGCAAAGCTTGCCACAGATTTTATAGTACCCCTCGACTATTAAGCGGACACTACGCGGCTTTCGAACGATTTCAATGGCCAAATTATCAAATATCAAAGTTCCATTTGGTTAAATATATATTTTTGGGGCTATCTAAATGCCAATATCAAACACATGTGTACGGGGATATGTCTATTAGAACTTTTAAGCTGTAAGAATTTATTATTTAATAATTAATATGACTTGATGAAATTGAAGGCCACTTTCTTTAATATTATGTTAAGGAGTTTGATAATAATTGGTGAAATATGAATATTTAAAAAAGTGATCTCAGCTCAATATAATGTCGTTTAAATCAAGAAAATACTAACCAGTATTATTAACAATAATATTTGGGAAACTTTTCTATCATACAGTTCAAAAATACTTTTCTTATTAATTGTATTATATTTTGCCATGTAAATATCGATTCATTTCCTCTCAGTTTGCTTTAAATTTTTTTTTAAAAATCAAGTTTAACAAATTGTACAATTGACAGAACGATAAGGACAAACAATTCAACCGAAAAAATGTCTGCCTAGTCTTAAATAAAATGCAGGTTTTTGTAACCGAAAACAGAAAACACGAAAAATACAAAAATACATTGCCTCTTATCGTCATAAATGACTTCACACAGAGAGTAACACACAGATGCCACAATATTTTGACTGTTTTGTAATTTATTTGACATATTTATGGGGTTCATAAATACAGATATATATGTGTGTGTGTGAGTATATATGAACTATGTATAAAACTGCGTATATTTCGATTTGTTATTTGTTTTCCCCTTATTTTATTTATTTTTGGCTATTTTATTTTTTTTTTTGTAAGTTTTATGGCAAATACAAAAAAGGAGCCAAAACACAAAATTTCAGCTGCAAAATGTATTTATACAGCGCTTTGTTGTTGTTTGAAAGTTTGGACTACTTCCAACCCGGGAGAGAACCTTACACAACCAACTATCAGAGCATGTGTGTGTGTGTGTGTGTGTGTGTGTGTGTGTGTTAGCCTCATATGCCGCCTGGTCAAAGTTGCAATAGCAAAACATAAAACACTTTTTATGTAATGATTTTCACTGTTTTTCCTTTTTCTTTTGCACATTTTTCCTGGCCAGCTGCATGAACTATTGACAGCTGATGATAAAAAATTGTTTCAACCAAAATGAAAAAAAAAAAAATATTGAATAGCTTCGATAGACAAATAAATAAACTGCAACTTACGACGAAGAAATATATATTTAGTCAAAACAAAATTGAATGCCCGATGGCAAAATAGAAGTTAAGCCCTTAAAGCGATTTCAAATAAAGTTTGAAAATGGAAAAGAATTATATAAGCAGACATTCAATAGTAGATTTTTAAATACGAAATATTTAAGGGAAACATATTTAATTATTATTGAAATTGTAAATTTAATCTGCTTTACTCCAACTTAATAAATTTGCCTTATTGCGAGTTTAACCAGGGGCTGCTTCTGTAATTGATGCCCTGTATTTGCATTAAATTTTTCCGAAATAAACCAAACTTGTGGTTGATTTTCCAACAGTGATTGGGAGAAAACTGAAAGATGCCCACTCGAATATTGAAATATTTCAGCTGTTGAGCACACAATTTCATTAAATGTGGGCATTAAACATTTCTCGCCTTAACACTTTTAATTTATGTATTTACTTTTTTGGTTTATTTGCATTTCTTTTGGCCAGCAGCGACCAGTTTGCCGTTACCAGCAGAGATCAACAACAGCAACATCCTTTGTATGCCTACCACCTGCGGCATTTTCCGTGCTCTGAGCCCAGCATCATATTGAAATTCCAAAGTTGAAATGACTGGAAGACAAGCACGGTCGCATCTAGAGTACGAGTACGAGTACGAGTATGGGTTGAAGTGGTTTGTTGAATGGCTGGTTTGTTGGCAACACTGTTGACAGTTGGTGAGACGAGAGACGAAAGTCGGGAGACGACATTCTCCTCTCAGTCATCAGTGTGTCGTCAGGCATTGGTCAGGTTTTTGTGGCTGTTGACGGCGGTCGCGTCTCTCCATCTCCATTTCCATCTCCATCTTCACTGCCGTTGACTTTGCCACTGACTGTGACTGTGAGTCGACACCACTTAGTGACACCCTCATTTTGGCAACACTTTAGTCACCCCCTCTCCCTCCCCTCCCACTACCCTTAACCCGCAGGGTTTCAAATCGTTTGTTTGTTCGTTTGTTGGGCTTTGTTTGAGTTCTGAGCAACACTTGGAGGTGTTTTGTCTGCTTAACTTTTGATCAGCTCTTAATGTCAAAGCCAAATGCATTTTGTCTGCAAACTTTCCAAATTAACTGACTAAAGCTCAGAAAAAAAACCAATCACTTAAAATTACCAAATTAACAAAATGCCATAAAACTGATACAACAGTCTTTATAATATAATACAAGGGCGAGCCACAAATTCATCTTTCAAAAACATTTTTAAACAGGGATTGAAACCGAAACGAATATCGGTTTCAGTTACGGTTTTCGGTTATCGGTAACGCAAAATTTTTAAATAAAGGTTTCGTAACGGTGAACCGGTTTTTGTATGTTTAGTTTTTGAGCTATTGGTATTATTTTGGTTCACAAAAAAATCATGAATATCACTATTAAAAATTCAAAATTATATATAAGAAAGTTAAAATAAAAATGGTAATTTTTTTTTTATGCAACCAAAATTAACCCTTATTAATGCAACTGTTACTTTTTCGGTTAAAAGAGTTTCGGTTTAGAGGTTTCGGTGAAATGAAAAATTTTTTTTCGGTTATGGGTTACTGTTTTAAATTTCAATCGGTTTTAACCGGTTTCTGTTAGGGTTTCAATCCTTGTTTTTAAATTTCTTGAAACTTTTCTTACGGATTTGTAAAATTTGTTCAGTTTTTTTTTTTTTTTTCAAATTTTGAAGTACATTTAATCAATTAAAAATGTATTTAAATGATTTTTAAATAAAATTAAATACATAAAGAATTGTATGGAAAACAGGTTATAAAAAGTAAACATATTCAAAGTTATTATGTACATGCCAACAGCAAAATCATAGTTAACAAGGGGCAACTATCGATGTTAGTAAGAACAAAATGTGTATTTCAAATGAAAAGAAAAACATGAAGTGCAAAACTTCATAAAGTGAGAAACAGGCAGATAGATAGATAGATAGATAGATGGATGGACGGAATGACTAACGGAAAACCAAACTAACAATAGAGTTTTACAACAGGCAAAGCATGATAAAGCCAGGAGTTTTCCGATGTGCTTCCGCTGCCCCTGCCCCTGCCCCTTCTCCTGCCACACCCACTGCCCACCGCCCACAGCCTTTTCACTATCTGCAGCTAAATGGAGAACCATTAAAAGTGGACATTTGTAAACATAAACTGACAGATAAACACCCTGAAACTTTACCAGTCCACTGAATAAATGTGGGGGCGAAAGATCGTCAGAGGAAGGAGAAGGAAGGACATAGGAAGAGGGGGCGGGTGGGAGTTGTCCTTGCAGTTTTCATTGGTTTATATTACCTGTGCCCACCGCATGCTACGCCAGAGAAAGCCGTTAAAATACTTAACAAACGTAGATTGTAAAACTTTTTTTTTTTTTTTTGTAACAAAATAAAATGTCATGGAAAAGTTGTTGTTTTTATGGTTAGTGTTGTTGTTGTAGTTGTTGTTGCAACCACAACAAATGCAACCTCTGCTGAAGGACAATCGCGTAGAAAGGATGTGGAGAGGGTTAGGGTAAGGCAATATGGGTCAATATAAACTCTGGTGCAAAACTATAGCCGCACCCAGATTTTTCAGTGTACGGATAGAAAGAGTGGAGCTAGAAAAAAGATTTTACTACCATTTGAAAGAGCGTTAGAAATGAAAGAAAATAGATGAAAAACATCGACACTTTCCATTCAAAAATTAACCGTTATGTTGCATTTTCGTTTTGGGCAAGGTGCAAAACTATAGCCGCACTAGCTGATATCTTGTTCTTTTTTTGGCTAGCGCCGATTTTTTTTGCTCAAACTTGGTTGAGTAACTATTTTAGACAAATTAATAAATATTCCAAGTGACCAGTGCTTTCGGATGTCGGGATAGGTCCAAGTTCTGGCGCCCAAAAGTGAGAAATGCGAATTTTGAGAAATTGACAGAAATATTGGTCTCTTCGACAAAGTAGTTGGAAATATTTGATAAAATCTGAATGAATATGGCACAGAGAAACCCGGAGGATGTAAAACGAGCAAAACCAAACTCAAAAACCAAGCATTATTGCTTTCAAGCCCAGAACGCATCTCACGGTTGACGTGTATTGATGCGTTCTCCAGTTGAAAATTGAACTTTTCACGTCTTTGACAGAGAAGAAAGGACAATACGTCCATTTTCAATATATCCACGTACTCCCTGGAGCTCATTAGATTGCTTGGAAATGCCAGTAACAAGCATCCAGACTCGCAGAACGCAGCCCAAACCATCACAGATCATCCTCCAAAATTTCACGTAGGAAGGTATAAGAGTTCTTCCTTAAATCCCTCTAATAGTGCAAAAACCCATCATGACTATCCAAATTAAACTTTTTCTTATTCGATAAAGTGATCTTGGAAGATAAATTAATATTTACATTGATTTGTAAAAAATTTAAATTTTTGACCAGTTTGTTGCAACGCCGAATTTCATCAGGGACTCTTTATGGCGGTCCAGTAACCTTGAAGTCACCTTTAATATTTGTCGCACTATGGTTTCCGATTTTTTTAAATCCCGTACAACGGTACAGCGGGACTCTTGTAGGGCACATTCAGCCACTAACTCATTAGCGGTCTTTAATGAATTCCTTGCAGCACTCAATTATCGCCGCTGGCCATGAAAACCTATCTTCGAAATACATCCTCCGGGTTTCTCTGTGCCATATTCATGCAGATTTTATCAAATATTTCCAACTACTTTGTCAGAGAGACCAATATTTCTGTCAATTTCTCAAAATTCGCATTTCTCACTTTTGGGCGCCAGAACTTGGACCTATCCCGACATCCGAAAGCACTGGTCACTTGGAATATTTATTAATTTGTCTAAAATAGTTACTCAACCAAGTTTGAGCAAAAAAAATCGGCGCTAGCCAAAAAAAGAACAAGATATCAGCTAGTGCGGCTATAGTTTTGCACCTTGCCCAAAACGAAAATGCAACATAACGGTTAATTTTTGAATGGAAAGTGTCGATGTTTTTCATCTATTTTCTTTCATTTCTAACGCTCTTTCAAATGGTAGTAAAATCTTTTTTCTAGCTCCACTCTTTCTATCCGTACACTGAAAAATCTGGGTGCGGCTATAGTTTTGCACCAGAGTTTAAAACAAAAAGCATTGTGAAATTGTATACGAAAAAAGGGCATTGGAAAAACAACATTCAAGTGAAATGGTAAAAAAATATATATATAGATGCCAGATGAACAATTGTGGGAGCAAGAGAGCACCAAGAAAGAGAAGGAGGCGGAGGGGAGGAGGAGAAGGAGAATCGAGAATATGTAGTGCTATTTAGTGCTACATTTGTTGTCACATGAAACGCACTGCGGAAAATGAAACAACATGAAAACATGAGAACACGAAAACGGTACTGTGGTCAGGTCAGAAACTAGTGGCAAACTCGCTTATCAAACGCAAGGACTCGATAGGGAGTCGAATGGACATTGAGGCTAGTTAGGGTGGTTAGAATGGTTAGAATGGCTACAATGGCTCGCATTCGAGTTCAGTCTGTTCTAGCTTGTAATTTGTGCATATGCACACAATGTTTACACTTTTCCATCCTCTCTGCTAAACTTTTCTTTTCTTTTCATTCATTTCTCTTCCTTTATTTTGTCAGGACTGGCAGAAGGTCAAACTAGAAACTGTAACTGTTTGTTTAATTAATTGAATAAGAGTTCTGTTAAGAATTTATCTGCATGTATAGTTTTGTTTTCATTCCATTTCATTTCCAAAATTGAACAAAGGCATCAAACAAATTTTCGTTTAAAAAAAAAAAAAATATTATCAGGGGTGCCACAGAAAACGCTTTCGCTTGAATTTGACTTAAATTTGTATGAAATTTATCCCTGTATATTACATTTTTCTATGTTTAATTTTACTTCATCTGAATTTTCTAACATTAATAAAATAAGTTAATAGTTAAACATTTTTTTATTAAACAATTTTATTAAGCTACAAAATTAAGGAAAAACATACAAAATCGAAATCTCGAAATTTATTCAAGCCTAAGGTCTAAGGGTTTCAATGAGGGCTAATATTTTTAATAAACTGTAAAGTTGTGATACTTTAATAGGCTCCAATTTACTTGAAATTATATTTCCCATTTAAAAGAAAACCAATTGAAGAACTTACTACGATAAATCATAGAGAATAAGCAACTCAATAATCTCGACAAATACTTGGCAAAAGTAACAGATATAGTTGTCTTCTAACGAATCCTGACAACTGACAATGAAATTGTATAAACAATTTTATGAAATGTGCCTCCGAGACACAGAAGAGCTCCTCTGAGACACAGACTGTGTTTAATTTCATTTACTTGAATAAGGTATAAAAGTATTTTCCCGCACTCATTCCCGTTTGTTTGTTGTTGTTGTTTGCAGATTTTATTGTGGCGCTCAAGGATGTTTCGGTAATGATACCACAGGCGGTAAAGCGAGGCAGCAACGCGTTGTTCACCTGTAATTACGATATGGAAAATGATACGCTATATTCGGTGAAATGGTATAAAGGCAAGCGTGAGTTTTATCGCTATACACCCAAAGAGAATCCGGCAATGAAGGTCTTTGCCATGACAAGTGGTCTTAATGTGGAGGTGAGTATTCTGAGACTGCGATATATACATAAGTATATACACATATGTATATAACCCAAGGGTTTTGTCGAGTGGTTTACATTAAGAACACATGCTGCAGTTGCGTGTCATAAAATAACAAACGCACTCTAAATTATGCCCATAATGGCTGATTGCATTAAGCCAGTTCCAGGCAAAAATCTCTCATTTTTTTTTTTTTTTTGTTGCCAGTGTTTCAATCTCTGAATGTTGTAATTATGCAGAACAGCAACAACAACAAATTGTTGTAACCAACAGGCAGTAGACAGTAGTCCAGTTTTTTTCATTCACATTGCCCAATTAGTCGGCTTGCGATTGACTTGCGGCTCATTAAAAAACAATATATGCAGATTGCGCACAAAATACTCCATAAAAGTCGTCGAGTAAAGTTTTCAACTTTAATTATTACGCTGGAAATGCATTCGAGCCAATTAGGTGTGTCCCGGCCAAATTGGGTTAAACAATCCAACCCCAACCAACACCTCGAAAAATGGTCATATTTTTGCATATTTAAGCCAATCTTTGAATGCAATTTATTAAATTTCATTTTCATTAAGTGGATTGCCGCAGCATGTCAAAGATTTAATTTGCCGTTAACTATTTCGAGTGCACACTCGAAACGGCAAAACATTTACGCGTTACTTTGCCAAATTGAGCATAATCAAAATCAAATATTAGTTGTGCATTCTATTTAATATAGTTCAACATATTTGCAAATTTATGAAAATATTTTGTGATATGCGAAAATTTACATTTTGCTTTATTATTGAAAAATACTTTCTATATATTTAAAAGATTACTTGGCGCTTCATTAATGCAGCCCAAACATTCTTTTTTAATATCACACAAACCAAAGCATAACCATATTCGAAATTGCTTTGACTCAAAGGAGCTCAAATCAGAAAAGATTGAGGGGCAGAGATTCCACTTAAAATTCCACCTTTCTATAACCGTTTGCAATGCACCTCGGCTTTCATCAAAGTCCGTTGATGTTCCATAACGAAAGTCTAGCTTTTTTCACTTTGCCATTGCATTATATTCAATTTCTATGCAGTGCATTTACTAAAAATTTTCAACTAATTTTTATTACTTTCTCTCTCTTTCTGTCGTTCACATTCTCTGGTACTTTTCTAGAGAAACCTGTCGAATCAAAGTCATGTCGTGCTGCAGTCGGTGCCGCTGAATATTTCGGGCAAATTTACATGCGAAATATCCGTGGAGGCGCCCACATTTCAAACGGCAATGGTGTCCGGCGAAATGGAGGTGGTGGGTAAGTAAAAACTGAAAGAATCCTATAAAAATGCTATCATCACCTCACACAAAAACAAATAAAAACAACAAAAAAAAATTGCACAGCGAGAGAAGTGGCAAAAAGGCGGCCTGGCAAAAGCAAATTAATTAGACAAATGTGCGCAGCCTTTGCCATTTTTCCCGAGTGTTTCTCAGCTAATTTTACATTTCCATTTCTCACACTGTCTCTCTCTCTCTCGCTGTCCCTCTCTTTTACACACAGAACTACCGGAAGAGCACACAGTGGTTACCGGAATTCAGGCACGTTATCGCATTGGCGATTTGGTCGACGGCAATTGCTCAATTAAATACTCTAAACCGGCTGCTAATTTGACATGGACTATTAATGGTATTGTGGTAAGTTTTGGTTTCGACTACAACGACGGCATCCATTTCGATTCATTCCATTTCGCCATTCAATTAAAGAACGCTTCCAGCCAATTTCAATTGATGGTCTAGCCATTTTTCAATTAGCCCTGAGCCTTCAATAAAACTTTAATTTCTCCATTTGGTTTTCAACTCAATTAAGTTGATGCCTTGGATGCTTGGAGCCAATCAAGTGCTCTGAAAGAAAATTCAAAAGCTGTTAGTATCGTTTTTCGACACTTTACTTTTTTAACTCTTTTATAGATAGTGTTAAGTTTTCCGTTTATAAGGATCTTTTCGTACTTCTAGCAAGTATTAAGCATATTGCTTTATTGTAAAAAAGTATTTGCTGGATATATAATAAGTTCAAGAAATTTTAGAAACTTTCTGTCTGCATTTCAGAAAAATTTGTAAACCTGTTACCCATAAAATAAGTAGAAGGGACGCATAAAGTTTATATATTCTTGATCAGCATCAACAGTTGAGCCGATATAGCCATGTCCGTCTCTCTGTCCGCACACACAGACTTTTATAAGTCCCACGTAGATAAAGTTTGTTTCCAATTTTTGCCACGTCCATTTCCGTGTACGCAAATCGCACAAAAACACCACACGTACCGTTTTTTAAATATTACGTTTACTTTTGGTAATTAAAGTTAACTACTATTATTAGCTATTATCCTACTTAATTGCAGTAAGATTGGACAAACAAGAGGCTGGTAATGGCGGTTTTAAGTTACAAGCAATGCAAGTGCCTAAAAGTACGCAATAAAAAATGTTTTATGCGCACTTAAATAAGTCGGGAGCTCGATTATAGCCTTTTCCGCTTATTTCAATGTAAATTTAAGGTGTCAAAAATGTTCATATGTATAGAAATAAAATTCAAAGTATTAAAATTTAACTGTAACAGACTTTTAACTCCCATATCTCTATAAAAACTGAAAATTGATATTGGTTGGACCTTTGGATATCTTTAGAAACTCGAATATAAATACATTCGAACTATAATAACTCGAACTTTTACAACTCCTAATCTTCTATTTCCATTGCAATAGAAGTCTCTATGGAGATCTTCACTTGCGCTTTTTTTTCAATCTCAACTTTCATACAGTTTCATCGTTTGGCAATCTTTTAGCGTTTAGTGTGTGATTTTTCATCTATTCTCTTTGGGTGTGTGTGTGTGTGTAAATGTGCTTTGCACACTTTTTGGCACCTGCGTTCGTAGGTTCGTCTGTCTGTGTTCTTTTTTTTTTGGTTATTCACCAGGCATATATATTTTGATAGGCAGTCACTTTTTATGCCTTTTGGCTCTGTTGGCTGTTTTATGGGCACAACCACAGCAGGTAGCTCCAACGGAGACAATGGTGAGAGAGGGGGGAAGAGGGGAGGTTATGCCAGCCCAGCTGCTGTCATAGTTCCGCATGATTTCACACAGGTGTCTCCCCTCTGGGGCATTTGGGAACCGGGAGGGGCAACGCGGGGAGTGCCTAGAGGCAAGTGACATGGCCCGGCATTTTTGGGTCTGCTGCCATTTTCCAAGCGTTTGTTTTAAGAAACGTTTAGGTTGTCAGCTAGTTTTTTGTTTTTTTTTTTCTTGTTTTTTTATGGGTATACTATCTCTGCCCGGAGTGTGGAATTCTGTTGTTGCTGTAAATTATTTGCGAGAGAAAGAGAAGGGATGCGAGGGCATTGCCAATGTCAGTTCGGTTAAAGCCATATTTCATATTATGTGGCTTTTTATTTGCGTATGTGTGTGTGTGTGTGTGTGTGGACTACAACTTGTAAGTTCACTTAAGGTGACTGTGATTCTTCTAGACGTGAAACGACATGCATTCCCATTGTGAACTGCTGATTCAGGTTGGAAAATAAATTAAATACTTTGCACAAGTTCTAAGCATGTACTCGTACATATTCAAAAAAGGGATTTTCACTGACATAATTGAATTCGAAGCAGGATTTTATATCCAGTCCTTGTCTTAGTGGGCGGCCGAGTGATTTCAAGTGGAAAACTAATAAATAACAGTCTATTTAAATTTAATTTAAATAAATGAATGAAAAATGTCTAAAGAAACGCTCAGAGTTTTGTAAATAAATGCAGTAAATTAAATAGCACAAATAATGATAGCTAGATAAATTATTAAACCATAAATATTGATAGTTACATAAATAACACAAATCAAAAATTATAATCGGGAACAACTACTCTTCATCTTTAAATTGTAAGGCACTTTAAGACCCTTTAAGCAGGCATTCTGAGACGCCACTGTAGTTGTTCACTCAACGCTTTCAAAATTCTAAACTGCAAGACATGAGACATGAAAGAGATCTTTATATCTGTACTTCTTGAGACGCTACTGTCGCAGTCTGTACAGAGAACATTTATATAGACAGCACTGTTTCCTATAACAGCAGCTAATGTCAAAGCTGCTCGACTACTTGGACGCCACTGTAGTTAACACTACTTTACACTCTTGTATAAACACCACTGTGATCAACAATGACAGCGCTTAAAGAGCACACAATTTTATTTCTCTGCTTCCCATCAAGTTGGCACTCATAAAAGACGCCACTGTAGTTACATGCTTCTGTTGTTAATCTCTTGGTAGCACACACACAAATAAAGATGTCACTGTAAGCTTCTCTACACAGAGAGCTTTCACGTGATCAGAGCTTTCGTATCTGCTCTCCTGCTCTCTTCTTCACTCACAAACGTGCAATTCAACATGTAATTTACAATAAATGCAAAACTATAAAATAAATTGCCATTATTTAAAATGAACTAAGCAAGAAAATCTAAAAATATTAATGATTAAATCGTGTAAATTGTTAAAATAAGAATTGCAGTTGTATTTGCCAACTGTGGGCAACTTTTCTTGCACTTTTTGTTGGTGGGCAAGCAAGAGGAAAAGGAAGAAAACAACTGAGAACAAGCGAGAAAGTTGCAGTAACTGAGAGTGCGGGCAAGCATAATTTTTATCATTATCAAACAAGCAATTCAGCAAAAACTAACACAAACAACACTTAAGTGTGGTCTGGTGTGTGCTAGTGTGTGTGTGTGAGAGAGAGAGAGAGGGGCGAGTGTAGGAAAGGGACAGGAGATGGTGTGTTGGCAGAATGGTTCGCCACTTGATCTTTTAGCTAACGAGCGCTTTTCAACAGGACCTGCCAACATACTCATGTGCGTGTGTCAGTGTCAGTATGTGTGTTTATGTGTGTGTGTGTGTGCTGACAGTCAGACAGGATGGCATAGGAGTGGGCAGAGGGGGTGGGAGGACAGAGCAGGCCTGTCAGGCTGGCAACGGTATCTGCAGGCACACTTCAAACTAAACTCACCGCACACAAAGTGGCCTCGTCCTGGCACAAGTTGCCTCCCCCTTCTACCTACCCCCCCCCCCACACTACGCCACTGCTCCACTTAATCACTCAAGCGTAAATCTATTCATCATTCATAAGTTATAAATTTGCCTCTGCTGTGGTATGTTTTTGGGTCCATGGCGTAAGAAGTGGACGAGCCACAGTTTGTGGCAGCTGTGGGGAAACAGGAGAAAGAGAAAGAGAGTGTAAGAGAGAAAGAGAGGGGGCAAGGGAGAAACATGTTTCCACTTAACACAGTCGCCACTTGTGCATTGTGCATTGTGTTGTTGTGACTGCATTGATGTCGCTACAACTACTACGTATCCGAGTATCTGAGTATCTATGTATCTATCTATAGTATCTGAAAGATACAGAACCCTTTCGATACATATTTACAAATTGATTTTCAGCCTTTCAGGCCTTTTGATCGAATGTATTGAAGCGCAATTTGTTTTAAAACACAACCCCCCCAAAATTCCACTTGACATATATTCATCCATTCCTCAATCATTTCAAATCATCTTTGACTCTTTTCCTTACCTTTTTGTATGATATTTGCAGGTGCCACCGCATCACATCAAGGCGTATCAGATTGACAAACAAGAGAATACCACATTGGAGTCTGTGACAAGTGCCATACATTTTATGGTTACCACACAGTATTTTCTCAAGGGTCAAATGCGAGTAAGAAAATCCATCAATAATTTGCATACATACTCGTATCTCTATCTCTATTGCCACTTTAATACCTTTCTCATGTATTTTGCAGCTCAAGTGCACGGCCACCATTTTTGACATATTCAAGGAAGAAATGGAGAGCATTATCGAGGAGGATAAGCCCCGAATTTTGGCCTCAGGCAGATCGTATGATATGAACAATTATCCTTTGGACGAGCACGGCAATAGCATTGGAGAGCGGGACAGAGAGCGTGGCTATGAGGATCATAATGAATCATTTTTGACATATTTGCAGCGTAAGTTTCCGAATTTATAGTGTTAAATTTGTACATTGAAAAAAGAGACAACACCTAAATTATATTTATTAAACTTTATTCATTTTGTGAAAATTATGTTTCTGACTTTCATAAAAATAATAGATCTTAATGATCATGATTTGTACTTTAAATATATATTAGTTTTAAATTTTAATTATTATGTTAAGATAATTATTTTCATTATTTTTATACCAGTTACTTATCAAACAAGTGCTCTGAAAGAAAATTGAAAGCTGTTAGTATCGTTTTTTGTCACTTAACTTTTTTTAACTCTTTTATAGATAGACAGTCGTAAGTTTTCTGTTCATTACTTTATTGTAAAAATGTATGGCTGGAAATTTAGTAATTTTAAGAAATTTTAGGACGTTTCTGCGTGCATTTCAGAATATAATTTATTCCTGTGACCCATAAAATAAGTAATAGGGTATAGAGATGGGCACGGGCCGGGCCGGGCTTCGTGTCCCGCGGGCCTCGTTAAAAAATTACCGGGCTTCGTGCATGAAAATCGAAAACGGGCTTTTTTCGTGCGGGCCCGGGCCTAAGCAAAAAGCCCGAAGCCCGGTAGGCCCGAAAAGTAAATTTTTCATATCGATTAATAAAAATATTTATTTATTATTAAAATATTTATTTATTTTTTAAAATAAGTAACTGCTAATATCTCTATTATTGATATGATTCTTATCGACATTAAAAAATTATGAATAAAAAAATTAATTTAAAAAAAAATGTTATATAGTTGTTTCTTGAAATTTCACCGGGCTCGGGTCGGGCCGGGCCTCTTGAAAATTTGACCGGGCCGGGCCTGGACCGGGCCAGAAAGATTTATTTCGGGCCCGGGCCGGGCCGGGCCTTAAGAAGGAGGCCCGTGCCCATCTCTAATGGGGTATATGTATGTAACAGAGAGAAGACCCTGTAAAGTGTATATATATTTTTGATCAGCATCAACAGACTTTCGATATAGGTCCGTCTGTCCGACCGTCGTTAACTACTATTATTAGCTATCAATCTATTAAATCTCAACAAGATTGGCCAAACAGAAAGCTGGTAATATCTGTTTTAAGTTTCAAGCAATGTAAGTGCCTAAAAGTATGCAATAAAAAAGTTGTATATACTTTTAAATAAGTAACGGGTATCCCATAGTCGGGAACTTGACTATAGTCTTTTCCGCTTGTTTTTACTGTTTAGTATTGAGTAACTTTATGTTGTTTATCCGAATATAAATTGTTACATACTATTTAATAATATTATTTATATTTTCTTTACACAAGAGTAAAACCTTTCGTAAAGTATTTGAGTATTTGCTATGCCAGATCCTTTCTCCCGCCTCCTGCTGCACTCACAATTTTCTGATTTTGCAATGGTTGAACTCAGACACTTGGTGTGTGTCCTGTGTCCTGCGTCCTGCGTTCTGCGTCCTGCGAGCTCTCCCCTCGTTTAGCTGCTCGAACATACAACTTAAATTATGCAAATAACATTTTGCCAGCATAAACATTCGCAGTAGCAGACGCAGAAGCAGCAGGAGGGGGGAAGGACACGGACAGGAGGGGGCAAAGCAGCTGCTCCTGCAGCAGGATAACCAGGCACGCTTATCGAATCAAATGCTGGGGCCAAATCAAATTGGCTTAAAGTTAGTTTAGACATGAAAGATTGTCGCGCTATTGATGCCACTGAAAATGTTGCAGTTGCAGTTGCCACAGTCGATGACGATGACGATGGCGATGGCAACCCTAAGGCAATTTCCCAACGGCGTCTCTAGGGTTTCCTTTTGTAATTTTACCGTGGAAAGCAGTTTGATTGCTGTGTGGTTTATTTGTGCTTATGCTCTTCTCTATATAAATAAGTAGTTCGTCTTTCTTCAAAGTGTTGCCACTTACTTGCGGCAACATTTACTTAACACCAATTGCAACAACAACAGCAACAACAATGTTGTAACTGCATTGAGCCGAAAACTGGATTTTAAATTTTGAGAAAATGAAAAAAAGTAAAGAAATATTCAAAATATATGCAACAATGCTTTGCGCACAAACGAATCCTGCTGCAATTTTTAGATGGGGGATGGGAGTGTGGGGGGTGTGTAGGGGTGTGAAGGGGGTTGTAGAGGGGTGTAGGGTTACCGCTTCGTCGGGTTGCTTATACTTCCGATTTTGGGGGCGAATTGTCGATTTTTGTGAACTTTATGCAAATGCATTGTTGACATGGAGAATCACATACACACACACATATTTCGTTGACTGGATTTGTTTTCGTTTTTTTTTTAAGTTTGTTAAAATTCGACGACTTATCAGATATTTTGCAGTTTGCAGCATGTGAGTTATAGTATATTCAATGAAGTGAAAGAGTCGCAAATAAAATATGCAAATACTTAAACGTAACCAGAAACAACATATCGATAGGCAATTTTATTTGTTAAACAAACAGAAATCTTAACTTAATCCCGTTCACTGCAATTTTTATATTGGTTTTGTGAATTTGGAAATTTTTACAATTTAATTTACAATATTTAAGTAGTTCAGTAATCTTATCAGAAATTTGTTCACATTTTTTATTAAATTATTAGCATATTCATGAAATTTAAAAAATTTTACCAAACTGTTTTTCAAACTTTTTTATTTCTTAAATATTAAATTTAAGATTAAGATTTAATTAAATTGATTAATTTTTATAGTTTATTTAAAATCTTGTGAGCAGTAAAATTACATTTAACATTTATAAATTAATTTTCTGAGATTTCAAATTGTTGTTCTTTTCACTTAAGCTTTTTAGTAAATTTTATCAGACTGTTTTCCACATTATTTTATTGAAATTGAACATTAAAAGTGTATTAATTTAATATCTGCAAATTTCTGGAAACGAAATCTTATCTTGTCTTATAATTTGCAACCAACCTAAAACAAATCTGAAGTGCACTTTAATGCATAATTTCCATCAGCTCTCAGGCAATTTACAGTTACCACAAAAGCTTTCAGTCTTTGCTAAAATATACAAAATACAAGTACTTATATCACTCACCTCCTCCTCTCTTTTCTCTCTTTTTTTTCTCTCTTTTACGCTTTACAGGAGATAGCATTGAATCGGGCGCCGCTGTAAATGAAATCTTTTGGCGCTTTTGGCTAGTGAAACTGACGGAACTGCTGCCAGTTCGACATATAACAAAGCTCTACAGACACATCAACAGGCAGCTGGTGAAGTGGGCGTGGCATTTGGATGCTTGGCTTAGCGCGAGAGAAGTGGGAGGAGAAATGGTTGCACTCGCGATTCCCCTCTGGCTGTGGGGAGCCCATCAAATTATCAACTGTCAATATGGCAGCGATAAAGCAGCGACGCAACAACAAACGAACAGCGTTGGCAATGACAGAGACAGCAACAGCAACAGCGAGAGCAACAGCGAGAGCAAATGCGTCTCAGTGACAATGTCAAAGAGAGCGACGTGGGACGGCAAATGCTTTTATAATTGTCAAATGGCATTGGCAACACTTGCTGGCAATCCGAATCTGGATCAGGACAGCGACAACTTTCAAGGAGTACAGGACAATGATGATGATGATGACGATGATGATAGGGGTATTGATGACGATGTTGGGAATATTGCAAATGTTGCCGACTCCAGTGATGATTTAACTGCAACTGCAACAACAACAGCAACAACAACAACAGCAGCAATGAAGCGACAACATCAACAACTGTCAGCGACACTTGCTAAAGTGGGCGTGGCATCGACGCTGGATCAACGATTATTGATGACTTGGCAGGAGTTGGCAACGCGGCCAAGAGCTCCCATTTCGTGCTGATGCTGAATTGATGATGAAATGCATTTCAAAAAGTAGCTTAAGGTGTTGCCAACTCCACACACTTTCCCTCTCTCTCTCGCTCTCGCGCGCTCTCTTATTTTTATTTCTTCCTTTTTGTTGGAAAGCGTCGCAATAATTAATACTACAACAACAATCAGGAGTAAACATTTAATTGCATTGGCAACAGTTTGTCGGAAATGACGTACTTAAGTCTTATAAAGCCAATTGTTCAATTCCAGCAAGAAGAAGAGCAGGCCGAATATATTTAAAAATAAATATACATACAGCAAAGGAAATGCAAATTAAATATATATGTTATAAACTTATTATTATTATATACTCACATATAAACAACAAATGTATGCAAACAAATACAAACAGGTGAAGTTCATAAAATAGTTTAAGAGAAAACCAAAACATAAGTATATGTATGTGTATAAAATACATAACAAACTACGAGTAGTAATGCATAATGTATATTAAGAGAAATGTATGTTATTTATTTGTCTCTCACACTTGCTTACGGTTGGAGAATCAACAGCCCTCAATGCCCTCACTTATTTTAATTTATTTATCACTTGCAGAGCTGATTGCGCTGCTTTTATGCAGCCAAAGAGAGAAAGTTAAAATCTAAAATTCTGGCTGCCCTGCAATTTAACACAGCAGCTCTTACCAATCGCCCTAAGCTAAGCTTTGGCGTTCTTGCTCTTAATTGCTTTAGCAGTAACAGAGCCAGAGGCTTAACATTAACAACAAGAGAGCAACTCATTAAGAGAGAGCCAACTTCATGTTATCCTACACTTACTTATGCAATAATGAGTTCCGATACACTTACAACTGTTTTACAAGCACTGTCTAGTAAAATAATAACAACAAAATGTCTCTCCGCATTGCTCTTAATGAATTTCGTTATCAAAATACCAGATTTGATCAATTTTTGCATACATCGTTGCATATTTGGCTACAGGTTATGTACATGAAAGTGAAATATTCGAAACACTGAATAAATAAATATAATTAAACCAAACAGAAAACTTTCAATGGGTTTAATTCATAAAATACTATATCACACGTTATTCACGTTTTCACGCAATAAAGAGAAAACGACAAGAGAACTGTAAAAGGTTATGATAAGCAAGCTGAGCTTTAAACTGCACTTGAGCTTAGCTTTTTGTACCGTAGTGCATTTTAAAGCATACATATATTGAGTTTTTAAACAATAATGAAAAGCTTTCACAGTGCTTCGATTATGTATGTTTCTTCTCTTTTCATCTGCAAACACTTTGTCCAGTGAATGTGTAAATAAAATTAAGCTATGAATAGTCAAAATAAAATAGAAGCTTAAGTATAAATATAGATAATAAATAATAACAATTATACGAACATTGAAAGGAACTTTTTACGGTTTTGGACGAAATCAAAATTAATTACTGCTATTTATGATTTGTAGACACAAACAAGTTTTAGCTAAACGTAAACCATGAATCTTAAAAACAAAATCCATATAATTTCAGCAATCAAAACAACAAATTATTTAACATTTTTGGCAAACAAAAATCCAACGGTAAATAGTTCCTTTGCCTTATAAATAAATCGGTGTAATTGTAATTGGAAGCATAGAGCTCAAATTGTAAATTAAATGATAACTTTCGGAAATAAAGAGAAACTTAAAAAATATAAATAAAAAATAAATCAAGTGAATACAATACGGAAACTAGGTTAAATTATATAATAGTAATACTCAAGTGGAAATTTACAAAGTACATAAGTAATCAAAATTTTCGAGAATTGTATATAGAAATATATTTAAAGAAGTTGTCTGGAAAACACACAAATCAAATTAGAATTTATGGTTAGTAAACTTGTATGTGTAAATGTTTTTAAAGAATATGCACAGTTAATCAAGTAGTTGTTTTGAAGAAGAATATTTTATTCTAAAATAAATTGCTCTTGGTTTTTACCATTTATTATTATTGTTGATTAAAACAAATTAGAAAAAAATCAAAACAACAACTTGACTAACTGTATATAGTAAATCATATAATATAAATATATATAATGTAAATGCATGCGCTCAGATTTGTCTAATCAAAACGTGTTGTGAAAGTTGTCTTCCCTTATTTACGTTAGCTCAATATTCTAAGATTAATCCGTTTATAGAGTTTTTACTTTCAGTGCGTTTGCAAAGCTTTACGAGCATATACATAGAGGCCTATTCCGACTTTCACTTTCGAATCAATTTCACATCTTTAAAGTCAGCTTCAAAAACTACTGTGGAATTTTTTCTCTAGTGAAATTTGGCATAGAAGATATTTAAAAAATCCTGTTAGTGTATATAGAAAACCATTAAGTGTTGTTTTTTTTTTCATTTTTTGCATTTTAAAATCAAGATTAATGTATACAAAAAAATTAAAATATAACATAAATGTTGTTTATCAACTAAGCTAAGAAATAGTTCTTGTTTAAGATATATATGAATAATGAAAAATAATATAAAGGAAAAAAACACGCTGCTTACATTGAACATAAAGTACATCTTCATATTTAAATGAATGAGATATGAAACCATAAATAATCAAATGCAAAAGTGAATAAAAGCCAAGATTAATGTTAAATCCTAATCTACAAAGATGTAAAAAGTATATAACTATAATAGAAATCTGTATTTATAAGCATAACATATAAATTGTATGAGTATCAATGTAAAAAGTAACATGATAAACAACATAAATTGATTGGTTAAACTATAAGCAAATTAAAAATATATAAATAAACAATAATAAACTATTAATAATGAAATATCGACAAGATGCTTTTTCGTTTACTTATCGGTTGCACTGTAAACTGGCGCCATCTATTGCCCAACATGCTTACTATGCATAATAGGCAGCTGACAAAGCTTTTAACAGGCGTAAACGAGCAGAGCTTTTGACAGCAGTTGTTGCTGCAGTTGTTGTTCTGTTTCAATGCACGTGTTGGATCAAAGAGCTTCTCTTTAGGGTCTCTTCACTCCCCCACCCGCGCGCACTTTAGTTGGCCAAAGCTCCGGCTGAAGGTCAGACGGGACAAGATCCAGACTCGGGCCGCGCAGTCAGCGCGCTTCAATGACGACGATAGCACCGATTTAGCCCGAGTCCATTTACATTGCATTTACTACGACGCGTTGTAATTCGCATAACTCAATTAAGTGTCGTTTTATTTAAACTATTTGCAAAAACGGGCCATCTCTTTTTGATTTCGGCAAACGCATTTTTTCCACCCACCCCACGACTTGACCTTGATTCGGACAACAATTTAAATTCGTAATTTAATTTCATAATTAGTTTTCTATTCTGTGATTTCCACACACGTGTCTTGATTAATTGTAAATTCCCCCACGCCCCTGTCTTCGGTAGTGATTATTTTTTTTTGGTTAAATTGAAAAATAAGTCGACTGCCAAAAACCATCCCAATTAACTTAAATTTGACCAATTGACCAAAACATTAATTGTGAACAAAATTCATACAACTTTTTACGTGATCAAAAATAAAAAAATAACCGTCTTAATTGTCGAATGACTGATAAATTATATTTGTGCCCATAATTGATTTTTTTTTTTTAAATAAATAAATGTGTTAAAAGAAAATAAAGAAAATTTGTGTCTTTGTGCTAAGTATTCAATTTTGAGGTGAGTTTCTATTTTGTTTTGGCGGGAAAAGAAACATATATGTAAATTTCCTTTGGTACATTTTAATTTGGCGCCAAGCGCACGCAACATCTTAACAGGATGTTAACATGCTAAAAGCTTAAGAGAAACTTCTGTTGTTGAGCCAAAATCAAACAAATAATGAGCCAAATTGACTAAAAAAGAGCCAGTTTAGGCGCAAAAACGTCAATTGTGGCAACCGTGTGTGTAAGTATTTTAGATAATTTTTGAGGCCAATAAGTTGAAAAAAGTAAATAACAAAATAAAAATCAAAATAATGTCAATCAAAAAAAAACTTCCAAAGTAGTTATAATGATATTACGCATAAGTTTTGTAATAACAACAAAGGAAATATTAAAGAGCAACTGCTGAGCTGACTCTCTTAAGTCCTGTTCTGTGGCAGCAGCTAAACTCTCTGCAGATGTGTGTTTTTGTTTGAAAAGAGTTTGACATTTTGTTGTGGATATTGACTCAACTCTCTGCGAGCGGTTCGTTGACCCAGTCAAAATTGTTTGAGCATTTCTCCAGGCGCCTAACCACATTTATCCCATTGGCCAGTGACGATTTAGGATAAACAGTTAATTTGTAGCTTTCGCTAGCGACAAAAACATGCGATTGATCGACGACAACAGATCTTCAAATTCCACAGCACGTTCAATTGCCTTCGAGTCTTACTTACAATTGGTAGCAGAAAAGTTCCTAGCTAAAAATAAAAAAAATACCCCTGACTATTTCTATTATTTCGCATTTGAAATATATCGTTAAAAATATATAATAATATTAAAAGAAATAAAGAAATCATAAAACTGAAGGAAAAAATAAAATAAACACTCTATATATTGACACATATAGACAAATCCATTGCGTTGATCACAATATAAATGCCTTTCGTCGAAAGATTCGTGCAAATTCGCAATTTTGTTATGAACATTTGTCTCGTCGAGGCAATACAATTTGTCCAGGACTTAACGCACGCCATTTGTTTGGACTTTCAAGGGCTCTTCAACCTCAAATAGAGTGGCGAACTGGTTCGGTAAGTCCCTGTGAAAGCAAGTCAAAGAAAGTGAAAGTGTCAAATTCATTTTTTAACTGTTCTTTAAGTTCTTTACGCTTCCGTTCACAAAATATGGATGCAAATGAAAAGCGAACCTCATGGCAATTTAACTTAATTTATCGATAGAGGTTATGTAAAATGTTTGTGAACAGAAATAGCTAGAAAATTCAATACTTAAAATTGTGTATATAATTTGGTGCAATTCTTAAAACATTTAGTTACTTAATTTTCCAAGAATAAGTTGGTTAAAAGCAAAAATATATACCCTAGAAATGCTTGAAGTAAGAAATATTAAGAAATAAGTGACAGGTTTTATGGCTAATTTATGCATATCAAATAAAATTCGTCCTATTTTAATTAATTAATTATACTATAATAGAAATATGATACACTAGAGAATTGCTGAGCTATTACATCAATCAAAAAAATTAATCTAACTTAAGGAAACTATGAAATATGCATATAATGAAAAGTTTTTCCATTATTTTTAATGCATATAATGTAGCAAATGAAATGAAATACCCTTGAATTAATTTGGAAAACGAAAAAAAAAGTTATTAATATAAAACACCGAAATACTATAAAGAGTAATTCTTATGTAAAAGCCTTCAAAAATATTATATTGTTAATAGAACGTTATGGAAATTTAAAAATAATACAGAATTAAAATCAAATAAAAATCTATTATGAAGTAGTAACAATGCAAATACCCTAGAATTATCCAAGAAATGTAGAAAATTAATTTATTTAGTGCTTTAAAACTATCCGAATATGTATTAATATTTAAATTTAGGAATGGTAAAAAGATAACTAAATATTCTTAAATTTATAATAAAGAAAATATAAAAATAAATCGAATATTTAAGTTTTTGAAAATTATGAGATTCCTCTAATACAGGGTTTAATGTTAAACTTTAGCTAAAGCTTTGTTTCCATCTTAACACACACACACAGCTCATCTCATCAACCCTGCCAGCATTTTATGAAATTTCTGAACAAATTTGAGTCTTTTTCGAGTCCCCTTTCTGATCAAAATAAGCATAATTGCGCTCTTTTTCTGATCATAAATGTTACTGTTGTCGGGAGAAATCGGTAGGTTAACCGCGACAGTTGTAGAAGAGTCTTTTGTAACTCTATTTTCTAACAATAAACGACTCTTTTTCGAGTAATATGTCAATCGAATTTCGCTCGTTTTGGAGTAATATTTCCAATAATATGCGACTCTTTTTCGAGTAATATTTCAAATCAAATGCGATTCAAAATAGAAGAAATTTTCAATTGAAAATAATATTTATTTTTTCATAAAGCTATTCAAAATTTAAAAAATTTTATCATAAAAACAATTACCTTACCTTTACTGCAGTTAAACAGAAACTAATGAACAGAAATGCAGAACTTTAGAGCACGAGCTTAAAATTTGCAAAAAGAAGTACCGTTTTAAAAAGATCAACGAGATAAGAAGCTGGGAGCTTTATTAGTGCAAAGCAACAGCTCAATTATCACATTTCAATCCCCTGGATGATCAATATTCGATTGCTCTTCATTTTGTTTTTGTTATTTCATAAATCATATTTTGAGAGCATTTATCAGTAATTTACGACTTATTTTCCAATCTTTTTCGAGTCGCGCATAAAAGGAATCTTTTTCTAATCATTTCATCGACTCGAAAAAGACTCAGGAAGGTGATTATTGTAAAAATGAACTTCCAAATGCTTGCAGGGAATAACTGTATAACTCATACAACACACACACACACACACCCACACTCGCATTCAAAACGTTGACCAACACATTCCACACATTCCACACACAATCCACAATAAACTGAAACGGACCACAGTGAATGGACAATTTGATTAATTTTGAATACCAAGCGACCAATCGATAAGCAATTTGCAACAAGTTTGCAGAAGACAAGCGTTAATCGATTGGCCTGACAGCCGATAATAAGAAAACAAAACAACAAGGACAATCGATAGCCGATAGCCGACAAAGCGATAACATCGACATGCTGTCCTGTGCTTCGTTCAATGAACTTATTTATCAAACGGCAGCGGATGTTACCGCCATGGCCAGTGGTAAATCCACGCCAGTTTCAGTTGGGCTCACCGCCTTGCCTCTGCCCCTGCAACTGCCGGCAGGGGGCACAGGCGGGGGGCGTGGAGCACCCAGCGAGACTCAGAGCGAGATTTCATCGGTGGACAGCGATTGGAGTGACATACGTGCCATTGCACTGAAATTGGGCGTACAAAATCCAGACGATTTGCACACGGAACGTTTCAAGGTTGATCGACAGAAACTGGAACAGCTGATTAAGGGTGCGTATATCCATGACTTTAATATGAACTCTTCATTTTCCAACTCTCTCTCTCTTTCTCTGTTTTCGTTTTGTCCAATTAAACTTTTCAGAGGGCAGCGCCATCGAGGGCATGAACGGTGCGGAGTATTTCTTTGATGATGTAAGTCGCCGAATATTATTTAAAATATGTTTAATTATGCACAAAGGATACACATACTTTTAGCTGATGTTTTTGAATAGATAAAGACTACAAATTGAAGGAACTTAAATATGTAGAAGACAAATGCCTCAGCCTATGTTCTCTTTTGTTCGTGAGTATGAAGGAATAGCAAACATCAAGAGAGAATCGTGAGAACAACCGAGAGAACCCCTCACTGGACTTTTTCGGCTATTTTGTCCATTCAATCTGAAACTTTCGGTTTCAATTCATTGAAAGATGCAGCCGAACTCATTCAATTCAGTTGGGCATGAATGTCTCATTTGACTTTATGAATTGACTCTTGTCCTACTACAAATAGAAAACAAATGTTAAGGTGGAAAACGAATCTGAAAATTGATTTGGAAATTTAATTTAATTCTTATAGAATGTAAGGTGCTTCCCCATTAGGAAAAGTATTTATCTTTCCCACTATTCTCTCTGAATGTAATCCATATTTTTTTTGAAAACCCATTCAAAATAAATTCCGGTAAAATTTTTTTTATAGTCGCTATCAAATTCAAACTTTTCATCCTGAATTTTAAATTCAGTTTTTGATTTGAATTAGTCAAAGTAGGCGATATCCTTAATACTCAAGTGAGATTTCAAATTTGATGTATATTGTTTAAGCTCTGAAACAAAATTCATGTTTAAATATTTAGCAGACATCATTTAAATTTTAGTGAAGAAACTATTAATGTTTTGCAATTTCAAATAATTGAAAACCAAAATTTAAGTGTATTATATAAAGACGCATATCACCCATATATGCATATATACTGAATATCTTTTAGATCATGAACACCACGGATACTTATGTGAGCTGGCCTTGCAGACTAAAGATTGGTGCCAAGAGCAAAAAAGGTAAGAAAACAAAATTTACAAAGGAATGTCTCTAAATAAATAAATGTATATATTATTAGATCCCCATGTGCGTATTGTGGGTAAGATGGAGCAGGTGCAGCGCGCCAAAGATCATATTCTGAGCAGCCTGGACTCAAGGGTATGTCAAAAAAACATACTTATTAAAAAAATAGTTATCTATAAAAATGTATATTATCTTAAGGGAACTCGCGTGATTATGAAAATGGATGTCAGCTATACGGATCATTCGTACATTATTGGCCGCGGCGGTAATAATATAAAACGAATCATGGACGATTCACACACGCACATTCATTTCCCGGACTCGAATCGTTCGAATCCCACGGAGAAATCGAATCAAGTGTCGCTCTGCGGAAGTCTGGAGGGTGTCGAACGGGCCAGAGCAATGGTGCGTCTATCAACGCCTCTTTTGATCTCGTTCGAGATGCCCGTGATGGGACCCGGCAAGACGCAGCCAGATCACGAGACGCCCTACATCAAAATGATCGAGAGCAAGTTCAATGTGCAGGTAAATCCATTTGGGAACTTACTTCTAATTGATGTTAATTTAAAATATTTTTTTAATAATATATTTCCATTTCTCAGGTCATATTCTCATCGCGTCCCAAGCTGCACACGTCCTTGGTTCTCGTTAAGGGTTCCGAGAAGGAATCTGCCCAGGTTCGTGATGCCACACAGCTATTGATTAACTTTGCCTTCGAAAGTATTGCGGTAAGTACATATATTTTGATATTTTTTTTGTTGTATTAAAAAGCGGAAAACAACCATAAATAATAATTTAGATATAAGGAAAAAATTACAATTGTAATATATAAAAATTATATTCGAAATAGCCTAATTTTATCTAAACTTGAATGTTTTCCGATTTAGAATCAAATACTTATTTTCAAAAACTTATTCAAAATAACTTATCATCTAAACTGGAATCTTTTCCGATTTAGAATCAAATACTTGTGAATGTGCAAATGGAGATATCGCCACAACATCATGAAATTGTCAAGGGCAAGAATAATGTGAATCTATTAAGCATTATGGAACGCACCCAGACCAAAATTATATTCCCCGATTTGAGCGATATGAATGTGAAGCCGCTGAAAAAATCGCAGGTCACAATTAGTGGACGCATCGATGATGTCTATAGGGCGCGACAACAATTGCTTGGCAATTTGCCCGTTGTATTGATATTTGACTTTCCCGACAATCAAACCGATGCGTCCGAAATCATGAGCCTGAATGTCAAATATGGCGTCTATATAACACTACGACAGAAGGCGAGACAAAGCACATTGGCCATTGTTATCAAGGGTATTGAGAAATTTATAGGTGAGTATCTAAATATGTGGTAAAAACTAAATGATATATCTAAACTTTAAGTAAGAGGGGGAATTTTAATATTTATATTATAAAAAAATGATATTTTAATAATAGGGGAAAAAATTAGTCTCTTTGTCCTAGTTATGATAACATTCTTAACTCATCTGGAAATTTATTTATTTATTTTTCAAACCGAAAAGAATATAGGTTATGCAAAATTTGAATGTATCGGTTACGTAGCGATTACCGGTTTTTTGTTTCCGTCTCGTAATACGGTATTATCATTTCGGTTCGCAAAAAATATATATAAAAATGTGAAATATTTGTAAATTTTAAAATCGAATGTTTCAAAGTTAAGATATTTTTATTAAAGTCAATATATATATAAATTAAATTAGGGCAGAAATAAAAATTAAATCTATTTGTTTAAAAACTAGAATATTTTCGGTTTTTGGTTTCGGTATTTTTACGGTTTCAGTTACTGTTGCCAATTTCATTCGGTTAATACCGGTTAACGGTTATGGGTTTAATCCCTGCTGAGAATACAATAATTTCAATAACCCTGTTTTTACCAAATTTCATTATAAATTTTCTAAGCCAGTATTAATTGTTTTTATTGATCCTATCCCAAGATTAACACAAATTTTACTTACAATTCTCCTTTTCATATTATTTCTATAAGTTGATTGATCTTTTTACTCATATCTTCTTCTCGAAAATTGCAGACAAGATCTACGAGGCACGCCAGGAGATACTGCGCCTGACGACGCCCGCTATAAAGCCGGAGCTACCCGATCATTACTACATGCCCAAGGACAAGGATCTCAATTTGGCATATCGGACTCAGTTGACCGCCTTGCTCGCTGGCTATCAGGATAGTCCGAAGACTCCGTCGCTGTTGCCGCCGACGATGGGGGGACAAATGTCGCCCTATGGCAACAAGAATCAACTGTTGATCAATGGGAATGGGAATGCAAGTGCAGTTGGCATGGCCACGCCCACTGGCATATGTACGCCCACGCAGAAGTATATGCAGTTGCATAACAGTGGCTATCAGCCCCGACAGTTGCCAACGATAACCAACAACAATAACAACAATAATACCAACAACAACAATAGCAACAGCAGCAACAACAACAATTATCTGCAAGTGCCAGGACCAGGATCGGGCTTATTAAAACCTCCACAGGCCCCAGTGGGCGGATCGGGTCAGGTGAATCTGTCGCCGCGGAACAGCTGCAGTCAGAACACGAGCGGCTATCAGAGCTTCAGCAGCAGCACGACATCGCTGGAGCAATCGTATCCGCCGTATGGCCAGTTGCAGGGTGCCATCTCCTCCACATCCTCGTCGTCGGGTGGCTGCAACAATCGGGCGCATTATTCGCCCGACTCCACGTACAGCAGTGAGGCCGGCAGCATTGCCGGAGCGGCTCGTCTGGGTCGTCGCCTTAGCGATGGCGTTCTCCTTGGTCTGGGCAGTGCCATGGGCGGGTCGCATCTGTTGCCCGGCAGTGCCGAGAGCTATCGCAATCTGCACTACGATTTAACCGCGACAGCGGGCAAACATCAACAGCAGCAGCAGACGCAGCAGCAACAGCAGCAGGCGACTCAACGTGCCCTGGACTTTGATATGAAGCGAGCTCTCGGCTTCAAGGCCATGGAACGCACTCCGGTGGCGGGCGAACTGCGCACGCCCACGCCCGCCTGGCTGGGCATGGGTCTGAGCCGCACCTCGCCGGCGCCAATCGAGACGGTGGATGACGGTGGCGCCACCGCGGCAAATAGCTGGCGTATGCCACCCCCGATGCCCGGCTTGTGCTCACCCTATGGACTGGGCGCCACCACGGGACTCTTGGATGCAACGCCCGTGAGTCGGCGCATGCAGCTATCTCAACACAAGGACATACACACCCTATTGACAAGCGTCGGTCTGGAGCATTACATAAGTGAGTCGACCCAAAGAAATCTTCTTTTTTTTATGTTATTTTATTGCACTTTAAAACTTAATTCTAGTTTACAATATCTCTTAAACTTACGTTTCCTTATAAAAGTGATAGTTTTATATTTTTTATATATATATAATTTCCTTAAAAGAATTGGAAAGAATCAGTAACTCCTTTTTCGATTTTTATACAAGCTTGACTGTTATAAATTTTTTACAAAAAAAATCTTCTTTTTTTTATGTTACTTTATTGCACTTCAAAACTTAATTCTAGTTTACAATATATCTTTAACTTACGTTTAATTATAATAGTGATAGTTTTATATTTTTTATTTTTATACAAGCTTGACTGTTCTAGATATTTTTTTCAAAACAAATTCTTTTTTTTTTGTCATTTTATTGCACTATAAAACTTAATTCTAGTTTACAATATCTGTTAAACTTACGTTTCCCTATAATAGTGACCTTTTTAAAGATTATACAGTTTAATTTTTAATTTTTTATATAATTTCCTTTAGATAATTGGAAAGAATCAGTAACTGCTTTGTCGATTTTTGTACAAGATAACTTTTCTAGATTTTGTTTTCAACTTGTTCTAGATTGTCAGCTTCCAATTCTATAATTTCCAGAGCGTTTCTTCGTGCGTTTTTGAAAGAAATTCCTCCTTTCCCCATTCCAGTTCTGTAGTTGGGTTATTAGTATCATCATGAATATGAATCACAGAATGTGCATGTGGAAGAACTCATCATTTGGGGCAATTTAATTCTTGTATTTGCTTCTGACTTGAGTTTCCTTTCGAGAATACGGAGAATTACTTAAAGTAAATTCAACTTTTCGAACTTTTCTCTAGAAAATATTAACAAATATATATTAAATGCATGATTACATTATGGACATCATCTGTGCTTACCTTGGAAAGATATTTCATAGATTCTTTACTTCCTTATAATTGTTGTGGATAACTCCATCGTTCAATTTTATATGTAGTTGAAATTGTCCTGTTTCAGCTTTATAGATTTTCACTGCGAATGTTTCAGCAGTTTTGAAGCGACAGCATTGCGACGACATGGATGTTTTTCTTTTTGTTAGTAAAGAATACATTCCTTTTCTTTTCATCTTTTTTTATTTTTTTATTTTTTGTGTTCTTTTTTTTGTAGTTTTTGTTTTGAAGTTTTATCTCAAACGTATTTTTGGATTATTGAACTAGTTTTCGTCTTTTTATTTTTTTACTTCCTTTTTGGTTTGTTATTTTTTTTTTTTTTTTGTGTTCCTTTTTTGGAATTTTGCAGTTTCATCTTTAATTAAGGTGATATATTTTAAATTAGTTTTCTTACAATATTATTTACATATAAATTAAGTTAGTATTATGTATATATTATTCCTTTTTTAATATGTATTTAAATTTTTTTTTATTTAATTTCTTACTTACATTTTCTTTTTCTGTTTTTTTTTTAATATATTTTGTGTAAGGCATTTAATTAAATAAAACTTAAAACAGAATTACTAGTTAAATATTATTATTAATAACTATTCCCTGTATTTTCGTATCTTTCATTTCTCTTTTTCTTATTTCGTTTGTCTTTTTGTTTTTTTTTTTAATATTAATATAAATCTTTTTTAAATTTGTTAAATTTACGTATATACAATATATTTACATGTACTATAGTACATGAAGTTTTTTTTTTAATATTTTTACTATTTTTTTTAATTTTCTCAAATTTTTTATTGGGAATTTATTTTTTATTAGGTGTTTTTTATAATTATTTTTTTTATTTTTTATTTTTTTTTTTTCATTTCATTTTTATTGAGTTTTATGCAGTTCACGTTTTTTTTATTATTTTTGGATCTTATATATATTTTTTTTATCATTTTTTTTTCTTTTTTTTATTATTTTTATTTTGTGTTTTTTTATTTTATTCTTTTTTTTAATTGAGTTTTTTAAATGTCAATATTATAACAAATTAACAGTCATTCTATGTTCTATTGAATATTATTTGCAAATCTATATAATATTTGATTTCATTTATGCTTTTTACATATATTACATATATTTTACAATATTTTCTTTTTTTCTGTTATGTATTTTTTTATTTTTTTTTTTAAATGTTTAAGTGTTTTTATATTTTTAGGAGTATTCATTTTTTACGTATTATATATATTTTTTTAACTTTCATTTAATTTTTTTCTTTTTTTTTTTAATTTTTTTAGAAATTTTCGTTTTGAACGAAATTGACTTGGAAATGTTTACAACACTGACCGAGGAGGATCTCATGGGGCTGGGCATCACCGCGTTCGGAGCTCGCAAGAAGCTGCTGGCGGCCATTCATACGCTTCTGGCCAACGAAGCCGCCTGCAGTAGTATGCCCAGCAGCAGCTCCTCGCAGAGCTCCTCGCCGCGATTCTCCGGCAGCGCTGCGCCCGGAGCCGAGCGTCGCCCCTCGAATCAGTGGTAATGCTGTCGATAGTGGTTGGAATCCATGCTGAGTAGTAGTAAAAGCTAACTAATAACAAAATCAAAAACATGAAGAAAAAAACTCAACAAAAAACAAAATCTAAAATCTAAAAAACATTACTCAACACTCAACTCGTTTATTTATTCAACACTAATTCTAAGATCGCTTGAGAAATTGAGTAACTCTGGTAAACAAAAACAAAAAATTCTAAACAAAAACAAAACATAAAAATATGTAACAAACAAATTGAGATGTTTTCAGTAGTGTACAACAAAATTTGCAATTTACAGTTTGGCTTGACTTATACTCGCATTTGTACTCAAACGAATATTGATATTGTGAATTATTTATGAACATTTACTACGTATTTATAATGTATATTGTAAAGAATGAATTTAACTGAAGAACATATTGTTTGAAACAAAAAGAACACTTTATGGCTTGTAAAATTCTAAAAAAGAAGAAACAAAAACAAACTAATCTGAATAAAAAGTAACTGTCTGAAAAGTATTTAAAAATATAACAACTGCTTTTAATTATTAAATTTATAACGAATATTTAAGATATATCTACATATATTACATATACATATATATACAACAAACTAAGGTCAGAAAATATTTACACTTTCTATATTATACAAATATTTAATCAAAACTCTAGACTAAATGAAATAGATGGAGAATAGAAAATGAAGCTGTGATTTCCGAAAACGAAGCCACAATAAATATGTTAAATAAAATAGAGGGAAAGAAAGAAAATATTAAACAACAGTTTAGAAGTGAAACGAGATTTATCTTCGACTAGCCGAAGGAGTTTGACGGTTCCAAAAAACAAATAAAAAATTTAAATAATAAATTTGAAATTTTAAAATATCTTAAGTATTCAGTATTAGCCAACGGACGGACAAACAAAAATAAGTATGTAAGTCGAGTCGGCATGTTAAATATAAGATTTGATTTGGTTACGGCACAAGAACAACGAAAATCACAGAAATCACGTTTTAAAAATTAAAAAATGTTTAAGATATTGAAACCTTAAATTTGATTTGAACACAAATAAATTTAAAGAAAATTACTAGAGGAATTAGAAACACGTCACACGCCGACAAGGTTCGGATAGAAATGAACTGTAGTTGCTAATTTTACCAGTCTATTTATAGCGAAAGTGCTTGGAAAATATCGCCATTTTCCTGAATTTTCCAGGAACGTCGCGAGATTAGGATAAAGGTAAGTGCAGACAGCTACCTACTTATGCGGATTACATTAAGTACCTGATGTCCTTGACTTGATTTATTACCCATTTCAAGGTCTTTCCATACATATTCTAAAAATTTCCAACGAATGCGGATTTTTATACGGTCTGCCATGGTAAATTTTAAAATTTTCAGAAAATTGCATTTAAAACATTTGTTTACTTAAGAAGTTACTGTCCTTGGCTTACAAGCCTCTAGATCTTTCTGTATTCATAGAAATATTACCTTAAAACAGCTCGAAAATATGATTTATCAAGGGATCTTTTAGTAAATGTCTTAAATTTTAGGAAATTTCATTCTAAATTTTATGTAATTTTTGTTTACTCTTAAACTTTTTGTATAAGATCAAGAGCCCATGGAATTCATTAAAATACTTCTGCATTACTATGGATCAAGGCTTCTCTTCAATCTGATCTTTAAAGACATTTAATACAAAAATAACAAAGTAATTGAATAAGTGGTAATCGAACTTCATAAATGTTTCATGCATTCAATGAAAATATATCAGATATATAAAAACAACCAGTACATATTAAAGTTTAAAAATGAGATCAATTTTTATTTGGAAAGGTTATAAAAACAAAATTGAAACGTTTTATTAATTGTTAGTCTTCAGCTAAGCCATTTTATTTTGCTTATATATAACAACTTAATTAGGCAAAATAAACAAAAACATTAAAAAATTTCATTTCCCTTTTTTGTATGGTTCTTTTTTAATATCACTGTGGTAGCTAGTGACGAAAGCAGCCCCCAAAAACATTCGCATTTAAATAACTAGAATTTCTCTCTAACTCAAGCTAAATTGGGGCCAGTAAAATTAATAAACTTAAGAAATCGGACTCTGTAAGTCGAGTATCTCCATAAGTCGAATCTGTTCTTTGGATAATGGTGATTCGAGTTAGGGAAGTTTAACTGTATATCCTTTTTTACCCATTTTCAATGAGGTATACAAAGGAAAATCAGAAGTAATACTTTTCTCTTACAAGATAAATAAAAATTATTTATAATGCGAGTCAGTAAATGATTTCTATTGACAACTCTTAAAAAAACAATAGAATTTCGATGGCGTCACAGAAATCCCTTCCAAATTTAACTTCAACTCTTAGTGCCACAGAAACATATTCTCTTCTTTAAAGTACTATAACAAAATGCGAGCATATTTTTAATTCAAATAAAAGTCATGTCATTTATAACTAAGAAATGAAAAGAAATCAAAACTAATTAGTGTTTTCGAATATGAATAAATGTCAAAAATATCTATTAAAGACGGGGACTGTAACTGCCATAAGTTTTAAAATAAAAGTTACGATGCAATGTTTTCTAAGCATAGAAATTATAACATTTTAAACAAAAAAAAAAAATAACAAAATTGCTTAATTCAATTGCGCAATGTGGGTAATAAATGTTCCTTATAGATAAAATAATCTCTCCGACAAGTTGCTCGAAGTATCGCGCTGAATGCTTTGGCCAATCAAGTACGCCATCTTATGAGCATACTGAAAGAAAGAAAGGTGGTTATTGAAATTAGCGTAAAAGATAAAGTGATTATCGCTTACCAAACAGCAGGCAGGAACTCGAACAGTTCCAGGCCAGTTATAATATAGAAAACAAAGCTTATATGTTAGTCGTTGAATAATATCAGGACCATAATTCGAATCATCCTGGAGAACCACAAAATGTGTCGGGGTTACAGTTCCCTGGCGAACCATTTGAGCAACCAAAAAGAAATCATACATTTGAGATCTAGTAATGGATTGGTCCACAACAGTTCCCGGTAATGGATTTGTAAAGTCTCTGCCATTATCCTGAAAATTAAATTTAATTATATTTTATATTTTTTAATCGAGTATTTCTTGCATATAGATGTATTGCAAGGAACTTACCAAGAAGAATCGAGTATTTATACGCTTTTGAACAACTAAAAAGGTAATTTTTACGCTTTTACCGCATACAGCCTCAAATTGGGGTATTTCGTATTTGGAGCATAGGTTGAGTTGTCCATCTCCAACGCCATCTCTGAAAATGACGACAGATATTATTATAATTATTACTTAATATTTAATGTGGATTAGCCATACCTGTAGATTATAACACTATCCGGTAAGTGACCATTTCGCTTCTTATAACACTTGAGCGCCATTTCAAAAGATGAGGTAAGTCCGTTGACAAGTTCTTCTCTCTTGGTCTGCATAACTGCCTTGCTGTACCAGTGCGTATACGTCGAGTTCAATGAAGCTACAAATGCTGTAATGTTCATCAAACAATGATTAAATATATTATCGCAATAATCTTAACATTGTTTAAGCATACCAGCCACAGAATTGGATTTCTGTTTTGGGTCATGATACGAGTCTATTCCACAAATCATTACGTTCTTAAACGGAATTTTCACAGACCACAATGATCCTCCCAATTTGCAGTTCATTTGTAAGATAATCTTTTGCACAATTGAACGATTCTTCTGTTCGTTGAATAACGTTCTCGAATTGATTACCTGCAATTAGTAAGTTTATATTATAGGCATTTAAATAATTTTACAAATTCATTTCAAAACTGATTACCTGTGACGCGACAGGTATTTCTGCACAGCAAATCTTCTTAATGGCAGAGTATCTGTCGTCTCGACTTGTCGGGCAAATGCAAACCACTATCTGCGTTTGTCCACAAATGTTACGACGCAGTGCATCCACATAGGCGTCCACACGATCCTGGTCCAATGTCAATGATTTCGGCTTGGACAGTTGCATGCCAAATGCTTCACAGCATCTCTCCATATTGGTCATAAAGGCTTTGGAAGTTCGTAAATCCGAACGTGTATGAATTAAAATCCAGTTATTTAAATTGATGACTTCAAGAAGATCATTGGATGTCGCATCTCTTGAGAAGTCTGCATTTGGTCCAGCCGAAACGCTTTTATTCGCAAAATAAATTTGCTCCTGATCTATTTTTCGGCCCCTCACATTGACGGTATTCTTTGCGAGTGATAGTCCCCAATTTGCAAGAATTTGCTTCGCTTCTGGGGTTTGGTTGACATTTTTAATGTACTTATCAAGCGCTTGTAAACGTTGATTTGGCGAAACTCTAGTGAACGTTGCAATCTCTCGCATTATTTTTTGGTCAGCTCGAGTCTCATCATGTAATCCGGTAAGGTAGCAAAGTTCCGGTATTAGGCAGTATCGTATTTCCTCGTCTTTATTTACGGTTTCATTTTTCCGTTGCTGTTTTATGCTAATGAGCAATGGTTGTCTGTCATCTCTTATATTTATATTATGATGTGTTCTATAATATTCAAGATAACTTAACGATCCAGTTCGTGTTTCAAATCTTGATTGTGGATTTTCCGAAAAACAAATGTCGTCAATTTTATATGTCCGATTATTATATCTGGTTATAATTATGCTGCCAATTAAATATTTCTTTGCCACATCTTGGTAATTATTTCTGTTGTGTTGACAAATCTCCGTGAGCATATCTAGCACTGTTTTTTGACAAAGCAATCGATGTGATACATCACAGCAAAGCATCAAGCCTCCGTCGTATTCATCGACAGCTGTTACGTATCCTGGCCAAACTTCCAACTTTGCAGCCGGAATAATCTTTGGCTGCGAGGGATCAAAGTGCTTTCTATCGAATCTTACGAAATTCAGTGCTTTCATAACACGATCGAACAGAACATTGTATAGTTGAATACAGTTCTTAAGAGATTCTTTCTTTTTAAACAGCAATCGAATTTCGAGATCAGTATTATCAGCAGTTTTAGAAACAAATGTTGTCAAATTATCATTTAGCATAATTGGTAAGAACAAAATTGCTCCGTCAAAGGTTTTTACACCTCCAAACTTATCTTTGTGCTCGCTCAAGTATTTCATTCGTAAATGAAATGAATCAACAGTCGGATTAAATCGTACTTCATATAGAAAAACTCCCTTGCTTGGATCAGAATTAAGTCCTATATAGTTGCATGCCAAATTAACCGGAGTACCTGTTCAAGAAAATAAAATGCAAGTTCAAATAAAAGATGCCGAGAATCGTAATAAATTTGCTGAATATTGTAGAAATATTGCATGTTTACCTTTAGTGCCATAAATGTTGTCTGGCAGAAATAATTCACTTGCGGGAACATTTGGGCTGCTCTTTTCAGATGCAGTTTGATCCGCAGGCGCACTGTCAGTTGCACTATTCAAGTTGCTGGTTGACGTCTCGCTGAGGAAACTATCTGAAGAGCCGGTGGCCGATAGTGGCTGTGATAGGGCCTTGAATGACTTCAGGAATTGGCCACGTCCGAGACCACGACCCATCGATATATTTACATTTTGTAGATTTGTTTCCAGATCACTCGCAGTATTATCTCGTGCAACTCGACGATACTCGCCGCTTGATACTGTTTGATCAGCATCTAAACCGCTGTCTTTGGCCTGATCTCCACTCGACGAAGAAGCCTCGGAAGGCTCGATCTTTTTTTTAAATAACGACAATAAGCTTCCTCTGCCGGACATCTTGAATAATTAAAAATTAAAACTTATTAATTCCAAAGAGATATGAATTTAATGTAGGAAGGTGATGTATTCGCTCTTTTTCGGGGCGAATCTGTCAAAATGAGTCGCCTACTCAATTAAAAGCCAGAATAAATTCGTCGACACGCCCATGATGAAATTACATACATGTGCATATTGCACAGCAGTGTTGCCAACATTATATCAATTAAAAAAAAGCTGTTTTTAACTGGGGAGAAGGCAAAAAAAAAACTGCAAATTTTCTGAAAAAAACGTTTTTTGTGGTCTTAATTTTTGTGTTTTATTTATAAGATTTTCAGCAGGTCGTCTAATTCTTCGCGATTTGTTTTTTATTTTGTTGGAACCCGCCCAATACAATTGTGTGCATTTAAGTGATTGCATGAGCAAATACATACATACACCAAATTTTTCGCGCCATTGGTCTTCAAAAACCGCCAGATTGCACAGCGCACAAAACGAAAATGAGTAAAGAGTATAGAAAACCATAGAAAAAAATTTTCTATTTATCTATCTCTGTCGTCTCTCTCACGTCATACTCTCTCTGACAGCGTCGCACCAGAGAGATAGCGAATATAATTTATATAATTTCATCATGGAGTTTCAAACGCAAAGTTTAGCTATTTAACAGCTAAAGTTGCAACTCTGAAGCAGCGGAAACCAATTTATAACCTCTGCAAATTCTACCGTTTATTTTTTATTCTATATTTACTCAAAAAAAAGTTACGTTGAAAACGAACGAAACTTTTTAGTTTTTTTTATATCGAGCTTATTATTTGGAGTCAACTTCTTTTCGAGTTTTCAATTGAAGCTGCATTCATACAAACGCATATGCACATGTGTAATTATGCATTTTATCTACATACATATGCAAATATGCAAATACATGTAAAATTTCTTTTAAGATCATTAACGATCAACGAAAAATGTGCTAAAAATGTGCTTTCATAAATTAGTAATCAAGCTTACCTCAAAATAGAGTTTATATCAATTTTCTTCGGTTTTGTTTTCGTTTTAATATGAACGTCGTTGGCGCCATTTACTAAAACTTCTGAGAAGTTGATTTTATTTTTAGAGATGTCAAAACATCGATTATATTCAGCAGCTTACAATAACCATCACTTTTTAAGGCCAGTACGTTGCTCCCGTCAGTTTGCAAATATTTCTGTTAATTGCTGTTTCACTTCCACGATCAGTTCCATGCATTCCCCGCCAAAGTGTGGATTAGTAAAAAAAGCTTTTTAAAATAGACTTGCAAAATTTAAGATAATAGTCAGGTAAAATAAATGATAAATTAAATTTGTTGTATAGATCGTCTTTAAAGTGTCAAAATAAATACTTGAGTTGAAGGCGGTATTTTCAAATTTTAGATGAAATATCGTTGCCAGCTCACCAATCTATCGATGTTTTAATTCAGCCCTGAATGAAACGATAGCTAGCCGGCAATCGATAGTCGTGTTAACACAAAAATTGGGTTTCTCTAGATCGATGAACTTTTTCCATTTTTTTTTTAGATTTTAAATAAAAATTGAAAAATTCTGGTTATTTGCACTTAGATTTCGCGTCATAGCATAATTACTTCGTATTTAAATAGTACTACAAGTAGCGCGTACTTATTATGTTCATTGTCAATCAATCAGCAGTTTTATATATGCACATACATATGTATACACATACAAACTTGTGTGTATGTATGTACTACGTATGTATCTAAATCAGAAAATAAACAAATCAATATTTTAAAATCAAATTCGACATAAGATCGCCGCCACCGCCCCATTGTCTGTGCTGCTGCTACGATCTCTAACCTATCATTTCTATAAAAAAAAAATAGCGCAAAACATTAAGTCCAAAACCCAACAACAAGTCCACAGTGCAAAACAGGTTTTTTCACATGATTCAGACTTCAGTAGCATATAGTGTCTTTAGTAATTCATATTGCTCGCCGGGTGCGCTAGCTTTATCAATTTCAGTTCACAAATAAACTACTTTAGGAATTGCCCTCGTCAATTATTTTTAGCAAAGAGCTTTTCGCCTGTATGTGAATTCTGTAAAATAAAAGTTCGTTTAGTGTTATTCTTCAACTCGGTGCTTAAGCAATAGGGAGCTTAAATTTAACGTGAGATCATCGATTTCAAGGAATACAAACAAGTTTACACATCTCAATTGAATATGTACGTACATTTGTATACATACATGCTAAAAACAAACATACATACATATAAGTATTTTCATACAAATGCATGCATGCACATACATATGTGCATGCATATAAACATTCCTTTGTAATTATAACTGTCTTACAAAACCCTATTATGTTGTGACCAAGTTATTTTATTGAATGTATGCAGGAATGTACATGCACATACATTTATAGTCTTACGTGTATATCAACATATGTGTGCATGTTCAGTGCTAACAAACATACTTACATATATACAAACAAACAAAAGTAGCTGGTGATAATATATTATTGTACGCTTCGCTCGCCGTGCTGCACACCTCTTCTTATCAAACAGAAATCTCATGACGTAACTTCGTTCTACACATCCGGAATTTTTAGTACCTATGTATATATGTTTTTTTTTTTAAATCATAAGGGCAGAATATTGCAAAATTTCTTGTTCAATAAAAAGAAAAAAGTGTTCTTACTTGCCTCTGAGTATGTTTGTATGTATATGAATTCATTTACAAACATTCAGAAGTATGTATGTTAATACATGTATAAATATTTGATCTATTTTTATCAAGCATACAGTGGAGGATCATTAATTAGAGCACATGCCATTGGAAGTTCTATCTATAAGAACTAGCTTTTGTATTTAACGAAAGATTTTCGCTATTAATTTTTTGTCCATCAATTTGTTTTACAAACATTGATAATTTAGCTGTTTGACAATAATAATTTTTTATCGTTAAATTAAATGATAAATGTAACAGCTGACTTTATTTGGTCGATTTGCAGCCCTGAAAATCGGCTTATCAATATTAAGACATTCGTGAGAGAACAGTTTAAACTTTCTGTGAACACTGTACAAGTGTTTCATTAAAAAATATGTGAAAACTATCGTGACCCTCGATGGTGCAAATCTTTGAACTTTTTACTTATAAATTGCAAGATATTAATTTTATTCTACATGGACTAGTGGCATCAGAAATGTAGGATTATCAGCTTCCTATTCTAATGCAATTTATGTGAATGTAAATAATGCACTTTAAACACCTGAAAAATATCGATAACATAAAATGCAAACGAGAATCAGATCTTATCGGCTGTTACTGCTCGGAGCGCGCACTTAGTTTACATTTTCGAATCGATTATCGAGGAGGTATCGCCATCTCCGTCACACAAAATTAATTTTTGGGCACAATAAAAGTCGTAATCGACTAAAAGACCAATAAAAATGAATATGTCCATTTATATTAATCAAAAATATTCTTAATATTTCAAGGACGATGCGCTCGAGCACTGGTTCTGAGAGGACATCAAGTCAAATCTCAATATACAACTATCCTGATCATTTGAATCCATTTTCCGAAGAAGACAACCATAAACGATTGCGATTTTGGAATTTATCAAAACGCAACGATAACAGACGACGAAGTTTTTCAATGGGAAATTTAAGAGAAATTTGGTAAGTCGAAACTGAAATATGTATTTAGTAATATAAATTTAAACAATATTAATTTTAGGAATTTGAAATCGTTTTCATTAAAAAAGAAGTCATCGACTTTGGGAATACAGAAAACATCAGAGAGTCCTCCAGTTTTGCGACGACATTTGGATTCAAATTCTCTACATCCTGGAGATCAGGCCTTTGCTAACAGAAGACCTTATATGAATTCCTTGCAGAGTATTGATACTCCAAGGGGGGTAAGATATTAATACAAACCTAATACAATTGAATCACAATTGTAATATTGTTTCTTGTTTCGTTATAGACAAGCTTGAACTTTGTCCGTAGTCCACAACGCTCAACGATAAGTGAAGGATATCTAACGCCTCAGAGCCAACGATTCCATCCCAGAAGGTATTTTTTGAATTCTAGTTAATCTATTCGTTCACTGACTTCATTTCTTAATGTCTTTCAGATCTTCGCAGGCGAGCTTGGCAAGCACAAATCCGTTTGAAAGTGACATCGACTCTGATGCGACGGATATTGGAAGTGTGTCAGTTGGGGGCAGCAGAAAGTCCTATCGAAAGAAGAGACGAGCTCCTTTAGCTCCAACTAAAGAAATGGTAAGGTCTTTATACATTTCAGTCTTGCAAAGATTTATTTGAAATTGATTAAAATATGTATATTACAGGTCAATAAAAAATCACCCAGTCCAGTTCGAGAAACAACGATGGATACACAAAGTTCATCAACGGTTGTCGAACAAAATAAAGCAATCCGATCCCTCGCTGTTGAAATAGAACAATTTGTAAATAATAGCAATGAGACTACGACTGTGAAAATTCCAACAGTTGTTGTCGAGCCTTCCAGCGCCTCCCAAAGTCCACAAACTGAATCCAAAATCACGGAAGAAACATACTTAACTAAAGTTTCAATTCCCAGCCATGATGCAAAAAGTGATACTATTAAAGAAGAAATTATAACGACTGAAAATTGTACTTCAACATGCGATCCGGTGACTGAAACTGAAACTGTGCAATTAGATAAATTGAATAGTAATATAGGTGAAATAGTCGTGTCTTCCATTGTCTTTGACAGACCACAAACTGAACCAAATATTTCGGAACAAGAATATATACCTAAGCCTCCAATTCGAAGCAATGCTTCAAAAACTGAACGTGTTAAGGATAATAAGATAACGGATTTAGAATACACTTCAACAGATGATCAGGCATTGGCAAATGTGAAAGTAGATAATGTGGTTAAAATAGTGGAGACCTCCTTGGTCGCCGATTGTCCACAAGACAAGCCAAAAATTTCGTTTAAAAAATGTTCACCTAAGCCTCCAATTCGAAGCAACTCCTTAAAACCTGAACATGTTAAAGAAAATAAGATAACCAATATAGAATACACTTTAAAGTCGGATCAGGTGTCAGAAAATGAGCAATTCGATAAATTGAATAGGAACCTGGTTAAAATAGTGGAGACTTCTACTGTCTACGAATGTTCACAAAGAGGGGAAAGTATTTCAGGCCAGAATAGTGACCATTCTGTGAAATCGGAATCTGCTAAGGAAATTAAGATACCGAATACAGAATATACTTCAAGATCCGATCAAGTGTCTGATGTGGTGAATTTATTAGAGACTCCCTCTGTTTCCGAAAGACCACAGAACGAGCACAAAATTCCAGGTCAAATATGTTTATCTCAAGCTTCAACTCCTAACCAAAATGCGGAAATAGAATCTGCGAAAGAAACTAAAATACCCAATTCAGAATATACTTCAACAAGCGCACAAGCGGTGACTGAAGATTTGCGCGTAGAGAGATTAAATAGAAATCTAAATCAAATACCCGAACGCAGAAGTCAAAATAATTTTACAAATATACAGACGTATTCATTGAAAGAAAACAATAACGCAGAAAATTATGAGTACTTAAACAAACCCCTGGCAATTTTCGAAAACTCAGAGAGAAAATTAGACCATTCAGAGGAAGGAGCACAACCAGCCAAAGCCAAATCGGTTAAGGAAATAATTGATTCCATAAATCGTAGTCAGAAACTTCTCAAAGATAGCGCGGCGAAAGGAACCACGGTATATTCAACATCTTTATATTCTGAAAGCAATATAAGGCCGATAAGTAGAAATCAAGGAAGTTCCCAGATGCCTGAAATCTCTCCTAATATTTCAACGGGCAGCTCTTGTGCGGAAAATAACTTGCAGTTGGAACAAAATTACTTTCAGAAAAGCAAAATAAATAAAACAGCCTTTCAATATCGAGAGTCATCTCCAACTGCACTAAATTTAGATTGGAATCCTCTGCCCAAACCAAAGAGAATTAATAACGGTTCAACAACTATGTAAAATAAAAAAATATCTATAAACTTTTATGGCTTTAGAATTTTATAATTCAATAGTTTAGTTTCAAATCTATTTCTGTGCTATGAAATATAAAAAAAAAGCTTTGTAACTCGTGTAATAATATATTTTTTAAATTAATAAATGTATAATATCTGTATAATATGTAATCTTTCCATGGGGCATCTTGATGTTATTTAAATTGGAGAATTGTTTTCACCGGAAAGTTTCTCAAGGGAGTAGAATGATTCAGTAAATAACGTTACCTAAAAATAGTATTTTTTATGTAAATTTTTAATACATTTTCAGTGAAATGAAGTCTTTATTAAATGTCATAAAATTTACTTATAAACTTATGTATAAACCATCTAAAATGCATTATAAGTACATATGTTGGAATAAACTAAGCTGTCCACGAAAATTATTAAAATGTATTCTTTTCGTATTTTTTATTCTTTTTTTTTTTGACTGTAATTATGTTTATTATAGTATTTTTATGGTTAAATGGTCTTACATGATATAATCCCCTGAACAGGATATTGAAGTTTACTGTCAAATACTATGGGAGAGCAACGAAACTATAAACGATAAAAATACTTAAAGCATATTTAATAATTAGGTAATTATTTGTATGTGGTTTTACTAGTAGTTTTTGTCAGTTTAGTTTTCAAAAGAAATTAAGTAAAATTATTACGATTTTAATAATGTGATTGAATTGAAACATTTCATTATAATTAGCCTGAAGACAATGCATTGTTTATGTTAAGTTTACAATTGCTAATACAACGTTCCCATTGAAAATCCTCAAATCGTTCAAAATGATAAATCATGTCATGTGGATATATAATGCGTTCTTTGAGATTCCTTCAAATCAGTTCTGTAGGCAAAAATAAGATGTTTTGCGTTTGAAATTATTGCACCTTTAAAAGAAGTTTCTATCCATTTATCTTAAGGACCGTGTAATGACGCTATTATGAGTACATATGTACATGCGTAATTTGCATAATTTGCATATAGCACATCCAAAAAATACCTAAAGCAACCAAGATTCAAACTGACATCTCAATTGGGGGGAATACATATTTATGAAATGTCTTAAATATCTATATTCTTTTTACCACGTATTTATGTATGCTTGTTGTATGTATATGTATGTATAAGTATATATGTATATATTTACATTTCTGTTTAATATTTAACTAAATTAGACATCTGAACACGGTCACAATTAAAAAGAAATTTCTAAACTTAGAAGGTATTTAAAATGGATGTTATAGCTACTGTTATGGTACAATTTTTATATTTGTTTTTTGAATATACCACGAGGTTTGTGTCGTTTTCTTTTTTTTTTTTTTTGTAATTTTTATTATTTGTTTTTTGTTTTGCATTTAAACATAATTTGTATTTATATATGTATTGTATATCATTTTAAATTGAAGAAAGAATACATTTCTTTCAAGACTTTACAAATAAACGTATGAGTATATTAAATATTGAGTTAATTGATCGACTTAATTTACAATACAAAAAAGAAAAATGATTACCAAGTATAGTAAAAATTGTATACTTTCACACATTATTCCTTGACGACAGAAAAACCTAACATTGAATTAAAGACTATTACAAACTAATACTATTTTACGTCAACTGCCCCCCATCACATGCAGCAGAAGTTGCAAAATGATAACTTATTCGAGCCACAACATTAAAAATATTATCTACGATTTTTATACAATAAATAAGTTTTCATTGATTGAGGAAGCTGCAGTTGCTGTATACGCTCTTCCAAATTAGCTCGACCAATCTTTTGTCGAATTGTCCTTCGGCAAAGATCCATTAATGGCAAGGGTTCAGCTGCAAGAAAATCAATAGATTAATTTTAGTCTCGTTTCAGAATAAATAAACGTGGAATATACATAGTAAATAGACAAATACAGACAGATTTAGTCTACTTTCAGTCGCAATAAAATAAGATATAGTGTTAAATACTTATATAAAATTGCACTTACGATCTAATCCGCCGATATAACGCATTGTTATCTCACAGTGTCCCCAAACGGCGGAAACAACTGGATACAATTTCTTTCCTTTGAGGCCTCTAAAAGCAATACCAAGGTATTGCTGGTCAACAATGAAGCTCAAGGTACCTTCGTCCATATCTAAAGCTACTAAGAACTTGTCTGGTACCAAAAATGCTTCGTCATTCTTCAATATTGCCGGATATGTAATGCCAGCACAATTTTTTGAGTCATGATACAATTTATTTCTGCCTAAATCCCAGCCCCAGCTTTGCTCAGTAGATCCTACTAAACTTTGGTATCCCACCGAATGCAATGGGGCGTCACCAGATGCCACACCAACTACGGCATGGGTACCTCTTTGTCTTGTTGGCCAATATATTTCCCATATATGTAATCCTTTTGTAAGTCCGACTTTTCCGCGAATGCAATCGGTGCTTTGTGCAACGGGATGTCTGTGAAATGTCAGTTTATCATCTTCTTTGACGAATATATTTAATGATCTATCCTCAGAGTTCCACGAATGTTTCAATTGAATTTCCCTGCTTGCTGGCGGCATATCAAGTAAAATATCAATTCGTGCAGGTTTTACAAAATCGGCTTGCAGTTCTCTAGGTATAATTGGTTTAAATGTTGCCTGAGAATCATTACGGTTAACTGTTTTAACACCGCCACTGATTTTTTGACCCATGTTCATGCCACGGCAGCTTCGAGATCTTCTCTGGTCAATAGCAACTTTGTAAGATAATCGAAGTCGTTCAAAATCTCTCGGTTCCAAGCGAGATAACACAACTCGCGGCGATAGTGTAGATGATGTTGAAATACTTTGAGGACGTCGCCTATCACTTGACCTAACTGCAGGTGTCCGACCACCCTTATACCTGAAATTAACAGAAATGCATAAATGTAATTAAAGAAATCAACTCTATGTACATGCGTACATATATGTATGTATATGTACATATGAAAGTGTATTTAAACATTGCCTTGAAATAGAAGTTAACACACATGTATGTATGTATGTATGTATGTACATGTTTAAATGTGTGTGTATTAAATATATATATATATATGAGTATGTGTGTACATATGTTTCAGTTAAAGCAAATGTAAATAGATATGCATGAATGTATGTATGTATATGTATGTATGTGCTTTATATACACATTTATTCAAGTACATTGTCCGCCCCGTTGCATTTTCATGAACAAATCATTTTTGGTAATTAAAAACTTGATTAATACATACATATGTATGTATGTATACACGTTTGCATATGTGAATAGATGTGGAAAAAACATAATTATGCCAATAAACAGCCATAATTATATATGTATGTACATATGTATGTATGTACATACAGACAATTGTGTCAACGCTTCGATATGTGAACACGCACATATTTACATAATTTGTTTTAAATAAATTTTCAATCAACTTTCAATTGCAAACACATTTTTGTACCTTTGCGCCACTCATTTTTATAAGATGTATATTAATATACACATGTATGTATTACCTTTTTTTGCCAAGTTCCATTTACAAGAATTTTAACTGGTTGTTTTAAATATCTAAATACAAAATGGCGTCAGCTACGGGACTTCACTAATTTACGGTAGTTACGCTTACATACGTTGAAGTACATATATGAATATTTAGATATGACATTGAAAAACCATTAATCATATATTTATGCGTATATACAGATTTGAAAATGTATACATATGCATACAGTAGTATTATTTGTTTCTTCACTTCACCTTCTGCACTAAACCCCGCTTACAAAACTACTACACGAGTTGTCAAGGTTGCATATACACACATACATGCGTATACATACGTATATTTGTATATGACGAGCACAGGGTGATTCCAGTTAAAACTGACTCCAATAATTCAAGTTTTATCCACTTTGTTTTAAGCAAAAAGGCTCTTTCACACGACAATAAATTTTATCGTTTATCGAATGCTTGCATATATTTTTCTGCATTTTTTCCAAAAGCTTGGTACTGACGTGAAATAAATTTTTAGCGGCGGAAAATGCTCAATATTTCGCTGTCGACGAGCTTAAAGCCAGTGTTGCCAATGCAACACGGAAAAATAACAGCGGTTTATTTCAAATTTGAACATGCAGAACTTATTTCGATAAAAAGTGGAGAGAATAGGCAATGAAAAATTTAATTTAAGTTAATATAGGAGAGATATGCGACGGCACACAAGACATCGCGTATTTGGGTGTACCCATCGCTTTTCAGCTTCTTATATGAATTCTCCATTTATATTAAAGGAAAAATGCAAAATTATATATTTTATGCCTATAAACTCAATTTAACCTTTCATTCTTGCTTATAATCTACCAATATTGTCGTCGTTATTGACCAAATTCAAATAGACTTCATTGGTTTCACCTGTGTGCTTGACATCTATCTCATATATACCTAGCGAAACTCTAAACAATTCGATGTTCTGAGGCCTCTGAGCTAAATGCAAACAGTGCTGGTTAACGCCCGTTCCTTATCTGGCAGCTCCGTTTTTAGTTTCAGTTTAGTTTTCGTGAGGACTGACAAGCGGAGATAAACATCGTCTTCTTCTTTTTCACTTTACGCCAGCGTTTTTTTATATGGAGTTTGGGTTTTCGCTAGGCCTTTTTTTCGACGTCAGTACCAAGCTTTAACAAAAAAAAAAATATTTGAGAAGGGCAAACTAAATAGCATTTAGAAAATTTATAACGCGATAAATGGACGTAAAACTTTTAATGTTATTCTGTAATGCATCTACTCATATGAAAATGAATCCTTTTTTTTTTGAAAGCGTAAATTTTATTTGCTAACGCTGGGCGTGCGCATACAATTTATCGATTGTTTTAATGATTTAAAAAAATGCCACTTTTCTGGTAGCAAAATGCAGGATTTAAAATTTAATAATGAAAGATAAATTTATTATTTTAGAAATCGATTTAATTAACAATTTGTAAATCGGCAAGACTTTATGCGAAATAAAATAGGAATGTATTTTATATAAAAGAGTTTGGGTTTTTCATCAAGTTTCAAATTTAAAAGTGGCTAGCCAGTATGTGCTTAATTTGGAAAATGAAAACAATTCCATTGTAGAATAAGATTTTATTAAACGAAAATGTAAAATTTCTTTGAGCATTATTATGAATATAGTAACTTTGTCTAGATAAAAGATTGTATTTGACTCTTATTTGGGTTAGAGCTAGGAAAATGGATTGGCAAACTTAGTCTCCAACAAGTTCCATCTATTACGCACATGGACTATCCTAATTTTTCACATAATTTGTCTTTGAACACTTTTTTTAGTGCTTATACTAGCTCTCACTTAACTATGTTCTTATTTTGTTTGTATTTTGTTAATGCATTTCAAAGCGACAACCAATACTGCAATATAAACAGACTAAGAAAAATAAAATTTTAACAAGCAAACCTTCTTGACTTAATTACATTTATAAACTCTCCTTAATGCGGCTTAACCGTTTTTCTGCCATCTAAGATTATAAGATGTACCATATATGAAATTAAAGCATAACAATTACACAATTAATCACTAGTGGGATTTTAAATTTGGTTTTTTTATTTAGTTTTATATTTCATGAACAGCTGACCGCCTGGCCGAACAGCTGATTGACAACTAAAAATTAAACAAAATTTGCTCTGGGCACACTGAAAATTTTGTATGGAACAGCTGTGACAGCTGGCTGCGATATCTAAAACTAATCTAAACCAAAATTAGAACTGTTTCCGGAATGCCATTACTATATAAATTTAAAAGCAAAGTGTTGTAAAACAAAATAGATTTGGTTAAGGTTTAGCTTCTTTAAAAACTGTTTATAAACTGGATTTCTTTAAATAGAAATTAGCTGTCGTATAAACACTTCAAATATATGAACATGATATGTACCCAAACTATACATACCTACATATGTAGATGGCATTCATACATCATTACAGCGCACAGCTTCCAACAACAATATTTATATTAACAAAACATGCAAAACTTTTATTTTACACATTTTTATATGAGAAAACGTCAGCCCGTCCCAGCTCTAAATACGGACATAAACTTTATGTCGGTGTTCCCGACTACCCGTTCGGTGTAATATAAATTGGCATAGATACTATTTCGATATATTTACATACATATGAAGATACATATATACTTATGTGCACGACTGCGAAATATCTGTGAGCAGCTCTTGCAAATTTCTCCGTTTACATACAATGACATATGTATATGATTTAACACTGTGTGTAATTTTGCTCAATATATTCAAATCTCTGCGTTCATACAAATTTACGTGCATGAGTACAATGTAAATATATAAATGTATTATAATTAAGCAAGCATGCCTATGTACATACAATATGTACATATGTATGTACGAACAAAGGTGCCTGTGCATCTTCATGCATACATACGTACAAATGTAAGTACAATTGTCCCTACGTACATGCACGATTGAGCATTGAAATTTTAATATACCAATTAGCACATAACATACAAGCATCACTGCATCTGCGACCACATAATTATATTATTTGCAAGATTCACATTATTGTTTAGTTCGATTGTTTTTTTTTTTTGCAACCAATGGTGTTACAAATGTTGGTGTTGTTGTGTGAGCGTATAGTGCAACACAATTTCATCACTTTATTGAATAACAAATATAATGTGTAATAACTAGGTACGTGCTCCAAAAACATAAATAGTATACACTTACATTACTTCCGTCAATTTTACTTTCTCCTTAAAAAAAAAATCAAAACAACGGTAGCTCACAATGAAAGAACAGAAACCTATGATTGCACCTAGAAACGGATGGAATTAGCACAATAAAACGAATCACTCTGATGCTATTATCGTTTGGTTCATATTGTTAGTTATTACAGATTAGGGCCTTTTACACTATCATTTTTTAATGATTCTTTCTTTAAAACAAATAACATTTGCAAACATAAAAAATGCATAGTATATAAACATATAAAAGAAAAGTAATTTTTTAATAACATTAAATATATCGATTTGAATTTTTATCAATTAAATCGATATTCGCGATTCAGTCCTATAGTCGCAAAAAGTGAAGTTTGGTTCGAGGAAAAGGTTGTCAAAAGTGGGGAGACGCGTTTTGAAGAGAATACTACATTTACCATTAGATGATCATGACTTCATGACAACAGGATGCAATTGAGCACTCGTCGAAAATGTGCTTCCCTAGTGGATGCATAATTATCGAAGTAAAGTAAATAATCGATATCGGTTAATATACCAAACGACTTCAATGTAGGAGCAGATAAGTTAAGTAATTTTAAGATAAAAAAAAATTATTTGTGTTTTTCTTTTTACTTCTTGATGCCGAAAATTCTCATTCTTATTGTATTTATTTCTGTAAGAAATTTGAAATTGAACAACTGCTAAATGAACGATTTAGTTCTTGATTGACTGAATATGTTCATTCGTTCATTAAGAAGACCCGTTCATTTGAACTTTTTAAATATTATATAAATAAAACAATGGCATACGCATGTTGTGCCGCCGCCAAAAACATTTTGAGGTAACTTTTAGTTTATTTAAGACACCAGTTTTGTTAATAAGAGTTCTTTCTATTCTAGGGTATCACAATGCACCCGATTGATGTCGGTGTACCCCTCACATTATGTGAATCCAATTGTTGAGAAAAACTTGCAGAGCAGCAAAGGAAATGAGCTCTCTCATATCCCAATTAAGGCAGCCCCAAATGATTTGAACGACACAATATTTTATGGGCAACTTAAACAGAAATTTCTGAACTATATCACTAAAGAAGGTAACGCCGCTTTGGCCAAAGAGCTGCTAACCAAAACATTTGAGGTAATTAAGCGGACACAGATTGAGAGGTTAAATCTCGGCACAGCTGATCAAGAGAAAGTTATTACTGATCCGGAAACACTTCTTGTCAACGCCATTGAAAATTCTCGACCATTGCTAACGCTTTCTGCAATTAAACGAGGCGGTGTCAAGTATCAAGTACCCATTCCGCTGACCGAACGAAAATCCTATTTTCTCGCTATGAAATGGATTTTGGAAGCCGCACGAGAAAAGGAGCGTAAAGTCCATTTGCCGGACAAGCTGGCTTGGGAAATCTTAGATGCTGCCTGTGGTCAGGGAAGAGTGATTAAAAAGAAAGACGATTTACATCGACAGTGTGAAACAAATCGTGCCTACGCTCACTACAGATGGAGTTAATATGCATTTTTGGTTAGTTCTCATGTTACTGCCCCCATCGGCTTAAAAATAAACCTAAATTAAAAAAAAGAAAACACAAATGGTTTTTTATTAAAATTACCATTTTCTTTAATTAAAAATAAATAAATAATCATTCATTTGAATTACAATAAATAGTTTTAAATAACAATAACAATAAATAATTTATAATTTAACCATAATGTCAATAGTCTCCCTCAAAAATGTCGCCAAAAAGTCCCCCTTCATTGTCTCCTCCCCCAAAGCCAAGACCAAGACCGTCGTCGGCGTTGGGGGGAATAAAGGCTCCATTGAATGTATCCTCCAAACGATCCTCCACGCCAATCGTTGACGCAATCCCGTAAATGAAACGCATTATAACAAGTTGAATGAAGTTTGGTGCACTTGTTGCAGCTTGTTTCCGAGCATCGTCCGAATACAAACTTAATTTGGGTGCATCAGCTGAATTTATGTGATTGATTTGTGAATTTCCATGATCCAATGCTTCGATTTTGGTCGATGCAGCAAGATTTGTAAGCACAACAGAGAAAATCAATGTTTGTAACGTGGTAACGTAATGAATTTTTGATATTCGCATTATTATTATTAAAAAATGCAATTAGTTTCAGCTGAGAATAATTAACACGGTGTGTGTGTCGTGTTATCGTGATAATCAGTACTGAATTATGTATTTTACGCTCGTAATCGACCCACTCAAAGGTATTCTCGTAATGTTTGTTGTCCAATTGACATTAAAACTTTCTCTTGGAGCATTAATAACCTTATAAGTGTTTGTACGCTCAATAAGAAATGTTGATCCATGATGGAATAAGTATAAGGTGGTCTCGTCAGCAAAAAGTAGCAAAAGGGACATTTGCGGACTTAAAACCGATCCATTCGGCAGCCGACGAGACTACCTTATACTTATTCCACCGTGCGTTGATCTTTTGTATGTTTAGTGTGACCAGATTCGCTATTTATAACGATAACTATTTTTCAAAAATTAATTTATTTATTTTAAAATACAGTCGAACTTCCCTAACTTGAATCACCATTATCCAAAGAAAAAGTTCGAGTTATGGAGATATTCGACTTATAGTGTTCTCTTTTTTAAGTTTATTAATTTTACAGTCCCTCTTTAAGCTCGAGTTAGAGAGAAATTCAACTTCGAGTTATGGAAGTTCAACTGTATTACAATTTTGTTGGTGACAAAGTTTCTTACAATTCATTGAACTAGCCATATGACTAATTAAATATTGATGTGTCGCTTTCTTAGAATTTTTATTTAAATGTCAAGGGTTACCCCTACTTGGAATATGAGAAAAATTTTTTTAAGTAGATGTAACTATCTAACAATACGTCCTTAAAGCAAATTTACTGAGATATGAGCTTTGAAAGAGAAGAATCCCTTTCGTAAACGACTAAAATAGTTTTTCTCGAAATGTTATTTTAAAGTCGGTGACCAAAAATACTCGTTAAATATTGAACCAATCTTTTTGAAACTTGGCAGTTTTATCCAATACATGTATTGATAATAATTGGCCGTTTTATAGCCAAAGTATGTCTGTTTTTTCAGAGAAAATCGAAGTTTTAACTTTGACTGTCCGCCATTTTGTGAAAAATGTATATACTTTTATAATTCTTCATCCTTAAAAAGAAACTGCGCCTGTCTGATATTTTACCATTTTCAAAATAACAAATTTTAAAATTTGTACCCAGTTTATCTTTTTTGGCTACAGTTCAATACATTTTTCAGAAATCGATTTATCGAGACAGAGTGTTTAAAAGGGGAATCCCATCTTTCAAATAATCCTAAGTGGAAACAAACAAATTACTCTAAGCCCATTTGGCCGTTACAAAATTTCGACACATCGATAACGGCATTTCAATGCTTTCCAACTTTAGATGTTGGACTACGGTGCGTTCGGGACAAAATAAATAAACAATGCAAGGGCCCAGTGTGCAATACCTAAGAAGGCCAACTCATGAGTAAAAATTGATAAGCAACGACTTACCAATCAATCGGAAGTAGAAAACTTTTCTGCTCCCAATGAAATACGCAGTTAAACGACTGCTCTCTTACTCTCTTTCCTTCTCTTCCATTCTCTCTTGCCCTCTCTCGGCATGTGATCGCCCCCTGCTGCCGGCTGTGGATGACGAACGCTGGCTGATGGTATAACAACTCAGTCTTTTTTAAACACTATTTGAACTGCCCTCGTATGTTTGTTTATAAATTTAATAAGCAATTTAGGAATACACACTGAGCAGCATACGTACCTAAGTACATATTTATGTTTGTACATACATTACATACTTGGGTACATACATACATAGATCTGTACATCTGTACATAACAGTATGTATGCACGTGTAAGAATGTATGTCTGTATACATGGACATGAATGAATGTACATAGAGAGGTGTGAACATGTACATACATACGTGCAAACCTACATACAGTTTCTAGATAAATACGATTGTAAACATACATACAAACATATTTCTTTATTTACTTTACTATCCACTTTGTTCAGTCGTAAGGAGCGCATGCCTTCAGTTAGATTCAAGAACGCAACTCATTAATACGTCTTTTCATATTGCGCGCGGCGGAAGATAAGAAACCGTTTTAACATAAATAAAAATCGAAATAAAATAATAACTATATTTAAATTTAATCATATCTAATGAGTGTGGCATTAGTTCTCATGTATTTCATTTTCAGTTGTGTTTCTGCAAAAAATAGTTCGAATTTCGAGTTTGTTAAATGTATTCCGGTTACGAATAATAATAATATACAAAATGCAACTATGATCGATCACATTTCAAGTCCTTTGGGATATGGCCTGGAATGGCGGAATGAAACGGAAGCAGACTGCGATCGAACCGTACTCTGGAATATATCACTCTCTAGCGAAACTTCAATTGATGTTTCGCCAAAATCGTGTTTGCTTATCGAGAACAGTCGACTCATTGTTCAGACGTGTAAACCCGTTAGTGACGTCACATTGCCAAGTTCGCGTATTGGTTTCATCAACAAGTGCTGCCCACACGGTTATATCTATAGTTCAGAGTTCAATAAATGCCTTATAGGTGAAACCGATTTCAACTTGTACTCTCAGATCTTCGATGGGCCCATGATATTTGTCGACAAACAATTTCAGTGTGCCAATAATAAAGTTCTCGTTGAATACTTTATATCCGCGAAAAGTGTCCAGTTGAAGGAAAGTACTCTTATTTGGCAAAATGAAAGCAGATCCTTAACGAGAAGTGAATTTTGTATTGAAGCAATCGCCAGAATTAATAGAAACACCTCGTCGTTTTTGCCGGTAAAAGAGAATCAACAATATTTAATACGCACTTGTCAACAATCTAAAATTTGCGATTCGCTACCATGTGTTCGCAGATGTTGTGCCGATGGTGAAATCTATTTTAAAAATAATATGACGACGGTTTGTAAAAGAGACGAAAGCGATATATTTGAGAGTTTTTCAAGTTTAAAGATAAGTGGAAATTTTACGAAGCCCGCAGGTACTTTCATATGTTAACTTTAATACTTAAATTTTAATAACAAAAATTAGATTCGAATATCCGAAGTTTAAGTAGTTCTTTTGATAACAAAGAAAGTCACACAATTGTTTATTATTTTCAAATACTGTTAAGCTCTGTGGACTGTTTTCTTTCTTTACTTTTATCTTGTTCTAAAAACAATAGACCCTATAATAAAAAAGGAAAATCTTTAATAACTGAATAAACGTTGTTTATTTTAGAAAAAAAGCTAATTTAAAATTTTTCAGAATAATTAGTTGGTATTTATTTAGGGTCTTAAGTTTTAAGCAATGTAAGTGCTTAAAAGCATGTAATAAAAATGTTTTAAATTTACTTAAATAAGCAGCGGATATCCCATAGTCGGAAGCTAGACTATAGCCTTTCCCACTTGGTTTTACTTGCAAATAAGTTAGGCTTTAATCCCACATTAATAAATATACAATATATTACATAAGCAAAATTGTAAAATTATTTGGCTTTGTGTAATAGGGAGCTATTAAAGAGCGCCGTCCATTTCTTATCCCGCCATCTTTTATCATTGTCACTCCCACCGCCATTTTGTTTATGTTTATTGACACACACCCTCACTTAAAAACCTTTCAGCACAATTACATAACGTGACATCATCCATTTTTTTTTATCCTAATTGACACATTACTTTTATTAATTGCAATCCATAATGATGTTTGCCAAAGAAACTTGAGAGACTTTGGACATAAAGTATATTTATGACAAAGTGAATAACAAAACATGAATTTTTTATAGAAGTATTTAAGCATTTAATTCCGCTTCAATAGTAAAATATGAAGATTTTCGAATTATAACTGTATTATTCTTTGAATTAGATTTCCATGATAACTAGAGAGCTCTTAATTTTTTATTACTCTAGTAATATTTATCATTAAAATATAATAATAATAAAATTATTAAAAATTTTTTTTTAGTATTTGGAATATTACACGGAATAGAATGTCCAAAATTTCGACTAGACCCAGACTCATTTTCAGATGAGGAACATACAATAAGCTCAATTAATGGGGCGCTGGTTATAACCAGCACAAACAAAAAGTATTCCAACAGTCAATATTGTATTGAAGAAATAAAAAACTCTTCTGCGGTCGATGATAAGGTAAGTTTTTTGACACTAACTTTTTCGAATCCCTTTTTTTTTGCTATGAAGTAAGTAAATTAAATCAATTACTTCGTTTCAGAACAGCTCTACACGTTTGTGTGCTTTGATTCCAAAGTTGTGGGCAATGATCGTATACGATTCAGGATGTATCCGATTGGACTTCTTATATCCTGTTGCTTCTATGCAGTTACCCTAGTGGTATATATTTCTATCGAAAAATTGCGTAATCTCCCGGGCAAAATATTAATTTGTTTGGTGTGCAGTCTTCTTTTGGCGTATTTGGGAATCGCTTTGGGACAATTAATGCCGACCTCAAATAATAATTTGTGCATTACTTCAGGTAAGTGGGATTATGATTTCACAATAAAATTGTATAATTTCATATACTAAAGCCTAGTACGCAAGCTAAATAAATTTTTAGCGGCATAAAGTGCTCAATAATTACCTGTCAACGAGCGAAAAGATAGTGTTGCCAATGCAACACGGAAAAAATAACAAAAAGTTGAGTAGTAACTCTGGACGTCAACAGCGGTTTATTTTAAATATGAACATGAGGAACTGATTTGGATAAAAAAAAGGAGAGAGTAGGCTATGAAAAATGTAAATTAAAGTTAATAGAGCAGAAATAAGCGATGGCACGCAAGCACAGCGCGTATTGGGTGCACCCATCGTTTTTGAACTTCTTACGTGGATCCTCCATTTATATTAATGAGTTTTCGAGACCTTTTTTGAGTTTGCTTACTTAAGAAACAACAAATAATTCAAGTGATTCTCTATCTTTCTGTAGGATTTCTTGTGTATTTCTTTTTAATGGCTGCATTTTCTTGGATGAATATTACATGTTTCGACATATGGAAAACATTCGGGTGAGAAAAGAACTTTTCTTATTGACATTGACTTAAAAATACATACGTATATTTATTACAGATCAACCAGATCAAAAAACGCACAGAGAAGCAAACAACGAACCCGATTTTTATGGTACTCAGTGTATGGTTGGGGACTGCCAACTATTCTAACAACAATAACAGCATCATTAAGTAGATCTGATGTTTTATCAGAAAATATTCGACCCAATTTTGGTAATGGCAGATGCTGGTTTACCTGTAAGTTAAAGTAAAATATTTAACCAAACAATCATAAATAATAAATCATATAATTTTCTATCAATTTAGATGATACAATTGGGTTTGCGAGCTTACTATTTTTTTCTGGACCTCTGGGAATACTTCTCATCATAAACCTAGTATTATTTTTGCTAACTCTAAAGTATTGCAACAGAGTGAAGAGAGAAATATTTCGAATGCAAAGCTCCAACGCTGAAAAGCCCGCACTCCGAAGTCGTTTCTTCATGGATAAAACCAGATTTATAATGAACACGAAGCTGTGCTTCGTAATGGGAATTACATGGCTCTTGGAAATTGCAAGCATTTTATTATATGATCACAAAAAGAATTTCTTTTGGTCAATAAGCGATTCATTTAATGTCCTGTTGGGAGTATTTGTTTTCTTTATTTTTGTTTTTAAAAGACGAGTATGGAACGAGATTATGATGAAGCTAGGTAAGACCAGTATTCTTTCTTTAAACTAGATAAAATGTATTTAAATTTACACATTTTTTACTAGCTAGAATAACCTTACATTATTTTAAGGCTTTCAGACAAGAAGCGATACACGGAGAAACGGAAATACTACATGCCTAACTCAATCTACTTATTCAGCCCCAAGTATTTCCACGAGACGAATTGAAATCGACGATGGCGAAAAATCTCTAACACGAATTTGATCGCAGTAGTGTTAAGAAAAACCAAAAATATTCGAAATTGATATTATTTAATCAAAATTAAATAAATCTAAGAAATTATGTTGTTTTGTAAAATGTATTCGAAATTTTTTGGAATGCTGTATAAGTACGGAAACAGGCAAAAATCACTGCAAACTAGCTAGAAATTATTTTGTAAGGCCATTTCTAAACTCATGTACGCAGTACCTAAATATGGACAGCTCATAATTTTTTTTGGGTGTTTTACAACTCTTTTTGGTTAACAGCTGGAAGCTTTTTTTTACCTTTCAGAACATTGATTAAATCAGTGTTTCGACTAGTCGAAATCTATTTGAACAGAAATGTCGACCAACAAGCCGCAAAATAAAAGCCGAATTGAGATCTTTGAACACAAAGAAAAAACTATTAATTTAATAATTAGGGTATTAGTCGCTGCTATTGCTCCTTATGCTGTACATCTGGTTCATTTTCTCTATTTTGTTATGCACAGCTGACGAAACAGTGTGACCACAGCAGCATAACACCAACAATCTCTTCATTTTTTAGTGACTTTTGGTATTATGCTGCCCACTGAAGTTTGTAAGGTCTGAGCATCGAACATTTCGAGCTACCAAAATGTTTTCAGCTAGAGCGTACTGTGTTTTCATTTCATTATATATTGAATACAGTTTTAATCATAAAATGCGAAATTCAATTTAATAAATACAAATTAAATAAAACTATATAAAAATGGCATTGTTTTATATAATTTAAAATCCAACTAAGTGTAAACACGAATTTTCTTAAATATTTTTCTTGTTCCATTTTCAGTGGAAAGAATTAATCGATAATTTTGTATAGGGTCTCTCATCACTGAAAATTTAGTGATAGCTCATCTCTAGTTGCAACCTTTGGTTTTATTCTTCTGAATTTTAAGTTAAAACTAACAACAACATTTGTCTTGCAATTATTAATTTATAAAAGAATACAACATGGAACACTTTAATTTTGGTGGCTCAGAGCTAACGCGAGGTCACATGTTCCAAATGTTGCTGCGAATTTCAATAGCCTCCGTAATAACATACTATTCCGTAAAATGGATGATGAATCAAATAGATCCGACAAGTAAAAGCAAGAAGAAAGCCAAGCTGCTTGCAGAAGAACAATTGAGAAGGTTTGTTCTTATTTTTTTGACTAATGTGCGCTCGATTTACATCATTTATCTTGCAGACTGCGCAGGGAAGATAACTTTGACGTAAATTTACAGACGTTTACCGATTATGAGCTGATGATTGCATCACACCTAGTTGTTCCAGCTGATATAGCTGTCAAGTGGAGCGACATAGCTGGCTTGGATGCAGTCATTCAGGATCTTCGGGAATCGGTTGTGCTGCCTGTGCGACACCGAGATATGTTCAAGGGCTCAAAGCTGTGGCAGGCGCCCAGAGGTGTGCTACTTCATGGTCCGCCAGGTTGTGGCAAAACATTAATCGCCAAGGCAACCGCAAAGGAAGCCGGCATGAGGTTTATTAATTTGGATGTGGCAATACTTACTGACAAGTGGTACGGAGAATCGCAAAAACTAGCATCCGCTGTCTTTTCGTTGGCTGCAAAGATTCAACCGTGCATTATTTTCGTTGATGAAATTGACTCGTTTCTTCGGGCACGCAATTCAAATGATCATGAGGCAACTGCCATGATGAAAACCCAGTTCATGATGCTATGGGATGGCCTTAGTACAGATCCAGAGTCAGCCGTTATTGTAATGGGAGCAACTAACCGCCCACAGGATTTGGATAAGGCTATTCTACGTAGAATGCCAGCACAGTTTCATATTAGCCTTCCATCCGAAGTGCAAAGAGGTCAAATTCTTAAATTGATACTAGCAACCGAGGAAATTGATAGTAACGTCGATTATAACCGCTTAGCTAAGCTTACAAATGGATTTTCTGGTTCAGATCTGCGTGAAATGTGCAGAAATGCATCTGTTTACAGAATGAGACAATTTATGACAGCCACTGATAGAAACCAACAGGCTGCACCATCAAACAGTGCAGATATGAACAAAGCTTTGATTTCCATTACAATGGATGATTTGTTGAGCTCACATTTAAAAATGAAGGAATCCAAAATGCACACTGGTAATCTATTCTTGGAAAATCGAATAGATTTAGATTAAGTAATACAAAGCTTTCTTTTTTTTTTCGTCGAAATACGATGTTTGTTATTAAATTTAATTCATGATATGTATAAATTGATCATTTATCAGGCTTGACTTCTTTGTACGAGCAATTTTATTTATTAATGAATTTAATAAACTGAAAAACAACGTAGACCAGATAACTGCTTCGTATTTTATTTGCGCAGTTTGTTCTACAATAAACTTACTCTTCTTGGTTTTTTGTTTTGTTGAGATGAACAAACTACAAACTAATAAAATAGAATTGTTCTATTACATCCATTACGCCACTGACGCGATGCCCATTTGGTAAATATATTTGGGGGATTCCCCAGTTAAAGGGGAAAATATCAATATGAAGACAAAGACTCATTTGATCAATACAATTTATTAAATGGATTAATAATCAGTTTGTTAACCTCAAAGTAAAAAAGACAATATCTAGCACTTTTCCAAAAGTTTTGGTCCATACAGAAGGACATAAGCGCAATGCCAGTCACCGCCACCAGAAAGTCGTAGAATTTCGTCGGTTGTTACAGATGTCACATCGTCATCGTCAAACTTGAACCAAACATCTCCACTTGAGCGTACCCAGGCAACATAATGACCGGATGAGCTTGAGCGTCCCTTGTGTGTTAGAACGGCCTTCAGAGTGTAAAATCCAGAATTGTTGCTGCCCAAATCATCTTCGAATGAGAATTTCTCAAATTTGCTTTCGTCAAATTCCTCCTCCACTTCGAATGATTTAGCAGTCTTATTTATCTGCGACTCTACATCCATTTTCTTGTCATCCACTTCCTTGAATTTGGATCGCATTGGGCATAACTTCTGTTGCAATTCAGGGGTACATAATTCGAACGCATCAAAATCCATTGGAAATTTAATATCTTTCAAGACCTTTGCATTAATGCCCTCCTTCCCTTTATATTGAAATCGAACAAACTGAACGGTCAGATAAGCAGGAAGGCGACTCACTAAATACTGAAAGATTAAATAAAATTATTATCGAAAATTATAAAATAATTGATAACCTACAGTTCTTGTATAGTGTGCATCACGACCCAGCGATTCCGAATTTTTGACAAGCTGTTCTTTCATTTTCTACATGAAATAAATGCAAAAATTATTGAAGTATTCAACAAACATATTTTTTTAAATTTTATAATTACCGATTTTAGACCGCTTTGCATATACTTAACTTCCATGGAAATAAAGCAACTTAGTTGCAAAAAATTCTCCGTTGAAATGGTGGCAGGTTCATCGGGAGCCTCGTCCGAGGTCATTTTGACCTGAAAGGTGCCTCCGAAGAATTGTTCAATAAATGAGCTTGAAAATAATAATATACCTCAATTTAGTAAGAATATATAAGACAAAATATATACCCAATATGTGAGCTTCATTTGGATATCTATGAAAACAAATAGTTAATTGATAATTATCTTACTTATGAGCTTTCTTTTCGGCAACAGTGGTATCAGATTCTTTGCTCAATGGCACAAGCTTTTGCTGCAGCATTTTTAGTATCTCGGACCAACATTCGTTGGCATCTTGCTGCCGATAGGTGCCATTTTCACCTGTCTGAGCAAATTGTGGCGAAGCCCGATGCAAAGCCTGCAGCAGCACAATTGGTGTAATTGTTGTGCCCTTCTCCATTTGTGCAAATACTATTTTCATAGCCGATGAGACCGTAAATGCTGTCGAAGTGGCATCAGAGCCATCATGCTTAAAATTATCCAGTGCTTTACGCAGCTCTGGAACTGCCCTTAAACATTGAACAGTGGCATTCATATAACACGTATTCCCGAGATTGGTCAAACCGGCCGGAATTCGCATCTGGAAATGGACAAGAAACTCATACAAATTATAGAAAAATACCCACAATAAAGACACCCTGAAATTACCGCTGTTGCTTGCTCAGTCTCGTTCATGTCCTCAATAAATTTAACTGGTGTTTGAGGCACTTCTGGCACTTTTTCCTTCGAGCCAAGTAATAGCACCACAGCACCCTGCGGAATACACACGTCTTCAGTGATGAATGCGTCAAAATACTTTATGGCAACTTACATCCTTCAATTGCAAATTCCATTCATCATCTTTAAGTATTCCACCTTTACACATAATTTTTTGCCGTTCTGGTTGAACCCCTGTCAGCGCAAATAGTTGAGCTTTAAACAATATTGGCTCCTCATCGGTATTCACATCAATATCCGGATAAAGTTCGCGACCCCATTTCACTTTTACTAAATACAAATAATTAGGGGCAAAATCTATATCAAATTATATATTTTCTATAGTTACCTTTGAAGGACGGCATTTTCGAACCACAATTAGAATGAATTTCTTTAAAATATCAAAGTCATACTAGTAGAGATGGAATTAGGTAGAGTTGTGTCGTTTCGATCTGAAAAATTTCAATGAACGGCTCATTAAAGTGAACGAATGAACTTATTCAGTCAATCATGAACTAAATCGGTCATTTCGCAGTTGGTCAATAATTTCTTTAAATAAATTTTAAATTTCTTAGAGTTCCGCAATTGAATTATTTTTTTCTTCAATATTTACATGTAACATTGTTTCAATTTCATATATTTTTAAATTTTTAAAAATGTGAAAGGTTACTTAAGCCCAAAATAAAAAACCAATTTACTCTTTCTTCATATTTTCAATGAGCCTGGGTATAAGTATAACCCAAAAAAACTAAAAAATAATCCGGAATCTAGTTGGCATATGTCGTCTATTTTAATTATAAACTTAAAACGCATTTTACATTCCACTAACAAGAAACAGTTGTAGCCTATTCACATCGTTTATCGTTCATAAACAACTGACCAACTGATCAGAATGACCTATTCATCTTTCATCGTTAATTACCATATCGTTCATAGTTCATCAACTGAATAGAAACCTTTCATAGTTCATAGTTCATCAACTGACCAAATGACCAACTGAACCAAATGACTGATTTAGTTCACGACTGAAAAACAACAACAACGAACAACTGAACTTATTCAGCAAATTGAACTAAAATGCCCATCTCTAGAATTAGGGCTGTCATTACTGATGCTCAGCAATCGATGGCTCTATCGATTATTTTGAGTGAATTGAGACAAGCAACTCTGTGCTTTTATCGATTATCAACTATAAAACTATCGATTAACTCGATGTCAACAACAAACTCATTTTCACAACAAAGGATTGCGATTTATCAAAGTTATTTATTCAGCAGTGAATTAATTATTAACAATTATTATGGATTGTGATAGCATTCAAATGGCTATAGCAGATGAAAATAATTTGACAGTAAGTTTAAATTTATATTCTTATCTATGGATATTGAATTGTGCATTTTGTGTTAATGCGTCGTAGTTTTTTTACGTACATACATGTATGTATGCATAATTGTGTGTGCGTATGTATGTGCATGTTTATTAAATCGAGAACGCTCTAGCTCACAGCGCTTGACTTGAAGCAAAGATTTTGCATGCAGGGTGTTTTCTTAGGGATGCGTACACTGTACTTCATACTGAATTGCAATAAACCTATTCAAACTTGACATGCACATAAATACAAAAATTAAAATAAGTTATTGTTTTCATAAAATAAAAAAGTTTTATTTTATTAAAACTAATATTGATCTCTTAGATTTCATAATGCTTAAACTTTTTTTTAAAATAGAATTTAAATATTCCTCGCATATGCAAATAATGCTTAAATTTACGACAATTCCAATTGGATAACTAGTAATTTGTCTAATGCAATTTTTATTATTCCCAATTTTTTTAAGGAACGGAAAGAAAGTGGAAGAAGGGGCCGGAAGCCTGGCCGGAAAACATCTTCCGAAAAGGTTGATATAAAAGCAAAACTTGGTATGAAATTACGCTTAAACTATATATATGCCTCAAATATATATTGCCCATTATCTTTTTTAAATATGATGAAGAACGGAGCAGACAAAGCGCCAGGGAATGCCGGGCACGGAAAAAACTTCGTTATCAATACCTTGAAGAGCTTGTGACAGATCGGGAAAAGGCAGTTATTGCATTGCGTACGGAACTGGAGCGAGTTGGTTAATATATATTTATGTTTCTTAAAAGTCAATGCTTATCTATTTATTTATATTGCAGCTAATACAATGGGATAAAAGTTTGACAGAAAATCCCAGCCCAAATGACGTTGATCAGCTGCTGAAAGAAATTGGAATCCTTAAACAGGAACAGCATGCCTAAACTTACAGTACAAAATAAAATTTAACCAAAAGTTATCTACTATGATTCTATAAATGTTCATATTTACACATACCGCCTAACTTTCATAATTAAAAGAAATTTAATTTATATACCTTGAGTTTTATTTCAGTTGTAAAAAGCAGTTTGAAAATGTTAAGCGAAGTCCGGAGACATCGTTGCCAATGCAACATGGAAAAGTAACAAAAAGTTAGTCGAGTGGTATCTTTATGCGTCATCTGCGGTTTGTTTTAAATTTACCACTCAACTTTTTGTTATTTTTCCGTGTTTCATTGGCAGAACGTGGCCTTACGCTCGTCGACAGCGAAATATTGAGCATTTTCCGCCGCTAAAAATTTATCTCACGTCAGTAACAAGCTTTAGTGATATCTTTTAGCCGAGAGTAGGAATGCCATTAACTGAAGATCCTTTTCGGCGTTTTTCTTAAAAAGACGTTATGAAATTTTCGTGCCAATATAGGGCTAGGCTATCATATTAGCTATACATTTTTTTCTATATACTCATATTTAATATTTTAATGTAATAATAAATTATTGTTATAGCATATGAAATTTAAATTCCATGCATTCCATTTAAAAATGTTTGACCAGGTGTTCGCCTATCGTGTGTTCATCACAAGCCTTGGCATACATATCTGCATTCTTAGTGAAAATTCTTTTAGTTTAATTGTTTTAATAAATTTGTTTTTTTTTGTTTATATTAGATAAAAAGAATATTAAAATTTATAATCGCAATTTCATTTCCATGAATTCCATTCTCTACTAAATACATAGATAGATATTCCAAATTATCGTATTCGATATATTTTTTTGTATTGAAATTTTATTTTGTACATGTATCGATATATCACGGCAGTCCTCTCTATCGAAGAGTGTAATAATATTAACATTTTTTAATTAATTAAAATGGACTCGGCCACGGACCACATTCTTGAACCTATGACTGCTGAATTAAGAAGGGAATTTCGTCGTAAGAAAATATTGGAAACCGCTAAATCTCGGTTGGAAAAACTTAATGGTAGAGCGCAAGCACATGGTAAATCACTTTGGTTTATTTATACTATGTTTGTGCAGATTGCTCTGTGTACATAGTACATTTTGTAAACTCATAAAAATGAAGCTTACAACTTTTTGTTAAAGAAAATTTCGGTAACAGTCTAGTAGCAGTAGCCAGCATGAAAAACAAAAAAAAAACACAAAAAGAAGGCGATTTATGATGAATTTAGGTGAAAAAATTTTTAGGGGGTCTCCACTACTTTTTAGTGAATATTTAAATTTCGACATTTTCAATGCAAAATGAGCTTTTGAATCGCTGTTTTGTGCATATGTCACTAATATGTTAATTTTTCATTAAAATTCCACAAATTCATCATAACTCGCCCTTTTTCTGTTTTTTTTTTTGTTTATTTTTTTTGTTTTTCATACTGGCTACGTGCTACTAGACTATTACCAAAATTTCAATTATACGCATTCCACTGCATACAAATTTACATGCCTTTATACTTTTTTTTTTAGTATTTGGGAAAGAAGTTTAAAGAAAATGATACTTTGAATTGTTTTGATTAAAAGAATATTATATTTATTTACAGTTTACATTTTTATTTAAATTTTAGATTCTAATTCACCCGAAGTCTTGGAATATTCAGATCCTGAAGTAGAGCCTAACATTCATGCCGGGGGTAATGTTTTTCAAGAAGATGCGTTCACTCCTTCGTTTTTTGCGGCATCGAACAACAGTTCAACAAGTCTCGATACACCAAATATATTTGTAAGAAGCAGGGCTTATATTTTCATAGCAGCAGTTGTAGGATTTATTCTAGCCCAGTATGCAATTAATTGCCTTTTTGTCCCTGTTGGCTTATGTATACTAATTGAGTTATTTTACTACAAAGGCCAAAATAATATTAATAATAACATTGTTAACGTAATTGTGCCAATGGCACTATTATTCACGGGCGCAACCCTTGGAAATAAAATCAAACAGATTAATAGTCTCTTATCGATTTCGCAATCTCTATTTATAAACTTAGCTGTAACCATATTTTGTATATGTTTAAGCAGTTTTTTGTTTCAATATATTAGCTTGAATCATATTGTTGATATAAAATAAATTCTACTGTGCTTTTGGTTACTTGATAACACGGCTGCCACTTCAAAATATGTGATTGAGCCAAAATCAAACAAAAAATTAGCCAAATTAACGAAAAAAGAGCCAAAAATTTTGATTTGCAGTTCATGTTATTTTTGCATTCAATTAAATTAAAAATATTTCGTTCACAATCACTTATAGAAATAAAACATATTTCCAAAGCATTTCAAATTTTCATCTTAATATAGTGCTTATGTTATCAAATAAAAATAAATATGTACTTCAACCTAAAAGGTATTTTCAGCAATATTCGACGGGAACCGACATGCAGGGTATATGTTGCTGGTGGACTGCAGCACGTGAATATATATCTGTATTTCGACATCGCCAGTGAAGAATAAGCGTGATGCGTCCTCCAGATGTGTGAGGATGCGCAGGTTGTAGTGCTGCGGCTTTACGGATCCAAATTTCAATGCTGCAAAAAATGCAAATTAGAAAATTTATTAAATTATATTATTTGCACTACTTACTCTACTACTGTCGAAGAGCGACATTGTGACGCATATTTTGGATCCTGCATCCTCAGAGATATGCATGAACTGAAAAAGTTACCTGCAAAAACAAAATGACGCGTTTTTGGCTTGCAAGTCGAAACGCCGGTCCACACTCACTTCATTAATGTGGGCGGCTTCATTGCCGGGGCATGTAAATTCAGATATGCCTATTCCTCCTCCTCCTTCTCCTCCTCCGTTTTCTTCTTTTCCCTTTTCTCTTTTCTTTTTATTTTTGCCTTTAATCTCTTCATTTCCATTCGCTTTTCTTTTCGAATTTGTTGTTCTTTTTTTCTTTCCGCGATTTTGTATTTCAGTTTAGGATGATGTTTCTGGAAAGAAATTTAAAACTTATTGGATGCGGCCTGCAAGTCTTTCCCCCCTCCCTCCACCCAACACTTTCTTACATTGACATGATTGTGCAAACTCCCCGTCTGCTTAAGTTTAACTCTGTATTGACGTCTCGGGGAACATATCCAGCATTTGGCAAAAACCCTGTGGCAACCGTGCTTGATAATGTCTTTTACTGAAAAAAAGTTTTGATTTAATTACAAAAAAATTTATTCCTGCGGACAAAGGATCAAATTCCCTATTTGAAGGAAGGATCAAGCAAAATCTTCTAAAAAAAATCATTAAAATTGTATTTCCAGAGTATTAATGGCAGTGTTAAAGGTAACAATTCTGCAACAAACCTACCAATTGTATAATAGGAATTAAATATAAAAAAAGTGGTAATGATCCCGAGTATGCGGCACACCTAAAAAAAAAAACAAAAAATCCAAAATTAGTGCCTGATTTATCATGAATTTAGGTGTAAAAATTATTTCCGGGTCTTTATTAGTTTTTTTTTAAAAAATTTTGAAATTAAAAAAAAAATGTTGAATAATTTTGAACGTTTACCAACACTACTTTCTTCATATTATTGTTTAATGTGATTCCAACAAAAATAGCGCGATTTTTTTTTTAATTTTTGGCCTGCGGCGCATTAATCTCACATCCCTGAAACAACAGTTCATAATCCATTTTCCTCAAATATTTGTTGGAAGTCTCTATGAATTGGTCAAACTCCCTAGTACCCACTTCACAGCCTGAGTATTACAATTTATCGCGAATAAAAATGGCGTACGCATCCCATTAAAAAAGTGTTGGAAAACGCCAAAAATTATATTAGGATAAAAATGGTGTTGGTAAACGTTACATGTAATCCAAAAAAAAAAGAACCATGCAAAGCTCAAATCAACTCTAGAAAACTCAAAAGAACATTCAAATAGTTAATTTTGTAAAAAAAGAACAAAAAAATAGTTCATTTTTATTAAAATTTAAAAAAAATTAAAAAAAAAACTAATAAAGACCCGGAAATAATTTTTACACCTAATTTCATGATAAATCAAGCTCTAATTTTGGTTTTTTTTTTTTTTTTTTTTTTGGAGGTGTGCTGCATACTCGGGACCATTACCAAAAAAGTCATTCAATCCCATATATAAATAACTAATTGTGTAAATCAAATAAATCATTCAAATAAAATGTGTCGATTCCAGCATTCCAACTCAACGCTATTTTGACAATAGCTGTTTTCATTTACTTTACAAACCGGTTGGGAAGAAACATTTATTTCATCAAGTCTGGTCACACTGAATCAGAACTTTTGAGGTACATACAAAAAATCGAGCTGGAGTGCGGTGGAAAAAATATTGATTAATTAATATCTGCGATAAGACAGATATATTTGTTAAAACGATATGACTGATCAACGGGGGACTAGAGTTTATGTTGGAAATTTAACTGATAAAGTTAAAAAAGACGATTTAGAAGGCGAGTTTACAAAGTACGGCAAGCTAAATTCTGTATGGATTGCATTCAATCCGCCCGGATTTGCCTTTGTTGAATTTGAGCATCGTGACGATGCCGAAAAGGCATGTGACATTCTGAATGGCTCCGAACTGTTGGGCTCTCAATTGCGCGTAGAAATTTCCAAGGGTCGACCCCGGCAAGGCAGACGTGGTGGACCCGGTGATAGAGGACGCCGTGGCGATGTCGGCAGACACAGTATGACAAACAGCAGTGGCGGATTCAGACAACAGCGCGGTTCCAGTAGCTCCAGCAGTCGCCACGGTGAGCGAGGATATAGCTCGGGACGCTCTAATACTGGCTATGGTGGCAATAGCAGGGATGGCGGCAGCAACGGCTTCAGTCGTCGCGATGTCTATAGTGGATCGCGTGAAAGCAACCGCTACGGTGGGAGCACCAGTTCCAGCAATAGTCGGAACGGTGGACAAGGTGGAGGACGTTTTAGATCCCGTTCACCAGTCATGTATCATCGGTTTTAATAAAAGTGCATCAATTTGAAGCCGTTAATAAAGAGAATATTAAACGTTTATGCGATACTGATGCGATTCTGCTATCATCATTAAGCATTGCTAATATGTACATACATACATATATTAATATCATTAAGGAAATATAATCTTTTAAATATATTTCTATGCTAGGACATCAGCTTTGGTATAAAAACAACAAATACTATTTATTTTACATACAAATTGCATCAAATAAATTTTTAATTTAAAACAAAAATATTCAAATTTAAGAACTAAATTAGCCAACTATTAAAACTAATTAAGATACATATATTTAAAACAAAATATATACGGACTTAGTTTTACCGAAAACCTAGAATACATAAATCTAATAAAATGTCAGAATCGTAATCGCTTTTGCGTTTGTTTCGTTTCAACTTGCAATAATCCAAAGGCAGCTGCTTCAGCCCTGCAGTTTGTATTTTTAGGGTAGGTCATCATTTCATTTCATCACCAAAAATGGTATAGTAATATCGAAATCTAAGATCAAATGTCCTAAAATTTTGGATTATTAATACATATTTAGAAAAATCTATGCATAAATTGTGTAGTATTTCCACCCTCCTCTTAAGATCTAAAATCTTATCCATTTCCACCCCGACGTTTTCCTAGAGCTAGAAATATTTGGGGAAAGGGAAAACCGACATTAATTTTTCGATCTACAATATATCTCTGTGACAATCACCTCTTACGGTCGTACGACCGCGTTTAAAGACCAATCGCAAATGGTTGGAGCAGAGACCCCGTAAGTCTTGCTTATCAAGCCATGTCGTTGCTTCTACGGTATTTTTTCTCATCAAAAAACAGCGTTTAATAAAAACTCGAAATTCAGCTTTTTCCATTTTTCAAAAAACTCAAAAAGTTGCAGAACAATAATATTTCTAACTCGATAGCGAAGCTTCCGATTGCGCTCAAACGATCTAGTACAAACGATAGGTGCCTGAGGGACTCGACTTGAACTGTTTAGGGTTGACATACTTTTTCGTGGAGAGACATTGCCTCAACTTTTATACCATTTACATTGTCTTGGTTGGAAACCTGTTATTCTTAGTTGACATTAATATAATAATGTAAGGGCAAGGCGATTCAAGTTAATTCGACATATTTCTTGACACCAATTTCTTTTTACTCGATATCCACTTAAAAGTAATCGAAAAAATATTATAAAATGAAGCTTGCAGTTTCTTAAAAGTATTAAATTATGAATAAATCTTTCGGTTTAACAAAACTAAAAAATACTTTTGTTATAACTTATAACGAAAACTGAACCAAACTATTAATTGTCTAAATTTTTAATTTAAATAAAAGAATTTACTAAACTTTTTCGCAAATATAAGTTCGTTTTCGTAAATTAACGAAGGAGCTCATTCTCCCCATATGCCCCATTGCCGATGCTTTCCTCTTCTTGCCAAGTATTTAGTTTATCTAAGTACTTAGCTTTAACACGATGGGTGGCGCTGGGAAAAATTTTTTTAATGCAATCGTTGTTGAATATACTCCAAGAGGTGTTTAATTACAGGCACAGCAATGGTGTCGCATTAACACCAAAAAACTATTCTAAAGTATCTCGAATGGGTGCGATTTATCGTAATTCTTCTCTTTCTGAGTTTGTTTCAGATTTCTTAACTGTGACAACGATTTGTATCTTTTAAGAATTTCGCAATGCAATGCTTTGCCATGTTATCTCATAAATATTGTTGCAAAATTGCTGCTAATGGAGTTTGCTGTTTACTTTTCTTTCGAGTGTCGTATTATTATTACTGGCTAAAATTTGAGTAATAGTCTAGAAGCAGTAGCCACCGTTAAAAAAATAAAAAAAGAACAAAAACAGGGCAATTTATGATGAATTTAGGTAAAAAAAATTGTAAGGGGTCTTTTTTTTATTCAATATTGAAATTTTAATGAAAAATTAACATATTAGTGGCAATATGCACAAAACAACGATGCAAAAGCTCATTTTGCATTGAAAATATCGAAATTTCAAAATTCAATAAAAAAAAACTAGCACAAATGGTTTCACCTAAATTCATTATAAATCGCCCTCTTTCTGCGTTTTTTTTTTTTTTTTTTTTTTGAGGCTGGCTACTGCTTGTAGACCTTTACCAAAATTTGTTTTTATTCTTTGCGAGAATATCAAAAAGAAGCTAATTTAATTAAAAAAAAAAATTTAGTAAAATAATTAAGTGTGCCACATCTACATAATGCAATCTAAGAAATATATCGGTAATATTCTGTATCATCAATATCAGTTTTACGAAAAGAGCCTGTCCCATTTGCTTTTCTCTAAATCTCGCGGCGCGAAATTTTAAATGGGAATTTTTTATATTTGTTAATTCGATATTAATTCAATAAAGTACAACTTCAATAAGCAAAAAAAATTAAAAATTATCTAATATGATAAAGTTAATTTTAAGGAATGTTTGGTGTACGTCACATTTCGCGTGGTTAAGTTGGTATATATAAATAAAACTTAAAAAAAATCTAAAGAAATACAACAAAAATGCACGTAAAATTTTCAAATTTCTAGGTACAAAATTAAGCAAAAACTAAAAAAAAATCATTTTTTAAAATAGAGTTTATGGAAATTGAGTTTTTTTTCTGTATCTTGTTGGTTGCCACCGTGCTTTGGGAGCCAATGTTGCCACATTACTTTGTCAAACTTGGGAAAAGGCTGCCACACAGTTGCAAGATTTGTCCCTAAATGTGTGTGTTAGAGGTGTGTGTGTGTGTGTTTCTCCACGGTTAGTCAACGTGAGTTAGACATTATTATTGGCGATACACTAGAAAATATCACTAAAAGTGCATGAAATATTGTTTAGGTTTTTTTTATTTTATTTTATGAGCGCAAGCCTTCATATGGGAGTTGTGTTAAACAACATTATTTGTGATTAATAAGTGATATATGTATGTATGTAAAAGATATACGGAAAAACGTAAAATTCTTTAGCAAAAATGTTAAAGACAATATTTCGAAATCCAATATTTGTAAAGGAATCAGCTTAAATATATGAATACAACAGAAATCAAAATTGTGTTAAAACTTGCAAAGGCAAAATAGTGGCGTTGGAGTGTGTTACATGTATGTACCTACATCAATTTACTTACATATGCATATATGTATGTATGTATGTATAAATCTATATACATACATACTGCAAATGTATATTAGCTCACATGCACGTATGGAAAAGTTAAGCAAAAGGTCTTTTTCTCTAACATACAAATGGAATATTTGTTTTTTATCAATTTATTTTCGCACTGATATTTCAATATGCACGAGCCTGTATCGAAATTTATTGAATCTGTTTTACCCTGGATACAGAATTTGGGCTTAGTGCTTATTATTGTGGTGATTGCTTATACTTACATACATACAACACATATGTATGTATGTATGTGCATACATTGTGTGCCCATGTACATATGCATGCATTGTAGAGATATAACCCGTTCATACTAAATTATTTACATATGTAAACCCATATGTATGTTGAATGAGACGGTACCTAAATATGTAAATGCATACATATGTTAAAACATATTAAACAAAAATATATATGTACTCAAAGTTTAACAGATCTTTTGATTAAATTTACATTGTTCAAGATGGATAACAAATGAACTTCATATGTAAACATATACATATGTATGTATGTACACATGCGAACTTACTCTTGTGTATGTATGCAAGGGTATGAAATGCATGCCTGCACGTACATCCATACATGTTTACATGATATGTATGTCTATAAATCTAGTCAATAAATCAAAACTTGTTTAATAATATTCAGCAGAATAAATCCAAACTGATAACACAAAAAATTTAATTTGTTGGATTTAACTCGATAATAAACTTCCAATTAGATATTTGCTTGGTTCAATTAAAGAAGTTGCTCAAATTAACAGCTAAAACTAAAATTTGAATAAAAATAGTGCAATGATTTCAAATAAAATTAGACGAAACATTATAATCATTTCATTGAAAATGAAATTGTAATGTAAATTTGCATACGAACATTTAAATTATTTTAGTTTTTATTCTAGTCAGTTGTGTTTAATAAACTTTATTTTTTCCTCTTTTGTTTTTGTCTTTTGCAGGTGTTAAAGGATCAAACTAAAAATGGTTTATTCAAGAACGTTTATGAGAAAAGTTATGATATGAAGGGACATATAAATTATGAGACCGAAATCAAAATAAATAGTTATATTAAGAAAATAAATATAATTCATAAAAGACAACCTACATCATCTTGGGAGACTAATATGGCAAACACAATTTCCATAATGTCCAATGCCATACGAAATGCAGTGAGCAAGAAACGTATACGTTACAAGGAGAAAGGATATGACTTGGATTTAACCTGTAAGAATCTACACTTATTCAATAGTATACATATGTAATTACTTATTAAAAATTACACTGATTTCATTGTTGATTTTCAACCCGCAGTTCTGAGAGATTATTGAATAATATATCTGTGTATATTCATATTTTCAGACATTTGCTCTAATATTATTGCAATGGGATATCCCGCCCCGGATAAAATAGAAGGCATTTTCAGAAATCGCTTGGACGACGTGTTAAAGTTTTTAGATGAGAATCACGAAGATCATTACAAAATATATAATTTATGTCTGGAACGCAGTTACGACATCAGTAAATTTCATGGGGTAATTTAATGTATGCTCTTCACATATTCAAATATCTCATCAATTTGTATTTATACAGAGAGTTGCAATTTATCCGTTTGAAGATCATAACCCTCCTACAATTGAATTAATACAACAGTTTTGTCAAGATGTTGAGTCTTGGCTAAATGCCGACTGCTTAAATGTCGTGGCCGTGCATTGCAAAGCTGGAAAAGGAAGAACCGGTAAGATTCAATTGAATATTAGCTCATATATTTAATTGAAACTAATTTGATCTATAATAATTCACAGGTACCATGATATGCGCATATTTGGTGCATTGTAGATTCAAGACAACAGCAGATGAAGCACTGGCTTGGTATGATGAAAAGCGTACGAAAGATCGAAAGGGGGTTACAATTCCATCTCAACGTAGATATGTTCAGTATTATTCAAAGTTGATCCCAGATGTTCGGTACAAAGTTACAAGTCTTAACGTAAGTATCAAAATATATAGTGTATATTATTTTGGATAATATCGGATGATTTCAATTGCTTTAAGGTATGTGAAATTCGATTTGCCGAGGCAAGCTCCTTATATAATCTTGGCACTGTGCAATGTTCGATTTCTGACATGCAGGACCCTGCAACAGAAAAAGCAAAGGCGCAAGTATGTACACAATATCTCATATTATACTACAAAATAAACTAGACAATAATTACTAATCATTATATTTATTTAGCGACTGAAAACATGGACAATGGATTTTCAGAAGTCTTCTATATTGGATATTAGTAATTCACCATTAGCAGTTTCTGGTGATATTAAATTTGAACTTTCACAAAAGTCATCAAAGAAGATCATCTGTCACTTCTGGTTGAATACATTCTTTGTGTATGGTACTGTTGGTAAGAATAAATCTCAATTTCTATAAATCATCATCAGGCACTGATGCATGTTCTTTTTTTATTTTGCAGTTAGCGAAAACGATGGAAATACCATTAAATTTAGGTATACTTTAAATAAGTCCGAAATTGATGGAGCACATAAGGACAATAGGTTTTCCGAGGATTTTAAGGTAAGTAAACACACATTCTAGCAATAATCAGATAATTATTTAAGCGAAAATAATGAAATATTAATTATGTGTTAGTTGTTAAGCTCAACTCTTAATAAACACATGTTTATAAATAATAATTTGTTAAGTTTAATTTTCCTAACTAGAATTGTCTGCGTTCTTTTCAGATACAGCAAATAAAAATGCTGGCTTGTATTTATCACTCCTTATTTTTGCTTTTTTCTAAGTTGTTACTGCTCAGATTAATACATATATTTTTTATATTTTGGTTAAATTGCAGATCTCTGTTGTATTTGAAAAAGAAAAACGTTCCGACTGTATACACACTGAACCCTCAGTAAAAAATAAATGGAGCAATAAACGAAACTCGGATAATTTTCCTGGTGACAATGATAGGAATCTTAACAGTGAGGGCTCTGATTTAAACTCTCCGTCCTCAAGTCGTTTTTTCGAACGTAATGGTCCATTTCATGCCAGTGATGAAAGAAGTGCAACTAAATCTCATCAATTGGAGCATAATGGAAAACTTGTAAGTGTGAGCATATTAAAGCCCCATAAATAAATTGTCAAAAGCATATATCAGAATATTATTCAATGCATTCTTTTTAGACTAAAAATCAATGTGAAAAAACAACCATCTCAAAATCTTCTGCGATGCCATCGAAACGCAAACAGTCTTCATTAAAATCCTCCTCATTAAGCGCTAATAATACCTCATCAAGCAAGGACATCAAAAAGCAGCATATTTTAAACCAACCGTCCGTTACACAATCCGGTTCAATAGAGTGGCAAAATGATTCAAATATTATGTATGAAAACTCCTCAGATAGTCAACGCATATTCGATCGTTGCAATATTCCTAAGCCTATTGCTGGATCTGATAAGATCTTCGAACAAGAGTCATACATTAATTGTAAGCGATTGCCTCCAGATTTTAACCAGGGTAGTGAAGAAGGCAATGAGGATTGGGAATCCGGTGAGTCAATTGTTAATCTCATAGCACCATTACTTTTTAGTGTTCCCCATTCTCACTTTTGAATATCTGTAAGCCCTTCTGAATGTCCGAATTGCGTAATGGTCTCCAACAAATTTGCATTGTTGCAAACATATTGCAAATAAGTCTTAAACCGTACAAGTAATTTGATTATTTAAACCGATATAATTTTAAATTATGTACTTATTAGAAAGCATTTTGTTTAAGGATAGATATCAGAACCAAGAAACAGTCTCACTTAATTATAATATAAAAGGAAAGCTCCATTAAATGGGTGCCGAAAACAGATTCTCTTGCAGATTGTCCATATGCTTATGCAACTTACACATTTACGACCGGTGATTCCTGAAGCTGTTTATTGAAATATATCTGTAAAAACCAACACATCTCAGATCATTCCGAGTCCTTAATTATAGGCATTGATTTAGCCTTCTTCAATGAGTTAAATAGTTCGTGATCAGATTGTAATATTCTCTGCAAGCTTATAAAAGCCCTTGATAAGCCCTTGATAAATAAACCACAATACTTATTTAAAATATTACACATCTAGTTGACGTAAATTGTTTATAAAAATAAAAAAAATATAAATGTTATATATACGAGTATGTAATTATACATTAAATACACAAACTATATTTGTATAAAGTGTGATGCAACTATTTTTCTTTCGAACGATTGCTTGTTGCTCAGGTATACTAAGCTTAGGGAAATTATTAGATTTATTTTCATTTAAAATTTAAATGCATAATGATTTTTAGATGCAAATTATACAATATTGGCGGCTTCTACCACAAAACAACGATGCCAGAAAATCGATTGAGTTTCCATGATGAAAACTATAAAGATCCATCACAGAAGAGCTTCAGATTTCAGATAAACTAAAACGAAATTAATAAGAAACGGGGGACGTGGTTTCGTATTAATCAAAATATGCTGTCTCTTTTGTAGGAAAATGTCTTGTAAAAGTGTTTTACACATTCTCATAATAAATATTATAAGCGCATACCATGTTATTGATTATAACTATTTATTGTTTTGTATCTAGCCCTTTGATCTCTTGGCTTCCATTTCATTAAGCATTTTTTGCCAGACTGTTTTGTTATTAAAAAAAAATTTATATGTATAAACGGTTTTGGTATTCAAAGAAATGACAACTTTCATTTATCAATTTGAATCTTTAATATTTTAATGACAATCGTTGAAATCGCGAAAAAAAAAATCTGTTCTAAAGTAAAAGAAGCTGCTTAAAGTTTTTTTTTATGGATGAATCTCGGCACATGAATAGCTCTATACGAATCTTTCTCTCGCGCTCTTTAATTAGACAATTTATCCTACAATTATTGAATTTTTCGAGCGAAAAATTCCTGAATCAGTTTGACATGCAAATATAAATGAAGAACATCGCGTCTAAAAGAAGAACAGCGAAGCAGTCAAGAGTATGGAATTAGCACCAGATACTGTGAGTGTTTATATGAAAATTTGTTATGATCGCCAATTTGTTTCTATTAAAATTCATTGTTTTCAGGCACCTTATCCTCGGAAGGTACCATAAGTAACATCGACAAGAAAAGACTGTTTTCAGATTTTTAGAAAAAAAAAGGTAATTTTCCACTCTTCTTGTTTTTTGAAATCTTCAAATTCTTAACTTAATTTAAAAAATTAAAAAAAAAAATAAAAAATTGATAGCAGAAGCAAACAGCAGGGTATTAATAGTCTTCAATATATGAAATTTTATATTCTTAACCAAGTTTACAATCTCGAAACCAAAATGTTTGAAAAACTAGCAATTCAATACACATTTTTGGGAACCGATAGGCCTTCCTAATTTTCTAATTTTAATACTTAATTTCTAAATCTAATTTCAGATATAAACCATAACAAGATGTGACAGCACACCACTCCACACTTTTTGTGTGCAATATTGTTATTTTTAATGTAAACAATATTTGTTTTTAAGTTAAATATTATGTATACTGAATAAACGTTAAATATCAACTAAGCTAACTTTATTTAATTATTGAAGAGTTAGAAAACGAAATAGAATAACTGACTTGGCATAAAACCCAAACTAATTCGCATTTTGTCATTGTCCCTTTAGGTGTTGTATACATTTATTCATATTCAATTATCCTAACAGGACAACGATTATAGGCTTGAGATACTTTTGTATTTTAAATAGATCATATAACATATGATTACACTTAAGATTAGCTTTTTGGTTTTCCTTAATCAGAAGATCGTTTTGCTTATATATAGTAATTGCTTTGAACCTTTTTTGATGAAACTTGGACCATATGCTTCTTTTCATTTCAGGCAATATATTTGTCGAAACCAACCAGATTTGATTATTTCTCGTACAGCTACCAAAGGAACACTTGGTCGAAACAAATTTTTAAATGAAACAATTTTGTTTTTGAACAAAATAACTGATTATACACAATGTTTTATTAACCAGCTATTATTATTAGAGCTCATCGTCGTTAGGCAATTGTAATTAAGATTAGACTACAATATCGAATAGCTGTCATACATGATAATAAGATTGTAAACTAAGAATTATTGTTTAATTTCCAATTATTGTTTAATTATTTAGCGAGTGTAACTTGTATCATATTTTTGTTTGAATGTCTGTGAAAGTGTTTTAATGTGTTTAGATACGTCTATGTTAGGGTATCTCAGAGCTGGGTACAGGGTATTTGTAGTCGAAACTTTTTGACTATAATGGTTTAAATATCGGTCCCCTTTTCTATAGCTAAGATATAATGATTAATGTCCATCTGAACTGCTTCGTAGCTCTAATCTAAAAATGTATAGAGTATTTATGTAGGAACTAAAAGATAGCAGCAATAGCCTTTTACATTGCCATTCTTTTTTCCATACAATGTTAAAATGTAATTTAATATATTTAAGTCAAATAAAAAAATAACAGTCTCGAACAGTGTGATTATCGAAAAATTGAAATTATATTTCCGTTTGTAAATTTATAAAAATAAAATAATAGAAATGTTATCATATTGTTTCAGGTGAATCTACATACCTCTAATGAAGTGTGAAGGACCTACAATAATTGGAGATCTACAGAAATATAATTTATAGTTGCTCTCATTTTTCATAAATGCATCCGAATTTGTAAATACATAGATTTTATAATACTTAATTAAGTAGGCTTAAATAATATAAAGAAAATTTCTATATTAATGTATACTCTACGACCTTAACTAAGAATAATAAAATACATAGTAATTTGTTATACAAAATCTGATCTTTAATATATTTAATTTTAATTATTCATTTAGCTACTTTTGGTCACAAAATTTTTAACTCATTCAAGAAGGTTTTTACGGCCAGTCTTAAAAATTTAGTTCTATAAACTTGCTACTTTTAAAATTAACGTGTATTTAATGTAAACAATTTGTTATATTATTTCAGATGATTCAGAATACCTCTAATGATGTGGAAAGAACCTACTATAGATGGAGATCTACAGCAAATTAATTTATAGTTGTCGGAATTTGTAAATACAATTACATAGAATTTATAAGACTTAGTTAAGCACGTTTAAATATTGTAATGAATATTTCTATATTAATTTGGACTGCCTGTTGTTTAGTTGAAAATTGTCATTTCCCATTATGTTCAGATCTATCGAAAACGTAAGCCAGATTTAGATGGATGTCTCTCATTGAAAATCACTTTTCCGTAAATTGACAACAGTTGTAGAAGTCCTGTTCAGAAAATCCGAAGGTGTCCCAGACAATTCTTAAACTTGACGAATCTCCACACTCACACAGTTTTTAAAGCTGTAAATTTCGAAATAACGAATAAAAAAAACTATTTTTAAATTATTCTGAGACCTGTCTTAATTTAATAATTCCTCTTCGGTATTTTTTAAAAAACGTACAGTATAATAAAAGGTATTAAAATATAATTTCAGTTATAATGTTTATAATTAATGTGCTTATCCTAATCCTTGCGTTCTATATAATGTAAATGAATCGTACACATGTTGCAGCTCTGACAAACGGTACTCCTCCAGACACACAATTCCTTGCAAAGATGGTGATAGCTTCAGTGCACATGGCAGGCAATGGACCACATGCCTCTTCTCCTGTTCCCTTATGAACAATACGTTGAAAACTTCAACCTAAGAAATATTTAAAATATATATATTTGACTGTATAGCTCATTTAAGCTCAACATCAAACTTACTTCACATTGCCCACAATAGTGGGAAGCCTCGTTTTTTCCACGGCCATTAAAACGTACTTCTACTCCTTTGGATTTCACATATTCTTGTATATGAAAAACATTCTTTAATGATTGCAATAAGCACATTCTGTAAAGAAAACCATTTTATTTAATAATTGATGATATTGAAAGATTATACTTACTTTATTAACTCGAAAAGTTTTACATCCGAAACTTTGATATTTCTGGCCAAGTTCCAGCTTAAATGTACCATGGGAACAATACTTTTAAAACTTTGCAGCTTATTCCATTCATACCGTTCGATGGCAAGGGAATACTGACGAGCTGTTAGTGGTCCAACATTCCAAGCTATGTTATTGCACCATCCTACAGACTGTACCCAGTGCACACAACTGAAATCAATAGAAAAACACACAATTTAATATTAATTTAACTATCTCTCAATTACAATTATCACTTACCCAGCGTTCACCCAAACGAGATCGCCTGGTTTTTGGATGAATCGATATACTGGTATATTTTCTTTATATAAGTCTTCCAAGACCGGCCACCATGATCCGTGTAAGTAACTTATGTTGTTCTTTTCACATAAATTATGAATTCCACCCCAATAGGCATCGGGGACAGCAAACCATTCACAGTCGCCTGGTCCAATATTAATGTTAATTGAGCAAAAGTTGTTATTTTCTTGATGTCCAGGTGTTCGACTTCCTGGCACTTTCATATATAATTGCACGGTGTTCATTCCTAAAATGACATGGCCTACATGAGACAACATATTGGCAGCTGATATAACTCTAGCAAAGGCTGGCAGCTTTTGTAATTCGCTTAGTTGAGGTTTCCACTTTCGTTCATCAGATAAATCAACATTGGTTCCAAATCTTCAAAATAAATTTGAAATGCATTAAATTAAATGATATTATTAATAATCAGATTTATATACCTTAGCATTTTACTGCCATTCTTTTGTCTTTTACGCTTTAAATTAATATTTGAATTCGAAACCGAATCCTTGGAATCTGAATCCGACATGACTTGTGAGCCGGCAGATCCCTTATCGCCTTCATCCTGCATTAAAAATGTATACATTTATTAAATGTAGCATAACATTATACAATATATGCTTTATATTTACCTTTAGGCTATCTTGAAAGCTCGATGCCTGATACTGTGCATATTTTGCTATGGTTGTATGAGATCGATGTGATATACAAGCCCAAACTCGCTTTGCTTGAGACATGTCCCAGTTTTCATCGGGTGATTGATTCACTTGAGTCCTGACCTCCACACTGTGGTCCGGATTTGCCTCAACCAAAGTCTTTGTGGAAAACAGACCCAAGTCGAGCTTTAGAGCACCGGCCAATCCTCGTACAACTGCAATGGGATGCTTTAGACAGAATTCCTGCAACTGTGGGCTAAAGGCATTCTTTTTATTTTCCAAGTGCACGGAGGGAGTGGGCGGTAAAAGTTGCTCTCGTGTTAACCTTTGGGGCGGACAATCCGGTGGAGCCGGTGGGGGTGCATTTTTTGCGGTAATTGTAAAGTTAATTGGTGGCTCGTCCACTGGTAACAATTTAACAGCAGACAATAATTGCTTTGAATCCATTTGTATATTAAATGTTGGCAATGATTCTTGGTCATTATCATATTCGACTTTGGGCTTTTGATCTTTAAAGTTATTTTGAGTATCATCATTGCAGTTTGTTAAACTCTCATACTTAATTGAGACATTTGTACCATCATAATTATTAACTCCATCGTCTTCAGTTAATTTCGTTGATATATTTGGACAGCGAATTTTTAATTTCTGATCAGTCACTGTAGACGCAATGCCCTCTAAATCATTGGCATCAGTATCCTCTTTTATATTATCACTTGATATTATTTCAGAACCAAAATTGGTTCTTTCCAGTATAGTTTCGCTTGCCGATGTACTTGATGTTGGACCTGGAGACGAGCTGGTTTTAAGAGCTTGTCGATTTTGCGCAGAAAATTGGTGTAAAAGTTTATCCTGCGGTTCGTTCAAATTCTTTTGATTCTGTTGTAAAAACTGTAAAGTATTCATTTGCGGTTGAGACAGATTCTGTGTTGGATGTTCGGTTTGATTCTTTACCGGGTATTCACTATCGTCCTTTGCCCTTTTCGCAGGTAATGGATTACTCTGAGTCCCGTGACTGTGAGGGTACGGTGGAGGAGGTCCCTAAATAAAACATGGATAATAACATGATATTGTTAAGCTTTCATTTATAATAGTATAAGTGAATGAATGGAAATTTACCTGGGCAGATGGATTCTTTCCAAACTGTCTTTGCTGCATTTGAACGGTTTGCTGTTGCTGGCGTGAATTAATTTCTAATGATATTGGAAGGTTCCAAGCTTCTTCAATAGAACAAAGCTGCCTTCGCTTCGAAGTTATACTGGGCAGTGGTGCTTGGCTAAGCTGGGATTCCAGAAATTTCACTCGTTGCGCTAGACCTTTTGTCAAACCATTCGTGCTACTCTTGGAATATATTGCTTTATTTCCTTCCTGACCATTTCCTATCTTCTAATAGTTACAAAAAAAAAATGGTACAAGGTAACAAAATAAAAAGATTCCAACCACAACATAAATACCTTGTTTGATACACGTTTAATGGCATTCGAATAACATGCGTACGCATCTCTTAATTGTCCGCAACTCTCATATAGAATACCTAGATTCGTCCAAGCCGATCTGTGCTCTTTATCCAACTGAACTGCGCATATATAGGCTTGGAGTGCATCCGTTGGCTGATTTTGTTGCTGGTACAATACACTAAATAAATAAATAATTAATAGTCAATTAAGATCAAATACTGATGGATAATCTTACCCAATTGAACACCAAGTATCAGCATTCCCTTCACTTTTTTCAACCGAGTTTCGATAGGCTAAAAATGCATCATGAACCTTATTAACTCCTGCGTAACATCTTCCTAATAAATATAATGATTGTCCACACTTTGGGTCGGCTTCGATCGATTTTTGTAAAAAATTCAATGCATTTGATTCACGTTCCTTTTTTTCGCCTAGGCATTCGACACAATGATACATCCATCCTAAAAAAATATTACAAGTATCTTTAATATTCATCTATGAATGATCAATCAATCTTACCTAGTTGTCTGTATATATCTGCTTTTAGATCCAACGACACATTTTTGTTATTTAATATAAATTCATACGATTCCTTCGCGGCTTTATGCTTATTCTGTACTTCATACAGATGCGCTATTTGAAATTTCACTGAAAGCCAAACAATAAAACAATTTGTAAATATATTTAAATTGATTCGGATGATTATACATGAGATGCAACATAAATATATGTATATGTAACTCATACCTTGGAGATCCGTAAACGTGGATGGCGATGTATCAATCAGCGCTAACTGCAAGTGCTTAAGGGCAGTACGAAATTCGCCATTAGCTTTTAGCATCAGTCCTAGGCGTAAATGGGCTTCATTTGCACATGTAAAATGCGGGTTCAAGTATAAAAGTTCCTGAAGCGATTTTATTGACCTGAAAAGTATTTAAATAAATGAAAGAATGTTATCTGATCCCCCATATGTATATATTCAATAATGTATGAGCATTACTGTAAAACAGAAGGGCACGGATATAATTAATGATGTAGAATGTACACACATATAAGAATATGTGTAAGATTCCGACATCTCGAATAACCAATACATATACAAATGCTTGTAGTGGTGAAAGGGTATGCAATTGTGTGTTGCAATATGACGATCGGAAATGTTTCTGTATGCAGCTCAATTTTAATGCATGTAATGCAGCGAATATACACATTCAAATTATCTCAAAATACATGTGAAGCTTGTTTACAGTTATGCAGACATCACTTTAAATTAACTGTCTTGAATATTAAGACTGGCGGGTATTTAATAAATTATTGCAATCATTTCAAATCGACTAAAGAATATGCACTTATATAGGTACATTATGTATGTATATGTATATGCAAGAGTATAAACAAGAATTGAGCACAATCAACAATAATAGCAGCGCATTCGTTCAATCTTACTTATTTCTGGTGTTTTATATGTAAAGTTAAAATTTAGTTTGTACTAGATTTAAACAGATGTCCCAGTCATCAATTGGCAGTGTTTTATTTGTATGAAATTTATAAAATCACTCAGTCAAAATTTTTACAAATTTCCTTGTTTAATTTACTAAGTAGGGATGGAATATTGTTGGGTTGCTCATGAGTGAGTGAACAAAAAAGAGTTGCTCCCCGAAGTGAGCAAGTGAACATGTTCCTTCCAAATTGCTCTTTATTGCTCAGTTGCTCTTTTTGGCTCAGTTTTGTTCAGCTGCGCAGTCTTGTTCAGTTGTTCTGTTTTTCCTTATTGCTCAGTTGTTCCTATTGTGCACTTTGCTCAAATTTCTCTGTTCTCTTAGGCCTCTTTAAACATACACATTGTTGGATTAGTGTCAAATCTAAATACTCATATAAATAATTCACAATGTCGCTTATCAAAAAGTGTAGAAAAATATGGAGCCATTTCGAAGATGTCGGAAGTCAGCAAGCTAAATGTGAATAACTGAGCTAATGAGCAATATGAGTGAGCAGGTGAGCAACTGAGCAAGTGAACAATCTGAGTGAGTTGACTCACCTAAAAAAAAAGAACAAGTGAACATGTTCACCTAAATGAGCAATGTTTACCCATCACTAGGATGGAATAAAATCAATAAAAATGTCGATAGTTGGCAAGCGATAAGTTTTTTGCATCTACTTCAAAAAGAAAAGCAACAAAATTGCGTGACGCAAGCAGGAACGCATTGAAATGGAACATGATTTATATAAATATGAGAAACATATGAGAAATGACAATCAACGCTGATTACAAAATAAATAGTAGTATAACTTTATGTTTAACAAAAATACAAAACTTTCTACTTATACAAAAATTAAGAACGAAAACCCAAATTATTATGCTTTACAAGATAAAACCTAGCCATAGTTATAACCAATACTCTTACTTATGAAATGCTCTAAATCAGCCATGATCACGAAATCTGAATTCGTTAGCAGCTGGCTCCCGGAGCCATTGCGTGCCCACCGCTGCTCTAAATAACGACTTATCTTATACAGCATAAACTATTCAACAAATTAAAGTTCAATGACTTACCATTTAAAACAGCGAAACTCAAAATAAACTATACCTATGCCGTATAGGAACGCATGGTTTTCCCAATATTTTTCACATAAACGCATATATTTCTGATATGCAGATAAAGCTGTAAGATAATAAAAAAACATTTTATAGCACTTTCAACACACTTTCTATGTTAAGACACATTAAATAAGTTGTAAAAATTTCGTTGATGCAAACAGACTTAAGCTGTCGTATAAACTTGATAAATGCCATACACATGTTGATAGCTCACGAAATTATAAATAAATAATGAATTCCTTTTAAAGCTGCTTACCTTCCGAGTGTTCATACATAAGCAGGTGCAAGTGGCCAAGCTTACAATATGTATTTACATCAACTTCTCCAATCTCAGGCAATGTTTTGTTGATCGAAGTCTCATTTGACATTCCTAATTTGAAGTCGTTGTTTTGGCATATTGTATTACAGGAGTTTTCCTTTATATGCTCGCCATCGCTTAGCGGATGGTCACTTTTTGTAGGCACACATTTTCCTTCATATTTATGTATATTAATTGAGTAAGAATGGGCTACTTCATCTTGCAACGCTGTAATCGTTCTCTGAATGAGCTCCTTAAGTTCAGAGTTTTTTGAATCTGACAAATCGAGGAAACCATAATATCGGCTGAAATACATACGCATTTAATGTATATTAACATTGTGTAATAAAAACATGCTTTACCTGTCCAGCTGCAATATTGTTTGAAGATCTTCGAGAGAATATTGAATCATTTTAATATAATTTTTGTTTTAACAACAACAGCAACAACAACAAATAATTTCTGTGACGTTGAGATGGTAGACCATCGACAACACTATCGATAGTCTTGGTTTCTCGCGAAACATCGGTGCTGTGAAGAAACTATTGCCGATAGTTCGCTAACAATTCTGCATTCTTGAAAGAAAATGAAATTCTTTTTAAAAATGTTGTAAGATAAACAAAGTTAAATAAACTACAAATAACAATGAAACATATATTATTCTGATGCAAAATATAATTATATTTAACTTTAATTGATTAGCATACACATTGTTATAATAATGGGATTCCTGAACGCGTTTTAGATTTGGTTTAGATTATTTTTAACCAAATCTTAATCAGTTGACGGAGCGACCCTTTTTGCACACTGATTAGTTTTAGATTTCGTGATCAGCTGACAGCCTGGGCAAACAACTGATTGACAACCAAAACGTATACAAAAAATTTATAAACGTATTAAGCGAAAGTTTGCTCATTGAAAATGTTTTTATTGAATATTCGCAGATTTCCAATGTAAACAAACACCAACTGTCACATAGCTGTTTGAAACCAAATCGAAATCAAAACGAAATCAGCCTCAAAGCCGCTTTGACGAAATCAAGTAGTAGGACCACGTTTCCCTGATTTGCTCTGGGCACACTGAAAATGTTGTATGGAGCAGCTGTGAACAGCTGACCGCTTTCAGGAATCCCATTAATATTTCCCTACAGGTTTCAAATATATCAAAACATTTCAAAACTAAAAGAGCTTTTTTTAAATGAACCGCCATGAAAATTCCAAAATTATATAGTATATATGTACATTAAATTGGTAATTAATTTCAGGAAGTGAACTTGCTTGAATATCAACAAACAGAATGAAACGGATCACATATTCTGTGTCTTTCTAAAAAGTAGAGGCTCTTCAACTGATCATTATTAAGCATTATCAGTAAAGATTTATTAATACTAAAAAACGATCTAATCGAAAGTGCACGACTACAAGATACCCTGCGCTCAGGCTCTTAAACCAAATGAGTACTTAACCACGCAAATTTATAAAGCCACATTAAAACGCATTAACACGCCTGGAGCTTGTGAAGAGTTCCTGTATTTTGGTTTTTTTTTTCGATTTTTATTTGAGGCTTCCAAAATTTGCAAGGCGTCTACATATCAAATTTTGTGCTTCTAGCTCTTAACATCCCCGAGATGAGTTTGTTTATACAGACGGCAAGGAGAACATTTGCACAAACCTCATCATAGAGTAGAAAAATAAAGGGACTTCCAAACAAAATGATATGTATGCTCAGGTTCTAGGCATCCATGGGTTAAACCATACAACAAATCCAGCAAGTGACCCCTGATGCTCTTTCTAATCATGGTCTTAGCTTACGTTAATGTCAAGTTGTCTCAACTGATAACGGTTCAGTCGCTCTTCAATTGAGCGACAAAAGTACGAGTTCGAGATTTAATTGACAGTTCTATTGCATTTGGTCATACATATTCTCCGTTTTTATATTTTGCATAATTCAATTTCCAAGATTAAAGGTGAAATTTGACAAGTGTAAGCAGTTAGTTTAGTTATAAATTATAAAAAGAAGAACATAATAAATATGGTAGCTTTTTGAGACTTCAGTGTATACAAAATCTTATAAAAAAAACATCTTTACGAGGTAAAAGTCTAGTGACGAAAACAGTTATATGCCCCAAAATTTCTGATATCCAATTTTGTGACGAATAACATTAAGTTTGACATATAAATTATTTTAAAAAAAATTTTGGCACTCGGCACATTGCGCTAAAATGTCTCAATTCTTCATACCAAATAAAAACCACTGTTTTGCGCAGTGCCGAATGCAAAAATTTTTTTTAAAATAATTTATATGTCAAACTTAATGTTATTCGTCACAAAATTGGATATCAGAAATTTTGGGGCATATAACTGTTTTCGTCACTAGACTTTTACCTCGTAAAGAGGTTTTTTTATAAGATATCAGAAATTTTTGAATAAGACATCAGAAATTTTGAAATTGAATTTTTTTTTGGACAGTATATCTTTATCAACTTTGTTTATTTTTTGTACAAGCTAAAACAAACTGTCTGGCAACACTGGTTCCCTTTACAAACACACATGACAAGCGCAAAAGCTAGTAGCACTCTCAAACTCTGGCTGCTATGACACTTTGCTGCTGCTGTATGCATGCTACTGCATATGTACATGCAGAAGTGTAAAGGTAAAAGGTATATTCAGTAAACAGGTAATATCTTGCCCAAACGAAATTTGACGGCTATGTGTTATATGTCAAAAACGTGAAATTGAATTGTCTACAACAAATAACATATTTAAAAGTCATTTAAAACGTATATTTTTCTTAAATCGCCGAAATGTGGGAAAAAAACCTTCTTTCACCTGAAGCTTTTTACCTGTGCTTTTAAGCAAAAAAGTTTACAGCTAGGCTTAAAGCCCTTCAAAACACCTTTCTAACGATATATAGATCAAATCTGTAGCTTCTATTGTTTGGAAGCTGTGGTTTTTGGCGATTTACATGCACATGTACATACTGCATATGTACTAGTACATGCAGTAGTGTAAAGGTAAAAAGTATATTCAGTTAATAAGTAATATCTTCCAAACCCATCGGTAAAATTTTTTCTATCATATATCAAAAAACGCGAAATTTTATACACTACAACATATTGAAAGCTAAAAAAAATCGTTAGCGTCGTTTTCTCAAAAACCGCCAAAATGTGGGACAAAATATCTTATTTCACCTGTTGCTTTTTACCTATGCACTTTAGAAAAAAAGTTTAAGGGTCTGCCTAAAAGCCCTTCAAAATACCTTTCCAACGATACATAGATCACGTCTGTAGCTCATATCGTTTGGATGCTATAGGGGTTTTAATTTTAGCGGTTTTTAGCGATTTCCCGCTAAACTAGCTTTTTTCGAAAAAGTCGTAGAACAAACGTTTCTAGATTTTTGATCGGGAACAAGTCCTCATTCAAACTTTTAAGCTAAATCAACGCTTTGATACTAACAAACAAACAAACAAACAAACAGACTGACTTTTCATCTCGTTTTGAAATGGGCACCAAAAATTTCAAAATTAATTATCTTCTGAACCAGTGATCGGATTTTGATGATCAAGGTGTCATTCGACGCGTATTTTTGATTAGAATGGTAAAAAATTAAAATCAAAATCGAAAAGGCTCCAACGGCCCCATTTGCTCCAATAATTTAAAATTTTCCCCTCCCACTAACACCTGTTTATCTCACGAACCAGGTAAGTTTCCAAAAGTCTTAGTATGCACATTTGTAAGTAAAGTTGATACCTCTTGATCGGTACATAACTCGACCCGATCGGACAGTCATAGCAAATTTTCCATTCTTCCTGTGTATATATGCTAGTCGCCTTCGCACCCTTCGTGCTGCTTTCGTCACTAGCGCGGACTGCCGTCCGCAGTGATAAAATAAATGTGTATAAGTACAACTATCCATCCTAGCACGTGGGTCTACGCGATAGAAAGTAACAACTGTGAAAATGAAAACCTTTTGGCTCTTTCCGCTGCTGCTGTGCGCTGATGGCCGTCACCAAACACCTGTCAGATCAAAGAGTTTGATACGCACATATGGAAAACTCCACACTAAGCCATACGCAAAGGCTACAGATGAAAGCTGACAACTGAGTGAAATGAATCGTATAACTTAGTAACCGGACTCTTTATGATCATATTAAAAAATAAACTTAATTTATTTCACTTAAAACATAAACCATAAATGTGGTAGAATAGAGGAAAATTTTCGTCATAAGTAAGAATGGTCGATGTTCATTCACCTAGGTGGAAAGTTGTAGTTCTAAAATCTTTCGATTAGGCGCTAAAAAACATTAAGTTTAAAATATAATACAAAATAAATTTGTATAATTTTAGAAAGAAGCAACCATTGACTGTTGCTAGTGCCTCAGAGAAAACACAACATGATATTGACGAACATTGTCAGAAATTGGTTCTCGATGCGAAAGACGATATAATATCTGGTAAGATTTTATCTATAAGATCAAGCTCTATACTAAAATCGTATATGTTATATTGAAGAATTTGCCTTTTATTAACCAAGTTTTTAATATTTTTTTTTATTTTTTTTTTATTTTTTTTTAATTTTTTTTAAATTACATTTTTACATTTTTATATTCATTATGAATCATTTGCAGTGTCCAACCTTACACTTCCTCAGGGACCGCATTGCGAAAAACATCCTGCTTCTGAAAGGCAAAAATGCTCTTGGACTTTATTGCTGGTCTTTTCGGAGGTAATATATTAATAGATTATTTTTTGATTCAATAATATACTATTTATTGTTGAATATTTATTTTTTATAATTTACTTCTTACGCATCTAATAGAAATGTGTCCATAATAATACAAAGCTTCGCAAACGAGAGCTATGGCTCATTTCAAAAGTGAAAAGCGCTTGCAAACGGATCGGAAACATCTGTTTGTGGCAAAGCTCAAAAAAGGTTTGACTGCGAGCCTTAAGCGATACTTTTTACGATGTATTTTAAGCGTTCAAAATTAATTAGATTTTACATGTTGTCCAACAATTTCATGTGAATTTTTTTTTCATTTTGAAAGTTTTCGCGCTTGTTTTTTGTTTGAATCTCGAGCCAAACTGATTGGGCGTGTCTTTTAATAGAAACTGCGAATACTTAGGAACATAAAATATTTATTTATTCAAAAAAAGAAAGGTAAAAATGTAATTCAATTGCAGGTGCCGCTGGAGTGCTTGTCGGTCATCCGTTCGACACAGTTAAAGTCCACTTGCAAACTGATGATCCGAAGAACCCGAAATATAGAGGAACATTTCATTGCTTGAAAACAATATTATTATCGGATAATATTCGTGGATTATATCGTGGAATTACCAGTCCAATGATGGGAATTGGCTTAGTTAATGCAATTGTCTTTGGTGTTTATGGAAATGTCCAGCGATTATCGGATAATCCAAATTCTTTGATGTCGCACTTTTGGGCTGGGGCCGTTGGAGGTATTGCACAGAGTGTTGTATGCGCTCCGATGGAGTTGGCGAAAACGCGACTCCAACTGTCAAAACAAATCGATAGCGCACATAAATTCAAAGGACCCATCGATTGTCTTGTATATATACATCGAACAGAGGGTTTTCGAGGCTGTTTTCGAGGATTTACGGCAACAGTCCTGCGAGATATTCCAGGTAACTAACTCATACACATAGTCAAGAAAAATCCATAATACATATCTGTAATTTTGCAGGTTTCTCTAGTTACTTTGTTTCCTACGAATTTCTAATGCATCTTAAAGAAAGGCCAAGCGTTCCCTACACACTTGTTTCGGGTGGTTTAGCCGGAATGGCATCGTGGTTAGCCTGTTATCCCATGGATGTCATCAAAACGCATCTGCAAGCAGATGCTCTTGGGAAAAGTTCCAAATATCATGGATTTATCGATTGCGCTGTAAAAAGTTATGAACGGGAGGGAATCCGTTTCTTTTTTCGCGGTTTGAATTCAACGTTAGTTCGTGCGTTTCCAATGAATGCGGCTTGTTTTTTCGTTGTTGCGTGGACATTGGATTTTTGTAAGCGAAATGGATTAGATGTGGTTGTCAATTCAAATCAATCGTTGAACATTGTTAATTTGGAAAACTGGAATCCAGCATATTTAGAAACCGACATTGAGTCCGACGACAAATTGGTGCGCAAATTGATATCAGATAATGCAGCGGAATTGCAAATATTGCGAGAGTCCCCATATGACAGATTAAATGAAACCGCTGGTGATTATTACCAATGTGACCATATTTATGAAAGTAAATCCAGTAAAACCTCGGGTTCACAGTTTAATAATAATGAGTCAAAGCGACCATAATTCCTGTACTTACTTTAAATAAAATTGTAATATATTTCCATCACTCTCAAATTTTGTCCCAAAAAATATTTTACAGTAATATTTATAAGGTAAAATATTTATTTTACAATAATATTGGACCTCAACGAGAGACGACTTCTTTATAAATTTAACATTTGATTTCTATTTTTCTTTGTAAAAATTGTTTTAGTCATTTATTATGAATTTATTTTCTTTTAATGGTGTTCTGTGAATTTCCATTAAAGCAACGCATTGATAAATTAGATTTCGTCGATATAAGATCGTAGAAACGGGGAAAGAATTGAATAGCAAAGTATATAGTAGATAGATAAATGGTGATAATAAAAGTGAGGAATAGATCAAAAATAGCTGGTTTGACTCTATACACATTTAACTTTGCATCTATGCCATTGTAGAACATAAAGTCAGGCTCACGTACATCAGGTTTATCATAAATGATTTTCACATTTTTCAGATACTTTTCAAATCCATCCTTGATATCGTTATTCTGCAAGATCGATCTCAGACCAAGATATGGCAAAATATTATCTTCATTTATAGCCTAAAAATATAAACAATATAAATATACAAATCAAAAGGATAGTCAAGGTAAATATCAAAATTTAACTTACAGCATGGCCATCAAAGACATCAGATTGTGGTTCTAATTTATACATATAACAGGCAAGTGATTCTGCAATTATTTTCGCGGAAGTTATCAGCTGTGACATTATTTGGGATTCGTCATCCTTAAACATAGTTGTTCTCAAAGGGCTTCCAGGATTTTTCACCGAAGACAATGTAAAAGCCGGATATCTCTTCATGCTGAAACGCTCGTGCTCCCACGATAATTTAGAGTCGGCCAAGTTGATTTTCTTATGAACACCTTCAACCGTAAGGTTACCACCGTGGCGAGCAGAGACTGATTTGAGTATTTTAAAGAAATGACTTATTGAAGTTTTCTCCTTAGGTGGCTTCGACACATGCATATACAGAGCATTCGGTTGATTGTATGCCAAGCTTTGTGTAATTGTATCCAGGCATAAAACAAATTCCACATTCTAATGAAGTGTATAAAATTATAAAAATGTATTAATAGAAAATTTATTTAAATTAGTAGTTACCTGTAAAACTACATTCTCATCAATTTCCAACCATTTTTTGGATCCCTGGAAGTTGAGCAATAATCCAGAGTCAGTTAGCAGGAAACCCAATCGATATTTTGGCGACATACTGATCATTGAGTGTAATTTACTGAATACTTCTATAAGCGCCATTGTAACAGCTGAATCAGCATTTAGTGGATAATCCTATAATAATACAATGATCGTTAAGCGATAAATTTCAATCAAAAATTTCTAATGCTTTCACTTACATTAATTATGCCAAAAGTCTTTAGACTTGCTGTTATCAGAATAAGAGGTAAACTATTGACATCGCCAGAGTTATCAATATGTTTGGAGACAAATTGATTTGGTACAAATTCTCCTTGAATAACAGGTATTTTGCTATTTTTATTCGCTGCACTATTTTGCCCATCCACGGTCACATGATATCCATTTGCCGAAACTAATAGTAGCATTTGTCCAAATGCAGTTTTGTTCTCAATATTATTATCAATAGCTGTGTGGGTAACATCCTTTAGAATCTCTTCCAACTTGGGGTTGAAGGGAGCAAAATATACTGGCACTGGTATTGATTGTGTCAGCATCTGCTGCTCCAACATTAAAACATGTTCCTTTACTTCATCGTTCAAAGCTGAAACATCTTTTGGCAACATAATTATAAGGCCACCAGCCTTTTGCCGAATTTTGTTCAAATCGTTGACAGAAATATCGAGAAGCCTAAAAATAAAGGCTTAAATTTATAATTTCCTGTATTTGTATTATGCGGGTTCGAGTAAACTAAATTAATGCTATAGGGGTTAATTTTCCCTCTATTAAGTATGAGCCTTGAATACGAAACACTAAATACCCTGTACTTTTTATTCTTTTCTATGAGTTGCACTATGAAAATCAGTATCTTTATTAGTTAATGGGTGGAGATTAGATAATGTTGGTGAGGAAAGCATGTGTTACATTAAATTTGTAATTTGTTACACGTATTGAAATTAGTTGAACACAATTGTTAGGCCTAATATAATTAAAACTTGTACAGGGTATCTTCTAGTCTAGCATGTACATATGCCCTCTTTTTAATTAATGGTATGCTCACCTTGCAAGAACACAATGACGTCCAGTACTCCAAGTATAGAGGGACTTTGCTTCTAGGGATATTGCGGAAGATCGACTACCTATATAACGCAAAATGTGATGAAGTATTATTGAAAATTTGCCCACAAAATAAGCAATATTCACAAATGTACCGAATTGTTCACCGTTGACATCAAATTTTGTCATGGACATGACCTGAAAATCGCTAGCCATGCTTGGGGAGCAAAGTATTAATATTGGCAACGCGACAAGAAGGCAATAAGGCAGTCCACCTCGAAAGATGTCAGCGAAACTGTCAACTTCATTTAACATTTCTTATTTTCTTTAACGTTAATATTTTTATTGAAAAAAAAATGAGTTTCTATTAAGTTAACTAGCAAAAATTCGATAAATCGATGTTATTCAACTCGTTTGCCGACAATGCGGCATATTAGAAAAGTAAGTAGAGCTCCGTTCATTTTGGAACGTGGAATTGGAATACTAAGAAACACTGTTGCAACAAAGTTCGTAGAAATGTAAAATATATGATTCAAATAGCTTTTCAATTTGCATAAAGCATAGTACGTTCTAGCTGAAAACATTTTGGCAGCTCGAAATGGACGAAATAAACACAGCAGCAGCGACTAGTACCCTAATTATTAAATTAAAAATTAATATTTATAAAAATTCCATCAAAATCTTTTTTGTCGGTCAAATCCCTCAATACTGGCTTCTGTTGCACCTGTTCAATCAGTCTAATTCGATCTCTGTGTTCCAAAAGCTCAATTCGACTTTCTATTTGGTCGCCATTTCTGTTCAAAAAGATTTCGACTAGTCGAAACACTGATTCAATCCATGTTTTGAAAGGTAAAAAATACTGCCAGCTATTTACCAGTGTTGTAAAACATTCGAAAATTTTCTGAGCTGCCCATATTTAGGTACAGCGAACATGGGTTTAGAAATGTCTTTGCAAAATAATTTCGAGCCAGTTTGCAACCCATTTTTTATATTTTTATTATAGATGCGCTTCATTTATCCCTTTTGCGTGGATTGTTCGAATACAACTGCAAATAAATTACTCATTCCTTAAAGAATTGTAGTTGTCTCCTTTGGTCAATTACGTTTAGTAGATATTTGACAACAAAGAGTGAAAGTTTAACCGCGTATCTGTGAAAATAATGAACCAATAATGTTATAGGTGGTATTTACTGAATCAAATTGTTTTTATTTTTAATTTTAAGATATTAATTAAATCTTCGTATTAATACTCGTAAATGTTAAGTTATTCTGATGAAGACACATTATATTTATAACCATCAAAATACTCATGTTCCAAAATATCCTTCGCCGAAATTCTATGTACTGGATCATAAATAAGCATCTTTTGAATAAGATCCACGCCATTTTTATCAAGATTTTTGAGTTGGTTGGTTAACTGATTTGTCGACCAGCAAGGAAATGTATTTTTGTAATCTGGAAGCGAGGTTACTCCCGGCCATATTTCTTCGGTGGGAGTTTTAAGGATTCTGAAATTCAAAATAAAGATTATTTTAGTAAAACATGTACACACACCTGATAAAAAAGGCAGTTGGGGGCCAATCATGACACAATAACAAATTGTCAGTTATGCAGATTTGAAAATTAATTAAATTTAAGACATCGAATATTCGATAAAGAAGCTGATATTGCTAATATTGCCACATGATTAAAAGTAATAATTTTTTGTTTCACCCATGTTTGGCGTCGTTTTAATGCACGCAGCAAAAGAATCGTAGTTTTAGTGCTTACCTAAACATTCGGAATAGTTGGTCTATTTCGGAATCGCCTTGAAATAGTGGCTTCCTGGTGGCCATCTCAGCAAAAATACAACCAATAGACCAAACATCAACCGGACAAGAGTATCTTGGGGAGCCCAGCAATACTTCGGGAGCCCTGTACCATAGGGTCACAATTTCATGGGTATATATCCTAACTGGTATACCAAAAGATCTGCCAAGTCCCAAATCGGCCACTTTAATTACTCCATTTTTGTCAATCAGAAGGTTTTGAGGCTTAAGATCGCGGTGCAGAACTCGTCGGCGATGGCAAAATAATATGGCATTAGTTATCTGGTACAAATAGCTTTTCACTAGTTGACTGTCAAGTTGCTTCTCGGGTGGCAATGAGTCCATATATTTTTTAAGATCCATTGATAAAAATTCAAATATTAAATATATCCGACTCTCTTCCATTAGCACATCTTCCAAACGTACTATATTTGGATGCTTTAGTTCTTTTAGCAACGAAATTTCCCTAGAATGTAAAATGATGCTTGGGCTTTAGTTCAAATTTAACCACATATAAATGTGTGTATGCACATACCTTATAGCAGTGGAAGGCACTCCTTCATCATCTGCTTCCAATCTTATTTTTTTCATGGCAACAATTTGCCCGGTAACACGATTACGGCCCTTGTAAACGACTCCATAGGTGCCCTCCCCAATTTTTTCAATTTTTTCGAATTCCTGCATGATGCCCTAAGACGATTTCACAAAATAAAATGCCGCGAATGCTACCGAAGTTGCCAGACTACATATTTACTAATTGTACCTGAAAACTCCATTTAAATAAAAAATTGTTTTGAAATGAGCGTCGTTCTTGGAACAATGGAATTGAACAAAATCTAACAATTTATTTTTAAAATTTGTTTGTGAAATACGTACAGTGTTTTGGGGTCAACTGAAATAATTTAATTAAGATAATTAATTTTAAAGTTGTCTAATTTTTGTAATAAAATTCTCCAATTTATTTCAACAAAAACAATTTTACCTCTTGTTCTTGTTTATAATGTACCAATATTGTCGTCGCCGGTTTTACGCCGGCGTTCTTTTAATATGGAGTTTGGACTTATCTCACGTCGGTACTAAGCTTTACCTGTAAAAAATGTTTTAATATATATAAAAAAAATAACTGCAGCCTATTGAAAATTAGCAATCTCTTTTGAACAAATTTGGTGGTCCTTAAAAGAACCGATATCATCAAAATTATTATGTCAAAGCAAGGTCAGGTGAAAAGCAGAAGTTCATCATCAATCATCGTCTAGATCAGAGGTGGGCACAAAATTTTAACTTGGGAGCTCTACAACAAAAATTACAACAACAACCTTTTTCGCGTCTACCTACTTTGTCGATCACCCGCGAGCAAAAAAAAAGGTCTTCAGGTCTTTGTTGTTGTTGTTTTATTGACGGTCATAAATTTAAAGCAGCGTTGGGCACAAAATCTGAATTCGTTAGCAACCGCTGGCTCCCGGAGCCATGGCGTGCCCACCGCTGATTTAAAGTGTCAAAAATGCCTCGACTCGAGCTGCTTGTGTGCGTTGTTGTTGCTAGCTCGCTCGCGAGCTACACCCTAACCTATAACTGCATTTTAACTAACGAAATCCATAAACAAATTTCTAAGATGACTTTACATTTGTAGTTTATTATACATACGTAAAGCACAATTTTATTGACAGTATATCTCAGATAATATCTGATTATAAATATTTCTGCTCGGTTATTCACTTTCTTGCTTACTCGGTTTCTCCGTATCATCATTTAGTTTTAATGTACAGATCTTTGGTTCGATCAAAGTTTCTAATATCAGCTTGCTATCTGTAATAAGATTTTTCCAGTCTGACGTCTCAGTGACTTCGTGAACATTACTTTTTATAAATCTTATAGCCATGGATTTCAGTTCCTTAATGTTGTACAGATCAGCTGCCCTTAGAACTATAGGTGCAGTTTCTATTGAGAGGTTTTCGCTCATGGACTTGGCACACATCGCTTTCAGCCGGTCGAGCTCATACTTGTCAGCTGCCGCTAGAAGATCTTCACTCATCTCATTCAATTTAGGGGCTTCTCCGGTGTACATGTATCGTATCAGTTCTGTGACAACATCGAAAGTGAAATCGCTAATAGCAACACAATTCTCTGTATTTTCCTTCAATGGATGCTTGAACATGGCCGCAAAGACTTTGCTGCGTGCTGGAAGAATAAAGCATGATATTCATAACTTGTATATTTTGTAAAGGATTAATTCTTACCTGATAGAATGATTTTATGAGCTGGTATTTTATGGCCGTCGCCTGTAACGATTGTCACATCGGTCAATTCCTTTGAGTTAAGTATTTCGCCAAAATCTTCAGCGAATGTACAATTAGGAATTTTGATTAAACTTTCGTGTGGCCCATATTTCTCAACTTTATTTCCTATCAAAACGATCTCACAGTGTATCACTAGTTTCTGATCGGTCAAGTAAGCATCTCGATTCTTATAAAAATCGTATACAACCATTGATTTCGGTTGTGGCGTCAAACTGTGGAAAATATAATTAGCCGATTTTGCTGGGAAAGAAATCATATATTTGCCCTTATGTATTTTGTTGCGTCCGAGGGTTTGCATACATATAAACAAGCCTTCATCTGTACATTTTGTAAGCTCCAAACGAAATAGCACACCACTTCCGTCGTTTGGAAACACCGGTGAAGTAAGGTCTTCATCTAGTTGCAATTCATGTAAAAAATTGTAATTTTCGATTGTCCATGTGTAGAATATCTTTCTAATTTCGTACGATGTTTCACCCCAATACTCCTTTGAACTCATTTTTATATATGAATGTAGTTTTCTTAAACTCTTTTAAATTTGAATGCGCTTTAAAAGCTTAAGAAATAGAGATGCGCTTGAAAAGACCTAAGATATAGAGATGGGTAATTAATTAGGATGTCAATCTATTAGGCTTTTCACACTGAGCACATCTACGGGGAACGCATGGGAATGATGGTAGTAGATGTGAAACACCGATTCACATAGCCAACATCTAACATCAATTTATCAGTTCACTTCAAAATTTTGTAAACAAAATTTTAAAATTTTATTCTTCGTGTAAAATGAATTTTGATAAGGAATTGGCAAGGTTTGGTGGCAATCGACACAACAAACGAAATAGTAAAGATTGAGCAGAAGGCAAACTATGACCAAGAAGCCGACTTTATCGCTGACTGCCAATTCAAATAAACCAACTGAAAATCTTCTAATTAAAAAAAAAAATTTAAAATTAAAAAAATATAGACATTTTTAAGTTGTTTACTTATTTAAAGACAGTTGGAGGTAATATTTTAAAGTAGTCCTTGATGCTCCTTGCGGTCTGCTCTTCACGCGCAGCCTCTTTCGAACTATTTTAAGCTGCTCGGCTTTGTGCGCTTTGCTGCAGGTACTCTGGATTCGAGTGGGCTGGTGTTGGTACTGGTACTCCCCCCAGGCACCTCTAGATCAAACTCGATCGAGTAGATCGAGTATTCCATATATTCCATGAAAAACTGCAATAAGGGCATTACTTGGACATTATTCACGTAATGATTCACGTAAGCAATTACATAACTAATTTTTTGCGAACATCTATCCAGCAAAATCTTGGATTGAAGTCAGTTACTTTAGGGATTCTGAGGACAACAATACTTTTGCAGACCTATCTAAGGATGTCATTGATACTTAACAGTGTACTTTATACGATTGATACTTAAAATTAAAATAATATATTTTATTACGAATTATAAATTGTGCTACTACACATAAAGTCCCTGTCATATTTATAAAATCACCTTATAAATTGCAATAAATCGAAAACTACAGTCTGCAGAGAAAATGAAGAGGAAGAAGAAACTAAAAGAATGCATGTACAGTTAGTTCACACCAATCTTACGGTACTTTGCTTATCGCAAACTAAACATGTGGTCCCTTTTATAAAATCAATTGCAATATTTTATTTTTGCTGCTCACTTTGCAATTAGACTTAGTGGAGAGCAAATAAAATTATTCAAATCTGTTAATCTTGTCAAAATGCCGCGTGGTGTTTCACTTTCTGACATTGAAAAGGGCAAGATTTTAGCCATGAAAGACTGTGGAATGACCGGAAGGGAAATTTCACGTAAAATTGGCCGCAGTCAAACCGTAGTTGCCAATTTTTTAAAAAATCCTGACTACTATGGCTCGAAAAAGAGATCAGGACGTAAAAGGATCCTAAACGAGCGTAACGAGAGACAAATAGTGCGTAACGCAAGCAATACGTCAATGTCCTTAAGACGTTTGCGCTCGGTGAGTGGACATAACGTGTCGCTGTCAACGATTTCGCGTACCCTAAAACGTTCGGGAATACTTCAATATGAAATAATGAAGCAAGTTCCAAAGTTAATGCCACGTCACAAGACTGCACGATTAACTTTTGCTTTAAATAATTTAAGTACTCTGTAGAGTCAGGTAATCTAAAAAATAAGGATACTTCAAAGACGTGTATTTTGAAGCTAAGCAACCAAAAGATTCGTACGGATGATAAGAACGGGATTATTATATGTATGATAGTGAAAATCAGGAGAATGAGGACAACATTGATGAAATTATTCACATCTATTGAATTACAGAGCTCCCGCTGCTCAAATTGTTCAGTTTTTTTCTGAGCAACTGATTTTGTGCTCTCACTCTTCCCCTCTCGGGAGAAAATACAGGAATTAATGAATTAAAAAACAAGCTTTCTTTTGGATTTTTAAAATTAATTTTTCCGCTTTTTTTGCATTGTTCCTTCCGTCAAAAACAGCTATTTTTTTTTTTAATTAAAAGTTGGCAACACTGCACGGGTAAGATTTTGAAGGCAGATGTTAGCTGTTGCTCAGTGTGAATTGGTATAACATTTTTTTTCCCTATCGGGAAATCACATAAATTTATTTACGCACAGGGATGGACTTTTTATGAAGACACAATGAAGTCAATCGATTCTTTACGATGTTTGTGTTAAATAAAAACGGTATGGAGTCGAGCAAAATCGACCGAAAGAGACCCTGTACATAAAAGTAATACATTATAAAAACAAAAATGCAAAATACGAAAGCTTATGAAATGGGATTCAAACTCAGGACATGTCTTTATGCTTACATACAAGCAAGTGCTCTAAATATTTTTGACTTGTATGAATGCAAGAATTACACTTCATTATCTCAAATCACAACCTCGACATTCCAATTAATTTAAATACATATGTACGTAGATAAAAGACGAAAGTACATATTAAACGTTTTTTCTTCAGGACGTCTTTTTACTTCTGAAATCCGCAGACACCGACGGCCATACATTTACTAGTACATATACTAGGAAAATCCGCATCGGCCGATATTTTGATGGAATGGAAAATGAGAATTTCATATTTCAATATAATGACGGATGTGAAGTCGAATTTGAATGAAACCATAATACCATGTATGTATATTACATATTATTAGCGCTAACAGATGCGAATATGTACATATATAAGTTAGTTATGTTTTGCCTCATTTATTCATCATCGGCGTGGCAACCATTGTTTACTAAGAAACACATACATATATTTATACAATTTATAATTGAAATGTTTGAGCAATTTATGTATGAATAAAGAAAAACTAAATACAATTTTGCAAAAAATGCTTTTCACCATTAACAAGCTATATGTATGTATGTATATGTTATCAGGTGTAACATATTATGATATTACTACTTAATAACATAGTGATAATAAATGAAATTTATAAAGAATTAAAGTAATTATATTTCACGTTTACGAAATATACACAGCATACACATACCATGAATGCTCTTTGAATATCGTCGAACAATTACAATTGTATGTTTCGCGTTTTAACTATCTAAGCAGCATTGATATCATCATCATATTTGGCAGCTCTTGACATTTTCGAAGATATTTAAGCTGTCAAATATTTTTGTTTTATTTTCTATGTCAGTAAAATTTACAACGCTGCCCATAAAATAGCATTATAAATTCCGTTAAATGTTAACCTACTCTAGCGTATTATACATATAATTGATAACCGTTTAAAAAGTTTTATTATATTTTTTTTTTGTTATTTTTTTCTTTTGTTTTTGTGTGTTTTTTGAAAGCTTAAAGTTAATTTAACAATTACCTTTTAATCTTATTTAACGATTACTTCCTTCTAATACTTATTGTAAGTACTCGGTTGCTTTGTTATTTATTTTTTTTTTGTTTTTAATTACATGCGAGCATTTAACACGATTAAGAAAAATGAATATGCATATACTTATGTATAGAGTCCTAAAGATATGGGGAAATACAAGAATTTTTTGTATGTATGAAATTGGGTTTCGTGTGATTTTTTCTCCTTTCTTTTATTATTATAATTTTTATTTAATTTTTTTTTTGTTGTTACTTTTTGTTGTTTGTAAATAAACCTACTTAGAGCTAATTATATAATTATGTATGCATGAAAAGATGGCTACGGTGACATCGCACGAAATGATGCAAAAATCCACATATTATTATCCATGAGGATAGAAATTCATAATAAACTTAATTGATTTTGCTCCGTCAAAGATGATTGGAAAAAAAAACAAGTATATACAATTGATTTAGTAGATCAAAACTGTATATTGGCATACATATAAGTATATTCTTGAACCAAAGTATAAAATAGGCTAAAAAGGGTGATGCTGCAATGGGGGTATTGGCTCAGGATTGGTTTGTGCGACGGCGGCATGACGTCTGAAAAAGTTGCTTAATAATTGTTGCTCTAGCTCAAAGGTTGTTGAGTACTTTGTCGTGGCAGAGCCTTGGATCAATTGAGTTGTAATGGAAGATGGTGACGCCCTTAAATCATTGGTGCTGGCTGCATCATGCTGCTATTGCGGATGCTGGCCAATCTGTTGTTGCAAATGTGGTGGTAATACGACGTTATTGTTCGCCTGATTGGCAGGTAAGGCCATGCTACTTATGGTCTGCGATGATGCGGCTGGCACAAGTTGTGAAGGCTGACTATGATAACTGTTCCCGACGGTGCTCACAGATGGCTGTTGTATCATATGGTGTTGGACACCCATCTTGGGTCCATCCTCCGCCTTCTCCTCCTCGCGACGCTTTAAACAGGCCGCCTTCGGATTTAGATTACGTTCGCGAACCTGTTGCTCCAGTGTCATAATTACCTCGACAGCCATATTAAGTATACCCAGCTTTGTTTGAGGTTTATCTGATTTCAGGTGTGTCATACACATACGTCCCAATTCTTTCAAAGCCTCATTAATATCACGTATACGAATGCGTTCCCGTGCATTATTTGCCTGACGCCGTTCCTTTTCGCGAATCGCCTTTACAGCTGGCTCGGCATCATCATCATCGTCTGCAGACGAGCAATATCTGCGAGGTCGCTTCGAGCCCGAGCCTGAACCGGAACCAGAACCGGAACCCTTTCCGCCCCCTTGGACAAGCTGTTGAAGTTGTTGTTGATTTGATGTCTCCACCGAGCTGGTGGGTTTCGTATCAGAAATGTCCAGATTTGAAAGATTTGACGTGGTAGAGACACCCGCATGCGTTACATTACTCATTCCCGATTGCTCCTTTCGTTTCTTCGACGCTTTCGTACCGGATGTTGATATTGACGTGGATCCACCTCGCTCCATTTTAATGTTTGGCAATCCAGATTGAACTGCCGAAGCACCAGATCCCGATGTACCCAAAGAAAGAACCTCGTGCGCGAGTGTACTCGATGAATTGGGTCCAAGTGTACCATTTCCGGTGGAACTGCCGCCAAGAACATGCGACGATGGTGAATTGGCCACAAAGGAAGATAACGTTTCAGTATTGTCCAATGAATTCAATGTAGGATTGTTAATAGCATTTGATAGCATTTCGGGCTCGCAATGGTTTCGCAGAACATTGAGGGCGTCATCTAAACGCTCCTCCATGCGGGCACCTTGAAATACAGATGCCATGGTATGTAAACTAGTTACAGGCACCATATCGCTAGCATAGCTTGAGCTAGCGCCACTATTTAAGACAGTGTGACTCCATCCAGCATTACCGCCAGATGATTCGCCAACTCCAGATTGCGTTAATGGAGGCGGTGAATTGACAGGTGTTGATGGATTTGAACTGAAGCTACTAATACTCTGATCAGCTGCTGCAGCCGACATATAGATTTGTTGACGCAATGATGTTGCCGAAGAATTACCAGCTCCAGCTCCGATTCCAGCTCCAACTCCAACTCCGACGACTTTCGCATTGGGGCCTGCATTGATCCCACCAACACCAAAGTTGTCCGCGCTCTGCACTGCAGGACTAAGTTGCTGATTATGATGGGAATGTGCATGAGGTAGCGGGGTATGGGTATGATTTAGGGAATGATGACCAAGTGAACTATGCTGCACAACAGCTTGCACGGTTGTCTGATTGTTGTGTTGTGGTGAATTGTATACGGCCGGAGAGAGCACTGTTGGCACGGTGGGACCTCCAATGTTTGGTATACTACCGGAGCCACGAAATGAGCTCATTGGCGGAAGCGATGTCGATACTGGACTGTGCATGCCAATATGCCCGCTCTCGTTACCCATTTGGATGCCAATACTCGTCCCATCAGCATTTAGCACTTGTTGATGCTCCAAATTGTGCGATGAAATTGGAGTGTTGTTTTGATAAGTCGCTTGATTCATATAGCTAGGACCACTGTGCATCTGAGATTGATACCATCCACCTCCGCCGCCGCCTCCTCCTCCACCTCCTCCTGCACCAGTGCTACTGGTAGCCCCGGAATCAAAATACTGATCAACCGTTGATACATTCGCAAATCTATTGTTGCTCCCGTTGCCGCCATCGTGCATGGAATTGAAGTCACTCGGGTACATTCCATTCTCTACAGCAAGGCCTCCATATGGTGAGTGATAACCGCCTCCCCGCTCAGTTCCAACTGTGCCTGAGGGTTGCTTATTTGCTATCTTGTTAAAACAGTTTTGAAACACTTCATACAAGTGCATCGGCTCATCATCGCTGGTCGCCATTTTTTCAAAGATTTATGGACGGTATCGATGCTGGATACAAAGTCTGTAAGTAATTTAAATAAATAGATTTAAATATTCAAATCGAATTACTATTAAAGCTGATTTATTTGGGTGAATTTAGTAATCATTAGTAATAATTGATAAATCAATTGAAATTAAATCACAATTTATAAGATTTATGCTTGAATTATAATAATTTATTATCATAATAATAATATGGACACTTAGTCAAATAATTGTCTTGGGAAAATTAAAAATTCATATACAGGGTTTTGTGTTTAAAAAAATATATTTAATCTAATAAACAATAAGGATAAGTCGATTAGTGGCAACAATACTTAATTGCAAATTTAACAAATAATTAACAAATATTGTACTATATATTTTTTTAGCAAATCAAAGTATGTGCATTTTTTATTTTGTCAAAACATTTACTTGACATTTTTAAAATGTTCTTTATATACTCCTTATTTTTGGGCTGAATTAAATTTGAATAAGTTAATCATATTCATATTTAAGTATTAACCAACTAACTAAATTTATTATTAATATACAAGAAGATCTCAACAATAAAGAAATGCAATTTTAATAAAAAAAAGTGTTTGTTGCCATATTGTGGACAACTTGTTGCCAATCTTATTTAAATGACCGAGTACTAAACAGTTCTAATCGCATTGTTGATAGATACTTTAACAATTTCAATTATTTCAAACCCTTTTAAGCATGAACATGTTTACTTTTAAGCAGGTAATGTTTTTTGTCTTTTTTTTTTTGTGTTTTTAGTTCAAGATTCAACAAATTTATTTAAATGAAATTTATAAAATATAATAATATTGCAACATTGAAGAGGGGGAGTGTTATAAGAAATCTCACTTCATTTCCAACAAGATAATAAGGGAAAATGAGTATTTTAAAAAGTGGTAGAAATATTATATTATAACAACTTTCTTCTCGATCAACTATACATTTTACTTAAGGAAACACTTTAATTGACCAACAAAAGTATTTTTAATTTAATTTTATTTATTTTGCAGAATTTGGCATAATTACTACGGTATTATTATCATAGAAGTTATTCATGGAGAAACTATTTATCCTACTTAACACCGTATGGCGTGCTCTCAAGGTGTATCTATGTGCTGGAGTGCATGTGTGTGTGTGTGTGCACAGGCTCTTTACATGTTATACTGAGTAGGGTATCTAATGGTTGAGCACACTTGAAGAGACCACTTTTACTTGTTACGTATAGAGAGAAGTGAACAGCGACTGCGACGGGATCATGTGTAAATGCGTTTGTATTGGTGTACGTAGTGTACATACATATGCATATTTATATGCACACACATGTATCTATGTGCATATATGTTTGCACGTACACGGCGAACCAGATACAAAACATAAACACACACAATTACTCCAAGAATTACAAGAGGCATAAATCGAATTATGGATGTGCGAATGCATATATAAAATGCATTCAATTTTTCAATTAATGTTTATATGAATGCGTTTGCAATTATATTTAGCAATTTATGTACATTTTTAAGAATACACTGTATTATGAGCTTAGATTGTGAATAGTCGTATATTTACACACAAATTGGTTTTATTGAATGCATTTAATGTTTTATGTTCATACGATGATTATTTTAAAGAAGTCTCAAGCGATTGGAGAACTTCATTCACTGCTTTTATTGGTATACTCACTTGCACAAAATGCAAATTATTTTTGTTGTAATTTTTGTTGACGCTGGCTGCAATTATGATATACTTTCTCACAATATTATCAAAACCGTATCTCTCTAAGTTATAATAAAAGGTGTGGATCGGATTTGTATTTCTTTTGACCACGAAACACAAACTACATATGTATGTATGTTTTGAATTACACAAAACTTCCACAGCTATGGCCAATGGTTAGTTTGCGTAATCCTTTTTTAGTTTACACATGGTATAACAATTTTAGATTGCCTTTTCAGGATAATTTGCACTGTTTCAACAATGTTTTCACTAAAATTTACAACTTTTATATTTAGTGTTCTGCTGGCTTTGTTCGTGTAGCCATCGTGAACGCCATCTTTGTTCTCTTCGTGCGTCATCCTCAGTGTTGTGTTGAATCGCAAGTTTCGATAGTTTTACATATCGATTATTCTTCAACAATGTCAGTTATCAAATTATGGGTATTCCACTAAACCTTTGCATTAATGCTTTTCCACTTTGCCCTAGAGTGAAGAGTTATTTATCCAAAATTATTATATTTGAGCTCTTTATATGTGCCTAAAAATATTCAATGTACAGCCCATTTGAGTGTCAGTCAATATTTTATAACTTGAAATTGTGGAGAGCAGTTAATTTTTTTTAGTTTACTTATATATTTATGGATACTTAAATATGTGTAAAAAATTGTAATTAAGGAAGAGGAAAAAAATTATATATAAAAAAATGTAGATTGAATTCTCAGATTTTTTGTTGTTTAGTGGTTAATACTTACTGCTTTATTGCGAGCAAGAGGGAAACACATGATTGGCTATCGATAATTTTACACAATTCAATTTCAGGTTTTAAATACTCTTCTACGGGGCATAAACTGGTTCTCTGTTTATACGAATTCCATTTCGCGAAATCAAAATTGTCCAGATCTGGCAGCTCTGCTTTTTTAATTTCTTGAACGATCTGGCAACGACGTTTTTCTGCGCGCAAAATTTGAAGTGAAAATTTGCAATTTTCAAAAATCAATTAAAAATTACAAAAAAACAATTTGAAAAAAATTTGAAAATCGAAAATTTTGTAAATAATTTACGTTCAATCTAAAATTGGTTTGGTGCCGTTAGCTCTTCGCGTCTCGAAAAAAGAAAAGTAAGAAAATTGTAAATTCTAGAAAAGTCCAACAAAAATTCTGGTAAAGGTTTCAAAATTCTAGCTAAAAAATTGAAAAAGTTGACTTTTTCGGCCACAAAAAATTGTTCTCAAGTGTGCGTGCGTTTCTTTTTGTGACAATAATGACAATTGAAGGAGGAGGTGAGAGAGAGAGAGAGAGAGTGAGAGATCATCGTTTCCCGAGCGGACGAGAAAAAAGTTTTTTTTATACGCTGGATTTGCAAACTGCCCCTCCAATCTCGAATGCGGCATTTTCGAAGTGACTTGGCAAATGCTGGGCATGTTCCCCGAGACGTCAATACAGAGTTAAACTTAAGCAGACGGGGAGTTTGCACAATCATGTCAATGTAAGATAAGTGTTGGGGGGAAAGACTTGCAGGCGGCATCCATAATAAGCTTAAATTTCTTTCCAGAATCATCATCCTAAACTGAAATACAAAATCGAGCAAAGAAAAAAAGAGCAACAACAAATTCGAAAAGAAAAGCGAATGGAAATGAAGAGATTAAAGGGAAAAATAAAAAGAAAAGAGGATCGGGAAAAGAAGAAAACGGAGGAGGAGGAGGAATAGGCATATCTGAATTTACATGCCCCGGCAATGAAGCCGCCCACATTAATGAAGTGAGTGTGGAACCGGCGTTTCGACTTGTAACTTTTTCAGTTCATGCATCTCTGAGGATGCAGGATCCAAAATATGCGTCACAATGTCGCTTCTTCGACAGTAGTAGTATAGTAAGTAGTGCAAATAATATAATTAAATAAATTTTCTAATTTGCATTTTTTGCAGCATTGAAATTTGGAGCTACGATTTTTATCGCTTGCCACGATCCGTAAACCCGCAGCACTACAACCTGCGCATCCTCACACATCTGGAGGACGCATCACGCTTATTCTTCACTGGCGATGTCGAAATACAGATTCACGTGCTGCAGTCCACCAGCAACATAACCCTGCATGTCGGTTCCCGTCTGAATATTGCTGAAAATGGCACGTGGCTGCAGGTTGAAAGTACATATTTATTTTTATTTGATAACATAATCACTACATTAAGATGAAAAAATGTGAAATACTTGGGAAATATGTGTTGTTGCTTTAAGAGTTTTTGAACGAAATATTTGTAACAACAAAATTCTTGGCTCTTTTTTCGTCAATTTGGCTCATTATTTGTTTGATTTTGTGGTGATTTTTAAGTGGCAACCGTGCGCGAGACTGCAAACTGCTGGTTCCAAAAATCCTTTCTCTTTAGGGCCTAGCCTTTTAAAATAAAGATCTCAATATTTAAATATTAATAAAATTAATAAAAAAAATCTACAAAGTATTTTGTACACAAAATATAGCTTTATTTTATTTCCACTTTTATTGCACAGTTTTCAAATCGAAAAAAAAAATTATTACATTTTCTTTTAACATAAGTTGATCAGGGTGTGAAGTATTTTGGATTGATCTGTCTCAAGTTAAGCTTTTGGTCGATCCATGATCTTAAGTAAGCAACACTTGCATAAACTCCAGGAATATTTTCCTCACCACATCCAATTCCCCAAGCAACTATGCCAGCAGATTTAAAGCGGTCAGGTTGACCCTTAATTGGGCACACTAAAGGCGAGCCACCATCGCCCTTGCACGTATCCCTATCCTTTTCGCCTCCTGCACAAATAAAACTGTCGTGCAATATAAAGTACTTTCCTAAACGTGTGTCACGCAAGTTATTTTGGCATTTCGACCTTTCAACAACGGGCAAATCAATTTTTTTAAGAATTACTTGATATTCCCCATCCTTGCCAAATTTATTTTTTCCCCAGCCCGTTGCGAAACAGCGGTCAAAGTCAAATTGTTCTCCTGCATTTGGCAAACAAACTGGTTGAATATTCTCTTGCAAGTTCAAGGGGTTTTCTAAGAAGAGTAGGGCGACATCGTTATAAAGAGATCCCTTATTAAACTGCTCGTGATATATAATCTCCTTTACATAACGATCTTCATGAGGAATTGGTTCATCCTTTGTCTGGGTATCCCATTCACCAGCACGGACTATAAAAATATATGTAATTAGCAAAAGTAGTCATATTTTCATGAAGTTATGTAGAGTCGTACCAATCAAAGATTTAGCGTCTTTGTTGTGAACGCAGTGGGCTGCCGTTAAAATAACCTCGGGGGTAATTATGGCTCCGCCGCACTCGTACAAATTTAGAGCGGACTCTTCTTCGCGTAACACGGCAACCATCCAGGGAAACTCGGCAAATTCGGCTTCTTGATCCAAAGCGCCAGTTATTTTAAAAGTAACGCCTTTCGGATTTCGATAACCGCATCCACGATTTGTGTCGACAGGCGTAATTGGTACTTCCGGTTTGTCCCTCTTCGAAAATATCATTTGATTGAATTTATCGAATAAAAGAAATAAATAGATGCAACTTTACCTCGTCGGGAATGTTGCAACAGACATGCAAATAATTTGAGCACGTTTTTGTGGCCGAGTCTGTGGGCGAGTCTGTGTTTATACGAATGTCTATGATATTTTCTCCACCGGTATTTATGGTATCGTTAGCACACAACCATCTGGGAACACACTCTTTCTGATCGCCACAGGACTCATACTTGTTGCGTTCCTCGACGGTGTTGGGAGTTGCCGAAGGATGAATTATAATTGGAGTTGCTTGTGTAGTAGTTGTAGTTGTAGAACTGAATGCGGTAGGATCTGTTTTAAAAATATCAGCAATAAGATCGTCCAACGATGTGTCTTGGGCAAGGCAGGTGCATGCCAGAAGACATAACAGAAAACCCTTAATCGCCATCATCGGTTTTCCTTTGAAAAGATAAAAATATACATTAGTGGCCACATCATTGAATTTTCACAACTAGTCATTAGTAAGATGATTGATATCGACACATTTTGATATCGATGGATTAATCGAAACCGACAAGGACATACATATACATTTGTATCTTAATTGTACTTTGTAATTCTTAAAAGATACATTTGTATCTTAATTGCGTTTTTGTACATATGCATTCATTAGTTGTTGTTAAATATATGCATATTTTTCAAAAATACATTTTTATAATAAAAATATGTTCCATTTTGCACAATTCGAGATTAAGTAATAAAAAAAGGCTTGTTATTTAAACAGTTTAAATACAGTTTTTCATAAGAGCTTCACCCCTACGTATATTTTCAATACTTATATTTATGTACTTCCTAATAAACCAGTTTGCCCCTAGAAGTCATTTAAACATATACATATGTATGTGTGTAAATTCACAGACATTATTAATACATCGATTGAATATACATATATGTACATACATATGTACAATATGCATATATTAATATTGATGTGCTTGTAAAAAATCCCCAAAATGATCTGACTTAATCGTCTTCATTTTTGACTGTTTACTTGCTAATCACAAACGTATATATGTTCATAAGTATGTATATTTCACTTACTATTTAATTAATTCGTATTTTGGCCAGCAGAAATCGCACGATCTGTTCAACTATGTCTTAAAAATCGTACTAAACGTATATTTCATTGGCATTCAACTTGAAGTGAGAGCTTTTTGATGCTCCCGCTGACTGACTGACTATCAACTGAATTGAAGCTCTGAATCAAGTTTTACGCCAGGGCCGGCTAGAGAAGAGAGCGGTCAGCGTGAAAATCAACAGTGTTCTACAGATACAGATACAGATACACATACACATACACACATGCATTTGCACATATTTATGTACGCATCTTAGTGTGAGCATGCCCAGTGGGAAATCGACTAGTCCTATAAAACATGCTTAACAGCAAAGTATTCAATGTAAAATATTTATATACCATAAAGCTGGGATTAAAGCCCTAACCAAAACCGAAACCTTTAACCGGTAAAAACCGATTGAAATTTAAAACCGTGACTGAAACCGTAACCGGAAAAAAAATTACCTTAGAATCATGTATTTTCTCAGCGCTTAAATATTTTATAATTTGTACATCAAATAAAAGACTCTACTCTCAGTCTTATATTTAAGTATTTTATTTCCGCACACAGCAAACTATTTTATTAAATTAATTTTAAACAGATTTCCCACTGGGCATTAACCAAAACCTATAGCATCGATTACGGTGTCAATGGTCAGTGCCTTCCCAATGCTTTTGTAAGAAATCACGGCTGAAATCCCGAATGGAAAATTGATAAGAAAAATAAAATTGGCTCTCGTTGTGAAATTTACTTACTTTATATACAAACGTCATCCAATAAAAAAGGTTGATTTTCTATTGGACTTCTCGCACAGTTCTCATTTAAGTAATTTTACAGCGCCATCTATCGTGCATGTTTGTCAGCCCAAGTATGTTTTTGTGTTGACAGGTTTAGTTCTCCGTAGCGTTCTTAAAGATACATACCTATGTATAATTCTATTCTTATCAATTGTCATTGACTTGTCAACGATTCTGTTTCGCAAAGCTGAGATTATCCCAATCACAGACTCTAGACTCAGATAACCTATGTTTGTTTAATTTTAAGATTCCAAACACAAGTATCAGGCACACACAAATGTGAGCACTTGTAATGATCATTAAAAGGCACAAATAAACTAAGAAATCGGTTGCATGCAATTCCCGATAGATGGCGTTTCCCCTTTAACATACAATTTTATTACAATAATTGTAAGAGGATCTTGGATAATAATATATGTTGAGATAGACCCAGAACGACAAAAAAAAAACGATCTAAAAAAATTGATATTTTAAATTCCACAAGCAAAAAGCAATGTCGCCGCATTCTTAATTAATTTCATCATTCTATTGGCGAAAAACACACACTATTTCTACCATCAAGCGAACCGCAGAATACGCTCTCTGCAAACTTTAATGGGATCCCTTTTAATCCATTTAATGGATAATGGGTCACAGTCTAATGAAAACATACTTTTCTTTACCACTCTTAACAATTGCTACAGATAAAAATACACATATGCATACATGCGCACATGCATAAGTAAGCTGCAAGGGCGTAGCCAGCATTGCGAGAACGGGATTACTAAAAAAAAAATATTGCTGCATGCTGAATGACTAATATTCTTTGTAAATTTAGTAATAATTCTTTAATATATTTTTATTCATAGTATTAAAAAAATTTGTACAGTTTTTATTTTAAAGATTATAAAGCCACGAGTCGTTTGTAACGAATGTACGGGTGGGGGACCCCCTTTCAGTACGCCCTTGGCAAGAAGGCAATGTGTCAAATATCTTTGTCTGCATGACCGCATATCTCGGTATGTTAGTGTGCGCGTGGGTGTGTGTGACATTCTCACCACAGCTTTCCATTGGTCGAATTTTTACAAGAACACAAAACTCTTGCCATTGGCTGTCTCTTCTCGGGGGTGTTTTCCTGTCTTGGTGTGGTAATTTTAATTTTCATACAACACAATTTGAACCGAAAATATTCTTCAATTGGATTTAGTGATTGTTGAGTCGGTAATGAGATACATTGCATACAAAATGTATGATATTCGCGTTGATCCGTATTAATAATTTAATTTTTGCATATTTTTTGCTGGTATAAAGGGCAAATGTGTGAAATGTCGAAATATACGACAAGTGCTGTGTGCCGGGAATCATCTTCGTATTATTATAATTCTACTTACCCGACTATCTCATCAATTACGGATATCAATGGTTTAAGTTGTGGGTATTTAACATGGACATGCACTAAATATAAAGTTGCTATTTACATCAATTGGCAAAATAATCCACAAATTTCAGTGCATTGATGTAAAAAACAAATGGGAAAGGCTATAGTCCAGCTCCCGACTGTAGGATACCAGTTACTCATTTAATTAAATTTAAAATATTTTTTAAAGCGTGCTTTTGGCACTTACATTGCTTAAAAATTTTAATCAGCCATTACCAGCTTTCTTTTTGTCCGATCTTGTTACGATTTAGAAGTATGATCGGTAATAATAGTAGTTAATGGTGATAAGTAAAAAAATCCTTATATCTTGAAAACTGTGCGTGTGGTCGCTTTTTCCGATTTACGGAGGTGGAAAGGGGCGTGGCAAAAATTTGAAACAAACGACCTGCGTATGGTTTACTTTATAGGGTCGGAGATGCTTCCTTCTCCCTGTTACATACATTGCAACGAATACCATATCCTCTTTTACTTTTTTTTTAAGTAACGGGTATAACAATTACTGGGAGCGTAAAAAAAATTGTAGTATTATTTTAGTCTGTTTGCTTAAAAGCTGAAGATCTTTAAGAAATTGTTACATCATTTTTTAAGGCATTTGTAGCTGCAAAAAAACTGTTAAAATGGCCTAAAGACGTGGTAACATTCCCTCAATATTTAAAATAATCAAGATTCTTAAAATCGCTGTAAAAAAAGCACTCTTAATAACTAATTTTAAGAAATATAGAGCTAAATATCTTAAGGGTTCGAAATTTCTTTAATTCAATGAAAGTTTTTAAAAGTTTATTCTGTTGAATGTAGAAAAAACCAAATTTAATTTTTTTATTTATTTAGCTTTGCAGTTATTTTTTTATTGACCCATTTTCTTTGTTAAATGTATGATCTATTTAACATCTGTTAACTACATCAACTTCTCCCTCCTATAGCTTTTTTCCAGTTCTCCTAATGTGATCGTATTTGTGTTTTCATTGTGTCCCTTTTCAGATTCCGACAAGAAAGTACCCGATGATATATACTCGCCCATAAATACTCTGAGTTTCATTCCAAGTACAACTGTGCGAACTATTAAAAAGAGGAATACTGCAAATAAAAAAGAACGAAGGCGTACACAAAGTATAAACAATGCATTTTCCTGCCTGCGTGAAAGAATTCCCAATGTTCCTTCAGACACAAAGTTATCTAAGGTAGAATGTAAATTGTAAATTTTTTAAAATTAAAATATACCATTTACTTTCATAATATGACAGAAAACAAATGTACATATTAGTTTTGTACCCAATAGACCTAATTTTTTTGAACAAAACATACTGCATACAAATAAAAAACAGGGATTTTATTTTATCTTTAATTAAATTTAAAAAAGTACAAGAAATAGTCTCATCAGAATATGAATTATTTCAATGTATATTTCGCAGATAAAAACATTAAAGTTGGCAATATTATACATAAACTACTTGGTAGACGTCTTGGATGGAGATCAAGATCCTAAAAGTGGATTTCAAGCAGAATTAAAGCTATCAAATCGTAAGGTCTATAATGAGAGAAAACAAAGGAATGAGGTATGTATCTTTTGTATAAAGAAATTAAAACAGACGGATAAGATACTTTATCTGTTGAAAATTTTTAAGAGATAGTCATATTTAAATATATTGAATTATTCTAATAACACCATTAGTATTTAACCATTATTTGTGGATACTCTTTAGAAAGATTAACAGTGACAATAACGAAGCCTTTTAGGATCTCTATCGTAACCCGTAACAGCCTCATTCTTTCTCAAACGCTAAAAACACTTGTCTCCCGTCTAATGTACAATGCACGTGGCTGGTAATCATGAAAACTCTATTTAAGTCATTCCCACCACCCAATCCATTAGGGGATTTTTATAGACCGGGTGTTCGACAATATTTTCACATGGCCCAATTGAATACATAAATAAATGCTTTTTGACAGAGGGGGTGAGAGTTGAACTGAAGTTGCAAGATATCTCAATTAAATAGTCAAGTGTCTGCAATATATTTATTTATATCTGGCAATTGCATTAGCATAAATGGCCATCAGAAAATTTACACAAATTTTCACTGCTCGTATATGTTTTTGATTTTGTTAAATAAATAAATAAATTACGTATTTTACATATTGCATTGAATACGTCGGATTTTTCGTTGTCTGACAGTTCAATGCTTAAAATTTTGTATTTAATCATATTCAAGGGTACTTCGAATAGACAAGACTCCAATTGACTTCGAAGCATCGAATCTGGAAATGATCATGATCAAAAGATTGCTTTCATTTCTTAAGTAGAAGCTATTTCTGTTGGGTCCGAAATTCGATATAGAAGCTATTTTTTTGATCAGATTCAGTCACTTTATGATGTAGATTTCACATAAAAATTTAAACAGTATTTTGCTAATTCATCTTAAGTTAGAATAAATCAAATATATTTGATATATACATATATAGAGTTGTCATTGAAAATCGCTTGATAAACGCTTTTTTTATGAATTTTGCCAAACATTAAAAATAAAGAAATCTAGATTCAATTTTTATAATATAAAGTCTTTTTCTAATCTGGTACAGAAATGCTGAAACAAGTACTTTTATCAAACATCTCAAGATTTTTAGGCACTTCTGAAAGGTGTATGAATGCACATGTATTTACAATAAATGTATGTACATCGAATTATGTATGTATGTACATGTGTTCAGATTCAAGTACTTTTGAGTAAACAGAAATTCTGTTTATCTCTTAAAAAAAACACCCCAACCATTTGACTTTCCTACTCTGATACAGTGTCAATTTGTTTGGTTTTTAGAAAATTATATTCTACTTGACGTAAATGGGAACAAGTGAAATTGCTACAGCCATTGGGTGATCGATGACGAGATACCCTTTATCCAACTCAAACAAAATCCTATAAAAAAGTGGTGGACTGGTTTAGTTTATTATTAAAATAGTAAAATAATTATTTATTTGAATATTGTGAAAAACTTATTGAATTTTAAAATGAATGCAATAGGGTTTGTTCAGATTGATAATACCCTTATTTCCCCTTTCAATCAGTAGAGGGCATACAGATTTACAATACAAAATTTTGTTTAGAAGCCTTGTCTATGAATTTGTGTAATTAGTTCAATTTATCCATCCGGAATTCAAAACAAAAACAACTATCGATGTTTTTAAGCCGACGGATAAACAAATTAATAGATAGAGAATCGGAGATAGCTTCGAGTTACTTTAATTTATATAAAAATCTCTCTCTAAATTTCAAAGCGAATTGACACTCTCAATAAAACAAGATAATTAAATGTGGGGTGTGTTTTTCTAAAAGATAAATAAATTGCGTGTTTACAGGCCAAAGTATTTGTAGTAAATGAAATATACATACATATATACATACATACGTTCATTGCACGCTATAAATATATATAGATGTATATAGACAAAGAAGTATTTGTTTATTTAAAATTTTGGAAAATACCCATTGCTCCCACGTGCATCGGAAATGAACAATTAGAAACCGATGCAGTCCAAAGGGCCCGACTACCAGATACCCGGTAGTCTACCGTCTTCAAGAAACTTTCGAACTTCTTTGCAATAAATACAACAATACAATTTTTCTTTTATCTTTGCAGAATGCAAGCATTTTAACAAAGGGCCGTACGGGATGGCCACAAGATGTTTGGGCATCAGAGCTTGTTCCTGAACAAAATTAAATATTTATTAATTTACTTAAGCTATAAAAACTAAAAATACTCCATTAATAAAATATCAAACTTAATGCACAATATTGTTTTCAAAACAAAAGAAGAGATTGAAGAGTATTAGTATTAACTCACTTCCGGAGAATTTAGCAATCGAAAAAACTTGAAACGTAAAAATCTTTTTTTTTTATTAATTGTTCATATAAATTATATGCTTTTTAGGACTTTTAATTTATATAAATAAATCCACGGAGTAAGCTATTGGAGTGGTGAGTATAAAGTTGATGGTTGTTGAATTCGCTAAACCTTAAATGTGTGGTTATGAAGGCAAAACGCCTTGCGAAAAATGCTTGCGAAATTTGAAACAGGCAAAAAAGTGAAAAAAAAAATGTTTCAAAATTGTAGGTAGCTTTTTTTAACTATTAGCGAGTATGAATAGCATAATTTCAGAGAGTTGTTGTGGAACAATTCCTAATTAGTAAGAAATCGTGAAATTTTAAACTCAGAGACTTTTCGAACATATTTTCTTAGTCACAATAATAGGATGGAAATTTATTTGAAATTACAACCAAAATATTGCGATAACTAATACAACAAAAATATTTATTTAGATTACATTTTAAAAATGAATTTCATATAATTGTGATTACGTTTTACAATCGTGACATGTAAAACTTATAAAATTGAGAAATTGCAATGGAAGTAATATCTAACATGTTGTATAGCTTTTATTGAGGTATTTTGCAATAAATAACCAGAAATATTCCCATTTAAAGTTTACTTCAAAGTGTGATGTGCATTGATTGTACATGTCCGGAATAAGAGTCAAAAGGAATTACATCAAATTGCATCCAACCGTGCCTGATTAATGAAGATAAATATGTATATAAGAAGAGAGTACTGTTATCCACATATATGTACATATATACATATAATGTGTAAACTCGTCGTCATCTTAGTTTTTAGCAGGGCATTCAAAATATTCGAGATCGACACGCGATCGTGTGCTTTCAGCTGTAACAAAGAAAAACTCTTTTTTCCTGACTTTGTACTTGAATTCCAGTAATGATTGCACATTACATAATTTCAAGTAAATTTTCAATTTTCTCTTTCAAAAATTAAAAACAACACATGTTCATAAACGTTAAAAAAAAAACACAAATACACACACAAATATGTTTTTATGGAAAATAAAAAATTAAATTGAACGCGCTTATAAATGCCAGATCTAATAATCCGGGTATTCATTGCTGTTGAGGAATCGGTAGCATCAACATCAAAGATAATTTTTGAATATGACAGCATGGGTGAGTGTTCAAAGACAGATATTTCAATTCATTGTAGAGTTGAACAAATACAAGGATTATTTCAGGTTTTTTCAGTATTAATCATCCCATTGCTAATTCTCGCGACGGAGACACACTCGTCGAGTTCCAGTCTTAAGGATCGAAATAATTCTCCAAGTCATCGTAACAGAACGAATGCGGACTTGAAGAAACAATCGGTTCATACTGATTATCGGGAATATAGTAATATCGAGTCCAATCCACGCTTGAAGCGCGAACATTATGAAGTGCGAAAAAGGCGTCCTAAGAAAAAACGCCAAACTCTGCATCTGGCCAAACAGGTGCAACATGGAAAGCGTCATGCCTTTTTCAATCAGGGCAATGACGAAAAGATCTACGAAACATTTGAGGAAATCCACGAGCATATCAATGAGCCGAGCAATGAAGATGGACAGATTCAGGCTTCCGAGCGCTACGAAAGCCACGAAGACACATTATCGGGCGGAGGAGGAGGATCAGAGCGATGAGGAACAACAAAAACAGGAACAACAGAAAGAGGAGAGCCCCGTTAAGGTCAAAGTGAAGCACCACCATCACCATCATCACCATAACCATATCAAGGAAGTCATCAAAACCGTGCCAAAACCATATAAGGTTGAAAAAATCGTTCATATTCCGATTGAGAAAATTGTGGAAAAAATTGTTCATGTTCCAAAAATTGTGAATGTTACGGTTGAAAAAATTGTACATGTGCCTGTGGAAAAGATTATTGAAAAGATTGTTCATATACCAAAAGCTGTACATGTACCCAAACCTTATATTGTTGAGAAAATTATGGAAAAAATCGTGCATGTACCAAAACCATATCCAGTTTTAAGAACTGTTCCGTATCCGGTTGAAATCAAAGTTCCAGTAACCGTTGAAAAGAAAGTTCCATTTCCATATAAAGTTGAAGTGGAACGAAAAGTTCCAGTTCCCTATAAAGTTGAAGTGGAACGAAAAGTTCCAGTCTACATACAAAACCAAGAACCATATAAATATGAGCAAACGTACCCCAAAAACTACAAGGATGCTGTTCAATTCAATACTGAGATTGAGGAAACAACAACAGGCACTGAAAACTATCCCAGCTATTTAAATCCCCGATTCCCTCCCTACTTCTATTCAAATAAGATGAGCCCATTTAAAAAACCAGAAACCCCACATAATGAGGAAATCCAGAGTATAAAACAACCCACAGAACAACATACAAATATAAATATTGATTACCCAAAGAGTTTTGCACCCACAATGGAGCAATCAACATCTGAAAGTCAATTTCTGCCCATCAAATTTCTGGAGAATAACTCTCAGTTTAATATTGTTGTGGCCGACAACAACACGACGTTTGACTTGAATCCCAAAATATATGATAATAAATACCATGAGCTACCATTTCCATTTGAGTTTATTCAAGTACAACCAGTTCCGTTCAGAAGTAATGTAAAATTAGAATTACCATTTCCAGGCGCGTCCACTAATAGCACATAATACCGAGTTTATAATGTATATAAAATATATTATTTTAGAAATTTAACATAATATAATACAATTTAATAAAATAAATTTTAAAAAAATCAAACGACTGATGATTTTATTTTGTTGCCGCCTTTGGCATACCCTTGATGTGGCGATTTAGTGAGAGCTGACGATTTTAGTATTTTGCGGTATTTTCTATAATGATTTTTTTTGTTTTCTGCACAAATATTCCATTATTAGAGTTGGGCATTTTAGTTAAATTTGCTGAATAAGTTTAATCGTTAATTTTTCAGTCGTGAACTAAATCAGTCATTTAGTTAGTTGGTCATTTGGTCAGTTGATGAACTATGGACGAGATGGTTTCTACTCAGTTGGTCATGAAAGATGAATAGGTCATTCAGTTGTTTATGAACGATAAACGATGTGAATAGGCTACAACTGTTTCTTGTTAATGGAATGTAAAATGTGTTTTAAGCTTATAATTAAAGTGGACGACAAATGCAAACTAGATTCCGGATTATTTTTTAATTTTTTTTTGGGTTATACTTATTCCCTGGCTTATTGAAAATGTGAGAAAAGAGTAAATTGGTTTTGCATTTTGGGCTTCAGTTACCTTTCACATTGTTAAAAACTTAAAAAAATATGAAATTGAAACATTGTTACGTGTAAATAAAGAAGAAATTGAATATGTCTCTAAGAAATTTAAAATTTTTTAAAGAAATTACTGACCAACTGCAAATTGAACGATTTTCGTTCGGCATTCGTTCATTTTAATGACCCGTTCATTGGAACTTTTTCAGAACGAAACGACACAACTCTACCCATTATGACTTTTTTCGAGCACAATCAACAAAATTTTGGTGACATTTAAGGAAAAGTACATTTTGAAAGGAACATGGAGTCTTTTGAGAATAATGATGGCAATCGTGACGAATTGATTATTCAGCAACAGCGTGAAATAGAAAAAGAGGCGAGTAAAGAATGCATTTCCCTTTGATTTATTAAATATGTAGTTTCGTTGATTTTAGATTAGCGATTCGACGCCTCTTGTCAGCGAACAATTGCCGCTTACTTGTTTACGGGCCGAATATGATGGCGATGATATATTTAGCGCTAAGATTCAAGAATTGGCGAAAAAATACCAATTCATACGACGAACTCGTCCCGACGGCAATTGTTTCTTTCGAGCATTTGCGTACTCATATATGGAATATTTAATCACCGATAACAGTGCTTACCAAGCGTTTAAAAAACTTGCCGAGGCCTCTAAAGAGAAACTTGTACAACTCGGTTTTCCAAGTTTCACACTCGAGGATTTCCATGATACTGTAAGCTCTCAATGCGATATTGACTTGTGAAAAAAATATTGTTAATTGATTTGTTTCTCATCGTTGCAGTTTATAGAAGTTATAACGCGTGTTAATCCAGATAATGCCGAGGGATCCGCTAAAGTGCAAACTGAACTGCATAAAATATTCAATGAACAGGGCTATTCAGATTATGTTGTTGTATATCTCCGTTTAATCACATCGGGCAAGCTTCAGGAGGATGCAGACTTTTATCAAAATTTCATTGAAGGTGATTTCTCCATAGAAGAGTTTCGTCATCAGGAAGTTGAGCCGATGTACAAGGAATCCGATCACATACATATCATAGCACTTTGTACAGCGATAGGGGTTGGAGTGCGTGTTGAATACCTCGACAGAGGCGAGGGCTCTCAAGTAAAGGCCCACGATTTCCCCGAAGGAACTGAGCCAACAGTTTATCTGATTTATAGACCAGGACATTATGACATACTATATCCAAACCGCAACTGAGAACACATTCATAAAGTTGAAAAAAAAAATATGTAAGCAATTATAGTTTATAATACTTTTTCAAAGAACTCATTAACAAATATAACTTGCATTGGTTATTTTATGAAATTCAGTAAAGTATCCCTACACCAAAATATAAGTTCTAATGAGATCTAAAAATAATTGCATAAATTTCAGTTCTACATTTAATCATTTATATTAATGCCTGCTCATTTATTCGATTAATCTGTCATCAAAACTTTCCTGTATTGGTTACTATATAAGTAATAAAAGTCGTTAATCGTTTAATAATCAAATCAATTGTTCGTTAGATCGAATTAGTATAACAGAAGACAATATTGTAACCAATATGTTTTTGTCGATATTGTTTCAGGGGTTTTTCCTCTTCGCAAATTCCAAGAACCTAAACCATCTACGTAATTATTGGTCAACAATTGTAAATATATTTGTATGATAGCTCCTAGAAAGAAAGGTCATTTAAAATAAAGAATATAAGAAAAAATAATTCTAAATAAATAGTCATTTTGTATATAATAAATTCAGCGTAATTAAAACTATGAATACAATTTTAAAAATTAAATATATATAAAGACTTTCCTTGCAAAAGCTATCATCTTTGAGCCATTTCCGATTTCGTGCGAAAGTTCTAATAAAGAACAATAGAAGAAATATATATACAACAATATTAAAAGTAACATATAACAACACCAAATAGTCAAATCAACATGAAGTTATTGTACAACCGGAACGATAAATGAAAATAATCAAATTGTTCGCACTTTTTGAAGATTAGCTTTTATTTATATTATATACAAGTTTATTATTGCCATATACGAAATGCTTCTAAATGCATATCTAATAAAAAAAACACAAAAAGTTCGGTTATGTAAAATGTGCATGTAGGAATAAAGCTCCTTCACAATTTGGATTCCGAGTCCAACACGGACATGGCTTCATTTTTCTCCTCCTCCAATTCCTTGCTGGTTAGGCCCAATTTGGTCTTACCAAAATCACTAATAGTCAAGCCTTCAACTATTTTCCATTGTTTGTTCTTGATTTCCACGGGGAATGAGTACACCACGCCTACGGGCGAGCCATAGCTGCCATCGGAAAAGACTCCCATGGAGACAAATTTGCCTGGGGCAGTGCCATTCCACCAATCGTGCATGTGGTCGCAAGCGGCCTTTGCTGCCGACATGGCCGACGACATTTTGCGAGCTCCAATAACGGCTGCCCCACGCTTTTGAACAGTTTCAATGAATTGACCCTGCAGATAAGCATCGTTGCCTATAGCCTCGGCAATAGATTTCCAGTTATCGTTGATGAGAACCTTGCCATGAGAAGCATCTGGATACTGGGTGGAGGAATGATTACCCCAGATGACGATGTTGTTAACTTGGTTAATGCTGACACCCAACTTGGTGGCAATCTGTGAAGCTGCACGATTCTGATCAAGACGAGTCATAGCCGAGAAGTTTTCCCGTGGAATAGATGGAGCGTAGTTGGCGCAAACCAAAGCATTGGTATTTGCCGGATTGCCAACAACAAGCACTTTCACATCCTTCTTGGCGACCTTGTCAAGAGCTTCACCTTGCACCTTGAAAATCTTCACGTTGGCGGACAACAAATCCTTGCGCTCCATTCCCTCTTTACGGGGCATGGCACCGACAAGGAATGCGGCTGAAACATCCTTGAATCCAACCAGAGGATCCGTGGTGGGGACAACCTCACGCAACAGAGGCAATGCACAATCTGCCAGCTCCATAACGACACCCTCAAGTACGCCAACCATGGGTGGAATGTCCAGCAAGTGCAAAATCAGTGGCTGATCCTTGCCAAAGACTTCTCCCCTTGCAATCATGTAGAGCAGGGAGTAAGCTATTTGGCCAGCAGCTCCAGTAACAACAATACGAATTGGTTCAGCCTGTTGAATATATGTATAAAAATTTATTAGTGTGATAACAAGCTAGCAGGAAAGCTCGATTGTGAGAGACCCTGTACCCAGAAATATTATAACCAAATTAAACTATTGTTGTTAATCAATAAAATATCTGCTTTATAGAATCGGATTTGCCATTTTAATGAGAGCTCTACCTGTAACATTGTCACAAACTCATTAGCCCCTTTTACTCTTTGGGTACTGGGCTAAAAAGGTCAAATGAAACAAACATTGCAATTTGCAAACGTCGGTTCGCCTGCACTTGAGCAGCTTTTACACTAATTGACAATCATATAACACATTCAAAGCCGCTGACAAACATGTGGCAAGATAAGCACAATAGGCAATCACAGCGCTGCCTCTTCTTTCCTTTTAATTGCCACCGGGTGAGATAAAGAACTTGCTGCATAGCAAAGTTCAAAACAGAATTGTGCAACTTGACCAATTAAAGGGTTTGGCCTTCTTCCTACTGTAAAATAAAATGAAATAACGGGAATTCAAGCCCCGAGAATCTTTGCTAAAAATAGGGGCATTTTTCCAATTAGAATATTAATGGGAGTAATTGGCCGGTGTATATATAGACAATGTTTATGTAATTATTGATTTATTTAATGTAAATAATTTGTATTCAATTCCTAGTGGAAATTTTCATGATAAGCACACATATCATTGTACATATGTATACTAATGTATGCAATTCAGCGGTAATTGGCCGGTGTTTAAAAATTGCAATGCAATAACAATGCATTGCTGTGAAGGCAGATACACAAAATTTGGCAAAAATTCAATAAATGCACACATAATGTAAATTATTCAAGAGACGTATTATAAACGAAAGTAAACTTGTTCTCTTTGCATTCATTATAATAATTAGTTTAAAAAGTAAAGGTCAAATGAATGTTATATGAATTTTGATTGCAATGCAAATTTAACAAATTGCTAAAGTTGACAACTTCATAACTCCATATGGTATAGGTTTCAAGCGCTTTATGTATATTTTTCTATGTGGGTAAATAAATGCTAATAAAACTTGAATATTTATAGTGTTAGGGCAATAAATATTATTATCTTACCATATTTTCTGTTGCGGTCTCTCCTCAAACTGTGAAATGAAAAGTGAACGACGAACTTTGCAGTAGTGTTGGGTTGCTCATGAGTGAGTGAACAAAAAAAAGTTGCTCCCTGAAGTGAGCAAGTGAACATGTTCCTTCCAAACTGTTCTTTATTGCTCACTTGTTCTTTTTTGCTCAGTCTTGTTCAGTTGTTCTGTTTTGCTCATTATTGCTCAGTTCTTGGTAATTACGACCCTCTAAAATATTGAAAAGAAAGAATTTCAAATTTCATAAGAAAAATCGTTAAATTCAATCCATTTCAGATAAGATTTACAGATTTAAAAGCCGTGTCCAAAAATCTGTATGTGTTCGCAAACATCGAAGGAAACATCGGGGGCAAAAAACACACCTCTATTAAATGCAACCATGCGACTTTTTTTGATATTTATTTTAAATATTTTTATATTCTTCAAAATAATTTGATTTGCATGAAATTGTTCACATTAAAACTCAATAGGTGCTCTATAAGTAATAAATAACTAGTTCAGTTAAAAAAATTCTCAATTATAATTGAGCGAAGCTCTTTTGGATGCTAATGTGAAAAAAGTGGATGCTACACAGTGGAAACGACTTGTGTAAATGCATTGAGTCATTGTTTGAGAACACTATATATATGTAAAATGAAGTCTGCGTTTACCAACACTTGCATCAAAATAGTAAATAATAAAAAGTAGAATAAAAGTTGATATTCGAATACAAAAAAACAACACAATATTATTATTATTCGCTGACACTGCGATTCCAAACAAAACAATCAAACAAGTCAATTATAATAAACTGCAAAACAAAAAGGCAAAAGATGTCTACTGAGGAGCTGCCCGATGATTTGGATAAACTAAAAATAACACCTAAAAGTGAACAAATTAAATTGCGTGATAGAAATCCATTTTACAGCACAAATGCCACATTGAACACAGTGAATGTTGTCGAATTTAATACAAATACAAAGCATGTGCATTGTAAAATACGTCGGATGAGGCGAAAATCGACAAATAACATCGATGACTGCGACATCAAGAAAAAAGACAATGGAGTCGCAGTAGACGACTTTGGAATTGTGAATCCTCCAAGCTGTCTGAAAAAGAACAATGTTGCCCTATCAAGGAAATGTCTATTACGCGAACCGATTTTGCGAGTCACGAATGATAATCTACATACCAAAAGTACTTTTGGTGGCCATATCCGTCGAACGATTCCATTAAATTTAGATGAAAAGAGTCGTCCACATTTTCATAAATCTCGAAATAATGATATCAGCATTAAGTCTAGTATAAATAACGTTTGCAGCTTTCGTGAGCTAATCAGCGAATGCAATAATCTACTAGATGAAACAAAATCCAAGAAGGCCATTGTGGACAACACCTGGCACTTGTCCAAAAACTTCACCATATGGCAGAAGAGTACAACAGAAGCTCAAAAAGAGAGAGAGGAGAGTGACCGTGATCGGGATCGACCTTCGGTTGCCGCAAGTGCGAGACTCTCTTGCTCTCAGGAGGCCAGCAACAATACAACAACAACAAGCCCAAGGAATTGCGACGATGTCACCATTGGCGAATTGGCCAGCTACTTCGATACTATGGTGCACATTCCGAAGAAAATGTCCTCGATGGCGGAAATGATGTATATCTAAGTTGTTGGTCACTGCCAAAACTATACATATGTTAATATTTACATAAATACATATATTAGCACATAACTGTATTATACAGTTGATCAAGTAATTTTTTTAACAAACAAAACATTTATACATATATTTCATATGCAGAAAAAGAAACATTTTCTTGGTTTTTTCTTTAATATTTTTACAACTTATCGTTACGAGTTAACTAAAGTAATAGTGAGATCCCTAAAATTTAAGTATAAAAGATACAAAATATGTTAACTATTTCCTTTCAAAAATATTACTTGAATAACTGTATGTGTAAATCTGTATATGATAATGTATAGATATGTGTTTAGCTGTATATAAGACATAATATTTGAATGTCATTAGATTAATTTTATTTAATGTACATACATATGTAAATATATAGTATGTATATTAATAGATTTACACATATTTCGGTATAAATGAAAATTAAACTTATATGATTTATTATTGTTTAACAAAATGGTATTTGGATTGATGTATTGATTTTAGTCAAAATGCTATCTGTTCTCCACAGACTCAAGGGGACTAGAAAAGAAGAGAATCAAGTATTAAAAGCTATGCTAAAAACTTTCTAGTTGTTCTGGAAATTTGTTATTAATTGATTCCTAAGTTTAGTTTAGCTCGAAAAAATAGTCTCCATTTTTTATAAGAATCTAAGAAATTCTAAATAATTGGTTAACTAAGTGCTTTATGGTTTTCTGTAGTAATGTTAAAATTCGAAGTTAATTTTGCAGAATTAAGATCGATTAATTGTGCGATGAGTAGTTGATTAAATTTGTCTGCGATTGCTTGAATGAAATTAAAATAATTTGAAAATCGGATCAGATATAAAACTTTGATGTTGAATTGATATTCGACCTAGCAACTTTACTAGTCAATAACTTAAAGGAATATTTTGCATTTAACAATTCGTTTTCTTATTTGGAGATATATCGAAAGCTCAACTAATTTTTTTTTTTGATATTAAACTTGATTGACATTTTGGATTTACCTCCCTGGATTGCGGGCTCATTTGATTACACTCTTCGATACATTTTTGATTAAAATATATTACCCTGTCAAACTTTCGGCACTCACAATAATGTGTCATTAAATTTGGAGAAAATTAAGCCAAAAACAAAAACGGACACAGCCATGATGGAATAACATAAGGTGGTCTCGTCGGCAAAAAGCTGTCCCTTGACTATCTGATAATCAATGCGAGGGAAAGGGATAGAGAGCACCGAATTGCACCGCACTGAAGAATTAAGGGAGAAAAACCGAACGATTCTGCAGCCGACGAGACCACCTTATGTTATTCCATCATGGACACAGCAGCACTTGGCGGCGAAATTACTATGGTGTTTCCAGCCGTATTTATCGAATCGATATTCTTGTTTCAAAAAAATTTAACATGAAAAATTATTAAATGCTGCTGTTTGCTGATTTCTGCAATGCTCGTAAGGATCGAAAAATTATATAGATATTCGAAAGGTAAAGCGCAGGGCCGATTGTATCAATTTGCTTTTGGGCCATTCATATGTTCTTATGAATCACAATGAAAAGATATATTAGATAAAATTTTAAATAGCAACAACGAAACTAAATATCGTATTAACGAGTAATATATCGATACATCGATTTCAAACAGAATTGTTGCAGTGTAAAAAATCGATACGTCAATATTCTTACAACACTGTATGAATGTGTACATGTATATGTAATATATGTATGTGTTTTCAATAGGCATTTAATTTTAGGCAATATTAAATTATAAAATTTAATACTAAAGTAAACTGTGAAAAATTTGCAAATGTGCATTTAAGTGAAGATAAACAACAATTGCAGGCCGAAGATATGCAGTCTCGAGCTATAATGCTTAAGGTAAAAACCAAACTCACGTGTTTGTGTAAATATTTAATACGTTTGAAAAAATATAAAGTACTAAAGAAAATATAATTAAACAATATGTTAGTGGTTTTTTGCTTCAAAGTGAACATTCCAACATAGTTTTACATAACATTTGCGCATCTACGTCTCCGTAGGCACAAATGAAGAAATAAGTACATATGTATGTATGAACATATATGTGTATAGAAAGTGCATTAAGTAGAGTAGACATTATATACGGACATAGAGACAAATGTACATTTTTTTAAATATTGCGTATTGGCAAAGTGTGTATTATTTGCAATGATTGTCACTCTTTGACATGAAATTGTAGTCAATAAATACATACATACGTGGGAGTTACTGACTCAGGAAGGAAAATATCAATATATGCAAAACAGATACAAGTCTCGCTCTTACATATTTACACATGTATGTTCATACATAACTACACTAGTGTACATAATTTCATCACATACATTTGAATGTACTTCTGTATATACATTTATACATACATAGATGATATACAAACTTTTAGCAATATCGCCTTGATTTTACTTCGATAAATTGTAGACTCGAAAAAATATTTAAAGTGTTGTGTTAATTTTAACTAACATTTCTTACCGTCAATGTAAAATAAAAACAACGTTGTTAATTTGTTTATATCAGTAATTTTTTGTCATTATAATTTTAAACCTTTTAGTTTAATTATAAAGCAACCAAATTCTGTATTTTTTGCTTTTTGACATAAATAGACGACTCTCTCTATAGTGTATATCATCATATGTATTGTATTGTGTCCTTGATCTTGCAAGCTAGATTTAATCTCATTTTTTTTTTTTTTTTTTTTGTATAGTCAAATCTTATTGAAAAATATAAGAGGGTCAATAATTAATTTAATTTTCTTGTATTTTCTAATATTGATTCTATCACTTTTTCAGGTTTAACTATCCCAAATTGTGAATTTTATTGGACATTAACAAAACAATGTAAGTATGATTATATTTTAAATTAAGTTAAATGCATGGAATTTTATTAGGTATTTTTTACAATTGTTAGGGAGACTTTCGAGAAGCTTCCCACTCCAACAACGTTATTACAAGTAGGGACTGCTTCCTGCTTTTCTGTTGAATTTATTTATTGATTTTTGTTTCTCCTCAATTCGCTTCTTTCACTTTGTGTCGTCAACTTTTTGCAATGGACTCAGCTTTTCTCATGACTCATTCAAGTTTATGATGATTGTTGACAGAACAGATTTGGGCTGCAACAACAAAAACTAACAAAAGATGTGTGCGATAATAGAAATATAATGTGGAAATATATTTTGAATCATAAGTAGTTTACACAAAATCTACAACAAAGGAAAGTTGTTTACCAACTTATATAATTTTCTAAGTACTTTATGCATTTATTTTGCATACATAGATACTGATAGTAGATGTACTCCTTTGTCTTTATCGAGTGTAATTATAGAAAATAAATAAAATTATATTTATAATTTACAGATGGGCGACGTCGATCCAGAAACGCTGCTGGAATGGTTGTCTATGGGACAGGGAGATGAAAGAGATATGCAATTAATTGCTTTGGAGCAGTTATGTATGCTTCTATTGATGTCAGATAATGTTGATCGTTGTTTCGAAAGGTACATTTATTTAGTATGAAATTATTATGTCTTATTTTATTTAAGGAAATGAAAAAATTATTTTCTTTTTTTTATAAAAATTGACCTATAATTTGTATTTCCCTGGTTTATTGCATATTAACATTTCTTTTGCATTTGTTTCGCAGTTGTCCGCCACGTACATTTTTGCCAGCACTGTGCAAGATATTTTTAGATGAGCTTGCACCTGAAAATGTGCTCGAAGTGACCGCAAGAGCAATAACATATTATCTGGATGTATCTGCGGAATGCACACGCAGAATTGTTTCCATCGATGGCGCAATTAAAGCAATCTGCAATCGTTTGGTTGTTGCCGATCTTTCATCAAGAACATCTCGGGATCTTGCCGAGCAATGCATCAAGGTGCTTGAACTCATTTGCACCAGGGAGGCAGGAGCAGTTTTTGAAGGTGGCGGACTCAACTGTGTCCTCTCATTTATTCGGGATAGTGGATCTCAAGTTCATAAGGACACTTTACATTCGGCAATGGCTGTTGTTTCGCGACTCTGCACTAAAGTAGAGCCAAATTCACCCTACATTGATAATTGCGTTGAGAATTTAAGCACTTTGCTGCAACATGAGGATGCAATGGTATCGGATGGCGCTTTAAAATGTTTTGCATCAGTTGCTGATCGTTTTACAAGAAAATGGATTGATCCCGCTCCTCTAGCTGAATATGGTTTAGTTACAGAGCTGTTGAAACGTCTGGAAAATGCTGGTGGTGCCAGTAATCATCATTCTTTGTCTGCAACTAAATTAAGTGGACCGCAAAATGCAACTGGACCGCAAACTGCAACCCCAACCTCAACCCCAAATACGGATCGTTTGAACGATAATGTTTCTGGAACAGCGGCGGCAAACACATCCAACAAAATTCAATCAAGTGAATCATTTCGATCACCACAATCCATTTCCACAACAATTTCCTTGTTGTCCACATTGTGTCGTGGCTCGCCTTCGATTACGCGCGATATTCTAAGATCTCAGTTGCCGAATGCGATTGAACGAGGCCTCAAAGGCGACGAGAGATGCGTGCTCGATTGCATGCGATTTGCAGATCTTTTGCTGCTACTTTTGTTTGAAGGCCGCCAAGCCTTGAATCGTGGAAATGCCAACTCCAGTCAGGGACAACTGGCTCCGCGTCCAAAAAGAAATGACGCCAGCAATGATCGTACACATCGCCAACTTATTGATTGTATTCGATCAAAGGATACAGAGGCTTTGCAGGAGGCAATTGAAGCTTGCGGGGTCGATGTTAATTGTATGGATGACGTTGGGCAGACGCTTCTCAATTGGGCATCTGCTTTTGGAACATTGGAGATGGTCGAATACCTTTGTGAAAAGGGAGCTGATGTCAACAAGGGACAAAGAAGTTCATCGCTTCACTATGCGGCGTGCTTTGGACGTCCTGGCATTGCAAAGATCTTGCTGAAATTCGGAGCTTATCCAGACTTGCGAGATGAGGATGGAAAGACGCCTCTGGACAAGGCACGAGAAAGATCTGATGATGGGCATCGTGAGGTTGCAGCGATTCTGCAATCACCAGGAGAATGGATGTCTTCCGGTCACATGCTTGCCAGCAAAGATGGCCAAGCGTACACATTAATGGAACCACGAGGTGATCCCGAAATGGCACCCGTTTATCTTAAATTACTGCTGCCCATATTCTGTCGAACCTTTCAAGGATCCATGCTTAGCAGTGTGAGGCGCGCCAGCCTGGGACTCATCAAGAAGATTGTGCAGTATGCTCATCCCTCAGTGCTTAAAAGTATCTGCATCAAATCGGATGAAGCCACAACTTCAATTGCCGCTCAAAATGTCGGAAACTTGCTAACCGAAGTTGTCGCAAGCGTTTTGGATAGTGAGGTAAGCGTTAAAACTAGTACAAGCTATATTATTTAAGTATTATAAAACTACAAATGAATATCTATTTTTCAGGATGACGAAGACGGTCATTTGATTATCTTAAATATTATTGAGGAACTTATGTGTAAGACACAAGAGGAATTTCTCGAGCACTTCGCAAGACTCGGCGTATTTTCAAAAGTGCAGGCTTTAATGGATAATGGCGAGGACGGCGGCTCACAGCTGCTCACAGCCAGCTCTCAAGATTTGTCAGCATCGTCACAGAGATGCCCAGTGCTATGCATGCCACATAGATCAGCTTCAGGCAAGTTTTTAAATTTTATAAATTTAAAATATAATTTTAATTGGAATCTTATTTTATAACAGACGATTCTATGGAAGATGCTAAAGAGATTCTGCAAGGAAAGCCGTATCATTGGCGAGACTGGAGCATCTGTCGCGGACGCGATTGTTTATATGTTTGGTCTGACTCTGCAGCTCTGGAACTTTCAAATGGCTCTAATGGCTGGTTTCGTTTCATTCTTGATGGAAAATTAGCCACAATGTACTCCAGTGGAAGTCCAGAAAACGGCAACGATAGCTCAGGTAAATAAATATATAATTTACAAAAATTTTATGTTGGAACTGTAAAAGCATTGTCTATATATATCTTCTTAGTATTTAGTATTACTATTCGTTCGTTTTTTTTTGTTTAATTGACTAAAAGATTTTATTATTATCTTAAGCGATATAACAAAAATTGTCAAATAATTTTTACATGGCAATTGTTGTTTTCAAATTTTTAGTAGTTTCGGTCTCTGTATCCATAAAGTGGAGGAGGGAAATTACTTTTTTATTAGCTAAACATCTTTTTCTTACAGAAAATCGTGGAGAATTTTTGGAGAAACTTGTTCGTGCCAGATCGAGTGTGAGTCCTGGAACGCCATCACAGCCCATATTGCCGACGGTGTGTGTGTTGCGGCTTGTGGTTGGCAATTGGGTGATGCAGTCGCATAAACCAAATCAGCTGCAGATACACAATACTGAGGGACACCAAGTTACCATATTGCAGGAAGATTTGCCAGGCTTCATATTTGAGAGCAACCGGGGTACGAAACATTCATTCACAGCGGAAACATCATTGGGTGCGGATTTCGCATCCGGTTGGTCAACGGAGAAGAAGAAACGCATTAAGTCAAAGACGGATGTGCAAAAAATTCAAGTTCGCAACTTGTCGCGAGACATTTATAACAAATACTTCAAATCAGCTCAAATAATACCACGTGGTGCAGTCGCCAAATTAACAGCGATTGTCAAGCAAATCAATTTGGCAATTGAGCAGCAACGTTTGTGTAATAATACCACATGGTCAAACACATTGTTTACGTCATTGACAAACCTGTCGCAACTAATACATGAAGATGGAGTCGTAAGTGCCTATGAAATGCATTCCTCGGGCTTGGTTCAAGCATTGGTCGCCGTTTTATCCAACAACTATTGGGAAAACAACTTGTCACGCTGTAAAACCAACAAAATGTTGAAAGAACGCATCGATATATTCAAGAAATGCATTTTCGGCGAGTGCAATGAGGCAAACAAATACGATACAAAAAATACGGCCAGCATTTTAATACAAAAACTTGTCGCTGTCTTGGAAAGCACTGAGAAATTGCCAGTGTTCCTTTATGATGCTCCAGGCACTGGATATGGCCTACAAATACTACAAAAGCGTCTACGCTTCCGCCTGGAACGTTCATCGTGTGAAAGTACACTATTTGATCGTACAGGACGTACTCTCAAAATCGAACCCCTGGCGACAGTGGGACAACTTGCTAAATATTTACTTAAAATGGTAGCTAAGCAATGGTACGATCTCGATCGTTCTACTTTCTTCTATTTGAAGAAGCTGCGCGAGCTTAAGCCCGATATAGCATTCACACACGGCTTCGATTTTGACGAAGAGGGCTTAATGTATTACATTGGCTCGAACGCAAGAACCTGCGAATGGGTTAATCCAGCACAATACGGACTTGTGCAAGTAACCAGCTCAGAGGGAAAGACGTTGCCCTATGGCAAACTTGAAGATATTTTATCGCGCGATAGTGTTTCTCTAAACTGTCATACCAAGGATAATAAGAAGGCCTGGTTTGCCATCGATCTGGGAGTATATATTGTACCAACCGCATATACTTTGCGTCATGCTCGTGGCTATGGACGTTCGGCGCTAAGGAATTGGCTCTTGCAGGCCTCGAAGGATGGCCTCAATTGGGTGACTCTCATCACTCACGTGGATGACAAGAGTTTGGTCGAACCGGGAAGCACGGCAACCTGGCCAATTATTTGTGCTTCGGATGACACAAAGGGTTATCGACACATTCGAATTCAGCAAAACGGCCGAAATGCATCTGGACAGACGCATTATTTAAGCTTGAGTGGATTTGAAATTTACGGACGTGTTGTGGGCGTTTGTGATGACATTGGGAAGACGATTAAAGAAGCCGAGGCGAAGACAAGGCGTGAAAGGCGTCAGATTCGTGCACAGCTCAAGCATATAACCAGTGGAGCACGTGTTGTGCGCGGGGTTGATTGGCGCTGGGATGATCAGGATGGTTCCGGCGAAGGGACAATAACTGGTGAGATACACAATGGCTGGATTGATGTTAAATGGGATCATGGAGTCCGCAATTCATATCGCATGGGTGCCGAGGGCAAATACGACTTGAAGTTGGCCAACTTGGAAAGCGTTTCGGTCTTTGAGGGTGGCAATTCAATTGCTGGCGCCAAGAAAAATGATAAAGGTAACGTGTTGACTTCACGCAAATCAAGTTCAACTCCATCGCTTCCAGAAGCTACCGAGATAAACAAGAACGCCGAGGATGCATCCAATCAAACAGTTTCGGCCGATAATCTTGCTTGGAAACAGACCGTGGAGACAATTGCTGAGAATGTATTCATTTCGGCCAAATCACAGATTACAACGAATCAATCAAACACAGCTTTGACACGGGAAACTCAAGCCACATTTAGTGAAGCTGGTTCAGGTTCCGATCAAACTCTTACGTCTAAAACAAATATTCCATCGCCTTTAATACGCGAATTGGAGCACATTGCCGACTTGTCCACAATCAACAATTCAATGCCAACAATAAGCTCCAGCAATGTTTCTGATTTGGCCACAATTTCCGAAGGTTTATCCATTGTGGAGATTTCAAAGGATAGCAATAGTCCAAAGCCGGCAGAGTGTGAATCTTGCGAAACAAGTTCGGCCGCGGCAAGCGATGTCAAACGAGTCTCTCACATTGAAGAAAACAACAAGATGAATGCCAACAACTCGGTGAATAATGCAGCTAAGGGATTATTGATCAATTTAAAGCAAACGAACCCAGCTAGCGCGCATTGTGGCTCTGAATCTCGAGAGATCATTGATAAACAGCGTGACGGTGTGGACATGATAAGGAACAACACCAACAACATTTTGTCTGCCGATGAGCTGCATCTGCATCGGGCTAACGTATCGGGTGGAGTTAAGGGTAATGCCAAGGTCTCTGTCATAATACAGTCGGGGAATCTTCAAAAGAATGAACCAACAGACGGAACCAGCAGTGAAGCCATAAAATCTTCTATTCCTACGACTTCTGATGACGCACCAGCAATTTCTGCCTTTGAGAATATGAATCCGCAGATTTCCAGTGATGTGGTGTCCGTTTCTAACCAAATGAGCATTAGTGTACCCAATCTGACAACAACGTCATCCTCTGAGGCCTCTTCAACATCCGAGGCAGCTGTACACAGTGGATTCTTGGAGACATTTGCAGCGATTGCCCGACGTCGAACATCACAGGACACGCACAACGAGGGCAACCAAACGAATAAGTCGAATATCAACAAGAATGAGCACAGTAATCAGAATGTTGGAGCCAGCTCATTTTTCCCTCGAGGTCCCAACTCGGTAACAAGTCTAGTTAAACTAGCCTTGTCCAGCAATTTCCATTCGGGCTTATTGAGCACCGCCCAGAGCTATCCTAGCCTCTCATCGAATAATGAAGCAAACACTGCATCTAATCCAACAAATATGAAAGTTAGCCAACAGCCCGCACCATCGATTAATCCTACGCTAACCATGAGTCTCACATCCACTTCAAGTGACAGTGAACAAGTCTCGTTGGAGGACTTCTTGGAAAGCTGCAGGGCGCCCACTTTGCTAGGCGACATGGAAGATGAGGACGATATGGATGAGGAGAACGACGAGGAGGAGAATGAGGATGAATACGAGGAAGTGGGTAATACACTTTTGCAAGTGATGGTGTCGCGCAATCTCTTAACTTTCATGGATGATGAGTCTCTAGAGAATAGACTGGCTGGCGTCAGCAAGCGTAAGTCCTGGGACGATGAATTTGTTCTAAAACGACAATTTTCAGCCCTCATACCAGCTTTTGATCCACGTCCGGGTCGTACCAATGTCAATCAAACTTCTGATTTGGAAATCTGTCCGCCAGACACGAATTTGGAAAGTTTCCATCAAAGTAGACAAACAAACAATGAACAGACAATGCTGGGATTAAAGTTACGTGGCCCCGGTGTGGGAGGAGTTCCAGATGTTGAGATTGACTTGGATAACAGCGATTGGACTATATTCCGTGCCGTGCAGGAACTACTTCAAAATAGTCAACTGAATAAGAATGATAAATTCCGTAAGCTGTGGGAACCAACATATACAATTGTCTATCGCGAAATATTCCCAGCAGTTCAGGAATGCACATATTTGGAATCGGATGAGGGTCAAAACACACCGGGCGTGTCATCTCGCAGCGGAGCATCTACACTGTCTCCAAACTCGCCAGTGCATGGCGGATTAAGCGTCACAGATACCAATTTATGCTCTGTTGAGGATGTCCTCGAGTTACTTATCCAAATCAACGGACTCAATCAATCCGAATTGGAATGTCAAGAGCAGAGTTCATCAGAGAATTCTGTGCTACCAGCTGAGCTTTTCATGAGCAAGAAAATTACAAACAAATTGCAACAACAGATTCACGATCCTCTCGTTCTGTCCAGCAATGCCCTACCCAACTGGTGTGAGGATCTCAATCAGTCTTGCCCATTTTTGTTTCCGTTTGAGACCAGGCAATTATATTTCAACTGCACTGCATTTGGAGCATCGCGAAGCATTGTTTGCTTGCAATCTCAGCGGGACATTACAACGGAACGCCAGAGAATTCCCATCATGAGTCCAAGGCGTGACGATCAGCACGATTTCCGTGTGGGCAGACTGAAGCACGAGCGGGTGAAAGTGCCGCGAAACAAGGATTTGCTAAAATGGGCAATTCAAGTGATGAAAGCACACTGCAATCGCAAGTCTGTACTGGAAGTTGAGTTCTTGGATGAGGAAGGCACAGGATCTGGGTCCCACTTTGGAATTCTATGCATTGGTTGCTGCAGAAATTCAACGCTCGGATTTGTGCATGTGGCTTTGTGATGATGAACTAAGCGCAACTCTCGACATACCTTTGTCTGATAATATCGAGGACGCATCGAAACCAGTTGGATATTACGTAAACAGGCGAGAGCAGGGATTATTCCCAGCACCGTTGCCACAAAACTCGGAGATCTGTGAACAGGCATCCAAATATTTCTGGTTCTTTGGAGTTTTTATAGCCAAGGTTTTGCAAGATATGCGCCTGGTAGATATGCCTCTATCTAAATCGTTTCTACAACTGCTTTGTCATAACAAATTACTACGAAACGATTTAAAGCTCAAGTCCAACGCACGTTCCCAAGATCTGATGGCAAGCTCAACTCTTTCCAAGGACTCGGAGTTGACAAGCACATTCTCAAAACTGTTCAACGCCGATCTAACGCAATCTAGCTGGTTTAGTGGAATTCTCAGCATTGAAAATCTTAAAGAAATTGATCCAACACGTTATCAATTTTTAATCGAATTACAAGATCTGTTAATGCGAAAGCAAACCATTGAGCTAGATAGAAGTCTCAGCTGTGAAAATAGAAAGGAATTAATTGATAATCTTAAACTGCGCACGAAGAATGATATTGAAGTATCACTAGACGATTTAGCCCTAACATTTACTTACCTACCCAGCTCATCAGTGTATGGATATACATATGCAGAACTATTGCCAAATGGCTTAAATATCGAGGTCAACATAGACAACCTGGAGGCATATTGCGAGTTGCTTCTTAACTTTATGCTACAGGATGGCATTGCCAAGCAAATGCAGGCGTTCCATGATGGATTCTGTCAAGTCTTTCCATTAAATAAACTAGCCGCATTTAATCCTTCCGAAGCTCGAATGATGATTTGTGGAGAGCAAATTCCGCAATGGAGCCGTGAAGACTTAATGGCATACACTGAACCAAAGTTGGGATACTCCAAAGAAAGGTAAGGCATCTTAATTAATTTATATTCTTTTATATTTATAAATATTCTCTTTATTTTTTTCCTAGCCCTGGATTTCTACGTTTTGTTAACGTTCTATTAAGCCTAACTGGTGCTGAACGAAAAGCCTTCTTGCAATTCACAACTGGTTGCAGCAGCCTGCCTCCCGGAGGATTGGCCAATTTACATCCTAGACTAACAGTCGTGCGTAAAGTTGACGCCGGACAAGGAAGTTATCCTTCAGTGAATACTTGCGTTCATTATCTTAAGCTTCCCGACTATCCGTCTGAGGAGATAATGAAGGAACGATTATTAACAGCAACCAAGGAAAAAGGGTTTCATTTAAATTAAAAATATATATTTCTTTGTAGTTTTTATTCAAATTTGAACTGGTTTAGCGCTTTGCAACAATATAATGATATGTAAATACTAAACATACTAGAAATTAACAATTCCACTTATCCAGAATACTGTAAAATAATTATAACTTAGTTATCACTTTCAACTTTTCAAAAAAAAAAAACAATGCTGATAATTTGTGGTAAAACTTATTACGTATTATAATAAATTTCCTTTGATGTTGAATCTCATGGTTTTCATCTTATTGGTGTCCCACACAGATGTGCAAAAAATATTAATTACTTTTCTTTTACTGAAATTGGGCAAATGGTCTACAAATCCTAATGCGATTCTTTTCTCGCATTTTGTTAATTCGCCGTCTGTCGTAAATTTATGAAAAGCTTATAAAAAGCTTATGTAATAACAGTCGCTATGCATTTTCGGTGTTCCAATTCCATACTGGAGATATTAAAGTGGTGGCTTTTTTCAAACAAGGAATAGCTCTACTTGGATACCTTATATTTGCTGCTTTTGTAAATGGAAAAATATTTTAGTTTTTGAAAGTAACTGTTATCGATTTTACATTAAAATATATAAAGTTAATTCAAGTCGCGGTATTCCCATATTATTAATGTACGTTGTAACTATCGAAGTTTACCAACATATATCGATATTATTTGACATCTCTATTAGAGTTGGGATTTTTAGTTAAATAAATTTGCTGAATAAGTTTAATTGTTCATCAGTCGTGAACTGAATCAGTCATTTGATTCAGTTATTCAGTAGTTATACCACTGTTTTCTATAGTGAAATTTGATACGTAGGTATTTTAAATTTCTTATTAGAATATATGACAAATGCCAATTAGTTTCAGGACCTTTAATTTTTTGGTATTGTATTTTACCCGAGCCTATTAAGAACGGTAAATTACGGTATATTGGTTATATAATTTGGGGCTTCAGTAACCTTCACATTGTTTAAAACTTAAGACTATTTGTTATTGAAAACATTGGAATATTTAAATAAAGAAGAAATTTAATCCAATGCGGAATTTTATGCATATTATTATTGTTTTTAAAGAAAGTAAATAAAATATAAGCAACTGCGAAATAAACGATAAGTAGTTCATGAATCATGGGTGCATCAATTAGTTCATTCGTTCATCTTGGTAACCAGTTCATTTAAACTTTTTCAGAGCGAAACGACACAACTCTATTTTTTGTTATTAGTCAGCTTTATTTTGATTTATTTACATATATGTTAGTGCTTGATTTAAATGGAAATTAATCCCAACTCTTCAAAATATGCGTTAATAACGCGTCAAGCAGAACTAATTACATATGTGAAATCTGGAATTCTCTCTTCCTATTTGGAATGCAATGTTGGCAACAATTTAGACACGCACTTGGTCAAATGTATTGCTGAAACTGGAGCATTAATAAAGATTATCGAAACTATAGATAGTGAAAAGTGCATTGTCCAGTTTGTAGAGTTCAATAATCAAGTGAACATACAGCTATATGAATGCAGAGCATGCGATTTGGTCAAAGTCGCAGATGACATTTGGCCATATGTGATTAGTATTGCGAGTCCGGAGCGTCGCTTAAGTTTCGTTAATAAAAATGGTAAATGGGCTTGGGTGCTTAACTTGAAAGTCAACGATATTCTGAGTGTTCCCTGGGACTTGTCGAAAAAGGAAACTTGTTTTGATTGTATTATACGCTACATTGGCCCAGTGCAGGAATTAAATCCCGTTGGATACTTTTTTGGATTGGAAATTTTGGTGTGTACTAAACATTTATATCAAATGCAAATGATTTAACTCACATTTGAATTGATTTGTTTCAGCAACCCAACATATGTTCTCCACAAGCCAACGACATTCCATTTGCAAGTAAATATCTGGATTGTGAACCCCCTTTGTCAATATTTACCACAGCTGATTGGATAACTCCCATTACAACAGAAAAAAGTCAAAAATTGTCTGCCCGAAAATTGATCAACGACACTTTTGAAAAGGTTTATACAGCCATTGTACCAACGGTTTTAAATGTTCAACGTAATGATCAGAAGACCAGGAATCCACAGATAAATAAGGCAGCCGATCATTTCAAAAGTGATGATTATGCAACTATAAACAAACCAAATAAATATAATAATCAAGAGTTCAAAATATCTAACACAAGCAATACTTTACCTTCGGAATGTACAAGTCAAACCAACGTTAAGGATGCAACAATTCTTCCCAAAAATCAACTTCTTGACTCTAAAATGCACTCTTTAGCCAAGTCTACTACAATGAGTAATAATAAAGAGAGAGAAATTATTGTTATAAATCAAAGCGACATTGATGAGTCGACGAAAAAGGAGAATGTTATTGTTATAAACAATGTGCAGGATAAGGAAAATGTGGATTTGGCCGATTTGTTGGGCACGAATTGGCCAATTAATGCTGGAGGAGCAGCTGTCATTTTAAACGGCAAGTCAAGCGATAACAAATTGGAAAAATCTACTACCGCTTCCGCACATGCTTCTATTGTGAAAAACAAAGAATTTACGGAGAGAATAATTTCACCTATAGAAAGCAAATCTACTGGAAATACTGGTAAGAGTAGGAATACGATTTTAACCTTTTTTTTATATATTGAAATGTTGCACTTTTATTAACACAAATTTATACACTTGCCGAAAGTGTTGTAATTATTTAAAAAATTGAATTGAGACAATTGATCGTTGTTGAACCCGAAATGCATATTTTTTTCTTGATCAGTACGAAGAGTTGAGTTGTTATAGTCACATTTGGCCGTCTGGATAATCAGAGTTCAGTATCCCACAAATAGTTTCTCTCATTCGCCCCAAGTATGAAAGTTATTTTTAGAAGCTTTTTTTGTGCGCTTTAAAAATACTTTAGCATATGTTAAAAGTCTGCTAATATTATTACTAATATACCAATGATGTATAACAAAAGTTGATCTTTATATGGATAAATAAGTTTTTAGAGCAATGTATACAATTTGTTTTGATATGTAGAACCTGATTACAATTTGTAGGCACCAATATATTAGAGGGTATAAGCCAGTCAATCAAAAAGTTTCCAAGTTTCAGTTCATTTATTATAGATACAAATGTGCTCAGTATAAAAATAAATTTGTCGCGCTCAGTATCAGAACGTGAGTGTATTTCAACAATATTAAACGAGAACAATTTTGCTTGTGTATTTTGTAGTTTCTCTATTTGAAAACAATCAAATTATAAGAGCTCTTCGATTTAATTAAATTTACGCGTTGAAAATAAATACAAACTACACATATAGATGTTTATAGATTGAATTTTCATTTATATATAGTATACATATATATTCGTAATGGATAATATTCCATTAACAGTTTTGGAATTCAATGTAGACTATAATTTTGATGGTATATAATTAAGGAAGAAAGCAAAGAGAGTTTATTTACTTGACGTAACAATTGTTGACTTACAATTTTTGTTTTCTGAAATTTAGATCGAAACAGTTTGAGCTACCAACAATTGCATGAAATACCTGGAACTAAACTTGTCGTTGGATCTTTGGTTGAGGTGAACGATTCGGGAATATGTGCAGATTTATATGGTGTCATTCGTTGGATTGGCATTTTCTCCGATTCGCCGAACATATTTGTTGGAATTGAAGTGGAAGATGATCCAAGTCTAAGGAATCTAACGACTTCCGATGGAACTTATAATGGCGTTCGGTAAATATGATATACAATTTTAAAAGTAAATATTGAACAAGTAAATTGTTGATGTAGGTTTAATTTTATCTTATCTCTCTTCGTCTCAGAGAGCATAACAGATACATTTTCGACAGCTCTCTCAATTGAAATCGAACTAAATATATACATATACAACTATTATTCTTGATTTTAATAAATAATTTAATGAAATGCAAATTTCTTTTAGTTTATTTCAGTGTCGCGAAGGAGGAGCTATATTTGTGACCTCTGACAAATGCACCAATGATCGAAGATTCCTTGATGTAGAGGGCAGTCATTCTGCAAGCATGATGTCTAATGATACCAATGCAATAAAGTTCGGACATGTCGATTGTCCTTCAGTTTTAGGTGCTGTCGCACCATTGAGTAAGAGTTGTATTATTTTTTTGATATTTTATTATTGTTAATAGCTATATTTATTTTTTAGAAATATACAACTTGGATGAACTAGAGGAAATGTGCGGTAAATTTAAAGGAATTCAAGGACACCACAATTCCTGCTATTTAGACGCTACATTATTTTCCATGTTCACTTTTACAAGTGTATTTGATTCCATTTTGTATAGAAGACCAGGTCCTCAGGTAATATATATTTAGTTATAAAATATTTAATGTAATTTAATAATATTTGTGTGTCTAACATTTGTAGGATATTTCGCATTATGGTGCTGTTCAGAGCGTTTTACGTGACGAGATTGTTAATCCATTACGAAAAAATGTATTTGTTCGTGCTGATCGCGTTATGAAATTACGCAAATTATTGGATCAGCTAAGTTCCGTAAGTGGTTTGACCAGCGAGGAAAAGGATCCGGAGGAGTTTTTAAACAGTTTGTTATCTCAAATAATGAGAGTTGAACCGTTCTTAAAAGTAAGTACAATTATTTGTACCTAATTATATATAAATTAACTTAAAGGTTAATTAATTTTTTTAGCTAAGCTCTGGACAAGATTCTTATTTCTATCAACTGTTTGTGGAGAAAGATGAACGACTGACTTTTCCAACTGTACAACAATTATTTGAGCAAAGCTTTCATTCATCCGATATCAAGTTGAAGGAAGTTCCGTCGTGTCTCATTATTCAAATGCCCCGGTTTGGAAAGAGCTACAAAATGTATCCCCGAATTCTGCCTTCCCAATGTCTGGACGTAACAGACATCATTGAAGACTGTAAGCACTTAAAATTCGTTTTTATTGTGCAACTTTACAAATGATATTCTTCTTATTCTTAGCACCTCGTCAATGTTCAGTTTGTGGAAAGCTAGCTGAGCACGAATGCCGTGAATGTTTTGGTTGCTTACAGTCAGGTTCCGGTCTTGAGTCAACGGCCTACTGTCAAAATTGTCTGAAGATGGTTCACATGCATGATAAAAGGTTTGTAATTACTAATATTACACATCTTGTTTATAAATTAAACTTTTTATTTTCAGAGTCAATCATGTATCAAAAAAGCTATTTGTACCAAGAGATTTCAAAGTAATGGCTGATCACATGATTTTACCTAGAATTTACATGGAGCTTTTTGCCGTTGTATGCATTGAAACATCACATTATGTTGCATTTGTAAAAGCAGGCTCGGGACCAGATGCTCCATGGTGTTTTTTCGATTCAATGGCTGATAGAAAAGGCAAGCAAATCGAATAATTCAATTCTAATATCATTAGCTAAGTTTTATTTAATTTTTTGTAGGTGAAAAGAACGGATATAATATACCTGAAATGATATCTGTTTCGGAGTTACCCAAATGGTTATCTGATGACGGCGCTCGAGCTATTAATGAACGATCGTCAAAGGACAAAGACTTACCTGAACACGCCAAGCGTCTTTTTTGCGACGCATATATGTGTATGTACCAAAGCACGGATGTTATGATGTATCACTAAACATTTTTAGTTTATAAAAAGATATATACATATAAATTAAAATAATAAAAATTAACGATAATATAAATATAATATTCTTATATTGTCATTTATTCGATAATATTTTATTTAAAAATCATTTATTAAACTTTTTAAGCAAATTTTAGGTAAAGCTTAATAATAATAAATTTAATACAGGTATATAAAAGTTGCCGTGGAAGAGAGTATAAGATGGTCGGATTGAATGAGGAAGTGAATACATTCAAACCCACTTTGCACACTCACAAATTGAGTAGATTTGATAAAAACAACCCCATCAGAAAAAAGAGACGGACGCTCTCTTAAGAGAAAATTGCCCAAAATGTATCAAATTTTTTACTTCAACTAATGCTAATTCATTACTATTCTATAAATACAAAAACATAAACATTTAAAAAAATATAATATTTATACCTGATTATTCAAAATATGGGTATTACCAAAGATTTTTTTTATTAATGACTGCAAAACTTTATCCACCCTTACGAAGCCTGTATTTATTAGTATACATTTCTACACTGTGGAAAAAAACAAAGGCAGGTATTCAGGACATGAACTGTTTAAAGAAATAACGAAGAGATAATTAAATAATTGGAAAATACATTTTTATAATATATTCTTATACTTATTAGTTTTCTTTGGTTTGGAATATGTCAAAAACATGTAAGTTAAAGAAAATTAAAACTTAGCAATTTCTATTATAATATTCTCTTCTATAAAAAATAAAAGTATATCAAAATCAATTTTCAGACTAAGTCTAAACGTAATTCTCTTCAGGGTTCCTTGTATGGGGTAGAACTTTTTTCCCCAGTGTATTTACAGCATTTGGGGTATGCCGCTGAACAAAAATCCTCTCAGTACATATCTGGCCAGCAAAATTTTGTGCAATTCTTAAGACAACAGTCGAATGTAGGTTTCAGTCCCGGGTTGCCTGTCGCTGGGTGATGGTCTTCCATAAACCATAAAATACTACTGAAAACCCAGTGTTTGCGTTTTTGGCTATCATTGAAGTATGTATGTGTGTGTGAGTATATATATGCACAAGTATGTGTGTATATTCTGAAGGTTGTGATTTTATGTGCAGGAAAAAGACATGTATATATTTAAAAACCTATTCGCAAGTGTAAAACATACCTAAGTAAATACATTTTATGTAGTATACATAATAAAAAAGTGAGCTTAAATAACTGTGTGTTTATATGTACACGCATATGTAGTTATGCAAATAAATCGACAACAATTACATACTTCCTTTTTTAAATTAGAGCCGCAATATCCTATTTCTCACTACACATAGAGTGTAAGTATGTATGTATGTAGGTGTGAAAGTGTGTGCACTTATGTACATACACACATATAAGAACTTAATGAAAAATTCCAATTTATATATCTACAAATGTATGCTTGTGCATATATATTATATACATGCGTATATTTAAAAAAATAAATAACTAATTTATTGACATTCGTAAGTAAATGTGATTGCAACGTATACGTAATATAATTTTACCCATCGCTTTGTAAACATGCAAATACATACATATGTACATACTAGTATATATGTATATAGAAAGAAATTTAAATGTCAAATTATACCGCATAATACTGCATATACTAAATACATGCATAAGTATTTTTTCAAATATCGAATAATACCGCATATCCGCATACAAAGTGAGCTGAGTAATAATATTGATAAACTTAAAAAATCACATACATTTATTTTGCAAATGAAATTCCTTTGTTTACTTTCTTTATTTTTTATATGGTTCTTAACTATTATTGATTGTCAAAAGCAAATACAGTTTTCCTTTGTTAAAAGACTTACTTGACTAACTGTGTATTATGCATGATTGGACAAATTCATTTAGTTTGCGTTTAAAGCTTTAACTATATTTTATGAAAAGTTACAGTACATAATCCATTGTTACCTCTTTTTAAAACCTGCATTGTTAAGCGCGTGTCACAACTTTAGATTTAAATTTAAAAAAATAAATCTCAATTGAGCGCTAGAAGTTATAGTGTTTACACAGTGCAAACAAGTGATTTAGTTATAGAATGAACATTTAATTATAAGTTTCTGTTTGGAATTTTATTTACAAAATGTGCGAAATAATTTGTTACTGAACCAACAAAATAATTTAAAGATTTGTCTAGTATTTGAAAGATGTAGATATCGGTAACTTAAGCAAATGCCAAACCCTGCTTAAGCTATCGATAAGCGATTGTAGATGATTGAGATACAAAAGGAAACTGCATAAAGGAACTAAGTAAATCAGCATATCAGAAAATCAGTAAAATTGCCACGGGCGAAAATTGAGGGTCAATGCAAATTATGAAAACCAGAGGAAGGCCGACAACAAGCGTTTGACATTGTTTGTTAGCGTCTATTCTCTTGTCATTGCGAAGGCTGTCCAAGTGCTCTTTTGCTCTCTTTAGTGCTATTTTAAGTTGACCAGTTTGATCATGGTGAAATTACAAACAAGGTGACATACTCATCTACCACAGCTTTTTTCTTGTAAACGATTGTATCGATTGTATAATAAGTGGGTTCCCGGCATAGGAATATTTATTGAACATATATTACATAGGTTATTAACCCTACTACATGATTTAACTGCGATCATGGTAAAGTTTCTTACCAAGGTAACGTATTCCTACACTCTTATTACATATCGAACTCGAAATAACTTAATTCCTTATTAATTTTCAATTAGATTTAATAATGCAGTTGATTGCGATAATTGTTCACAGTCTAAATTCGAAATTTTGTTTCCCACTCTCAAGCACTATTGAGGAAATTTTTGCGGAAGTGTAATTGAGAACAAGGCTGTGTTTAGGTAGTATCATTATACCTCATGTGCTTATCTAAGGAGGCAAGACCTACGTCCGCGGGTGTGCATCGGATAAAACGACTTCAAAGATTGAGAAATAGAAAAATCAATACTAGTTAAGCCTGAAGAGCTTTTGAGGGCTTTTTGTTCTGTTGCTAACATTGCAAAACTGAAACTGACGATTTTCATTACTCAGATCTTTAATTTTGACGAGACACTTGAAGCTTAACATAGGGTATATCATGGTCGAGTGTGGCGATTTTATTAAAAGCAGACTCTCTTAAATAATCACATTTAAAGAGTTTTTTCTTGACCTTTGAAGTTCTGATAGAGAGCCAGGTATTATTATTGGGAATGTTGCCAAAAAAAAAAGAGAACGCTCTCTTAGAAGCATTTGAATTTTATATAAACACTTAGCATAAATAATAATAACAATAAATAATAATGGCATTTCTTTTTCAGGCTACAAAGCTCCGATATTTTCAGTCTGTGATCATATTTTCAATTTTGTGGAGGACAAAAATGATGAAAAAATCATCTTCATTTCCGCTGTCAACACTATAACTTTTATACCAATAATGTGAAGGGCGCCAGATATATATGTTTAACAATATATCATCAATGTATTTAGGTGAGAAAGTCTCATTAATATGAAATTATTTGTGTTTCGTTTATAAATGTTATTATCAATATTTTTATAGAAAATTGGTATGTCCAATTTTTACTAATAAATCAAAACCGATGACAAACAAATTTGGGGCATGATGATTAATCAAAAGTAAGTAAAATTCAAAGTAGATCCGAAATAAAGCTTGACCTAACTTTTCCTACTTATTTACACCCATTTTCCCTAGCTTCTTACTTCCGAAACCGTCCGAAGCACTCTTCGACTTGATATAACTTCGACTCATCCAAATTTGTTTTTCAAAACGTCCAGTTTGAATTTTAGAAAATGCATGCCAATGCAGCTTCTGATCGGGGTGGGTCGTGGAGACTCCCACCAGATGAGACCTTACAGGTTCAGGATCCAAAACAAAAGGATCAGGACTTGGATGATGAAGGATACAACTGGCGCAGCATTATCTTCTCCTTACTAGTTATTAGTTTCGTAATAGCTGGTATAATAACTGCTATTTATTTATTGGGGTATGTACATAAATTTGAATATCACAACATTTTTAAAATATAGTTTGCACGGCTGCATTCAAACTTGAGCGTCTCTGAGTACTCGAGAGTTTCATTCAGTTATCTGAGTGTATTACATTCAAAGATCCGGTTCTCATCGTATTAAATACTAATAATGAACTAAATGAGAAACGAATGAATTGAATGAAGCAACAAATTTCAGAGCACCCAGAATACAATTTATTTTTTTTGTAATAATTTATATGTTACAGCTAATATTGTTCGTCACAAAATTGGATATCAGAAATTTTGTGGCATAGACATGTTTTTGTGACTAGATTTTACATTTAATAAAAAGAAACAAAAATTACGGCACTCCTCCCCCTCTAATTTTAATCGGTTATTTTGTTTGAATATGAAGCTTTCGGTTTCAATTCATTCATTCAATTCATTGGAAGATGCAAACGAACTCATTCAATTCAGTTGGGCATGAATGTCTCATTTAGATTATTTAGAATGTTTCGATTTTTGAAATAAATGGATAATAATTTGTTTAAAATTAAACAAAAATATAAATAAATAATAGAAAATTGACCAAAATGCGGTTATTTCGATTAAGATGATTGATATTAATTAGATGTTAATAATAATTAAATAGATTAAATAATATAAATTCGATGCACTTTTCAGATATGTGGACGAACTCTTGTACTGGTCGGGTCGACGAATGATCCTCGATGAATATTTACAGGGTGAATTGACGCCGACGAGACTACAACCTTCTTGGGTGACAACGAAGAAATACGTATTTCAATCAGACGATGGGGGGCTTTCCATATTGGATACGACAACGAACTCAGTTAATATTTTAGTAACAAATCATACAATTCGTCAACTGAATGTACGGGGATATCAGTGCACGCACGATCTTAAATATGTCCTCTTCAGGCATAATGTAAAAAAAGTAAGTAATTTTAAAAAATAATAATTCGAATAAAATAATGTGTGTTTATAATGAGTGAATTAAAGATATTTCAGAAATCGTTTACTGCGTTTTACACAATCTATGATGTAGATAATGATCATCACATGCCAGTAAAGTTAAAAGACTCTTCAAAGGTACAAAGAACGCGTCTTCAATATGCGGCCTGGCTGGGAAATACAACGTCAATCATTATTGTAGCTGACAATGATATATTTGTAAGACAATCGCCTTCAATGGAAGAGGACATCAGGATAACAACGACGGGCCATGAGAATAGTATTTATAATGGAATACCAGATTGGCTCTACCAGGGTAAAACTCTTTCTTAACATTCGTAATTAAATAATAATTATTATTATCAAATATTATATCTATTGTAGAGGAAATTTTTGATATGCCGGAAGCAATTTGGTCGTCCACTGATGGAAGTCACTTCATGTTTGCCTTATTTAATGATACTCATGTCGGGATGATGACATATCCATGGCTATCATCTGGAGCTATAATCGCTGGTAGCGGTATGACATCGGGCAGCTCATTTCCGGAGACTAAAAATGTTCGATACCCAACGCCAGGCACTGCCAATCCAGAAGTCCAGCTATGGATCGTTGATATAACAAACTTTATGTCAATATCTAAAATGGAATTGAGACCACCACCTGCTTTAATTGGACAGTAAGATCATCTGCTAATTATTACAAAAACTAAATGAATTAAATTCTTTTTTTTATTGTTTCTTATAGAGATTATTACTTAACTTCAGCTAGTTGGGTCTCCGGTAGCAATCATCAAGTCTCTGTGGTTTTTATGGTACGATCTCAGAATTATACCATAATCGCGACATGCTCAAAAGATCAAAATTGGACATGTTCAGAGGTAAGTTTATAATATATTTCAATTATTTAGATGTAATCAAAATTGACTCTTTTGTTTAGATCCATTCGGAACGCGCTCCTGAGGATGAATGGCTAGATATATTTCCGCATCCCGTCTTTGCACCGGATGGCAACAGTTTTTTACTACTCGCTGGTGTTCAGGAATCGGGAAATGATCATTTTACCCATATTAAACACATTACCATTTCACAGCAAAGGATTTCCGTAATATCTCATGGCCGTTACGAGGTATATTTGAAATGATCTTTTCATGTCTCTCAATAATAATTTGCTTTTTTTTTTTAAATTAGGTTTTGAAAATCCTTTGCTGGGATACTGCAAATCACATAGTCTATTATCTAGGTACTCAGGATAAAAAGCCTGGCCAAAGGCATCTCTATTCTGTCAAGGATCCCGTTAATGATGATACTAGAAAGTAAGCATATCTTTCTATATTCTCTGATCCTTTGATTGATTGATTAAATACTTTTTGCAGAAGCGAACCACAGTGCATTACATGCGATTTGGGCGAAGCACTTTGGAGTAGTAGATATTATTATGTAAATTGCTCCCATTTCGATGCCTTCATAACACCCGCAACCGGTATTGCAACGAGCTATGGAATTGATTTCTACATTCTAGAATGTCAAGGCCCAGGATTACCAGTCTCAGGAGTGCATATGCAAAAAACGCACAGCCTTGTCAAAATATTATACGATACACGACCTTTTTATACAGAAAGGCTGCAGAAACTGGCACTACCTATTCAAAGATCCTTTGAGATTCCATTGCCGCACGGCAGTCGAGCTCAGGTCCAACTACTTTTGCCACCCAGCTGGCGGGAGGAGCTCAGGGATGCCGCATTTCCTGTGGTCGTTGAAGTGTATGTATCTTTTTATGACATCTTTTATCTAAATAAAAGATAAAGAAGTTCAGCTACGAAAATATTTATTTTCCTTTACAGCAACGGACGACCAGGCTCTGAATCAGTTTCGGAGAAATTTCGAATAGATTGGGGCACATATATGTCGTCCAGAAATGATGTCATCTACATACGTTTGGATGTCCGAGGAGCAAAGGGTCAAAGCAAAAAAGCCTTATATCGTCACTTGGGTGGCGTTGAAGTTCAGGATCAAATATCTGTATTAAGGTCGGCTCGAATTTGATTGAAAAATTTACTTCATATTAACTTGTTTCACATTTATTATTTGTGCAGATATCTTCTGGATACCATAAGTTTTTTAGACGAGACAAGAGTGGGCATTTGGGGCTGGGGTTATGGTGGCTATGTGACCTCCATGGTTCTTGGCACACAACAAGATGTCTTCAAGTGCGGCATATCGATCTCTCCGATTGCTGATTGGTTATACTACAGTAAGTCTATTTTAGTTTTCGTTGAAATCTTTCTTATTTCTATTATGGTTATCTTCTTGTAGATTCCGCATTCACTGAACGCATCTTGGGACTTCCCGCTGAGAACTACAAGGGCTATGTGGAAGCTGATGCAACGCAACGAGCTCGTCTTATCAAATCAAACTCATTTTTCTTAATTCACGGCTTAGCAGACTCTACGGCTCCCTATGTCCACGGTGTGCAGCTGGCCAAGTCTTTGACAGAAGCTAATATATTATATCGATATCAGGTAAAGCAAGTCTTATAGATCGCATACTTCTATGCAAATTATAAAATCAAAAACAGAGCGACTAGGAAATAAATGTTAAAAATTAGAAACAATATTAATGTTAGAAAAATTCAGCATTTTAGTTTTTTCGACTACCGTTAAACATTATTCATGAAAAATCGCATTTGTTATTCCATTAACTTTTTTCAAAAGCAACAGTTAGATTTTTTAACAATTTATAACTCCACAATGTTATAATTTGAAATATGGATTTTAACAATATGAAGTTTGTTTCCCCAATAACTTGCTGAGTTTCCTTTAAACCGCTTTAACATTATTATATTAGATTTATCAATCGAAAGTATTTGATTAATTTACAGACTTATGCTGACGAAGGTCATGATCTCAATGGAGTTTTAGAGCATGTCTACTCATCAATGGAACACTACTTTGCGGAGTGCTTGAGCTTGGATCCGGATGATACTAAGCCCGATTTAGATCAAAATATGGTACCTGCTGAGTAGCGGACTTAGAAAGCTTCAATGTGTAAATAGAGTAGGATCAATAAGTATAATCTTAATATGAGTATTATATAGACTTCAAAAACTGTTATACTATAATAATTACATAAATTTGTTGTTTTTTTTTTAACTCATTGAAAACGAAAAAAAAAGACGGCTCTTTGTAACGCAACATACTAATATATATATTATATTTACATATAATAGGCATGTCATTTCAATATCGTTCCAATTCAGTTTATAATTTTGAAAAGCATTAAAATGTATACCATTTATAAGAAAGATAATGAAAGGAATATAGTGAGATATTTGCTAGATAATACGAGTTTAACTTCCTTATACATTGCTTCCGTTAACAGATCTTCCTAGAGTTTACACAGATTAGTTTTTAATGTTGTAATAAATGATTTCTTCAGATTTGTATGATATTTACAGACGAAGCCATAAGCAATTGATTTAAATAACAATTTAAAAACATTTTGATAATAATGTCGAATCTCTAAATGTCATCATCAAGTTTTTATTCATAGCTTCAAAGAAACAAAAAATAAAGATACAGTTGATTGTATGATTGACTAGACAAGAAAAAATCATCTTGTTACTTCCATTGATTTTTTAAAGAATCAAAATATATTATTAATTGTATAAGTATAAACAGAGTTAAGTTAATTACAATAAGCAATTTATAATATAATATTTAATCGTAATCGTAATCGTAATCAGCTGATTATTAAACTGCACACTGCAGATGCCATTGCTGCCACCCCCCGTCCCCCGTATCCAAGTTGTATAGACCCCTATGTCCTAGCTACTCAATTTGGTTGTTATTTAGGCTTGCAGGCAAACTAAGGGCGTTAAGAGGTTAACTAAACATTATTTGTAAAACAATTGTTTAAAGTTTATTTAGTTTATTTTTTTGATTATCAGTATGTATATAGAACATTCATAATGCATGCATACTATGTATGGATATAACTTCAAAAACACAATTGATATCTATACCCTGTTCCCATCAAATAGATGGGTGTCCAGGGTATCGTTCTAGGCACGAATGTCTGTTTGTCTCCATCTTCATCTCAGAAATCACTCTCCACTTCAGATCTGGGTACAGGGTATCGCTGAGTCGGTCACTCTCGACTCCATCATCTTTGTTTTTCGATCGGTTTAAAAGACAATTATTTGATTTTATCTTTGGACATTGTTATTGTTATTCAAAATTAAAATGAAAATAAATCAAACTATGTATTTGTAAGATATTCATCTTTAGATCGACTCTTCAAAGGGGAATCCCCAAAAATGTTGTCATATTATTATTATTAAAATTATTAATCAAATGGCTAATAAGATTGCTTCACATTAATGTTTTGTATATTGTATAAAAATATTGGAGCCTAAACTGAGTGTTTATTAAATTTTACACAGCGACTTAAGCAACTTAAACAACAAACAACAGAGAAATGTGAGCTTCGGATATCCGATGACGTCGTGTTAATTTGTTTACAATTATAAGGTAAACACGGTGATTAGAAAATTTTACATCTAGATTGTACTCGAATGTAATTGTAATTGCTACGGAATTTGTTGTAATCTTCCTTATTTTTTAAAAATAAAAACAATTCTATTTTATTTAGTAATACACAAAATATTATATTGATGTTTTTTTTATATTATAATATCAGAAGAAATTAGAGGGATTTTCTTCCTAACATTTTTGAAATTTTTCAAGACGCCATCTGTTGGTAAAAAACCAAGGTTCATGGTCCTCCTTTTGAAATCCTTGTCGTGACATCTTTAAATCAAAAGACCCCATCCTGAATGAGATTTCTTCTCATTATTTCCGAAACACCCAATAAAAAAATCATAATTTTTATTTTAATTATTATTGCGAAAATCAATAACAATAATAATATATATATATAATATATATATATACATATATTTCAACCAATTCTTACTTATTTAATTTTACAACAATTGTCTCAAATGAATCAATCTTGAATTTTTCAAAATAGATTATTTCACTCGCTTTTCTGAGCATTCGAATTCCACTGTAAAAGTTCGCTGTTAAATCTAAACCAATTTTGGAGCTTCCGTAATTCGAGACCGAAACAAATGAGAATTTTCTTGGATAGTTTCTGACTATAATTAATATATTGGCACTACTATTAGCTAGTATCTGAGTGTTGGATTTTCTACTATTTGACTTGCAGATGAAGTTCATGTAAATCGATGGGGATCGTGACCGCAATTCAATCATGTTCTTAATGGCTATTAGGCTTTGGTATGATTTAAAATCTACATCAATGTGACTCCAAGCTTCCAGTATCTGATCTGTATTATTCAAATCATGATTCTGAGAAATTGCGATCATATTTGAGTGCATAATATTCGGAGTTCCGGGCAACGTAAGCTGCATAAGTGTAGCTGCAAATATCTTTTTGGGACTATTGTCCACATCCAAGTTGCGCTCTCCAATTGACCAATGAATCCAGGTGCTGTCATCGCCAGAAGGCACTTCAGCCAAAGCACTTTCAATGCGTTGTTTAATTTTTTTTGTATCACTTTCAACATTCAGAACAACGTCTACCAAATCGATGTGTTCGAAGATTAAGGATGCGTTTGACTTGGGAGCTAATTTTAGCAAAGATTCTTCAACAATTAGAACGCGACCATTGCCAAGTATACGTTTCCACGATGCTAAACATCTTAATAATTTCACATTTTTATCTAATGCATCCAATCCCTTTAAATAAAAACCATTCACCCCCTGCCTAATCCAATGATCTAAGGAATCTCCAATTAATTCAATAACTTCATTCTCATTTCTGCCAGATAGAACCTGCTGCAGTGGAAAATCTAAAAGCAACGTCATATTGTGGGAATGCAAATCATTGGCCAACTTATTCAGATCACTCAAGTGCCCAAGCTCTGGTCTTATAATTCTCATCGATGATGCGTTCAAATGCTCATCAGCATGTTGAGCAGTTGGGAAAATTGAGTTAAGACGGACGCCCGAAATACCTAAATTAGCAAAATATTCAATGCCATTTATTAGTCCTCTGATATCACCAATTCCATCATTATCTGTATCTTTAAAGGATGTGGGATTTATCTCGTAAAAGACGCTTCCCTGGTACCATTCAGTTCTGTAGAAGATTTGAAAAAAAATCATTACAAAATATGTGTGCAAAAAAATATATGTACTCATTACTCACTTTGGATTACACGATTTTGGCAAACTGACAATTTGGGCAACAATTATGGAGCACATGGCGAGGATTCCAGATAGAAATATGAAAAATGTACACTTCCTAATCAGCGGCCAGTTCCAGGATACAAAACTGGGTGTATCCTTTGCTTTCCTTCTGTGTGTACTTGATTCCTGAAATTAAGCAGAGTTGCAAGTATTTTTAATTATTAGAAAAGGAAAATAAAAGATAGTTCTATTCCCCAATATGGGTATTGCAAAATAATGAGTATTATAATAAATTTTAATTAAAAAATTTATTCAGGCCTGTTCCGAATTTCCAAGGTTTTTGAAAAGTAAAAACGAAATGAAAACGAACTTTTTACGATTCCGATCGAAATGGGCTTGTTTTTACTTTTTAAGGTTGAATTCAGAACAGCTCGGTTTTTTTTTTATAAAATATTTTATATATGCCTAAACAATACTCCAACTATTTAAACTTGTAGTAGTGGTGTTAATCGATTCTAAAAATGTTCCACATTATTATAATTTTCAGTTTATAATTTTAGGTATTTATTTTAATGCTTTAAACGATATTTATTTTCAAATCCAACGACTCTACAGCACACGTTTTAAAAAGCCAATTATTGTCGAATTACGGAATTCGGAACATGCCCGATTATTAATCAAATTCTACAGCTATTTAATCATTTCTCTGTGTATGTTAAATACCATTTAAGAGTTTTAAGTCGAAAACAAAAATCCAACATTAAAAAGATTTCAGGAACATTGAGAAAATTTCACATACGTTATTTTTGGAAAGACTATCCAGAAACAGCATATGTTTGTACTTCCAATTTCTTTGTTTTAAATTAATTTTAAATAACTCTTTTTTCTTAATTTTTTTATAAAACTTATAATCGTTACTATCTGTGTTAAATACACCACTTGCCCACCTGATTCATTGCCATGTTATTGTCCTGCAAATGATGGTAGTTGACTATGTTGAAGAGATTTGTCGATGTGTCCATAGCATCCATTGCGATGCCGGTGCTGCTGCCAGATGAACTCGTTTCCGCCTTGCAATCTGTGTTGCTGATATTGGATGAGGTAATATCGTTGGTAATAATGGTGGGACTGAGGGGATGTGATAATAATTCCGAGCCCAAAGCGTTATTTCGCGACAGCAATGGGCAAATCGAGGCCTCTTCTTCGGGCAGAAACGTTGACACCGATGGCGATTCAATTAATGTTTGCGGCAGCTCAACTTCAAGAAAACTTGGCTCCGTAGATATTTCCATGTTGTCCATGGTTCAAATAAGTTAAATCTCTAAAAATAAAAAACAATTATTTATTAACATTGTCGAATTACATTTTTTTCAATGTGCTGTAAAATTTATATAAATTTTCTTTTTTATAAATTTTAACTTTATATTTAGCTATGTAAATTTGTGAGATGTAAAAAAAGCATCAATAAAATTCTAATCTCAACACATGGAGGGAGAGACCTTGAGAGTCCTTGAGAGATTTTCTTGTGTCAAAATTAATTTATCCACGAAGCAAGAGAGTGAGACAAAGAAGACTTGAAAAAATGCGTTTGCTTCTTCTTTATCATCTTATCGGTGTCGCAATTAATTTAAATCATTTAAGAGTAATATCAGCCTATTGATGCTCAATTCAAAAAAACACAATTATGATAAATGGGCACGTGTGTACATTTATCCAAATGTATTTATGTATGTATGTTGTATACGTATGTTTACATATATCTTAATGGCATAAGATACACATATGATAAGTTGATGCCTATCCTAACAGCATTTAAAGGCCTTATTGTACAGCTATTACACAGTATAGTACTAATTTACTATAAATTCTTATTTATAATAATATTACAATTATTTATGCTATCAAAACGTTATATAAAACTTGCTCGCTATAAAAGTGAATTGATGAATCCGGTGGAAGCGGCCAACGTTTTAAAACGCGCATGCGCCGGTCGGGTGGGCGCCTTTTGCCTAGCAAGCAAGTGTTGCCTGACTGTAAAAAAAAAGTTGACAATATTTAACTCTTTTTAGAAACATTGTTTTTTTTTTAAAGAAATATTGAAGCTAGAACTTTGAAACTTTCACAGGAGTTTTGTTTTTTTTTAGAATTTCATACTAGTTGTTTTATTTCTTCACCACGCAAAGGCTGACGTGCCCCGAATTTTAAAATAAACTTTATTTTAGAAAATTTAAAATTTTCTTGGTTTTCTTAACTGCACCTTAAATATTATTATTGAATTATTTAGATTTTTTAAAAATTGTCTTTAAAATTACAAAACACTCAAAAAGTTGCAACTGCGTGGCAGCCTTGGCACAACTGTGGCATACAAGCAGAACAGCCGCCCCAGAGCGATGCATTTACTTACATCTCTCTCTCTCTCGCTCGTTTGCTTTTGATATAGGAAGTTGCCTGACGGTAAAAAAAAATCATGGGGCAGCCTTGGCTAAGCTTTGCAAAAAAAAAAAAGGTGGCAGCCATCAGGCCCCTCGGATAACTCAATTACAATTTTAACTCAATTTAAAAAAATGATTTAAATTTCACTCGAATGATTACTGAATTTTTCTCTATTCTTATGTTTTTTTTTTTAAATTTCTTGCTAAAGTTCAATATGCGAAGGGTGCACCAAATAAATTTAAAAATAAACTTCATTATTTTAGAAGGTTTATGGATTTCTTGCTTTATAGAATTTCTGCTTTGTAATGTTTAATCAATTTTTCGAAAATAATTAATTTTATTGGAGAAATGACATTGGACCGATTTTTTTAACGATATTTGTGTAGGCTTGTGTCAGATTTAGAATGTGTGCATATCGGAATTTTTTAAATAATAACGATGTTGCTCGATGAACGAGCATAAAATCGATAGATGCATCTATTTCGATATGCGCTTTTCGATTCTAATTCAAATTTGGTTGCATGGAAACCAGCTTGGTAACGCATAACAACCGAACAGGCTTTTATTAATTTTGTCAAATATACAGTTATAAACATTACAAACAGCATACAGAGAACTTGTACGTTTTTGTAAAAACTCTTTGTTGCAAAGGTTGTTTTCAAAATGGCTGACACCGAAGATTTTGAGACATGCGACTTTGCGAATATTTCGGATATTACTCCAGAACCGGCATTGGAACCAGAGGAAATGGGCATCCTTCCACCAAATCATCCCCTCTTGAGGAAGTTCCAACAATCTTTAAAGGAGCATCTACTGCGTACAAAGCATAAGCTAGAGAATGAGATTGTGGATATCAAATATCAAGTTAAGGCCAAGGAAGAACGCAGAGAGGAACAGGGGTTGGCATTGTATGATATGCAAACTAAAATTGGATACCAAGAGCAGCAAATCAAGGAAATATCTTCTCAAATTGATGAGCATATTGAGAAGCGCCAACAGGAAGAAGCCGCTGTGGAAATCCTTCGAAAAGAATATGAAGACAAAATCAAGCTGACAAGAACACAAAAAACGTTATATAACACTAGAATGATGGAATTAGAAGATCTACAAAGTCTGGGAAGTAACATTAAAAAATGGGCCTACGATGTGGAAGATGAGGTTAAAAATGCAAAGCGTATTGTCAGCAGAGATGCACAATTACAGAAGCAACTGTCTGAGGAAAAGCGAAAATCCGACATATTATTTTATCGGTTGGATATGGAAGTGAAGAAAAAAGAAGCTGAGCTTGAGTCAATTATCGAAGATGAGGCTGCTATAAAAGAGGTGGTAAATGTACTTAATATGAGCATTTCAGATGCAAACACCGATTTGGAAGCACTTCAAAATGAGCACAAGCGATTAGTACAGGCCTGGAGTGAGGTTATTATTGCAATTCAACTGAGAGATAAAATTCTATTTCAAGTTCAGGATAATATTCGGTATGTATAATATGGTACAAAAACCATGACACCATTTGATTAAACCCTTCCTTATAGAAAGCAAAGGGAGTCTATAAAACTTAGTTCTAATGGAATTGAAGCTGTAAAAAAACAAATTGCCCGAGAGATGGAACTTAATAAAAAACTTGAAGCCTTCAGACAAAGAATGGCCGATGACATGAATACACTTAGTAGAGATTGTAAGTCATTTTTTAGTTATAACTAAATAATTCAAAAATAAAAGTTCAAATATTCGCGGTAAAATCTAGAGATCGTATATCGTTATAGAGATGTAAATATACAACAGTCGATAAAAACTAATAGTTCTGCAACAGAAATAGACAACCTAGTGAAACAGTGGAAGTGGAACATTCTAATTAACTACTGTTATACGCTTATTGATTTCGCGACTATTACTAATTATTCATGTTCGATATATTGTCAATTTTAGGTCAACGTGAAGTAGAAACACTTATGGGGCTGCAAACAAAACTCGACGAATTTCCTGACTTTTTATCGCGAACTGAAGCTGACTTACAAGATGCCACGCGTGAAGGCACGAAATTACTTTCAGAAATCCGTCGTCTTGACTTTACATTGGATAAGAATCATCAAAAGAAATTTAAAACTGAAGAAGCTATACTAAAATTAGCTCAAGACCATCTTATTACTGATAAAGCCAGCGGCTATCGCTTGAAATTATTGAACAAGGCACAAGAACAACGCCGAAGCGTTGATTTATCGTTGTCGAAAGTCCAGAATCAGTTAGCTCTGGCTATGCTCGATGTGGAGCAATTGCGAAGTAAACTCTTCAAAACCAGAAATGAGAATGATAGTGTAAAAGAGAATCTTAACGAAGCGGAAGAGAAATCCAATTGTTATGAAGACGAACTCAGAAAAATGCAAACAAAAATTGAAATCAAAATGAAGCGATTCGAAAAGTTGAATAGTCAAATAGAAGAGATCCAAAGTGCATATGGAGAAGAATCTGGAAGTCCAACCGAATTAAAGGTTAATTCTCAATTTATATATTCCTGTTACATTTTTTTGTTATTCCCAATATTTTGTTAACCACTATTTTCAGATCAAACAAATTGAGAAATCTATTCACATCGGAGAGCATCAAATCAGAGAACACCAACAATTTTGGATAATGCTTCAGAACCATTATGTTAATTTGACCCATAAAAGAAGTGAACAGTTACATGAAATTCAGGTGACCCGGAAACGTAAGTAGTTTTTTAAAATCAAAAAAAATGTAATTAAGACATATTGAAATTTTTTTTAATAATAATTGTAGTTTTTGATGATATTCTAAAATACTTTTCTTTTTAATATAAATAAATCAAACTTTAAGCTTATCTTAATATTTTTTAGAACTATCAATCATTAAGCAAAAGTCGCTCAAAGTGGATCAACAGCTAGAGATATCAGAAAATAAGACGAGAGATCTTAAACTAGATATTCAGAAATACACTTCGAAACTGGAACTTCTCAACGAAAAAATATACAATAAACGCAAGCATCATGATGTTGAAGAGAGCGAATACGAGCACGAACAAGCTGAACTTAGTCAAAAACTTAAGGTTAGTATTCCACAAATTTTACCTAAAATAAAAACTTAAATTTTTTTTTATGTTTTCTAGGATACCGAAATCGGTACATTAAAATTGGAAAAAGATATTAATGATTTGCAAAATGAAATAGAATTGAGCAAAGATCTTGTACTTGACAACCACCGAGAAGCCTTATCCTGGGAAACAAAGCACAAACTAATCGAAGAAACAATTGATTGGACCAAAACGGAGAAATCATTAAATGGTGAAATTGGAGCAATGAAAATAGAAATTCACCGAATGAATATTCGTTTCAGTCAGTTGAAGCGTGCTCAAGAGAAATTGGTTCAAGACTTGGAACATTGTGTAATGCATCGTGAACAAATCTTCGTAAATGCTACAGTCAAGGAACATATTGATGCAAAGAAGAAAAAGTTCAAGAATCCATCACAGGCGCTGGTTAAACTCGAAGAAATACGCAATAAAACGAAGGTTATTCAGAATGAGATAGTATTTCTGTCCGAAAAGCGTATAGTTGATTCAGTCAGCAATATTGAACGCATGATCTACATTCTTCGGAAAATTCGAAATGATCTTCAAGAAGTTTCAAACAAAGATGCCAGCATCCAAGCACAAATAGAGGATGGTATTTTAACAAAGCATGCGAATCTTGAACAAATCATTCGCAAACAGAATCGCGCAAAGGCATTCCGTAAACTAAGCATCACGAAGGGACAACAGAAAATCATGAAATCTGAAAGTTTCATTCAACAACAGTATGAAAATCAAATTGAAATGAACGACACTCTGATGGAAATTATTCAGACTTTAACCAACGATTATCCCGAAAAGAAAACTTTCTTCACAAAAATTGTTCACTATTTAAAAGAGTAAATTCTTTGCTTTTGAAATCAATAAAGTTAAATGAAATCATTTAATTTGTTATTTATTTTTTCATTCGAAGATTATTACTGTCCCCATAAAACACACAAAAAACTGATTGTAGAATTCTTTAGTTAATAAGAGACATACATATATAGATTTGGTGGTATTCATAAATTAATACATTTTTAATGATTCAAGATTTTCAACATAGTTTAAGAATTTTATAACAACGCGAAGATTAAAAAAAATTAATGTTTACTTATGTTCAAAGTGCATTTGAATTGAGATATAATTGTATTTAAAATACATATACCTACACTCATAAATACATGGAATGTGATTAGCATACATGGTAAAATTGAATTTATTCTCCTACTAAATTGAAAGTACATATACATAACTTTTGGGTATTTCAATACCCTTGCAGAGTAAAAGAATTAATCTATGGATTGTGCAATTCCATCAATTGTACACGTAGATATACATAAAGACATTTAATAATAATCAGTATAACGTTTCGATAATGCTGCTAATGGATGAATCTTGGTACAGATACTTATTTATCATACACATCTATAGCTACATCTAACTACCATTTGATTATTAGATCAGTAAAAACATGAATAGCAACAAGAAATTTATTAAAATCGGAGCAATAATATGTATATTCAAAAGATGCCATCGAGACGAATGAATTTTGAATTTCAACATTCCAAAGATACAAACTGTTGTTTCTTGTATAATTAAATATTGGATGAGCAAGAGATATTTTTCTGCTATAATATGTGATTAGGAAAAATTGCAATACATAGATACTTTAATGTAGTTTTTAATACTGGAAAACATCCTGGCTTATTAATACATCAATGCGTTAAAGTTTAATTCCGAAATTTTCTTACGAAATTCTTTCGGATTATGTTTCTATTATTTGAAATCGATAAAATACGAGCCTTTAACATTTTGATTTTCTTTTGTTTAAATACAGATACAGAACAAATAAACACACAAATATTTAAATTGATTAAACTATTCCATATTCTTAGTGTTACATTTTGACAATTATAACCAACTGAGAGGTAATGTAATTTTAAATATATATATGCATATTAAGTGTTCTCATTTGACATATATGTATGTATAACTATTATAATATGCCAGACAAACATTTGCTTGGTACAGACTATTTGTTTATCTTACATTTACGATGTAAATTTGTATACTGTTGAACATATTCAATGACAGTTTTTATTATACATTAGTGATTAAAAATGTTAATGTTAATTGGATAATGACAAACTTATTAACGTGTAGGTAAAACATGTTATTCTTAATTTAACAGCATGAGATATCGTAAATGCATTTAGGTACATGCTGTTTTGAATGAATACGCACATTATACTATATTTAAGTAAACATGAATGTGAAAGTTAGTAGGATTAATTTTTTGTTTATACACAGACCAATGATATATACGTTTGTATTTTTAAATTTTAATGTTCTTGTTAATTAAAGTAAAAATATAACACCGAACAAGCTATTAGACGTAGAAAATTTAAAATTCTGATTAAATGATACAAACAAATTATAAAAGAAAAATGGAAATAAAACAAACATGTTTAAAATGTATGTAATTTTATTTTGTAATTATTTTTAAAGCGCCTGTTCTGGTTGTCGTTCTTTAAATTTCAACGTTTCTTCAAAAATTAATAACTTCAAAGCGTCTCGAGATATATCATCATTTTCCATGTTAATGCGAAACGGTACTTCAGCAACGGGCTATAAAAAAAACAGAAAGTAAACAAGTTAAGTTTAATTTTAAATGTATTTTGATTATTTTATTTAATAAATATTGGTATTACCTCATCGCCAGGATCGTAATACTGCTCCAAATATGGATGTGCAAGAGCTTCCTCTACTGGAATTCGTTTGTGCGGGTTAAACGTCAACATTTTTCCAAGTAAATCCAATGCCAAAGCGTCTGCATTGGGAAATAACCTTGACCATGGCACATTTGGCTTGAAAGGCAAGGATTCTAAATAATTTCTTGCCTGTAAAACGATTATAATTTAAAAATTTAGCGAATATCCAATATGTTTAACGTATTCTTGCCTTTTCATTAATAATACACTCCAAGTCCTCTTGAGATGGTGATCCTAGCACACCAAGAATGTGGTTAAGCTGATCCAAGTAATGTTTGCCGGGAAATATTGGTCGATTGCTCAACATTTCAGCCAAAATGCATCCAACCGACCAGATATCAATTGATTTAGTATACCCCTTTGAATTAAGCATAATTTCTGGTGCCCTGTACCACCGAGTAGCCACGTATTCAGTGAGAAAACCAGTGTGATCGTGCTCCGGATCGGCAATTCGTGCCAAGCCAAAGTCACAAATCTATAAGTAGCAATATATATACATTTTAAACATCAATATATTAGATTCCACGTTTTAAAGGTGTTTAAAAAGATGCAGAATAGACTGAAATGATACTAACTTTTAAATCACACGTCTTATTTAGTAAAAGATTGCTCGGTTTAAGGTCTCGATGTAAAACGTTTGCCGAATGGATGTACTTTAGACCACGCAATATCTGATACAAAAAGTAACAGATATGATCATTACTCAGCCTCTGTAAATAGAACGTATTACATATATGTAGTTAAATTCATATATACCGGAAATGATTTTAATCTCTATTGTTTGCTCAAGATATTTGATTAAATGCACAACCATTAAAGATAAGTTTTATACGCTAGAAAAATATCAATTATAAATTGTACGTACCTGCGTTTTCAGTAGTTTATACAGATCAGTCTCCATTAAGCATTGTACAATATATACGTCCCTCATTTGCTCTATGCTATCTACTCGCAAGATGTCTCGAATATCAATAATCTAAGAAATAATCTTTCATCAACAACATGGTTTCAACAATTTAAATGAAGAATATCAATTACGTTTTCATGTTTAAATCTTGTGAGAATGGTTATTTCACGCAAAGTTCGTTGGCAATAAGTTTGATGCTCGAACGGCGAAATCTTTTTAATAGCAACTCTTTGGTTCGTCAACGTATCATCGGCAGATCTGCAAAAAATAATATAAAATTATAAGTGAATGTTTATATGGTTGATAATAAATTAACATAAGCTCAGTGATTCTTAATATGGAAATACAAATTTATTTCTTAAGGCACAGAAGAGACTGATATCTTATCACGTTGATTCACATTCTTGATTACATTTTCTAATAAAATATTAATCGTAGCAATTGAAGACAAAAAATACCAATTTTTTGCAACATTTCTATCTAAGAGTTTTGTAGTTTTTTTCCAATAGTTTTTTAAATTTTTACAATGGGATATTATTATTTATTTATTTGTATTTATAGAAAATATAGTTATTTACAATTTAATATAAAAGATTAACAAAATAATAGAATTTGATTTGATAAACGGTTAAAAAATATGTACGGTACTTGAAGTCCTTGGCATTTGCTGACTGAAATAATTTGGGAGCCACTGTGTGTATGTGCTCAACATGTACATACACACATATGTATGCAATAAATTGTATTATTTACATACATACAAACACTAAAAAAAAGGTATAAAGTAAAATCCTTCTTTTGAAAATTAATATAAAAAGTAATTCCATAAATTAAGGCTTTTGTATGTGTGTATGTATATGTAAATATATGTATATGCATGCATACATATGTATGCAAGGTGAATAGTTGACAATTTCTGCATAGTCTTGGGTAAACAGTATTTTTGGGTATATTGAGAAGTAGATATTTACTTACACCACCATGCCATATGCGCCTTCACCAATATATGTTAATTTCCTATACCGTGGACCGACTTCAAATATCTGTCCCCTTATTACTTCGGCGTTGGGATTTGGGGCAGCCAAAGCGACAGCACCCTCAGCACCAACTCCAGCATTTCCCTCCGCCATTTTATGTACAGAAATTTTTAATCTGCAATTTATCAAAAATATTCACACATAAAAAAACGGACTAGTGCATATGTCTGGGACTTTCACAAAATTATCATATTTGCAAAACAGTTACTTGAATTTACATGAACTTATGTATAATAATGGAAAATGTATATACTACTTAGGGACAACACCCGTGATCTTTAATTCGGCTTGTCTACTTTGACGAACACCAGTTGCGACTTTTAACAGGATATAAAATTAACACAATATTACACATGTATTGACACTGGTCGCAATTAATTTGATAAGTTCAATATTAGTAGCGAATTTTCGTATTTTATTCAATCTACACAGAGCGATTCATTTACGTCTTCTCTCTCGCTCGCTTTGCTTTGCATAAGGAAGTTGCCTGACGGTAAAAAAAAAATCATATGGCAGCCTTGGCCAAGCTTGGCAACCATCAGGTCACACGGATACTCAATTCCAAATTTTACCCGTTTTAAAAAAAGTCTTAAATTTGGAGCTTGTTTTATTTTGAAGCTAGAATTTTAAAAATTGCACTAAAATTTATGTTGAATTTTTCTCGATTTTTTAAGATTCTTATTTTTTTAATTTCTGACTAAACTTCACCAATTCTAAAGTTATGAACTACATTATATTAGAAAATTTATAGTTGCCTTGGTTTTTAGAATTTGTATTATTTTATAATAATACGATAAAAATTATCTATTTTTTTTAAAATATTAAATTCCATTAAAGAAATGAAATGGGAACAATGTTCTATCGATATGTGTTAACTAACGTTAGTTCATATGAGCAATCATGAGTGAAAACCTTGTGGCAACCTTGGCCCAACTTTGTCAAAACAAGGTGGCAGCCGTATCTCCCAAAACATGGTGGCAGCTATCATCAGCTACAGAAAAAACCCAATTCCATATATCATTAAATATACATTTAAACTATTAGAGTTGTACAGTACATCCATTAATATAAGATAATGGACATTTGTTGCTTTTCGATTAGCTTTCGTTCGATTAGTTTTTAGCTTGACCCAGGGCTGATCGAAAACTAATCGATAGTAGAACTCAATTAAAACCATATTTGGAAAATCGATATATCGAAGACCCGAGACTTTTTGCATCACTGATAAAAAAGCAAAAAAAAAGTGTGTTTTTCTCAAAAATTTCCAAACGCATAATAAGAGTGATTCATATATTATATATTTACTATTGAGAGTAATAAAGAGAAGGAAAAATTTTGCGTACCTATAGGCGTTAATAATCGCGATCTGCAATCATAAATAAGTGCAAACTGCAATTGTAAAAAAAGGGCAAATTATCTAATATATAAATATGTCTCGCTCAATGGATTCTGAACATTTACTCGAATACTAAGTGTTGATTGTTGATATTTCCGAATACAACGATTCAAAGTTAATTGGAGAAAAGAAAAAAACAAACCCGACGCTATACGCAGAATATTAGACGCCATTTTATTTCTGCGTATTCCTTAATACGAAGGTCATCACACACAAACAATCGTGTTTATGTATACACACACAATAATACGATTATTATAATACAGACGCATCACGATATATGTATGTACTTATGTATGCATATAAATAAAACATAAAAAAGCAAGTACATATACAAACATATGTATGTGTATAAATAATCCAGATACAAAGTTATACAACAAATATTTCGAAATAAACAAAGAATACGAAATCTGACTGCAGTGCTTTTGCAGTTTACACACAAAGCAAATCAACTTGAATTGAACAACAACACATTGTTTCAAAGTGTAATGTTAATGAGGCAGTGTAGACTCCAGCAAATATACAACATCATCGATAAAAGAGTCGCCGTTAAGAAAAGAATCGCAGTCCATCCGAGTACCATGTTTAGAAATTTCAAAGTCGTCTACACTATTCCTTTCTGGGCTATACATGGAGCTAGAGCCATTCAAACGAGAAACATTAAGACGCCGCAGATATTGATAAGTAGTTGCTGTGCTTAAGCTGCTAGTTGATTTTTTTGTTGTTGTAAATCAATCAATTTGTCTGCAAATTTGATTCATTTGGAGTGAATACTCAACGTTCTCAACGTTCGCCAATTGGTTGTCCTACAATTTGAATATTCGCAATATCATCCCGTATTGCCCAATTGAGAATTTCATTGTTGACAATCCCGATAAACGAGAACAAGTGAAAACTACAATGAAGTTGCTGGAAAGCTCTCGCTTCGAGGCCATTAACAATGCAATTTCCATTCAGGCCGGTGGCGTCACAATTTTTGGACGCATCGAAAGCTATTCATGGTAAGAAATCCACTTTAATTATAGTTATGTAATATTGATCAACATTTCCGTTTACAGCAAAATGGTAGCTGCCGAAAAGGTCTTGTACAAACGATTTACGGCCGAGACACATGGCCATGATCTGCAGGCCTTGTCGCCTCCACAAACGCTGTCGGACATTTCGCCCAACTTTAATCGCAATAACAGTCAATCTGGCGATGAGGGTGTCATTCTGTGCGACACAATTTCGCGCAAAACTCTCTTTTACTTAATTGCAACTCTAAATGCTTCATTTGAACCTGATTATGATTTTTCAGATGCAAAGGTATATAGAAAATCAATTAAAGTTTTTTGTATACAATTTTTGTAAATTAATATCTCATACATTTTGCAGTCGCATGAGTTTAGCAAGGAGCCTTCCTTACCGTGGGTTATGAATTCAGTTCATTCGAACTTATCAGCATTGGCTGGCGATCAATATCAGGTTTTGCGCCAACCATTATGGTCTGCCGTCGACGACGAAGTTAACTTATCGGAGTGCGACATATACAGCTATAATCCGGACTTGAGTTCCGATCCCTTTGGAGAACCTGGTTGCTTATGGTCTTTCAACTATTTCTTCTACAACAAGAAGCTCAAGCGCATCGTTTTCTTCACCAGCAGAGCCGTAAAGTATGACCTCAATTATGCTTTATTTTATACATTTGTAGTAAAAACTTTCTTTTTTTGCAGCTCGCTTTATGCTGGGGAAACATCAGACTTTTCAATGGAAGAAGACTTATACTAAATAATTGTTGTCGTTCAACCATAATTTCAATATGCTCTTAATTTTGTACTTTAACTATTAGTGCGGGCATAACGTAAAAGGTAGGCTTTATCAATCGTATGCGAATCTGTGAATCTGTGCTTTCAGTACAGACATTCAGTGAATTTAAAAAAAATCTATGTTATATAACTATTCTCCAATCGCATCACTAGCACCCTTCTGATTTAGCAATGTAAACATGCAGATCAATATGTAACATTTAATCAAGTATTTTATTCAAAACAATATTAATGCAAAAATTCGTTAAAAGAAAATAAAGAAAATAAGTTTGTATGAATATAATGTTGTCATATACTTTGTTTATCACAGAATGTGTTTGGCATTGGGGGAGGACAGTCTGACCATGACATAATGTATGTATGTATGTACATAAATACACATATATTTTCTTGATTTATGTTGACAGCTTCTTGGCAAAGAAGAATGCCGAGAGGTTTTGTCTGAAAAACAGATACGGAGAGTTAAAAAGAAAAGACACCTGCCATCGATACCCATAATAGATCAGGTGAAAATAGAAGTTGAATTTATTACACACAATATTTCATATATTTTGTTTTATCGCAAGACAATCGCGAGAGCGTTTGAAGTGTAAAGATGTACAGAAGAAACAGATTTGATATTTGTTGAATTATTTATTCAAATTCTATACAATGGCCTAATCTAATTTAGAGCAGTACAAAAAGAGTTAATTTTAAATATATTAAAATATGTTTTAATCATTATTTTTTTGTGGGCTCAGGATCTGTTCGTATGCTCTTGTTCCCGCTATTATTATGAGCAGCAGATGGAGATATTGTCGCTTGTAGTTTCTGTAAGAGCTCCGGATCCTTCAATGTTAAAATAATTGAGGCATACTGCAAATAAATAATCAGTACTCACTATTAATTTAAAACTATCCCAGCTCGTGTGTAATCGTATGTGATCTGGAAACCATAGCTGTACATAATTTGATCATTTCTATGCACTTACCTCTAAGAATACTGGATATGCAGCCTTCTGACGAATCGTGTCGCCCAACAAGTCGGATGTCAACAACTTGGCCAGGTTTTCCCAGTCGCGTGTCAACAAACATTGGCGTGCCAAATTCATCTTTTTATAGGTGTCCGAATGTTTGGCGCCGCTTTTAAATAATTCTGCAATTGGTGGCAAACATGATGCGTTTTTGTTTAACCAAAACTCATCATTTGGATCATTAATAATCTCAAGAGTTCGCGTAAGAACCGGTTTTGGAATTCTCCGTGGCCGAAATTTCGTCAGATCGAATTTCCTCACAATTGCATTCTCAAAGTTTTGTTTTTGATTACTCGTCTTCATTTTGTATCCGACAATAACGCGATAAATAATACTTTTATTATTTTTCTTAAAAAAAATTTTGTTTTGCACTAGTGTTGGGTTGCTCATGAGTGAACAAAAAAGAGTTGCTCCCTGAAGTGAGCAAGTGAACATGTTCCTTCCAAATTGCTCATTTAGCACTCACTCATCCGGTAATGAATTTCCCCCAAAGAGATCCCTTCATTCAGTTAGAATAATATAGACCAATTAATAAAGCTGACGGGACGACTATATAAGATTTATATTCTAAATACTTATGGTAATATTAATGTGTGTTAATATTAATTAATTAATGTTTATAAATATATATTATTTGCGCAACAATCCATTCATTTGTTGTTTTAATTTGTGGGTTCCTTGGAATATGTGTGGTCATGGTGGATGGAGGTGACTGGTCGACGGCGGCTTGGTAGAGACTCTTCAGTCGATTTAATGACGACTGACTGACTGGTGGTGTTGATGGTGTTTTCTTCTTCCTTCGTCGCAGTTTTCTAGCTAACGCTAGCTCTGCCTTGTGGGCAATTTTCATTTCCTCTAGCAAACCCAGCTTCTGAGGATGTTTCTTCTTCGCAATCCAGGTAAAATTTTAAGTTGAAAAATGTTAATGGACAACGCACTAATAAAGCAATATATGTATGTACACTTTACTTTAAATGTGCTTGAGGAAAATTCCCGTATTTCGAACAGAGCCGTGGAACAGTCGTGGTGGTTTTGGAGCCAGTGCACGCATTCTACGTTACTATTTCGTCGTGCCTTGATTGTAATTTGAACATCCTTTCCCCGGACAAAATAGTGTTGGGTTGCTCATGACTGAGTGAACATAAAAGAGTTGCTCCGTGAAGTGAGCAAGTGAACATGTTCATTCCAAATTGCTCTTTATTGCTCACTTGTTCTCTTTTGCTCAGTTGTTCTGTTTTGCTAATTATTGCTCAGTTGTTCTACTTGCGCACTTTGCTCGAATTTTCTCTGTTCTCTTAGACCTCTAAAGGCATTTTGTGTATATTCTTTCTTTGACCATACACATTGTTGGATTAGTGTCAAATTTAAATACTCGTGTAAAGAACTCAAAATGTCGCTTATCAAAAAGTGTAGCAAAATATGGAGCCATTTCGTAGATGTTGGAAGTCAGGAAGCTAAATGCAAGTATTGTAAATGTTTTTTACGCTGTTGATCACAGAGAAACCTAAGCAGACATCAGATTTAAACTGATATATAACGTATGATATTATTGATTGGTTTGGTGAGTGAACAGCTCAGTAAATGACAGAGCTAATAAGCAATTTGAGTGAGCAACTGACCAAGTGAGCAACTGAACAAGTGAGTTACTGAGCAACTGAGCAAGTGAGCAATCTAAGTTAGTTGACTCACCTAAAAAAAAAGAACAAGTGAACATGTTCACCTAAATGAGCAATGTTTACCCAACACTAGTGGAAAATGTGACATTTTGATTTAATAATTGCGCGCGTGTTGTGTGGTGTTGTTGTGTGTGTGTGCTTGGGTCGGAAAATATAACGGTAAAAACAAAATGGCAGCCAAAAAAAAAAGGTGGCAGCCTTGGCAGAGGGTTCAAATTGACCGAATTTAACTCTTTTCAGAAAACAAGTTAAATTTTTACATTTTATTTTTTTCACATAAATATTGAAGCTAGAGCTTTGAAACTTTCACAGGAAGATTTCTTATATTTTTTTAAATTTTTTTTTAGAATATTTTACTAATTTGTTAATTTCTTCACAACGCAAAGGCTGACGTTCCCCAATCCAATTTTAAAATTAACTTTATGAATTTACAAAACTTTTTACGTTCTTGCTTTTTTCAATTTGCACTTACAAATTTTTTAATAATTTTTTTAAAATTAATAAATTTTATTAGAGAAAATGACATGGGACCAATTTTCTATCGATGTTTTTTTCCAGATTGAGTCATCCGTTGGTGCCACCTTGTTTTTGGGTCAATCTGATTTTATTAAGGAGTGGCCCGCCTGTGCACGGCATGCCCTGTGGTTTAAATAGCGATGAGCAACATGTGAAACAGCAGCGATATTAATCGACACGGTCACGATAAATTAGTGCTTATCGGCGATATACATGTCCATCTCTAACAATTTAACAAAAAAATTAATAATTTTTTTCCCAAATTATCTATTAATGAGTCTAAAAATTGCTAATTAACCGTCTGATCAGTAACAGTAAATTTGCCAAAATAAATTTGTTTTGTATAGAAAACTTGTTAAATTTTTGTAAGTTGAGTTGTTGAATCGTCAATGTGACCGTTTGCACATAAGCCGAAAATACTTTCTTATTCGACTATTTTCTAGCATGTTTTTAATACCAGAGATTCGCTCACTTTAGTGACTAGTTCAATCGAACTAAATTTGAGTCGCGGGCTAAACTGGCTTTGTTAAATAAAAAATACAGGTTTTATTTTTATTATTACTACTGACTGTACTTGAACTCATTTATATATTACTTTTTCTTGTTAAGTATGTACAATCCGCAAGAAAAAAATATTGATTTGGTGCGGGAATATTCCCCTAGCTGTCACACAGCAAGATTTCAAGATCGCGATCAGCCAAATTTGGTGGTTCAAGAGAATTTTGTACTAGTGACATCGAAACGTAAGTCTAACCAACTGATAGCCATCTGAATGCACGCACTTGCAGCTTTTGATATCTCTCCTAAACAGACAATAATGATCTTATCAACAAGCTGGACGTCAAAGTTCAAAAATTGCGATATGGAGGCACAGATGATTGTCAACTGGTAGATGTATTTTATAGGGAGGACGGACCCTCGCCACTTTTAGTTTATGTGCATGGCGGCTATTGGCAAGAGCTGGACATAGTGAATTCTTGTTCCATTGTGGGGCCTCTGGTGGATCGCGGCTATCGTGTCGCCGTTATGGACTACAATAAGTGTCCCCAGGTAACGTTGCCCCAACTGTTGGAACAGTTTACTAACTTTTTGCTCTGGATCTTTGACTATGCCGAGAAAACGGAAGCAACTCGAATAAGCTTTGCAGGACATTCAGCCGGTGCGCATCTAATAGCACAATTGTTGCATGTGCCGGATTTGATATCAAAGGAGCGTCGTCAGAAAGTTCACGTCTTGTTGTTCATATGCGGTGTCTACGATCTTCGGGAGCTGTGGCAATTGGATGCTGTTAATCCCAATAATATATTCGGACTAAACGCGGTTAGCGTTAAAGATGTTTCGCCCATGCTGTGGTCGTGGCTAGCTGATAAACCATATTGGCCTAGCTTACATTTGCATGTGTTGTCAGCGGAACATGAGAGCGTTACATTTATCGAGCAGAGCCGCTCTTTTGCCAAAAATTTGAAGGAGGCTGGGTTTGACGTTACTTTTAAGCTTTTCGATAAATACGATCATTTCGATATTATCGAAGAAACTTTCGATGGCAACTCGCGGATTACCAAATACCTGATTGAAGCTCTCTTCGAAACAGAGCAGGCAAAGCTAAATCTAGAAATTTAACAGAATTGCTATAAAACTGGCCAGTCAAAAAAATATATATTGACTTTTGCAGATTGCCTTCTAGTTTCAATTAAAAATTAATTATTAAATCAAGCATAACTTAGAAAGGAATTATTTTAATTCAAATAAATTGTAAATCAAAGTTTAGACAATTTGAAAGCCCATTGCGTTATTGTATGATTTCATTTCATTTATTTCTTACATTATGTGTTTTTAAAACATATACTTAATCGTAGTAGTAGTTGTATTTCATATTTACACTATCTAAGCGTTTTTGCGCACAAAAACCGAAGGTCATATAGAACAGCATCGAGAACGTGCTGTATAATTAAAAATTAAGATAAAGATAAAAAAGATTAAACTATATGAAGTTTAACAAATTGTGCGCAATATGAAAATAAATAAATAAATTTCAAACTAATTAGTTTATGAACTGTTTAAATTTTAATAGAACCAAATGAAAATTCTACGATTCCTCGTCCGAAATGACAATTTCAGTATCTATCAATATTTTTTCTTGCTTCTTTTTTTGTTGCTGCTGCTTTTGCTGCGGCGTCTCTTGGCCGTTACTACTTATTTTTTTTCTGTTACTGTTGCTATTTGTGGCGACACTGGCATTTAGACTAGAGACGGACATTATCTTTAGCATTTGGGCGGCAGGTGCATCCTTCAGTTTGCCATTGAGTGGAGCCTGCGCAGCTACTACATTGCCAACTTTGTCATCAATTACGATTGCATCGATGGACGCAGTAGTCTTGGCTCTCGCTACACTATTAACTATCACAGGAGCAGACGCGGCAAGTGTCTTTGGTGCTGCATTTAGTTCCGTTTCGGACTCGGCATCGGACAATTCGCCATTCGCTTTAAAGTTGTCTACAAAAGCATCGACATCCTCATCCGATTCATCATCATCATCATCCTCATCGCTATCGCTCTCATTCTCACTGTCTGCATGCTTTTGGAGGCCATTGGTCAGCACAATCTGCGGTGCTTGGGCTGCCTGAGCCGCCTGTGCGCTGGTGCAGGGCTTCTCATCATCGTCGCCAGCAATGATTGCATCATTTGCCATCTCCGCCGCCGCTTTTGCAGCTTGCAATTGTTTCTCCTTCAGACGCGCCTCCCGTTGCTCCTCTGTGGTGAGATCCTGCTCGCGTGCATATCTAAAAAAATTAATCAAAGGATTTACTCAACAGCTGACTAAATGAGAATTTTATTACTCACTTTTCCAGTATATCACTTATTTTGGTTTGTTTCTTGTTGTTCTCATTCAGCTTGGCCAACAACGCGGCATCACTGGCCGCCGGATCCTTTGCGTTGGCCGTAAAATGTGTAACGGTCTCGTAGAGATCAGTCTTGCGTCGCGCTTGCAACAAGCGTCCCACCTTAACAAATGCATCATGAGCTGTAAGTGGAAAGCAAAATTAATTAAATGTATATACTTAATGGGATCTGTTGAAAGAGCTTTAATTAGTTAAGCATTTAATACTAGAGGTCTGCATGAATGAGCTGAAACGAAGCTCGAAGCATTCATGTTTGAAAAGAATTGAACGATTTTGATTGAGTTGGTGCATTCGTGTCGGACTCAGGCGCACAACATTCATACGGAGTGACATGAAGTGAATGAGTGAGAAAGCTACTTTGTTTTGAGTTAATTCGAGTTTGTTTCGAATCTCGAATTAATGTTCATGCGTATTTTCTGTTTTGGTTTTCACTTGTTCTTACCTATGCGCTTCATTTCGAATGTAGCCAGACCCAGATTCTTATCCTTATTGCAGTGTTCCAGCAGCTGGAGCACATCATGGTAATCGGGAAACTCATGCATGCGATTGACAAACGCAGAGAGAGTGCGATTAAATTGTGGATAGGGCGAGTCCTTAAATAGAATGGGCTGCTTCATCTGGCGATGGGCGCTTTTGCTTTCACCGGTTAGATCACAGATTTTCTCATAGATTTGACAGGCGCGCTTCTTATAGCGCTCCACCTGCAGATAACTCGAGTCATCATCATCATTCCAATCGACCTCCGCTTCCTCCAAAGCGCTAATACGTTTGGTAATTGTATACAATGTGCGATTAAGTTTTCTAATACGCTCATCGGTGCGTTTGTTGCCAGTGCTGGGAGACGTCGTTGTGGGAGGTGGATCAATCTCAGTTGCTTTGGTGACAGCTACATTTTCTGATGCCTGTGGCTTCTCCTCCGGCGTCTCCTCTTGCAACAGCTGCATCGGCTTGCCCTTGCGACGCGCTTTCAACTCGTCCACAACATATTTAAGGTGGGTATATATAATTAACGGGTCGTTGCGTATGCGTTCCATGGTCTGTTCCAATTGCTTGCGAAAGCCACGTGAACGCACAAAATTCTCATGCACACTGTAATAATATTTCTTCATCTTAATTTCCAAAAGCTCCATATCTTTGGATTTCTCCGTCTCACGACAGAGCTGCAACAATGCTGAAAACTCGTTTACAAGCGGAGCACGAACTGGAGCAGCTGTTGCAGTTGCATTTGCCGTGACAGTTGCAACAGTTTCTCCAGCACCTGGTGGCGTCTTTCTCTTCGCCGGCTCATTGTCCACTTTTTCGGTAGGCGGCGTCGTCGGAGGCGATTCGACCAGGACAATAGTTGGTGTGGGTGTCGGCGTCTCCTGCTCCTTTGGTTTCTGTTGCTGTGGCTGCTGTTGTGCAATATGCTTGCGCCACTCCTCATCGGACTTCTTCAGCACCGTTATGGGCTGCACGCGTTTTGCAACAGATTTGTTTACGGGCGATATGCTTGCGCCGGGAAATGACATCTTTAAGGTTGCTGTTGTTGTTGTCGGCGGAGGAGGTGGCGGTGTTGTTGTTGGTGTCAGCTGTGGCGTAATGCTTGTTGTGGGCGGCAGATTGAGCAGCAATGGCTCATTGAGTGCTGCCGCACAATGTGGAGGCGTGGCAAGGAGACGCAACGGTGGCGTTGCACCTGCCGTTATTGACTGAATGGGCGTGGCTGATGTTACCTGCTGGACGTTTCTCATTGTTGTTGTTGCTGTTGCAGTTGCAGTTGCAGCTATCGTTGTGGTTGCTGTTGTTGTTGTAGCCGACTTTGTTTTGTATGGCAATGTGCGCGCTGCGCTGCTGTTGATGCTCATGCCGGACTTGCTGAGCACAGGCATAGGTGTCAACTTGGCCAGCAGAGGTAGTGACACCGTCGTTTTGCCGATGGGCAGATGAGCTGGCGGCGGCGGTGCAAGGGCAGCTTGCTGTGCCCTTTGCTTTTGCAACGATAATGTTGTCGCACTGTGTGCCGGGGGTGGCAGTTTCTGAGGTGTCACATGCAATTGGATAGGTTCTGGCTGTGCAGCAGTCATCGTTGTTGTCGTTGTTGTTGGCGTGACAGTCAGCGACTGTTTCTGCAATATGGGCAAACGCTGTTGCAGTTGCTGCTTCTGTTTAACTGTCAGCTTTTGTGCCATCAACAGTTGTACGGTTGTAGGCGGCTTTTGCTGAACCTGTGACTTTAGCTGCGTTAGCGTTGGCGGCTTTTTCTGCTGTTGTTTTTGTTGTTGACTCGACGGCGTTTGTAGCTTCTGTTGTTGTTGTTGCAACTGCAGTTGAGGCATTTGCGGTTTCTGCTGCTGCTGTTGTTGTTGTGGTTGTTGTTGAAGTTGAGGCATTTTCTGCTGCTGCTGCTGTGGCAACTTTTGCTGTTGTTGTGCAGATTTCTGTTGCTGTTGTTGTGCAGATTTCTGTTGCGGCTTTTGAGCTGCTGTTGTCTTCTGCTGCTGCTGCTGCTGCGACTGTGTAATCGATATTGGCCACAAAATTGGCGCCGTTGTCAATTTTACCGGTACTGGACTTGGCACACTCGTAATCGTGGCCAGAGTTGTTGATGCTTTCGGCCAGACGGTCGTCGGTAACTTTATTGGCTTGCCCTTCAAACTATTATTGTTGTTGGCAATACTTTTGTTATTATTGTTGTTATTGTTTTCCAGGGACGGCTTCGGATTAACAATATTAATATTGCCATTGCTGTTGTTGTGCTTGGTAACCGTTATTCCACTGGGTATGTTCATAGACCTTTAAAATAAAATAGAAAATATGTAATAACGTATATCGACATTTTGATAACAATAATAAACTTTCGTAGCCTTGGTCTGGTAATATCTAAAATTATTTTATCCTCTTAATAGTCTCCAACATGAATTGATAATTTACTACGTATACGTCAAACATACTTGTAGGCTCCAGTTACAGTTCTGGTTCCAGCTGATGCTCCCGTTGCAACTGAAGTTTTGATCCCGGCAGGCAATTGTGTGATCGATGCTTTTGGTATGTTGAACAATTTCGAGGGTACAGCTTTAGATGTAGGCGGCTTTGCCGGTTCGCGACGTACTCGCTTGGCTTCAGGTGGGCCCTGAAATTTATATGATAACATATTAAAACGACCTGTTGGTTTTTGCATTTTAAATTTCATTTAAAAACAAAACAAACAGAAACACAATGCAGCTGTGTGAGTGTGTAGAGTTTTAAAGCGCGCCGCCAAATGCAGTGTAGAGTTACATTTATCGCTTAGACGACACAAACAAATGTTTAATCGGCAAATATAACTAATTGCGTCGCAAATGACACACTTATTTCATATGGATAAATCTTACACATACACAGCAACTGGTTTCAGTTAGAATAATTAACATTTCTATTTGTTCGCTCCAAGTGCAGTAATTTTTGCACACAAAGTGGCAACACTGGCATCAATGAATGTACAAGTGTGTTCGTGTCGAGATGTTGGTGTGCATCTGTATGCGTGAGCAACAATAAAAGCAGCGCGAAAAAGACTCGAACACACAATTTGTAATATACACACACAAACACGATTGCACACATATAAGCACGCACGCCAACACTAATACGCGCACACCAATGCACAAAACCTATTAAAAATACAACTGTACTTTTCTACACCAACTAAACGTTGGCGCTGTCACTAGCGATTTTACCTCCTCCTCCGAATCTGAGCTCGAATTCACATATATAACCGAAGTCATAATTAAAATATCACTTTGCACTAATTTTTATTTGAGACGTCTCTTTTTGATGATTTTTCTTGACATTTGACTCAATACAGGCAACTATTGTTGTTGCCAGCTAGCTTTTCACGCATATATTACGTCTGTGTCTTATAATTTGATTTCGCCTGTGTTTGTATTGTTGCTTTGCATTTGTTTTCACAGGCTAGGTGCTCGCTTTTTGTAGAGTTCTACGACAAACAGTGCTGCCATGTCGACATCACCATGACCAGTGTTGCCAACTTTTGTTTAAAAAAAAAGCTGTTTGTGGAGGGAGAAACGATGCAAAAAGGCTGAAAAAAGCCATATTTTGGCAGTTAGGGCCTTCCAATACGGAAATAATGTCGTTTTATTTTGAAGGGATACATTGCTCATAGAAAAACTATTCAATATACAGTTATGGAAAAAATAATAGAAACGACAAGGATGCTCACATTTGAATCCAAATATTTCGTTTCTGGAGCAAATTTCATCCATGAAAACAAGTGTACTTGGTTTCAGGATAACAATTCTCAACATTGGTTGCCTTTTTGGGCTTCTTTTGTAAGAACTATTAACTGTGTGTACTGATTCGTAGAAAGACCATGTTTTTGACTTGGAAAAAATAATAGAAACGCACTAGAATTTTGATATTATCTTGTTTCTTAAAGATTGAAATCGAGTTGTATAGGTAACATTTTATGAACTAAAGATAGAAGAAGACATAAAATAACTTATTTTTTGGATCCCGGTGTGCTTGTTGTTGTTATTCGCTTCAGAATGGGTCGTGGGGTACATTGTACCGATATTGAAAGGAAACATATTCTTATTCAAAAAATTAAAGGCAACTCAATGTCAAATATTGAAACAATACCTAAATGCTTATAAACAAAACGTTTTTAGCGATTTAACCCAAATAAAAACCAAAGACACGCTGAAAAAAGCTTGCACCATAGGGAAAATTCGTCAACATCCTTGTCTGAAAATAAAAAAAAAATCCCTTTCTATCATCGGAAGTCCAAAAAAATGATTTAAATGCACCTATCAGTAGTCGCTCTATAAGAAATAGGCTGATTAATTTCGGTTTCAAAGGCCATATGGCTCAAAAGGTACCATACCTTAGTAAAAAGAGCATCAGCAAAAGGGGAAATTTCGGGCAGATGCGTTTACTTCGTCCAAATTGAAAAAATAGGATGTGATCGGACGAAATTAAGATCAATTTGCTTAGATCTGATGGAAAACCACATGTTAAGAGCCCTAAGAATACTGCTCAGGACCCAAGGTGCTCAACTAAAACTTTTGAGCTTGGAGGTAGAAACACAACTTTGTAGGGATGCGTTTCTCATTCTGGTATTGGTCCAATACATTGGATAAGCGAAAAACTGAGTGCCTCCTAGTATGTCAATATACTCGACAGTATAATGCTACCTTATGCTGAAAAGGAAATGCCGTTAAAGTTGGAGTTCCATCAGGATAATGATCAAAAACATTATTTAAAGATGGGCAAGAAATGCTTCCTTGACAACAAAGTTCCATTAAAAGAATGACCTTCACAGTCATTAGACCTTAATCCCACAGAGCACCTTTGGGGGATCTTAAAGAAAAGGATTGGGGTCTAAAAACCCCAAAACAAAGGATTATTTGTGAAAAAAAAATAAATCCAAATGGTACTCCATTGATCCATCAATTTCTGCCGAACTGGTGGACTCCATGGGTCGTCGATGTGCCGAAGTCACTAAAACTCGTGGTGCCACAACCAAAGAGTAAAATTAAAGTTTAATCTTTATGCCTTTGTAGGTAAATAATTGTTTTTCTTAACTTTAGGCGTGCCGTTTCTATTATTTTTTCCAGGCCTTAAAAATTAAAAAAAAATTTTCTGCTATATTAAGTTTTTTGAAAATTATTATTTTGTTGTAGTTTGTTACATCACTGGATAGGCTTTATATAAAAATTATGAAACTTAAAAAATTTTTTTCATTGAACAAAATTTTAAAAAATACGAAAAAAAAATGCCGTTTCTATTATTTTTTCCATGACTGTACCATCACCGCCATCGCAAAAAAATCTGAAAAAAGCCATTTAAAAAAGCCAGAACTCCCGCTGTCCGCTGTTTGCAAATTTTTCTTGCAGCCTATGAAAACAGCAGATTTGACAGGAAAAAAGCGAACCTAGCAGCACTGATAGTGACAAAGACCATTTAACATTCTTGACTCCTCACAAGCATTAATCGGCTATCAAGACGTTTATCGATATAATTTACATTTACCGGAGCCTAAAATGGCCAGGCGCACAATTTAAATTGTGAATTTATTTCAGTCAGTCAGTTTAGCAGCCACTTTGCAACAAAGTATAGTTTAATGAAACCAATTAAATTATAAATCAGATAATTTGAATGAATGTTGGGTGCTCGTCCCCCCTCAAAGGATGAAGTTGGTGTAGTTAATCCAGTTGTGTCTTACAACTCATTCCGCAAGGTTGTATATTTATACTCTCTCCCTTTTTCACCATCGCGGTGATTTAAATAAAAAAAAAACAAAAACAATCCAACCAAGGCTGCCACATCGTTTAGTTCACTTTGGTGAGTAGTTCAATTGAACCTATTCTGAATACAACCATGTCTTGCACTGAAAAATAATGATATGGCAGCACTAGTGCAAGTGACACGTCGTGCTGACTTCGTATATTATCGTTTTCGTCTGCATCGGTCATTCGGTTTTCGTCATTTAAAGCGGTCGTGTTGTCCGCTGGAGTGTTCCCAAAGAGGAGTAAAACTTTCTAAATTTTGTGTAGAAAGTGCAGCAATACAAATCATAAGTTTAGTTCCCTGCCGTTCGTAAATAATATAAGACAAACACAATGGGAAGTAAGTACAACGCCAGCATGTTCAAGTGCAGTTCTATGTGAAAAATGCCGCAACGCTTTCCAATCAAATAACAGCGGCGGCAACACCCCCGTATTTGCTTACGTATACAAAAAAAATAGTTGGATTTAATATGCCGCCGCTAATTGTGTTAAGTGCAGCCCTTAAAACGAGCAAAAAGCATTGACACCGAGCTAACAATGTCTTTGGTTTTCATTCATTATTTGCAGTCAAATTCCTGGAAGTTATTAAACCCTTTTGCAGTATACTGCCGGAAATTGCAAAGCCCGAGCGCAAGGTATGTACAAATATAGCTCTTAGATTTGTTTAACAATTTATTTGGTCATGTAAGCAACAAAAACAGTAAATTATTGTATAGGGATAATTTGTGGTCCAATTGTGCGTTTTATTTCGTATTTGCTCTCCCAGGCGCCAGTGTTGCCAGCGCACACAATTTTGCTTTCACTTGTCAGCCAAATGCGCCACGCAAACAATTTGTGATTTCGTAGTAGACAATATAGAAGCAGCAAGTTGTTTGTTTTATACATATAAAACAAAAGTTAAACAGCTGCAATTAATTCATTAAATGTAATGTGCAGCTCAAAAGTAAAATTGCAAATTTTTAATTGACTTTAAATATGTAGTACTCTTGAATAACGTCAAAATAAGTAGTTATTTTAGTTTGCTAATATATGTAGTGTGTATTTATTAAAAAATTTCTGCTTTTTAGTCAAATTCTCATTCATAAAACATTAGTTCGCTCCGTTTTACTACTATTCTTATCAAATACAAGTACTATTCGCTTGGACTACTTGTTGCCATACTACTTTTTCATACATTTTGACAAACATAACGCAAACCGCATACTACGTGGAAACGTCAAACTTCGGGCCGCACGAAGCGAGCGCACGACGTCGGATTGCGACGTCAGCTTCGTATTGTTGTTGACACGACCATATGATGAGCACGATAAGCAAACTTGATTTTTTTTTGTTTAAACATTACACACGTACACTCATGTGGGTCAAAATAGCGGTAGTTTTGTGCTGTCGAGGCCTTGGCTTAAATTAAATTCTTTTAAGTTTTAGTTTTGCTGTAGTCTTGCTGGAGTAGAAATATTATATTAATTTAATTGAAATACAGCTGATTAAGTAATCAAAATAAATATTTTTTAATAAAATAATTGAATTTAATAATAATTTAATTGATCTTTAATTTGTGATTTTTTTAATTTCGTGCATTTTGCAGATCCAATTCAGAGAAAAAGTACTATGGACTGCAATCACACTGTTCATTTTCCTGGTGTGCTGCCAAATCCCATTGTTCGGCATCATGAGCTCCGACTCGGCGGATCCCTTCTACTGGATTCGTGTGATTCTCGCCTCGAATCGTGGCACACTCATGGAGTTGGGCATTTCCCCCATTGTGACATCTGGATTGATTATGCAGCTGTTGGCTGGCGCCAAGATCATTGAGGTCGGTGATACGCCCAAGGATCGTGCGCTGTTCAACGGTGCCCAGAAGCTGTTCGGCATGGTCATTACAATTGGCCAGGCCATTGTCTATGTGATGACTGGCATGTATGGTGATCCATCGGAAATTGGCGCTGGTGTTTGTCTGCTGATTATCATTCAGTTGTTTGCTGCCGGTCTCATTGTCCTCCTGCTTGATGAGCTGCTCCAGAAGGGCTATGGCCTTGGCTCTGGTATTTCCCTGTTTATTGCGACCAACATTTGTGAGACAATCGTGTGGAAGGCCTTCTCGCCCACCACTGTGACAACCGGACGCGGCACCGAATTCGAGGGCGCTGTGATTGCCCTGTTCCATCTGATGGCCACTCGCAACGACAAAGTGCGCGCCCTGCGTGAGGCATTCTATCGCCAGAATCTGCCCAATCTGATGAACCTGCTGGCCACCATATTGGTGTTTGCCGTTGTCATCTACTTCCAAGGTTTCCGTGTCGACTTGCCCATCAAGAGCGCCCGTTATCGCGGCCAGTACAGCAGCTATCCCATCAAGCTGTTCTACACTTCGAACATTCCCATCATTCTGCAGTCTGCCCTCGTTTCCAACTTGTACGTCATCTCACAGATGTTGGCCGTTAAGTTCCAGGGCAACTTCTTCATTAACTTGCTTGGTGTTTGGGCCGATGTTGGAGGCGGTGGCCCAGCTCGCTCGTATCCCATTGGCGGCCTGTGCTATTATCTGTCGCCACCTGAGAGTGTCGGTCACATTCTGACCGATCCCATTCACGCGCTGCTCTACATTGTCTTCATGTTGGGCTCCTGTGCGTTCTTCTCCAAGACATGGATCGATGTCTCTGGCAGCTCAGCCAAGGATGTAAGTCTTAACAAAGCGGTTTCGACTTGTTAGTACAATTTCTTAATTACATTTATATTATTTGCTTACAGGTTGCCAAGCAGCTGAAGGAACAGCACATGGTGATGCGTGGTCATCGCGAGAACTCGATGATTCATGAACTGAATCGTTATATCCCAACGGCCGCTGCATTCGGTGGTCTGTGTATTGGCGCACTTTCCGTTATGGCCGATTTCCTGGGTGCCATCGGCTCTGGCACGGGTATCCTGCTGGCTGTGACGATCATCTATCAGTACTTTGAGATTTTCGTTAAGGAGCAATCCGAAATGGGTGGCATGGGCACGCTGCTGTTCTAAGCAGCCAACATTAGCAACAATTACAACAGTAACAACAGCAAACAACAACAATACTTCATCATACTTCTCACATGCCTGCTCGCTACGCCCACCCCCTCGCCCTCCATCTAAACAAATTATTTTGTTGTTTTTTGATACGGTTCCAAAACTTTCACATAATCGCATAATTTTAAGATTGATTATTTGCTGTTTTGCAGGCTGGGCATAAATAATTATTTGTGTTTAATACGACAAGAACTTTAATTTGAATAGTTTTTTTTATTAGTTTGTATTCAAATGTGAGACTTTATTGCTTAAGTTCAATATTTCACTGAATTGATTGAATTTCAATGCAATTTACTGTTTTAACTGAGTGTAATAATATAATTTTGATTACACTTGAAATTATTAAACACGATGAATAATGAGTACATGAAACGAACATTAAAATCACGCAACATGCATACAAATTGTCATAATAATAAAACGTAAATTAGATAACATTTTTTAATTCAACAATCGTATTTTGTATTAAGTTAATTTTTTACAGTCGGTAAAAATGATTTAAACTAACGGCAGTTGGGGTAATTTTTTAAATAAAATTATTTTGAACTGAAAACAGCATCTGCATTTTTAATTCCACTAGCGATTTTAAATTATTTGATTTATTGAATTAATAAAAGGAAATTCATATTTAATTTTCGAGCGCTCGTTCTTAGATAGAGTTGGCAGCACTGCAGTGTATTCGCACCAAAATATCGATTGCACAATCGCTATATTTTTATCGTTCCTAACAACACTAGGTATTTCTGCATTTGCAGAATCTGGTCTCACTTTGTATAGCTGTAAAATGGAAAATAATCATAAATAAAAATAAGCAATTTGACGCTGTTCAAACAATTAAAAACGCATCACATGCATGCACACCAATGAGAATTTACGCACTGGCAAGAACAACCATTGCAAATACCTGCGGAAAGTGACAATTGTGAGAGAAACGCACAGTCGAGAAGACAAAAATCATCTGGAGGGAATCAAGTGGAAACTGGAGAGTTGAGTTGCCATGTCAGCTCCACTCACACGAAACGTGCCGTATTTGAAGCAGCAGCTGACTGCGTTGCTGCACAATACGTCACCGGTGATAACATTGATTTGTTTGGTGACCACCTTCGGCTATTTACTCTCATTCTCGGAGACAGCGGTCCTGCTGTTAAGCGTGACGCCTGGTTACATTTTGCCAAATGGCAAGTTTTGGATATGGACCGCGTTCACATTCTGCTTCATCGAACTGCATTGGTGGGAGGTGATCGTCGATGTCATCACAGTTGGACTGTGCGGCAAAATGCTGGAGCCTCTTTGGGGTCAATATGAAATGTTCAAGTTCTTTGCGTTGAGCAATTTCGGAGTCTCGCTTGTGACAAGCATTTATTACTTGTTCTATTATATGGTCACGAAGAATCCAACTATATTATTTGATGTACATATCCATGGCCTGGCCGGTTATGTGGCGGGCATTAGTGTCGCGGTGCGACAAATTATGCCCGACCATTTAATCTTGAAGACTCGCTATGGACGTTTAACCAATCGGTGAGTAGCGAGCATCATTTTAAGGCCTAAATGTGAAGCAACTACAACTAAACAATTTTAGGAATGTGCCACTGACGGTGCTTATCATTGCCATCATCTGCTGGGCCATTGGCATGCTGGACGGCACATATCCGGCCATGTTTGCCTCCGGTACTATAGTCTCATGGATATATTTGCGCTTCTATCAGCATCATCCAAATGGACGCGGCGATAGCTCCGAAAGCTTTACATTTGTTAGCTTCTTTCCGAATGTGACACAACCATTTATTAGCATACTTGTGAATCCCATATATAATTGCTGTTTGCGTGTGGGCGTGGTGAAAACGCCCACACCATTGCGCACAATATCAACGGCCAGCTTGACATCTGTGTCTGTGCAAATGCCAGGCGTGGATCCGCACGACATTGAGCGCAGACGGTAAGCATTCGTCAGTGTTGTATTTATTTTGTTGACACATTATTCATAATTTATTTTGTTTAACAGACAAATTGCTCTAAAGGCGCTTAGCGAACGACTCAAGGCCACAGACTCAACGCGACATGCACAGTTGCCAAAATCCTTTCCACAGCAGCAGCAACAGCAACATCATCAGCAGCAGCAGCAGCACAAGCATCACAGTCATAATCATGGCTCTGGCCATAGTCATAGTGGCCACAGTCACAGTCACAGCCATGGAGCGGGTCACAGTCACAGCCATGGAGCTGTAGCGGCGCAGGCACCGCAACCAGATTTTCTGAAGCCAAGCGGCAGCATCGCAGGCGCACAGCAGTTGCCAATCACAACGTCACGGTCCGAGCCACGTATGATCAGCACAATGAGCACAATTGCAATACCGATGCCAGCGCCACCGCCCAAAGACGAACGGCCAGCGGAGAGTGCTGTTGTTGCTGATGCTGGTGGAGATGCGGCCATGCTCATCGATTTCCCAGACGAGTCAGCTTAGAATGTGTTTATATTTTTAACGTATATTGAATTTTTTGGATATTTGAATGATCTGCTAATGATTATTTGTGTATAACTGCAACAAGTGCGCTCTTAACTGTATTTAACGTATTTGTGTGTGTCTGCGTCTGTTCTGCTTAATATAAACGTGAAGTTTTCTAATTGCTTGCTAGGCTACGCCCATGATGCAGTTTTGAAAGCTAAACAAGAAACCTTCCATCAAAACAGCGCCTATTGTAGTACATACTTACCTATATACATGCATACTTTTTGTTGTAGTCTTTACATGTATTGAAAAAATGCTTTATTTAGTTTATAACATTACTGTAAATATATTTAAAAGCCCAAAAACAAACAAACTTGCATTGTATGATAAAATTTTTATCGCATTCATTTTGTGGTTAGTATGCAAAATAAGCAGCAGACAATCCTTTGGTCTTATGCGACTCATATTAGTATTTTTACAATCGTTTTTAATACGAAGACAATTTTTGACAAAATTTCGATTAATTATTTAAATGTTAACTATTGAAAAGTTAAAGTAATATAAACAAAATTTAAATTTAAAGTGAAAAAATAAACGATATAGTTCATGAAGGACTGAGCTAGTTCATTCGTTAATTTAAATGACTCGCTCATTTTAGCAACTCGTTCATTTGAACTTGTTCTGAACGAAACGACACGAAACGGATTCGCATAAGGGGGCTGGTTGGGCCGTCGTGTTCTCAGTGTATTTTTAGGCTTATTTTGTGTTCTTAGCACTTGTTTTAAAGTATTATACAGTTAAGAACGTTGACGAACCTCAGTCGCGCCATAAGTAAACAGAAGATGCTGCCTTAAAAACGCCATAAACAAGTGGCTGCACTGTGCAAATCTGGAGATGAATAACGGGTGCCCTTATAGGTTACAATCAATAATGGGTCGCAGCAACAACTACAGTGCGCAACAACAACAAAACGGCAACAGTGGGCGACTGCTTCGAAATGGTAAGTTCAAACTTCTGATAAGCTTGACACAAAATCAAGTAAAGCATAACTAAAAATATAAAAATAAAAAATCAAAAACGATAAGACGAATGTGGCGGAAAAAGTACTTGGCGGGCGGGGTCCCTGACCACTTATAAACAAACTCTTGTTATCGTCACACAACTGACACACACATCCATACACTGTGTGTGTGTTTTGTATTTGTTCCGTTTTTGGCGTTGTAGGTGTGTGTGTGCGTCGGCGTTTGCATGTGTAGGTTTTGCGGTTTATTGCCTACGTGTAATGCAGTCGACTTTGGCGTCAGCGTCGCTTTGGAGTCGTGGCAAAAACAAAACTCAAATGTCATGCAAAACCGGCCTCTTTTCGACTCAACTCGACTCGGTTTTTGACAATTCTTTTGTGAATTTACGTAAATGCCATAATATTTGAACTTTTAATTATAGTCCACAAACTAGTTTCCCACTTAACGAAACTCGTTTTCAGCAGGAACTTCAAGTTGTTCTGAAACTGGGCTAGTGCTATGTTCCTCACCCTTAAAACATGCATTTCTGGCTCTTTGTTTAGTTCCAGTACCAACGGTTATTTTACTTTCACTAGCGCAAATGTTCAGGGCCGTTTGGTTATTGTATTTTGCGATACGTCTGGTGTGTTCCACGCCAATACGAGTACAAGTGCACATACATACATACAGATACTTATATTAAATTGTTGTTAAAATAAAAGCTCTATGCGATAAACCGTTTCTTAAAAACTTAGGTTAAACGTAATCTAATTAATATAATTTTTATTAGTAATGTAATAATCCATCAAGAAGTCGACAACTCGATTTTCGAGTGCTACTTCGAAAAATTTAAGGATCCCAAGTTTACAGTAGCGGACAAAAAAGACCGGACACCATAAAAGAGCGGTTTTTATAGATTATTTTTAAAGTGTTTATTTATTAGACCATAGGAAAAACGTACGAGGCCCAGAACGTTTGAATGATACAAAAATTTACTTTACCCATTAAGTACCCCTTGAAAATTTCGAATTTTTGTTAAATTCAAACTTTTTTCCTCGGGCTTAAACAAAAAATGTTTGGATGCAAAAAAAACTCTTTAAATAATTCTAATAGGGAATAAAAAAAATATCTTTGTCCGCTACTGTAAATCTTATTTTAAAAAATCAGGACAAAATATTATTCTCCTTGGGCAAAGGATCAATTTTGGCAAAGTCATGAAAGTTTAAAATTGGTCAAACCTAAGAAGAACTTTACATGTGATATTTTTTTTTTCATTTTGGAATACTTTTTTGCTTAAAAAAATTAACCTTTTGAGAATCTGATTAAAGTGCTGTTTTATTCTAATTATGACATATGAAGTGGATTGCAAGTAAAAATTTGAGATTTTTAACTTTTTTAAATCATCAAAATCGCATTCTGGTAAAAAAATATTCGAACGAAACTAATACAATTTGATTAGTTTTGCGGAAATTGTATCAGATTACGTTTTTTTCGCTATTTTTTTTAATTTGTTGCAGCTGCTCATGACAGATGATTAAATTTTAAATATGTACAATGTACATACTATGTAATAATTCATAATAAATGTATGTATGCACATAAGTACCTAAATCAATATACGAATCTTTCAATTGAATTAAATTAAATTTTAATTAATTTCACACCTATAAAAAATAAACAAAACTAAAAAAGTATTTCTCTAGTGCTTTAATTTAGTTAATCTGAAATTACCATCCCATAGGAAATATTGCATGTGCATCTATCTGTGTGTAACTGTGCTCTATATTAGGTACAAGTCAGCAACCATGTTAATATGCGCCTGCAAACACGTCAAAGCTCACACACAGCAAACATACATACATACATATATATGTATAACTTGCACACACACTTGCGCATAAATATTCGAGCTTGTTTACACACATGCGCGCCTGCCATTCAAAAAGAGAGACGGCGTCGGCGGCGTCAACGTCGACGTCGACGGACAGTTCCACATTTGGTGAGCAAGAAAGAAAAACCGTTGAGGGCGATTGATTGGCGCTCAGTTGCGGATTGGTAACCAACCACGTACAACGAACGGTTCGTGTCTCTGTTAGCCAGCTTATTTCTCGTTATTTTGCTATTATCAAACAAATTTATCGCGCTAAACAAATACGAATAAATAAATAAATAAAAGAAAAAAAGAACAACAAGAGAGGCAATGAAGTAGTACACACTACTTCATTAACAAAATAAACATTTGCCAGCTAATTGCCACTGACTCCTCTCTTTTCTCTCTCTCTCTTTCTGTATTTCTCTCTCTTCCTGTTGCTTGGTTGCTGCTTTCTTTCGCACTATTGCAACAGCAATTAAATCAACGCCAACAATGACAGATCACCTGAAGCTGCACACACGTCTCGCCCAGGTGGGCCAGGAACATTTACTCAAGTTTTGGCCAGAACTCACAACGGACGAACGCACCGATCTGGTGCGTGACATAAATGAGCTCAATTTGGATGAGATTAAATTGTATTTCGATCGCGCCACAATTTCCATGAACGAGAACGGCATCAAACTGGATGATCGCCTGCAGCCCATACCGGATGACCAAATCCTGTCGATAGCCCGCACCAACGAGGACAAACTGAACTCGTACCGGGAGGAGGGATTACAACAAATAAGCAAAGGCCACGTCGCTGTGCTGCTTATGGCAGGTGGACAAGGTGAGCTTTTAATCCAGTCAAAACAAATATTTTTTTTTATTAGAATTCTATTTAATTAGCGTTCATTTAATTACTATCAAACGGTTCGGAAATTTGATAGATTAATAGACGAGTGCGCCAATTTCCCAGATTTACCAAGATTATATTATTGATATGTTCGGTGTATTCGCCGTATTCGCGTATGATTCATTCATCATTAGCCTTATCTAGTGTATATTTTTTTTATATTTTTTTGAAAACTGCAAAACAGCCACTTTTCGTATGAAAATGAAGAAAAAGTGTTTATTTTTGCAGTATTCAAAAAATTATAAAATTAGAATTGTTTTCTCTTTGAGCCCGAGGAAAAAAGTTTAAAAAGTTGTCTTTTACAAAAATTCGAAATTGTCAAGCGGCACTTAATGGGTAAAGTACATTTTTGTATCATTCAAACGGTTTCTAGTCCTCGGTCAAATAAATAAAAACTTAAAAAAAAACTTCGGTTTTTTTTGTCCGCTATTGTACTATATTATAATCATTGAGTTCAAAATATTAGAACATAAATTAAATTAATATTAATATTTTTCTTAGCTATAAATTCTTATAGAATTTGAGCCCTACAGTTTTCGTTTCCTTTTTTTTATCATTTGTCAACACATTTAATCAAAGTTCAGTTTTTATCAAACTAACAACAAAATAACACATATTAGATAAAGACAAACAACATACAGATTGTCTTTTTTTGTTACAGCAGATATCTTTTGTGATATTTTTAACTGTTTCTGCTCGCAATTGCCTTGAGATGCAATAAACAAAATGTAAAAAAAATATAAAAAATTCAGCATTAGCAAAGACAAAAACAACAATAATAATGCAGACTTGTAAGTCTCTTTTACTCTGTATTTATGTGTGTATATGCATGTGTGTATAAAAAAACTAATTAGCTTGATATAAAAATGCTCCATCAAACTCACACACAAGCAAGGCGCACATGCAAAGCTCACACATACACGCACACGCACACACACACAGCAAGCGCACGCAAACACAGATACATTTGTATGCGCTCAATCAGCTGCCCACTCATGCAGCTCATTGTTGTTGCTGTAGATTTTGCTACAGTTGTTGTTGTTGTTGTTGTCTGTAATTTGTAATTCAGTGTGCAAGACACGCCACAGCATAAAGCAATAACTATTTAAGCCATTCTTATGGCCAGCCAGTTCCATTCCCAGTCTTTTTGTTGCCTTTCTTTTTTTTTTGTATTTGCAGATTTCAGGCTCTCTGGTTTTTCGTTTGATATATCCCGTTTTGTTGTTTTTTTTTTTGCTTTGCCAGAGAGCGAAATCACGTAATTGCTTTAAAGACAATTCAACAACAAACAAAATAACTTTTAAACAGGTAATAACGTATTTCTAACACGTAACGTAACTGCATAACGGTGAATACAGTAGGCGTAGACATCGCGTTGCCAACTGCCGCTTAATATATTTTATATCGATAACAATTCCCTGAATTCTTCGTGCTTCTTCTGTGCCGCAAAAAAAAAAACTTAACAAAAGACAGGCAATAATTAAAGATTGAAAAACCGGTAGTGTATAGCTGACCTTATGACAGGTTTAAATGCTAAATAGCTACAAGAGTGGCAACAAAAAAACAACGGTTATTGAAAGCGAAACCATAATCGAGTTAAAAGAAACAAGTTTTTAAGGTCAACCGGCTGGGAGCACAGCAAACAAAGATAATAATAGTCGCTTAAAGAGTGGCTATAGCTGCATGAGATCAGATCTTTTGATTGATGCTGTTTATAAGGTAGTGGACCCTTTTGATAATATGGTACCAGTGTACCAGACTTTGGTACATTTGTACTATCGATTTCGATACTTAAAGAAGGCGACCATAATCGATCAATTAATTATTACAACTTATCGATATGTATAACGTGCAATTTGAACATGAAACTTATTTCTTTAAAATAATACACATGTATTAATATTAACTTGTGCTAATTCTTGGCAGGCACACGACTGGGCTTCGACCAACCCAAGGGCATGTACGATGTTGGCCTACAATCTCACAAAACGCTCTTTCGCATACAGGCGGAGCGCATCCTTAAGCTGGAGCAATTGGCCGAGGAGCTGACCGGCAAACGGGGACACATTGTCTGGTACATTATGACATCGGAGCACACAAAGCAGCCCACCCTTGAATACTTTGAGGCCAACAACTATTTTGGCCTACAGGAGGATAATGTGCTGCTCTTTGAACAGGGCTCGTTGCCGTGCTTCGACTACGATGGACGCATCATACTGGACGCAAAGCATCGCGTGTCACGTTCTCCGGATGGCAATGGTGGCATCTATCGTGCCATGCAGGTTGCTGGCATCCTGGATGATATGCAGCAGAGGGGCGTCCTCTATTTGCATGCGCACAGCGTTGACAACATTTTGATCAAGGTGGCTGATCCCGTGTTCATTGGCTACTGTGTCCAGGAGAAGGCCGACTGTGCGGCCAAGGTGGTGGAGAAGGCGGCCCCCAATGAAGCTGTCGGTGTTGTGGCCATCGTCGATGGCAAGTACCAGGTTGTCGAGTACAGTGAGATCTCTGCCAAGACCGCCGAGATGCGCAACTCGGACGGACGTTTAACATTCAGTGCTGGCAATATATGCAATCATTTCTTTACCGCTGATTTTCTGCACAAGATTGGCAAGACCTTTGAGCGCGAACTGAAGTTGCATGTGGCCAAAAAGAAGATACCATTTGTGGACAATGCTGGAAAACGTTTGACGCCGGACAAACCCAACGGCATCAAGATTGAAAAGTTTGTCTTTGATGTCTTTGAGTTTGCCGAAAAGTTTGTGGCCATGGAGGTGCCACGTGACGAGGAGTTCAGTGCCCTTAAAAACGCCGATTCCGCTGGCAAGGATTGCCCCAGCACAGCCCGTGCCGATCTGCATCGGTTGCATCGCAAATATATCGAAAATGCCGGAGGCATGGTTCACGGTGATATCTGTGAGATCTCGCCGTTTATCAGCTATGCCGGAGAGAATCTCGCCCATCTGGTTGAGGGCAAATCGTTTAGCAGTCCTGTTTATCTGTGCGATTCCCTGCAAGGACATCTGTAGACCCTTGCATACATACACACACACATACATATATATGTACATATAGACTGATGAATGTGGATAGTTTTTCTGTATAAAAGATTTGATTCAATTTTCAATTATAATTACAATAATTAAGGCAAAAACATGAAAATTCCATAGTTTTCAGTACTTAAGCGCAACATTTGTATCCATAACTCTGTTGCCCAAAATTATGTTTTGTCTATCGTTTAACTTCTTATTCTTTGTGCAATTGTTTTGTGAATATATATACTTGTATACAATATAATATACGCATATTTTAATATGTCGAAAAATATAAACTGAATAATCGATTTCTATCAGGGTCCGTAACTGGTATAAGTTTTAAAATAAAAATTGCAAATTAACAATTATTTTCAAATTTATATTTTAAAGTTACGAAATTATTTTTAAAATAATTTTTGCATTCGGCACTGCGCAAAACAGTGAGTTTTATTTGGTATGAAGAACTGAAACATTTTAGCGCAATGTGCCGAGTGCCAAAATTGTTTTTAAAATAATTTATATGTAAAACTTAATATTATTCGTCACAAAATTGGATATCAGAAATTTTGGGGCAGAAAAATGTTTTCGTCACTAGACTTTTACCTCGTAAAGAGGTTTTTTTTATAACTACTTGTACTACTTTTTATTATTACTTGTAAGCGGGAAGAAAGAAAGGCTAAAAAAATCACAAATTTTTATAATTTTCCGTTTATTATTGTTTTTCGATTATATTTATTTGATTTCAACTAGAAAATCGAAAACTGTTACATTAAAAAAAAAAAAACGATTAAGATCTAGAGCAATCGATTTAGAGTCGATAACATTTAATATTTTACTTAAAATGAGGAGGAAATGAGTTTTATGATTCCTTAAAATCTGAACAATTAATCAAGCACAACGATCTGAGCTTCTTATCCAGTCTATCAGATCGAATCAAGACATCACATTTCCATATATACACCCAGGGAAATAAGTATATGTGGATGAAGTTATTAAAAAAATATACTTTAACAAACAAGATTTGATGCAGATTTCATAAAATAATCGTATCATTTAAATTCCATTTCAATTATACAAAAATTTCTTTAAGCCATTAAGTAGTCATGGGAAATTTAGAATTTTTGTGTTTTTTTTTTCAACTTTTTTATTCGGCCTCAAACAAAAAAATTTATTGATGCTAAAAAATTTCATAAATCGCTTTGCTAGTATTTTTTATATTTTAAAAATTACATAAATTCAAACGGAATTTAAATAATAAATAATAGTATATTTTTTTTGAAAAACTTCATCCACATATAGTTATTTCCCTGGGGTACATTAAAACAAAGGCTTCATCTCCAGGTAGCTCCATTTGGTTATTATTTAAGAATATATTTCATCGATGGCAGAACTTCTTCGATCCATTCTATGCTAATCTCGGTCACCTGCCGTAGAAAACTGTGCTCCGTTTTGACCATCTCCGTGAAGAGGAGGCATTGCGGCTTGTATTTGCCATGGAGCACACTGGATGGATGGATTTTGGCCTTGACACGGCCACTCAGAGTCAAGTAGTGTCCCTCCTTTTGCAGCATTGCAATGTTATCGAACAGACCTGTCAACAGGCATTTTTTGACGGCATCCGAGTTGTCGCCACAACTGTTGGAGGCGAGTCCAATTCTGGAGCTAATCTCGGCCAGCTGATTACGCACATTGCGGGCATAGGTTAGATTCCGGATGTTGAGAAAGTTGTCGTGGCACCAGATCTTTGGCTTTTCGGTTTTCTGAAAAGTCGCAAAGACATTGAGGAGTGTCAGATGATCGCCATGCTTGGACTGGAACTTGGCGTGCGCCAAGGCGGCCAATTCGCTTTTGTCCGCGTGTCCAATGAATACATTGTCGCTGGACAGCGCCGCCACCAAGCTGAGCATTTCCTCCATGCAGCCAAAGGTTGGCGCCGAGAGTAACAATTTGGCATATCTGGGATCCAGTGGAAACTGTGCCATCAAGCGGCCCGAGCTGGTGATGCTGGGCACCGTTGCGGACTTGATGGCGCCCAGTTGCTCCAATGCCTTGTATGCGGCCTGGACACCCTCCTGCGGCGGTGGATCAATGAAATCAAAGCTGGTGCAATCGATGCCCAGCGCAAGCAGCTGCAACACCGTCGCGGTCAGATTGGCACGCAGGATCTCTGGCTGGGCGGCGATGCGAAAGAATTCCATACTGTTTTTCGTATAGGTGCGATAACATTTTCCGGGGGCATCGCGACCAGCGCGTCCGCTTCTTTGCCACGCCTGCGCCTGTGAGATGCGTACGGTTTTCAGAATATCCAATCCGGAGCTGGGATTGAATGACTTCTCCTTGACATAGCCACAGTCAATGACACAACGGATGCCTGGTATGGTAATCGATGTCTCCGCTATGTTTGTGGCCAGAACAATTTTCCGTGTATTTGCCGGCACGGGGAGAAAGCATTCCAATTGCTTGCCCTGAGCCATTTGGGCGTACAGTGTGAAGACGCGCACATCGGAGGGTCCCGAATTGTTGATCCTCGCCAGCTGACGGATTTGCTGGGCCAGTGCTTCGATTTCCTCCTGGCCGGTGAGAAAGATGAGCACATCATGATTGATGGGCTCGTGTCGATGGATATCAAAGAGCGTAACGAGAGCTGCATGAATATAATCATCCTGGGGCTCCTTGGCGTGCATGACACGCACGGGATGTGTGCGTCCCTCCAGGTACATGCCCTTCACATTAAAATAATTGCCAAAATGATCAATGTCCATGGTGGCCGAGGTAATAATGATCTTTAGCTTGGGCATTTTGTGCTTCCTGCGCTCCTGTTGCGCCTCCTTCACAATGCCAAACAGGACATCTGCATTCACGGTCCGCTCGTGCGCCTCATCCAGCATTATGGCCGAATATTTGCGCAACAAGCGATCGCCAATTGCCTCGCGCAACAGAATTCCGTCCGTTAAATAACGTATCCGTGTGCGTTCCGTTGTCGTATCCTCAAAGCGCACCGTATAGCCAACAGTTTCGCCCACGTTGCTCGACAATTCCTGTGCCACACGTTTCGCTATCGTGATGGCGGCCACCCGACGTGGCTGTGTAATCCCAATGATCCCATTGTTCCCATATCCGGCTTGCAATAGAAACTGCGGTATTTGCGTTGTCTTGCCGGAACCGGTTTCGCCCATTATCAGGATCGTGTCGTTTGCCTCCACCTCCCTGAGGATGCGCTGGCGACAGTTGTAAACGGGCAGCGCCCTTCGATCCTGCTCAATGCTGTTCTTCTTATTGGCCAACACATTGTTTTTGTATGGCGATTGCTGCTGTTGCTGCTGCTTTGGCGGTGTGTAATTTGGCTTCTTTATCGAGTTTTGTTCCTTCATCGGCTCGATTTTACGTTTCACTGGAAATACCGAGGACAGTCCCGAGTTCCCATTGCTGTTTATCATGTATTTCGACTCCATGCTGCGCAGTTTGTTCTACAAAAAAACGGAGTTTAAGTTGCAAGTTGTGTACAAACACGCCCTTATTTACTCGCGTGCCTTTTGCTGTTTGTGCTGCAATTTAAGCCACTTACTCGGACATGGGCCGCCTAAAATACACTTTATTTATCTCGAGGTAAATATTTCGCTCGGTTTACAAAAAAAAACACACAGGTGGGACGCACGCTTGTTTGGGTGTTAGAGCGGGAGAAACATCGAGTGAAACAGTTTTCGTCTCGCTCGCTCGCTTTGCTTTTGACTGCAGAAGCTGCCAGACTGTATGAAAAAAAAAATCATGTGGCAGCCATGAAAAAAGGTGGCAGTCTTGGCAACGGTGGAATTTATAAGAGAAGCGTTTTTTTTTTGAAACCGTTGCTTGCGAAAGTAAAACATCTGACTTTGAAAGACTCTCTACTTTTTACCCAAATTTTTTATTAAAAAAATATTGCCAGATCCGTAACGCAAAGCATTTGGCTGTGACACTTATTTGTATGGGATGGAATTTTAATACAACGGGCATTGTGCATTTAAATAAAATCGCTTCTCATAAATTCCACTCGATGAATATTGCCAGATTGTGGCGGTCCGTCGATAGACTACGTAAATATGTGAAAGCTACGTTAAAATACTTGTCTACGTTGCGTGCCGAATGCCAGTTTAAAAACAGCTGTTTTCGTTTTTTCATCGGTGCGTATTTTTCACAACATATTTTCTTTAAAATACTTTTCACACGCTCTGCCAATTGCAGTTTGGAAATAAACAAGGAAAATGGTTGCCGGCGGTGCATCAGATACGGGTGGCGTTAAGCCCATGGCCATTGCGGGCCGCATGGTGCGAGAACGTGAGCGTCTCATTGGTATGACACCCGATGAACGTGCCTGGCGCAAACAGTGGCTGAAAGATCAGGAACTGCACCACGGAGCACGCAAAGTGCCTGCCTTGGAGCTGGAGCTCAACAATCCCATCAAGCGGTTATATCGTGCACCTTTGGATACAATTACCAAGGCTTTAACACCGGCGCTGGTAAGTTTCATTGCAGCATTATGTAATCAACAAAATATTTAAAATCGTTTATTGCGATATTTAAGGGTTTCCAACGCGCCTTCACAGTACGTTACTGGACCGGCAAGGCGCTGATTGCATTGACGGGCATTTACGCTGCAGCCTATTATTTTAAATACAATCAAAACGTAAGCGAACACCATCATGGTGAGAGAATTTACAAGGTGACGTATGACTTGACGAAGGTTGAGCTGGAGCATACGCAACCTTGTTATTAAATTCACCATGATCATAATCTTGTATTATATCGATATGTTCGTTCACTCATCGTCCTTTTTTGCTTCCAGGATTGGACTCGCAAGGGCGGCTGGCGTGTGATTTCCTCACGCAAGGCTTGTGTGCCCGGCGACGAAGGTTTTCCCCGTCTTTCCGATCGTACGGCGCCCTCGGATTATGCGGCGCGTGGCTTCAAGCAGTCGCCCATATAAACTGTGGAACACTCAGAGGCTGGCAAACGCATCTGTGCTTTTCTTAAGTTTCAAACGTATATTTTAATGTTAGCAAAACGAATTCGTAATAAACATGGAACTCACAAAACAGTCGTAAGTGGAATAAGTTGAGTATATTGTCATGGCTGCGCAACAATTTTCTGCTGCGTTTGCCATAACTATTTTTTTTTTTGTTATTTTTTTAAGCAATATTTTTAAGCTGTTTAAGCGTTTTTCCAAAACAGTTGCAGCTGTGCTCATTTTGATTTCTTTTATTGTGATATTCGCGTTTGCGAGAGTTAAATCACAGCGCGCAATATTTTCTACTCGGCCAATTTGCTGATTTAATATGTTGCAATAAATTCAAACACGCGCACAAATCGGGATTCAAAAATCGAAATCGGGCTGAAACTATTAAAAACCGTTTGGGAGTGTTACCAGATTATTTATTAAAAAACGAAACAATTTTCGTATTTTTTTCTGTGCCGCTGTTAGAACATAAAACTCCATATTAAAATTAACTGATTTAAACATGAAGGTAATACTGGTTATCTTATGTAAAGATAACGCAAAATCTTGACATTTTAATTTGCCCGTTAGTTTTGTCATTCATTTTGTACGTAGACAATGTTTACATTTTTCGCAGTGAATGTCATTTTGTGAAACCATCGCTTGAGGTTGACTGCACTGGCAGCAATCGATCATCTCTAGTAAAATGCTCTTTGTTATAAAAACGATAACGATAAAGAGAGAAAAAAACGCTCTCTCCGTGTGACAGCAGCGACAGCGCAGCTCACTTTAATTTTTCTGAAACTGAAAAAAGGTTTGATTCGATGGTGTCCCTAGTAGATTTGTGAATCTAATTGCACCAAAACACACACACAGACTCCCCCAGGCGTACAATTTAACCGCACTTGGCCTTGACTTGTCGGTGTGCCGGTGTGGCAAAGGCATAAGGTAAAAAAATAGCTGGCGACAAATACTTAACCCGGAGAGTTGCTGGTGTGTGTGTGTGTGTGCAATTTATTTTTTCATCCGCGTGGAGCGCAGTGGGAATTAAAACACACTTTGCTGGCCCGATCTAATGTGCGCGTGGCTCGCTGGCAGGTATATATCAAAGGCAACATCTCACCTAACCAACCCCCAAATGCAACTACATCATCATCAACAACAACAACAATAGGAACAACTCGAGCAACACTTCATCCGGAACAGGTGAGTGAGCAATTCTACACTTGGCCAGAAGTTCAAAGCTCCGTATTAGCGTCTACGTTCAATTTTTTTTTGTTTTTGGAATTCCATCACATGCGATGCCGTTGCTTTTTGGTTTTGGTTAATTTTTTCTTCTTTTTTTTTTGTTGCCCTTGCCTTGTGTTCTACGAAAAATGTAGTCTCAGTCGGCGCCGAAGCTGACGTCGCTGTCAACGTCGTCTATGCTGTTGCTCTCTTGCTCACGAAGTGCGCACTCAGCTCAGCTGTCACTTTGGTGAGAGAGCCTGACGTCGACGTTGCTTCCCGCGCGCGGGAAATTCGCCACTTTGTTCATTCATAACTCCCACAATTTTACAATGATTTTTGCGGTCTCAGCTAAATTAGATTCTGCGTGTTTTCACCTTTTCAATGCATATAGACATGCATATGGTTTAATTTAGAAAAACGTTCCGGCGAGCCATTAAAGTTGGTGCCAAAACGTCACATTTTGAGCGCGCAAAACAACAAAGTTGTTGCTGTTTGTTTGTGTAGTGAGCGGCGTTGCCAGCAGGTCGTCAGTTTTTATGTGTACAAAGTCTGTAAATGTAAACATGCATTGAATTGACCTAAATTCTTGTTTATTGTGTTAGTTTGCAATAAGTTTGCATATATTTAGTTGAACAATTGAACTTTTATCGAAATGTGGGCCAACATGGAGTTGTGGACTGCTTTTTTGTTATGCTTTTGTGGTTTTTAAAAATGAACTTTTGTTGTTTACAAATTATTTGCAACATTTTAACACTCTGCACTGACGGCATGTTCTAAAAGCGTTAAATTTGAATATATATTGAGCATAATTTGATCATCTTTCTTTGCCCAGGTGGCAGCTTCAACAGCTGTAGCGCGCGCAACGCCCGTTAAATGAGCGCCACATATCAGCTGTTTTGACTCATGCACAGACAGGTCAACTGCCTGCTTGGCGGTTTTAGCAGGAGCGTCGCTTTCGTCAACTTCATTCAATAAAACAGCCCCAGCTCCTTCACCATTGAGAGGGGACCCCAACTTTATGTTCCTGCCACACGCATTCGTGGCTTTTTCTTTCGCGCGGGAGATGCTCTCCCTCTCTCTCTCTCTCTGCTGTTGCTCTCTGATCGCTTGGCGCTCTTGTTAAATGTCAGTTGGTCTACCAATAACAACAACCACAACTTGCCCGTGTGGTTGTTGCATTTTTTTGGCGCTGGATGTGCTTGCTTTGGCGCGTTTCACTTGCACATACATACATACACTCGCACCGACCACCAGTCGTCTCTGCTGCTCTCTTTCTCTGCTCTGCTCTGCTTGCTCTCTCGCGCTGCCGAGTCGTCGTCGTTGCCTTACCAACAATTCTTTTTGATCACTGCTCAGCTGCTGCTTGGTGAAGTGAAGTTCGTGGCCGGCGTGTGACGACGTATTAAATATATTTTCAAGTGCAAATGAAATTTCATTTTAATCGGTTAATATGTGTACAAATTAGCCGCTAATTGTGCTTAATCCAAACTTCATTTCAAAAGGTAAAAACCTACGCCCCAATGCTGCAAAAATTATGTGTAAAAAATAAAAATTACGCGTGCGACAAGTGTGGGATAGAGACTGTCTCTGTCATACCTATGCGTGTGTGTGTGTGCGAGTGTGTTGTGGTGTGCGAGTGTGTCGTCGTGTCTTTGCATTTTTTGCTACAAATACAACAAGCCCCCCATAAAAAACGTTGAGAAGAGAAACAGGAACGTTTGCCAAATTCTTCTTATTAGAAATTTTGCACATTGCTGAATCAAAATACCAGTGCACAAAGCGACCGTTACAATCCAATTGGAACGTACACGATCAATGCAAGTGAATGGACATGATAAGCAAGAGTGCAGATACCAATTGGAAGGGAGTGTAAGTGTGCCGATTAGAATCCAGGCGATATTCCTAGGAAAGGCTTTCTAAGGAACATAAGGTTCAGTGAACTATTGTTAATTAACGATCCAAATGTTGTTACATATATACATAGATTACGCCAAGGTTCAGTTGACCCAGTTGGATGGCTAACGTGAACGTAAACGTAAATATACAAATTTCATCTCTTTTGTTCTTTAGTTATTCGGCTAGTTTTTTAGGCACTTGGCCTACACATGAACCGGCACTTTCTAATCGATTCGCATGCTTTATGGTGTCCCGCCCGATTGCACTTTTTCCCGCCATCGGAATAGATTTTGGGCGGTAAAACAAAAATGCGCCAACCAAACGCCCAATTCGCGCCACTTTACTTATGTTCTCTCTCTCTCCATTTTTTTCCCCACGACCAATGACACACACACATACACTCAAATTCATAGCGCTCCCCGACTGAGCGCGGGGTAAATTTCGCTCTCTCATGCACACACACGCACACAACGAAAGGCACTCTTCCGTTTAGTTCCAATCAGAATAACGAGAAGAATGAAGCGTCGCTGTCGCCGTCGTCGTTGGCGTTGACGTTCTCCGTCGACGTAAGCGCAATTCTCAGCGTCCACTTTTTCTTTCACCATTCTCGACAACAAAAACAACAAACAAAAACTTTTTAGTACATTCTACGACGCTGACGTTGACGTCGACTGCGCTGTGCTTTTGAGATATGCGCCGACGTGAAAAGTTCAAAGCAAAAAAAAAAAAAAAATAACATCGAGCCGAGTCGAACCTTTTGAAAACTTGACGAAAACGAAGCAAACGCGCAAAGCAAAGAAGACAAGAATGAGTAAGAGACAAACGCGCCGCATGTAGAGACATACATACATACATATATATAATAAAGCAAGCAACTGAATTATGTCAAAAGTGGCGCAAAATCTTTTGGTAGTACGTGGATCTACCAAATAGAATCGGGGCCGGAGTGAGCCTAGAGAGAGAGAGAGGCATTTACTTACGTACAATAGCTGTGGGGTCTAATCTTTCGACCACCGGCTTGGGCTTCGCTTGGGGTTCATTGATATTTCTATATATATGTACAAATATATATGTGTGTGTGTGTGTGTGTGCGTGTTTTAGCAGTTGGTTTTTTGCTATTGCTTCTTTTTCTTTCTTGTTTCAATTTACCTGCTACAATTTGTTCATTTTTTTTTGCGACTTTCTTTTTTTTTTATTTTTTATACGCTTATTTTTGTTTTTGTATATGTATTTTGCGCTCTTTTTGCATTTTTTTGTTGTGTCTGTTTTCAGTTTTGTAGCTTTTTTTTGCGTCTTGCTTTTATAATTTGACGTTTTCTTCATGTTTTTGTTGCTGTTGTTTCAATTTGCAAAAATACTTGTTTTGTTTTGTTCATTACTATATAGGCATTTAATTTGTATGTGTTTGTGTTTGGGGGGTCTGTGCCAAACTGGCTATAATTGTTGCCTTTAGTGGAGGCAAGAGAAAAAGACGATTTGATGGTTGTGTCATCAGTTTGTAATACAAAGATACATGTGTTTTTCTTTTGTATCTTTAGCCAAGATCAGCATCCATCGCGGGTTTCAGCTAGCTTTTCAATTTGTAGAAGCTCAAAAAAGACGAGTATTTATCTATTTATTTTTTTCCTGAATTTTTATTTATTTTATTATTTTACCACTATATCAAAATCATGCTTTAATAATTAAATATTAAAAAATGCGTGATTTGGTTAAAATTATACAGTGGACCACTAATATCTTCATACACCCTTAACTTTGTCAACTTTATTGTATAATAAAAAAGATTTTATGCAGATTTCTTAATTTAATCCGTAAAATTTCTAATTTTTGTAAAATTCTACTTTTTCAACTTTTCCTCGGTCTCAAACAAAAAATATTTTGATGCAGAAAGCAAGAACGAATTCTTCATACAATTCTAAGAGTGACTGCATTTTTCAATTGCTAAAATGCCACTTTTTGTTTGAAAAGTAGGAAAAGGGGTTTAAAATAGTTATTTTTAACAATTTTGAAAAAATCATAAAAAAATACTAGCGAACAGATTTTGGAAAAGTTTGCACTCACTCTTAGAATTGTTTGAAGAAACTTTTTGCATCAAAATATTTTTAGTTTGAGACCGAGGAAAAAAGTTGAAAAATAAGCTTTACAAAAATTCAAAATTTTCCATGGGCTAAAAAATGTTTGTATCATCGAACGGAACTGCGTACAAAACTTTTTTATTATACGCAAATTTGACAAAGTTGTGGTGTATGAAGACATTAGTGGTGCACTGTATATAATAAAATCTACCTCATTTGCCAACATTTGTTTACCACTTTAATTGCTTACTTCCGCTTACTCCTTTAGCAGCCTTGAAATGGATACAACTTTCTCACCTCTCTTTACTTGTGTATTCAGTGTTTGATATGCAGGTCCTTTACAACACAGTTTTAATATTTGCCCAACACTTGTTCAAGTGATGCGGCACAAAATCAAAAGGAAATATTTTCACATATTAAACTCATTTATTATATTTTGAAAATCACCTGCCCATTTTTGGCCTAAAGAGAATTCCAAGTAAAAATATTTCTCAATTATATGGCTATAACCATAGAGAAAGACTGGTTTGGTTTTGGTTTATAAAATATTATATTATAGGTTTGAATAGGAGATTGCCGCATCGTGACTATCTCATATAACGAAAAGCATTTTTCATTGTCTGCGGACGGTTTTGTCGCTGCTGAAGCTGAGGATCTGAGGAGCTGAGAGAGAAGCCCTAGCAGTGGATATGAATGTGGATGTGGATATGGATATGGACTGGATGAAGTGGGGAATACGAAAGGAAGGGCAGTCGAAAGCAGAAACAACAATGATAAACAGTTTCCAGTTATTCTCTTGCAAACACACAAAAGGCGCAAAAGGATAGCAGCCACAAAGTAAAAGACAGACAGAGGGAGAGAGATAGATATGGATATGTGGCGACGGCCACTTGAAGCAGTCACATCCTTTAAAACGACGCTGCTAAATATAAACTAAATAATCAATTGAGCGCATCGTTGTGTCTGTCTGGCCTAACGGCTACTTCAAGGCCGGCAATTCCTGGAACGGCTGCCCATTGAAGACCGAACTTTTTGTTGTTTTGTTTTTGAATTGATTTGGTCTCCTCGTTACTTACTTTCACACGCATTGCACGAGTCCATAGTTGCTACAGATACATTTACATGTACACTTACAAAGGCAGATAAATTTTTGCTCTTAGGCATACGCTGAGAGAAATAGTTTAGGTCTCAATTGGTATCGATTGCATTAAGCGAGCTTTCGATAGATTTTCAAAAGTTTAAAAATTGCAATTATTAAATCGGACTATTTTTTCTTAGCTTTTATGTTTAAGGCTGCAAATTTATGTAAATTTATATTGAAAATAAATATTGAGATCTAAACAAGATCTAAACAAGATCTAAACTAATAATTCAAAAATGTAATTGAAACATATGTAAATTAACTAAATTAATTATTCGATTTGAATTTTTCAGCTCAGAGACAACTTAAAGCTTTCTTGTGCTTTGAATTTGTTTGATAAAATATATTGAATTATACAACTAAGAATTATTATTAATTATTAAATATAATTACTCATTATTTATAAATGAAATTAATTTTTTCGAATTATAGTTTTTTCAAAATTTTAGTTTTAGTTAGTTAAGGGCAGCTTATATTTATTTTTTTTCGGTGTACTGTCACTGTCACTGTCTAGGCACTTGGAGTTCCAACTAATTGCTGATCCGCACCAGGCGACCACAAGGAGGAGAGATGAAGGAGGCATTGGCATTGACAATCCACACAATTCATGCTACAGATACATATAAAGCATATTATACATATACATACAATATATGCATGTGCATTTATCTTGAGTATCTCAGGAATGTATCTTTCTCGTTGTGCAACGCGCAGCCCAAAATGCATGCAACAACGGCAACAACAACAACAACAACATGGCAAACAACTCAAAATACATTTAACACACACACACATATACACACACATGTAGATATACACACAACTTACACACAAAAACAAAAAAGGACGCACAAAAATTGCAGCAACTCTCGAAGAAGTTGTAGACGAGTCTCGGAATTCGGCAAAGGGACCAGGGAACTGGGACCTGTTTCTCTCTTGTCTCTCTCTCTCTCTCTCTCTCTTCCTTTATCTCTCTTTCACTCTCCTTGGCTCTCTCACTTGCTCTCTTTTGCACATTTTGCGCATTTTTCAATGTTTCTGCTTTTTGCCTCAAGTTGCGAGTTTTGAGTATCTTTATCATTTCCTTGTGGGAAATTGTGCATTGCACACACACACACTAACACATAGATACACACAAAATAAATATGAATAGTACTACAACAAAATATTGCTTCCTCCTGCCTGAAAAACAATTCCAGTTAAATCCGTTCGCATCTCATTGTTGTTGACCTTGGCCTCCAGGTAAACAATTTACTCATGCGTCGTCTAATTAGGCTCTCTGGGAAGATTGGGAAGCGCCTTTCATGTTCTACTCCTCCTCCTTCTCCTTCTGGTCCTACTCTTCCTCCTCATCCTGCTTCCATATATGTATATTGTATGTATACCTGTCGCCGCATAATTCTTGCTAACTGATATCAGCTTGAGAGAGAACTTGATCTGTTCTCTTTATTTCTCTCGCGCTCTCTGGAAATAACTTAATCTTCATTAACGCTCTTTGGTTTATCCTAGTCGAAGTCTTTCCCCCAATGCTGCTGTGTGTGGCCAGTGAGCGATTGCAATTAGTACGTCATTTATTATAGTTAGTTGCAGCTATTAATCGGCATGCTTTCAAACAATTCCGAGAACTAAATAAGCCATCACTATGATATGTTATGGAGAGTCCTTTATTATGAATGCTGGGAGGGAAAATTAATGGGATCTACTACTTAAATTAAATGTTTACAAGATTTTGATGATCATAATCAATAATAGTCATACATTTTTTAATATCACTATTTTATATTTTTTCTTATTTTATATACAAAAGTCTAAAATCAAAAAAAATAGCAAAATAAACCTAATGTTATTCCTAACTGAAAGTTCTTGCTAAATACAAATCCTGCGAAATTGTATCTAGATAACAGAAGGAAAGGTAAAGAATATAACAAAAAGAAATAGTTGTATTCTCTGCTTCATGAAGAGGGTTGGAATACCTAAAAAGAAAGAAGGAAGAAAAATAAAACCATAAAACGAAGAAAAGTGAAAAGCAACAATTAATTAGTAGGCATATCCGCAATTAGTGTGAAAATGATGGCTGAGAAAATAAAAAGCAAAAACAATTCCGCTGGAAAAAACCAAGCTACAAATTGTGTAAGAATGTGAGAAAAGAAAGTCGTTAACTAAAAAGCAGTAAAAATGGGGTAGTTCTACCTTATAGAAAGTTATAGAGAGGTGTCAAAGTGAATGCCAGACAAAAGCGGCACATAAATCGTGGCAAAAATAACGCCGGCCCATATGTCACAAACACGGCAACACAGCAACAGCAGGAAAATGGAGAAAGAAAAGCCGAAACAGGATAATAAACAAAGAGGGAAACAAGGAAACGCGACAGGATACGAATGCGCGGAGCAATTAGCGCAGGGGAAGTCAATTGAAGTTGCAACTACAACGAATTGTAAGACGAAATGTCTATAAAAAAATGCAACACAAGGAATCCTTTTGGCAGCAGCCTGCATATAACTACGAGGGATACGAGTTCGAGTTCGAGTTCGGGGTTCCAACTACTCGTACTCGTACAATCAACAGCTGCTGTGGCATTCACCTGCCCGCAGACAGAAGGCGAATAGCCATCAACAACAACAGGTGCATTGATCTCCCATATTAGAGCTCGATATAATTATGCGGACAGGAGAGAGGGGACAATAGAGAGGGAGATGCCTTTAATGTTGACGTTGCGCATGCGCCGTTGACTGTCGCCTCCCCGGGAACACCTGACACCACCACCACCAGCACCATCATCGTCATCATCGTCAACAGCCGGACAGGATGCATAGGAAGACGCACTTAATCGAGACTCGTGGAAATTCAATAAATTACTATTTTGCAGTCGGGAAAAACTACCTGTCTAATCCAATACTTGACCCATGTCTTATCCATCTCCCTATGCCTAAATGTAATTTGAATACGCAGCCTCGTCTCTGGGCACGTCCATTTTACATCATCATAAAATGCTGTTCCAATATTTACTTTGGTCTTTTGCGGAATGTTTTTCTTGAATTCTATTTTTTAAATGCACGTAAACAAATTTGTTTTGGGTTTTTGCTGATTCGTCCCATGGACCACGACCACATGCTGTGTTCTTAGTTACATATGCTGTTATTCCTTGGGTTTTATGTGGGTCCTTAAAGAACCTTCCAGTCTATGTGAAAATCGTAAAAACATGCAACATATGACATGTCTACAAGATAAGATTTTGTTTAATACATGCATTCAATTGATTATTTAATTTGTTTTTTGTTTTGTTAATTATTTTCAGTTCCTTTATATAATCTGCACAACATTTACTGCTTCACGAGCAGCACTACATATTCCAAAAATTATTAATTTATAATTGAAAAACTTCAACGGCTTCTCAAGGCCGTACAATTATGGATTTTTATGCCAAGAGGTGAGTTTTTATACATAAAATATATTGAATATAAAAAAATTTGTATCGGCTTTTATTTAAATAATAAGACACTCTTATTTACAAATAATATTTTATTTTCCACCTTTTAACTTTAAATTTATCCTCATGTATTTAAGTGCAATATTATTTCTATATTTTATTTTCTATTCCAACATTTGGCTGTTTTAGGATTCATATAAATTTCTCTTTTCCTGTAGCTAATAAATTTAAAAAAAAAATACTTGTAAAATATTTAAATCTTGTATAAAATTCATTGCAGCAAGACAAAAACAAATGTATGTAAAAATATTTTTGTATTTTCGAGATGTTTCTGTTTACTATATTATAATAAAGAGTATTATGAAATTTTATCTTTTTGTTTAAAAATTATTTCAATTTGTAAAACTTTGTTTTTAGATAGTTTTTCATACAAAATAACAGATTAGTTTAGTATGATACGATGATAGAGAGAAGTCTCTAATTAGTTCCTTGTTTTCCTTTCTTTAGATCTTTCGTTTCCTACTTACATTAGAGACGTCTTGACTTCCTATTTCTTTTTTTAGGCAAACCAACCAATTAACACCCCACATAAAAGTGAAAAGCCAACTGTTTGTCTCTATCTTTTCTATTTTTCCTTAATTTTTTTCTAACTGACTTCCTGTGGCGACAAACATTCACGACATTCACTTCCTTGCCACCACAACTATCCTGGTAGCTTGGTCTGGTCGCTCCCAAAAGGCAAATGATGTTTATCTAATAACATTTTCGTAATTATAAAGTGACGTTCCAACTGGTTATGGCTGACTACCCTCTCTTTACCCGCAGCAGTAGCCAAGTGCGATAATCTAAAATGCATTTTCACTACTCACAACAGTTTCCCAAAAATGCATTTCAAATGAAAGGACACTGAAATCGAACAGCTGGTGTAGGTGTTAAAATAAGTCGCATTTGATAACCAAGTGGCGCATCGCATACCGCCTCGCATTCCTTTACACACATTCCATAACAGGAGGGTCCTGTGTATGTCCTGCGTGTGATTAGTAAATAATTGTGCGCGAAAAAGTCATTAGAAAAGTGTTTAGTCGCTGTCGCTGGGGAGGTTGAAAGACTGTCACATCATTCTGTCGCCTTTTTGTATTTTGTATTTTGTTTTTTTTTGCCATTGCATGTTGATAATGTTGTCATAACGCACACATACTGTACTTTGTGGCTTTTTAGTTTTTGTCATGTCCTGGCCAGTTTCGACAATTAATTGACCCCCTTAGGGCCGCAGTGCGCGCTTCGATATAATTGCATAATTGCCCAGTCATTTGGGCTTTGTCAGTTGCGACCCTCGCAGTACTCGATCTCTCGCTCTCATTCCAGTTGCGATCACTTAAGTGATAGTCCATTTTATGGACATAATTCGTGGTCAACATGTGTGCGACATAATTATTGGTATATATGTTGCGAAAAAGGTACATATTACATTCCCTGGTTAAAACTATAACGGAATTCTCTCAATCATCAACTGATCAAGTTGAATATTGCATTTTTGAGGTTATGTGCTAATTTTATTGCATACTTTTGAGCGTAGTGAAGGTTATGTTAAGACTTAAGATTGATAGCTCGAAAATAGTCATAAAAATTGTTTTGAAAAATTAAAATGTTGAGCAAGTTAAGCTAGAATGTTTGATAAAAGTTTATTAAATGTAAATTACAAATAGATTTAAACTATAAAAACAAACATAAAGATAAAAGTGTGAAATAAATCTGAATTTCAAATTCACTTCAGATAGAAGATTTCAGTTGATTTTAAAATGAATACGAAATTAAGGAATTGCAAATGTTAAGGGTATTCACAGAAATTATAGACTTTTCAGGGAGAGCATTGAAGAGTCTCTGTCTGGTAATCAATATGCATTACACATTTCTTAAAATGTTTCTACCTTTCACGTATGATTGCATTGAACTTGAATGATTTGTTTGCGACAATCTCATAGCTACCCCAAGAATATGTGCCCACTCCACAATTTGGCTCTTAAGATGCTACAGCTGCCGCTTTCTCTACCTACGATTTTCACACCCAGCCTCACAGATAAAGAGAAAAATTTACACGCTGCATAAGAAGAGATTTTTCACAAGCTAGAAAAGGGAAAATTGATTGAACGAACTTTCACCGCGGGCAAAACTGACAAATTTTTTTTTTTTTTTGGTACAACGCATTTGAACCTTTAACCAAGAAACAAGGAACCTTTTAACTACACCCTTTTGCTTCTGTTGACCTTCTAAGGTTGACAAAAAACAGAGAGAAAAGGAACTTGTGCGGTCGCTAGCACGTACGCAACATTAGTCTCCTCGCTCTCGATCATAACTCATTTCTAAGCGATTCCATTTCCTTGTAATTTACTACGTGATTACTTTTTCTTGTTCATTAAACCATTAAACGGGATCGATAAAGCGGCAGCAGCGAAGGAGCATCAAAACATCTAGCGATCCTTGGTCTTGGCATTTTTCTGAATTTATGTGCAGCAGCCCCTTTTTTTCCTATTTTTTTATTTTGTCAGAACATAGATATTTCTTTAATGAACCCCATTGGCATCTTTTGTTGCCAGTTAAGGGTTAATCCCAGGCCAACTTCTCCAATTGCAAAAAATTCGCGCAACGAATTGGTTGAAGTGCAGATTTTCTTGCTAGAAAAATCGCAGAGAGATAAACATCTGCCGGATAACAAAAGAAAATAGAAAAGAAACTGTGCAGAGCACTTCCTACTGCATTATGCATAATGTGCATGCAAATTTGCCAAAATTGCTTAATTTTTATCAACTTGAGGAAGGGTCTAAGAGAAAGGAGAGGGGGATGAGAGTGAAGAGACTGAGAGTGAGAGCCTCTCGATTACAATTTCCCGGATGTTAGATGTTAATGTAGCCGATGGGTGCCTGTCAAAAATCCAATGAATTTATGCGTTGTATCTTGTAGTTGTTGTTGTTGTTGGAACAACGCCCCTATGGGCACATTTCTTTTTCACGTTTTCTCAGTTCTTTTTGATTGAGTGGCATTGAATTTCCCCGGCATATATTGCAAAAATTTCTCTAAATAACTGTACTTGATGCTTTCTTCTTGCAGTGCCAACACAACCAGCAGCAGCAGCAGCAACGGCAACGGCAACAGCAGCAACAACATCAATGTACCCCTGGAGCAGATAGTCACCCCCGCCAGCATCGACAACATTGAGAGCAGCAGCGGAGCAGCAGCAGCAACCACAGCCTCAGCTCATCATTGTTATTGGAGCAGTGTATCCACAGCGTCGGATATGTGTTCATGTGATAGTCAAATAAATGCAACCACTGCCATATTTGCAACTGGCAATGGCAAACGCAAACGTCGCTCTTCATCCACAAAGGTGAGTACAACTCTCTTCGATAAGGTTTATGGAACCACTATATTATAAAACTGAAGTTACACTATTTGCATCTGAGTCTGTGTCTGTTGATGTATCTGTATCTGTGAATACGGCGCCTCTAACTGATATCAGTGTGCGAGCGCAATCTTATCAAGGAAATGCCAAGACTCTATTCGCCTTGTCAATGACCCCAACGATCTTGGCATGATCAAAGTGATATTCAATGTATGAATGAATAGTGCAATTGTCAGCTTTCTTGTTCATCCATTTGCTAGACTTTGATTTTAGCATTGGGTCATCTGATTGTTATACATAAAATAAAAAAACAGGAAATTAAAAGTGAATGTGTTTGAAACATATACTAAACAAATATGGAACAAGTTTGCTTTCAAAATCTTTTTTGATTATCAAAACTTTTTATTTATAAATGCTTGAATTATCTTTATCTGAAATAGGTTTCATTTCAATTAGCATCTTAGTTCCTTTAAAAGATCACTCAACAACAGCAACAACACTTTTTTTTTGGAAATTCTGATCTAAAAAAACAAATTTCATAATATTTTTTAAATTAGGCAATGTTTAAAAGTAATGTACACTGCGTTTTTAAAGAGATAGCAATTAGAAAATATACTGAAAAAATACCCCAACTGATATTTATATTAAATTTAAGAATTACTCATTAAAATGTCCAAGCTTATCATTGGTATGATGGTTTTGTGTGAGTGTTTTCAAAAGTGATTGTCATTATTGATAAGGATAATGTTTATTTAAAAGCTTGTACATATGTATAATGATTCATGTCAAAACTGATCTAGGTTTAATTCTAAGTAGGTGCTTGAAAAGTGATCTTCATTGGGAATACCACTTAATTGGGAATTCAACGTTTATCACTGATCGTTAAAGAAAATATATATATTTAAATCTGCAACTTGGCGCATACTTTAATCTATTGGAGGAAGTAATCTCTGATCGATGTAAAAGTGATCTTCAATACTTAAGGCATGAATTCAATGTGAATATGTCAAGATTTCTATCTGTAAAGTTGTTATGCAAACGAACCAATATCGTGTATTTAATTTGTTAACGATTGCATGTTGAATATGGAGATTGGAGATTGGAGATTCCAATCTTTGCTTTGATCTTTCGCTGCTTGAGCTGTGACCAAATAAGCCGTTAGTCACGTATACTGAGATCTGAGCTACTGGGCACTTAGTTTTGGGATGCATCCAAACAACTCAGAGTGCACAATGCAAAGATCATCAGGCCAAAAATAAATGTGCTACTTATGAAAAGGCTCATTTAGCGGTGCGCTGTTTTGAAAGTCAGGACTTCATAGCGAGAGTTGCTTGCTGCGTTTTCAAGTAGCTGCAATCAGGGCCTGGAACAATGGGAAGACTGAAGAAAGAATTACCCAGCACAGACAACAACAACAACAAACGTCTTTGGCTCCTGGTTTTTGCCCATGTGATAGACAGGCAGCTGTGTTGGTGCAAAGGATTTCCAAGCAAATGTCTGTGTGTACTTTGGTTTCTCTGCTGTTTGTTGTGTTGTTTTTATTTTTTTTTTTTGCTTTTACCTTATAAAAAACTGGGCAGGCTGCGAGCAATGAACTTGCAGAAATTGCTGGTATGAGTTTGAATTCTATATACATATATAAACTCATAACAACTGTGGGTTGTTTTTGCAAACGACGTCTCTACCCCAGTTTAATGCTGCAAAACAAATGTCATTTTACTTTGAGTTGTATTTTTTTTTTGCCCCCCCCAAGAGTCGAGCAGCTAAGAATTCCAATGCTCTTGCAATATGTTGAGCATATGCACGGTGGGACAAAGGACAAACGACAGAAGAAGTTGGAAGTTGAGGAAGTTGAGGACGTTGCGCATGCGCGCACACCTTGAGTTGAACGTATTGTATTGGGGTGGGTTTCATATTATTTCGCAGGACCTAAAGTCAAGGCCTTGGACTGAAGCAAAATGTCCGTTAAGCCGTCAAAGAACTTTTGAAATTGCGATAGTTGTAGCCTAAAGGTTAGACGAGTTTGGTCGTGCGTGAAGAAGAAGCGCCCCTTAGACGTGGAACTAGATCAAGACGATGGAATGGAATGGATGGTTTTGAAATGGGACGATGATACGAGCAGACGCCTTAACCACAACAAGAACGCACCGCACAACAGGGTTGCACTTATATCCTTTTTATTTTTTTAATTTTTTATTTTTTACGAAGGATCCCAATGTTGTTGCCATCTAATTAAATATTCATCGAGACGACATTTGTGCAGTAGCATCGAGCCAAATGAAAAATGGTCGACAGCAGACGGAGAGTTGCATTACCGGTCTTAAAAAACGGGACAGGAGCAACGATCGTATCCTTATGCAAATGTGTCTCCTTCTGCTCATTAGATTTCCGTTAAACTTTTATGCAAATCATTTTCTTATCGCCGACTTGAGTATAGAGAAGAGGGAACGGGAACTTGTGCTCTATAGTGTGTCATCTGTTTATGGGACGTTATGGTTTTCCTTCTTAATTATTCGGGGGGATTCTTTTTACATTTTTTTTTGTTATTTTTTGTTTTGAGCTTGAAATATTATACAATATTTGTTTAGCTCGCGCAAAAGGATAAAAATTATGGTATTATTTTACCAATTTGTCAGTGTAATGTAACCCTTTTGTGCGTGATATGTGTAGACTTCTGTCTTGTTTTTTGTTTGCATCTTGTAAGCATGAAATCAGCACAACCTTCTAACCGGCCAGAGAGAGCGAGAGTCCTTTGTGTTTTCTACTCCTTTTTCCATCGAAAAAAGGGTTTTATTTATCGAATCCTGCTGCGGGTTGGAATACGCGTCCCGTTCCTTGTTGCCTCATCTTGGCTGCAATCAAGTGCAGGACCTTGTGCTTGATTTCTGTCAAGTCAGCATACACATTGAAAAAACTTGATTTCGATTCCCAGGCATCATCATCCATCCCAACTTGGGATAGACAAGGAAAAATTATTGTAATTTGACGTGTTTTCTTTTTAATCGTAATTCCAAGAGGATTTCATTTAGATTGAAAAGTAAACACAAGCTCGAAGGGAGTTTCGAGTCATGCGAATGGAATAAAAGTTAAAGGGAATTACACAATGATAAAACGGGATAATATTCCTTAAGAAAAGCCTAAATAGGCGAATTGCAGAGATAAACTATCAACTATTATATGTTGTATGTATTAAAGGAAAAGCTTCTAAATTGATGACTGCGTTAAGAAGATTGTACCTAAAATAAATGGATGAAATATCATATATTATTAACTTGTAAAACTAACGTCTGGTGTCTTAACTGGTCACTTAAATTAATTATTCTTTATTTTTCATTCAAATGATTTTCGAAAAAATCTAGGCCTCGTATTTATCCTCATTTACTGATCAAATTCATACTAAGATCGGGGCTGAGTTTAATGAAATTTTAAGCTGTAGTTAATACTGTTTTCAGAGTTTTATTTCTAGATCGTTAGTAATCAAATTTATTTCAATCTACACATAAATTTCTTCCTTTGCATCTGCTGCATATTCAAAACTCATTTGCCAAGTTGCCCCTTCAGTCATTTATAATTTTGCGTAACTACCGCAACAATTGAAGCCGCAAAACCCTTTGGCTTAATCCATTTGGTCATGGAATCTAACCAATTGCATGATTAATTACACTCGACACTCGTTCTCGACGTCATTCCCGCTCGGACAGTGGCATTTTCCCATAAGGATAAGGATTTTCATAATGAAGTTGGCGTTGTCAAACATTTTGCTGCAGTGTCATGCGGACAACCGCGGAAAATGTTAAAAAGACACCCATTAACCCCTTGCTGACCAGGGGTCAATTTCTGATACTCGCCAGGAAATATGAGTGTTTGTTATTGTCCTGCGTCCATTGGGAAATGTTTGCGGCATGTTTGCATATCATTTATTAAAAAAGGCACAAGGAAGAAAAATCAACTAATTTAATTTAGAAGATGGTCAACGCGCTTGTCATTTATCATGGAAACTTATGAGACTTGGGGACTTGCAGACTTTTGAAATGAACTCATGTGCCACACTTTATGTTGCAGCTGCCTATTGCAACATATTAACAATTATCAAACTGCGATACGAAATTAAATGTTATGAAAGAAACTTGGGAGTCGGGGGAGTTGAGCACAATGGATATTAAACACACACACACACACACATACACACACATAGTCACAATAACAAAAGTTACACCTGGACCCACGCCAAGGTATGAGGCGTACGCTTAGCGACGCCTGCGAGGGGACAGCACGCAGAAGAAGCAGACTAAGAAGAGGAGTGGGAAAGGAAAGAGAAGAAAAAATAAAAGTAAAGGTGTTTCGGTATTTACAATACGAAGCGAGCGACACGACGGTAGACGAAAGATTACGACACATAAGCGTACTAGGACTTTAGGGTATGAAGTGCAACACAATGGAAACGGACAAGGAGTCGAATGAGGACGTGGATAAGGATGAGGACAACTACGAGGTTGACGTTGTCGCTGTCGGGGACAATTGTCGATTGCATCATCTGCCGCTTTTCACAACATTCACTTCGACAAAAATGAACTCCCAGCGTTATTTCGAGTGATGTTTTGGGTGCCGTTTTTGTGGGTTCTACGATTCCAACTTAAAGTTCTTACTTTCGAGATCAGCAGCTGCTGCGACTGCAGTTCAGTTGAGTGCATAAAGATTTGTTCAGAGAAAGAGAAAAATTCAAATCTTGAGCTGCTTAAACGAGGGCAACCCAGTTTAACCCTTGTTAAACTTGAGCCGCAACCCTCTCACTACTTATTTATTTATTATAATGGTTGGTCCAGGCTTTCAGCCCACTTTACAGTTGAACAAATCCTCCAGCCCGCGGGGATCAATGCAATCACTCGGGTTCACATACAATTCTTTTTTTTTTCTTCATATTTGCCAAGAAATCTACGCTTGACCAGAGAGAGAGACAGAGAGAAAAACGACAGATGTTGACCAAAAACTAAACACGACAGTGGCAAAAGATCTGGTCCAATCGTTGAGTAACTTATGCCATTGCACGCTTTGATTTTAATTACATTACATTCCATGACATGTGTCCATGTCCATTTACCATTTACAATTCACAATTTTCATTTCCCTTGAGGGTTGTATTTTATGCCAAGAATAAGAAATTAAATTTGTCATGCGCCTTGGACCGTCTTCTTCTGTATGTATCAGGTAAATACTACAGTCTTCCTCTCATTCTCATTCTCCCTCTCCCTCTAGTTGTCTCGATCTTTCCTTCTTTCTGCTCGGGTGCAGTTTTGGCAAAAACCTACTCAAACAATTAAATCTGTCACATAAATATCATAAAATTTTTACGTTTTTTCCCTCATTTCTTTGCAAAGTATTTTCCTACAAATTATGTGAAAAATCTTTAATGAGCCAGAGAGATTGTTAAGCTTTTATGATGTGTGAGATTGACAGCTACTTTTTGGGGGGTTGCATTTAACTGAAATCTGTTGAGGGATCGCGCCTCAATGTTGCCTCAAGTTGAAGCTCAGTTTCATTTTGACGAAGGAACTTATTGTAGATCATTTAATTGGTCTTTCAGTTAATGTTAAAATCCTGGGAACGCTTAGATTGTAAAAATCTATATCTGAGAAAGGCATTTTTATTTTCTTTGAATATTTTTGGGTTAACTTTCAAATTCCCGCAAAAAAAATGTTGATCGTGTTTGGTATTTTTTGTACAAAAAGAAAATTATGTCAAAATGTATTTTATGTTTTTTTTTTTTATGAAATCTTACAATTAATTTTAATTTATCAAAATCTCTCAATAATTACTTTTAAATCATGGCGAAAGATCATAATCTTTATACATATATTTTATACAGTTACATATTTTATATAGTGTTATATTTCCTTATATTTTCATCACAAAGTTTCCCTAAAATTATACTGATAATTTATGTTTCCCTTGTGGTATCTAAACTCAAATTATATAAATAGATATACTTATATATTCGACTTGTTTTTGCTTTGCTTTTTTGGGATTTCATTGTGCAATTCTTTGACTTTTTTGCAACCATTCAGTATGCTTATTTTTGTGCGATATCCTTTGTTCTTCTTTTGCCGAGTTTCTTTTTTTTTTGTTGATGGTTTGTTTTCATTAGCCTCGCTCTACATTTTGGCTTTAGCAACGCCCCACATACAGCATTAGTTGACTGGACCGCATTCAAGGCATGCCAAAAGATAATTTATTGAAGAATGAGATGAAGGAAAAGGAGAAGAGAAAAAAAGACTATTGCTAGCCAAGATCCTTAGGCTGCAGCTTGCGTTGGCCATAGCTTGACAGCTCGAGCCAAAAAGGCGATAATACGGCCGAAGGAATAGGGAATATGGAATAGGGAGTTAGGGTAGTAGGTAGTGATTTCTTAGCGTTGTGTCGTCTACCTGGAAAAGTTGACAAAAATAATTGTAAAAAGGATCAGTCTGTCTGAGGGATTTGTTGTTACTGCTTTTCAGACGTTAACGCAAAATGCAATGCAAAAACAACAACAACAACCAAACGAACGTCTCAAGAAATTACGAAGCTGAGTGTGCAAGCGAGAGAGATGGCGTATATCGATCCTGTTTTAACCGTTGCAACCCCTATTTGTCGTTGCATCGTTGAGCAGGATAACGACAGCAGCAACAACAACATTCACGAAGTTAACAATCGGGGGTTCGGAGCTCGGGAATTCGGGGCTCGGGGTTCGGGGATCGGCGATCTGGAACGAGCGGCGATGAGCTCAGTTGCACAGCGCAAGTCAACGCGTTTGGTACACGTTTGGACAACGCTCAGCGGAGATACAAAAAATAATTAAAATAAAGAAACCAAAAAATATAAACCAAAATAATGTAACATTGTTGCTGAGCAAACGAAAATTTTAAATAATATTAATATTAATACTAAACGGATTAAAAGAGTACAAAGTAACCGTAGCAGTTACAGAAGAGACTGACCAAAAATATTTAAAACCGAGTGCAAAAAACTAATTTAGGAAACCGGATTTCGCGAGATCAGCAGCGATTAAAATGTTTTAAGTGCAAAAAGAAAAAAAAAAGAATCTGTGCACACAACTTTTATCATACCAAAGAACTAATCACGATTAACCAAAGACTGCTGCTAAATTACAAAGACTAAATAAATCATCAAGTCAAAGTGCAATACACACACACACACACACACATAAACTTGCAACGCTCTCTCGCTCTCGCTCTCTCTCTTAAGACTGGACTCTCCCACGCATAACAGCGAGACAAAAGTGTTATTGTTATAACTGCATTTGTAACTGGAACTGGAATTTGGAAGGAATTTGGGAACTGGAACGAGACCAGCATCCATTCAGCGTATCGTGTTGTGTGGTTTATTGTGCGGGTGTTTCTTCTTAATAGGACTACTACTCCCTATCAGGATTAAAGCCTTTTTGACAGGCGTGCCCTCATAAATTCACATTTTCGGATCCTTGAAGTGTCTGCCAATTAATTCGAAACACGTTTTTGCCTGTTATTGTTATTATTCCTGTTTTCAACTGAACTCGACTCGACTCTTTGATCCACGTTTTTCTTTGTTTCGGCCTATTTCTTAAAATTGCTGTTCATGTTACTATGAAGCTGGAACAGAAGCGTAAATTCATCGAAATGGTAATAATCAACTTATACAAAATAAATTCAAAACTTAGTTTGGTTATTCTTTGATCATAGATATTTTTTGAGAATTGTAAATACGAAAATGTTTTAACAATTACTCAGCAGATGATCTTATGGATATCTCTGAATGTTGTACATATTTTGATAATAATTACTTAGTTGAAATTATTATTAAAAATGATTAATTATTAATTGATATAATAGATTTGAAATGAGGAAAGATCAACGTACAATTCCATATAAAAAAAATATCTCACAGAGTTCGATATATTCGTTAATAAATTTGATTAAGATTGTTCACAAACATAAAATAAAATTTAAACAAATTTAATAAATAAAAGATATTGAAAAAGATATCTGATTAACATTTGCAATCATTTTAATACATTGTAATATGAAAACATTTATATGAAATAAATATATGTTTAGATTCTTTCAGTTTCTATAGAGAATCTTTATCTACCTAGAAAACTGGTCTCTAATGCCCCATTATCTTTTGGGTTCTTGCAGGATCCTGAACTTGGCTTTGAGCCACCATCGGCCAAGCGTCAACAGCGGCTGGCTGCAGTTTATGGCAGCGATCAGAGCAATCAATCGTCGGTGGCATCCTCGGTGTACACGTCGCCGTTGACAGCGACGGGGGATGCGCTGAATGCCCAGGAGTTGCTCAGCATACGCAGTTCACCCGCCGAGGAGCTGTCGGAGGCGCCGCACAGTCCGCTGCCCGACAGCCCCGACAGTCCGCCGAGTCCGGATCGTGGCGCCAAACAGCAGCCGATTGTGGTGCGTTATGCGGCGGAGGAGGAGGAGGATAAGCAGGCAAAGGTGAACCACGAGCATGAGGATGATGAGGTGCTGGATGACAGCAGCGAAGATTATTCCTACGAAGACGACGATGACGTTGATGATGAGGATGAGGAAATCAACTCATCTAGCTCGTCACCTGCCTCCTCCACAGCCACCGGCTGCAGTCAGAATGGTGAACGAACGCCGGCAACACAACATCTCCACAAGCCACAAAGCAACGGCAATCGAACGGTCAAACTGAATTCCTTGGATGGTACGACAGTTCACAATGACTACAAGTGCATGTCACCGGCGCTGGAGGAGGCGTCCCGTCCATGTCCGCTGCCGGCATTGTCCTGGGCGAATGCCGCCGATGTGTGGCGGATGATGTGCAAGCGGGATGAGCTGGACTCGCATTTGCGAAGCAGCAGCATGTTGGATCAGCATCCTGGCTTGCAGCCACGCATGCGGGCCATACTTCTCGACTGGTTGAACGAGGTGTGCGAGGTGTACAAACTGCATCGGGATACCTTCTATCTGGCCGTCGATTATCTGGATCGTTATCTGCATGGACAACGCGAGGTGCTGAAGACGCACCTCCAGCTAATTGGCATCACCTGTCTGTTTGTTGCCGCCAAAGTCGAGGAGATCTATCCCCCGAAAATTGGAGAGTTTGCCTATGTGACCGATGGCGCCTGCACCGAGCACGATATCCTGCAGCACGAGAAGATCCTACTGCAGGCACTTGGCTGGGACATTTGTCCCATTACCGTCACCGGCTGGCTGGGCGTCTATATGCAATTGAATGTTAACAATCGTACGCCAGCTTCGTTAACGAACATCGGCCAACAGGCTGGGGCTGGACAAGTGGATGATGCCTTCATCTATCCACAATTCTCGGGCTTTGAGTTTGTCCAAACATCGCAGCTGCTCGATCTGTGCGCACTCGATGTCGGCATGGCCAATTATCCATATTCGGTGTTGGCCGCGGCTGCAATTAGTCATACATTCAATCGGTAAGTTTAATAGATCGATTAAATCTTTAATATGAAAAATAAATTAGAATTTAAATTATATATTAATTTAAATATAAATATGATGAGATAAGTAAATATTTATTTGTATTTGCAAATCAGAAATTATTTTTTTATCAATTTTAAAGTTCATTTAGAAAAGGAGATAAATACACATATTTAATTAGGTAGTTGAGATAGAGATACAAATAAAGATACTTAGATATACAGATATATTGAAGGACACAGATGTATATTTAATATTTATTTAAATATTTAATAATTTATTTGATTATTTGTTTATTTATTTATTATTTAGTTATTTATTTAGTTATTTAGTTAAAAATTTAATTATTAATTATTAATATGTAAACGCAGCTTAAAAGAAAAATTGGTATTAGTTAACCTGATTTATTTATGTAGTTTCTTTTAAAAATAAAATAGATTTAATAATCTTATATTTAGATTTACTTGTATTTTTAGAGTTAGTTTCGATTTCATGCTCATATCTTTCTTTTTGCTCTCCTCTCTCCTTTTAGTGAGACCGCTTTGCGCTGTTCTGGCCTGGACTGGCTGACAATTCAGCCTTGTGCTCGCTGGATGGAGCCCTTCTTCCATGTCATATCCAAGAAGGCGCCCTATCTGCAGCTGAATGAACAGAACGAGCAGGTGACAAATAAGTTTGGACTGGCCCATGTCTGTCCCAACATAGTCACCGATGATTCACACATCATTCAGACGCACACAACCACAATGGATATGTATGTAAGTATCTAAGGAGTCGGACTAGGAGTAGGATTAACTTGAGCCAAAGTGTGGAATAGATGATTAACTTGTGTGTATCTCTTTTTTGTTTTTGAATAGGATGAACTGCTGATGGCACAAAATGCACTGCATGCGATGCGTGCACGCACTCAGGCCTCGCCGGCGACGGCACTGCGCGCACCCGAGAGTCTCCTGACGCCGCCGGCCTCTAGTCACAAGCCGGATGAGTTTTTGGGCGATGAGGATGAGGTTGTCGCAGCAACAGTCACAGCCACTGCAACAGCCACAGCCACGGCAACATGCACAGCTGTTGGCTCAAGCAATCGGTTGGTTAGTCACAAGAATCCAAGCAGCAGTAGCAGCGGAAACGGAAGTCGCGTTTAGCCTTGCTCTTGTTGCCGTCTCTCTCTCACACACACATGCCCGCCCTAACAGTTTTAAACGTTAAGTGTTTCTATTATAGATATCTATATATATATATATTTTGCATATAAACAATATTATAAATTATTTATATTAAGTAAACAGTTATTAGTTGCCTAATTCCAATGCTTAAAACAAAAATATTTAATTGAAATTTAAGAAGCGCGCTCTATTTGTTTTTGTTTTTTTTTTTTAGTTTGATTTTTCGCTCACAACTCGCTGCAAAAATTTAGTTATAAAAAACAAAAAAAAAAAAACAATAACTCAAAAAACAATACCTAATTAAATATGTGTATTTATATAAACAACCACAAATAATATATATAATTTTAATGTCAACTATAAAGAAATAAGGCAAAAATTGAATTCAACAATTAGATTAATTTTTTTGCTGTTTTTTAATCAGCAACTAAGAGCCAACTATAAGTTGGACAGTGTATTTATTATAGACTTCACAAATTTGTTGGCAAATTGAACACAGATACAGAGACTACACTTAAAGTCAGCACTCAGTTTATTCATTATCATTCATGGCGTGAGACAACAGATATTAACAATACTAATCTATGATGAGCTAAAGCCAAGCAAAATTCACTTGACTAATAAACTAAAATTACTTGATAAGTTGAGGGCACCGAATGCACAGAAACTAAACCGACTAATGCTTAATGTGGCATATTATTCATTCATTGAAACATTCATTTATTTATGCAACAATTAACAAACTAACAAAACAAATACACAACACAGACGATGAATCATACCTGACATGGAGAGATAAATATGAGAAATGGCAATTGAAAAAATTATGATGAGTAAAATGAATATTAATTTAATAATACCAATATCAATTATTATGTATGTATTTGCAACATTTTATTGTAGACTAATTTGCCATAATTTGCTAAGCAAATCAATCTGTATATATAAATATTTATATATATATCTATCTATCAAGCAAAAGATACATACATAAATACAAACAAACTGAAACGCATATAATATATTATTATATAAGTGTACAATTTATATATGTATATTTAACACAAAAACAAACAAAAAAAAACTACACACAATATAGTAAAATTATTCACTTAGATTTAGGCATAATTAAACTTTAAGTGTTCATATGTTTAAGAGTGGAATGAAAACAAAACAAAAATGCACAAAAAAAATGCAGAACTAAAAGGAAACAATTTACGTATTTAAGTTTTATTTGTAGTTTTTAAAGCAATAATCATTTTAAAGTTATGAATTGATTTTAAATAATTTCACAAGTACGCTTATCCATGATTTAATGTCAACTAAAAACAAACAAAAAAATTAAATAAAACAAATATATATTGATATTTTTGTATATAAAAAACAAACAAAACTGAAATGGTTTTATTTTATGTTTAAGAACTATAAGTAAACAATTTAAATTAAATCGTATATCAAAATAAACTTTTTAAAAGACAAGATTCGCAAATCAGTTTAATATAATAGCAAACTCACATAAATTTGAATTTATAACAGTCACTAAAGCTTTAGTTTGTGTAGCATTCACAAAAGTTTTTAATACAACAAAAGCTTGTTTTGCGGTACTAGTCAGCTTTTGTCACAGTGCATGATTCCCAAAATGAATATTGATATATCGATAGGCAAGCTGTTTCACGTGACACGCACTGTGTGGGTGTCTGGTCGCCAGCTACAACAACAACAAGTCGATATCCTTGCAACCCCAACTATGCGATTACCAATTGTAAGATAAAAAGCCAAACATAAAAATAAAGTAAAAAGTTTTATGACTTTTTTTATTAGACCATTAATCGATCAATTTATTTATTAAAACATATTTTTCCTTGGAAATTTAAATTATTCATTTATCGATAGCCATTGTTTCGCTACTAACAATCAGAGCATTCATTTGATGGGGAGTAAAAGAGAGAAAGAATTATGTGCAGCGGCAATTTAAATTGACGACTTGGCGCGCGTTTCTATGACAAATGAAATGTTGAGCTCACTCACCCGCTTTGCTTTGCTTTTCGAAATGGCGAGCAACTTGCTCCCCAAGCATTGTCCCCCAAAAAGAGCACAGCGCTCTCAGTTTCAGTTCGGTGCGTGAACCTGGCGAGTGTGGATGCGTTTTGCGCGAAGCGCCAAAAGCTAAAATCAATTCAATCTAAAAGCCAATACAAAACAACAAAACTAAAACGCGACGCCTACAAAAATTAAACAAAATATTATTACAAAAAGTGCAATATAAAAATTATGTAAATTGACAAGGCACACATTCAAATTGACAAAGCATAAATTATATAAATTGTGTGTGTTTTTGAAAGTGTTAAGAAAAAGTCAAGGCAAGAAGCGCACAAAAAAATTTACAGCAATCGAATAAAAAAATTTGTTTAGTGTTGTAAAGCAAATGAGAGAAACGCATTAAGGATAAAAAAAAACGCGGCTAAAATTTATAAAAGCAACGTGAAAATCTCTGTACACCACAATTTCTTAAAAAGCAAATGTAGAAAAAATTATATATATATATATAAATTTAGCTGTACATTACATATTTATACATATATATTTATATGTGTGTAGTAGTACAATATTTGTGAGCGGCAAAAAGCCGAAGAGCGACGCCAACGCCAACGCCGCGCAGCCATATAAATCGTCTCTCGTCGCGAGCAGAGTTCGAAAGTACACGTCCACCTCTCGTCCTGAGTCCTGAGTCCTGAATCCTGCTCAACGTTCTCGTAGTAAAAACGTCGTGGCGTGTGTGTTTTGTCGGCAAATCTGTTGACGTTAACGACGCCGTTGCCGTCAACTGCGCTGCGCTTCGCTGCACATAGAAGGGAGGAGCAGGCGTTGTTCCCGTTACAAAGAAATTTCGCACTGCAGCTTCGAAATTGCGAATTTGGCGCGCTGAGCAGCAGTAGCAGCAGCAAGTGTAAGTGCGACTGAATGCGAAGAATATACAAAGAGAGGGAGAGGCAGAGCGCGAGCGAAAACAAAAGAGAGTCTTTAAAAAGCGTGAGAGACGTTTATGCTGTCGCTCTCAGTGTCAGTCTTACTCTCTCCCTCTCCTATAAATACATATGAAGCTGCACTCGTTGATTGCACAATAAAATTACACAAAAAAAAAAAACCAAGAGCCCGCTAGAAATCATTAGATGCCTTTTTTTTCATAAAAAAATCACATAAATTAGCAAAAGTTTCAAGCGGCGCCATAAATCAAAATTGTTAGTCGTTGTGTGCGTGCGCATTTTGTTTTTGTGTTGCGCGCCCAAAAAAGTATGCTATGGTATTTTACTATTTACTACTACGCACGCTCACACACACACACACGCGCGCATTATATACACATGCATATATGTATGTGTGTGTTATGTATATGTATGGAACATAATAACGGTATTATCGTGTACTACACTGACACGCAGCTTACGCAGCTGCGTAAAATCTCAAGGCTTGACCAATGCCTCGTAACCTCTGCAAACACTACAGTAACCCATCATCCGCCCATCCCCTCTGGACACCCACCAGCTTCCCTTTAAAAGTAACCCACAGTTTCGTAGTTACTCTAATCCGTTCACCTACATAACGATAGAACGTGTGTGTGTGTGTGTGTAGGAGAGTAGGAGGTATAAAAGTAACTGGCAAACAGAATCTTTATTATCCTTGGTTTTGGTTTTACTGCGTCCTTCAATAGTTTTTATCTTTGCTGCTCCTTGCTGCATCCATCAGCTCAATTAATTGCTGCCTGTCACTGGAGTTGTTCTGTTTGAAGTGCATCCTTTTGGCTGAGCTTTCGTCCAAAGCTGCAGCAAACAAATTGGCTGTGGGTCCTTGTTGAGAGGGGTTTTCGGATTGCGTTAGTTCGTTCGTTGGTTGGGCCAAATAAATGGGTTTCGAGCACTGCAGAATGTTGGCAAGTGCATGTCAAGGATTCGAGAGTGTTTCTGAGACGACTTAAGCGACTTAATGGCATTAGGAAATTGATTGAGCCCTTTCAAATTAGACTATTTTGCAAATGAAACAATTTTTAAATATGTGCATTTGTAAATTTTTTTTATCATTAAACAAATAAATCATAAGCTTTATTTTAAGTAGGCGCATCTGTAAATAAACGTAGAAAAAAATTAACCAAAGGGGTCGACATATACAGCATAAAGATGGTGATTGTATATTAGGGACATAAATTTTAAGAATGTTCTGAAATTGTGCATACATAATCCATTAGACATTATTGACGCTTTTCTAACCATTATTTCAATCATTAAAACTTTTCCATTAAATTAGCGCAATTGCCAGACAAGTCGTAAATATCTAGAAAGCACACACACACACACAGACAGACACATGTGGCTGTACAGATTTATAACTTATCAAAAATTTTTATATTACTCGGACAGACACAAACACACACACCCACACACACATGTAGTGAAAACTTTTTGCCGTCGCCTATTGAAAATTTCAGAATCACATTAATTCCGTTACCAAAAACTCCCAAGGCCATATTTGCCCAGCCATTTAATGTTGTTGTGTTTGTTCTTGATTCCACTGTATTTGTTGTACCAGCGAAAACAACAAAGCAAAAGCCATGGAAAGCATTAAAAAAAAGAAGGCAAAAGGCAAACACAGCATAAAACGAAGAAAGAAAGCAAAAAAATACAAAAAGAAAGAAAACAAAGAGCGAACAGCAAGCGATATATGCGATATAATAAATCTTTTGTATAACACGCAAAACTTTATGAACGTGCGGCAACTATAAACTTTCACTTTTCAACAGTAGCTCGATGTCCGTTACCCGTTGCCCGTTGCGTATACGCCATGTTGCACATACTTTTATGATTTTTTATAACTATTATTTTTATTAATATGGTTATTTACATTCACTATGTTTTTTCTATATGCCAGGCATTTGCACTTTATTCAGAAATGTGATGTCCAGATGTTTTGTTGTCACTATTGTAAATGCCCATAGTTGGCATAATTGATTCAATCGATTGATGGTAATTTAAAAAAATCAAATCTAAAATTAGGCGTACTTCTGAGTAATTTATTAAAATTATGAAACGAAGATTCTAGTAATGTCATAAAAAAATTATGATAGAATATAAATTAAGTATATTTTATATTTACAAAAATATAACATTACCGAAATATTAACAGCTGTTGTTGAAATATGTTTTAGTTTAAAGTTTTATAGTTTAATGATTTATTGGCAATGAGAAATTTCTTTTCTTTAATTTGAGGAATGATTTTTCTTTCTTTTTTTTTCTTGACAGAATAATGATAGGAAATTCAAAAGATGTTGAGTACTCTGGTTTATATTATATACAAACTCTAAAGTCTTTAAGCTTTCAAACCATTTAAATTGATTAAATATTAGAATATTTATAAGCAATTGTTAGATTTATCGTATTATTCTTTATATTATCTCTCTATGTTAACAAATAATTTTTTAAAAAATATTTTAGGAATATTTATGATTAAAATATGTTACTTTACACATATCTTGTGTAATATTTATAAAATATAAATTCAATGTAGCAGAGCATTTTATTCTTATTTTTGTTTTATATCAGAACTTTCTCTTTTCACAGCATAACAAAATCGAAATCGTTTAGATTACAATATATCTTATTTTAGATGTTTAGTTTAAAGTGCATAAAGAATTCGTTGGGACTGTGCTCTACTTTGATTCATTATAATTTAGAATATATATATAGCATGCTCATAAATGTGTGCTCGTACATGTGTGTGGCGCATAAGTTGGCATGTGTTGGTTAGCACTTTGAATATGTGTTGCATGCTTTTAGGCGTCGCTGAGTCCTGACAACGCTCGGGCTTGGGCCGCATCCTGTGCGTGGCTGCCGCTCCATTTCTGTCAAAGTTTTTGATGTGCAGCGTGCAGTAAAAAAGAAGGCAACACAAAAAGCGTGCTATATATATATATGTACTTAATACTTATGTATATAAATATATGTATGTGTGTATGTATGTGTGAGTTCGTATCGGTCACAATAAATTGTCTTTATTTCATGCGGATGTGGTCGCTGAGGGGTTTAAGGGGGCGAGTGCGAAGTTATGTGCGGGCCGCAAAGGCTTGCGCCATGTTTAATGAAAATTATTACGCGATATCCTTGGGGACACACACACACACACTCACATACAACTACACTGACTAACAGAATGTACAGCAATGTGCGCCTTTTTGGGGGTGGCATGCTCATACAAAAAATTGCTTGTGCAAAGCCATCGCCATCAGAGGACGACGACGTGGGCCAACTGAATGGGCCGACTTTCCTCATTGCGCATGTGCCGATCTCCCACGAAAAGGATTCGACTTCGAAACCAGAGCATAACGATATGATTGTGCGATAGTATGTGTGTGTGTGTGTGTGTGTGTGAGTGTGTTGGAGTGAAATGTGTTTATGCGTGTGTGTTTGGAAACGCATTTCTAGGTCAAACTCAACCTCCAAATGGAGTCCAATAAATGCCCGTTGCAAACATATTTTTTTATCACTCCTGCAACTGTTTGTGCAATGGAAATTACATTCTTCTGCTCTGCTTCAAAGTTCAAAGTTTAAAATTAGTTTTATTTTTCATGCCAAGTTTTTTTATTTTGTATACAATAAAAGATTCTGCCCATACTTCAATTGTTTGTTATTTTTTTAAAGTTATTTTCAATGCGAACAGATTTAATTGCTTTCATTTATTAAACGATTATAAATACTAAAATGATTTTATAAACATTTTATTTTTCGAAGTAAGTTTTAGTTAACTTGAGGTCTATTTTTCTTATTTTGTTCTTTGGACAAGAATAAAATCCATTTATTCTTCCATTTGTATATCTATGCTTTAATTTTGATTTTAATTTTTCTTAATTAGTATATTAACTTTAAAAAGATTTCTGTCTTAATTATATTGAATATCTTTTTTATCAAGTTTTAAAGCTAATGAAAATGATTTTTGGAAACTTCTCTGAAGCTTTTCAAATCAACCTGTTTGCTAATTTATTGTTAAGTGTAAAAAATAATTCAAATGGACACAGTAAGAAAATATAAAATGTTATTATTAAAAAATATGCAAGCGTTTGCTCTAATTTACATAAAGACTCAGTCAAAACAATACTGAAAATAAGTATATCTACAATATGATTAATTCATTCTATTCATTTATTTAATTTCATTACAGATTTGATCAATCACAAAGCGCAAACATATCTATCGCATCAATATTTGTCAACTATAGCGAAAATTAATTGCAAAAATGTTAAACAATCGACAGAAATGCAGTAAAAATTATTGGCAACTGTTAAAAGTGGCTCAAACTTACGACTCGCAAACAAATAAATGAAATGCATTAAATAATTATTAATAACAGAATAAGAGCAAACTATTGCATGGTAAACGCATATAATTGAATATCTATAAATAAGTTGTAAAACCAAAATTGAAATTCATTAAATTGATAAAAATTAATAGTGCTTTTCAACCGAGAAGTGTCAATAAATTAAAAACGTAACGAAACGAATTGGAAATTCGTTTGGTGAACTGTATTGTGGCTTTTACCCGAACATAAAATAAATAAATAAATAAAAAAAACAAAAGAAGAGAAAAGGCAAATAAAAATAATAAAATTGCAAATGTGCGAGTAAATCGAAAATAGTTTATTGAGTGTCGGTTGCGGAGCCGCAGATTTAATCGAAACCGAATCGAAATCAAATCGCAACGAATTGTCGAACACAGCCACAAAATGGAGGGCAAACATTTGAGTTGCTTTGTGGCCCTTTTGCTGGGCGTGTTAATATTCAAAATGCACATATTCCCCGCTAACGGTGATCAGGATGAGGATATACCGCACAATGAGTAAGTAACAATTACATTCAATTACATATATTTAAGTATATATACAATATACATAAACGAGTGCATACATTATCTCCATCTGCTGTCGAAATTATTTTTATACCCATTCTCAATTATGCATAATTGAAAATGTATACCATTGAATCGATACAAATCGCTTGTGCCGTTTCCCTCAACAGGAAATTAATTGTAAATTTGCTTATACATTGCGTTAGACAGTGTATAAATAATTCTGTGCAAAATGTTAACTAAAATGCAAATTGCCATAAATATGCTAGTAAAAACATTTACTGTAATATTTATGCAAATTTCAACAGATTTCGTTTATTTCTGTTTATCTATCATAACTAATGCGAGTCAAATATGCGTTTTTTTTTTTTTTTAAATCGGCAGTAAATGTTTGCAATTAGTGTGGATTAAATTTGTTGCCAGAATAGTTTATATTTATATTTAAGTTTAAGTGTAGTAATTCAATGAAATGTTTTTAGATCGTTAAGTTAATTTTAGTACTAAACTGCCATAAAAGGACATCTTCGCAATCTTATATATATACATATGACTCTTTGTCCTCTTTGCCAAACGGTTAAACCTAGAAAGCTGAAATTTTCACACAACTCAACTGAGACAATTGCCGATTATTTTCCAAATTTCGACCTGTAATTATATATATTCTTAAAAACCCTCCCAAGAAACACATATTTTTCCCCTCTAGATTTTTTTATTTTTTTAAAAATAAATATATCTGGAAATTTACTCGACATCACATTATGATGGGGGAAGGATAATACCAACTAAAACTGTAGAGCCCAAATTACTACATATTTAAATATGCTATATGCGAGTAAAAGCTAAAAAGGATCAATGACTATCTGTCTTCAACTTGCCACTTTAAAGAGCGCTTTTGCAGATTCTTTGCCAGCGTGTCCATGAACTCGAAAGTCTCCTGATAGTCCTCGCGCTGGATAGCTTTGATGTTGCCGCCCTTAATAGAGAGGGCCAGATCCTTGGTCATGGCACCGCCCTCGACGGTGTCAATGCACACCTTCTCGAGGGTCTCGGCAAATTTCATTAGGGGCGCATTGTCGTCCAGCTTGCCGCGATGGTGCAGACCCCGGGTCCAGGCAAAGATCGAGGCAATGGGATTGGTGGAGGTCTCCTTGCCCTCCTTGTACTGGCGATAGTGACGAGTGACCGTGCCGTGGGCAGTCTCAGACTCAATGGTCTTGCCGTCGGGGCACACGAGCAGGGATGTCATCATGCCCAGGGATCCAAAGCCCTGGGCAACGGCATCGGAATGGACATCGCCATCATAGTTCTTGCAGGCCCAAACGAAGCCACCCTCGGATTTCATGCAATAGGCGACCATATCATCGATCAGCCTGTGCTCATACCAAATCTTATTGGCCTCGTAATCCGCCTTGTAGGTCTTCTCGTACATCTTAGCAAAGATGTCCTTGAAGCGGCCATCGTACTTTTTCAGAACTGTATTCTTGGTGCTCATATAAAGTGGCATCTTGCGTTCCAAAGCAAATTTAAAGGAAGCCCTGGCGAAGTCTTTGATAGAATCGTCTGTGTTTGTCATGCCGAGTGCAATCCCAGGTCCCTCGAAGTCCTTGACGATCTCCTCGATGAACTCGCCATCACATCCGCTCCAGCTCAGATACATCCTGCCCGGACCAGGAACTATATAGTCCACTGCCTTGTACTGATCGCCCTGGGCGTGACGGCCAACGATAATAGGTTTCTTCCAGCCGGTGACAAAACGTGGCACATTCTTACAAACGATGGCTTCACGGAACATAGTGCCGCCGAGGATATCGCGTATGGTGCCATTGGGTGACTTCCACATCTGCTTCAGGTTGAACTCCTCGACGCGCTGCTCATCGGGCGTAATTGTGGCACACTTGATGCCCACATTGTACTTCTTGATGGCGTTGGCACAATCGATGGTCACCTGATCATTGGTCCGATCACGATTCTTTATGCCCAAATCGAATGTGTGCAACTTAATGTCCAGATAGGGCAGTAGAAGCTTCTCCTTGATCGACTTCCACAGGACGCGTGTCATCTCATCTCCAAGCACATCCACGACGGGTCCAACTTTTATCTTTTCGACTCCATCGGCGCTGGCCGAGAAATTGGCTTGGAAAACGGCTCGCAGCATTTGTGCTTGAGAGCGATTGGGAATTTTAAGAGTACGTCGTAAAACGAACATTGTACAATCTGTGGTTTGTAATAAATAAATGAGTCGATGACTTGAACTATTTATTTAAAGATGAAAATAATGATTTGAAAAAAAATTTACATTTGCAATTTTACAAAACTAAGAGCAAAAGCATAGATGAATGATGTCAAATGAAAATAACAAACTAGATAATGTTTATTTATTTTTTATTCAAAGTCTACTAAATCCGGTCTTAAAAAAATTTTAAACATTTTCAATAAGTATAATATTTGAACTAAGTTGAATTTATAAGTAGGTGATGTATTCGCACCCTTTCGGGGCGACGACAGAGATAGATATATGGTAAACTGGTTTTGTTTGGGTTTTCTTTACTCTTCACTCTTGTGCGCTGTCGCCCCGAAACATAGGGCACATCAAACGAATACATCACCTACTTATAAATTCATCTTGATTTGAACTATATTTTGTTTCTTTCTATTTTTCACTCGTGACTTTGCTATTTATGAGTTTAGTTTACGACCTTTGTTTGTCTAATGACGACCATCAAATTGAACTTTTCTGCACACATTCGCATTTGTATTTGAATTTCTAGACATAATGCCGAAACTTTTGTCATTCATCTCATTTATAACCCATTATGTTTATGACTATTACTTTGTTTATATCACAGACAATATGACAATTTATTGGAAAACGACTTGCAGCATCATTAAAAATGCGCATTAAAATAATGAACGATAAAATCTAAAGATTGTCAAGTTAAGTAAACGTTGAGAGGACGTCAGAGAGAAATGACATGGGATGAAAGAAATTCAATTTGAAAATTTGCAAAAATTTGGCCTAAAGACCTCTCTACATGTGTCACTGAATAACTTTGTGCATGTGTGAGTATCTAATGGATACATAATAGGATTTTGCAATTAGTGCGCTGGTGTGAAAGAGTGTATGTGTGTCTGTGTTTGTGTGTGAGCATATGTGGTTGTATATATGGGACTGAACAAATGGCAGTCACGTAACCGCAACGTTCACTTGGCTAATTAACCCAGAACCCAACTGCCATTTGCAGTCCAAACCCGAGTCCATAAAGACAGACAGACAGCCAGAGAAACAGACGGCAGGAAATTCGGAAGGCAGGAAGGAAGTTTGACGGCCTGGCAACTAAGTGATTTTTTGTCTAATGTCACTTTTATTTATTGAAATTAGATTTGGCATTCACTTTGTTGTTTTTGTTGTTAATGCTTTTGTTGTATTTATCTCTCCCTGCCATTTGGCATTTTGACAAACATTTGTTTTCCTTTTAATACCCTAAATACTCTTAATAATATAACACGCTCATGGCTTTTTTTTTATGCATTTCGTAACATTTCGCTCACTTAAGGATTTCCACTGTGCACTGTTTATACATGTAGCATACTTTAAGGTGTTAGTTGTTAAACTCAAAGTGCGTTATTCTATTTCGCGCTAAATTTGAAATGAAATTTGAAATTTTCAAAAATCAATTATAAATTAAATAAAAACAATTTCAAAAAAACAACAAAATCCAAAATTTTGTAAAATAAATGAGTTTAATCTAAAAGAGACAGTTTTGGCGCCAATTGTGGCAACCGTGGTTGTTAATATTTATTTTGTGTCCGCAAACATTAAAATCATATTGTTAAAAACTGATTATAATTCTAACAATGTAAGAAAATATTTGAAGTTAAATAATTTCTATTAAAATAGTATAGTTGCTTTTATGGTATAAGAGTTATGTCGGAGCTCAAAATTATATTTACAGTCTCGTTTTTATGCTCACATGCGTAAAAATTAATTACATTAATTTGAAACATAAACTTTTTGCTTGGCCTTCTTTATATATTTTTTGGTTGTTGCCTTTGTGTGTCACTGCAGAAATTCAATTAAATTTATTTCAACTTTTGCTGCCAGCTACGAGAATAACAATAACAACAGCAGCACCAACAAAAACGGCAAGAAGGGCGCCTTAAGGGGGCAACAGCTTTGACGATTATGTTTGGGCCATGTAATGATGATGATGATGAAGTTGCTCCCCGTCTCGTCTCGTCTCTGCTCTGCGCTGCTCTGGCCTCGTCCTGTGCCCATTGCTTTTGATGTAACTGACCCAAATCGTGTTTATGCTCGGTAGTAGTAGAATTCGTTCCGTGCGCTTCACTCATTCAACTGGATATTTCTTAGCTCCGGCCGCATTTCAGCTCACAGCTTCAGCTAGTTCTTGTTCTTGTTCTCATTGTTGTTGTTGTTGTTGTTACTATTGTTGTTGCCATTGTGCCCATTCATTTGACTCATTTTCAGTTGCAGCAGCATTGCCATATTAATGCAATGCCCGTTTGCTTAAAAATTTCTCGACTTTGTTAGCAGCTGGTCAACATTTTTTGGACTTGTTCAAAACGAGTTGGTCACGTGCCATGACCAGAGATTAAAGACCAGCTCAGCATCCTTGTGAATTGCAACTGCAATTTGTGTATAATTTTTTATTGTAATCGTTATGTCATATGTTCTTATAATCTTTTTAAACTAAATTGTTAATGAACAATCCAATATAGTACATTTTGTAACATTTTCAAATTAAAGTGCATAAAATAACGTAATAAATTCGTGAATCTAGAAAATACAATATGGCTTTAGTTTAGTTTATTAATATTCGGCAAAAGATTAGCTTTGATTATTCAGACTACTGTTGAAATTTTCCTTTCAAATAGTACTAAGCGTCACTTATTAAATAACATACATTTTTCAGGTAGTCAGAATAGTGCTGATGAGCGATATTTAAGTTTAAGATTCATTACTTTATAAATCAGTTTACTATTGTTAATTTTACAACTTGTTTCCCAACATAATCTTACAATTTCATGTAGTCTGCATTCTATCTCTCTCCACCTTTCTCTCCCTCTCTCTCTGTCTTTTTGTCGTTTTCCTTGCCTGTAGTTTATGCGCTGCTTCAGTCTATTTATAAATTAACTTGTCGTGTTCTATGCAAATTCAAAATCCACTTAATTGCAGCACAAGTGCGACGAACAGGGAAGGCAAGCGAAATAAAAACCAAATAATACCCCAGACGCAATGTTCTTCATCCCCAATGCAACCGTGCAGCCCCTATTTCATTAGCCCCTCCTCTCTTACTCTTCAGCTCGTTCTCTCTCCCTCTCTTCGTGCAGTTACCGCTTAATGCACTTTCACTGTCATTTGTCATAAGTAGTTAGCGCTCTGTTTGTTTGTTTGTTTGTCTGTTTGTTTGCTTGCTTGCATCGCTCTGTGTTTCTGTTCTGCTTGCCATTGTTGTATTTTTTATTTATTCACTTAAGCTGGCTGGGCTGTAATTAGATCTGCCACGCCCAAAACTCACAGATACACAGCTACAGACAACAATTCGTAATGTCAAAGCTGCAAATGCAAAATTATTTTAAGCAGCATTTACTGGCAACAATCAGAAAACTAACTAAAATTAAGACTGTTGATAAATCTGACAGCGAACAGAGTTGCGAAAGTCTACAGACTTAAGAATTAAGTAAAAACTTTGTTGGAATTTAGCAAAGATGCAGGTGGAATTTCGCTTTGGTTTCAGATACTAAAATCTTCTTACAACGAGGAAAATTGTAAAAAATTGTATAAAATTGTTGCGTACTATTTTATTTGTAATTTATTCGATCAGTTTTAAGCTTCTTGCAGAGATTTAGGTTTAAAATGAGTCGTCGCTTATTTAATAAATTATTGAAAGTACACCCAGTAACATGGAAAAAGCCGTATTTCTAAAAACATTTTCCAGATTAATACACACATTAATTAAGAGGCAAATTGAGATGAAAGAAATTATAAATAATTTTGAATTACACTTAAACTGGTTTTTAAACCAATAAATAACTAAAAAGCTTAACGATAATTTTTTAAAATGTAAGTTAAGTTTCCTGATTTAAACAACAATAGTAATTTAATCCATTTTATATTCATGAATGGACATAGAAGCTTTGTATTTTTATACAAATAAATATTTATTTATTTATTCATTTTGGGAATATAAAGTCACGATTTGTTTTGATTAAAATAATTAAATGCTCAAGACGTAACTTCCACACTTTATACAATTTGGTACGGAAATGGAATTTATTGAAGAGCTCAGAAATAAATCGGGTTTGATATTATTGCCAAAAGTCCTTAGAAAGTCCTTAGAAACTATGTTTTGTGCTTTAAAGAACTCTTCAGATTGTTGCGCACATCTTGAAAATGTTGAAGACAAGAAAACCTCATTCCGATTTCAGTGATGGAAACTGTAAACTGCAAAACCCATTGACCTATTACCTGGAACACAAAACGACTGCCACTGTATTGGCATATAAACTTGGCTGAGCAAAAAAAGTGAAATCTGAAAGCTAGAGAATAAAACTAGTTCGATGGCTTAGTTGTACTCGTGTGATACTTGAGCATGGCATACACGAGGTTCGTGCTCAAAAGGCGCACAAGACAATGCTTAATTCACCTGAATCTCGAGCTTGTTGCTGTATCTGTATTTGTACCTGAAGCTGATGTGCTTTAAAGAAAAAAACAAAATTCTGTTATACTCCCCTGTCCCATCACGTAGTCATTGTCAAGTTTTGTCGTGCACAAACTACCAAAATGGCAAAACAAAGTGCGCCTTTTTATTTCCAGGCCACGAAAGTCTCTTTATTCCGTTACACCCCACACACACACACACACACACACTCTTCCTCTCTCCCTCTCCTCTGTCTTAGTCGGACATGCAGAGAAAACGTCCCAAGATGACGTTGATGGTCTTTCATTGGTGCTTGCGGTCTGCATGTCGATGTTTTTGTGGTTTCTTCGGTTGTGATTTTATATGTGTGTGCATTGTGTGCTCTCTCTGTCTTTCAGCTCTTTACGATTTTCTCAGTGCGACCTACGTGAGTTGCATTTGGGTTTGCCAGCTTATTTTTTGTATTTTTACTTGTTTTTTGTACTGCTTGTGTACTTTTTATAGCAGCAACTGAGTGCGGATGTTGTGACTGCCACTCGTTGTGGCATTGTTAAGCTGGCCATAAGCTGAAATTCTATAATCTAATATTCAAAGTATACCACAAAAGCTACTAAAACTTTTAGCAAAAGTTCACTTGGATTACACTCACACGTTTCACCACTGCGTATACTTGATGCGTTTGCAAGAAATCCTCAAAAAAATGTCACAAAATAAATCTTTGTTTTTATGAAAATTGACAGCGAAATATTTAAGTTATGAAAACTAGCATTTATTTGGAATTTTTGAAAATGTTTGAAAAGACATTGATGCATTAAATACAATAACTTATTTATTTATTTTTTTTGTAGTCTTTATTTATTTAGAATTTGTCCTAAACGATTCTTAAAAATCATATTGTGTAATTTTTCACTAAGCTTTAATTATAAGCTAAACAAAAAAAAATATTTAAAATATATGAAGCATAATTAATTGAAGTATTTATTGATATTTCTGTGTTTGCTTGAAAATTGTCAAAGCAGCAAAGTCAACACAAGAAGATAAGAACAAAACTTGAGCTCACTTGAGCAAATTGAAAAGCCAGCGAAACTCATTACAAGTTAAGTCAAGATATGAACAGAGCAAGAAAGATTATGAGGAGGAGGTCGAGAAGGAGATAGAGAGAGAGAGAGAGTGATGCTGGGAGTTACATTAAACACTCTGTGAAGGCAGAATAATAGGAGAACAGGATAGAAGTACAAATAACAACAGCTACAAGTACTGTAAAAACATTTGCCAAACATTTATTATCTAAACGCGAAAGACAACTCAAAACAAAAGCAAAACACTGGGCGACGAGCTCATAAAACAAACGGTAGCCACAAGATAAAGACAAGAAACAGGAACAGGAACAGACACAGAAACAGAAACAGCAAAACCAAAGTCAACGGCAAATTGAATAAGAATGAACGCAGAGCAGACCCACAAAAAAAAAGCAAAGCAAAAAGCAAAAAACATCATACTTACACAACACAAGGCGTTGTTTGATAAAACCAAAATGAAATATTATTTCATAAAATGAATGAAAGAAGGAAGCATGCAAAACAGTGTTTCCCAAAAATATTTGCACAATTTTATGGCATTATCTGCAATATCAATAGCTAAGACAGCAAAGAAAGCAAGGGCAACAGCAACGTTGCGTATACGCAATGTTGATTATGTTCAGAACTGATAGAGCGAGAGATTTAATCTTCATCTTTATCCTCATCGTCGCCTTGACTGCCATCTAGATACAAAGTAAGCGCATGTTTATATGCACTCGACTATAAAAGGCGAAGGGAGAAGGGAGAAGTAACTGCAACAGGAATGGGCCAAAAAAACGGCTACATCATCCAACGGACGCAGACAAAGTTTTATGGCCAATGACGATGCCAAAAATGATTTAAATTATATGAAAATTGTATTATGCCAACGCGCAAGAAACGGCAAAAGTTGTTTAAACTGTCTGGAAAAGGGGAATGGGCAATGAGGAGGAGGAAATGTGGGGACGCTGATTGCTTCTATTGACCCCGCTGCCGGGGAAATGAGGCGTAAACAATGAAGCGATATAAAGTGGCGAGCAAGTGATTGAAATTGGATAATGGCCATAATGGTCAGAGATTGTGAGTGCGGGAGGCCACAATAATATTCGCAAATGTGAACGCAAAATATGAAACAAGCCATCAAAAGAGTTGGCCAAAAGAAAGAAAGCGAATAAAAAGTATAATTTAAGACAGGAAAATAAAGATAGAGAACAGGTCAAGGAATTGTAAGGTTTGTTTTGGAGATTAAGGCATATAGTTTAAGCCAATGCAAATTACCTTAAAACTAAAATAAAATATCTGAAGAAACCTTTTGGAGTATAATTAATTATAATCAATCGTATTTATAAATATTCAAGTATTCATTATGAAATATCCTGAGTATTTACCTAATTCGTATAATTAATATTTTCTCAACATATCTTTCAATTAATCCAACTGAATTAACCAATTTTTTTGTATTGTTTTTCTTTTGCAGAGTGCGCAACTGGGCCCTGAAATTTGGTGTTGATTTATGGGAATTTGGTCGACAATTTACCAAAATGAATGAAATCAAAAGTGTGAGTAAATAGTTAATAATACACATATTTCAACGGCGAACAGCATATGGCCAAATCCTAAACAAATATCACAAGGCAGCAACAAATTCGCATAAAAGTCAACATTAATATAAATTGGTTAAAAGCTTAAGTGGCATTTGTAAATGGCTGCGATTGCTTCAAAGGTTTTGTTATGCGGTATCGGGTCTTAGTTAAGCAAATACATTTAAGCTTGCCAGCGATAAGAAATTATCGATAAATGTGCAGACGATGGTGGCTTAGTGTTGGCTTTGCCCCCAAATGCGTCAATTTTTTTATGTTATGTGCGTCTCTTTTCTTTTGTTCCTATACACTCTCCACCTCTATCTCTGTCACACTGTTTTTTTCTTTTTTTCTTTTCGACTTTTGTTATTCTGGCGCTACTCTAATGCAATTTAAACACAAATAAGGCTAATTGAGGCAAGACTCGGATCTTAGTGTGTGTGTGTGTCAGTGTCTGTCTGTCTGTCTGTGTGTGAGTGTGTGTATCTGTGTTAATAAGCATGGCTGTTTGGCTTTGGTTGACTGCCGGATCTGCGGTGTCGCATCGGCGGCTCTTCACTCATTCGCGTATATTTTGTGTTTAATCAGACGTGCATGAGTTAGTGGGCTGCCTTTATTACGCGTCTGTTTGTATGTTCTTGTGTGCCACACACGCACATAAGCCCACTAACACACACACGTACACACATTCACCACAAGTACGCACACTACATATATTTTGCATACGCAACAAGATTGCCAGCGGAACTCTTACTGTAAAGAATATTAAATGCGCTACATTTTCAATTTAAAATTAATTAGCAAACTCTATAATTCAATTAAATTTATAATTAAAGCTTAAGTATGCAATTTTTATAAATAGCTACTTTCTTTACTAATTACAAATAAGGTAAAAAATAAGTTTTTGGTTGTGCAATACTGAATTATTAATTGGAAGTTATATGTTGTGTCGTTTACCTAAGAATAAAAACAAAATAATAGAAAATATAAGAAATATTTCTACTAAAATAATATTCCAAACGTGGATGAAATGTTTAGCTAAAATTTGTATTAAATATATAAAGTTAATTAAATAACATTTCAATATAAAAATAATTAAAATTTTTTTCAACTTTTTAAATCAACTTATTGCAATTCAAATGTTTTTGAAATAAATACGTAGGAAATAGAATTATTTGTATATTAAAAAATAAATTTAAATAAATTTTTTATTTTATTTTATTTTCTATTTATTATATCATCTTTATTTTCAGCAACATTTTCATTTGAATATTAATAAAGTGCGCATCTCTAGTCAAAGGAATTAAATTGCTCGCTGAAAGAGTATGAAACTCAACAAAAAAGTGAGGAAAATAGCGTGAGGGAGATAGAGAGTAAAGGAGAGACAGTTAAAGGGCAGCAGCAGATAAAATGCAAATAAATTTGCTGGCTGCGACTGTCATTGAGTCTGTAATTGTCAAGTGACTCGTTTTTGTTGCTCATGATGTTGTTGCTGGTCCTTGTTGTTGTTGCCGCTTTTGGTTGTTTGTTTGTTGGTAGGTGCCGTCTGCCAGTTACCATTGCTGCTGACAGTGTGTGTCTGTGTGTGTTAATTTAAAGCGCACGTCGCGTTGTGCAGGCGGTAAAAAAAAATGAAAATCTACGCCCAGATTGAATTAAATATCAAGTATACGCAGTGTTCCCCAATTGCGTGAAACTTTTTTTGCATGCTCTGTTTGTCTGTCTCTGTGTGTGAAATGTTATTTGCTTTTGTGAATGCGTTCGTAAGTATGTCTCATAAACATAATATCATAACAGTGTGTGAGTACGTGTACAATAGTGTGTGTGTGAGTGTAAATGTATCTGTGTTCAACATTAACGCGTTGCTTTAGCAAGGCAAACAAATTGTGTGTGTTTAAAAATTATTGGCATGCCAAAAAAAGGGATAGAAGAAGAATTGGGATATCTGACATGGGTTCGTTACAGCCAGTGCGGTTTTTTTTTAATTTTTTGTTAAATTCCTAAAAAAATGTTACTTAAAACTATGGCTTTTATTGGATAAATAAATGGTGAAATATTTGAAGGCAAAGAGTGAAGCATAGAATTTAGATTAAAAAAATAAGGCAATAGTTAGTTAGTTAATTTCGCAGACAAATTGTGTAAATGTTTTTGTTATCTTTTGTTTATTCGTTTGGTAAGTATCACTTAGAGCTTTTAGTCGTAAATTAAAATGGATTTTGTGGCTGAAAATATTAGTCTTTTTTTTCAAGATATATTAAGATATAATTCTACAAGAGATTTAATATTCGGTGTGCAGTTGCCCTTCAAAACTTTGACGAGTGTTGCCGAAGTAAAGTGAAATAACGAAGGGAAAGAAATTAAAAGAAAATTGAAATTTGTAATTTTTGTTGATGTCGCAACTAACTTTGCTCTCCTATCCTTGTGCTCATTTCCTACGTTTAGCAGTGTTCTTGTTCTTGTTTTTTTTGTTTTGTTTTTCATTTTAAAGTAGCATAATAAAATGTTAAACAAATGCAGTGCACACGTTCAGTTATGCGAGAGGCGCAAAGGACAACACAAACATAGACAAAGAGCCTCCTGCAAGTTGCCTTCGAGTGAGCGAGATAGCTAGCTCATTTGTATATTTGTGAGTGTGCGAGTGTGTTTGTTTGCGTGTGTGTGTGTGTGTGTTTTGGATGCCTGTGCGTGGCGCACATTCATTTATTTTCCGTTTTTTTTTTTTTTTTGAAACGTTTACGCTGACTAGCTGAAAAATATATACCTAAGCCATGAAATATGTTGTTCAGACAGATATACACCCAACACATGTGTATGTGTATACCTAAAAGTTGTATGGAAAGGCATGCTTAAAATGCCTTTGAAGACAACCGAAGCTGTAGTTACTCTACTTAAAAAAGTTAAAAATAAATAGTAAATCTAAATAATATTTTAATTTTTTATTAAATATATTTTTTGCATGTTCAATTATTAATTAAACATCAACTAAATTGGGTTCACTAAAGAAAAATTGCTTAAGAGTTAAAAAAAATACATTAATAATAATATTTAGCTTCACCACTTTACAATCGTTAAAAATTATCCAGAATTGAATTAACAATTGAACTATTATTTGCTTATCTTATTAACATTAAATTATAAATGTTGCAATTATGTTTTTAGAACTAAATTTTAATTGTATGCAATATTATGAATAATTAATTTCTGATGTCGACTTAAATTCTTTTAGTTGCTCTAATAAATAAAACAAAGTCTACACTTGGGTTAAACTATGAGTGTTTTTAATAAAGAGTGTTGGTAATTCAATTGACTTGGCAGCGTTACAAGCCATATACACTAGTATGCAAACATATATACACACTGCAGAGAGGCTGGCATGACAGCACACTAACTGTAACACATTTGTGTAGTAGCCAAATGACAGGCAACAGAGAGAGAGAGAGAGAGAGAGAGAGAGAGAGAGTGAGAATGAGAATGAGAATGAGACAGAGCTAGCGCAAGGCGAAATGGGCCGAAACGCGACGAAATGGGCCGAAACGAAATGTGATGAGATGCTTGGAGAGGAGAGGAGAGGCGAGGGCAGGCGAGACAAGACATCGATGGCAAATGATGATGTGCTGCTAATGATGATGCTGATGCTGATGATGATGATGATGATAACGATGATGAAGTCACTGTGACTGTGTCCTTGTTGTTATTACTTTTGTGATCATTATCGACATGTCTTCGTCTCGCTCGTATTTTTTGTCTGCCTCTTTCCATCGCGACTCTATCTTGACGCTGACTGCAATGAAATATGGGTCAAAAATACAAGTCGAAATTGCAAAAAAAAAAAGTTAAAAAAAGAAGAAGAAGCAATGGTTTCTCGCATTTGTTGTATATTATTTGTCTTTATTTCGTTTGCTTTCCTGCTTTCTTTTGGAGCTGCCTAATGGTTCTTTTCTTCCTTTTTCTCAGTCTCTCTCTCTGCATTTGCATGCAAATAAATTTAAGCGTTCGCTCATTTTGCACGTAATACAAAACTTTTTAACTGCAAAAACTGGCAAAATGGAAAAGCGGCGCGTGTTGTCGTTTTTCTTTGCCTAATTTTCCTTCTTTTTTTTTGCTCACTTATTTTTCCCCTTTATTTTCATTTTTTAGCCAACGCGAAAGTAACTTGCAAATTATTCTCCACTTGTGTACTTGGCATTCGGTTTGAAGGTAAAAGTAAACTAACTGTAAGATGAGTTGATTGCAATTGCCCTCTGGGTATTTAAGTGTGTGTGTGCGTGTGAGTGTGTGTAAAAGGGTATTCAGTTAGTTAAGTATTGGTTGAAAGACTTAATCAGTGAAGCAACTGGCACAAGAGTGGATTTTGTAGCAATTATATAACATTGAAGTACTTAAAGGATTAGATAAATGAGCACCATTGAATAACTTTAATCATTAATTGTACTGGTTTGTTTCTTTGTGAAATTTGTGTATATTATAAAACTCACTTTACACTCATCGTCATTCATACTCATCGTGGTCTGTCTCTTCCGTTGCCCCTAAAATTCTATCTTAACGGATTTGCACTCTCATCTAGCAATCACTACAATATCTTCTTAGCTGCAATTACATCAACTCTTTTATTTTCACTTCCGTTATCAACTTAATATTGATAGTTAATTTTCTAATTTGATGAAATTTACTCAAATATTCAACAAAATAATGTCTGATAAAGTTGACCTAAATATTACGCAACATAAAAAATAATCGAGTTGTTGACATTGAAAATAAAATGGAATAAAGTTGCCATTGTCATAATATTTTCTCATTTGGCAGAAGTTTTAATCCTATTTGGAGCATTAATATAAATGATTTCAATTTAATTATTGACTGAAAAATTTGATATGAAACTTAGCTTATATGAAAGTGAAACAAAAAAACAAATTGTTAGCATTGACAATCAAAATTGATAAAATCCCATTGTCATATTCAGTAATTTGAAATTTAATTTGTTTTCACATTGTTGGCATTTTATTAAATAACTTCTGTTTAATTGAATAAAATGGAACAAATTAATTGGAATTTCTGTGCCTATTTAAGCTCAAATTTAAAATTAGCTTGTGTGTGTGCATTTCATTTTTAGTTTTTTGGTTTTGGCTTGTAATTTGCCACAAAAAGTGGCAGTCAATTGTCTGTGCTGGTGAAATGCAAACAAAAATTAAATTTGCCAATGTGCCTGTGAGTGTAGATGTTTGTGTGTTTTTCTGAGTGTATGTGTGTGTGTTTGTGTGTGTTTTCTGTGTGTGCGTGTTTGCATTTCTATGCAATTATAATTTTTGGGTGTAGCCCAAAATGCAGACTGTTGGCCAATGCTAACAGCAGTTGGAGATATCAACTCCTTCTGGCTTCTCCTAGTTGCTTTCTGTTCCCAACTTTCTTCCTGCTCTCAGCTCTCAGCTCCGAGCTCACAGTTGTAGCTCCTAGTTCCACTCGTTGGCTTTGGTGACAAATACAAAGCGCTTGTTAAGGGCCAAAAGCGTTTTGGGCGGCATTTTGGGCTATGAACGTGTGTGTATTTGGCTAACTAAGTGTGTGCGGCCGAACAGTGTTGCCGGCTGTAAAGAGACCAATCGTAAATCAAGGCACTCGGGAGGGAATCCCCCTACCCAAACAGTAGGGTAACTCTCCACTCTATGGATTTGTGCCCTTTGTGGTTCAGAGAGAGCGAGAGCGAGAGAGCTTGAGAATGCATTTAAGTTGAGGCACAGGATCAGACACCGGCTACAGCTACAGCTCCAACTCAAGCTCAAATACACACAAACACACCCATTTAAATATATATGTATGTATGCATAAAGTATACTCAGTGCTTGTCTATGCAAATATTTAAGTCTGTTGTTGTCGTTTGGTGGCGAAAATTGCGAGCATGACATACTACAGCGAGGCATACGACAAACAAATGTAAATGGCAGCAGTTTGTGGCAAGGGGATAAGGGGAAAAGGGAGGGGCAACGAGAGAACTGGAAAAGGGCATTGCTAAGTGCCTGCTGCTGAATGGGACTGAGCTCTGTGTGCCGCTTAATGAAAATATAAAGCAAATTAAATATTTAATTTAATCAATGTGTGATGGGACTTGCTTTAGCACCGAAGGATATTAGATTTCCCACGGCGAATCTGTCAGCGCACTGAATTCAATTCTAATGGGAAACCTGAAAACTATTTGATGATACTAAATGCATGTTTTGTTTAACTAAAGATGTTAGTTTAACTATTTTGTATTTTATTCTGCTTTTATAAATCATTTAAAATAAATAAATGAACTTTGTTTAAGCCCAACATATTAACAGCTTTGTAAAGCTAAAAAAACCAAATATAGATCGCATGGTTGGTAAATACTGTAAAAAATGTCTTTAAAGTCGAAATAAATCTGCTAAAATTAGATTGTCGTGTTTATAATTGACTTAATGGCTTACATTTCACCTACTTATATGTATACATAAACTATTTTAGAGCGAAAGGGCTAAATGATATAATACTTTAATTAATAATATACCTATGACTGTTTTTAAATATAACTATAACAAATGGCCTTGCGTGTTGCATGACATCGATAGTTATATTTATTATTATAAGTGATATTTTTGGATAACATTTACATATTTTTAAACTATTAATTACAGTCGTGTTAAAGGCAAATTTAATATGGATGTGAAAATTCCTACAAAGCTACAATTATTGTCAATATGTATTTGTCTATTTAATTAAATGATTTATGTAAAAGCGAAGAAATTGCGTAGAATATCCAGTTGAGGAAATAATTCATTCATAATTTATATATAAATTATACAATTAAAAAGTTGAAAGTTTATGAATTGGAATTGGAAAAGTGCATTATTAATTGGAGCAATTGCAGTTGCTTAATATTTGTTTACTTTATCAAATTCCAATAAAAGTTAATAAAAGTGGAACAACAACAACTTTAAGAGACGCAATTAGAAGTTTGCAATGAAGGCAATTAAAATAGTGGAAGCAAAAAACCTGCCAATTAAAACTTTTTCGTTTTAGAGCATACAAAAAATAAAAAACACAAAAAAAAACAAGACAAATATATAAAGCGTGAAAATTAGCAAGAAAAAACTAAGAGTATTAACTTTAAGAAGAAAGGGAGTGAGTATATCACAGAAAGAGGGAACGTTGAGGAACGTGTAGAGGAATCAGCGCTTCAATGCAATGCAATGGAAACATGCGCGTTGAAGCTCGACATTGTTGCCAGACAAGGGAGCAGTTTGGAGGAGGAGCAACTGAAGTTGTTGGAGCTGCAACTGGAGCTGCAACTGGAGCTGGAGCAGACGACATCTTCATTAAAATCTAATTAGCGCATAGAGCGGCGAGAAAAGTTGGGTTCTTGAGAGCTGAGTCCTTGACTCTTGGTGGATAAATGCAAGCAGAGCATGGGCTGGAGCGCATAATCAGTCAGGTGAGGCAGGCAGCTGGATGCGTAAGCTGCTTAACTTGTGCTGGAATTTAAGAGGCAGCAGCAGCTCAGGAATGCGGGTGAAGATGCAAGAACAGCAGCAGCAACAGCAGCATCAGCAGCACCAGCAGTTGCACCTTTCCTATTGTCCTTGCTCCACTTAAAGTTTGATGCTGCCAACTGCACACGCATGCAACATGCAACCAGCAACCAGCAACGAGCAACCAGCAAGGAGCAGCAGTGAGGGCAGGATTGGTTAGTGCTGCCTTCGAGCAACTCCTTGCGCAACATTTTCAAATTCCAGAGTCAACCGCAAAATGAAAAACTTTCTATGGCTGCTGCTGCACCCGCTGTTGCTGCCACATGCCCCGCTTATATTGTATACATATTGTATATAGTTTTTTGCTGGCAGGACACTCACACACACACACACACACACAAGTTCGCGTATGTCCTTCAGGCATGCATTGCATTTCGATGTTGCTCCCGGGGAAATTGCTTTATAAAATGTTGCTATCGCATACAAGTGAGTGTGTGGGCGTCGGGTGGTGGGCGTGGCCATTGCCGCGACCATCTTTGGCTGCCAACATTTCCTATATATTTTCATACCAATTCCTGCTTACTTTTTCTCTTTTTCCGAATCTCGCTGCGGTTTGTTGTTTGACATGCTTTTAATTTTCCACACATCTCTCCCTCTCTCTTTTTTTTCTTTATTCCCATCGTCTATTATCGTTTTGATTTTGAAATGTTGCTAATGGTTTTGAGGTGCTATAAATCATTTTCATAATGAAACTTTATCAGCTTAATAAATTTGATATACATATACATTTAGAGAATTTGCGAGGATAAACTTAAGGCATGCATAAGTTTTTGGTCACAAACGAGGAGTTTAAATTAAGCTATTGGTAAAAAAAAGATACACTAAGTATCTAAATTTATTGCTGATATGCCAGAGTATAAATTATTATTTTAAAAAAGTAAAGAGAAATATTTAAAGCATCTTTTCTTTACCATACGACAAACGAGGCAGTTTTTGGTTGTCGCCTCTCGCAAATGTATCTATTTAGAAAATCACAAGGTCTGTCGTTGATGAATGAAGCAACTTTATTCCTGGTCCAATTATATTCGACGCAGCGTTCATTATTATTAGCATTATCCGGTTGTCCTGGTCCCCACATGGTTTTATCTACAGGTTTTGCATTTGCAAACCAAACGTGTGATCCAGGATGAGGATGGGCCTGATCTGTGCCCGATGTCCAGTAGAAATTATCGATACTGAATTCTCGCACATAAGCATTAACATCATTCCATTCCTCTAGAGTTTCAAATGATATCAACTCCGCATCCAAGCGACGACAAGCTTCGTAGGCATCGAACCAGTTTTTCAGCAGGTTCCTCTCAAAGAAATAATATCCATAGGCGATGCGAACAAATGGACCCGTTGTCACATTAGTATTGGCTGGTATATCTATGAAAATATATTGTGATTCCTGAATTGGAGTTATGGCATTCTCGACTCACCCTCTGTAATAACTGGATACAATCTATAAGACATGCAAATAGATATCAATCCAAAAGATTGCAAAACACACGCGTATTTGAGGAACATTTTTACTCAACTGTTGGAAATGCGGCTGAATACCTTCCTTTTATATTCTTTCTGAAATTCTTTCAGAATGATTTTGTTTTTAAATTATCTCTTTTATGTTATTTGAATTGTGTATACTCTTTCCAGATGTTTAATATCTGCTTGCACTTTATATAATTTCTTTCGCAATGTTATTTAAGTTTATAATTATATAATTGTGATTTTCTTAGCATTGGAATTTAGAATAAATATTTTATAAATACATATTACTACTTTCTTAAATTATCCGTAATTCAATTAATTTTTTTCTTTTAAAATCTTTAAGAATCTGGTCAAATTATTGTTTTTCTTTTTCATTAGAATGTTTTTAATTTTTGTTTTCTTTATTTAATTGCTCGCATCATTAGCATCGCAAGTGATAAGTGAGCTGATCAAGCTGTTTCTTTGCTGGGCTCCTATCATATGTATGTTATAATGTGAAAACAATTCGATTCGCACTTTGTATTTATACTACTTGTTTATAAGTAAGAACAATATCATAAGTAATAATGCCCAAATCAGGTATATTTGTACGTATAGTAGGAAAAGCCTAATTGATTACATTAAGTTCATTAATTTATCAATATTTTTGGATGCCATTAGTTTGATCACTCATACGTGTAAGTAATTATTTAAGGATAGGCATTGAGACTCTTGACTTTTCATTCCATTGGCTTGGTCTATATATTAATATACATGTTACCCTCTCAAAAATCACTTGGCTGCTTAATGTGTCTAATTAAATTTCACATGCCGTTGCACAGCAGACAGTTCCCGTTCTCTCTCTCCATCTCTCTCCATCTTTCTCCTCTCTCTCTCTCTCTCTCTTTCTATCTCTGACTCTATATATATATATATATGTAAGTAGAGGCAAGTTTGGCATCATCTTCTTTAACATTTGCTAGCACACTTTCAAAAGCACACATTCACACACTCTCACACACACTCTCACACACACTCTCTCACACACTCTCCAATACACGCACACGAATCTGACTGCTACGAGACACGCATTTAGTGGCCATGTTAATGGCTGACACATTTTGCTCTGCTTTGCTTTTCATTTGATGGCAAGACGATGGGGGAATAGCAAAAGGAGATGGAGATGGGGCAATGACAGACACATCTCATTGCGAAACATAATCATCTTTCCATTGAACGTGTCGTCATTTGTTTTAATGTTCGAAGGCGCCGAGCAAAATGTCATTTTCCTACGAGATTTGATGAGTTTTTCTTTTCTTTTCGTTTCGTTTCATTTTGTGTTTTATTTTTTTTTGTTTTTCTATCTTCTCCAACATTTTTCTCATCGTTTTTAGTTATTATTTTTTTTTCTTTCTTTCTTTGCTATCTGCTGAGAAATGAATGCAAAAGTGTAGCATACTTTCGGGGGCAGCTGTAAATTACGTAGCCGCATCGTTTCGGCTGCAAATGCATTTTATGACTTTTATGCAATTCCGCTGGCAAACCAATTAGCTCTTAAATGGGCGTGGCCGACCGCCTACTTTTGGCATTACAATTGTCACTTTTCCAACAAAACTGTCAGTTAAATTATATTTTCGTAACTGGGCGTCGCATTTGTAATCATCAACGTCGCGTCGAGCATATTTCTAGTCTACTCTGTGTTTGCTTGTGTGTGTGTGTGTGTCTCCAGCGAATTAATTAGAAAACTTTTCTTAACTGATTCAGTGCCAGTAGCAGCAGCGGCGTCAGCGGTAGCAAGCTAAAACTGAGACTGAGACTGAGCTGAGACACAGCAAATGCCTTCAAAGCAGCGTTCATAGAAGAGTTTCTCTTTTTGTGTGAATAAAACACACACACACACACACACTCATGAAAACACACATACATATATAAAAGAGACAGTGCAAACATTTGCGGTTAGAGCCAAAATGCTGCCACAAAACTAAAACTAAAACTTAAACTGCATGGGAAAAGTCTTTGAGGCATTCATTAGTTCACTGAAGAAAATGTCAGTGCTCGCATATATGCTAGTATGTGTGTGTGTGTGATGTCCATGTAAGAGTGTGTGTGTGTAGATTAAAGATAAAAAGAAAGTGGCACAAATGCATGTAGCAATCGTTGCTTGTGTCTTTTGAGAGCATTATAAATTCAACATGGGGATTTAAAACGCCCAAATTATGTCCGCTGCATTTGGCAGAGACGGTTTCTGCCATTAGCCGGATATTACCAAATGGCTCAGCGACTTTGACTTTTCGTCTGTGCCAAGAAAAATATAATGAAAACCAAGAAAGATTGACGAATATGCCATTGAACTTTCAATTGGTTGGTAATTAATCAAGCAGAAGATTATGATTATAACAAATTGACTTTAGGAGTCAGCGAAAATATCCAAATTATAGATAATATATTTTTATATTTAAATTTTTTGTGTAATTATTAAAATCAGTATATTTTGTTAATTTAACAAATAATACAAATTTGAAATTAAAATTAGTATTGGTTTATATTCGAAACTTCTGAAAATATACTTGCAAAATATGTTCAATATATTTAGTGAACTAAATTCAATACAAATTAGTAGAGAATTGTTATAAATAATGTTTAATACAACTAAGTTTTGTTAAGCTATTAATTTTAAATATGAATAAAGTTTACGAATCATTTGGTTTGAGTTTTTAATAAAGGTCTTTTACGCTTGAATTTTCGAAGAACTCAAAGTTAATGATTCTTAATAACTTGGGGCTATTTCAAATACTTGAATGTAATTCTATTTAATTAGCCTTTAGCTCAAAAATTCATGCTTATCTTTTAATTATCTGTCCTAGTAATTGCAAATCAACTTCAAGTGCCGATGGGCGGCAATCACAATCATTTTTCCCCAAAATTGAACTTCTAAGTAACTCACATAATTGCCACTGTAAGTCGCACGCGCCGCCAATGAAACTCTTATTAAATTAATAAGATACATTAAAATCAATTTTATAACAACTTAAGAGTCGCAGCAAGCCAACGAAACGATCTGAAGTACATAAGATTTTTATGGGCGACAATATAAACGACAGCGAATGGGAAATGGAAAATGGAAAAGTTTTATAACCCTTTAACCCTTTTTACATAACCAAGACGGCAAAAGGGGCGTAACAGGACGATAAGGCATAGTGGGCGTGGCCAACGTCCACATAAATTTCATAGTTTATTGTTTGCAGTAAGAACGAAGAAATTACTGACAATTGTAATATTTTTTTTGCTGTGTTTCTTCTGTTTTATTTTATTTTTGGTTCTTTGTGCTCACACATTTTTATCGTCTTCAACTTGTTCTTGTTCTTTGCAGCGTTTTAAGGACAATGACATCGAAGTGAAGCGCAAGGATGGCATCATTCTGCTGCGTGAATTGGCGGCGGAGGTGAAGAACTTTATGGATTTCAAGCGGAACGCAGTCATGGTAAGTGTGAAAACTCCCCTCGTTAGCTGTTCCGTAACTCGTAAGTGCCTACGATTGACAAGTGGCTCAATAGCTCAAAGCGCACGCGACAAATGGCAAAAAAGACTCAAATTTAAGGACAAACACTAAACACACACACACACACACACATACAGTTACGCACAACAAAGCACACAAAACAATAACAGGAAGGCGATGTTCAGTGGGACATTGGCGTAAAGTGGAAAACAATAAATTGCCGTGGGCCAAATAGCCAGCAAAAACAACAAGAATAAGAACAACAACAACAACAACAGCTCAAGAGCTGAGCAGTTGCTTTGTGTGTGTGTGTGTGAGGGGTCGACAAATTGAAATTAAAGTGCGCCAGCCACAAGGACAAGTTTTGATGGTGCCCGCAGCTGTTGCGGCTACTGCGTGCCCAGTTGCCACTTCCCAGTTGGCAGTTGGCCGTGGTTACCAGTCGCCAGTCGTCAGTCGTCAGTCGAGACAGTCTCCAGAGCGGGATGAACCTCTGCGGTGTTGTGGTCTTTGCCCTGCTCTTTGTGGCTTCCCAGTGCCAGTTTGCGCGTCCTGTGTATCAATAGACTTCGTTTACTGTCAGGATAATTTGCTGCAGGCGCTGCGTTGGCACAGTGTCACAAGTCTAGCAACAATGTTGCTTAACTCTCTCTGTTAACCTTTATAAGTTGAATAAGCTAAACATCTTGTTTGACTAGAGAAAACAGTTCATAAATTATTTACATAATTTACATAATTAATAATAAATATTTCCATTAAAATGTATGGATAGTTCCATCATACATGACTCAAGAAAACAGTTCATAACTTGTTAATAAATTTTATTCTGACATATCTGAATAATATATGTACATTGATATTTCGAATCATTTATGCATTTGTTGTCAGCAACAGTCTTAATAAAGTAATTTTAATAACAAGGGAAAAATAAATTAAAAAAAACGCAGTAAAAAGTTAGCAAAACTCGTTATGGACTCAAGTCTATACTTGAGCGATTAAATTGATGTAAATGTAATTGTAATTATGTAAATTGTAAATCAACGTTATGTACATTAAATGTTGTCAGGTATTTAGTTTTAACATTCAGTTTTCAGTCAGACTTCAAGCGACTCACAACACGATTTAAACTATTTACAAAATGTTCTCTACGATCATTTGCTTCTTGGTGTTGATCAGCTGTTTGGTGACCGTTTCCTTGGCTGCTCCTTCTTGTAATTTTGGCTTCAAAGCTCAAGATGGAAATCTGGTGATTGACGTAAATAAACTGAAATCACTATTTGATTGTGTGCAAGAAGAGTATGGCAATCGTGGATAAAACTGCTCTTTGCAAATCGTGAATTACAACTGTGAATAAATGTTCTCGTTATTGTAGTTCACAAATGCTTTTCAAGCATTATTAATCATAGCAATAAGGTCTATCAGACTAATAACAGCAGAATTCTTTGGGATCAATCGCGAAGCGTTCCCAGTTCTAGTGAAAATACATTTTTATATTGCCAATGCATTGCAATGGTGAATAAATTTCAGTGCTTACTTTTGGGGCGGTTCTTAAATTAATGAAATTTGTATTGAAAAGAAAATAAATATAAGAAATACTTTATATGTTTTGTAGTAAAGTTATCACACAAAATAATAAATGTAACAAATTTATACCACAAATAAACTAAACAATTATTAAAAGCTTTTTTAATAATATATTATAATTTCAAAACATGAATTTGATTTAATTTGCTCGTTACTTTTAATTAATAAAACCATCTGCATTTAACCAAACTTTTACTTTCTTGAAAGTATATTTATATTCGCATATTAGTTGTCTCCGAATTTGATAGAATTTTTGCTTGCCTTTAGACCACGGTACAATTTGCTAAATGCCAACGGCACTTTGCTATTAAAAAACTGTAGCTACTCTTCTCCTCATTTTCCCTCATTCACTTATTGTATTTCTCTTCTTCTTCTCTTTACTTTTTTTGATTGATTGGTAAAGTATCTACACAGTCTCTTAGTTTACTCCCATTTTGGTTTAACTGCTCCCTTTTACCAGATTTCAATGAGTTCTGAAACTTTGTCCCCCATTTCAACTTAATTTTTTTGGGGACTGTCAGTTGGCTGTCAGAAATTCATCAGACGAATTGCTGTCGCGAAATTATTTTGATGTGCGCCCTAAAACTCTCGCAATCATTTTCATTTAATTATGAGAGAAATAGCTTTTAGCATTTTGGCTGAAGCGAGAAAAAAGTTATTTACAGTAACTGGAACAGCAACACGTACAGTCATCATTAATAATTCGGCGCAAAACAATTAAATGTTATAATCAAGGCATAAGGCCAGCATATTTATATATGTATGTATGTGTGTATTTGTGTGAGTTGTTGCTGGTGTTGGTGGTGTTGGTGTGTGCGAGTGTTGGCCGCATGTCCACGTTGTATTCATGTCATGGGCCACCCATGTCCATGTTCCCGTTCATGTGCGTGGGTATACATAAATAATTTTTTATGATTTCCGCAAAATATCGATTTAATTTTTTTTTTGTTTTTGTGGGTTTATTTGGCGAACGAATCTGCCGCTACTTCCGCTCCTTATGGCCAATCCGAATATATGTATATATACACACACGCAGAGAGAGAGAGAGAGAGAGAGAGAGAGCACAGCTGCTGCTGCTTGCTTCGTTGTCCTGTTGTCCTGCAGTCCGGAAGTTTTGGCCCTGACGCAAAGCGCATACGAAGCACCATTAATTAAAAATCAACCCACATGAACAACAACAACAATAAGAACAACATCCACAACAAGAGCGGTAACATCAAAAACAGCAAAATGGCAAACAAGAGGCACAAACAAACAAGCGCTGAAAGCAAAAAATAATCGACTTGAAGATACCCTGTACACGTACCATATAAATATTACAAGCTGCTTAACAAAATTAGCAATTTAAAAAAAATTGAATTGAAATTAGAATTGAGTGAAACTTTGAGGTCTTCTTTTTTTTCTATTCTCAAAGTTTTATCTTTATGTAAGGTCGCAAAATAATTAAGGTTAATGCTCTTAATGCTCGGAAAATTAAGATTTCTTATAAATTAAAATAAATGTTTTAATTTAGAAATGATGAATTTGAATGAAAATAAAATTGTTAATATAAATAAATAAATAAAATTGTTAATATGAATCTAGATGATGCATCTTCAGGACATAAAAAATCTCCTAATAATTGACTATTTAGAAATATTGCTTTGTTAGCTAACCACAAAATCGTATATTGAACATTCTCCCATAATTCATTTGAGTGCAGGGCATAGAAAAAAAAAGAAAGTTCAAACTGGCAGTAAAGCCGGAAAGTGAGCAGCGACATTTTTGTGGTTGTTGTTGTTTGCACGACAAAATAAAAGATTGACCACCAAATGTTTCAAACACACACACACTGAGACTTAAACATAGGCAAAACAAAACGTTTGCCATTCAATCGCTGGAAACTCTTGAAGTTCAACGAGCCGCAAAAGTGCCACACACGTGACCACGCCTCCGATAACGCCCACAAAAGGACACTGCCAGATATGACGCACGGCAAAATAGCAGAGCGAAGAAATGCAAAGGGAAAGATGCAAAAGCAACGCAGATTGCGGCTTTTATTCCATACACACTCGTAGTTTGCCTTTTATCATTTTTGCATACGTTGGCTTAAGTTTCAACGTGGCAACGTGGCGTATACGCAACGTGGCTTTGACTTTGTATACGAGAGTTTAGTGAGAAAGAGAACACAAGACAAGTGACCCAGGCAGACAATACACACAAACTGTGTTTGTGTTCTTGTTTTGTGTGCTTGACTTTGGAGCCTGTCGTTTTATTTATTTATTTATATTTTTTCCATTTTTGTTTTGTCATATTCCTTTGTGGATTAAGTGACCTTTTGTATGGCTCTTTCTTTGGCCGGCTAGATACAATCTATTGTGAAAGGCGGGGACTGTCACTACCTTGGCTTTTATTATTGTTATTTGCTAAATCATTAAGTACTTTTAATTGCTTTGATTTTAAATTAAAATTTACGTTTTGACAAACTTGTTGCTTTTGAAAATATTCTAAAATTAAATATTTGCTTAAGATATAATTTTTTTTATGAGTGTAGGGCATGCTTTAAATATTTTATTTGATTTAATTTATTATTTTTTTTAGCTGAGAATGGTCTAAAATTGCATTTACAAATAAAATTCTTTATGTCGTTCGTAATTTTAAAGCTATTTTCAATTGTGATTTGAATTTCTCAGAGTACTTGCTTTTGTAGAAGCTTAAGTTTTTATATTGCTTATTATGTTTATGTTGTTTTTATTGAGTTATTAATAGTAATGAGTACCAACTTACCCAACAAGTTGTTTGGTTATACCCGGCATTAATAAACAATTTTATTCAGACGGAAAGTCTAAATGATTCTGGTTTTGAGCAACGTGTAAAGCAAAAGTAAAATGATAACGTAGTTATCCCAGTAGAGGAAAAATCATAGCTTGATGATCATGACTCATTATACTTTCGACTTTTTAATTCAGAAAGCTGAACATATATATTCATCATATATTCAAAATTAATATTCCTAATATTTAACTGATAACCAATTTTTATTCATATAATGAGGTAAATTGTTGACAAATGCAAATGCTAAAATGAATATACTTAGAAATAAATACAGTAGGTGAAGCTGTAAGCAAAACTGCGCATAAAACCGGAATATCCGCAACTCGTCAAGCGATCAACTCTATGCTTGAATGATTAAATGGATGTAAATATAATTGCTCAACGATCGGTGAACTCGTACAATTGTAAGTGTTTCTAATCTTCTGTTTACATTATCTTGAAACTTGATTCGGGGAATCGCCCCGATGAGAATATAACGCTGCGTCGTTGGGTCAATCGACGTAATGTACATATAATGCTGTCAGCTATTTAGCTTTTACAAACAGTTTTCAATTGGATTTCAAGCGACTCACAACACGATTCTACCTATCTGCAAAATGTACTCTACGATCATTTGCTTCTTGATGGCGATCATCTGTTTGGTGGTCGTCTCCATGGCAGCTCCTGCCTGCAATGATGGCTTCTATGCTCGGAATGGAAACCTGGTGATCGATGTCAATAATCTAAATTCACTATTCGATTGTGTGCAACAACAGCATCGCAATCGTGGATAAAACAGCTCAATATTAACTTTGTTATACCACTGTGAATAAATGTGCTATTTGTTGTAATATACAACGTCTTGTTACGAATTTTTGGGAGTTGTGATTTATTCTTAATGTAGATAAATTAAATGGATTAATATTAATTTTGTTTTGTTATATAAATTAATTGATTTTTTCAGAGCTTCACAAACATGTTTTCCAGTGCTAATGCTACAACGTGTGTTGTTATAAGTGCAATTGCTAGTATGTAGCCCGACACTGTGAATCGTCTTAGATTTAAATGGAATAATTAAAATTCTGGATATTAGGTCATTGACATAACTCTGGCATACTGAGATACTGGATTACAAAGATGTTTAAATATGAAAATATGAAATACTCATTTGTCGCTGTCTCTCGATCGGAACTTTGCAGCATGTTGCTCAGAACATGTTGCTCTCAACATGTTGCTCTCAGCATGTTGTTGCTCTGCTCGCTGTCTACGCTCCGTTTAGTTCAACTCAAGGTGAATTTACTATATAGGTGACGTAGTCACCACAGTTGCTCTCGAAAGAGGTTGTGTATCGCATGCTTTTTTATTGTCTTCTATTTTACGAATAAACTCGTAGGAAGAAAGGAATGAAAGAAATAAGCTTATTGTTATTAAATTCTGCATTTATTTTACTAACTGTGTGTAACATTTTGTCATGGGTGTAATTCTTCATTCGATATAAAAATGTCAATGTATATTGAATAATTTCGTTTTATTTATTTTGCGAATGCATTTTTCTTTCTGTCAGCTGAAACAATAACAAACGAAGAGTGCAGAACGTGAAACGTTCGCCATCTTTTTTTAGCGCTTGTCTCTCTGAGAATGGAGAGAGACGACGTCACCTTTATAGTAAATACATGTTGCTTCAGCTGCATTGTGGTGGGTAGAGAGCGAGGCGTTGCCAGACCTAATTAAAATATATTTTTAAACTGGCAATGGTGAATAATTTTCAAAGCCTTCTTTTCGGCTGTTCTGAAATCAATAAAACATCCATTGAAAATTTATTTATTAACAGGGACCGTAATCATTATAAGTGTTATTAAATAACATTGTGAAATTATGATTAATTTCAAGTTTTGTTTTCTCACAAAATAAAGATTAATTTTTAGTATATACTTACTTTACTTCTCAACCAAAAATTATTATTTTTGAGCAACAAAATAAAACTTAAAACATAATCTTTAAATAATAAATACTTTGTTTTGTAATATTATTATTAAACTTAATAATAAGTATAACAAATTTATAAACCATAATTTTATTTTCGTGTCCCAATACAACCTTCAAGGATTTGAGCAGTAGCAAATTAAATCAAATTTGCGAAATACTTACTGGTTTATCACTGGTAATTCCCCCGTTTAATTAATTATGGAAAATATATACCGAATTTGTTGCCAGTACCTATAAAAGAGCAAAAACCAAAAGGTCTTGATGACAGTTTAAATTCGTTGATCTTGGGACGCGCTACACATTTAAAGCTACGAAATGAATTTCAACATCTTTTACTTATTGCTGATGAGCTGCATATTGATTCAAGTAGCTGTCGGGGAAGATTGCAGTAAAATTGGAGTTTATGGAGATGGAAACGATACTTATGTGGATATGGAAACTTTGAGAAAGCAAATCGAATGTTATGAAAGGCAAATGCGAGAAGAATTTCCTCAATACCAACAGTAGTTTTATGTAAATTTGTGCAAAGAATAAATAAAAATAAAAAATAAAGCATAGCTATATTTGGCGTGCCAAGGATTAAATACATTTTATAATTGTTTTAAACTTGCCAGCTATAAAACGATTGGCTAAAACTTGCTCAGGACACACCATGAGATATTTACAATAAAAGTTCTTTCAATATAAGCATCGATGAGCAACATATAATATAGGATATTAGGAAAACGTAATCAAACACCGTAAAAACTCCATAGAAACAATCCGTAAATAACAATAGGCTGGGCTTTTTTTTTCCTGATTCGGAAATTAAAGATGAACTTAACATGATCTTAAATATTTAATTATCCAAATTGGCGATCCCCAATTACGGAAACTTTTTGTGGTTTTGGTTTTTTTGCTATTTGAATTACCCAAGAATTGTTTTCGCACTTGGCAATTCCCCATTTTTGGGGATGAGTAATTTTTGGGGTTATTCTTTTTGGCTGATCAGTTGTTAGTCTACCGCTGCAAAATACGACCATTATCAGTAACATGAAAACAGTACTGTCTAGAATATTGTGCGCTACTTGCCGGAGAAAATTGAGTGCATACAATCGTCGATTTCGATCTATGTAAATTGCCTGGTCTAATCGGTAAAACCAATCAAATAATTAGCAATGCTTTATGCCACGCTACCCATCTAGATATATAATACTTATTACACATTACAAATCTATTTGTCAACACGCACACAGCTGACCTATAAACAATGCATTGTCAACGCGTATACGTGATATTATTCAAACAGACAATGCCCGCACAATTGACCAAAGGACGATGTCCCGATGCACTGACATTGGTAAATAATGACAGCGAAGAGAAAAATATAATATATTGTATATGTATGTATAAGGACGACAAAATTAAGCCAAGTTAAATGTTTAGTTGTAATTTTATTTAATTTAAAAAACGTTGTAAAGTGCAATTGCAGAAAAATTATAATTTAATCGTCATTTATATTTTAAAAAAATGATCATTTTTAAAGCCTATTCAAGCTTAAACTGAAATATAAAACTAAAATATAAATTCTTACAATCTTAAGAATTTATATTTTATGTCTATGTTATTTATGCACTACTTTTAGGCAATTTTAATTGCTATGACTAATCGAAAGTTGATACATTCAATAGTGACTTAAAGACTGAATAACTGCAACTACTTGCTGTCCTTTTTGCGTTTTCAGTATGTGTGTCTCTCTGGTCGGTTTGAGCCACACAAACAATTTGCAGTCATGTCGAACATGAAAAATAATGAAAAACCAAACGATCCGTGCGTGGCAATAGTCCGCCCGCAAACCGCACTCACCGACCGACCGACAAACTCGAATGAATGACTGACTGACTGACTGGCAACCTGCTTGCATGCCTTTCTTCCCATGGTATGCAACTCCATCATCATCGTCACCATCATCATCATCATCAGTATTATCATCATTATTCGCTTCGGCACCTGTGCAGCTGCCTTTGTCTGTTGGCGGCATTAAAATGCTAATTGCCTGTAAACACAAAGGTAACTGCAGCAACACATACACACACACACACACACATACACACACACACACTCACTGACACATAGTAACCCACACCTACATATACTGGCGTCATTGGCAGGTGTTGCCGTGTTGCTGCTCGTCCGTCCTGTCACACGCAACGTATGCGTAATTTTTGATGTGGTGGCCAACGTGGCGAATGCTGCTAATTCAATTTCTCGGCGCGCTGTCAATATGGCGTTATAGTTTAGTTATGCCCCAGCATTCGCTAATAGTTTTGTGACCCCGCAAAAGAAACGACCAGCAACAATGAGAGAGTGAGAGAGATAAAGACAGAGAGAGAGTGAAAAATAGAGAGAGAGAGAGAGAACGAGTGCATGTCCTGCCTGTCGTTGACAGGCTTTATTTGCGTTAAGTTCAAAGTTTAAATTGACTTTAAAATTGCATTTAATGGCAAAAAAATCTTTGCAGTTTTTGCTATTTTTTTTAGTCAATTTTCCTCTCTTACTCGCTTCACAAAATAAACGCCCATTTCTGGGCCATTTCTCACTCATTCTCTCAATCTCTTGTTGGCTGTCATTCTGTGTCTCTGCTTTGCTCGTTGCTCGTCATCATCCTTGTTGTTGTTCTTGCTGTTGTTGTTGACTCCTTTGCTATAATGCCACTTGCACTTTGACGTTGACATTGTGCGAGGGTTGGGCTCTTACCGTGTATGTGTGTTTGTATTTGTGTGTGTATGTGTGTGTGTATGTGTATTGGACATGTATTGAAAAGCTCTTCGACTCTAGGGACTGCATTTCTTAAATAGAAACATGTAAAAAGGCAAGAGCAACGACGCCTGGCAAATGTCTTCACACTAAAAGCATTGCCATGCATCCAGGACCTGCCAATGGAATCCTCCCAATCTGCCCTTCATCCTTTCCCCTGCTGCTGCTTCTCCTCCTCCTGTGTTCAGTCTCTTGCCTCTCATTCCCATTGTCCAATGTTGACATTTGCCCCGCTGCAATTTTGATGTGCTGGCTGTTTATTTTACACATACGTACATATGTGTGTATGCATACGCACGTGTGTGTGTGTGATGTGTGTGTGAGTGTGTATGTGTATGGGTATTTAAGTGCCCATCAGTTCACAGTCGACCAGCAATCAGCCAGCAACTGTTGGCATATCGAATTGTAATTGTTTTGGGATGTTTATTAAGTGAATCCTCGTAGTCGAATATCATATTCGTGATATGCTCGAACTCCTGGGAATGTGAACAATGAATTGCAAAAACGATATCAATTAAAACTTATGGGATATGAAACGAACTGTTTTTTTTTTAGAAATTTTTTAGATAACTATCGAGAAATATAGTTGAAATTTATAGTTTCAAATTAAAGAATTATATACATCAGAGATTCTTATGCTTAGTAACAACTCAAATCGTATCCACGATTTGCATAGAAAGTTTTTGTATATTTTGTATATACTTCTACTCCTTCTACTACTTCTACAATTACTTATAAAGCACCACAAAACTAAAAGTCAAACATTCGTCAGGCGCAATTGTCAAACAAACCGAAAGATGGAAAGAATGGCTTAGGAAACTTATTATTTTTTATTACATAATCTGTGAAAGCATCCATTGCAAGTGGTTGAGACTTTAAAAAAATATCCTTGTTTTTGAAAAAAGGCTTTGTGGAGACCACAAGCAACCGCAGAGTAACACAACGTACTGTGCCCCGAAATGCGTTAATAATCCTTAAAGTAAACCACATCAACTGTGAATGTGTCCTCGTTGCACCAATGGAGTCTTACAGTCAGAGTCCGTGTCAGTCGTTACGCTTGTAGCTGCAAAATGTCCAACAGACAGAAGAGACAGCAGGGACAGGGACAGGGTCAGATGTGTAGGAAGAGGAGAACACAAAGGGGGGCTTGATGTCAGTCTATTTGCCAGTTGCTTATTCACCTCGCCAGCTCGACAGTCACCTTCTTTGCAGTCGCATCTCGAGTCACGTATAATAAGTTGGCATAATCCACACGAAAGACGCTTTTTGTCGCCTTCTCCATTTTTATATGTACACACATGTATGTGAATCTTACTGTTAAAGACGCAAATATTTAACTAATCTCTTGGAAAAACCTAATATAAATTTCGACTACAAGTTATTGCCTCAACATTTGGCACGATGCGTCGTGCACTCAGCCGGCAGATATATACTGCAAATAAATGAAAAGGATATAATAAAAACTTTACATTAAATAAAATAAAAACTTCCATTAGATATAAGAATGCAAGTTGAAGCAGACATTTGAAAATATCGCTGCCTTATGCTGAATGCCTGAACCAACTTCAAACTGACGTGTTAAATATACTTTCCTTTTTATTTACACAAGATCTATCACACATTCTTTAATGATAAAATTTTTACATTTTACATTTACATTTACATTTTTTTTTATTCTTCTATAAATTTCTATTCCTTTTTTTTCTAATCATGTCTGTTTATTTTGTTACTGCGATATTTTAACAATCAATATAATGCACAACGCTTAACAAAGTTTGTTATCACTTTTATTTTGTCCAAAGACCTCATAAAAGTTATAGCATCCGTCAAAAGGGTATCAATGTAGTAAATAAGAGCAAAGCTTAAAAAAATCACTCATACGCCACCAGCTGCAGCTGCTGGTTGACTTGCCAAATGGTCGAAGCGAATCGTTCGTCGACCATCGTCCGTTGACTTTTTTGCGTTGCATACTTTGCAGGCTGTTGCTCAGAGCAGCCAACGCCCTTGCACTTGTCACGCACATCGCTTCTTTCAGCTTTTTCCCGTTTTCTTTTGCCATTTTTTGCTGCACTTTCAATATGCGTGTCTGTTGCTAAACACATTGCGTGAGCTATCATATAAACGGAAAGTTACTTTGGAGTTACATGTACAAAAGGGGGAACAGTTTTAAGCATTTTCCTTTCACAGTAGGAAGGAGTACATGACATGTACGTACATATATAAAATAATCATTGACTCTAGTTCAAATCATAAAAATGTATCACTTGTTTTGATATATTTATTTCTTAATACTCTAGTCGATTGCACGCTAACTGCTTTAATTATATACATGAATCTTTACCAAGCACCTTTATCTTTTTAACTGAGCAAAGAAGTAAATTATGAGTGCACTGTTCACCAAAATAATTCAATACAAATATTACACCATTTTACCTTACAACTAAATGTACAAAAATGTGTTTAGCAGACTTTTTGCAGCATTTGTTGTACATATTTTTAGAGTGGAATTTATTCGAAAGTGGAATTCGGAACAGGTCCGCATAACTTGAGCAAGTAGCTTCATTTTGCTAATTCCAACAGCTCCCTGACATTTGAGCAACGTCTCCAACTCGCATTTGCCACGCCTTTTTCTGCGTTGTTGTTGCTCTTGGTGTTGTTTTTGTTGTTGTCGTCGTCGTCGTCGTTGTCATTGTTGGCTTTTGAATGTTAAGATGTCGACAGCCGCTGACGCCGGGACAGACAACCAGCTGGTGTCAAATGAGAATTGTGTGCGAGGGCATTGCACAGCAAAGCAGAACTCCCCTCCTCAACCCCCAGACTACCTCAACCCCAACCAACATAAAAAAAGAAGAAAAAACAGAGAGGAAGAAGAAAATACAACTCTTTCTTGGCAGCAGCCACGACCTTTACAAAATGTCCAACTGTTGTCATAAGTGCATAATATTGTAAAAAAAAAGCAGAAATACTAAAAAATATGTTATGATACACGGCCATGTTTTGTCTGGTTCTCCATTCTATTCTATTCTGTTGTATTTTGTATTCTGTACTCAGACATGTTGGACGAGTTGCGAGTACACATGTTTGCAGTTATAGACCGTGTCCAGTTATGTTGTCTACCAAGGAATGGATTCGATTAACTGATTTGACAAAAGTTTTTTCTGTAAATGTGAGAGACTTACTTACAAAATAAGCGAAGTATGTACATTTGCCAACCCTAAGAATTCAAATCAGTAGAATTACAACTTACTTTAAGGCTTCCTCATGTGAATTTCAAAAATTAATATACAATCTAGAAAATTTTAATATAAATTGTAATACCTGTGAAAATAGAATTATAAAGTTACTAAAGTTTAAAGTATTAATTCCAATTCAAAATGACTTCCAAGCTCATGTCGAGAAGCAGGAATGAAAGAGAAAATAACATCTTAATTTTCATTTCATAGAAGAAGAAAAATCCTTTTGTACCTCTTCTCAAAAAGTTCTTGCTGATTCAATAGACTTTTGGCACTGCCAACTAGTAACTGTGTTAGTGTTTATTATTTAATGCCTTAACTGTCTGATAGTCAACACCTTGGCCAAACTTGAAAAGACTCCTTAACTAATTTGGCTACTCGAATAATGTGCAAATACTCGTAACTTTGCGCTCCAAACGAAGGTAAAGTTTTCACTATATATCCCTTTTCTTTCTTGTTTTTCCTGATGATGCCTCTGCTGTGCCCACTTTTAAATCTGGAAGTGCCAGTGTCTGTCTCTGTCTCTGTCCCGACTTCTGCTTCTGCTCCAAGTCCAAATGTCTTGTCGGTCGACTCTGTCTCTGGTCTAGTCTGACCGACTTTGAGTTTGGCCTGGCCGCCATTTGTCTAAGCCTCTGACACATTCCCGTGGTGCAGCTTTTGCCCAACGGCAGCCAATTTACATTGAAGTCTGCTTCCTTCTCTTCTCCATTGTGCTGAAAGTAGTTGAACTATTCCAAATGCACCCACATACTCATACTCCTCGAAACTCTGCTCACTTCTTCAGTCGCTCTCACCTGGACTCCTTAGCTGCTCAGCATCTGCAGTTGCTTCTTCCTTCAGGTGCAGCCAGGCAAGCAAAAGGCAGTCTCTGTTGTTTTTCTGTTTTTCTGTTTTCTGTTTTCTCTTCTCTTATTTCTTTCTTTCCCCATCACTAGCACTCTTGCAGTCACTCTGACTACAGGTACTTGCTACTAGCCTCCATCTTCTTGACCCGCAACCAGCATCCAAATCCTCGTCATCCTCGTCGTGTCTAATTTCACTGCAGCTAAAGTTCTTGTTTGTTTCTTATGAAAAAGAAAATCACACACACAAACCCAACTTAAAACTTGTGAAAATATTTTGTGCGCCAAGTTGCAAAAGCAAAGACTTTTACTAAGTAAACGGCACAGTGGTTCAAAAGTTTGTGAAAAGTTAATAATAATTTATTAAAAAACGTGAACCCAAAAATTATTAACTAACTGAAATTAAAACATGGTCTTTTTATTTTATGAAAAATTGTAGAAAGATTGCAAAAATCTTACGCGTTTAAAAAGAAAAACTGGTATGAGAAATTACGGAAAATTATTGTTAAAGGGAAATATTGGAAAAGTATACTTTCCATATATAAATAAATAAATATCATTCATAGCTTATTTAAAAAAATGAACTTGAGGGAATGAGAGTCCTAATTAGCATAATTGATAGTTTTATAGAACATAGTTTTAGACTTGGAGTTTATTTAATGTCGTTTTAAGAGTGAGTCACGTGTTCACTAATTAACAAAATATTTAAGTCATACTAAATGAACTAATTGAACATATCCTTGAGTCTCTGACTTTCTTTTCTAAATTCAAGTATTCAAGTATTATCTATTTTTATTAAATAAACTTTAATTATAATTGCTCAGCCGCAGAGTTTTTTTTGGATGTGATAATATAGTTTCCTATTTTTCATTGATTTGTTGTTACTTTATCTTTCAACTCTTTAACAACTCGTTGCATTCAGTGTGCATTACGATTTATTTTCACTAATATCCCACGTACTTCGAATTGCTTTCAATACACAAACTATCGCATCTACACACATGCATACAAATATGAAAAGAGAACGAGAAAACGAGCGAGGAAGGGTGAGAGAGTAAGAGAGAGAGAGAGAGAGTGAGAGAGTGAATAGTAAACTCTGCTCATCGAACTGCGAGCGCTTTGTGCAATTTAAGGCGCCGTCAAGGGAATAAATTGCATAAAGAGAAACTGCAAAAGTTTTAGCGGCCAAATTAAACAGATTGATGAGCACATGTGAGGGAATACTTGAATAATATTTCCATCTCTCTCTGTCTCTTGGTTACTTGCAGCGTTTGATGGACTCGGCGGAGCAGGCGGCACTGTCGGAGCTGGAGGGTCAGAGCAGCTCGGAGGCCGGGGCATTGGGGGGACAGCAGCATTACGATGCGAGGCGCATCAATGAGTATAATGCCGATGGCAAATTGGCGGACGGAGCACGTCACATGGATATACGATTCATGCGGCGCTTCGAGCGTCTGCCGGTGAATCTCAGTCTAAGCTCGATTCTGGTGCCGCACGGCGTCGATTTGGATGAGACGGACGTGAAATCGGCATTGCAGTGGAGCGCCCACTTGGATCCACTCTTCCAGAACAACTTGGAGCGAGATCCGGCATTGTCCTGGCAATACTTTGGCTCATCGTCCGGTTTCCTGCGTCGCTTCCCGGGCACCGCCTGGCCCCCCGAGGGCTCCAAGGGTAGCAAACTGATCCATGACTTTCGCACCCACAATTGGTTCGTCCAGGCTGCATCCTCGCCAAAGGATATTGTAAGTAGAATCTTAGACTTAGCTGAATCTATAATAAATAATAAATAATTCCTTGTTTAGATGGTTCTCCTGGATGCATCCTCCAGCATGTCGGAGAAGTCCTTTGATCTGGCCATGGCTACAGCCTTCAATATCCTCGACACACTCGGCGAGGATGACTACGTCAATCTAATCACCTTCTCAGATGTGGTCAAGACTCCTGTGCCCTGTTTCAAGGATCGCATGGTGCGTGCCACGCCCGACAATGTCCAGGAGATCAAGTCCGCGGTCAAGGCAGTCAAGCTACAGGACACGGCCAACTTTACGGCTGGACTGGAGTACGCTTTCAGTCTCCTACATAAGGTATGAACAATCTCTATATTTTTTTAAATTTTATTTTTTATGCATATATATTTATTTGTATATAATATTATTATTTAAAGTTGTTAATGGAGACTGAGTTATTCAGACAATTTCTGATTCAATTTCAGTTTATTTCAATTCAAATAATAATAAATAAAAGTATATATAAATAAAATATAAATATATATGAAATTTAAATACTTCAAGAAGTCTTGATTAAAATATGCATCTTATAAAAATTGAATTACCCAAAAAATATATATAAACATATGCAATTCATATGGCTATAAAATACTTACGTTATCTTTCTTTCATCTTATCAGTACAATCAATCCGGAGTTGGCAGTCAGTGTAATCAGGCCATCATGCTGATAACGGAAAGCACCTCGGAGTCGCACAAGGACATCATTAAGCAGTATAACTGGCCCCACATGCCCGTGAGGATCTTCACGTATCTGATTGGCAGCGATTCGGGCAGCCGGAGCAATCTGCATGAGATGGCCTGCTCCAACAAGGGATTCTTCGTGCAGATCAATGACTTTGAGGAGGCACGCCGGAAGGTCATCGACTATGCTCTGGTTATGGCCAGGCCAATGATCATGTATCAGGCGGATCATCCGGTGCACTGGAGTCCTGTTTTTGTGGCGGGCAAATCGGGTGGCCTGGGACGGGACTCGGAGTATCAACGGCGTTTGGTTACGACAGTTTCAACTCCGGTCTTCGATAGACGAAATCATTCGGTGCGCGTGGCGAATCTATTGGGTGTCGTTGGCACCGATGTGCCCATCGAGGAGATACGCAAAATGATACCACAGCACAAGTTGGGGCCGAATGGATATTCGTTTATCGTCGATAACAATGGGCGTGTGCTGTACCATCCGGATCTGCGGCCTCTAAGCGATGCCAATCGGTATATCGATCAGCTGCGACCCAAATACGCCTCAGTCGACATTACGGAGTTGGAACTGCCGGAAACGGAAGTGGGCAACGACCATGAAGTAGTCGACATGAACAAGAATCTTCTTAATGAGGTGCGTTTAATGAATGGATGCAGAAGGAACCATAAATGTTGCATCAATTTTCAAATGTGGCATTTTAAAATATTCCATTAACTATTAATTTAATTTTTTGTATTAATTAGATGTTATCCACTTATATTTGTTAATATACATTTCTTATTGCTTAACTATTTTATTTATTTATTTATGGATTATTTTCTAGTGCTACAAGTAGGAGTACTAAGGCAATATATCTAAGGATTATATTATATTGATTACCAAGTTAACATCTAGTTAGAAAACTAATTGAATCCTAGTAAAATTACAATTATATTTTTTTTCATTATCAGTTAACTTGGAATGATTTTAATATAAATATTATTAGTAATGATAAAAATTGTAATTTGTATATTGATTTAATTCATTTAATTAATTTCTGCTGTGAACTGATTTTTTTCTAATTTATTATTAACTAAATTGTGGCTTCAATTGTATTTTTTAAATAATTTCTGGTATCAATTTGTGTCACTTTGTAGATGCGCAGTGACATGATTCGTCCCAAGGAGGGCGAAACAGAGTTCACAGTGCTGAATCATTATGATGAATCGAAGCGAGTCTCGACTCGCACCCATCGCTACTTCTACGGTCCCATCGAGGACACGCCCTTCACGCTGGCTATTGTGCTGCCAGAGAAGTACGGCAGCCACGAGTTGGTCTCCCAGCAGGAGATTCGTCATTCGCGTAGTAATGGTGAGTATCAGTTGGTTTGGAATCATTTTAAAATTCACTAATTTCTCTTTTTATGTTTTTAGTTACCGAATACTTTAAGGGGGACAACTGGCGCGTACATCCCGATTGGGTTTACTGTGAGTACAATAGCGTCAGCGATTTGGAGAAGGAGCGCGAGAGTTCCGGCGAATACAATTCGCGCGATCAAGAGCCCAGCTTTGGGTCGCCAGAGGAGCAGGTTCTGCACTTTCTGGCACGCGCTGGACGTCCTGGCTGGAAATGGATGTCGGTAAGCAATCCAACTACAGTGAGCTCTAAATATGTAAGATCTTCTAAGTTAAACTCTTTTATTATATTTCTGTATAGGTGCGACCCAAATCGCCGCAGCCGCATCACAATTTGCATGGCACCGCGTCCAGTGCCTCCCACTTTGGGTCGCAGCATCTGAATGTCCAGGGTTCTCGCAAGGCAGAGCCCTATTACTGCGATCGAACCCTCATTCAGAGCTTGGTGCGGGATGCCATGGTCACCGATGGACTCGACCGCAACACAACTGGCACCTCAAATGGCAAGGAGGATAAGCAGTAAGTGCGGCTTTTAACTTGTGATGATTTCTAATTTTAATTGCACTTTTCAATTACATTTCTAAGAATTTTTATTTAAACAAACAATTTAATAAATTTGTGATTTAAATTTGAACTATTTAATTTATGTCATTTTATTTTATTTTAATTAAAGTTATTTGTTCTTATTGAGAAACTTGAATTCTTCTTTTATTTATACATTTGTTCAGATATGATTTAGATTATTATAATTCGTTTTTATTTGCTTAAAAATATTTTTAAAATAATCTTTTAGCATTTCTTTTCAAACACTAAAGCACAACAAATTTTCTCTTGCATATATTTCCCTCACTCTATTTTCTATAATGCAAAAACCAATCGTTTCTTTGCATCCACCAAATTTTCTATAATCACAATTATAAAATATGTTCTTTCCACACCGCATAAATAATTTATGTATTTGTTTTACAATGCAATATTATAACATTATTTTAAATGCACATTTACAACAATTTATAAATATTTAGTCCAATCGCCACATTGATGGCCATTTTGAAGAGGTAAATTAAGAGTTTTTAACCTGGTCAAGTAGTTTTTGAACAAATGCAATCGCTTCAAGGAACCAAATGACACTCACAAAGATGCTCGGATCCAAGTTCCCACAAAAGTCCCATTGAAATTTTACAAAGATTTTCTTAAAATTTGCCAAACTTCTTTGTCAACTTAATGCAAAGTCTGGAACAGCTTATGCTAGAGTCCTTGCTGATCCAATAATTTTTACCTTGATTTACTAATAGTTTCCATAATCTCTCATCACAGGCAAGGCTATCAGAAATTTGTGGTTGCCACTTCTTTTGTTGCAACAAGATCGGGCCTTCTACGCTGGATTGATCATATAAAACGACCTGAGGATACGCCAGAGCCGTAAGTATAATTTGTATTAGCTTTCTTGTTAATTTTCTACAAGTTTCTTTAAAATAATGAGCTTTTAAATGATCTTTAAAGATTAAATTTGATTGCTCAAATAAGAAAACTGAATTTATGGTAGCTTTTTACAAAGAAAGCTTTAAGATTATTTGAAAGCTTTTGAGGGAGTTTTCATAAAACTTAAATGCGCTTAACTTTCTATGCTTAATATTGATGATTTCAATTTCTTTCTCGAATATCGAGCTTTGAAAGTAGATGAAAGGTGCAAACTATCGTTTAATCCGCATTAGACGAGCTTTTATGAAATTATCTCTGATTACTGTTTCACCCTTTTTAACCTTTTTTATTCTTGCAGCCACTTTAGTGAGGACAATGTGCGTGCCATGGACACGTCGTGGTACAAACGTGCCGTGGATCAGCATTCCGTGGAACCGGACAGTTTTGTGTACAGCGTACCCTTTGGCTCCGGCTATGCGATCAAGTCGAATGCCACCTTGGTGACCGCATCCCATGCCATTTTTGTGGAGCATCGTGGACACAAGGCGCCAGCGGGCGTTGTTGGTCTGCAGTTTCAACACGATTCGCTGGCCAAGCACTTTATCAATATTACATCAGCTGTGAGTAATGGTTGCATAATCCTGAAATCGATGACGAGCAATCATTTCATTCTAGTGCACTGGCCAGACGGGCTGTAAGAGAACCTGTGCCTCGGACAATCTCGATTGTTATGTGCTGGACAACAGCGGGTTTGTGATCATCTCCGAGGAAATGGAGCATACGGGCAAGTTCTTTGGCCAAATCGATGGCACTATTATGGACTCTTTGGTACAGGATCGCATCTACAAGCGCGTTACGGTCAATGACTATCAGGGCGTTTGCTCCGACTCCGATAATCCCTATACGGCAGCGGGGGGTATGTTGAAGCCACATCGCATTGGCAGCTGGTTCTTCCAGCATCTGGTGGCACTAAGCGCCACCTGGTTGTCGTTTATGCCCGCCTCACTGCGCGCCTGGCCCCAAGACGATTACGAGACATATGACAACGGGGATGTGGTCTTCGTGGAGAACAACTATTCGGAGGAGTACGAGGAGACCTTCGAGCATGACTACAACATGCAAGTGGATCAGGAACTGGATGAATTCTTTACCACAGCAGATGTGGTATGGTGTTTATAGACTTTAGCAGACATAGTTCATAATATACTTAACTATATTCTCTTTCAGGAATACACGACGCCACCACCCAAGCAGCACAAGCCCCACAGCGGCCCCAGATTCACTCCAGATCCGCAAAATGCACGACGCTGTGATCTGCGCACCGATCTCTATATGTTGCAACCGGAACGCCTTAATCAGGGCGGGCAGAACAATCCACTTAAGGTATATATTTTAGTTTTATTTAATTATTTAATCATTTATTTAACGAAAACTAAGGCAGGCGTCACAAAAAAGTATATTGAAGACAATCCTTAAAATTACTTAAAAAATTATTTCTTAATTTAATAAACTGAAGAAACTGAAGATTAACAATAGGTAGATTAAGATAAGCCCTTTCTTTCGGTTTTGGAATTTTAAAGTATTATCTTGAGTTTAAAATAATTATCTTACTCTTACTAATTGTATTTATTTTCATACTTACTCCTTAATTACAGGGGAAATTAACCAATTGTCATGTTTCGGGTTGTGAGCGTCCATTTAGTGTGCAGAAGATTCCGCATAGTAATTTAATACTGTTGGTGGTGGACACGCTGTGTCCTTGCGGTTCCAAGCAGCTGGACATTGAGCCCATGGAGGAATCGGGTATTGTCGGTAAGTAGAGGAAACTATCTGAATAAAGCGCATGATTTAGTGACAAGTTGGATTAACAGGAGCCTGCAGCACGCGTAGACAGAGTCAGGAGCAGGAGTCCCGTCGTCGGCCCAAGAAATGCATCAACTATCATCCCGAGGAGATTGAGATACAGCAGTGTGGGCGGGGCAGTACCTTGCTCCGTATGTCGGCATCGGTTATAGCGGCGCATCTGCTCATGGTCACCGTGACATTTGTGTTGGCCAATGCGTGATACGAGCACTAAATACAAAACTGGACACGGTAAAGGGTGGCAGGATAAGTTTGCACCTTTTTACTACACTGAAGAAAGTTAGAAGAGGAAAGGAGATGAGGATTTCCATTGATATGTAATGCTTAGCCAAAAATGAAATCAAAGAATTCTTAATTGAATTGAAATAATACTAACAAGTTAAAAGTTAATATATCTATATGTTTGTAGACAATAATTTGTAAAAGAATATATTTCCATTGACAATTAGACAAAGAACTTATTAGCTAAATATTAGTTTATATTATGTGTGTTTTGCATCAACCGGAGATTCACAATTTAAATTAATAATTTCTACGCGTAGAAGGAGAATACTAAATTTATCTATTAATTGATTCTAAATGAAGGCAGCAATTTCATTAATAAATATAAATCCAAAATAAAAAGAAACTAATTTTTCACAATTTTTTCAAAATACATATTAAAAAAAATTCAACTAAGACCGATAATGAAAATAGTCAGTTTATGTAAATAGAATGTGAAAGTATTTAAACAGAACAAAATTCCTACCGAAAAAACTTAATTCAATGAATTATTTCTTTAACATAAACTTCTGTAAACAGAATTCATAATTTGCACTAACTGCGTACGCACAAAATATCGAGTATTATATTTCACAAAAAAAAAAAAGAATAAGAGAAAAACCTACATAAATTATACAACAAACAGAAGACTTGAAATTACCAACAGCAATGTATAAATGAAAAAGCACATGAAACTAAAGAAACCCGAATAAGTTAAATGACAAATGAATATGAGGAAATGAGTTCATATCAATGACATATGACATGACAGCCAATTTTGAACAGCAATAAGCAAAACAAACACAAATGAAAAGTATATTAAACAGTATATAAACATATAAAATGTAAATTAAATTGTATGAATGAACAAGTTAGTTTTGCAGAAGAAATAACATTTATTTTATATACATTTTTATACAACATCATTTTGACAAAAAAAAGAAGGAAAAATTATTATAAATAAATATATCAACAGGAGAACCCAAAACAGAGCCATAAAAGCAATTGAAAGCATTTTAAATAAAATTCTAAAACAATTATTTACTTTTAATTTGTTTGATATAATATTGTTTAATAAATGTTCGAGATGTGCGTAGCATTTAATTTTTAAAAACTAAATTATTGAACTTCACATATCGATGTTAATTTGGCAAAACTTTTTGTTAAAGTTACTGAGAACAAAAACTATTATGATAACTATTTGAACACACAATATACACAATCTTATATATACTTACATTAACACTCACACACACACATATACACACTTCTACAATATATAAAGAAAAAATATTTTCTGTGTCTTAAACTTGTATAAAAAATGTCTTCCATTACAAATACTTAAAAGAAAAGAAAAAATTAAAAATTTATAACTTAATATCTACTAATTAACTAACAAAATATATATTTAATATTTAACTTGAGAAATCATTAACCATGCATAAAGAATTTAAATGTTTTCGGCTCATTTTGGTGGCAGCTAAAAGCTGGCAATAAAATAGCTAACAATGAAAAGTAATTAATAAAAAACATTAAACATTTGAATGATTCTTAAAAGCATAGATTTAAATGCATAGTACATAACTCATAGTTAGGCATGGTGGGGTCGGGTCGGGTCTTTTGGAAAATGTTTAGACACACAACCAATACAAACGAAGTTAAAGCAGCAAATAAATAAAAAATGACAGCAACAACAACAACGCATGCATTAGACAAAATGTTAGAAGAATATATATGTATATTTATATATATATATATATATATATATATATATGTTTAATTGAAATAATAATAATAATTAAATATACGATTAACGTACTAATAGCAATTGTAAGTTCGTAGCAATAAGAAGATGTTTGTTAAACGTTGTTTGTCCTGCGGTCGTATGTACAACAGTGCGTATGCGAAATGTCTTCAGCTGAGGCGATTCAATATTTGACCTCGTGTGTATGTATTTGTCTGCTTGCGTAAAATTGTGTGAGTATGTATGTATGTATGTGTGCATGAGTGGCAACATGGACTGATGTTTGTAGCGAAGAGTACGGCGAGTGAGTGTGGGGTCATTTGCATAACTTGCGTATGCGTATGCGTAATTCTTAATTAGCTAATATACGAGTATACCTGGTAGGCCAAATCGCGAATAACTTGCATATTCATTTGAGATGAATTCAGGATTTTCCCCTAGCAAATGGCCAATTACACCATTATATCATAATTCACAAAACTCTCCTCCCTCTCTTTCTGCAAAAATAATACAAAAATTACAACTAATTCACTGTAAAACTGCATTTACTTCCTTCACAAAAAAAAAAAAAAAAAAAAAAAAATACGAATCAAATTAAATTGAAAAACCACTAAGTAAGTTATAAAAAATTCTTATATAAATAGTACCTACATTTATGTATTTGTACTTTAAAAAATTCCATATCAAAATACAAATAAAACCAAAACAATTAAAATTTAAAATTTGAGAAGGCATAAAAACGTTGTTCCGCGACATTTTCTATGTTTGTTTATTTTTATAAATGAAAAAAAAAAAACAAAAGCAAATTTGAAATGTTTGTATGTGTAGTCCATAATTTTCTAAAGGCATATGCATATATTGACTAACAAAAATGAATATAAAAAGAAATAAAAAATTACACACATTATTGGTCAAAATGAAAGGAAAAACAAAAAAATTGAAACTAAGAGAAAAGGAGAAACATATTTGATAACAACTACCATTATTAACTTACGAATTAAATCAAATTTTTGACAATGCGATTTTTGCTTTTTGGAAATCGTGCTTTTTGCTAAAAAAAAAAACAAGAAAAATACAACAGCAATCTTAAGAAATATAACACGAAAAACTATTATTATAAAACCAATTTTTGCTCTCTATAAACCCTATATACAAGCAACTTTCTACATGAAAAAAAAACATTTATATAAAATATATCTATATCGAACATTCATACATACATATAACAAACTGATCCTTCAATCTCTCTTCAGACACTTAATAATGGAAAAAGCAAAAAGATATTATTTTTAATTCATTGGATTTTGTTTGCATATCTGATTTTCAAGATTTCGACGCTTTCCAAAATGATTTGCTTAAATTATTTTGCAGAATTGTCAAGAAATAATACGGTGCATACATGACCAAAACATTGGAATAGCAACTACGCATACATGCATAAATAAATACGAATAAATTAGGAACTCATAAAGCAAAATTCAACTATGGCCGAGAAAAAAACTGTCAAAATAATATTTAAATAAAATTGAAATATGGAAAATGTGAAAACATTAATTCTGTTATTGTTGTCAAACCATTGAAAACAACTTTTAATATGTGAGAGAATTGTTGTTTCATTAAATTTGTCAAAAAAATATAAATGTTTAATCCATTACCATAAAAAATAAATATATATTATTAAAATATATGCAACTGTATATTCCAAAGACAAGGCAAAAAATATAAACTAAAAGATTATTTTAAAAGCTTCAAAGAAATTGTAAAGTAAATAAATATTAATTTTGGTTTTCAATTAAATTTTCATACAAATAGAAAAGCTGTAATATTTATCAATGACCACCAAACGAAACATACATACACACACACACACAGACACTGACAAATACTACATCACTCTCACACATACATGTATACACATAAATATACAAAGCTTGTATTATTTTGTATGGAAAGTCTACAATGAATTTCACCTAATAGTTTAACGACTATAAAATTAGAAAAAAAAAATAACAAAAACAATGAACACAGATGAACATTAAAAGAAGTAGCAGAAAAATTCGAAAAAACTTAACTATTAAGATTAAAATGCATACTTAATAATTAATGATAATTAATATAAAATTGCTCATTACTCTAATTATAAACACAAGTAAATCGGTAATACTTAAATAATACAATTAAAACAACTTAAGATTAATACCAAACATAAAACAGGTGGAGTACTCAAAATATTATAAATACATAATATGTATTAAATGAAAATGAAAATAAACAAAGAAATGAACTTGAAACTGATGAAAAGAATGAAATGATGAATAAGAATAAAATGAAAGTATTACAAATAACGCAAACGAGTTTTTCTTGGTCTAAATAAATTCAAATAGATACGAATATTGGAGCCACTCCATTACCATTTCATTTCATCTAAAAAAAACTCTTTTTTTATATTGTACAAAATCTGAATCACTATTTACAATAGCTGAAATCACGCCACAATCAGCCAAATTGACATGCCAGTTAAGGAATTGTATGCCATGATTTTTATTGGTCTCTTAAAAACTTTAAGTTTATCTTAGATCTTCATTGCGAAACTTGAAAAAGTTATCAGTAACAATTGCTTTGGCGGATTGCCCGGAAATTCCCCTTCATGACAATAAAAGGCAACGGCTATTAACTACTATCATTTTGTGATTGAGCTAAGTGAGGTACACTAAATAAACACGCAGCTGGGGCACGCACTCAATATCAAGCTGAAAACACTATGAGCCTGAACTGATAAGAGATAATGGCACGGGCCGACTCCCAGCTGACAGGTGAAATCACCAAAAGCGAAAACATGCCCGAGGTCCTCAGGCAATACACAGAATTTAAATAGAAGGGTTGCAAAAGGAGACATACAAAAATTGGTAATATTGGTTTATATATCTGAATTGCTAAAGCGATTGATTTGGCCAAAAGTCAGATCAGTCTTAATAAGTATTATTTAGCTTTTTGATAATGTGAAGATTGCTACACGTGCAATTTGTTTTTAATTTCTTTTTTGTACATAAATATGTACATATGTATATTGCTTAGCTTATTTATATGATTTCATGATAATCATGGTCTTGATTACTGTGCCAGTTTTTTAATCATTGTGCTAATTATCTTGGACTTCAACTTCTAGAAACTGATAGTACAACAGTAATTAGTCTTTGTGTCAACCATAAGTGTGAATCATTATACCTCAAACACAACGCCAGCTAATGGGTATATGCATTCAAGCCATGCAATGTAACACACTAAGGACTTTCCACTATAAATCTTATAATAGATTGAGATATCCCTATGCTATTTATTATGTAAAACTTATCATTTTATTTAATTACAAATAATTTGGTGCGAGGTATGTTCCAATCGTTCATTTGGAGTCTTTACTGCTCAATTGTTTTGCAATATGATCATAGTTCAACATAATAAAACATAATAATCTATTGGTTAAATTATTGCTCTCACTTCAAAGGGCAACACACCAACTGTGTGATGTGATAGTTCTTCTTATCACTTTGCTTGAAAATATACGAATATTTTGGCACTCACTTTGGATGAGCTGTAATCTTTTTTATTAGATGATTGTGCAATACTTATGTTCAAGTATTAACATGTGTAGTTTTCCATTTGACAGCCCAGTGATTATCTGCTAGCTAAAACTAAAAGAAGAATCAAGACTCAACAATTCTGTTATACATATTTGAGTATTTTATTGGAATATCCCAAATGCAAATTTCCCCTGATGCATGTGTTTTTTTCTAGCTCAACATTTTGTGTTTGTTTATTTGATTAGAAATTTAAAATATAGTATTCTCATAGTAAGTACTAGTATTACCTATAAATAGTCTACTGTTTACATTCTGTACTACTCATTAACCTTGTTCATCCAAAAATAAAGCATTTTTCCATCACTTTGATGATACTGATCAAAGCTTGATGATGATACATATTATTCTAAAAATAGCTTGTTTTCAGTTGATTTCTGCTGTATCATTTTACAGGCTGGCGAAATGATTTCCTGCAAAACGAAACTCGTGATTTTCATCATTTGACAAGTTTTGCCAAAAAACCAAGTGATAGTTATGGGCCTAGTGATAACCTTATATTTACATTAACAATTTGTAAGGCAGGCACACAGAACTCAAATCAACACTGACAATTAACACTCGCTGTCCGCATAATAAAGAGATAAGAGTGAGATAGAGGATGATTCGGAGAAAGAGAGAGAGAGTGAGTGAGCTCTATATTTAGAGATCTCGTTTGGCTAATAGTTTATTTTTACCACACCTTTTGCATAGGTAAACATTTGAAAAATAACTGACCACGACATTGCTGTTCTCATAGTAAATATTATCAGAGATTCATCTTTGCGCCATTGCCACATTCGGAGGCATGGAAACCGAATTGGGCGAGATCACGAGCTGCATGCGTGTTCCAAGATCAGTTCAGTTAATTGATCTGTGAGTGCATTGACGAGCAAATGAAATTGTAATTGAAAGTGGAATTAAAATTGAATCAAATTGAGCGCATACTTGTACGCATTTCCGATACTTTGCATGTACTATATTTCGGGTTGTCTGTTCGTTGTGGTTCTGTAAGTGGTTCACACGTCTGGCGCATGACTCGTGAATGGACTTTGGCACCACGTAGGCAAAAAATAAAAAAAATATATATCAAAAAGAAATACACAGTCGCACTTCAATTAATACAAAAATTAACTCAATGTAGCTGTCAGGCCGCCCCTTCGATTGTCTGTCAGGCGTCTGGCAATGCATCAGCCTCAGACTCAGCATCGACATCCACATCGACATCCACATCCACATCCACATCGACATCGGCAGCCGCCAAGTGGCTACAAAGTCCAACAGTCCGATTGGTTACAGTAGAACATTCTCAATATCGTTGGCTGCGTCACATATACACTTTAATAATTAGGCATTTCAAATAAACGTGCATATGTATGTATGTATATATCTTTGCAACTCTTTGCATGATTCGTGGAAAATTTCTATATGCTCTCGTATTATATACAATATAAAAATCTTTGCCTCTTTTGTCTTAACCACAATTCCCACATGACACTTTTGTTAAGCTGTCAAATTATTTTTAGCACTCATTTATCTTTCGTGATTTCAGGATTCACGCCAAGTTCACATGCACACACTTCCAAAGACACACGCTAATCACTTATGATTGCCCATAAAAATGATTCAGTTTTGGGCGCGTGTGTCATCTCGAATCTTGGCCATGATCCGTTTGATAGAGCGAATGATATGTGTTAATTACTCAGCGTACAACAGTTGGATACAACTTATTAACTGATCGGCTTAAAATTAAGAAATAAATATATGTTTTTTTAAACATTCTAGTTACTACAATTTTAACCAAAAGATCATTCAATAATCGTTGCTTTTAAATTTGCATATTTGCGGAAGTTTCAAAAATTGTGTTTAGATTTAAAAAACTAAAATTCTGCAGATCGAAAAAAAGAAGTTCCCGCATTTTGAGTAAGAAAATTAGTTTTTTAAAATTTTGAGTTAGATGAGGGACGTTTTCCAAGTAAAATTAACATTATTTTGTATTTATTATATTCGTCAGAATACAAACAATGCTACTGCAATAATTGAATATTCTTACATTAAATAATAATTCTAATTCAATATAAAGTATTATATTCTAGTCTAGATTATGATTTTTAATTAAGGTTGTTTCGCCATTTTGGTTTTGTTTTTGTGTTCTTTGTTTTCTTGTTGTTGTTAATTATTTTGAAAGTCGTGGGTGTTATCAATGGTTATCAATGTTCATTTGAAGCATGTCTGGCCACTTTCCGGTTGTCAACAAGGAATCTTCTATAATCGTATATTTCTGAATTTACTGTTTACTCAATTTTCTCACTCTCTCTCTCTCTCTCTCTCTCTCTATCTTTCTCTATCACTCTCTGTACATCCTATTTATATATTTTTCGTATATTAATAGTATTCAAAAAATGTTTAACTTACCCTCAGAATTTAGTTTTACATTTATTTTTCAGGTCAAAGATTGTATGCCCTTTGGAACTGGGTGAATTATGAATAATTTACTGTGTATTGTTAGTACCCATTGCAAAAAAAATCAGTGACGACTTTAGTGTGTTTTACAATTTTTATTAAATACAGGGGACATTTGGAAACTACTGAAAAATAGAGTAATTGCAGAGGCACGTCCGAGATAAGATATTTTGGTCGCCATCCTGTACACGCGCGACTTTTAAGTAGATGACTTTGAAATTAAATAAAATAAAAATTCCACACTTTAATTAGTTGATATTGGGAATATTTGACGCGAACGCATCAACTAGTTTCAAGGCAACTAAATTGATGAGCCTCTTACCTTGGTCTTTAAATTTGTTATGTATAATGGTATACTGTTGTTTAGCAACACCTTTTGACATGCATGGTGAACGTGAAAAGTCAAGCAATAAAAGGCCTAATCAATCATAATAAGTGATAACCAAATTTGTAAAATGAAAATACATAAAGATTAGTCTAAACAACTGTTGACAGCTTATCCTGCCTACCCAAAAAGTAAATAAATGATTAAAAACAGCAATTAGTGGCAGGGGAAAGCGTTATAGGCTGATATCATTTGATAATGGTCAAGAATCAAACAACCGACAACAACGACGATGACTACGTAGAGCGAACTTTGGACCGAATACAGCAGGTCCAAACGACACGACGACGTCAGTGTTGTGTGTTGCGTTCGCAGTGCCAGCTCACGTTTGGTATGAGTTCGATTGCAACATGTTCGAACGCAGGAGCCATTGGTATGAGCGTGTGCCAATGCACAATTCGAGTTCCAACCGGATTTTAAGTCCGGGCTGCCAAGTGGTAGGCAGGCAAATAGAATCGTCGTTGGGGGAAAACTAAACACTAGTAATAAATAGTATGCACGCTTATCAGATGAGAAATGCGCTCACACTCTCTAACTTTCTCTCTCTCGCTCTTTACTTGGTTAATTAGGCATACAAAATTGCGCATCATTAAATATGCTACATGCATGTTAAGCATTGATATCGCTCTTATCAAATAATACCAAAACAATACAGTCGCTCTCTCTCTCTCTCTATCTCGCTTGCGGGGCGGGCACGCTCTCTCATTCTCTAGGCGCAAATTAAGATCGGCGATCGGTGGGACTTGTCAGTACCAAACACAAAGCCAGACCAGAACAGCTCGAGCCAACCCAAAGCAGCCTTTGCCGTAGCTGGGCATTCAGCATCGAATTATTCACACGCAGACGTTCTGACTGCTCGGATCGATCCAAAAAAAAGTTGCTCATTCAAATTGTGAACTACAAATGTTATTTTAAACGCAGCAAAGTGTTAAATAAAAAATAAAAACAAAAAAAACTTTAAAGGTTAATACATTTTCATGTATTTATATAAAAACTATTAATAATAAAGATAGAAAAACGCTGGTCATCCTCAATATCAATATTTGACAAGTGCAAAAAGTTGAAATACTTAATTATAGACAATGATATTATTGTGAGAATGATTTGCACAAAATAATATAAATAAATTAATAGCTTGGTCTATTAGCAAAACATTTAAAACGGAACAATAAAAAACTGAAAAAATATCAAATAACTTATTTAAACTAACGGAAAGGATTTTTGACAAAGGTAAATTATATAAAAGAATAAATTATTATTTATGGTGACGTTGCTTAAACAGTTAATAAACGAAGGTCCTAAAAGGATAGTAATTAAGATAAACATAGATGGACTATGCTTAAATTATAATAATAGATTAATGTTGACTAAATACAATTTGAGAAATATGTTCATGCCAAAACTGCTGTGTTAAAAACCCAAAACACATTCCATTATTTAAAAATATAAAAGCTTGATAATCTTTTAGGCGTGTGCTTGACTTTAAAAAAAGATTAAAAAGATTGGATACAAATATGCATGAAAAATATTCACTTTTTCTATTTTTAACTTTTTGCTAATTTATCTTATGGATTAAAAAAAATATACATTTAACTTAAATGAAATTCGTTAAAATGTATTTATTTAATAAGTAATCTACAATTTTGGATGAGTGCCATATACAACGTATCCATGAGTTTGAAATTATAAATTTATTAGAATAAATGATTGACATAAATTTTGAAATCATGCTTCCATATTGGAGTGAAAACCATAACCTTAAGTTTAACACACTTGTGTTAAAAGTTTTTACTTATATAAGCAAAAATTTCAACAGAAGATTTGTTTCATTATTTTTTTTTATAGTTGCAAAATATCGTTAAAATTTTTCGACAACAGAAATATTTTTGGGATTAGCCCGTAAAGATCCTAAGTAAATTATTAGCATGTGGCAAAAATCAAGTGTATGAGTATTGAATGATTTTTACTGCCTATAACCTAACCAATCGGAGCAATCTTCGTGTGCGATTCCAAAGTTCAGACAGAGGCATGCTCCAATACGCTGATCACAGCACATCAAAATGTGTCTTGGCAAAAAAAAAGAGAGAGAAAGAGAGACAGGGAGAGAGGGAGAGCAAGGGAGATAGAGAGTGAGTGAGATTACTTTGTCCAAAAAGCGAAAATAAAACAAAATAATTAAAATTGAAAAGTAAAAGGAAACTTTTTGCAGTGCATTCAACTGCAATTGTGACAATCTTAACGATACGGCGCCGCTCGAAGCTTAATTGATATGCGAGTAGTGTATGGAAAACCCCCAGACTTTAGCATTGCCCGCCTGCAGTTGTACTTTGCACCCAACTGTCTCTGTCTCTGTCTCTGTCTGTCTGTGTCTGTGCAACTCTCAACGCAACTTCATGCGCCCACTTGACAACGAACTCCGTCTTCTCTCTGTCTGTCTGTCTTCTTCTGCTTCTGCTTCTGCTTGTGCTTCTATCTCTGTCGTTTTGCGCTGCATCACGCTTCGGTTGCGTGCTCAGTGACGTAGCCAACTTGTTCGATTCGCCGATGCTGTTCCATTTACTCGTAAATTGGAGTGAAGTGCCCGCTTGTAACCTTCCACTGTGTGTAATTCCCCTCTAAACGCTTCCCTCGCCCACAGCCCTTTGACCGCTTTTGTCGCACGCCACTGATTGACAGCTCTCTTAGATTTTTGCATGAATCTGTGATTTTATAGCTGATAATTTCCGAGAAGAGCTGGATCTTACGTCAAATATGTGCCGCGTGTCACGTGTCGCCCCTAAAAACATTAAACGACGTCATTATTAACTGTAGGCAAATAAACATTAAATCCCATCAATTTGCGTATATGCAAAATATTGGCTGATAATGTTGAACTAATCGATTTTATGTTCTCGAAAGGGCATAACATAATCAGCAATATTTTAATGAAAACTGTATTTACTTTATTTGAATTTGTTTTCAAACTAATATTGAATTTCAAATGCAATTCAATTAAATAATGTATAACCGTATTCTTATGTAACTTGTGTTGCCAATTCACCTCATACTTTTCGGGTAAATCTGACTATAAATTGAAAACCGGAACAACCCGAATACAAATTAAGAGCTAAATTAAGAGTTTCTCTTCCGACTCTTTTATTTCCTGTATTCTTTTCTCTTCTGTTCTGTTTTGTTCTGCATGCTGAGGTAAAAAAAATAAAACCTTACTTAAGTTGATTGTTTAGTTTTGAGTCACGTAATACTTCTTTTTGCACTTCTTGACTTGGCTGATGTAATTTATAACTTGGCAAAGTAAACTTAAAAATTCGTTACATTTAAAAACATTATATTCAAATTTTAAAACAAAAATTGGCGATGCAAGGTCAAAAAGTTGGAGCTGGATCATTAGACATGCGGTAATTTCTGTTTCTGTTACTGTTACTGTTTCTGTTTCCGTTTCATAATCACAGCATAATCAGCTCGATTAGCGGCTCGGTGCAAAGCGATTAAATGTTATTTACTTAATACTTCTACATACTCATAAATCACAATATAGGCGCTACGATTTGAGTGGTATTCAGTTGTATTCAAATGGCATATGTGCCATTATTCATGTAGAGCACGCATCGGGAATCATAAAATCATTTTATAGAGCATTTTTAAAGATTTTCTTATCAGCAACGTGCTCGTAATTAATAGATTGACACTAACGATCGCTCCGTTCGGGGGAATGCGAGTGATTCAATGTGCAGCCAAAAATACGATGGCGCCTAGCTGACATCGGGGGGCGTGGCGCTCACAGGTGCATAACCAAATATATAATGAAACACAAATTAACTCAGAATTTATGCAATTTAATTTTATGCGCTGTTGGCAGCAGCGAAGCCGTCGTCAACGTCGTCGTCGCTGTCGTCGTCTTCTTTAGCTGATGCAATGAGCCGCAGAATTTGCATATGAATTGCCTTGTCTTCGGCAACCAGTGCTGACCATGGCGATGGAGGGGCGATTGTCTGTGCCTGGGAGCTCAAGGGGGGGTCGCCGAAATACGCTGTGGGAAAACGAGCGAGCAGCATTCGTGTGCACTCGTGCGAGCTCGTGCCAGCTTAAGCTCGTTCGTCTGCCGGCCAAACGAGCTCACTTACGTTCTGTGTAACTCGCTCTCCCTAAGAGCTCTCTCTCTCTCTGGTCACTCTCTCGACAGCGTTCAATCAATTGCACAGCCACCTAGCACACATAAATTGTTCTACTAATCAGGCAGCCACCGCATTCATTCACAACTCGTTTGCGCTGTCGGTACTTGAAGCAACTCAATAAAACAAAAACCAAAAAAGAAAAAATCAAAATCAAAATCATATCAAACGGTGCGCTTAACTTCGTCGTGTGCAATATTCGTTTCGTGCTTCGTGTCCGGGTTCACAGCTTGACCCCGGCTTTGGAATTAGCTTCTACTCCTGTTCTAAATCGTGCCAAATCATCAAGAAATCTATAAAATTGTAATTGATGTGTGCAACGGTACGTGTGGTCCCTTTTTAATTAAATTGCCTGTACCATGCGGCGTATACTTGATTTCATATAGTACTCGAGTGCTTGAATTCGATTAATCGCCCTCGCTCTGATTGACAGGCGCTATTTAATATGGGTTTATTCATTTTTATTTTTTTGCGCAGTTTTTGCACTGATAATGCCAATTAAATATTTTAATTGCAACGATTTGCATTTCAATTTGACATGTAACAAAAAAATCTAAGAAAGTAATGTTCTTATAAATATTCTATAGCCCTGTGTTTGCCGCGTGTCCAATATGAAAAAAAAATCCGTTTAAAGGGGGCAATAAATTGAACTTTCGTTAGCTCGAAAACAATTCGAAAGTCGAAGAAAGTCTTTTTTATAGAAAATAAATTAAACTTTAGAATATAATCAAATAGTTTTAAAAGGCATACAATAGAATGAAATTAAAACGAAACTGTATTTCTTATAATAAAAATAATTCGTATTTTCTACTTGCAGATACTTACAACAAATTGTACAAAAGTGTATCTATAAACAATATGCAGCGCCTGAGCAAATAATAAGTAAATACTAAATTCAAAATATCAAAGTGCAAAAAGAACTTAACAAAACGGCAACAATTCGTGAGCAAAGCTGCAAATCTATGAGTTTTGTAAGCAAAAGGACTACGAACATTGAGTTTTTATTGCTGCCAAACAGATAACAATTAATTGCGGCTAGAGGAAAAAGTGTTAAAGTAACTAAGAGAGAAAAAGTGTCAACAGTTGCAAGTGAAAATAGTTAAAATATCCATAAAACAAACTTGAAATGGCCAAATACTACATGACCTTGGCTCTGCTGCTGTGCCTGGCACTGGAGAACAACAACATCTACGCCCGCTCGCATCCCAGTTCCAGTTCCAGTTCCCAAGAGGCAGCCCCCGCCCTGCCCCCGATGCGCCCACATCCCCATCCGCGGCATCAGCCGCATCAACACGTGCAACACACGTCGCAGCAGCTGCAACAGCATCACACTCGCCAGCACAGGGATCGCCAGCCGAAGCACATTGCCCCAGATCCCACCAGCGAAGAGGAGGAGGCGACGGCAAATAATCAACTGCTGCAACAACAACAGCAACAACAACAACAACACTACTATGAACGCCTGAGGCGTCACCTGCGGCGGCAGCGAGAGCACATGTTGCAACAGGAGCGCCGTTATCATCGCGTGACCAGCGAGCAACTCAAGTACAGTCCGAAGCTGTGGCAGCTGCTCAGCCAGGGACATTTCTACGACGAACTCGAATCCGAGACGGAGAAGGAGACGGAGACGGAAGTGGAGTCCAATGAACTGGACTTTTATCAAATGCCTAATGATGCACCAGCTGAAACTTCAGAGGATCAGCTGCTGGAGGATACGCAGCAGGAGTATATCAAAAATGAGCTGGAATCCATTCTGGCCGAGCCTGTGCCGCCAGAGATGATAGAGCAACCAGTGCCAGCTGCCAACAGTTCCGCGAATACCACCAAAGTGGCCACTGGTGGCTGCCCCAAATGCGAGAGCAGTCGCCAGGTGGAGCACATCACGGAGGAGGAATTGACGCGACTGCGCATCGAGTTCGTCAAGCAGCAAATTCTGGAGAAGCTGCGCCTCAAGGAGAGTCCCAATGTCTCGGCCGTGGAGCTGCCACGCCCCATTTTCGAGGGCGTTACCCTCACACAGACGGACGAGTCCAGCAAGCACAAAGATTATGATGATTACTATGCGCGAACCAATCAGAAGTTTATACTCCTGCAGCGAGGTGAGTTTACAAAGTTTTGCAAGTTTCTACCTCAACTATAACTTACATTAACCTTAACAGAAGAAACCGAATGCCGTCGCTTGGGTGTCCATCCCTCGATGTGTTTCAGCTTCAAGATCGATGACGCCGATGCCGATGGCTTCGATGTGAGCAGCGCCGTCCTGTGGCTCTACAAGAACAAACAGAACTACACGAAGGCCAGCAACGAAAGCCAACCATCGAGTGGCACTCGGAGGAAGCAGACCATCGTGGTCTCCGAGGTGGAGCAGCAACTGGATGCCAAGTACTTGCCGCTGGCCAAGACCATCGCCATACAGACTGTGGATGTGCAGGGTGAGTGCTGGTGATCAACCAAATTGTAATCATCACCAATTATAAGAATCGATAGGACTATCTGTTAGGACTTTTGCCCCTCAGTGAATGCAATCAAATATTATATTCGCTCCCCCTGTTTATAAGTAATTCATATCATGATCTATACATTTGTGTATATAATATTATATTCTACTTATTATATAGGTGCGATAATTGCAATTGCAATTTCTTGTTGTCTTGTTGTCAGTTCGCTGCTTCTGTGTCTTTTTTTTCTGAACGATCATTGGTTATTTGCGTGATAGCAAATTGTGGGTGAATAACTTCGGACAGTTTCAAAATATTTTTGTCGTAGATGCGCAGCACAAACTGAACTTTGCTCCCAACACAATTCGCCCCGAAGACGATGCTGAATCGTCCAACGGCCGAGTTACGCGGGTCACTCGTCGATAGATAAGCGAAAGGTGAGCTTATTTAACATAGCTCAACACATTCTTAAAATAATGCTTAGTAGGGGGAAAAGAAAAGAGAAAAATAAAACGCCAAGCTGGCCAAATTAAAAGCCACTTCAAGTTAATTAGACGTCAATATATCAATAAACTCAAAACGAAAGGCAAGAAACCAATGAGGTAATCATACTGCGAGTTGAGTAGATATATAATAGATATTATCCAAATGAGATGACGGTTAATAACAGAAATACTACTTATATGTACTTTATAAAAACTACTACTACTTTATTCAAACTTGAGCATTTCTGATTACTCGCGAGTTTAATTCAGTTCCCTGAGTGCGATAAATTCAAAGATCCGGTTCTCATCGATTGAATACTCATTTTTGACCCTAATTTGAGTACTCATATGAACGGAATCGAGTGAATGAGAAACGAATGAAGCCAAGATTTTCATAGTTTTCAGACTACAATTTTTTTTTTTATAATTTATATGTTACAGTTAATATTGTTCGTCACAAAATTGGAATTTTGTGGCATGGAAATGTTTTCGTGACTAGATTTTTACTTTAAATTAAAGGAAACTAAAATTATGACACTTATTCCCCTCACGAGTTTTTTCAGTTATTTCGTCATTCAATTCAGCCTACCTTTTTTGAATGTGAAGTTTTCGATTTCAATTCATTCATTCAATTCATTGGAAGACGCAGCCGAACTTACTTAACTCATTCAACAAACTTTGTTTAATATATTAATAAGAAATAAGAGAATGAGTTCCATTAGCTTGTGATAAAATAAACTTATTTTCTTTTCCCTTTAATTTGTGTTCTACGCAGACGAATGGATGAAAATCAATATTGAATGGCCAATCAAGAGTTGGTTCGGCAATCACGAGCTCAGTCATCTCATACAGATCAGCTGCGAGTCGTGTGACATCAGCAGCATGGAGGAGATAGTATCTGTGGACAAGAACTACAGACCCTTCATCATGATCGACACGCAGAATCGTCAGAGTAAATCGAGACAGAAGCGGAATATTAACTGTTCCAGCGGAGTCACCGAATGTTGCCGTGAGAAGCTCTACATTTCGTTTGCGGACATTGGCTGGGACAATTGGATCCTGCAGCCCAAAGGATACGATGCCTACTTCTGTCGCGGCTCCTGCAGCTCCGTGGCGAGCGTCGCCCAGGCGGCATCGCATCACAGCTCCTTGCTGGTAAGTTGGCATTGATTTAAATCCTAAGAGATTTAAACTAATTTTGAAATTATCTTGCAAATTGCAGAAAATCCTTTCCACAAGTGGTACACGCAAGCCGTTGGATCTGGTTCCCTGCTGTACCGCCAAACAGTATTCCTCGCTGCAGTTGGTCGTCTTCGACTCGAACAACACGGCGACACTCAAAACTCTGCCCAATATGATCGTCGAATCGTGCGGCTGCAGATAGTTGGGAATCGAGGTGTGCCAAGGCTAAACAAATATACAAACATTTTTAAACATAAACACATATATTTATTTTAAGTAACTAAACAGCATCGATTAATTCCCACTCTCTCTCTTAAAGCCATAAATCGGACAAACTAGTTATAGCTCCAATACATTTTACATAATTTCAATTAATTTAATTTCATTGCAAGACATTCGCATTATTCATCTGCACTTATTTACTATAAGCTAACGGTATTTAAATCACTTACTTATCTTTATTACGCTGCCATTAGTCGTAGTCGCTGCAATTAGATGATTTAGTTAATGCTCAAGTGAATGTACTTAAGCACTCGCACTCGAACTATGGTTACTTTAAACACTATCCATAAGTAGTTAGCCAATAATAACATTAATCGCATTACACATTAATTAGACCACTAATTACTTAATTAAATACGCTAATTTTGTATTCGATTTGTGTAATGTTTCTTTACTTTTTAAGTAGCGTCATAAATTATTGAGAAAAAAGATGAGAAAATTAAAATAAAATTTATTATTAAAATTTACAATATGGAGTGTTTAAATAACTTTTAAATTTAGAATCTTAAGAATCTATGAGAATACACGTATTAAAATTAAAATCAATGGGAAGCTGACTCATAAATATTTTCTGAATACTTTTATAGTAAAAAGTCTATCTAGTATATCTTAATGATACTATTAGTCTATTTTGGAAAGAAGATCAATTTTAGAACATCTAGAAGATATGATATTTCTATATCCATTTCTTGCTAAAGTTGCTACAAATACACACTTAATCTACATAAAATTATCCTTATAATCTACGTTTCCCTTTGTTTTACCAATTTTGGTAAGATTCTGATGAGTGTCAGTGAGTGGCAGGCATTGCGAGTGAATTCATAGGCCAAGAATGCAAAGCGTCCATGTTGTTTGGGTGTGAAAAGTCGCAGAATGTAGTTGAAGAATTCTACAACACAAATACCGCCAAAGCGCCGAGCAAACGTGGATTTGACAGACTTTCTGTAAAAGATAAACAATGAAATTATAATAGATTGCTTAAGAACACAGTTGTGGCAGACTTACAAGTCTACTAAGGGCGCTGACATTGCCACGCCCATTAGATTACCCAGATCACGTGCTAGTAAAAATATGGGACTTGCCTCGTGTCGCATATAAGTTGGTTCTGGACACCATTTAAAGGCCTGCAAATTAAAGGTTTAATGTCTGATAAACTGAGCATTCTTGGTTGAAAAGTTTTCGACAGAATACTATAGTATATAAATTATATAGTTGGGAGTATTCAGGGAACTAACCTGCCGCACAGACCAGTGTGGATCGAGACCGAGCCGCAGCTTGACAAAATAAGCGGACACTGCGATTGCAGCAAGAAGAAGCACCACAGAGACCGTCCAGCTGCGTCGTCGACTATACAAATACTGCGAGTGCCTGTCGAAGTTGGTCACAGTGCTAACGGCAATGTAGCTGCCCAACAAACACTGATGCAGAAACTCCGTGGCCAAGTAGAGACGACTCAGCCACACACTGACTATGCAACATCCGATTAGGCCATATAAACTGAACTTCCAACTGGTCAGTCGACTGGGAATGGACAGATGCGAGCTGGCAATGATCAGGAACGCGGTCAGGCACATTGAATGAGCACACGGCATTCCGCCGCTAGTCTCGCAGCTCAAGTCATGACTCTGCAGAGCAACTCCAGACTTGAAGCCGTTTCCATGTCCATTTCCATTTGCATAAAGCTCGCGTAGCCACCAAAGGGGTCGCAACTCCGGATACATCCTGTTAACAATACTCGATTAAAATAGGAAAAATAAAAAACATAGTCAGTGGACTAACCATTTCTCAAAGGAGCTCACTGTGCTAACTACGCTAATCATGTACAGCAGCTGGATGAGCAAATCCTGACTGAATATGCCCATTAAGGGAATCAGCACATTAAACAGGCTGCCAGGCTCCAATTGGACACTGATGAACCGAAAAAGCGGCTCCGCAATGCTCAATCTAAAAAGACGAGTTGATGCTGCATCAAGGATTTTATTCATGTCGAGCACTTACTTTTCCTGCACCCATTCGTTGATGTGCAACTCCGCGTTGAGCAAGTTGTGATAGTAATCCGCCGCCAGGCGAAACACCTCCAAGTCCATTTACAGACTTTGATTTACGTTGGATTTTAAAATGTTGCAAATATTTTGTTTTTAGTCGGCAGGATTAACTTTGCAGGAAACGGAAACAGCTGTGAATGGCGCAGGCGCTTTGATTTGCACTGCTTTAGTACAGTTCACTGCTTATTGGTTAATGTGAAGCAGTTTTAAGCTGCTTGTTTTGCTATCGATGACGCTATCGAAATATCGAATGTGCTGTTTGTGGCCCACTCGCTAGTTCCGAAATTATCTCATAGGTGGAGCGATTGTTTTTTAAACAGACAATAGGTGACGCCTTGTGGCACATCAGCTGATTTGGTTTGTGGTATATTATACAATGTAGCTTTTGATAGTACACATATCAGCTGCTGCGTGTAATATCAGACACCTTTTCAGGCGTGCTTTAAAAAATCTGTAAACAGCGTAAAAATGGTGAAAATCTTAATAGTTATAACATAAGCAGTCGTGTTGCGAATGTAAAAAGCAACAACATGAACAAAACCGATAGTTTTCGATTTAATGAGTATAACTGAATCCGGCAATCTTAATATCGATGCTTGCGATGTTGCAAACACTCGCTTATCGGGCTATCGATTGTGACATCGATATCTTTGCTAGTGTTGTTCATTCTAGTTCAGGTGAAGGATTTAGTTCAGTAGTTCAGTTTTTGGTGAACGAACTAATCGGTCATTTAGCTCAGTAGTTCAGTTGCTTACATCAACCGGTGACTCGAGTCCCATTATCGTTCAATAGTTCGTTCGAGTTTTATTATAGGTCAGTTGTTCTTTCGAGTCCCATTATCGTTTAAACGTTTATTCGAGACCCTTATATTTAAAAATAAAAACAAAAGAATTCACATTTTAATCCAATTAGTTGGAATATTTATATTCTCCGAACATAACAAAAATAAAAATAACACAAAAAAATTTGCTTCAAGCTAAATAGGTACATTTGTGCCTTGTACAAGTCTGCCTGCCAACGAGAAAAACTAATAGTTATTAGCATGCAGGCTAACAAAATATAATTAGCAGCTTACGTATTCTATATTGTTGTGCAATTTTGTCTACTTTATCAGGTTGCTGACCTATAATGGGACTCAAACAAACTACAAAAAGACTCGAACGAACTATTGAACGGTAATGGGACTCGAACGAACGAACTAATTACCTGAACTACTAAACTATAAGACCTACAATCAGGGATTTAGTTCGTTCGTTCACTTTGGTGAATAGTTCAATCGAACTTAGTCCGAACGATACGATACAACTCTAATCTTTGCGAGCTCTACAACACTACCAGAACAAACCGTGGCCGACATCAGAATTGGTAATTTGTGTTAAGGGCTTAAATAAAAGATTTAAGTTGCGAATTCTTAAACGAATTGCATAAGTTCATAACAAAGTAATTAATTGTTGTTGACTGACCAAGTCCGAGAGTTCCCTGCGAGCGTGAGGAGCCACTGAAAATTGTGTGGAAAAAGTTTCGATTACACAACAGCCGCGACACAAGTTGCACGAGAGCCATGAAAAATGGCTAAATTATGCGCTGGGGGCGGGCATATTAACGCCAATAATAAATAACAAAGTGTTTACAATATCAGACTGTAGTCTTGCGATTATTGATTGGTGAATTTGCAATGCACGTAGGCTGGCCTGGTGTTACATAACCTTATATGCGTCACTTGCCTGCAGTTGCCCCCTCCGTCGCCTCACTCCCCCACAATCTATAGATATCAGTAGTTAAACTTGGTTCGCTTTCCATTGCAGATCTGAAACTATGGCAATCAGACTAATCAACAACGCTGTGCTGCGCCAGCTGGCCGCTCAGTTGCCCCGCAATGCTCAGGTCGGCAGCGTTGCGTCGATTCACACGCTGGACAAGATTGGCAAGCGCGAAGTCGTCGGCTTTGGCTGGAACGGCACCGCCTGCTATGCGGATCGTGCTGACTACCCCATGCCCGCGATCCGCTTCCGTGAGGCGAACAATGAGATAACCGCTTTGCGCACCAAGGAGCAGGGCGACTGGAAGAAACTCAGCCCACAGGAGATCAAGGCTCTGTACCGTGCCAGCTTCTGCCAGACCATTGCCGAGGTCCAGGCCAGCACTGGCGAGTGGAAAATGCACTTGGGCGTTGGCCTCCTCTTCACCGCCGCTGCCATCTGGATTGCCGTCCTGATGAACATGTTCGGTAAGTGATGGATATATTCATTACCTTGGATTCACTTGAATACGATTCTGTTTTGATTGCAGTCTATGACGAGCTGCCAGTTACCTTCGATGAGGAGCACCAGAAGGCGCAGCTGAAGCGTATGATCGACTTGGAGATCAACCCTGTGACCGGTCTGACCTCCAAGTGGGATTACGAGAACAACAAGTGGAAGAACTAAGCAACCTACAACCTACAGCAATTCCAAGTCGGCGTTCTCGTTGTGTGTGAACAGTAATTAAGTGAAAAGTTAGGCGACGTCTATGTTTAAGTGCCGATACCAAGCAACAAGAAACTCTAGTTGAAATTAAAGTTATGGCCGCTGCCAAGCTAACGATTTACGTTGTCGTTTATTTGTTGCCAGGAAAAGCATCCACCCGATCAGGTAACATATACACTATTTTCAGCCATTACATTTACATTTGTAATTTCCTTACTTCGGAATATGTCTTATGATCATCAGTAAACTTTAATTTCCTTTACTTGTTGAGGTACACTAGCTCAGGGAACCATGGCATTCAAATACCCAATAGATTAGCCACACAAGAACAATCCAGAGATTGCATAAATATATATTTTATATATTGAATTGAGTAATTGTATCAATGCTCAGTCGATTTTCTCATCATAGTATTTTAGTTGCCGTGTTCATTGACATTATTAGTATTATAAGAAAATCATTATCTTCTGTAAGATACTTTCACAAAAAAGGGATTTTCTATTTTTTTATTGTTATCAGGTAAATTTATTTAGGCAATTTTTTGACATTTGTATTATATGTAGTTCTTAGATGACTTTATCACTTGATTTCATCAGTCTTGTAGCCCTCGTACGGTTTCTTGTGCAAATTGTGGGGTCGCATGTGTCTCGGCCGATCGTTTCTGAAGTGCACTTGATTTCGGGTTCCTCTGGCGACTAGGAGATTGCTTTGCACACAGATCAGGAACGCAAGCAACAATACAATCCACATGATTTATATTGGCAGTGGCTTATCGGAAAATGATTTTATATTATGGCTGAAATTATATGTTATTTAACTAATAATATTGATCCATTTGAAAAGGCTTAATTGATTTTTTACGGCTAAATATGAGCTATGATATTTGGTCAACTTGAAATTTGATCAATTGCATTTACAGTGTATCTCCAGTTCGGTCACTCTGGAGGAAATCAATATTTTTTGCTCTTTAACAATTTTTATTTTAACAAATGAATTCAAAGTAAACATAAATCAGCGAAAGGAAAATTGTTGAATTGAAATATAATTTATTATGTGAATCGTGAGGTGTGAGAAGGTTAAGATACCCATTAACATCTATTGTATTGAAACGTAGATACATATATTGGGTCATAAAGATTGCATGCGATTCGCTTGGAATATTTTTATTATATCTTTTTTTTCGTTCGAGCTATTGGATTATGATGCTGGGCATGATGTTCCTGGCGTGCCTTCCAGTTTCTATACTTGGGCTCCCTACTGATGTCATGGAATCCATCGTGGGCAGTCACAACCTGATGTTTGCCCTTTGGATGACTGTCTCCCAGTGCCCAGCAGAGATGCATCAAGAGTAACAGCTGCCAAGTAAAGGGAGAGGAAGTTGATGTAGTATCCACTTTATTTCCGGTTGCAATCACTCTTCTCACCCAACGTAACAACATCGTCCCACACGGCCAACATCAGAACTATGTTATGAACCAAGAATAACTTTCTATAAACCCCTGGGTTGCCTACACTAATTGCATTTGTTTTGGCCCGTGGCGTCTAATCAACAAGTGCACGCCTCACATATACAGGGTGTCTTTTCTTTATTAGTTAGTCAGCTCTGTTGTTCTGGACTTTATTGTGGTCTTGGTGAACACATCGTTCCAATGCGCCCAGAGCGGCTCATTCTTAATGTTATGAAAGCCATCGTGTGCTCTCACATGCCTCGCTCCACGCCTGTGTCCATCCGGAGACACGAACGGATCTCCGCCATTCTCCTCCTCGCCGGTTGGCTTGTAAGTCATCAGATCGATCAGTTCGGTAACAGCAGCGATTGCGGTTGTCGAGTTGGTCACCTGCTGAGTAGATGCCTCTGTCTGATTGCCACTTGCTTCTCCATCTGCTTTAGTTGTTGCATCCTCCGGTTTATCCAAGGCATGCACTACTGTAGTCAGCAACAGGCACAAAGTCACCTGGGAGCAAAGATGTTTATTACTAGATCAAACGATTTCCAAGTTTGACTTCTCACCAACTGAATTCCAGCCATGTCTACTGAAGATTGAAGATTGCCCTTTAACAATCAATAGTTGGCACTTTTATATTGATTTTACCATAAAGTTCCACTTAATATTGATTGGAGCTGTTGACTGTTTTTATGACCACAGCAAATGTTGATGAATTCATGAATTCTTCTCCTGATTTGACACAGTTCTTAGAAATGATCGAACTGGCGATGCACAAGCTGACGCATTGCCTTTGGACGGGTTTTTCAGCTCGCATCGATTAATTATTAGAAATAATAAACTAATTGTGGGTTTACATTATAATCACACCTGGCTGTGGGCAGCGATGTCTATAAAAGCCAAACGGCAGCTCAGAGTTGGCCAACAGTTTGCTTCAAGTTCTCGCAGTTGCCAGTTGAGATCGAGATCGAGATCGTGTCGAGATGTTGATTAAACTATTGCTCGTCAGCCAAGTAAGTTTTGATCTCGATTTCATAATCTAAATCTCATTGCGGGGAATCCCCTCAGATGCTGATGCTCAGCTGCATTTTGAACTCAGCTCGAGCCGAGGATGTCTATGCGTCGACCACGATAGAGCCAGTGGTAACTACAACGCTACCAGAAGTCGTACCTGAAGATCACGCTACCGCCAGTCCCGATGAAAAGCTGTTGGAGCTCAATGAAGCTGTGGCACTGGACAAAAGTGCAGTTCCAGAGCCGGCAACGACAATTCCTCCACCCGAGAGCACCTCCGTGCTACCACAAAAAGAGCATCCACAGAAGCAACAACCACATGCTCATCTACCACAGCCATTTCCCTATCCGCATCCTTATGGCATTGGCTACAATCCGCTGAGTCCGGAAAGTCCAGAAAGTGCGTCCAAGCCCAAGTCTAATGCAGCTGAATACCCGGACTACCCTTATCTAGGTTACCCGATCTTGCGGTCACCCTACTCCCCTTACTCCCCCTACGGATCACCCCTCTACCATCGTCATCCACCCCCACCGCATTATCCAGGCTTCTCACCTGAACTGGCCAATGAGAAGCCCAAGTCGGATGAGAAGATCAAGTCAACTGAGAAGGAGGACGAGGAGAAGGAGGAGGTGGAGGAGGAGAAGCAGCCTGCTCCGCCCAGCTTTGGCTACCCTCCGCTCTATGTGATTCAGCGTCGTCCCCTGATTCCCAGCTATGGCTACGCTGGCCCCTCACGCGGATATGGAACGCCCTATGCCTATGGGCGCTATTATTAATGACTACTGTACTCTCGTACTCATGTAATCAAATTGAGTCGTGTAAATAAAGAATATGTGTATGTAGAAATTATTCAGTTACCTTGTCGCTTTTCAAGTCGTGGCATTTTCCCCGCTCACAAGTAAACAATCGCTGATAACCCCGAGCATCGATTCTCGCACCTTGTGCATTTTCCAGTTTCCAGTCAAACGTGTTAGACTCTCGACGTCGTCATCTCAATCATCTTAATAGAGGCAGCATGCCAGTTGGCTTTGTCATAGTGCTGGAAGCTGTCTAGTAATCGAGACGTTCTCACTGCACTTCGATTCGCCATGTCGCCTCACGTCTCCCTCGCCCTTCTAATTGGCCTAATCACTGGAGTTGGGGTAAGTGGCCTGATTTAATATAGTAATATTATTATGTATTATTTATTAATATTCCCACCCTCAACAGATCTGTCAGAGTGCGTCATTAGAGAAGGTAAGCCTTACCGTATTGTGTTTACTTAGTATTTAATTTTCTCACTTTGAACTTCAGCTGCGCATCGCACGGGATACCCGCAATATACCCTCGAATATGTTCAAGCCGCTGAACAGCGCTTCCAACGGGAATCAGAATGCATCATTGTCATCATCGGATAGTTACTCTGACACTGATTCCTTCTCTGAGGTAAGTGCTTTTACTATTAATTTGTTTAGTAGCTTTTACTACATACATATTTATTCAGCATTCCACAGGAGAGGCACATGCTGTAACGGGCCCTGTGCGTCCAAAAGGTGTCAATCCTTTCCAGAGCTCACGGGAAGAAGATTATGACGATCGGTCGCCATATCGTCCCAACATCCCCAGATACTATAATCCCAGTCGCATCATTGACCCGTTTCCCAGTGGATTGCGCTCAGTAAATATATCTGAATGATTGATCTTTACTATTGCTATTCTTACACTTAATATTAATATTTTGCAGTCAAATTTCGAATCTTCTTTTAACACTAGAGGTTCAAACCTTGGTTTCAATGACCCAGACTTTGGCTCCTTAGGGCCCCTTAGGGGACGAACGGTAAATAAACTGCACTTAAATTCGTATATTACTTATTTATTCATTATCAATCCCCTTAGATACCCTTGATGGCAACGGGCATCGCACCTTCTCTCACGCCCAGTGGATTTCCCGATAGCGGCTTCGGTCCGAGTTCTTCCAGTAATTTCTATCGCTCCGAGTCTTATAGTTATAACTCTGATGGAAATGGTCCACCGCAAATTGAACGGAATGTATTCGACTCTCGATTAGGCCATGGCCAATCGAATCGAAACTTTTAGCACACAAAATCCCGGAAATGAAATTCAATAAGCATTCGATTGAAATTCTCATTGTTGGATTGTGAATAAATAAATCAAGAATCGTTTATTACGCCGATGATTGCATTGTTGATAAGCTCTGTTATAACGACCTTAATTCTGAATTCTATTCCGTTTTAATTGACCTATCAATCCGATCAAGCTCTATGAAAGGCCGTGTTAAACTCAATATAATTGAGTGCAGTAAATAAACAATTTCTCTTTACTTATTAACTATAATTATTCAACATATATAATCTAACATTCTATGCTTTCCCAAAACTCTTCAATTAAATGGAATTTATGTTCAATATCTGTTTCAAATTTGAACTTAGTTAGCCAGTTGTTCCATTCGAATTCTATTGATTTATCGCCGTGAATAATCTTCAGATAGGACTCGAAATGCTTTTCAAGTCGTTGAAGTGCATCCATTGCAAGTTTCTCTAAGTTATGTTCGAAAGTATCCAAGCCGTACTTCGTGAGAAGATTGATTATTGGATTTTCCGATTCATCCGATTCACAACTGTCCAATAAGTCAAAAACCTGATACACTTCGATGAACACATTCATTACTTCCTCGGAATTATCCATTTGCTGTGAGTGCTCAATGATTTTGGCAAATGTGTCCAATACTCGAATATCGTTATCCCTGAGCTCAAATTCATCAGCCTCATGGATTACCAACTGCAATAGCTCCACAATATGTGAAATTCCAGCTCTGGCGAACGTGATGATCTCATGCATAATATAATATTCCATCTTTTCACAGGGCGGGATTGGGGCAGCGCTCTGAATATGGGTTAAAATTGGGAAAATATATATATTGCTATATTAAAGATTGAGTTATTGTCCTTAAACTTACCGCGGATTGCAGAGCGAGAAAAATAAATAGATAGCGCCACATTTTACAACTGATTTCCAGATCTTCAGGACAATGTTTGACGATTCCACCGATGTGTTTGCCCCTTATAAACTTTCGTAAGTCTGAGTCTGAGTCTGTTAATAATTAGAATTGAGAGTCTTGGGATCTCAGCCTATAATCAGTATATAAATTTCGCTTGTCGTGATAGGAACGTTTAATTCAAATGTTGTGCTTGCGTATATTTATCACATTTGTTTTGCTCTGGGGCGTATGTTGTTGCATGTAATGTCTATACAACTTGTAAAATATTTTCTGTGCCCAACTATAGATAATAGATGCCCTGCCCAGGGCCGATAGCTTACGGGAGTTGCGTAAGCTGATGAGACAGCGCAATGATGATGAGCGGGAGCAGCAGGTGCAGCATTTCAGGGACGACATCGGAATGTGGACTCACTCCCTGGAGCAAATGGGCCTGAACCTTGTGGCATTCGTGGATCAGTGTCGCCCGATGGGCAGTCAATGCAGTCAGCGGCACGTCCAACGACTTTTGCGATCCATTCGACGCAGCTGCAACGAATTGAGGGGTCAGCTGGAGACCCTGGAGATCAGATACCTCAATAAGATCAGCGAGGAGGAGATACTGATGCCCACATTGCGGGCAGTGCGGGGAGTGCTTCTAAAATATGACCATACGTTGAAGTTGATCAACGAAGAGGCCTACAAATTAGTAGAACAGTAGATATATATGTATAATTTCTATAATATATGTATAATTTGTGTCACTTTGTTCTCGATCATTTGAAAGAAAAAGATAAACTCATATATGTATGTTAAAAATTATGAATCAACTTGAATTGTATTATTTACTCTGACTAAAAAATAATAAGTAATGAAAGTTACACTCATAAAGAAGCTATCAATTAACTTTAATTTATTTGTATTGTTTATTAATGATAACGATCATTGAATTGTTAACATGAAAGTGACATGCGTATGAAAGTATTTTTATTTATTTATTTATTGCGGCTTTAATAGTGAGCGAAGAATTAACTTGAATTGAATTATATTAATTATTATGACAACCAATTGATTGTTAACAATTTAACATATTGTTAATCTGGACTAAATCAATTAATTTTAAAAGGAAATAAAAAATGTAAAATTTGTATCCTAAGAAAATGAGTTTCAGCTGGCAGCAATAATGACAGTAAAAAATTAATGGTATTTAAAAAATGTGCAGATTTCCAAGTCTGTCCAAGTCCAATTTCGAAAATTTATTAGAGAAGATATTAGACATAGTGTATGTATTTCATATCTTTTAGAATTGAAAAAGAAGCATTGGATAACTGAGTTACGTCAAATGTATATTACAAATAGAGTCAGATATACAAGAGCTTGTACTATATTTTAATGAGATGAAACTCGCGGGCAATGGCAGTCACAATGCCCTTGGCTTGCTTAAGATAATCCATCAGACGCAACTCTGGCACTTGATTCTGCAGTGTTTCGGGGAATTCGAGGTAGGATAGCAGAAGACTATCTGCAGATTCATTTTGCCAGCGGGTTACATTACGCATTAGCTCCAAATGGACCTGTTGAGTAGATGTGAAGTACTCGAGCAGTTCTGGCCTAACTTTGGAGAAGAATTGGCGGATGGAAGTCTTCTCGGCTGGTAGAACTGCGAGCAGTAGTTGGTCAGATGATTGATGATTGAACAGCGAGCTGTGGATCAAGGAAAAGATGAAGTAGGCGGTGCTATAGTAATCCTGACTATCCACAAGTTTATCCAGCTCAACAAAGTATTGTTTATCGATGGCATTACTGGTATCATTTAAATTCTGCAGCTCCTCTCTGGATTTGTCGATGCTCGACTTTAGCACCTGATTGTAGAGCAGCTCAATCTTCCGCACAGTCACGGATGCAAGGGGATTCTCTTCGCCAAGGCTCTAAAGGAAAACAAAATTTGATGAGGTACATGGAACAGCCTGAACTTGAATCAGCTTACCGGACTGATTAGAAAACTGCTGATAAGCAGAATCAACCATAAACATGCCTTGGGCTGAGAGCTCGACATGCTGCCTTTCAGATTGACGATCGGAGCGAAACTGATAATTATTAAGATTCATTCGCTGTTTCCGCTTATAAGAAATAAGTCAAATAATCTGAGTGTTTAAGTTAAGTTTAGCTTTTATTAAGCACTTCAGCGTAGCCAGAATTGAAATATATGTATGCATATATTACATCACGATTTAAGATTGGAAATGAGCAAAATTTTCAATAATTTTAATTGATAATAAATGTTTCATTAGTTAATTAAGCTAACTAGAAAAGGATACATTATCGAAAGGGATTAATTATTACATATCTAAATACTAATACCGATTAGGTATGCTAAATTAGTTAATTATTTTATAATTTTTTTTTTTATTTTATGATTAGTTTATTATCTTAACTGATTATTTCTGTCAATGTTACAGTTAGCACAGAAGTGGAGAATTTTTTGTACCAACACATCTTAAATTTAAAATTTGAAAAGTGTCAAAAACAACAGATTTATTAATGCAATTCTGAAAAAATACAAAAGTAAGTAAATAAGCAGGATAAGACTTCAAGACATTTTTTGGTTGCCATTTTCTTAATTTTTTGGCATTGGGTGAGCCTATGCAAATCTTATAGCTAGTACTTTTTACCACACTAATTTTATATTCAGAATAGCACGCTTTACATGTGAGTATCTCAAACACATTCAAAATGTTCGTTTGTACTCGTTTTGACAAACTTATTTGATTTTGAGTGCAAAACTGACAAGGGAATTGAATTATATAATCTAAATCTGATTTACAACTAACATTGATTTTACGTATTTACGATTATCTATATATATGTATAATTGTAATGTATGCGTGTAATTTTCAAAAGACTTTTGAATATGAAACAGTTTAGCACACAGTGGGTTTTTTTCATAGGTACACAATTATATAACATGTATGTATGTTTAGGTACTTGCATGAAACTTGGATAACACGAGATATATATATCTGTATCTTTATTTATAATTGTATCTGTATCTGTTTATTTAGAAATAGTTTAATATTGACGCCGTTTGAGCATTGTACTTTGAGTTCAGTTAGTTGAAAATTGATGCAGCCATTATAAATATATTATATATATATATATATATATATATATATATATATATGTAGATATTCAAGGCTTACTTACAATTATCACTTAACACACACATATAAATATATTTATATTTAGTATGCATCTATGTATTTTCCAACTATATTTGTAATCTATTCAAGGTACATATGACGTTTCAACTGCACGGAGCTCGAGGCTCCGAAGTTTATAACATTTTCAAAAATAATTCTCAAAATTGCAACAAAAATAAACCCCATCTTACTTAAGCTTAGGTAAAGCTAATTAATTTTATTTTTTTTTTAATTAATAAATATATTTATGTACATGTGTTATTTTAAAAATAGTTAGTTTCAAGTTAAGTATGAAAATATATTAGTTTTATGCATATATACTCCTAAAAGTATTACTGAGATGCTTGTACAGCTATCTTGCACTTAAATTCTGTTATCTAGAAGACAGTCCATGGAGTAGAGCTTATACCTAACTAAATTACATCAACGTTTATATATTCTTTATGTAAATAATTCTTACTATATATTACAGAAAGCAAATATATATCATATATGTATATTATGGAAACTCGATAAATACTGATTTGCAGAACAGGCATAACATATACATAATGATTTAAATTTGAAACCAGAATGATAATTTATCCTAGAATTACCTAAGACAATATTCCAATCGGTTTTAAGCACAGGCAAACAAAATATTGGTGTTACTGAATGAATTGGTTTAATTGAAATCAAACTTCACTTTTGTTTGTTACCAAAAAAATGCGAGAAAGTCACCAAATACAAATGGAGATAGAACATGCATGTTTATATAAAAATGTTAAGTTTTGCTTGTGAGTCGTCGATATGGATTAATTAATAAGTATTTATACATTTCATGTCTCTCAAAAAGTGACTAATTTTTATGAACAGCTTAGCTTTATGAAGAATATCGCAAAAGATTTTTTATTTATTCTTCTTTATAAACCTTTAAAAAGTTAGTTTCGAAAATGAATTTTTATAAAAAATTAAATAAAAATATATATTTAAATGTTACTTAATAATTTACTAATTTGAGTAATTTACTTAGAATCAAGCTTTTGTAAATTTGCTAGCCTAAATAATATTTTCACCCAGACAGCTTTCGTACTAGTACGTACTTAAATGTATTATTTTAAATATTTACTTACATTTTATATTATTTTTTATATTAACCCACCTTTAATCTACTTTCTTTTGCATATTGTCCTAAAACGAAATTGTGTCACAGACCCTATCGGATTTTTCGAATTCCCATTTTCCTTTCCAAAGTCGCTCTCCCAAGTTGCTCACAAAAGTATGCCTTACATTTTTTATCTTTTATCTTTCTTAAATTCTCGTACCATATTTGTTGAAATTTTTCATACGTTCTTGTGGAGAAATCAAAATAAAATAATAAAAACGCAAATTGTTGTGTGTTTCGTATTTATTTGTAAAATATTATTAGGTGTTAAGATTAAAATGCAGTTCCGTTTAATGATTAAAATTAAACTAAATTAAATTAAATTAAGTTAAATTAAATTAAATGCCGAGCACAGGAAACAAATGTTACAAAAGAGACTAAAAACACAGCGAGAGTAAGAGTGAGAGGAATAGACAGTCAGACAGAGACAGAGAGAGAGAAAACAATTTTATTTTTTATCACAATTGCGTATGAAAAATTTCTTTAATTGCTAGAAACCGCCACGCCCATTGCTGCCTCCGCTGCCGCCCCCAGCAGCGGCCCCGCCGGTCAACGACTGCGGCACCAGGATGCGGGGCAGGGTCAGCGACCGCTTGGGGAAGCTGTGCCGCTGCGGCGTCGTCTGATCCGGCGTATGGACCGCAGACGCAGACGCAGATGCAGACGAAGAGTGGACTGCCTTGGACTTGGAAACGTCTGACAGCAGCTGCTCCTGCATCTGCATCTGGATCTGCTCCTGTTCCTGCTCCGGCTGTGGCGTGTGTCACGCATACGACTGCGCCGTCTGGGGCATCATGCCGGCTGTGTAGCCCGCATCGATGCCGCCGGGTCGCTCCACGAGATTCTTGAGGCGACCTCGCAGCTCCTCGAGGCTCTTGGACTTGGCCTTGTTGATGCGCTTGTACTTGACATCCTTGGGCTTCGTCACAGACCGATGGTTGGACATCACCCTATTATAGGTGATCACTTGCGACTTTCCATTCAGCTGCTCGGCGGCGGGGGCGGCGGAGGCAGCAGGCGGTGGCTGCAACTGTGGCACCTTCACGCTCAGCGTGGTGCAGGGCGAGTCGTGGCTGGGCGATCGCTTCAGTCCTCCCAGCTGGCGACGCGGCACCGGCATGGCCATGGCGCCCATGGACGACTCTTTGGCTTTCTCCGGTGTGGTGGACGCGGCCGAGGCCGAGGCTGGGGCTGTCGAGGCGGCATCGATTTGGCCCTCCGTGGAGCTGGAGCTGAGCGCCTTGTCGGAGCGATTCTTGAACTTGTCGCGCTTCTCGGCCACATCCGAGGTGGGCTCGGGATCCTCCTCCACGGAGTAGACAGTCTCCAGTATGTCCGGACGCCGCAAGAAGCAATTGTTGCGCCTGGCCGCGCCATATTTATTCAGATTCGTCTCAATGGCATCCGATATGGAGCGGACGATTGTGATGCCATCGCTGCCGTGGACCCCGCCCAATCCGCCGCTGCTCTTGCGTCGTGTGCCCAGCGTCATGTTGCTGTCCGAGTCAATGTCCTCCAGCACCACCGCCGAGTCCGAGTCGTTCAGCGAGTCCAGCTCGTTGGCGTAGCTCGCCTCGATGCTCTCCAGCCCGTGATCCACCAGCCGAGTGGACAAGGTGTCAATGATCTTCTGCTGCCGCTGTATGGTCACCTCCCGATGACTCAACAGACTCGCGATCTGTTTCTGTTTCCGCTTCAATCGCGACTCCAGCAGCAGCAGCTGCGACGTGAGCGAGTTCATCTGGTCCGACTTCTCCTTCTGATAGCGATAGTGCTGCTGCACCTGTAAAAAGGGGAAGAGAGCGAAGATTTAGTTTCATTTTTAAACAGTAACTAGCTCAAAATAACCAGTAAAAAATAATTAGATTTTGATTTCATTTATTTAATTAAAAATCAAAAAAGGATCTTAGCGACACACTATGAAATTAATCAACCCATCTACGCAGCTAGACCCTGTACTTAAAGAGTTCAACGGTGTAGTCAGTTTGCCATAAAAAAAAGAATATTTATTCCTGACAGAGGAGTAGACATGGAAATGTCAGTCTGTTAAGTTCACATACGAGTAGTTCTCAGAGACTATAAGAAATAAAGACATTTAGCTTGATATGCAAGTTTTCAGACTACCATTTTCGACCCTGTAAATCTAAGTATCTATTTATTACAGCTACATCCTTGAGCTTTGGCATATATGGTACTTATGTATATCTTGATATGTCCTGGTCTTCAATTATACTAATAATAGAATGTAATATATTCAGGCCTGTATTAGTTTTAACTTTTGTTAACATTTTTGGCAGTGAATTTCTAATACCTGTTGTTGACATTTCGACAAAATTATGCGGATTAAATTCGCTTTGAGCTGGTAAAATTAGTAAAGTAAATAAATATATTTTGTTAAAATAAAAAAAAATAAAATAAAATGTGAAAATCGGAATATGTCTAATATATAGACTCTTTTCAACTTTGAGCCCACTCTGAGAACACTCAATTGCAAAGAACAATAAAAGGGGGAAATTCAATTTGTATCCGAGTTTTTATTGAATTATTCACATGCTATTAGGTCTCAACTCACCTGCATGGCATAGGCCTTGCGCCACTTCATGATGTGCTCGGTCTGGAAGCGGACCTTGGAGCGCAGTTCCTCGATGATGGCGCGGGCTGTGTGCAGATCCTTTGGGTCCTGGTTCATCATGTTCAGGCGCAAGTTGCTCGTGTGACTCGACACGGGCAGTGGAGGCGGCCATTGGAATTCCAAGGGCGGCTGATGCACGTCTGTGGGCAACGAGCCGCGGGGCTGGGCTGACTTCGATGCCTTGGGGGTGGAGGGCACAGTGCCAGCACCACTGGCACCACCACTGACTCCTCCAATGCCCACACTGGATGCCATTGTTGTTATGGCCATTGTTGTGGTTGCTGCTGCTGTTTTCGGCTGTGATGGCTGCGAGGGCTGCTTCTGAATGCTGCATGCCATGCTGCTGATAGTCTTGGCGAACTGCGTGGCTCGACCCGCATACATTTGGTTGGGATCGGGATCGGGACCGGAGTCGGAGTCGAAGTCGGGGCCAATGCTCATACAATCAGCTAGACGGCAAACATGCGCGTCCGCTGCAGCTTGATTGATGTCCACAGATACGGATACAGATCCAGATACAGCTGAAATGCACAGAAAACAGAAAAAATGTCGCAAATGTTTTATTAATGGACAATATTTACTGCTCCACACACGACAGGGACATTCAATTATGGCTGACACTGTAGCACAGATCCCCAGACGCTGTGAGTCACTGTGATAAAGTGATTAGAGTGGAAGAAGTGCAAAGCCAGCTTGATTGACATCACTGATTGATATGCTGCCATGTTGTACGAGTTTATGCATTTTGTGGCTGAATAAATTCCTTACTCCCTTCTTTAAATCAAAACAAGTCAGAATACTTATCGTAAGTGTTATTTGCATGAGCATACAAAGATTTGTATTTCTTTTATTTATTTTATTCGTTTTTTTTAAGCATAATACTATCCAACGAAATTTAATAAAAGGTGCTTCAGCGTTTTATGAAAATGAAATCCAAGTACGTTCCATTTAAATATTTTGAAAAGATTTTTAGCAGCCGTAACTCGATTTTATTATATATTTGAAAAGCTTGTTGAAATAAGTAGAGTCTCAAAGTTTCGATATGAATCTAGTACATTTAACTGTGACAATTATAGAAATCGCAGTCTGTGTTCTCATCTCTTCCACTATTTATATTTAGTTTTCCAGCTCGCATGTGTTCGTGTTGCTGAGTTGAAACCAGAGCTAAAGTCAGAGAGAGCCTGCACATTTGTCAAGGTTACCACAGCAACGGTCAGCGTTAGCTGCCACGCCCACATCCTGTCCCTTGGCAGAGGAGACACACCTTCGAACCAGGACCACAGGATGAGCAATGTCGACTGTGGTGTACATTCTATTTTGGGGCATGTTTGTGGTAATTATTCACACTCGCCTAGCTGCGTTTGTATTGCGCATTAGACTGGTGAAGAGCACAAATTACGTATACGCCGCATACGGCAGCTGTCATGCAAATTACTTGTACAATACATTGCAATACACAATGATAATATGCTTACATTAAAATTTACAAGCAAAAAAGAACAGAAATTGTTTTCACGTTACATAAAATTCATGTTAAAATACCATTCAGCAAATTCCATTTGATGTGCCACATTTAACAATTATAATTATTTCATTTATATGCGTTTTGATTTAATTAGTTTCGTTGTCGCTAACCGCTCACCGCATGTTTATGAGTTTATACTTATAATAACATTTCAGTTTACAACTTGGCCAAGTGTGGGCACTGCGATGACTACATAGTTCCCCGCTTTAGGTCCGATAAGGATCCCACTAATTATGATTTTATGAATATCCTCACAAAATTTCTCGCCTTCCTTAATAAGTTTATTACTTTTGTGTCAGACTGATAAGTAAATTAGCCAGGTTAAAATGCGTGTCAGTCTGTCAGACAATCTGTCACACGGTGATGTAATTTAAAGTATTCAGGCATTAAAATTCGTAGTCAATCAAATAAAGAAATCTAATTAGTATGCATGACACTTCATTTCTGGAATTGCACTTTGTTTTATATACGTAAACATTTTGGCAAATTTTGCAACAGCTTTTATCTTTATGACAACTGACAGCATTGATTAAGCTAATTTCCTATCGACAAATCTCGCTCTACTTCAGTGAGTTACAAACATTTGTAACTTTGAACCATTTACAATTTGACAAGGGATTCAAAATTAAATAAATTTTAAAGCACGAATCACAGATCTGAGTGCGTGGTAAGTCTGAATGTGGTGGTGGCTATGGCCAAGTGCAAATGTCTGGCAACTTAATTAAGGCAAGGCATGAAATGTTATTAGCCCGGTAATTGAAGGTATTCGAAAAGGCTGGCGGGTAGGCAATAAATCGAAGTTCCTTAAACCGTCGCGTCGGCTGTCGGTGGCTGCCATAAAATCTATTGGCTTTGCCCCTAAAAGCCAAGTCAACCTAGTCAGCTCAGCCCAGGCTATCAGCAATGCCATTAACAGTTAATAGGCACGTGAGCAGCATTATATTCCCAAGCTTTTCATTCAACAGGCTTTGGCATTTCCCAGGCTAAGTAGGGATTCTAGGAGCAGGCAATTGTCATAATTAAAAATGATGAATGAGCTGCGATTTTCGCCAGGCATTGATGTTGGTTGATCATCGTTCTTCTTTGTACACAAACAGACAGACTAACTGACAGACTGAGGCAGACAGACAGACTGTCAGGCAGACAAAGATACCAATTGCAATTCCAATCCCAGGTAACCGCACTCGTGCGTGCTTCTGGCCTTGGCTGGCAGCATATTTGTTAATTGTTTTCAATTGCATGTTCCCCACTTTAGCTGCATTCCAACGGTCCCCCTTCCTTTCCCTCTTTCCCCCTTTTCCTCTGGCATTTTTAGCCATCATTAATGTTGGTCATTTGACAGCGAAAACGGAAGTTTCTTAAGTCTCTTCTTCCTCTCTGTCTCTGACGTTGTATCTGATTCTCTTTATCATTCTTCTGCTTTCTTTTGCTGATGAATTGCACAAATTAAATTGCTATAAGTTATGCCAAATGAAAATGGTAAAAATGTTTCGTGCTCTTATTCTTATTCGTATTCTTCTCTTTTATTTCTATTCTTTACGTTTCTTTTTTCTCCATTGTTTTGTTTGAGTTGCTTTGGCATTTATAAAATTTTTAACATTTTCTCTACCAAGCAGAAGACAAGTTGCACATAATTGCTTTAAACTTGGCTTAAAGTATCAATAAGCAGGTAACTGATACTACAAAATCCAGCTTATTTAGATTAAACTATAATCCCCATATGCTCGGAGACAAGAATTCAAATAAGTTCAAATAAATTATAATTTTTAAGATTTAATACATATTCCATATAATATATTTATGGGCTGAATACCTTTCCGTTTCCAACCATATTTTTACCTTCCTGATTAGTTTATTGTTAATTTTTAAATGTTATTCAAATTCCTTCCAACCTTCTCTCGAAGTTTTATTTTTCTCATCATTTTTTATGTACTCATATTTTTAATCTTTCTTCAATATCCGATTTTTCATGTCACCTTTAACGTTTTCCTTTTTTTAAATCGTTAGCTATTTGTTGATTATTCAGCTGGAAAATCGCTTCTAAGCTCGAGGCTTTGTTGCTACCTCTTAATTAGAGTCTGGCAGATTACAGACCAGGGATTAGGCCAAAGACAGATAGAGAGAGCGAGAGACACTGCTGCTTTGGCTCTTAGTGTTTACTTCAGCGTAATTACATGGCTCTCAAACTGTTATTACAAAACTGTAGACTGTAAGCAAAACTGTGCTCAGCTTCTGCTGGCGTAATCACATTTAATGCTTGACATTAATTAAATAATTGGACAGTTCGGAGTGCTTCACAATGTATGTATAGGATATATGTATGTATCGGACTGTGACAAGTGTCTTATTGTTGTATCTGTATCTGTGTATCTGAGTGCCTAAGTATCTGTGTATCTGTGTGTGTGGCCATTGTCATTGTGTGTGCATTAAATGAAGCGCAAGGATGATCAACTTAAACTGACCACTTTGCCAACTAGCTCAGATTCAGATATATATAATATATATATATCTATGTGTGTTAAGTCGTTGCCAAGTGACTGGACAATCAATTTGGCGTTAACAATTTGGTAAACATTGCGGCCACGCTTGTGGCACAGCAAGCTGTTGCTTTTAATAGCATTTTAATTAAATTTTAATAACAATGCCGAGACAACTACAACAATAACAAGCTGAACAACAAGCAAGAGCAAAACAGCAAACCTCTGGCCACTTTAATTAAATTATGCACAGCGAGTCCAATGATATTATTTAACACCTTGCTGGATACCGTTGCACAGCCACGCCTCTAACGCCTCTCCTCCCCACTTTCACATCTTTTCACACTGCCACCGGAAACCACAATAGCGATAACAAATGACAACAAGAGCTTCGCGACATGAACCTGATGAAGTTCCACACTCAAAGAGCATAAAAAGAACAGCTCCAGTCTTCTTTCTCCCTCTTTTTGCTGTCCTGTTCTCTCGCTCTCCTGACACCATTCCTGCATCTCCTGTGGCCTGCTCACTTCGCCGTTCATCAAATAATCAGAGGAATTTTCATTGTTCGCACTCAATATTGCATCGTTGTGAATGGCCTATGAATAAGGTAAATAACATTCATGCTCAATGCTGTCGAAATATCTGTATTGAATCAACATGGCACACATATGAAATGTCTTAAAGCAAATTCAAATTAAATTTTAAAATATACAATTTGTAAATCTTTTGAGTGTCATTTTACTTAACCTTATAAACTAACTTAAGTATATTTTTAATGGGTATTATGTTATTATATCTGCATTAACTATGCAAAACCTATTTGTATATTAAATAGACATTTTTAGGATGATATTAACTTGATTTTCAACATCATACATTTATTCCACATGCTTAAAGCACTTTTGAAATTAGTCTTAACACATCGTGAGTGAGATTTGGTTGTTGAAAACTTAAGTGGCTTGACTTAAAACTTTAAGAGCCCTAAATCTCGAAGATGACTTACAAATTTCCAACAAGGCAAAATATTGCTTATAAGGACAACCATTTGGGTGATGAATTTGTTTATGGATGCGAAAGCAAAACCAAATCAAATTCAGCTACTTACGTATAATTTTAACAACAAACAAACAGGCAACAATATCAACACACACACACAGAGAATGGAGCATCTACTTTATGGCAACTCACAAATAAGATGAAAAGTGTTTACCAGAGATCTAATAAATTATTCAATATTCCAGTTGCTCAAGGGCCAAAAACTCGCGAACAAATGAGAACAAGAAAATGATAACAGGCTTCGGTTTGATGCAAAACAATCTGTTGCCAAGAAAAATATACTTATGTTTAAGTGAACAGACAAAAGTTGAGCATTTGGAATGGGGTCTTAACCTGGTGCACGTAATTGGAATGCGACCCCAACTCTGCTCCCTCCCTCTCCCTCTACCCATGAATCCTCCTTGAATTGGCTCAAAAATATGTGTTATTGATTGAGTAAATATTTAATGCACTTTTGTTTTGCCGCTCGCACATATATTTTGCGTGAGAAGCGGCTTATTACGGTCACGTTCCGCCAATAAAAGTTAACAGCATTCCGCGCTTTGCATAAAGCAACCTCATCTACTTCCACCCCGAATTGAACTGAACCCAACAAAACCCATCCCATGTCCATAAGTAAATAAATAAAATAGAACTGTAACACCTGGAATTTTAATACTCGAAAACCCACGTAAAGTTGCTGCTGAAATTTCAGTGTATAATTGCCTGTCAATTTATGCGAGCTTTGTTTCTGAGGACAGAGTTGAGAGTAAGTATATTTACAACTACAAAGACGTTGTATTACCCATTGAGATATGAGTTCTTCTGGGAATTTACTCGAAACCCTCTTAGACATTTTTGTATTATTTATTATTATTATTATTATTTATTTAATTATTATACATAAGTTCCTTATAATATAATAACTAAAGACTAGAGTACTAGCTACTGGGCCATCGACTCGACAGATTGTATTATTTAAATTTATAATTTAATTAATAATAAATAATAAAAAGAATTTTCTGTCAAAAGTCAGTTGCTGTAAAATCAGAGGGCTGTTGTAAAATTCCATATCCAATCCATTCCGTTGAAATATGTGAAGATATACAAATGTATAGTGTATTCTAGAATTTTATTTTTAATCAACTACAATTTAATTGACTATATGTGCTCTAAACGGAATTTTTAAAATAAATTTCGTAATAAAAATGTTTTATTTTGTTTGTTTTTGGCTTGAATTACACATAAATGAAATTAAACATATTTGCAACATTTTAGATGAAGCTGACCTGAAACCTGTTAGCACTTTTCAAGCATTGTTGTACTAATCAAATTTATTTTGTTTAAATTAACTCATCCAATAGAATTTCACTTCTGAAACAAAGCGACATTGATATGTATTCATAGATGCAGCATTCAATGTTATTCATATTCGTATTGCAGAAAGAATACCTGCCAAAATTCTAGGGTATCTCATAAATGATTCATGAGTCCTCTGCTAACATTTTGACCATGATGTATGACAGGCCACCGAGTGCCATGGAAAAAACAGACAAAAAACCGACGTTGAACAACATTTAAACGTGTCCTTTCATGTTTTTGGTGGTCAAGGTAAACAAACGAACATTCAGAGCCAACAACTGGCTGTAAACATGTCCCTGGGGCAGCTGGATGCACGTGTTTGACCCACTGGGAAAGAGAGAGAGAGAGAGAGAGACAGGGACAGAGAGACAGAGAGAGAGAGAGAGAGAGAGAGAGATAGGGAGGGAGAAAGGTGTTTGTGGCTGGGTTATGTCTGCTTTTCGACGTTGCTTAACGAGCAAACTGAAAACTGTGTAAAAATCACGTTTTACGCATAAATCGCCATGCGCAACTTTGCAGAGTCCTTGCGCCTAAAAGCATTCTGCAGACATTGCAGACAAACAAACGCACAAACGCACAACATTAATAAGGCTTAAAACTCAACTTAAAGCGGATTGCTGAAAATAACTCAAGGTCTTCCTGGATTGACCACAGGTCGCACATTTTTTGACCCGTCTGCCATGCAAATTGTCCAAAAATGTAAGTCTGGCAATTTTATTATTTGCAGATAACATTTATTAACCATGTTATTTTTGGCTACAGCAATTCGGAGACCTGAGAGAATTACGGCTTTAACTTCATGGCCTTAGCGCTCAACTCTTAATAATATATAATTATAATATTTAAAAGAAACTATTTAAACTGGTATGAAAAATTGATTATATAACTAATGAAATTGTATTTAAGTCCATACAACTTTGTAAAATTTGAAACTCTATAAGGAGGACACGCAAAGCATAAACAAAAAATTACTTGATTCATTTTTTTGGGAATTTCACGCGAGACGAATTAAATTCCTCGACAACATGTCAATCAGATATCGATTGACTTTCACGTTGAGCTCAAACATGAATTTAGCTCTCATGCATTTCCTAGAATCCAAGAGATATGTGTCAATTCATGTGAATTGGAAACAAATCGAATAAAAAGATCAAGTTTTATAAAATAGTTGCGATAAATCAATTATAAACTTATTGCCAAAGGCTTACGAGTTGATATCTTTGACAGCTCCCGCAACAGATGTTTTATTGCTCTAATGTACAGTATTCCCCATCTAAATGATACCGTATTTATTATGCCACAAGCACAGTGAGTGCACTCAGCATCTGCAAGCAGTTTAGCTGTACAAATCCTTTTGCTTTACTTTACTTGTCTGTCTCCGTCGACTTCGATTCGACTCCTTGGGGCACCTCCCTGAAAACACACAGCCCTATTGTGCTTATCGACACAGCAGTGACGACAATAATAACAATAACAACAACATGGAAGAGACAAGGGAAAGCAAAGTAAGGCTTTATCCTTTCCGCAGTTGGTTGCACGTGCAACAACAAACAAGCACAGCAAATGATTTCCCTTTGCAAGGATGTCGCGTCCTTACACCTGCTGTCATGGCATGAAATGAATGGAGCATTACGTGACGAGCAGCTCAATCTGAGAACTCAACTCAACTCAACTCAACTCAATTCAGTTCCGTCTCGACTTGGCTTTGTTTGACTCCAAAGCCAAATTGGCTCTGGTTCCCCAAAAGTGGGCTTTCACAAAATTATTGGCGACATGCATCCGGAGATGCCACAAGTGTCACTTGGCAGGGAAAGCTTTGTTTCTGTTGTAGCCCTAGTTTCCTGGCAGATTCTGCATTCTGCAATTGCACAAAGTGACGTTATGTGGTATGAGCTCGTAACCATTTATGATGCAACTAAAAGCCACTTAATGAAATCAGTCATAATAATGCACTCAACGTTGGCTAAAAGCTTCTTTCAATTAGCCTTGTCTCGGATTTCTTAAAAGACAATCGCAATGTAATAACCTGCCAGAATGTCCAGCCCATTTCCCAAATCCAGACAATAATGGTTATGAGCAAGCTTTTTGCTTATTACACTAGCCAACAACATCGAAAGCAAGCAATTAAAACAGCTGACTATTTTGTAAAGTAAAACGTCTTCCGAGTCTTCAATCTATCATAAAATTAACAAAGCTCAGATCAATCGCCTAATTATCTTTTAAAAAAGAATTCAAATAAAATGCAAATAAATTGAACCATATTAAAATCCGTATTTATCTGATAAAAATCTTTAAAAAAAATTAATTTTAAAATGTTCATGAAAATATATATAATTGTATAATATACAAAGGAATAAAACATAAACTAAAGTTAAATAAATAATTTTGATGCGTTTGCATAAAATTTGGGGAAACTTTACTTTGTGTTGTTGTGTTTTTGGGGCCACTGTCCCTAATTGGCAATGAATATTTGATGGGCGCAGGCCCATAACAATACAATTACAAAAGTGATCAAAGTATTTACGTGAGCGCCCTACAAATGGGCTGCAACGGGGCGAATAGGTAACAAACATATGACAGGGTCATGAGCAGAGACAAGGACAAACTAGTTGGACAGACCAGTAGCTTTCTCCATCAGAAGTCAATCGATGTAATGTCAATTCTACGTGGCCATCGCCAGCAGTAAATCAACGGGGGAGACCCAGAGAAATAGGATTGAAAGAAGAGGTTGAAATAACGGAGCTGAGCTTGCCGAGGGAGATATACACATAGATACTCGGGCATAAGTATTGGCCATGTGGTGCAGTGGCTCACCTGGTTTTCGGCTTTTGGCCTGGCCACTCCTTAGACGGGCTAAACACGCCCACACTCGCTCAGCGCTTAACTTTAAAACGAATGCAATTCCAGCTAAATGGCAACAAATTTAAGCGTCTAAAAGCCAAGCTGGGTGATATATGGCCAGCAAACAACTCTCTGCAAAAACTGCATTTCCATTGTTCTGCGCATGCAGTAAAAAAATCAAGAAATAGGAAAAAATGAAACTGAAAAGCTCAACAACAACCACAGAAAAGTAATCGCAAATATTTTCAAAGCGAAAAAAAATTGCTGCCAAGTTGTGAAATTATTTTTCTGACTGTGGCTGCTGTAAATTTGAATTTAGTTTGTGGTTTTGTACGACTGATGAAGTCCGCAAATAGTAGAATGGGAATATGAAAAAGCTCTCACGGTGAATTCTTTTCAATTAACTGAAAAGTTTACTAACTTCAACATTAGCACTTTTCTCTCTTACTATTTGCATCAAGAAAGAGTCTAAAGTTAGTTTTTCACTTCCAAGTCAGATCTTAATTAGTTTTTATTTTACCATTTCAGAAATTCTGCTCTGTCTTGATTTTTATTGGAAGAATTTAAGCCATGACTCAGCATTTTAAAAATGATTTGATTAAAATCATTTCAGTATAACAAAAGTTTCTCTGACTAGCCAATTTTTCTAGGTTTGCCTTTGTCAGCCTAATGCACCTGACAACTCTCAAATGTTTTGGAAATGGCTACAAATATTTCAGTTAGCTCGAATTTTTGGCTTGGCTACACTTTCTGCAAAGTGAGCATGGCAAATGTTTTCTGCCAGTCACTCAGTGCGTATACGTGATGCAGCCACTTGGCCACGCTTTCAACTGATTAAGTACAAATCAGAGGCGTGTGTGCATGTGTGTGTAAGTCTTTTAAGTGGAGCACAACATCTTGCCTCAATTTGGCGCTTTGTTGCGGTCAAGTAATTTTAGAATTTTTGCCAAAAATCAACAACAAACCAAAGCAAACGAAGGAAAGTAAGAAAGGAAGTGGCAAACGAAAACAAGTGCAATGTAATGAAAGAAAAAGCAACGTCTTGTCGACATGAAAGCGAATTCTTTGGCGAGTTTTAAGCCGATTTATTGGTGGCCAAAGAGAACCACAAAATGCTATAACAATTTTCAAGTTGATTTCGCCATTCAATGTGACCGCAACCAAGAATGGAAGGCAAGGAAAGCGAATAGAGAATGAAAGAGAGAAAGAGAGAGAGAGTGGGAGATAAATTGAGAGGGAAAGGAAAGGAAAATAAATACAGCCATAAGCGCTGCAAATGACATTTTGATTAACTAACTTGATAATGACGATAATGATGAGGCTAATGAAGATGATGTGAGCATCACACAATCGCCTGTTGCTGCCGTTGTTGGAGTGGCAGCTACAAATGCAATTTAAGCTGTGGCTAGTTGCCAACTTTAAGTTGCTACCGATCAGTGGGTCTTAATGCGCATTAGACTGGCCTAAAGTCATGTCAACTTAATGGCAATGTTATGCAAAGCTCCTTCTCAAATCCTTAAAGACGTTGAGTGCTCACTTGAAAACTGTTTCAGACTAGCAGCAACATTTAAGAAAGTTATTTAAATAAAGCCCAGTTCTTAAATGCATTCGAACGTTGGCCAATTGTTTTGTGCATAGATTTTTTAAAGTGCATAAGAAGCTTAACGACTACTAAGGGCGTAACAGGTAAGTTATACATATTTATTCTTACGTATCTTATTTTTTCTACCTAATAAGACAATTTTGTTTGTTACTATTGTTTAAATTCTGTAAACCATAAACTCAATTTGAATTCAAAACAAATCCGGTTAGCTTTAAGAATAATATTTTATGGATTTAGTCAGAAATCTTTTGCTATAAATTGTATAAAATACCCACAATATTTGTATTTATTTTACTCCATTAACAGTTGTTGGTCAGAAACAACTTGCTAAGGCTTATGCGTTTTTTGGTTTTTAAATAGACACTAGCTGCATAAATAAATCAATCTGTTTAAAATGTTCTGGCATTGACTGAATGCCAGATTGATTATTTGGTTGATTGATTGGCTAAACAGAACAAGTTGTTCCATACGCTCCAATTAGACGGGCGACTGTTTTGGCCACAGTCGGGCCACACAACTTGGCCAGCACCAGAACCACCGTCCACTTTCCCTCCACCCTTCATCCTCATCCTCATCCTCCATCCCCCAAACCTATGCCTTCCCTTGATCATTATCCGCTTCTCACGCCTCTGTGCTTTGTTAGTTCCGAGTTGCTTGTTTGAATTGTATTTTGGCATACGGTATTTGATTTTTAATGAGCCACCGCTTAAATTGTTTGTGCCAGTTTCCGGCGGTGACAAAGTGAGTTAGGGGAATCGGAGGGAGGGAGCTGATTTATTTAATGCAACTGATTGTGTGTGCTCTATTTCAGAGCGACATTGAAATAAGAATTGTGTGACTCTTGACACTATTACATATTTATTTATTTAGTTTTTTTACTAACCTTGAACGTATTAACAATCGTTTCAAGCTCGGATGAATCTGATGTCATTGTAAAGTGGAGAAAACTTTGACAAACTTAAACTTGTGAGTTTACTCTTATTTTTGTCTATCAAATAAATTACCTTAAACTCCAAGAAATTACTTAAGTTGTTCAATCTTAAATGTAGTACAAGTCGAATGCAAATATATAAAGAAATGAGAAAAATATCCTTAAGTGCTCGGTAATTGAATGCCTGTCGTCTGTCTCGATTCGAGTTGCGGTTTAATGCCAAACATAAATTTATAATGACCATAAAGCCCGACCTTCGACCCAACTTAGGCTGGTCAACGTCAAGCTGTCAGAGAATGTTTCGCACTCTCTTTTAGATTGGCTCTCCATCTCTTTCCATTCCCGCAAAATGATCAATAATAGATTGTAAACAGCTATGGAACTTACTTAGATGTGTGTGACGGAGGCGTGTGAATGATGTTTTGATGTCCCGCAACTCAGACGACCTTCGCAGCGAAATGTAAAGCTTTACCATCACCAAGGGAGGCAGGGGGAGGGACGCTACTGTTTGCCAACAAAGAGCATGCAAAACCGTCAGCCAGATAAAAAGCCATAAAAATAGTAGAACATGTAACAACAACACGGAAACAAATAAAAATCAACAGAATTAAATATGCAGGCGTGCCTGGTCCTGGTCCCAGCCATACATCTCTTTCTCCCTCGAGCTCTTACTCTCTCTCGCTCTCCCTCTCTCTCTCGGTGTCTCCCTCTTTAACGCACACATCTCACTACTTACTCGCACTATCTTCATCTCTTTCAGTCTGTGTCTGTCTCCTTCTCTCTCTCTACCCTGTTCTCTCAGCGAGCTTTGCCCGGGGCTCGTTTAACAGCCTTGCCCGGCTCCAGCCCAGCTCCATCTCTGGCTACGGCCCCGGCTAAGGCTGTGGATCCGTTTCTCTGGTCGGTACCTTGGCGTGGGCCAATCTGTAACATTTTGTCATGGATTTTTCTGCTGCATCGTCGTCGTTGCGTCGTTGCGTCGTCCTTGTCCCTGCCTATGCTCGTGTCCTTTGCATGTTTTACCTTTAGAGCCGCTCAGGCAAAATCAACAAGTAACAATAATGTGAGACGCAATGCTGGATTGCTAAATGCCCTGTATTAAATAGATTGACAAGCTTAACATTTGGAAGAGTCTTAAAGAAAATCTATGATATTTTTAAAAGTATTGAAATTAAATATAAAATATACAAAATATATTAAATCAATTCTTTAGTTAAACAAATTTCAAACAAAAAAGCTACATTAAAATTTTCAAATATTTTTCCAATGGAAATCTAATGTTTGTTATGTTGTGTTCTCTGTTTTCACATCATATTGATAAAGGTATTTTTGACTATTTCATAAAGTATCACATAAACTTTAAGCAAAGTCAAATGCCTTCATTGGAGCATTGAAGAATTTTATTGAAATATTTAAAGGTTATTCAGAATAATAATAAAAATGTTGATGATGTTATGATAAAAGTAAGTACTCCATAGCCCATCCAAGTGTTCTTTGAATAGACAAATTTTCATAAAAGTGGCATATTTCATCAACTTAAACTTTTTACTTATATTTGATTTCATACCTGACTGCAAACACGCATCTGAGTGATAAATACCTTTCGGTTAGTGGGTATGAAAAGTACTCAGAGAGCACAGTTCCATGAGGCGGCCTTCCTTTGCATTTAAAATTTATTTCTCACGTTTCGCTCGGCTTGGCAAAAAGACATTTGCGGAAATGGCCACGTTTTGCCCGGTCGGGCGTCAAATGAGTTGGCACGGCCGCCATTTTAACAGCAATACTGGCCAGGAACCCGCATATATATATATATATATATGTATAAAAAGATGGGGAGAGGGGTATATAATAAAGGGGAATTAAATATTTAAGCCCCCAGCTAGCGACTTGAACAATTAGAGAGCGCGGAATTCACGCAGCTGCAAAGTGGTAAAGTGGGGCAGCCAACATGTGGCACATAAATCGAAAGTCGTGTCGCCTCCATCTTGCTTTGACACAAAATGAAAACGTTTCCTCTCCATAAATTCAATTTCAGCCACATGCCGTTTCCAACCGCCTGCAACTTGCATAATTCATTCGCTTGCCAATCGAATCCTGCCACAAGCTCAGCCTCCCACACAAACACACACACACAATAGTCACGTGTGGATTCCCAAATGTAACCCCAACAAGGTGACTTTTGCATCGCACATAACTGAATTACATGTTGCATGCACGTTACAGTGCGTATGAGTAATATGCACTGCATTTAAAACAACTTGTATTCTCAAGGGCAATTTCTACTGACTGCGCAATTAAATGGAGTGAAAAGCAACAAAAGTGTCATTTGATTATCTGATTAACTTCCTCAACCAGCACATAAATAAAGTTAACACACTCGCAATCAGCAATGAGAATCGGAGAGTCCTCGAAGTACCCAATATATGAACTTTAATTTACATGCAATTAACATCTGCAAAGTTATATTAATAACATGTAGATAAACTGAAACGCTGGAACACAATTCGAAGTATACATGATAATTATCTTAATAAAGAAGATTAGGTTTTCCTAGAATCATTGCCAAAGAGCTCTGGGTAATAATCCGCTTATAGTTGAGACTAAAATTAAGCTGGAGGTAAACTGCAATTCATGAGAAAATTCTACGACCTTTATAGACAATTAAATGTAAAATTCGTTTCCTTTTCAATTTGAAATTATTTGGGCTAAGTTGTTGCTGTTGTATCAAATTCTTAAGCCCTTTGTGCTTTCTATACCACAATTGTTTATGCCAGATACTGAAGAGCCCTGAAAATATTTGTCCCAAGGGCGGTTGAATTGTGTGGAAATGGAATATGGAAATGAGACTGAATGCAAAATGCAAGTAGCCCGAAGATATAAATTAATTAAATTGTTGACTAGACCACAAATATGAACTTGTGGGAGATTTTAAAGTGCTGCTTCAAATGCAGAAATAGACAGAATCGGATACTACGAACAATTTACCACGAGAGTCGCACATTTATATCGTACTGGGGTTAACCACAATTTGAGCACAGCCAATCACATGAATTAATTTGGCATATCAATCATACGCGCCGTTATTCCAGCACAAAAACAGTTGCAAGCCATTTGACAGGAACTTCGTCACTGCTGACATCGTTGACAGTACAATTTACTGGGAAATAATCAAAATGCTTCACTTACAGATTCAATTTAAACGATTTCTGCCCAAATGGTTTTCTGTTGTTTCTGGTACGCTGATTAACAAGAATTCTGTAATTAAACAAAACAATAATTTGAATGAGAATTAACAATAATATTGAATATGAAATGATTGAAATTCTCTATATAAATAAACGGAGTACTGCTTAAATATAATGTAATCTATAATATTATTGCTTACTTTTAATAAATTCATAGAAGCTTTAATTTAAAGCTCTATATCAATAAATGCAAATAGAAATATTGCTTATTAGTATTGCAATTTGTAAATAAATTGGGAATTCATATTAATTTTTAACGAATATTTATAAATATGAAATAATTTTTTTTTATATGTTTTATATTAAATAATGTTAATAAGAAAACAATTGACTATATTTGTGGTGCTGCATAATTTATGAATCCTCTTAAGGCAATTTAGCACATTTTCACACAGATTAAATACGCTTCAATGCATTTGCACATATACTAAAAGACTAAACAAACTTTATGACACAGCATTTTTTATTTCTCTTTTATAGCGATCTTAATTTTTCAAGCGAAAGAAAAGAAAAAACAAGATATATGTGTATACAAATAAATAAAATAATAATGAAGCGTTGAGAGGCGTACAATAAAAGAAATGTATGCCAGGCCATTGCATTCGGACAAAAGGCTCAACATAATTTGCATGACAGGATTTGCGGAGGACGTTGCCCATAATAACCAACATCAGCAACATCAGCAACAACAACAAGATTAACAACAACAACAACAAAGGCCTAGCAGCAGAAAAACAACTGTCACAACAATGTCAGTTGCCATAAAATAAAATAAAGCAAGTTATAAAGTACATGAAGACAATATTTAAATGAAAGATACCCAGTAGTCTGCTTTAAATCGCACTCCCTGTATTTAAACTATATATTTGAAAGACAAAGTAGAAGTTCATCACGAGTATGTATGTGTCAACGCTTGTCGAGCACTTGATAATACTCATTTAAAAAGTAATTATCATTGTTTACAGGGTATAAAATGAAGAATAACTCGAAATAACTGCAAACAGCAGTAGCAGACAACAACAAAAACAACAACAACAATAGACTGCGACAATTTTGTGATTTATTGCAAACTGCTCTTTGTTGTTGCTGCTGTTGTTGTTGCTACTGTTGTTCTTGCTGCTGTTGTTGCCGCTGCCTCAGCTGACAGTCGCAGTCTGGCGCCCGCCGGTTTGCAACTTGGCTAAAAGGTGTATTTCCTGGCCAGAGCTGCGAGTCGAAGCCAAACAAAGCAACAACAGACGCCGCAGCCCAAAAGTTATTTATGAGCCAAGTTAGCAGACCAAGCAGCCAACCGCCAAGAAGCTCCTCCAACTGGATCCTTCCTCATTCCGGCCAGGACAATGGCAACAAATTCAAGAGATTCCGCTTTGTCCTAACGGCAGTGCGTTATTTAGTGGCCACATAACTTCAAAATAGATGCGTATCTTTTGGGTTTGTGGATTCTGTTCGTTGTTCCTTTTGTGGGCAAACTGATGAGTCCACATCCTGCAGGCTGGTCAATTGATTGATATGTGTTGCAGTATGTTGTAAGTTTACCCTTAACTGTTTTTAAGTACATATCTACTTGGTCTTTATAGAGACTCTATTTTGATTTAATTTTCTCTTAAGAAATATTATCAAATTCAAAGTTGGTCCAGTGAATTTTATGCTTGAACATAGACTTATTCCTAAGTTTGCTCGAAATAATTTGTTTTCATTTCACAAATGTAGATTGCTTAACAGATTTCTTTCAGTTATAAAGACTTGCTGAAATGTTTATGCAATAGAACATAATTTAACGTCACATTCATCGTCGAACAGAAAAGTTCCTCGAGGTAATCTGTGATAGTAAAAGCCATATGGACAATTATATGTGGCTTAAGTGTGCTCTTAGCCTGTCTGTCTTGTTGTTAGTTACCTCTGCCTTTGTGTCCTTTATAATTCCACTCTGTCTTTCATTGGGTTGATTAATGGTCTTTTAGCATCTCGTTTTACTAGAATGCTGCCCATTCCACATTCGGGATATCGAAGATATACTATCTACATGCTTATTTAGTTTCACCTGTGTGCTACAATATCCTTATGCAAGTCCTGCTTGTAGGAAACAACGGACAACGGGCAACTGTTGCCTTCGTAATGTAATCCTGATGATGTTAATCATGTTTTTTTACGCAACACATTCCACACATGAAACATGAGTAAATCTTCTCGCTCCCCGCTTCAGTTTGTCTGTAATACCAAGAACTTTGTACATGTTATTCAATACTTGGCCAGCTTTATGGCTAACAAATTGCACAACATTTGTGCGCTTTTAGCGCTTGTCCATTGTCCTGCTGGATGAGGCGGGACAGACAGCGGGAAGGGGAGGCGTAGGATCTGAGGTGTGGGCTAAAAGCAATTTCGTTTGGCAACTTGTCTACTTCGAGAGTTCTGCCACTTGGTAAAAGTTTTATGAGCGTTTTCGTTTGTTGTTGTTGTTAATATTGTTGCCGAACGAAAAGTTATTGTGCATCCCTGGACCAGGGACAGGGACAAGTGCAGAGTCAAAGCCAAAGGCAATCAACATGCAAATGCATTTGGGGACAAGCGAATACCCAGACACAGAGAGAGAGAGAGAGAGAGAGAAAGAGAGAGGGAGAGGAAGCGAGAGGTCTAAAATATTGAGCACAATAAGTCACTGAAACGGATGACAGTGGGTGCAAAATGCATGCAACAACTAACAGAGGCGAGTGCCCCCTTCAATTACGTTTTGACACTTTTGAGATTTCGAGCTGCAAACTTGACTAAGACAAAGGGCAGCACAAGGACAATGAGTGAGCCTGCCAGGGTTGCCAACATTTCAGGGTTGCCAACCACAGTGTGGCAAGGTCAAAGCTGTCCGCTCACAAAAGTCATTTCAACTAAAGGCAAAAGTTATTGAAATACATACTTGCTCCGCTTTATCATGATAACAGTAATAATAATAATATATAAGCAAAATAATAGACATAATAATGATGGCACGCACAACTTGGCCAACAAAGAATACCAAAAACAAAGCACGCACTCATTGCTGTGCAATGCGGCGTATACGCAACGAGGCGAACTTTTTCCTAATTTGGATACAAATTGAAAGCAAACAAGACGACCCAAAAGGCATATAGAGTTGATCCCCTGGTACGAGTACAGCGACCAGGTAACACAGCCTGATAATTTCAGCCAAAAACTTTATCATAACTTGGCCTCTTGCCTCTTCCATGTGGTCCCAAGTCAATTATGGGTGTGTGAGAGCTTTTATGTATGTGTGTGTGTGTGTGTGTGGTGAATTCTTTTGACAACTTGAGAAGAGAATGTTGGCCATTAGATTGGGCAAACAGAATTGTACAGAACTGTTTAACCGTACTCAACACAATGTATTGTTCGTCAGCCGTGTGAATGTTTACCAAAAACAAATACAAATACAAATACATGAATTATTCGTTGAATTCGCATGGCATACTTAACTGTGTGTTGGGCAACCTCAACATTAAGTGTGGGAAGAATTTCGAGGTCTGATTCGCTGCATGAGAAATAGAGTATATTTGCGAAATAAGATTGTTTCCTGAATTTGTATTTAAAAAGCATATTAAAATATAGAAGAAATTTAAATGTTAATAAAAATTATTTTTATTCTAAATTCTAAGCTAAATTTTTAGTTAAGATATCATAGTACATTTTAGAATTTCCTGAAATCTTTTTGAAAAGGAACATTAACGAAACTTACCATAAGCTTTTGTTGCCAATTTTAAAATGAGATAGGTATTTAAAATGAGATATTTAAAGTATGTTAAAATGTATGATTTCAACAATAATTACACAATTAATTAGACTAATTTTTCAAAAAGAACAAAAAATCTTTAGAGGTGTCTAATGATCTGATTGAAAGCCATGTCAGATATATCGCTAATATATCTGGACAATTCAAGTGGATCTGGTTATCTGTCACTTCCTGCCATTTCTACCAATCAGAGAAGCCAATTTGCCCCATCATCATCATCATAGCCATCATGATCATAGCGAACATCATTACCCAACGTTTCAGGCACTTCACGCTTCACGCTGGCTTCATTAATGGACGAGCTAACAAGTTTAGGCCAAAAATTGTTTGAATGGCTCAGTCACCTTCTGGCCAAGGATACAGACAGACACTGGGAGTGGGAAAGGAATGGGGGAGGGGTTAGTAAGGGGCAACAGGAATTCCTGTGTAGCAATCAGCCTGTGACTGTGACATTTTTCTATGTTTTTGGTATGGTTTTCATTTCCTTATTTATTCAACAAGTTCCGACATTTTAGGACTTCGAGGCACGCACAAATTGAGGATTTGGCATGCCAAGGACAGACATCATGACTACATTCTGGCGATGGAGCAAGAGAGAGAGAGAGAGAGACAGAGAGAGTGAGAGAGAAAGGGAAGGCGGTTTCATTGCTAGCTTTATGCGCTTATAATCACATTTTTTCGGCTACTTCATGGGGATGGCAGCAGGAGTGTCATCGATTTGTTTGGCATTTGTTGCATGCCGCAAGGACACGCGTTGTTCCTCCCCCCCTCCCCCTTTGACCTTCGACCCCGTCGCGCCCAATACCAACTGCGTGTTTGGCTTGACTTTTGGGGCCCTTTACTTTAGTGGCATTTATTTTGTCACATGTTATTTATGTCGGAATGTGTCGTCTAGTGTATGGGATTGTAAATGGAGAAGGACGGGTTCGGAGTGCGGGCGGTAAAGACTTGTAAGCCTGTAAGTGCGTGTTTATTTGCTCGGTCGCTTGTGAGTGGTTTTTGGGTATGGCTTAAAGGTATTTTCTTTGCGGCACCTTATCGTAACCATCCAGCAGCCATTCAAAGGACCTTGGCATCCTGTAGTTGGAACAAGGGTTTTTGGCTCTCTTTCTCTCTCTCTCTCTCTCTCTCTCTCTCTCTGTGTATGTGTGTGTGTGTGTTTATGACAAACTCATTTAATATTTATTAAATTTGTACGCTCACGGGCTTCACTTTCATTTGGCACGTACCGAAAAAAAACTATTCGTGTTTTTGTTTTATTCGAATGCTCTTCTATTTGCTGAGTACTTTAAGTGTATCAATGACTGTGTAAAGTCGATTAACAACTGTCCTTACTCAATCAAGAGCACATTTCCCAATTTGGGTTTAAAAAAAAGCGTTTTCCTGACATTTAAAATAACTCTGATTCGAACACTGTTTTAAAGTTTTTTAATCAACATTAAAAGCTATTTACCAAATGAATAATTCAATAGAATTACGAATAATTAAATTTGGTATTGAAAAGGAACTTTTAAATCCAATCTGAAACTTTATTAAAGTTTTTTGGGCATAAAAAATACTTTAGTCATAAACAAACAAATTTCCCGAGAAAAAATGTAGTTGTCAAATATAAGAGTTTTTATCCGATGATATAAAAAATTCCACAGAATTCAATAAAGTTCAGAATTCAAGTGAATTTTTCACTTCGTTCAGTTTGAACAATTTTCCCTTTGCTTTCTGTTTGCTCTTTACCAACACACATGATTCTCGCTACAGTTTCGACCATGCCCACCGCCCTAGTGCCACTGGCAACTGAGCTACCATGTAATTAAAAAGTTTTGCCAAAAGCCGCTGACTGAAAAATACTTTTTTTTATCTCTTGAATTCGTTTTCTTTAATATTTCGGCGGTAAAAACAATAATTAAAAAAATAAACCAGCAGCAACACACAAACACTCCGAGTTATTAAACAAATTGTTACTAAGGTTTTATAGTAAAAATGTATCTTATAAAAAAAACCTCTTTGCGAGGAAAATGGGACAAAAATTATGCGCAAAAATTTATATTTTGGAAATTTAAAAATATTTTAAAAAAATTGGGGGGCAAAATTATTTACCAAAAAAATCAGTTGCGGCGAGAAAAATTTTTTTAAAAATTTTAATATATTATTCTCAAAAATGGATGAATGGGATTTTCTTGGGGGTTTTAAATGAATTAAAAAAATATTTTTTTTTTGAAAGCACAAAAGCACCGGGAGGTTTAATTTAAAAAATATTATATTTTACAACAAAAAATATATGTAATATAACACAAAAAAAATAAACATTAAAAAAAAGAGTGTTACCCCAAGCAAAAATTGTTTTGTTGGGGAGGGGAAATCCAAAACAAGTGGTGGGGGGGAGGGGTTGTGATGGAAAGTGGGAGGACAAATTAATATGAACGAAAAAAAGATGTGGAAAAAGAATAATTTAATAGTGGGGGGGGGTGGGGTTTAAAGAAAATAATAAAAAAAAAAAAAAAAAAAAAAAGCCCCAATACCCCCAAGAGGAGGTAGTAATAAGGGGGGGCATACAATTTAAATTGAATAAAAAGGGTTAAAATTTGAAGAATTTATGCCGCTAACTGGATTAAAACATTGTTCTAAAAAAAAGGCAATGCAAACCAAAAATGTTAAAGAAAAATGAAAAGAGGAATAATAAAGCATTGTTTAACTTTAATGAATGAATATGAATGAATAAATATGAATGAGTGTAGTAGCGTGTGTGATGGTGTAAATGCTGCTAAGATCGGAACGCGAATTTTGTATTTCTGGCTTCTATTTTTGTTTGGCTGCTGTGATCTTTAATTTTCTCGTAGTTGTTGTACTTATTGCTCTTGTTCTTTTCGTCGTTACACGACTACAAATAAGTTCATTCAACTCGCACTTTTGTTGCTGGACAAGCTTTTTATGATGAAATAGACACACGGGCAGGGAATTAATGTAACTGCTCGTTTAGTATATCAACGTTTAAATATATAATATATAAATATATGATATATAAAAGGAGAGAAAGGGGAACTAAAAATACAATTAAACGATTCAATATGGATCCATGTAAATGCAGTAATAGCTCATAAAGTAGAACTAATGATGTAATGAAATTTTAATGCAGAATAAATTTAGAAACCAAAGCATGATCAAAATGACCTTCCGAACGTTTGAAGTTGGTCACAACTTTACAACATTTTTGCTAGTTTCGGCAAGATTATTACAAAAAAATGAACCTGAGACGGTGCGAGTTTAAAGTGTTGCTTTATACTAATAATGACACAAGAAGTTGATTTCAAGTTAGAACTTGAGACCTAAAATTTTGAATCTCATAAAAAGTCTTTTAAAATGTTGCTCCAACTACATTTCTTGCTATTCTTTGTAATTAGAATAATATTATTCAAACAAGTCATGAAGGAATGATACAAATGAATACTTAAACTAGATTTGTGCTATTCATTTCGGTCTTTTTTATGAATATTTTTATTCCTTAATATGTACACAAAGCTTACTAGTATATGTAATACTGTTTGTGATGTTATGTAAAAGAATGTTGGCAAGTATTTGTATTTATTCAAAGTGAGTCTGTCTATCTACATACATAAGTACATGAGTATGATTCTGTTTAAAAACTGTTTGCATTTGAATAAACAATGAAAAGACTGAAGAACCAGCTAAGCTGAACGAAACACAAACGCAACCAATGTGAACTTAAATCCAAACCCAAACAGAAACCCAAATTCAAACGCAACTCAACCCATTCAACGTGTATATATATGAATATATGTACATATATATACTAGCGAACCAGAACGAGAACATGTGCAACAGGCAGCCGGCTTAAAAAACAGGTCAACAACAACAACAACAACAGCAACAACAACAGCAACGACAACAACAGTGGCAACAACAACAATCAACAACAGCTGCTGTCTGACAGCAGAGACAACAACCCGAAATAAAAAGAGACCAAAACAACAAAAAAAAAAAATAAAAATAAACTCGTTGCACTCGACCAACTGCCACAGTCTTCAGCATCGGCTCCAGCATCAGCTTCAGCTTCAGATCCAGCTCCAGCTTTGACTTTACCTTTACTCGATGCAGTTGGAGCTTGGAGCTTGGAGTCGGTGTCTTCTTGTCCTCCCATTGCGTCGTCTCGTCTCGTCTCGTTTGTGGCTGTTGCGCAACAAGTTGGCTCGAAGCTTTTTAAGGCCAAGACCAAAAAGTCAAACAACATGCGAACAACGGTTTCAGCTGCTGCTTCGTCTTCGTCTTCTGCTTTTGCCGTCTTCGTTTTGCTGCTGTTTATTCACTTGACTTCTAATGCACTCGAAGGAAATGGGGCTACCAGTGGCAACATTGGCGAACGCTAACAGCGGCTACAAAGTAACAGACAACAACAACAACAACAAGATTGGCAACAACAACGGAAGCTAGCAGATTCTGTCTCTTACATACATACATAACAAATATGGAGCAGCAGACGAGTCAAGTCAAAAGTGCAATGGGATTATATATATTTATTTCTAGCTTTTAGTCTGACGCATGATTAATGCCAATGGGCTCGTTATGTCTATAACGGATATGCGTCTCTCTCTCTCTCTCTCTTTCCTGTGAACTTAAGTTGAAGTTAAGCTGCTTTGAAGTTGGCAAAAGGTTTCAGCCGCATTTTATGTGTTAATCGAAGGGAAGAGAAAGAGGCGGAAAACGGCAATTAAAGTTGTCGTTTACCTTTGTTAGAACATGTGTTATAAAATTGAAAATATCTCCCATGAACTTAACATGACATTTCAACTAACTTCACAGTCTTTCATTTAAACAAACTTATGCACTTGAACTGACATTATTCTGTTGGTATCCTTCAACATTTTTGAACAGGGTCTTTTTAACACTTAAGCCTTTAATGAGAGCCCTCCACTTATTTGAGCTTATGCTTTACCTTCTTTGCCATTTACATAATCTCACACCATTAAATTCGCTCTTATGCGCTCTCGCTACCTCTGTCTCTCTCACTCTATGTGCCTATCTCTATATTTGTCTCTTGCTGGGTACTTTCAACGTAGTTAAAAGGGTCAAGCGTATAAAAACTAAATTCAGAGGCGCTCATCTTTTGCCCGTTACCCAAAAGTTGCAAGGCTTATAAGTTTGTGACGGTGTTTATAAAATATAAAATAAAATATATAAAATACAGCAACAACTCTTTCTGTATTAAAAACTAGATATCGGAGAACATAAGTAATAATTTTAGTCGAAGTAATGATGAGAAGTGTGTCTCTCACAGTCGAGCACATTTGACTGAAGAGTTCTTAAATGTTTTGCTAGGCCACCACACACCTCTCGCCCTCTCTCTCTCTCTCTCTTTAGGTCAACCAAGCCAAAGAGCATGCTACTAATAAACCAACAACAAGAACAAAAGTTACAAAACCAGCATCAGTTAAATAGGCTCAGCTCAAAAGTAAAGCAAAGTCCAAATACAAAAGCAAAAGCAAAGCAGCTTAGTTTCTGCTTCGTTTGTGTTTCTCTTTCTGATTTGCTTTGCTTTGTGTACATTTGTGTGCCTGTGTGTGTGTGTGTGTGTAATTGTGTGTATGTTTGCGTTGTTGCTGCTGATTTTTAGGCTACTTTTCTAGTCGATGTCAACGAATTTGTTTGCCGATTAGAATAACTACATGTGTGTGTGTGTGTGTGCGGGTGTGTGTGTGCGGGTGTGTGAGTGTGTGTGCGGGTGTTTACCAATTACGAGTACATGGCAAAAACACAAAGCTGATTCGATCTCTTTCTTATTTTGCATTTTTTTTCTCAGTGTGTTTTGTACGACTGTAGTTTTTTTCTCCTTTTTTTGGAGTGGCGACACGACGCATTGCATAATCGAGACTCAGAAACAACAACAACATCAACAACAACAATTGCTATAAGTCCAATAATACACCCACAAAAGCTGCGCCAATGGCAACCGGTTTGCGGTTTCTACTCTTTTTTGTTGCTTATTGTTGTTGTTGTTGCTGCTCGTAGCTTGTTTCTCTGCAAATAAAAATAATCAAAGTTATAACTGAACCAAAAACTCGAAACAGCGCCGACTTCAATTGTAATGCAGCCATACCTCGGGGGCGGGGAGAGAGGGGGTTAAAAGCGCCACGCACATTAACCCACTGCCCTCAGTTTGTTGGACTCAAACAGTGTAATTATGCCATTTCCATGGTCAAAGCTTAAGGTATATTGACTTTGTCATTAAGTTTGTCACTTGGTCTTATTTTCATACCAGAGTTATCTTTCCCAACTATTAAAATCCTATTCATTAACATGCAAAGAAAATTCAATGCAATTCTTATTTAATGAAGTCTTAAGTCTTTGTTAAATAGAGTATAACATTCAATCATTAGCAGATTCAATAAATAGCCGAGCAAGAAATGTTCATTGAATTTCTTCCAGGGACTGCAAATAAGAGTTATGCATGCTTATTTCAACTAAAATAAATCAATGTGAAAGAAATACGCTACAGTGAAATGGTAAGTACCAAAATTCCTATTTCAGTCGGAACTATCCATATCAGCCTAAAACTTATATTTTCAATTTATACGATATAAATCAAATGATATTCTTATTTTTAATTCTTATTAAAGTGGACAGGAAAAAAAGAAATAAAAAAAAAAGGGTTTTGTTTAAAAAAAAAGGGGGGGGGGGATTGGGGGAAAAAAAAAAAAAAAAAAAAAAAAGAGATGTTTTTATTTTTTTTTTTTTTTTTTTATTTGGTTTAAAGGCTTAAAAAGTCAAAAATAATAGCTAAAATTGATTTTTTGAATAAAAGTTGTAACATAACTTGTAATTCTGATTTTTTCAATAAAAATCAAAAGTAAGAGGTTTTTTCGATTTTCAAAATAAAAGTTACAAATAAGAGTTATTTCGTAACTTTTATTTTAAAAATCAAAAAAATCAAATTTAAAAATTTTTATCAATTTGCAATTTTTATTTTAAAATTTATAAAAGTTGCGGACCCTGATTTCTTCATGCGCAGCTTGCCATTCGTTTTTAAAGGGTATGTAAACTTCGATCTTCAGCATCTTCTAAGCTCTTTCTGTCTTTCTTTCTTCTATGCTCTCTCTCTGGCGAATCGCTAGTTTCTTACACCACGATACTTTTAACTTTGCCTAAAAGCAAGAAACAAAAAAAAAAAACTCGTTTGGCATTGCCACTTTTTGCGTGATTGCCACAGCGTGTGGCGAGTGCGTGCGTCCGCAATTACCGCCAATGCAACGGCAACGGAATCAGGCATGGAATGAAGTTGAATCTGGAGTCTGGAAAACCCTCGAGGCATCTTTGCGGTTTTTTATCTTTTAATTTGCTCAGAAAAGCATTGAAGCTGAAGTGAAATTGAAGGCATGTTCTAGGGTTGTCGCTGCGGTTTCAGATTCTGCTGCAGCTGTTGTGGCATCAACTTTTTCAACTTTCACAATTTGTGCTAAGTGCATTTTGTGATTTAGTATATGACACAAGCATGACTTTTGGGGGAGGTAGTAATGCAACTACAATGGCAGTAGCTCCGTATTTTTAAAATTAAGGGAATACACTATAGTCAAATCTAATATCAATGAGCCAGTCAATTTAATCAAATCCTCCATAATCAAATAAATTAAAAATATTTGTCAGCTTCATTTTTATATTAGTGTTATGGCGTTTGTGTAACTCAATCAAAAGACTGTAAAGAAATTCCATTTCTAAAGTTGTCTGCATTAAAAATAAGAAAGAAATTTTTGCATTCAACAAAGATGAAAATATCAAAAGCGTAAGCTGAATTTTTTTTAGAATTTTTTTCTCACAAGTGTAAACCAATAAAAGTCAGAGATGCGTGAAAATTTACTACTTTAGGAATTTTCATCTGCAAACTTTCACTCTTAAAGTTTATTTAAAGCTCTTAGAAAGACATATATATAAGACATGCATATAAGATCCCATCCGATTTGGCCAGTCATAGTTGGCAATCAACTGCTCCTAATTGCCTCATTAGGGCACACAATGAAATAAAAGTAGAAAAAAAAAATGTTGGAGAAGAGGAGTAAAGAAAACTCATCTTGGCCAGGTAATTAGAACAAAAAACTCATTTCATGCTAGCAGAGCAATAACTTGAAGAATGCTCTCAATTAATGGTACGGGTCATAATATCATACGCTGAAGTAACAATTATAACTGTCCGAAGAACTTGCCCTACATAATAAAATACGCATTAAGCATACGCAATGTGGTACCAACAAATTAAATGAAGAATAAACAAACTTGTTTATTACCATTGACAATGAAAGAAGGGATCTCACATTAGTTGCACAACTCTTAAACTATCTGCTAGTTTGTTTACTGTGACTACAATAACATATCAAAACCATAGCGAATCACGTCACGTGTTTCCGCTTATTAAACAGCACACAATAAGTTAACTAATCACAACAAGACGATCAAAACTAACAAAATGCAGAGGGACAGCAACTTTCAACACTTTCTTGAGCACGCAAACAGACTCATTAAAACACGCAACTCTCATAAAAAGAAATCAAAATAATCAGCAAAGAAAGAGAGCTCAATGGACTAATGATGGACTGTAAGATGCCCTATGGAGTGTTTGCTTCTTATTTATTATCATATGCATAAGGCAATTGTTAAATTTTTAGAACAAAATGTGATCGAAGCTTTTTATAAATATTTACTTATAATATAAACTTTCGAAGTCTTGCAGCCATAACGAAAGTACTCTTTTAATTTCATTTCTTGTTTTTGCAGGGTATTCAAATAAAAATGTTGTTTGGTTTGCCTGCAGTAATAATTATTGTAGTTGTCGCACATTTCTGACTAAAAATATATATTACAATAAATAAAATACGCACACACAGATAAATACACGCTTTTTCACGATTTCTCATTTAGTGGGTGGCCCTTTGTCAATTGGGTTTTTCTGTGTCTCTTTGTAAGCCGCTTACCTGCAATTAGGTAAGAGCCACGAATGGAGTGCTATCCAAAAGGGGTAACGGCAACAGCAACATTTGGTGTCGCATCGTCAACGCAATTGCAATTAGCAAATAATTGATAATAGCTTCAATGGGGATTTTTGGCCAATGCCAAACCGTAGTGCATTTTACGTAAGCGGTAAACGGCAGATTTGCACCCCGTTGCCTTGGCACTAACCCACTGGTAGTTTCTCGCTGTGTAATTGTGGTTAGACTTGGCGTGGGCGCTGCTCGAGTGCCTGCCACGCTCATTTGCAACGCTTTGTTGCCCGCCTCAGAGATGCGTAAATCCGTTTGGCGGCATCAACAGCAACATCATCATCCATTTTCTTTGTCTCTGTCTCCAGCTTGTCAGCTTGACATGTGCTTCATAAAACAGATCCATGTGCACTCGATAAAGCAGATTGTTTATTATACGGCTTAGTCTTAGCTTGATCTTAGCTTATTTGCTTAGCCAACTCGCATTCCATGAGAACGCTCCACAGAGCACGGCTTAGAAATTGTGCCCGCTGTTCAACAGATCGTGGGAAGCTTATGAACTGTCAGTATACAGTTTGTGTTCATAGTTAAACTCTGAGAGGGCTTGCACATTTTTGTAGGTTTTGACTATATTTTTAGATATGTATAATAATTGCACTTCTCTATCAAAGTGATAATTTCAATGAAAATTTATATTATTTACTTAGGATATATGACATAACATTAACTAAATGCGAAACGGGCCAACTGAAAATTGTAAACAGAGTTTAGAAAGTACGAAATTGTGGGGGAATATTTTTTGTACTTTTCTTTTTTTTTTTCGTTGACACTTTTCGCGCAGCATAGTCATATATTTTAATTAGATATCAAAGTAGTTGTCATCTGCACCCAAGGGACATTGTCATCTGTACAGCGGACATTGGACAATGCACTATGGTAAAAAAGTCCAATATTTTGGCATAAACTCAAATTGTATTTTGTTCAGTATCTTAAAAATTTTTTTATTTTCCAAATGTAAAAAGTCCAAAGCAACCAAAAATAATTTTTTTTACATTTTTCGGGACTACCCTTAGTGTTTTATGCGCGCTCAAAGTCAGCTGATTGAGCGTTGCCACATAAACTGAAAAAGCGCTGGAAAAATAATTGCAACTTTGAGAGCCAATTGTGTTTGTTTCGGAAGCATATTACAAATTGCTATATATGGATAAAGTTGATAAAGGTATTTAAAAAACGATAGTAGTAGTGATTTTTAGTATTTGTGTTTTATTGTGCAACTGTCCAATGTGTTGTTTATGTGTATTTTTAGCTAAAAACTAACAAATGTGTTCCTGTTCCGTTAAGCTCTACATTAGTACATCACAAATCAGTACGAGAGTTTTGAGTAAAGGTTATTAACTAAACCATCTAGAATCAGATGTTAATAATCCCGTTTGTTCCATTTTGTTCCTTTTCGTGAAAAATGACATGTTGTAGGTGTGAATTTTGGCTGAAAATTCGGATTTTTCTTAGATTCACATGGGGAGCGAGGTGAAAACGTTGTCAAAATAAAAAACAAACAAAGTTGTAAATTCTACTTTAGTCTAATCAGCAAACATTCAAAGTTTAAAATAAATTGATTTATATTTAAGTTTAAAAAATTTTTTTTTAGTTTTTTTCTTAGTCGGGGAGGAAGGGAGGATGAAGACAAGGTCCAATTGAATAACAACTAAAATTATATATTTTTGAATAATACAAGTAAGCTTCGTGTTAAATTTCAAGCCTCTAGCTATATATTTAGATATTTTATCAATTTGATTTCACTTTTTCGCATAGTCGTATGGGGAGAGGGAGGTGAAGGCGTGGTCCAAGTTAAAAAAAAAAAATCCAAAATTCTAAATTAGTTTAATTAAAGTACATGCAAAATTTCAAGTGTCTATCTTTATATTTAGAGTTTATGCCAAAATATCGAGTTTTTTTACCATAGTGCAATGGATGAAGGCCAAAAATGTCAGTTGGCTTTGGGCTGCCGGGGAAATGAAATTAATTATGTAAATACTTGAGAGTCGCAAGGTTGATCTCGAAATTATTTCAAATATTGTCTCATAATGGCCAAAAAAGGTCCGGCGATTTATGAGACGGGTGTGCGTCAAGTTTTGTGCTCAGTCTAGCAGCTAATTAAATAAATCTCGCCGACTGCAACAAAAAAGAAGCTTCTTGTTCGGCCAGTTTACCTTTTACGTAGCTCACGATTTGCATAATTTTTCTATATTATTTCATATGATGATTATTACGATTATGATTATGATTATTATTATTATTATTATTTGCGCCTTGTTTAGCTTTGCTCACATTTTGACGTCGTTTCGACCTCGTCATCAGATCCGTTAAAAAAACCGGCTTCAACAATTACGTCTGTGGCTCTTGGCCATGCGCCAGAAACACCATCCGAAAAACCAAAAAAAAAAAAAAAAAAAACAACTAAAACTGGCTCAGAGATGACGCGCCCCATTGCTGTTGCTTTTTATTATCTTTGTTCTTTTTCTTTTGCTTTCGAATTCTAATCTAATAATGAGCAAATCTACATGATACTTTACTCGTTTGCAATGCGATATTATTGCCAGTGGCATTTAATGTTGGTCAAGTTTATGGCGGGCGAACAACTTAATTACCACTAATAAAAGAATATAATAATTATAAATGACATTTGATTTTTCTAATGTGTGGGAATGGAACACTTCAGATCAAGATATACATATTGTATAATTTAATTATTTTAGCAACTTTCCTTATCTTTCTTTAACTGGATAATAATGAAGATATCAAAACGATATCACAGGTCAAAAGATTAAAGTCTACTTTACATCGTTTGTTTCTGTTGCCATATTTAAAACATTAATAATATTAATATTTATGCGAATATGTCTTGCATTTTGCAACATTTTTAAGCTTTGCATTTTTGCGCTTCGTGTCATGTCAATGGAAATAATTTAAATTTATTACGCCAGTCAAATAATGTAGCAGACAGAGCGCATTACGTATTCGCGGCGTTGAACGTCGGTGAAGCTTAAAGTTGTAGCCTGGATGCTGCATTTCTGTTGCTGTTGCTGCACCCCTCGCCACCCTTTTCAGCTGACACAACGACTCATATTTTGTGTGCTAATTTGCAGTTGAATGGAGCTTTAATGCAGCAGCAGATGGCAGGCTGCAATGCCATGAAAACCCCCCGGCGTGGGTTCCCCGGGCAATTGTGGGCAGCTCTAAGGCCCCCAACCATGATGACGGTACGTGACATGACAGTAATTAACATAATAATCCATTTTGTGGCAACATTGAGGGAAGCAGCGCCTTTTGCCAGTTGCCTGTTGCCGGTTGCCGGTTGCTGCCACTCTTGCCATTATTGTTGTGGCTTTAACTGAAAATGTATCCCTGCTCTAAGACTATAGACTGGGGTTCTCGGCCCGCATTTGGGTTAACTAGCTGGGCGTCAACGGGATAAGCCGTTAGATCACGACTCCAGCCACAACTCTTTGGCCTGCACGTTCCGTTTAATCGCATATTAGATGAACTTGCGTCAGAGCCAGCGCCAATCCAATCAATTGCAATCCATACCCACTTGCTCATTGCAAAATTCCCAATAAATACAAATCTGAAAACATTTTTTGTTCGGCTTACGGTTAAGTGTTAGTACTTGAATTTTATTTATCTCACTTTTACTTTAAAAACAATTAAGCAATACTTTGCTCAGAGCTGCAAAATAAAATATTACTTAATTTAATCAATTACTAAATTGCCATTTTTCGCACATCATTTTTGCGGAGTGCCATTAATTTGATTATGAAAAAGTCGTTATTAATACAAAAGTGAACAGCTCAATTTTAGGCCAACAACGAGTTAATACTCTTTTTGATAATTTCAAACAATAATAAATAAATTAAGCTCAGCAGTAATTTACAGATAATAGAAAATGTTGCAAAAACTCTTTAGCACTCTTCCATATTATAAAGTTGGCAATGAAATTAAAAACATGACGCATTTTATTTATTAATTCAAATACCCTTTGTTAGGGTATGAGTTTTTTGTAAAGACCAATTTGCATTTTAGTACGCGGCAAAAACAAAGATAACCGAAAAAGAAAAAAATATAAGAGCCAAGCGTTGACCATAAAAAACGATGGCAACAACAGCAACAACAACAACAGTGCTAGTAGCAACAACTGGCGCACTCTTTGAGGCCTGGTGGCCTTTGATGGCTTCCTGTCTTGGCTTTTGGTTTTGGTCGTAAACAATTTCACAGCCAAACTGGCGACACAGTCAGCCGATGATAAAGACTGAGTTGGCGAATCTGTTGCCCACTGACGATGGAGGACTGTGGGAAACTGTCGCCGTTGCGTCTGCGTTTGGTTTCGGGTCTGAGTCTGAATCTAAGTCTGACTCAGAGTCTGGATCTGTGGTTGCTGTGGGTGCGTGTCTGGGGGCTGTGGGAAAGGCCTCATCATCTATCGAATGCTTGTAGTTCATCTGTGTATGTGTGCTGGTGTTTTTGGAATTTAATTAATTTCTGCCATGCCATTTGCCATTGTTGCCATTACACTTCCGCCACCAAAATTGGCCAAATTAATAAGAGAGCACGGCCAAGGGCAGCGAAACAGTCAACGAAGAGCCCAAAAAACATGCTAGCAAAACGGCGTTAATAGCCGGAACCCTCCCCTAGCCCCTGACACATACTCTTGACTTTCTGGCGAAAAGAAAAACGATAACACTCGACAAAGTTTGAGCAGCGAGCGCGTAATTAAATTAAAATGGAAAAAAGAACAAATTAAAATGTGTACTTAAGAAATGGTGTGGAGATTTTACATACTCCAATGCCTTCTAAATTTGTTTAATTTGTCTTAGAAATAAAAATAATAACAACAACTAATTAGATTGTAAAATTAAAAAATATATATATTTGTAAAAAAAATTTTTTTCATGCAATTAAATTTTCAATTTATTGTTAAAAAAAAAACATTCTTTATTTTAGTTTTTAACATATTTAAATTTAGATTTTCAATAAGTGAATTAAAAATATTGGGCTCATTAATTTATTTGTTTTAATGCATTTTAATTGTTTAATTATTAATATTTTTAATTTTTTAAATTAATTTGTTTAGTTTAAGCATATAGTTAGTGTTAGTAGCTTATTAATTTGTAATCATTCATGGTATAGCATTATTATTAGGAACGCATTTTGAGTGTGGTTGGCATAACGCAAAGGGTCCTTTTTTCAATTAATTACTTTCTGCTTCTTGCTTTTGTGCTGTAGCCGCTATTATGTTCCAAAGTTGGTGAAAACAATTGAAAGAGAAGGCTTAAAGCCATAAACTTGCTGAGCTTGACAGCAAAGGAAGACCACAAAGCGCAAGGGAAACACAAAGAGACAAAGAGTCCCGGAGCTCTGGGTATGGCCAAGGGCCAGAGAACTGAGAGCCTGTCCGAGAAGTCTCTGGAGCTGGAAGGCTTAAATCTAAAATCTAGACGGGACCAGCTGTCGATCTGCATAATGAAATTGCAGCATATCAAGTACAGTTACTCTTGTTACAAGTTGCCACAGTTACGGTAGAATCGAATTGGGCTAGAAAGCGTTTCAATGTTGCAATGTTGCAATGTGGCAATGTTGCAGCTGATGCTGCAGGGCAAAAGGCCGTCGCAATAAGTAGAACCTGAGAATATATTGTAATAATAGCACAGTTCTATTCAATTGTTGTTTTTGTTGTTGTTGTTGTTGTTGTAGTGGCACCATTGTTGTTGATGTTTTTCTTTTTCTTTTCTTTTTTTGATCTCTTCGACACAGTGACGAGACAAACTTCCGCTGATTGACTTGCTGACTTACTCACTGAATGAAATGCAATTCCCCAGCTCTTGCTCTTCCCTCACCTGCCACACTGACTGACTGACTGACTGACTGACTGACTGACTGAATGAATGACTGTCTGCTTGACTTGCCGAGTGGCGTAGGCTGAGGAGGAGAGTGATATAATTGATTCGAATGTGCCTCACTTTTCGCTCGTGTATGCAAATCTCTGGCCCTGTGGCAGACTCTATACCAATTTGCTGGCAATTTTCGCACATTTGGCCAACTGCTGCTTTCACATTTGCATCACGGCATCTAACTGAATTTGGACTACCCAGTCGAAACCCCTGCCCACTCACTCCCCTCCCTTCCAATTTCTACTTTGCACACATACGAGTACGAGTATGTACAATTACGTCAGTTTAGTCAGAGTGTCTAATTAACTGGGCGATTGCTGAGCTCGTTGCCCGTTTTAAAATGTTAAACCCTCTAATTAATTTTAATTAAGACTGAAGCAACCCAAATATGTAGAAGCAGAATTTACACAATAATTTATACTCAGTCAGTACAACATAAAAGGTAGACAGAAAGGAACTGAAATATATACGACGAATATTGTTGTGACCCTTTCTGCCTATTTTAATTTTGTTATAATTTTCATATTAACCCATGTCTAAAATTATTCTCACAAAAAAAAAAAGTATATATGAATTTTCTTGAATCGTATTCGTCTCAAAATACGTACCTTTTCTACTAATTTAATTATTAATTATTTATTGAGACTGTATTTTGGATTTAAATCATTATCTGGGCTCGGATCTAAAAGTGTTTGAATAAGAAAGAAACAGGCTTTTTCACAAATTTGTAATACATCTAAGATAAATCTAGAGACTTTATCTCTCAGTTAAGATACTCTTAATAAAATCCTGCTCTTAACATAATTGAGAAAGAGTTGAACAAACTTCTGTCATTATGAGTTATTCATTGGTTATTCACAATATTAGTCACAATTCGAGAAACTGATAAATATATATATACATTTTTATCAAGTAAGTAAGCCATTCATTGTTCTACGATAAAAACCTTTTCTGTATTCGTATATTCACATGCATGTAAAGGATAAAATAAGCAAGAAACACCTTTTCTTTATTGCATTTTTATGGTTGTCTAGATTTATTTTTAGTGTGCCCGTGGCTTTTGTTTCAGCAGTAACAAAAGACTGCCTAGCAGATCCACTGACTCACATTGTTCTTGTTGTTGCCGTTACTGCTTTTGTGGTTTTTTGGTGTTTCATGTCATGCAATTAATCAAAAAATTGTTTGCACCTTGCTGAAAAACCGACAACAACAGCAACAACAAGAGCAGAGAAGCGTGATTTCGCTTTCGGCTTCAGCTTTGGTCACGTATGGCATTACGCACTTCCGTTTCCGTTCCGTCTGGCTGGCTGTCACATTCAGCCCTCACACCTTGTCCCTGGCCACCTCACCTGCCTTTTTGTAATTTCCTTTACTCAAATAAAAAGATCCAAAATCAAAAACTTTTTATTGCGCTTTGCTTTAGACTTGTCATTTTTTTTTAGTTTATTTTTATTTCTCTGCCTCTCTCTCTCCCTCTTGTGCTTTTTATTAATTTTGCACGCGCAAAAATTTTTGTGATTTATGAGGCGCAAAACCAACAGCAGCAACAGAAGCAACGACAACAGCAACAACTTTGAAAACAACATTAAAAAACAGGGAGACAAACTCGCAATTTTGCAGACATCTCGGCGAGACACGTTGGCCACACAAAACCCCTCTACACACACAGTGCGGGTGTGTGTGTGTGTGTGTGTCTGTGTATGTGTTGACAGAGGAAAAAGTCACAGGAATTGTTGTAGAAAATTTGAGCTGAGTTAGGAGCTTGTTTTGACTAGGTACTTAAGGCAAACTTTTAAGGAACTCAATGTTTACCAAACTGATGGAGAAAGTGTGTTATCCCATTGATTAAAAGAAACAACTTTCCTGTGATTATAAAATTATCACAGTGGCGAGGAATACGGCATGATTAGATCAAATGTAATAAATGATGAAATAAGTGTGTTAGTAACAATATAAATTGCATTTATACAATAAATAATATTATAGCACTTCCACAATTTTATTTATATTTTGTTTTGTCTTTAATTTGTTGTATAATTTAAAATTAATTTTTAAAACGAGCTGTCAATACCTTTGTCAATATAAATAAGTGGCATGTGTGGCAAATTTAAACACGCCTAATAGAATTTCATTTCTCATGATTCACACATAGCCCCGCCCCTTTCCAAAAAGGGCGGTCCACAGTTACTGACCACCGACTTTAACCACTGCGGAAAATTGTTGTTAACTCGTTGACCAGACACTTAATTAATAAAGACCTTCAGTTGTCATTGCAGTATATTTTTTAAACAATACTCTGTAAACATTTAAAAAGAGTAAGAAAGTGCGAATTTAGAATTACTTAGCAGCAAAACTGTTTAAGATAGATGAACAAATATTTTGTGTTCATTCAATGTTTTTAATAATCTAAATATTTTATAAATACAAAAGTAATCTTTTCTGCTCCTTTAATTTTAGCCTAGGGTATCTTCAAGTCAATAACTCTTGATAAGAACGGTCATGCTTGAATTTTAAATATATATTTGCCACTACATGTCCACGTTCAGTTCCTGCCCCACGTGCCACGTGCCGCACGTGCTCACAGTTTTAAAAAGTGACCTGTGGCGAGATTTCGTAACTCGCTTGTTAATTTGCCATATAGTATTATATTGATTTTTTTTATTTTTATGATTTGATGACATAAATTGTATTCCTGCTTTTGGTTTTGCCCTCGACATTAATTTGACACTTGATTTGCCCTTCGCGTAATTTGCTTTTGCACGTTAATAACTGTAATCTCTGTCTGGGCACAATATTGAGCATTGTACCACGCCCACTTGTCTGTCATTATGCTAATGTCGGAGCTCCGATTAGCTCAGGTGTTGAGCTGTCAACACCTGCCATAAAAAATCCCCAACTCACAAAATGAAATAAATGTGCGCTTTTTTTTAGTTTGTTTGTCTGTTTGCCTTTATTTATTTTTTTGTCTCTCTTTGTTTAGTCACCAAGTGACATGCAATTATTTATACATTATTTTGGTAGCGTAAATATTGTCAAGAGACTTTACTGTGCCAAGTCTTGGAAGCCGTCAAAAGCCTGAGCAAACAAAGCAATTTATTGCGTATACGCAATGTGAGCCCAATTAATGGAAAGCCTGCTTCGCACAGTACTTATAAAGAGGCAAGCATTTATAGGACATTAAATATGAAAAGATTAAATGTAATAAAGGGTTCTGTTTTAAATAAATAGTAGAGTATTCCTATTTGAGGTATAACCTATTCACCTTATAAATAGAAAATCAAATCATTGTCTGTTTGCAATCCTTTTTCTGTATGCTGATATCGCATCAAATTACCATCTGAATGCGAGTGATTTATTTTGGCAAATTGCTGCGTATCTGAGAGTCATTCAGTTATCATAACAATTCATCAAAAGCCACGCAATCAACTTGCGCTTCACTGCACAGTGTCTTTAAGCGTGCAATGCCTCAACTTCGATTGCTTTTTGGCAGCAAACGCAATCCCAGTTCGCTCTTTCTTTTCCTTCTTCACCACCCTCCTGCTGAGGCGACATTGTCTGTCAATCCAGCAGTCTGTCAAGCATTCAATCAGCTTGCCCGTCAATCGGCAGTCCAAGCAACTCAGCCAATAGCTGGTGATAGGCTGGCAGTGCTCATGGTGTCGTTGATAAGCCGCCAACTATATGCTCTGTGTCACACCTTAAAAACGGGCATATGGAAAAGGAAACTCGGTATGTTTAAATCCTGCAAACGTCACACTTGAGACAGCAAATTTATCTTTAAAATTATAGGATATCTTACAGTCGAATTAATCTATAAGCAGCAGCTCTTTTTCTATATTTCTATATTTATATTTTAAAATTAACTTGGCGGAACTATTTATAATTATGTAATTACATATTTAACATACACTGTAAATAACATAACATACACTGCAAATAACATAACATGTTGAGCGTTTTAAATGAATATACACTGGCTACAAAATCATCATTCAACTATTTTCTTAACCCAAAAACAGGGTATCTTATACTACATAACGAACACCTTGCTCAGCATTTCTGTGTTTTCAGCAATCGCAGCAATCGTTTCCATCAACTTGTTGCTGATAAGCGCATTTCAACACGCACACATTTGCACACACACTCTCTTAAATATTTTCAGGTATAGACCTTTTAAAGCACACATTTTGTTGGAAAGGTGTTACTGCAAATTTATGGCTAAAACCCTCGAGACCGCACGCATTTTTACGTGAGGCAGATTTGAAAACCATTTAAATGGCGCCATAAAATCACTTAAGTGTATTTTTCTGTACACGTTTCCATTCGATTCGTTTCGTTTCGTTTCGTTCTGAATTTTTGCAGCACATTTACGGGCGTTTACACAACATTTTGACACGAGCAAAAAATAGCAAGAGTACAGAGGAAATGTGTGCAGCAAAAAGCAAAGAGGATTGCTAAGCTGTAACCAAAAACCAGCCACGCCCACAAACATATACTGCACATTTACATATGGAACTGGTGGGCGTTGTACGTGGCCATAATCCTACGAGAATACGTCCTTTTTTTGTAGGATGTTCGTACCAGTTGGCATCCATATGCGATGGAAACAACCATATTAAATTTGTTATAAATTAAGATTGATACGATGCGCACAAGGGAAAAGCCCAGTGAAAAGGACGCGTTAAACTCATGTCTGGGCATATGGAACATAGAAGGGGATGTTGCGAGGGGCACTTACCTCTCTCTCTCTCTCCGAGTGTTGCAAATTTGAGAAGAGCCACAGCTGGAAGAGGCCAAACGAAGAATATGCGTCATTAGTAATTTGCAGTAAAAATTGATTGTACGAGTATTTACGATTATAACGTCGGCATTACAAAATTAGTCACATTTATGACAATGCGGCTTGCGAGAAATAATTATAACACAAACCAAGATAGATGCTGATAGAAGTATTCATAAAGATATATGTAGATATAGATCATTAATTACATAAACAGATTTGTACATTTCAGTACAATATAGAGCAGGGTGGGCAAAAGTTTTATAAGTTGTATTTTCATTTTAATTTCCGAAAATTGTCTAATAATTTTAGATACAAAATTAGACAAAAACTCAACTTTCATCCATATTTTTCCACAGATCTTTGACCATGAATTGCTTACTGTATAACCTAACATATTAAATTGAGTTCAAATATATAAAATGCTTACAGAGAAATAATTTAGTTCATCAATTGTTTCAACGAACTTGATACTTGTAGTTTATGAACTGTGGATAACAATAATAATGACGACAAAAGCATTAACGGGGCCAGTGTTAAATCAAGTGTAAAATCTTTAATAAAGTCAATCGTTCCGTTGTTCTGCCTTTTCCGCTGATCTCACTTACCACTCTACCCTCTCTTGACCTCCCCTTCTCTCTCTCTCTCTGTCTCTGTAAGCCAACTCACGACAGCTGTTGCTGCCACTGGCTCCACAATTCCATTTTGAGCCAATGCAACAAAGCTGTCCGAAAGGCCTTTCAATGGTTCCTCTTCTTCGTGATTTTCTCCCGTTTTTTTTACCTGGCCTGACCTTTTTTGTTCCCATCGGCCATGGAGTGGAGGAGCCCTCCCACGCTTCAGCTGAACCTTCACTACCTCTGCCTCTGATTTCACAGTCTGTCCCGTTGCCTGTCAATTAAAAAGCAGTCGCTTCGAGTGGCCCAGGCCCTGAGTGCCACGATTCGTTGCCAGTTGGCTTGAAATGGGAAAAAAGCGATAGAAAAAATTAAACGGTTTTTCCTTTGGGCCACTTTCAAGTGCGAATTAACTGAATTAGCTGTAAATACGATTGCAATTAACGGTAAAAATGTTTAGAGCTGCCAAAGAAAAACAAGATAACTGACATATGCCCGAAAACTGAATAAGGTAAGACTATTGACCAGAAATTAATGCAGAGAAAAGGTTGGTAAGATTACTGAGCAAGTACTAAGAAACTGGAAAATAAATAACTCACTGGGATACGGTTTATAGAATGAATATTTTCAGATTGCGTATTTATCTCTACAGTCATCCCTCATTCTAAGCAACAATATAAAGCATTAATATAAATAACCATTGCAAATGAACAATAGCAACATTATACATCAACAGTTGAGTGAATGAATGACTTTAAATATTTTATTGACAAACATAGCAATTTAAATCAACTAACCCGCTGGCTGTTTATCTGGCCGTTTTCAAGCTAAACAAAAGCGAAAAGGTAAATTATAAAAAGATTTCTCTGACAGCTCAGCAAGAGCAAAACCAAAGACAATTAAAAAAGACACAACTGAACAAACAACGTATAAAAAACACCCAATCGCTTTGAGCAATGCTAAAATGAAAGCAATTTACAAATGGTATATCGGTTAGTGAATACCCTGTATTTCAGATATGAATAAAGAGGCTTTCCTAAATTATATTTGCTCTGATCTTTTAAGCTATCGATTTAAGATATTTATAATAATTAAGTAATGTGCTAAGAAGTGCTTGAATATATTATTTATAGACGGGTAAAATTTGAAAAAAGTTAATGTCATATAATTGAGGAAACATTTGTATCTCAGCGTCTTTAATACTCTGTTTTACATATTTCATACAGGGCATAAAAATGCCAGAACAACCGGCGCGACGTTTGAAATCGTGATCTGGGCAGCAGTTGTAAGTGGGTCAAATCTGTGCATGATACCAGGGAATGAAAGGTGGCGAATGGAATTGAAAGCACACAAAATGTAACTAAAAGATATTACCAGCATTGTAATCTGCAGCATTGGTGGCAGCATCAGCAGCAGCATCAGCAGCAGCAATGGGAAATGGGAAATGGAAAATGTGAAATGTGAACTGAAAATGCAAATGAAAATGTAACGGGGAAAATAAGTTTTTGTGGCTAACTTTTAGAATGTGTAACCCGACGCATGCAAATGCCGCTAAGAGCAAAGTTTTAATCATATGCCTAGAAAAAACTTCATTAATTTGCCGCCAACTTTCAGTACTCGACTTACAACTTTGCCATGGCGCAAATAAATGGCAGCAAAAGGGTTCAGACCATGGCCCAAAAGCGCTAAAGAAAAAAAACGAAAACAATGCCAAGTTGAACCATGAAAACCAAATAAGGCGAGCGCATAAATATCAAGTAAGAATAATCAACGAAATGGGAATGCACGACTAAATGATACGCTATGACAAGAGACAATTACACAATATATATATATTCGAGTTGTGATGAAGACTAAACAAAGAGAATTGTTAGAGAATTGAATTGAATTGGTAACAAATTTGAAGACTTAAAGATACACTATAAAAAATACAAGTATAATAAGCAACTCACAAAAACGCAAGTTGTTAAATCAAATCCCAGATGTTCATGGGGTGTTCAGTACATAGAACATATAGGGTATCTTTTTGACAGGGTCCAGGGAAGATCTGTTTCTCTGTCATTTTTATGGGTAGAGGGTATAAAAAGCTTAGCAAAAGTCGCTGTCCGCAGTCGCAGCCGTTGCACATTTTATGCAAATGCCGAGTAAAGCTGTAAGCGAAAAAGAAAAGAGACGAGGAAAGAGAGAGAGAAAAGGAAAGGAAAGGGTTGGTGAGCTGCTGCTCTAAGCGTTAATAGAGACATGTAAAGGGGGCGTTTCGACCCGACTACTACCCAGTTACCCCCCCCCCCTCACCACCCTTCCCCGGTGCACCAGTTTTCAGGTTGCTGCCGATTGCTTGGGTCCATGTTAATGCATATGGAGAGCGCCCACCGACAAGAAACTGTTACATGGCCAGGGTTGCATTGCAATTGCATTTGCCAAGTTTCCTCATGTGTGTGTGAGTGTGTGTGAGTGTGTGTGTGTATGGAATTGCAATGATGCTGCGGTTGGATGTTGTAAGGAATCTGAAATTGATTTTTCATATTTAATGCCTCAGCATAAAAAGCACGAGCTTTGCGCGGAAAGTAAGTGAACCAGAAATTGAATTAAATGCTTTATATGCAGCTCAGCGATTACAAGGTATGCTCAACAGCAAAGTCTATATAGAGTGAGTGTGCGCTATAGTGAATAACTTGAAAATGTGACCACCTAAAGTTCGACAAATTTTCACTATTTGAAATATGACATTTTAAAAGAAATCAATCTTGACTTAAGCAAAACTCAAATGAACCTAGTTTTCATAGATATTTATAGTTTCGTAAGCCCTGTACTTAATATTCAAAGTAACTTAATAATTAACATAAGCGAATAGATTAAAAGACTTTATATTGGCTTATCGAGAATTTTCTTTAATTCAATATTTTTTCATTTTTCGATTAATTTTCTTTATTGAGAATTATTATTAAAGTAAGAAATTATATTTAATACTTAAAAATAAATACTTAAACTATTTCGATACCACAGCAATGAAACTAAAGCAGAGTTAAATATGTCATTTATCTGTCAATTATACAATATACTTCAAAGCACGTCCCACAGCCTCGAGCTGTGGAAACAACCTCAAAGTAGATACGACGACACAAAGAGATCAGATATGTTTGCCTGCAATGCAAATACACAAAATAGTCAAATGTTTTGCTACTGTACGGACTCATGCATGCATACAAAGATGTAAGGTATCTTGCAGATACATACTCAGATGCGGATGCAGATACAGATACAGATACAGACGTTGCTGCGGTTACAACAACTGTTGCACATTCGAATATTGCTGCGTCTGTTTATGCAAATCGGTTAAGATCTCCTTTTGTTTTATGCATTTATGCAAAGACCTCGCCCATGTCTGCCCAATACACATGATGGGTCCTATAAGGGGGATATACACTTGTACTTGTACTTATACTTGTACTTGTATTTGTACATATACGAGTATGCACCACAACACCAGTTAGTCGAGTAGTCAATCAAATATGGCAAACATCAGACACACACATGAACATCGTCATCATCATCATCATCAGCAGATCATCATCATCGCAGTCTCTGCGGTTGCACTCCCTGGAGTTGCCTTTGATGTTGCAACTCAAGGGGTGGTGGGGGCAGGGGGGAGGGGGAAGTGTTATTTCATACGCCTCGTCAGACCGCAGAGTCAAGAATCGACGGTCAAGAATAACAGCAAAGCCAAAACCGTAACGGAAACCTCGAAAACCAATTCAATTGTTTGATTGACTCGACTCGCTCCGGGCACTGATGTCTATATATGCTTTTGCGTGCTATAATGCTTCCAGCGAGGGCAGCTTGACTAATTCTAAGAACAAAATTAAGGGATCATATTTCATATCATGTAGTTCAAGAATATATTTATGAAATATCTTAAGAAATAAGTTTCTTTGCAAGAAATTGCTTATAATACTTCTCTATTAATAAATTTAGCATTAAGTGATATGCATTTATTCACTTTTTCGCTTTATCGAACTTAAACTCATCAACTTAAAGTGATATTAATTCGCTGAATATCGCTGAAATTGTAGAGCAGGTTAAAGAAATTGAAATTCGGAACAGGCCTGAATATACATAAAAAGGTACGAAATAAATGCATTACTTTGGCTAATCTAATGTTGATTGAATCTAACTCTCAGGAAAGTTGAGTTCTTGGTTAAATGGATTGTATTGAATAATGTTTTTAAATTAATTTGGTTATACGCTCAGTAGTCGATTGATATATTTTCATTAATTCATTAGACAACTCTCGTCATATTCGTCTGGTTGCCTTAGGCCTCGGGTTCGCTTACTGTTTGGATGGTGATAAGCGAGGACGAGGACGAGGACACAGCTAAGGACGAGGACGAGGACGAGGCTGCGAACGTATTTCAGTTGTAACGGTGTCGCAGCTCATATCACAGTGAGCTCTCTCATTGTACGACTCGTAAAAAGCTCATTAAACAAAATGTGGTTGCTGACTGCCAGACGAAATAAAATGCCCAAATGGATGGAGGAGGGAGTTAGCCTTAGGATCGACACGTCATTATGCAAAAATATCAACGCAAATCTGATGAAAGTAACTGTAAATGTTTGTGTGTGTATGTGTGTGTGTGTGTGTGTGTGTGTGTGTTGCTCCTGTTGATTTATGAAAACTGAAACAAGAGAAAATTTGCTGTCAAAATAATTACAAAGCTGACATTGCGGTGACATGTAATTAACATAAAATGCATATCTGTAAGATACATAAAACAGATACAAATATGCATACGGTTACGGTTACAGCTACAGATACAGATACATTTCACTGTGGGCCAAGTGAATGTTGCGTTGATAATGAGCATTACACGCCACATATGGTAAATGAACATATTCAAGAGTTACAAGATACAAGTTAGAGATACACACACACACACACACACACACTCAGGTGCTTAATGGATCACCGCGGTGTTTAGACTGTCATTGCCAACACCCGTCAATTCCCCTCCAGATCCAGTTCCATAAACATGGACATGACATGAGTTTTATGACGTTGACGACCAACAGCGGCGACCAAAATTTGATTAACCCAAATTCTCATAAGCTGGCTTCTCAGTTTCTCAGTTTCTCAGCTGTTGCCATCCACGTTTCTCGCCCTTATTATGGCATTTTCATTCATCATTTTATGACTGTCTGTGTCTCTTTTTTTTTTTTTTTTTTTTTTGTTGCTTATTTAATTGAACGCCAAAGTTATTGGCTTTTCCAGTTGAGCCATCAAATGCCGCGATAAGGTTTATAATGTTTACTTCAGAGCTCTTCACTTTGCGTTGAAGTAAACTCGTACTTGTGTATCTTTATGGTAAACTGGTAGCCCAACTTGGTATAATAGAGCTATAGATTTTATGTTGTCTCTCTCTCTCTCTCTCCCTCCCTTTTTCTCTCTCTATCTCAGTTCAGATGGAGACCTTGAACTTGATGGTGTTGTAAAAGATAAACTACTTGAATTGTGGCTTTTCGGTTGTAATTAATAAGTCAACAATTGGATTACCGTAATAAGCTCTGATTAGGCCATACTTGGCTACCTCATTACTCAAGGTCTAACCTTGGCCAGAATAACAGATTTAATCTAATTCGGTGTGCGTTTAATATATGTAGTTATTATTATTGTTTACTTCTTTGGCATAAGCATACTTATATCTAATTCATTTTCCACAGCTTTATTTAATTCATTTGCCTTCTTTGAGGTACTTAAAATAAACGATAATTGCTTCTTTGTATTCTATGAGTAGTACTTATTTTATTGATGAGAAAATTCTCCCATTATTTATATTGAATTTATGTGCATATCTTTTACTCCATTCTCTAAAGTAGATGCAAAAATCCTTTGAAGCGGACTTAAGTAGTTTTCGTAATAACTGATGTAACTTTTGAATTTTGCCACATCTTTCAATGAACTCTATTCCGTACTCTTTTCTAACCATATTGCACTTTTTAAGTTGTTTAGAATGCCGAGTTTGAACTTTGCCTTGCGGCAAATTGCCTGATCATCTTTGGGAAACTTTTACTTGAAGTTGCAACTTTAGCATATACCTATTTATTTGTTGGCTTTGGGCTCAGTTTCTGCTTAATCAAGCGTTGATTATGTGATATTAGTCTGTGTAACTTTTCAAAGCTAACAACAGCAGCAGCAGCAGCAAATTGCCTCAAAAACTTATGCATACGAGAAACTTTTGAGAAAGCACTTAGTTAGCTAAATAAAACATCAAATATTTTACCATAATCCATTTAATCGAGTCAACTACTTGTGTCCCATATTGCAATTCCCGCTTGTTGGTTCAAAATTCAAAATTATTAAATATTCAATATATGGAAATGTGTTTCAGTTACTGACAAAACTCGAGCGATGGAAACAATGCAGCAAATGTGGCATGAAAATAATTAAAACAATTCTTGGGGGGTGGCAGGTGCGTTAAGAGGGGGTTGGTTGCATCTCCAGCCAAGCGCAACAAAAAAACATAATTAGAGCCAGTGTCATTTATATGTATACATATGTATGTACATGTACACATGCTGCACAGTTGTAGATACTTTTGTATCTATACTGCATGCATGCGACTGTCGTTCGCAGTAGCAGCAACAATCAGCAAATGTTCGAACACAGAAAAAATATACACAATTGCAACCAACATGTGTACCATAGACCATGTAGCCACGACAACCTAACAACAACAACAGCAATAACAATAACAACACGGCATAATGCGACACAAAGTTCCGCTAGAGTGCCCACATGCACATGCCCAGGCCTAAATATACCCGGTCCCTGTCCCGGTCCCGGTCCCTGTGCCAGTCAACAGATACCAGGCCCAAACTCAGTCCCAGGGCTCAACAGAGACGTGTGAGCGGCAACGGACACGACTGCACTTTTATCAACAGCAATGGGAGAAAGGTTCTTGGCCAAAGAGAAAAACACAACAATACAAAACAATGTTTTGCAGTTACTGTGAATGTTGCTGTTGTTGTTTTTGTTGTTGCTGCTGCTGGGTAATTGTTTGGGCGCTGCCAACAAGCAACAGCAACAGCAACAACGGCAGCAGCAACAATCGCAAGTTTTGGCCAAATGAACTGCAAGTGCAAGCACTCAACTTTGTTAACGTTGGCTCACGAGTTTGCAATGCACTCTATAAACAACGATTGCCCAGCAAATGAGTAGATTGACTTGCATTAGCAGTTAGACAAAATAAACATTACAAATATATTGAAGAGAAAAAATAAAATATTTGAAATACATATTTTATATTTATTGTGCCAAAATAATTATAAAATCATCATCTTATGTTTTTTAACACTAAGTATATCAGAAAAGAAGATATATCAATAACATAATATTTAAGTTGAAATATTTAATTAAATGTAACTTAGATTTTTTAAGCCTTACTATGTATTAGAGCAGCGGTGGGCACGCAATGGCTCCGGGAGCCAACGGCTGCTAACGAATTCAGATTTCGTGCCTACTGCTGTATTAGAGTATCTCAAAGCTGGCTAGTTTTATTATCTACTTGCCACTGTCAGGTGGCAGAGCTATAGTAAATTTCAAAATTGATGGATCGTCTGGGACTGAGCATCTTCAATGTGTGCACTGAGCCAGTCACAAATAGTCAGGCTCTCAGATTGCCAGGCTGTCAGACTGTCAGTCAGGCAATCAAACCGTGACTGTTGCTTGTTGTTGGCTATGAGAACTTTGTCTGACCTCACGGCCTTCTGCCCATTAAGGCCCCATATTCATTTGGCTTCACAAAAGGTAAACCAAAAGAGAAAAACCAGAACTCTAAAACGACACGTACATAAATAATATCCTTTTCACTGGCGCACATTTGATAAATTTTTAAAGGGCTTAGTGCAAAGTTAACAGTGTTTGTTTTTAGACAACGACAACGACAACGCGTCGTTTAACCTGACACATTTCACATTCATTTTACAGCTGCAATAAGTTGAGCCAAATGACAGGTAAGATTCGAGTAACTGAGCCCTGTTCGCCCAATAGTAATTTGTTAATAAAAGGCTTGCAGTGAGCTGTCTGTAACTGCTCGTAAATAATTTAACTGTCCAAGTTGTATTATTTCACATATGTCAAAAACAATTTTGTTCTATTTAACTGAGATTTGCTAAATGAGTTTCTTTGTCTAGACTCGTTATGACGATAAATTTTAATTACAACTCGCATATGTAACAGTTGGATAATTACAAATGCACCTTCCTTCAGATTGTATTATTACTAACTTAGAAATCTTGTGTTCAATACAAATAACATTAAATGAAGAAATATTTTATGTGAGCTCAAACCACTTCACATATGTAATGTAACATTCAAAGTATTGCGAAACTACTTTTAAATCTCTGCTTAGAATTCAGAATTATTGGACTTGCTTTAAAGCAAACTGACAGAAGAAAACTCTTGAATTATGGATAAAATGGAATGTGCAAACCATGGATTAGCATAAGCGTGTCGTGTTGGGTCCCAAAGTTCTTTTGTTTGCCAAAGAAAGAAAACAAAGTGGAAACCAAATTAAATTAATGAAGCATAACAAGGAATTGTGCAAACGTACAACTTTCGGCAGCTTCTCTTTGAGTTGCGATTGAGCCGGGTCAGATACAGCTTCAGCCACAGCTACAGATACATTTTCAGATACAGATACAGCTGAAGATGGCTAGCGACTGAGGTAGGTGGGGCTGGGAGGTGAGCGGGCAGACAATGGAAAGAAAACCACAGTCGAGAGAGCCCTTTAATGTGGCAACTGTTGCTTCAGACATTCCGAGAATTTATGGCTTATCAATTTGTGGGACACGTGCATAAAGGGCAGCGAGCCGTTAGAGGCAGATGGGCATTGCCCTTGCCACATGCCACATGCCCCTCCCACATGCAGCAGGCCCCTTAAGGCCATAAGGCGTAACAGATTCAATTAGCAGCTTCTTTGAGTCTCTTGGATGCCCTAGTCAAATGAGCCCCTTTTAATTGCTGTCGATAGCAAAAATTGCGCATACGCAGCGTGTGCTGAACAACCACTTTATTATTTTATTTATCGAATCGACTATTAAACGATTTTTGATCCCAGCTGCCTGCGGACAACGACATCAATTTTAATTAAATTCCATGCCTGGCGTTCGGTTTAATAATTTGGTTACGTTCCACCGCCTCCTGTTTGCTGTCAACCCCAGCTAAAAATTTGTCACGTTCTGCTTCTTCTCATTCTCCTTCTTCTTTGTGTTGCTTTTGTTTTCGGTGTCCAGCTGTGCGACATGGGGATAAGGCCAATTAATTGGGGAGCAGGGGGGAAGGTAAGCAGATGGAGTAGCAGGTAGGTTAATTGTTTGTCTTTCTAATTAAAGTTGCGTTAAAAGCAGAGCTTTTGTATTTGTATCTGGCAGATACTTTGTGCAAATCAAAGTGCCCAGCAGGTATATGAAGTGAATAGCTGGAAAATTTGTTATGCTTAAATAATAATTATTACCTTCGGCTGCTTTCTGCTCTTGGATTGTTTTAGCCAGTAATTAGAGCAACTAATTAATGTTACATTCTTACTTCGAGCTAATTTTCAAATGGCAAGAAATTGCTTATGCAATATTAAGTATACAAATATCGTTGTCTACAAATTACTACTCTATGGAAATAGTATATAAATAAGTTTGTTTATGCTGATCGAGTGTTTAACAATTAAAAACAGAAGTTACAATCTCTCAAATTTGGATTAAATTAAGTACAATTCTCTACTTAATGTTTTAGGATGTCGAATCCAGACGAATCACTCTTCAAAATGAGCTTTTATTTAGAATACATCGATTATTTTACCCAAAGATGTTTTGGTTTTTATCCAAGTAGCTTCATCTTAATCAATTTAAAAGAATATATCTGTTCATTCAATGACTCTTTAGCAATGTTCTTTAATTAATCAATAATTCAATTTATCTTTTCATTTTACTCTAGTCTGCATGGAGGTAGACTTCAAACACAAACAACTCTCCTCATGTTTCACGCCAACTCACACAATCACAGCTGATACACCCACACACATACACTTACACGAACATATAAAAAGTGAATTAAAATATATATATTTATATATTAATTAAAATATAAAAAAAGACACACCAACACATAAATACATTTTGTTAAAATTCAATTGCAATGGACGATGAGAACGATAAGGATTGTTTGGCACCGCCGAGTACGAATACCTTTGGCATCCCCCGTGAACCCGATCTCCTGCTGGAGTACGAGCTCTACAGGGCCTCGATGGGCACCAAGCGACTGCCCAGTGAATGCCATCGGGAGGTCTATGCCGAAGCATTCATCGAGCACGAACGCCTGGGCACCTTGGCGGATCTCTGTGTCCGGGCCCTGGCCAAACTGGGCACCAGGCACATTGCCCCTCTGGTGAAAGAGGATCCCTTGAAGCTGCGCATTCACTACGATTCCCTGGATGTGAATCTGCCGCTGGAGGAGTGTTACTTTGTGGAGGATGTGCGCTTCTGGCGTCGCGTGGTGCTGGCCAAGAGTTCGGACAAGTCGCTGCCGTTGAAGAAGATCGATGAGTGTGACTGGCGGGGATTGGGCATCAGCCTGAAGTATGTGGAACTGGTCGAGGCCTGTCCAGCCGCCTACTGGCCGGAGCAGCAGATGGCCCAGCTGGGCCAATTGGTGCGCCAATATGTGAGGACTCTTCACATCAAACACTTGCAGTCCCTGACGGATCACTCGTTCTCACACTACGTGGAGAGTGACCCGGAACTCGATGCGACCTCAGATGAATCGGATGGGCTAGATATATCCAGTGATGAGAGGTAGGCATACAGAAAATAACAAATCAGGTACTCCGGGATAAAATCATTTACCTAAACCAATTACATTAAATATTTGAGCACCTTTGGAAGATCGGCTAACTACAAAGCATATTTTGTGAGTGAAATCATATGTTCTAGGTTTTTCTGGTTTGGTTTAATTCTCAGTGATTGCCATTTTATCGGCACAATAATATCCTAAAACCATAATTAAAAGATACATGCTGAAATCAAGAAATTTAAATATGAATTTTTTACAAATATAATGAATGGTATTTTGTTTTTATATTTAGCGACACTCCTGCTGAAGAGGAAACCGAATTAACCGAGGATGAAGAAAAGGAGAGACCAATACTCAGGAAACGACCCAGTAGAAAGGATTCATCGGTGCGCATCTCGGAGCTGACCAAAGTGATTGAGATCGATTTGCAGGCGAGTGTCACCGAAATGAAGAGCCAAACCGAAGTGCGATGGAAGCGAAAGGAAGCGCGCTATGCCCGAAACGCGGCCCGTCAGCAGCTGCGGGATCTGCAGCAGGAGAAGCGGACGGAGCACGAGAGACGCAAGCAGAGCCGAGCTTTGATGAGGAAACTGCCGGAGCCGGCGTCAACCCTCAGGAAGCGAAGGAGGAGCAAAATCACGGGTCTCTTCAACATGAGTGTGGAACCGGAACCGGATGACGGTGAAGATGACGTTGCGGACAATCGCAACAAGGAGAAGCTCCTGAATCGCCTCAAGCGATACGATTACCCGGCCAAGCACTGTCACCACATCGACCTGAGCTTCGTGCGATACTTCGACATGCTCCACTCCCTGACCGTCGAGTTCCTCGGACCCGAGATGGATCGCCATTATCACAAGCGACACATGAACTTCTCCTACGACGACATGGTTCACCTGGCCGATGGAGTTCGCACTCTCCACCAGCTGAAGGTCTTCCGACTGCGCAACAGTCGCATGGACGCCATGAAACTCCTGATCATGGCTCGATCCTTGAAGCAACTCAATGCACTGGAGGTCGTCGACTTTGGCCACGATCAACTGGAAGACAATTGCGATGTGGCATTGGAAATGCTGCTGGAGCGTAAGGTCATGCTGAAGGAACTAGAGCTGGAGTACAACAAGTTGGGAAGACAAGCTGTAGATTCCATTGGATACGCCCTCAAGTGCCATGCGGACAAAAAACCACAGGGAACACCTCTGCGGTATCTGGGCCTGGCCCACAACCCAATTGGGGACTATTTTCTGGCCAATCTGATTCAGGGCATTGAGGGCACTAATCACGTCGAGGAACTGAACATCAAAGGCGTCGAGGCCGACTCGGAAATCGTGGAACGAGATCTTAGTTATCTTTTGAGGAATCACGCCCCCTTACGTTGGTTGAACTTGGCTGCGATTCCCTTAAATGCGATTGATAGCAGGAACCTCATCTGCAGCCTAGAGTCCAACCACAAGGTGATATTTTTCGACTGTCGAAACTGTGATATGGACCTGGAGTGCGAATACGAGGCGGACATCATACAGCGTCGCAACAAATACGAATTGAATCGTGAACCTCTCACCGATTACCTTCGATCGGAGGAAGGCATCCAGGAATATCTGGCGAAGCTTAAGCATCCCCTTGTGAAAAGCCTGGAGCTGGAACGAGCGCGTCTCTTTGAATGCACGAGAAATCGAGCGTCGCCTTCGTCGAGTGAGTCGAGCATTGTGGAGGAAGCGCAGGAGGAGCATCAGGAGCAGGAGTTCGACATTTGGAAAGTGCTGGGTGTCCGGACATCATCAGCGCATCAGCAGGAGCTAGAAAAGGAGCCCAGCACTCCCTCTGCGCAGTCCAGTGAGTCCACATTCGTCTACAACCCCAACCTGTTCAGCTTGGACCAGGTTCGTGAGCATATGCATCTTCCGGGACCGGGAAATCGTTACTACTACTTCCAGAAACAATCCGGTGCACATGAATCAATCTTTGAAAACGTGAACTAGTTACAGTCCAAGGCCAACAATCAAAAAAAGATGATCTGGTCGAGTTGGAAAATCACAGAATAACTTTTTTGAATGTTTGCGTATTCTGAAAACAGGACAAAACTTTTACTTTCAATTTTAATTATAAAACTGAACTTGAACTCTTACTATCGATCTAAATTGTAAATTGTAAATTTAAAATTACATGTTAATTTTAATTATAAGAACAGGAAATATTAATTTTATTTACGTTTTCATTGTACTATGATTTCATTATTTTCAAATTTAGATAAAGTAATAAGATTTTTACATGATAATCGCTAGGGTCCCTGGTTTTTACAGCTCAATTCTAAAATATAATAAAATATGATTTTTCTTTGATTAATTTGATAATCATAAACAAAATCGAGAAGTTAAATTTCTTATTTAAATTGCTTTAAACTGAAACTAAATTGGCTAAGATTATTGTTCTGAATACTGTAAGCTACGAGTATGTACAATTTAATATGTTCTTTACTCTCTGGCCTGGGAAATAAGCTTGTTGAATTCTCAAATAACACGATTTTCATAGGGTGGCCATTAAATTTCCTAAAATATTGAATTACATACTATTGTACTGAGTATATTGTAAAGCTTCAAAGGGAAAAGAAAAGCTGAACTCTGGGGGACATATCTGCAAGACAGATATTTATATAATCGCAATTGTCGCCAACTATGAAAGTCATAAAATGTAAAACCAATGAAATGACATTTTGCAAAGTTGCTTCTGCTGTTGACGCAGCTGAATGATATTAAAATTGAATAAGACAACGAACGTGAAACTGAAGACAACAATTGAGCGACAGTTGCGGAAGCGAAAGCAAAACCAAAACTCAAATCGAACCAAAGCCAAACCAATCCAAACCGAATGGAGTCGATATGAAGTGAACGCTCATCGTGCAACTGTGATATCAATGAACAACACGCTGCGTATACGTAATTTTTGTGTGTTGACAATCGTTTGACATTTGTTTCCTGGCCCATGCCACAGTCTGTCTGTCTGTCTGTCTGTCTTACTGTATTTATAGCTCACTATTGGGCCTGACTTGCTGTCTGATATTTTCATTTGTGTATTTTATTTATTTATTTTATTGTCACTCAACAATTTGCTGACATTATTTGAGTGTTGTTGTGTGGGTGTGGTGTGTGTTCTATTCTCAGCCCACTGGGCCATAAAGGGTTAACTTGAATGCAAATTGCAGCTGCTTCTTATCTACCGCGCCCATCTCTGCCTGCCAAGCTGTCGACTCAAGTCTGAGTCTGGCACTGAGTCTGGGTTCGGAGTCTGGTCTTAAGTCGGAGTCTGGGGTCTTAGTCTGCCCCCTTTACTGAGTCCAGGGACTCGATGCGTGTCTGCAACTCTGGCTGGCCAAGTGATAAACTTGTCGCTTGTCGTCATCCTCGTCTATGTCTGAGACTGAGACTCAGACGGCGAATGCGAATGCGAGTGCGTGTTGTGGGTTTAAGTCCATGTCCATTTTCATTTTAGAGCTGAGCAGACTGTGGCGGGGAGTGGGGGAGGCGACGTGTAAACGCTTCTGCAGAATCAGTTAGAAGCACTCTTGGCCACTTGCAACACGGCAACATTGCTGCAATGTGCTAAATGGTTAAATACAAATTGCATGGCTAATTTGAGCTGTTGCACAGTTGACAACCGGTGACCTCGTAGAGTGTGTGTGTTGAATAGGTGTGAAATACTTTCCACTCACTCTCCACTTCCTACCTCGCATCCAACCCACCCTCCCCCTCCATCCTCATGCCATAACGATGCTCCATAAAGTCGTAGATTTTACGGCCCAACAGCGGATAATAAATTCAAATGACGTATGCTTCAGACTCAGAACAGATGCAAATGCAATAGGCAAAAGTTCAGAAAAACAAATGCATCTAATTATAAACAAAATCCACTCACAATAATGCTGCATGTACCCAACCCAATGCAATCTCATATATAACATATTTTCGATTATTTTAATTTATTTCAAGGTTTCTAAAATTCGATGCATATTTACATATTTCAGCTGAAAGCTATTTATTCACAAAAAAACAAAAAAATCTCTCAAAGTACACAAATATCAGGTATCAAAGTGCACAGGATACTTTAACAAGTCCTTGAAGCACACAAAAAGGATTAGAAGAGCGACTGAAAATGAAAGTTGAGACCTCTGAACTCGAAGAGTTACAGTAGCAAACAAATTCTCTTTTATGTTCGTATTTGTTATTTAGAAAGAAAATATTCTGTTGACAGGTTCTAAAAGATTTTCGCATCATAAGTATCTCATTGACCCTACAGGCAAATTCTTTAAAATTGATATATTTATTAAATCAAATCATATATATCTCAGATTATTTTATTTATTATTTTTGTCTTCGAATTTAGTTCAGTTTTTGAAAAATTTCGATTCTGATTCTTGTGAAATTATATTTTTCGTTGGTTTCAATTATCGAGTGACCACTGTAGTCAGTGCACACTTATAAACAGTTGCATTTTGCATCTTGAAAATTGTGAAATGTAAACACAAGTCGTAAACTTTTGAGTGTTTACTTTAAGTCTTGTTAAGGTGTGGAAAATAATGTTAGAATTGAGTATATAATTAAGAGCACAAATTTAACAACTTTGAACAACAACAAAAAGTAAAATAAATAAATAGAAAATGCATTTGCTCGGCATTTTGACCCAGATTGGTAAATTAACAAGTGTTGGCTTAACAATAAACTAAAAAAATATTTAAACTGGTAAATATTTACTCAGCTAGTTTAAGTAATTAACTCGTTGCGATTAAGGCATTAACTAATTATATGAAGGAATGAATGATTTTCACATACTTTTTTCTCTTTTTTGTAAGAACTTTTAGAACTTGATTAGCATGCGATTGAGCAGCTGTAACTTCATGATGAGAATGCACAATGCACAACAATTAATTGTAACTGTTAACAACGTTTCGCACGTTCTATAAACGATTTAGAGCGCTAAGCACTGAACCACCGCACTGCACCACCGCACCACATTTGGCTTTACACATCATTTACTTAAGAAAAAATCACCGCAAACACAGAAACAATTTCAATACTTTAATAACAGATACTTGTGTATATTCGAATGAGTATCTTTATTTATATATTTTTTATATTTTTAATTTTTACATAATTAACAATCGTTAAATGGAGCGCACAAATTTAGAACCAATTGCAATTGATGTTGGCTCACAACTCAGTTAAGGCCAAGTTGATACCCTGCGATTCGATGCGATGCGATGCGATGCGTGAACCGCACGCGACGAGACTCGTTTGTTGACTGAACGCGATGCCAACTTGCTCGAAGTCAGCTGGCCACACAAAACGGTTCGGCAAACGAGTTAACAAACGCCAGATGCTGCTACTGCTGCTGCTGCTGTGGGCCAAAGCGGCAGAGGGCCAAAAGCAGGCGATGCCAGTTGCCGTACAGGCGTTGAAAGTCATTTCAAATGTTGCAGAACACTTGAGATATTAATGCTTTATTTACCTACGGCTCACTCTATTTCAAGACTTTTTTAATCAAGTGCTAAAATTGAGAATAATATTAAGCAACTGAAACTAAGTGCAATTAAAATGTATCCTCGACTACATATTTATTGTGTTACATTTTATTTTATTGAAGTACATCAAATTCTGAATTATATTTAAATTTAATTTTAACATAACAAAAACATAAGTAACACAAATAAATAATTAGCTTTCCAGTAAATATAAATACTTGTATAAAAGAAATAATTAAATTATTTTTCAATAAAATTTATAATATATAAAAAGATCCAATCTTCTCATTAAATTCAAATCTATATTAAAAATAAACAAAATAATAAACATAAATTACACGCAATCTTAACAAGTCCAACATGTGCTGTTAACATAACAGTTGTTGGCTATGTTAACAGCAACAGGCGCTGTTATGTGTCAAACATGTTGCATTGGTGTATTGTTGAAAGTTGTATTGCAACATTTGATTGCCGCACATTGATTTGGTTTAATAACAATTGTTGAATATAATAAATAAGAAAAATATATTTATAAATACAACAAATTTGCAAATTTAAATTGCTTACCAAAAAGTTGAACAAATTTTGCTATGCTAAATATGAAGTCCAGACAAACTGGCAACGTGTTTATGCGAGCCGTGTGGGTGGCAAGCTGTTGCTGTTGTTGTTGCTGTTGCATGTGCCTCACATTAATTGCAGTGCTTACGAGCGGCGTCGCCCACGCGGCAAAGAAAACAAACAGCCAAAGTTGCATCTGTTGGCGACCCAATTGGATTGGAGTCGGACGCCAAGTCGGAGTCAAAGTCGGAGTTGGAGTCGGAGTTGGAGAGGAGAACGCCTACCTGGAAAACCTACCACACGACAGACACTGTGTGTCCAGTTGTACGTTATACGCCTTGTTGGAGCCCTGAACCTGGGACTCACCAACCACTTTACAGTTCCCTCTCTCCCTCCCTCTCACTCTCTCTCTCTCTCTCTCTCACTCTCTTCGAACTTGGGCACTGTGAATTTGCATTTATTTACATTTCAGCAGTGAAGCTAAAAAGGCGCATGATTAAGCAATAAATTCACACGATCTTGTGGGTGTTTGTTGTTGTTGTTGTTGTTGTTGCTGCTCCTGCTGCAGCAACCGTTAACTTTTTTCTACTATTATTATTTCCTTTTATTATTTATATTTGTCTATTCATTTCGATTTGAGTTTCCTCCATTGAAAGCGGAAGCCGTTGGAAAAGAGTATGACAACCTGTGAGAATGTGGCAGTTGAGCATGCTCGACGTTAAATATACCCTCTACGCAATTTGTATTTAATTCTATCATTCCACATTTAGATAAATAAAATTATAATATTTTAGTGCGTCATTTAATTCATCTACTTTTCGTTAGAATATCAATTCGTAATCATCGTATTTAAATATTTTTTAAAAATCAACTTAGTGGAATGAACACTTTTCAAATTGTTTTGGCATCGAGTACAAGGATTATAATCAATTATACTTTTCTTTGATTTCTTATACTAACAATTATTTTATATTTTATTTTTAAATTTTATGAGGAAGCTCTAAAATTAACATTTTTGACTCAAAAGAACGTTAAGGGTTGAAAGCTGTTGGGTACGAATAATATATTTATTCCACCCAACATTTTATTTCCATTACGAGTATAAACATAGTAATTTTGAAAAATATCATAACTGCATACAACAATTATTGGCAAGAATGCCCCATCTTCATGAAGTACAGGGTATAAACACATTATTTTCGAGTACTTCAGGTTGTTGTGCGGTCAGAACTCGGATCTGTGACATCAGGTGCATATGGGAAAACGCTTAGTCATGGAAATGCACAAGTGCTTAAATCAAGTTGTAATTGATTCAAGATTATTACATCAATTTACACAACTTTGGTAATAATGGACCTAATTCTAGTGCCAACATTTGAAAGGAATATCTGTTTGATAATCTAATCTAAAAAAGTCTATAAAAAATTAACCAATTGGGTTCTATATAAAGGTGACTAGTTTTCCAATTGCCTCTGGAAATAGTAGTGGCGGTTTTCGGGTCCCGGCATGTACAAATGTTCGCGGATCTCGTTCTCGTCAAAGGAATTGGGATTGAATACGAATGGCAGCTGAGTGCTTCCCAGGGAAGTGGTGCTGAATTTAGTCAAACTCTTTTTGGGCGCAGTCTGTTGCTGGGCAGCAAGAGTTTGCCAAATGTCCAGCTCCTGTTCCTGATGCTCCTGGTGGATCTCCTCCAGAATCTCCTCCTCATGGACGCTCAGCTCGCTGGAAGACTGGAGCGGTCGATTCTTGATGCACTCGGCAAGTCGCGCATTCTCGGCCTCTATTTTGGCCACAATGGGATGCCTGAGGCCGGACAGATATCCCAGGAGACTGGTCTCCGTTTGCTTGGTATCGCCCAGGTATGGATGGTGCAGGGAGTAGTTGTTGCGACGGATGATCACATCTGCCTCGTACTCCTGTTCCGGACTCAGATCACAGCCGCGACACTCGAAATGGATGATCTTGTGGTTGGTCTCCAGTCCCCGAATAAGCGACCTGACCCGCGATGGGACTCAACTTGATCGACGCCATGTCCAGACGGCGCAAAGGCGCGTGGTTCCGCAACAGATTGCCCACATCCCGGGCAATTCCACTGGCATCAGCCTCGACGCCATTGATGTTCAGTTCCGCCAGGTGATTGGTGCCCATAATGTTGTGAAACAGAAAACTCAAACCCAGCTCCCCCAGTGGATTGTTGGCCAGGCCCAGATACTGCAGTGTTGTCCCGTGCTTATCGTTGTCCGCGTGACACCTGAGGGCGTATCCAATGGATCCGACCGTGACCCTGCCCAGCTTATTGTACTCCAATTCCAGTCTCTTCAGCATGACCTTACGCTCCAGAAGTATTTCCAAGGCCACATTGCAATTGTCCTTGAGCTGATCGTGGCCAAAGTCAACGACCTCCAGTGCATTGAGTTGCTTCAAGGATCGAGCCATGATCAGGAGTTTCATGGCGTCCATGCGACTGTTGCGCAGTCGGAAGACCTTCAGCTGGTGGAGAGTGCGAACTCCATCGGCCAGGTGAACCATGTCCTCGTAGGAGAAGTTCATGTGTCGCTTGTGATAATGGCGATCCATCTCGGGTCCGAGGAACTCGACGGTCAGGGAGTGGAGCATGTCGAAGTATCGCACGAAGCTCAGGTCGATGTGGTGACAGTGCTTGGCCGGGTAATCGTATCGCTTGAGGCGATTCAGGAGCTTCTCCTTGTTGCGATTGTCGACGATCTGGTCTTGGCCATCGTCGGGCTCCGGATCAACCGGAATATTGAAGGCGCCAGTGATTCGTTTCTCCGGTGCCTTCTTCTTCTTTTTCTTCTGCTTGGGCGGCGGGGGCGGAGGGGCTCTCAAGAGGGCGCGTCTCTGCTTGCGCCTCTCGTGCTCCTCCTTCTTCTCCCGGTCGAGGTCCCGCAGCTGCTGCCGTGCCGCATTCCGGGCGTGTCGTGCGTCACGGCGCTTTTGCCCCTCCACGTCCGTGGTCCAGATGGATATTCTGGACTGTTTCCCCACCGAAGGCATGACGTGTTCAACCTCCGTTTCACTTTTCGTTTCGCTTTGCGCTGTTCTCTCGGGAACAGAAATGCGTACTTCCTTGTCCAGAATTCGCACAGTTTCCCTTTTCAATTTCAGCTTTGGTATCTCGATCATCTCCTCTTCCTCCTCAGCTTCCTCTTCCTCATCAGACGTATCACTGAATGGAATTCAAGTTCCCCATTATAACCTTCCAATCTGTTATCCCTGTCAATTGACTCACCTTTCATCACTGGACACCACAATTCCAGCCGACTCCGCCGAAGATGCATCCAACTCCGGTTCACTTACCACGTAGTGTGTAAAGAAGTGATCATCGAGCGACTGCAAGTGTTTGATGTGAAGAGTCCTCACATATTGGCGCACCAATTGGCCCAGCTGGGCCATCTGCTGCTCCGGCCAGTAGGCGGCTGGACAGGCCTCGACCAGTTCCACATACTTCAGGCTGATGCCCAATCCCCGCCAGTCGCACTCATCGATCTTCTTCAACGGCAGCGACTTGTCCGCACTCTTGGCCAGCACCACGCGACGCCAGAAGCGCACATCCTCCACAAAGTAACACTCCTCCAGCGGCAGATTCACATCCAGGGAATCGTAGTGAATGCGCAGCTTCAAGGGATCCTCTTTCACCAGAGGGGCAATGTGCCTGGTGCCCAGTTTGGCCAGGGCCCGGACACACAGATCCGCCAAGGTGCCCAGGCGTTCGTGCTCGATGAATGCTTCCGTGTACACGCCACGATTGCGTTCGCTGTGGAGGCGTCTGGTGGCCATCGAGGGGCGATAGAGCTCATATTCCACCAAGAGATCGGGTTCCTTGGGTATGCTAAAGGTGCACAGGTTGGGTGGGGGCAGAAAGTCCTCATCGTTCTCATCATCCATTATGTTGCAGTTTTATAAAATTATAAAATATATATTTCTATAAAATAATTGTTTAGTTTGTGTACAAATTCAGTGGTTATAGTCAGTGTTGTCAGTTTAGCTTATTGTACGCTAAATCTGACATATTTTTCAATGAGTTGGCCTGAAAAATTTTATGATTAAATTTTTATTTTTTATAGTAAAAATTTGAAAATAAATTTTAATTTCTAATTTTAATTTTATATTAAATTTTAATAATAAGTTATTATTTCAAATTTTTATTATAAAAAATAAAAGTCAAAATTTATATAAAATTGAATTAATTCGATTTTTTCGATCTTATTTACGATCCCTGGTATTTGTATCTGATCTGATTTTATTATAAAAATTAAAAATAAAAGTCAAAAATAATTTAAAACATTTGGAATTAATTCGATTTTTTCGATCTTATTTACGATCCTTGGTATTTTTAACTGATCTGATTGAGTTTTTCCAATGTTGGATCAGTTATAACTTTGGCTTATCCCAGCCTTCTTTTCAGTCTATAACTTAAAGTTAATATTAATTTGATTTGCGAATTTATAATTTTATATTTAGTTTAATTTTCCAACTGCTATTAGGCGTGCTGTAATAAATAAATCAAAATAAAATAAAATAAGATAAAATGATAATAAAAATACTTGCAAAATTAAATGACTTCATTGCCTGATCGGTCCGATAATATCTAGACTGGGTTTTAAATGGCGCTTGACTGGCGTCAGATACCGTTGAACCCATGGAACCCGTTGAACTCATAGCCAAGTCCGCATTGGTAAATGAATCCGAGACCCGAGTCTGACCTCGAGGCAACATTTTGGGCACGACAACGACAACAACAACAGCAACAACAACAACGACAACGACGCATTGTTTCCATCTCGTGGCTCGTGGCCAAGTCTCTCCATCTCATTTGCTCCTTCGCTGTTTGCTCCAGCTCGTATCTCTGTCTCTGTCGCGGCTGCAGCTGATGATGATGACTTAATCGTTGATCTGAGTTCGTATAGGTGGGCGTTATTGTGATTTATTATGCCAGTTGGACACGCACTATAAAAACGGACTGGCTAAACCATGAAACAAGAATTTACAAACGATCTACACAATTCACAACGACTTTTTAATGCTCTTCATTTTCTGTTAAATAGATATTTATCTATCTATCACGATATCTTTTAGGCAGTTAACTAAGATCTCAACTAATCACTGACTAAGTATAATTAGATGTCTTCTTTACTTTCTGGCAAAGTGGTAATCAGAGTATAAATTGCATTTAAATTGATATGTGGTCTGGGGCTGCTTTAAAAAACCAGTTAACTGCCTTAAACTTAAAGTAACTCTACTATACTTTAACGTACATCACTTTACCTTTATTTTACTCTGGCCTACTGCTTTAAATTCTGGCTCGGTTTGTGGTCTTTTGATTGCTGCTGGGTGGGCGGCAAGGTGACAACGACGAATGCCTCACTTTATGCTACCCCAAAACACTTGCTCTTCCCCCTTCCCCAACTTACTTCTGTCTCTTTCTCACTCTCTCACCCGTTTTCCTTCTCTTCACTGTGTGTGTGTGTATCTTCTGGGTCGTCAGGTGTCGGTACACTCGGAAAAAAGATCGATGCTTTAGTTCAAGTTTATTAAAAACTTGAATATTTAATTATTTTTTATCAGAATATCATTTTAAATTTTTTAGCAAAAATATTTTTTTAAAGAATAAAAAACAAAAACAAAATAAAAATTGTAATTTTAATTATAATAAATTTCATTTTTTTAATAGATGAATTTTTAATTATGATCCTGAGATATACTTATTTATAAGATTGTCAGTGTGACTAGTGCTCTAATTAAAAAGTACTTCTACTTGTAGCACTAAGAAATAGACAATTTAATTTAATTAATTTCGTAATTGCTTTCCAATTTGACTTACATTTATAATTCTCCATACAAATGTGTAACAGGAGGGGGACAAAATTGACAGCTTTTAAAAAACGGAAGCCAAAAATGTATCAGAAAGAGTAGCTTGTATAAATTTACCTAACTAGTCAGACCGACAGAAAATTCAACGCGGCAATAAATATTGTAATAAAATAGAAAATAATAATTAGTTTCTCTGAGTGTGCTGAGGAGCTATCTCAGTGTCTCTGCCCGGCTGGAGCTGGAGCTGAGCCCTCGAATGATATATCACAGATGGAGGGCGCAGCTGTGCGCCAGTTTTCAGCCGCTTAACGCTGCAATGTCATAATCATCATCATCCTTCCCAAAAGACAGAGACACAGAGAGAGAGAGAGAGAGAGAGAGAGAGAGAAAGAGGAGAGCAGCAACAGGCAGGCAACCATTTATTTATGCACTTGACTTGCGAGTCAGAGCTGTAGGCCAATTGGGAGGAAGGTAGACGACACCGACAGTAATAGGGACGAGGGGGGGGCGAAAGGGAGAGGGAAAAGGAACATTAATGAACATATCATATTTCACACACTTCAGCGACAGGTCGCTGCTTAAGCTGTCAACACCTCTGCCTTCCCCTCACTCCCCCCATTGTCGCCTCTGAGAATTCGAGTGCAATTTGAAATTGTTTTTGAGTGCACTCACAGTGCACGCTGAGAGTACTAGACTGTTATAGTTACATTTAACAACAACAACAACAAAAGCCCGAATAGTTAAATAAATTCTAGACAAAACTTTTTGATTTCAAAAATATCTTCTCGCTAACTTTGAATAAGTTTCTTGAATTCTTCGTCAACAGTTTCGTATTACATCTTATATTTATGAGTTAACTTGAACGCTTGAAAAAAAATTTCCAACTTCAAAAACACTTGAGGTGCAAATGCTTAGGCAACGCATTAAGATAGCTAAAAGGTATAAAGTTCTGTTTTGATTTTGGTTTTCTTTGAATAAAAAATAGAGTTTCGAACATTACTTCTGAAAAAATGGAAATAATGAAGATGAATAGTCTTATACTCGTATAAAAAACTCTTTGTCGTGGCTGACTTTCTGACTGGCTGACACATCAAAGTGCAGCCCAAACGGTAAAAGATAGAAAGGTGAAATTTTTACACAACATAACTGAAATTATTTTATAGTGCAAAATTTCGAAATTCAACCTATAAGTGGGTCATAATCAGGATCAAAAGTCACGGAATTGCATAGTAAAACTTTTTTATTTCTGAAAATATTTCGACCAAACTCACAGATGTTTGCGACTGTCTCTTACATCCTGACCAAATTTGGTGAGAGTCGGAGCCCCCCTAGTTTCTGAATAAAATTCTATTAGAATTCCAGTAGAAATTAAAATAAAGTTAAATTAAATCAACTGAGTGTTAATTAAAAAGTTTCTTCAGTACTAAAATTCATGTCAAGTTGTAAGCAGAAAGGCTACAAACTTACTTTGAGTTGGCCATGAAATCCAGTCATAACTTACTCCCAATGCTATGCAATTTTCGTGTTCTTTGGTTATTGCATCCTTGGGCCATTAGCGCAAATTGAGATGAAAATCAAGACTGAAACTGAAACTTAAGTTATGGCCAAGTCAACATCAACAGGTCAAGAAAATCATGTAGCACATGGCCCGTTAATTGTCGAATAGACGTAGGTGAGGTCCTAAGTCTTAAATTGTTATGTTGAAAAGGGAAAATCTTGTTGACAGCAAGGCAGAGAATAGACCTGGCCAGAAGACGGTTGAAGAGCTCTTGGCCAGAAAGACACGCACATTAATTATGTTAATTGAACTGTAGCACATTCTCAGGCGCAACAGACAGAGAGAGAGAGAGAGAAGAGAGAGGGAATAAAGCAACAGTCACATAACTCATAATGCCATTTCCCCTTGAAGTCTGCCAGACATAACTCAGCTCAGAGAAAGAACTTTAGGCAAGACTTCATTAAAACTTGTGCAGCATTTTGTCTTGGCCCAGACAGCGCTGTGGCCAAGGAAACAGGACAAAGCCAAAGCTGGCTGACAGTCAAGTCATGGCAGTCCCAATAGTCCCGACTGTCCAGCTTAGAATCCCAATTCCCAATTCCAACAACAACAACAACAACAACAGCAATTGCGAAAACAGAGGGAAAACAGACAAACTGCAGCCGTGCCTAATGACCACAAAAATAGCCAAATGCAGTTTAATTTATGACCCAACGCCAACTGAGAATGTGTGGACCATGCAACATTCAACGTTCATACAACACGGCGAGGGTCGTTTAAACAGTCAGTAGGAATACAGAAACATCTAACTATCATAAAACAATTCATTTTATTAATTAATCTATTCATAACTAACTATGAGAGAATAGATCAATTTTGACAGAGCTTTCAATTTCCACAGTCGGGTATTATAATATATATTATTTTATTCTTAAACAGCCCTTTAAGTTTTCAAGTCAAACAAGATAAGCTTCATTTTATCAATATATTCAATATTTTGCATATTTGTACATTTTTAATATTTTTCATTGTCAATTATTTTAACTAAGTGTGAATCGTTCCTTTTCAAGCTCATTTAATATGAAACAATAATGGTAAGGACATTTTTAAATTAGTAATTTAATTTTTATTTAATTTAATATACATTTTTTTCAGAATTTCCTTAGAACAATAATAATTCAAGTCAAACAAAATAAGATGAAATTTCTTCAATATTTAGAATATTTTTCATTCTTATGTCATACAATTGTTATAACTAGGAATCTTTTCTTTTCAATCTTATTCAACATAAAATAAAAATGACTATGCCATTTTTTAAATCAAAATTTTTTTCATTTTATTTAATATTCATTTCTTAAAAAATAAACTGTATATATTCTATACACATATATTTGATTTTTTTTTCAACTGTTTTCTTGCTTTAACACTCCACTTGAAATTTTTCTCGATGGAAAGCAAAGATAGCAATTCAAGAAAATTTGTAATAACAATTGTTATACCTTCTTTATTAACGTATTTCCGTGTTTTCTGTTCCTTTTGACAATTTCCTTAATAAGGATGATATTTCAATAAACTATTGAGGTAACCTTGCTTGCGTTTTTCGATATTGTTCTGTCGTCGCTTTTGGAAAACTTGATAAAGAGAGGAGAGGAGGGAAAGAGGAGCTTGGTAGGAATCCCTAGGCAATGACTGAGTGATTTATGTTAGTGACTGACATCGTGGGCTAAGCTTCAGTTTAGTTGTAGTTGTTTTACGATTGCTTAATTTGAAAATCTTTAACCTTAATTTGCCCGCTTTCCTCTTCCTTAATCCCTAACTAACAAGACTAAGATTCAAAGAAACGTGAATTGCTTAAGATACTTATATGTATATAGATCCTGTACACAGGTGTTTGCCAAGAACTTACTTGTGTCTATTAATAAGCATATAAAAATATAAAGATTTTGTGTGGGAGGAGTGCAGTTCAAGGCCAACTGCAATCAACCAATCAATCAAAAATAAAAAAAATAAAAATGCCAGACAAGGATTGGCTTTAACCCATCCACATCCACATCCTCATCCACATCATCTTGTTGTCCAGCTGCATTCTAAAAAGCGAGCGACTCAGCGAGAACAATGCATAATTACTGATAATGATTTGTGCATTGTTAACGTCGGAATGGGCCATCTATTGTTCTGGCCTGGCCAGGATGGGCTGCACAGGATAAGCATAAATATGGGGGGGAGGCATTCTTCTGCTATGATTGCCTCGTCAGTGGTTTTAGTTATGACTTAGATTCCACAGGCATCCAAATGGAATTCGAATTTCGAGGGATGCTCGTAACTATTTTTAATGCGGCTTTTCGTCGACGATAAAATAATAAAAATTGATTTGCACGTCAGGTTTTTGGCGTTCGTTGGCGATAAAATTTAACAAGAGAACGCGTCGTGTGAAATTATCATTATCATCGACAGGCCCATCTTCATTGCCCCCTCAGCCCCCTCTGCCCAGTCAGCACCCTTCCACACCTGTAACCACCTGTAAGCAGCCGAGACTAACAACAGCAGGAGCCAAGAAAATCGCACTCTGTGCTGAACAGATTACAAATCATAGTTAACGACTGCTTCGACTGGACGCAGTTAAGCTCACGATGTCGAGATGCCAAATCACAGATGAGACATGTGAGAGTTGCATGTTTCCAAGTTGCAAGCTGCAAATGGCAAGTGGCAAGTTGTGTGCGATGAAAGATGAACGCAGTGGGGCAGCTACAACTTTCAATTAAACTCTTTGATGTAATTTCTTACACCTTGCCATGATGGAGCATGTTCTCGTTGTTGTTGTCGGACAACTAATTGAGCAGTCAAATTACAAGCATATAGTAAGTAATACCCATAACAATTCAATCACTCAGAGCCAGATATATCGAATTGCATTTAAAAGTTAAAGATTTTCGAGACTACTTTCGCTTTTTGAAACTAATTACATCGTTTACTTTATGTTTACTTACTTAATTTCAACAATTAAAAATACATATAATGTATAATTATACATTTTCTGAAAAATGCCAATAATACTGAATCTGAAATTCAGAATAGGCTCTCATTAAATTATAAGTCTTATACAAATATTTTAAAATATCCTTAGCTCTCATATTTAAGCCGCGTTTCAGTAAATAGCCAGTTATAAGCAATGTTTATATAATATTTACAAAGTATTCCATGTTTAAAAATCGATTTTCAATTATATTAATTATTAAATTATTTTTAAAAATTTGTTCCTGCCATGCATTTGTTTTTTATTTAATTTTGTGCATGTAACTGCAATAAAATTTTAAATTAACTTCAAATTGCGCGCAATATCAAACTGCCGTGAAGTTGGCTGCGATTGCTGAGAGCTGCCAACGCGTTTTGTAACAGAAGATGGGCAGCTCTTGTGCTCGCAAGCAGCTTTGAGTGACATAACAGAAGACAGACCAAAGCTGAATGCTATAAACATATGAGTGCAAGTATTTTCAGTTGCAATTTGAAACTGGACTAAACTGTTGAATGCTCTCAGTTATTAAATACCCTTTATTTGAAATAGTAAAAATAAAAAATGCATTTTAAAGAGTTTGTTTTTAATACAGTGCGTTGTCGTTGTTGTTTTATTTGTTTTTATATTTTAAATATACATAGTTTAATATATGCAGCTATAATAGTTATTTAAAATTTGAATACTACATTGTTTAGTTATTATTTTCTTTGATATTTAAACTAAATAAACTTTTAAACTACAGTTTTTGTTGTGTTTGCTCCATTTTTTTTCTCTTTTCTTTCTTCTTTTCTCTTCGTTTGTCTCTCTTCCATCGTCTTGCAGTTTTTCGCCAATTTAATTTTTATTTGTTTATTGTTTGCTACTCTAGGGTGCTAGATACGTATGTATATGTAAATGTATATGTATGTATAATTATTTATAGGATATTAATCGGTAATTTACAATACATTAATTATAAGTATAATTAAACAAGTGCTTAAAGTTTGCTGGTGTCGAGAATTGTTAGATGCTCGTTAATGCAATTTATAAACTATATAATACAATGAAAGTCTTGGCATTTAAAGAATAAATTGTTTATAAACAAAATAATTAAATTATTTTGCGCTGGTTTACAGTTTTGTTTTGTCTCACACACACATGCATAAATAAATTATAGTTGTTAATTTATGTTTTTGTTTTCATAGTCATTCATTTTTTTTTTGTGTTTTTTTTTTGTTTCTTTTGCTTTTGTACTCAAAACTGTACGAAAAAACGCGCGCAAAACGCTAACGATTTATCGGAGCGTTTTTAACCGCCGTGAGGCTTTCATAAGAAGCCCATGTCGAGGGCAGTGTAAAGAGCCCGAATGTCGCTGTGGGCGGAAATGCGCCAGAATGGGAAGTTCATGGCCTTGGCCGCCGACTCCTCCTCGGCGCCGTCGCCAATCACGACGTAGGTGCTCTTCCGTCCAAACCGGGTCACGATGCGTTCATAGCAGGTTTCCTGGCCTATTCAAAAAAAAAGATGGAGTATGAAGATTAGCATTGGGTAGATGTGAACATCACTGATTAGATGACTTACCAATCTTGTGGGCACTGTAGATGTTCTCAATATTGAAGATGCTGCCTAGTCCGAAGAGCAGAACTTTGGCCAACGCCGGCGCCAGCTGCGTGGAGGTGACCAGCACATTGACGCAGTTCTCCCGCTGGGCAATCATGCTGAGACACTTGAGCGCCAGGGTGGCCCAATTGTCGGTGGCCACCTCGATCTCGGAGCGGATCTGCAGCCAGGCATCGCGTTTGCCCGGCCCCAACAAAGTGCCCACACTGCAAAGAGATCAACGGAGATTAGAATCAGCAAAAGATCGACATATTAAACTATTTTTTATTTGAATATAGACTGTTTTTTTTTTTAAATTATCTGATTACTTTTTAATTTAGTACTTTATCGAATCTAGTAATTTATTCATTATTGTAAACTTTGATCTATTCCATCATTTAAATCAAATATAAAAATAACACTTATTTCTGTTATTTTTTTTTATAAGAATACAAAATAAGAGTAATTTTTGAAACCTCTGTACGAGGTAAAAGTCTAATAACGAAAACATTTTCATGCCTCAAAATTTCTGAAATCCAAGTTTGTGACGAATGATATTCAATTTTACACATGAATTATTTAAAAACCAATTTTGTCATTAGGCACATTGCGCTAACTTTTTTATACCTAATAAATATTAATTTTTTGCGCAGTGCCAGTGACAACAATTTTTTTTTAGCATTTAGTATTTTAACGATTTTAATATTTCATTGAACAGATTTATTTTATTTGCGCTTATTTAGTGCCATGAAAATTCGATCATAAATGTCACAAATAAAAATTCCAAATTAAAAATAAGAAAACTCAAAATTTAACATTTAAAATTTCAAAATTAATTATCTTTTTATATATGAAGTACCGAATTTAACCCTTATAAATGAAACGGTTACTAAACGGTTATTTCGGTTTACAGAGTTTCGGTTTTAAGGTTTCGGTGAAATGCAAATTTTTACTTTCGGTTACGGTTTTAGTTACGGTTTTGAATTTGAATCTTCTGTTACGGTTTCGGTTTAAGTAGCAGTAACAGTATAAAAAGAATCATAAATTTAATTTCGAAAATAAAAATGTCGAATAGAAATGTCAAGTCATTTTAGGCAGGACATGTGTGTACTTACTTGCCCCTGTAGCTGTTGTAAATGTCCTTGATCTTGCGGTAGCGGAAGGCCAGCTTCCGCATCCAGTCGACGCCGCCGCGGACGCCCGTGGGCAGGCAGAGATTGGGCGGGGCGCCGGGCGGAGTGCCGCTGTGGAAGCCGTCGGTGGCAAAGTTGTAGGTGCTCAGATCCTGGCCGTTGTCGTCGGAGCTGACGTCGTCGATGTGGACCTGGTCGCACTCCTCGATCTCGTTGAAGAAGAAGTGCGTGTCGGCCATGTTGAAGACCATCTCCTCCATGCGAAAGGCAATGGTCATCAGCGTGCTGTGATCTTTGGTGTACCGATTGGCGTAGCTGCCCGACAGCAGCGTGTGGAAGATGATCAGCGTCTCGTCCAGGTCCCAGATGAAGACGCGCTCCGGCGGCTTCACCGCCTCGCCGTTGCCCGTATCCGACGCCGTGCTGCGCGTCGGACTCGGCTGCTGGTGGCGTCGACCCCGCGCCCGCCCCCCCGTCTTGCCGGTGGGCGTGCCCGACTTGGTCGCCGAGGCGGAGCTGCTGCCGCCGCTCGAGTTGAGTGTCGCTGAGGACGCCGTGGCCGCCGTGGCGACATTCGACGGCGACATGGAGATCGGGAGCGGAAGGGGAAGGGGCGAGTGCGGCGAGTGCGTCGCCGGATGCACGGGCGTCGTGGAGTGCGTGTCCGTGGGACTCTCCGACAGATTGGAGGAGGCGGTCGCCACATGGAACCCGTGACTGGCACTCGAGCTGGGCGAACTCACCGCGTACGGCGAATAGTTGGCCGGACTGTAATAGTTGCCGTACTGCTCGTTGTAGTATCCGCCGTAATCCTGTTGCGCGAAGTTGTTGTAGCCCGCATACGGATTGCTATACAGCTGCGAGTTGTTGTTGCCCCCGCCGCTCGTGGCATACGTCGGCGTCAGATACGCGGCCGCTGCTGCCGCCGCCGCCGCCGACGTCGGCTCCATTTTGGCGCCGCGCGCTGCCGCCGCCGCCGAAGTGGCCGCCGCATAGGGCGTCCCATAGCCGGAGTAGAAGGGCGGGGGCGTGTACTGTTGCATGCTGTTGTAGTAGTAGTAATCGTGCTTGCTGCTGTCGTACACGGACGCCGCTGCCGCTGCCGCTGCCACCGCCGAGCTGGCGACGGCGCTGCCCGCGTCGGCGCAGCCGTACAAGTTGACGCTGGCAGCAGTCGGCGGCAGCACAGTGCCGTTATCCAGCGCCGTGGCGTGCAACTGTTGTTGCCCAGGACTGCGCGACTCGGACTTGACCGCTGCTGTCGCAATGCCGCCGGCTGCTGCTGTCGTGCGTCCAATGCGACATTGCGGAGGGATGACCAACAACAACACCTCCACCGACCACGCCCACTCCAACGCCCACCTCGTCGCTGGACTGTTGTTGATATGTGGAGAAGCTGCTGCCCGACGACTGTGCAAAACTGGAGGCAGCTGCCGCCAAACTGCAGCTGCTAGGATTTGGATTGTTGTTGTTGTTACTGTTACTGTTGTTGTTACTGTTGTTGTTGTTGTTATTGTTGCTGTTGCTGCTCGCATAGTGTCCACTTAGCGAGCCAATTGTCGGCTGCAGCGGTTGTATCTGCGGTGGCAAACCCAATGGACTGCATTGCCCGGCCACGCCCACACCGCCCACGCCCACACCGCCCACGCCAATGCCAACGCTGGCGCCGGCACTGCTGGGCCCATTGCTGGTGGCCAACACGGCGCTTGAATGTGTCTGTTGTTGTTGTTGCTGCTGTTGTTGCTGCTGTTGTTGCTGCTGTTGCTGCTGTTGCTGTTGTTGTTGCTGTTGTTGGCTTTGGCAGAGACTGTAAAAACAAGAGAGAGAGAGAGAGAGAGAGATAGAAAGGTGAGCGTGTGTTGAACCACAATTAAAAGTACTTAATTATCAGTTCACTTTTGAACAGAGTACAGCAAACGAAAGTAGACTAGCTGATGCCCTCTAAAGTTATTGTTTATCATTTGGTTATTTATTTAATTATTTTACTTATTACTTCATTGAATTTACATTGCTTATTAATTGTTATAAACTCATTAATTTATTTATTTAACGTAAACTTGAAGTGTTTTTTTCAGGGACCGTAATCATTATAGGTGTTATTAAATAAATTTTGAAATAGAGTCGAATTTTAGTCACTATCACTCTAAGTTTCCCCTAATTATCTTAGATTTAATATTATATATTTTGTCTAATTTTTGTAAATAAATAAATAAATATTTGGAGGTAATGATAAAATAATAATTAATATTAAGTTATACTTTACTTCTTCAGTAATAATTATTGAACTTAAAGAATGATCATTAAGATGAATATTGGTAGTTTTTTCGGTGTTTCAAAGTTATTATAAGTGAATGATTTTTTGATTCCAAAAAATAATAAACAAAAATTCATTATTTTCCATAAATAATATTATTTTTATTCAGCTATTTATTTCATTTAATTATTTGTATACATTTAAAGTTAAAAAGAAGATTAGACTAACAATCTTTATAATAAGTCTTTTTATTTTTTAGAAAGTTTGATTAATCCAACTTTTTTTTGCAAGAATTGGGAGAAACTTACAATTTTTAAGCCAGACTTTAACCAACTACAAAACTTGAAACTCTTTAGCCAAAGAATTCTAGAATTTTTTTTTAAAGTCCGAGAACTTTTTTCCTTTACATTTAAGCCGCTTTTACTTCAATACAACAAATCTGAGCTTGTTAATAAGCATAATACACGGAATATCCTAGCCCATAAGAAAGAAAACAAAGAAAACCAAAAAGACAGAGAGAATCGAGATGGAGTGGAGAGGGAGAGGGAGAAACAAAAACGTTTTGCTCGTTAAGCAGACTCATAAAATAATTTCCAATAATCTTTAAACAGCCATAAAATTAACGGCACGTCGACATCGACATCGTCATCGTCATCGTCGTCAAAGTCTTTTGGAACCAAAAGTCAAGTGTGTCGCAGTCGCAGTCGCAGTCTCTAAAATCTTGTCAAGTGTTATAAATATTTTTCTACGCTCTTTGGGCTCGCATATAAAAAAATAAAAAAGGCAAAGGAAAACGTTTGAAATTCCTTTTTAAAAACCACTTGAGGGGCTTGTTCCCGATTCCCGATTCCCTTCCCGTTCCCCTTCCCCGTCAAAGTCCCGCACAGGCTAGACATGTGTTCAGCAAATGTTTCCTTTTCTTAAGAGGCGACAACACTCGTTGTTGTTGTTGTTGTTATTGTTATTGTTGCTGTTGTTATTCATTTTTAACTAGCAACAATTGCCAAACAAATTAAGTAGACTAATTTTGTGGAGCTCAATAAAAATTAAAATTCAATAAGAAATCCAATAAATCACCAAACGAAAAATCAAAACAATTAAATTAAGAAAATCTTGAAACTCATGCTCTTTGGTAATTCAATCCTTTGTCTTGGCAATTAAATGAAGTTGTTTTAAATATATTTAACAGTTGACGGAGAGAGAGAGAAAGAAGGAGTGAATGATAAAAATACAAAAAGAGGGGTTGAATTGGGGGAAATATTCATATTTAGACTTCGAAAAAACATTGAAAAACAATACTAAAATATTTAAAATTGAATTCATAACAGGAACAATTTAGATAGTTTAAATAACTTTGCACAGATCCAGGCGTTAAGACGATTTAAATTTCCTTAATTTAAATTCTACAATCTAAACTATACTTATTTCATTTCTGCTCCCCTCTTTCTGTGGGAAAGAGTTTTACCATACTTTTGTTTTGTCTTTTATTTTTATTACTCCCCATCCAATTTATAGTAATTTTTCATAATTTATTGTCATCTTTGTGACATCGAAATAAACGGAAAAGGTAAATGAAGTGCCCAATTTCCTCAGGAATTTGACACCCACAGTCTGGGGACATTTCTCATGCCAACCGTGGGGAGAGAAGGGGAAAGAAATGAACCCAAAAAATTGAGTAGAGGGGCAAGAAGTGTGTGAAAAACGACGCGTGCGCCTCAGACAAATCATATAATATTATTTATTTCATTTTCAGTTGCATTTTATTCAGTTTGGGGTTTGTTTTGGAATGATGTCAGCCAATGGTAACATTAGTTCAAAATATTATTAAACGAGCACATTTAAGGATTAAAACCCAAAAAAGATGTACGCAGTTGAAAAATGTGAGAATGGGGAACAAAAGTAGCAACATTTAATAAGGAACTCTCTCCCTCTCTTTAAGACCCGTCTGTTAAGCCGTATTAAGCCTCTTTAAGTAGTCTGGGCATGGCACTCGCCCACTATTGAGGCATGCAACGTTCTGTGGCAAGTGTTAAGTGCTCTCACACACTTTACGCTTCTTCTTATAAGTATTTGTCAGAACGAATTCCATGAATTCCTTTCCAATTCCGATTCTCAATAGGGGCATGTGTTTGAGCCTCAAAAACACATGCAAAATTAAAAATAAAAATAAAAACAAAATGAAAAATATTTGTCACAATTCAGGGCCACTTGTTGCAGTGGAAAGTGTGAAGAATTGAAGAGCAGTGCGACATATCTTTGATCTATGCACAAGTTATAATAATATGATATATGTATGTAGAGGCTGCTTACCGATTGCGTTCATGTGTATCCGTATGCTCTGTCTTGGGACGTTTAACCTGCAAATAGCGAGATAGAGAGAGAAACCATATTTAAATCATTTGGAAAACATAGGTTGTAAATATAAAGATACATTGATAAGTTTTATATTTTTAAGCATGGAATTATCCTTATAATCCATATATTTTTATTTATAAACAGATATAGGGTATATAAAATACACTTGCACATTATATAAATGTGTGTATGTTGAAAGCAAATGAATTTGTTTATAAACAATAAACACCTCAGCGAGTTCTCTGTCTCTTTTTCTAAGTTCCGCTGAGGTTGACGCTTTTCTGCCCTCCCTTTCTATTCCCCATTCCGATCCGGTGCGACCGTCTGAAATACATTTTGGGGTTTTATGCGACGCAATGCAACCAAAATTATGAAAATGAAAACAAAATGAAAACAGCACATTTTACATAATTTGCATTTGGCAAAATCTGCGTCAGCGATTTCAATGTGCGTGGGAAAAACTTTGACTGGGTTGATGGGTTGACGGTCTAGATAACGGCGCCATAACCCATACAGCGCAATCTGGAGGGGGGAGAGGGGAAGGTCCGACAAATTGACGCTGGCTCAGCGCCTCACAGCAGGTGGCCCCAAATCGAGGTTGGATCTGAGCAGGAGTAAAGACGATAGAATCAGAGTGAAGTCCAGCTAAGCTGTTGAAAGAGGAGTTCAGCTAATTGAGACGGGCCAAGATCGAAGTGGTCTATTGGATGACAATGCTCCCGAGATGATTATTAAATCTGACATAATCCAAGTTAGCAAACAAATTATATAAAAAATTATATAAAGAAAAGCTAAAACTAAAGCTAAGGAGTGAAGGATATGTTTACAAAAGGAAAAAGAATAAAGCGATTTTCTAAGTATTTCTTCTAAAACAACTTTATTTTAAGGTCTTAACCTTACGATTGATTTATTAAATAAATAAATAAATTCCTTCCAAGTGAGATTATAGAACATTTTTGTAGAATTATATGCTCTTGACTTTATTTATTTTTGCATTTAGCTTAGTATAATTAAAACGCCTAAAACAACTCTTAAACCAATATCTATAACTTTCAATCTCTTCCAATACTTTTTTAAATCTGCTATGTCTTTAATTCTTAGTTTTTTACCTCTCTTTTAATCCAATTTTTCTTTATTAATTAAGAGAAGATAATGGAAGATTTTTTGTAAAAAAGAGATAAAAGTAAAAGCTAATAATATAACAAATTATTAAAAAAAATTTAAATGAAGCTCAGATTAGATAAGCAAATTGCTCACGAATTTTTATAAAGATTTTAACGTTTAACCCGTTAAAACTAAGGAAGTGCTTATGGGAGTGCAACGGAAGTCAGTAGAGGAGACGGAATGAAGAAGAGGAAGCAAAGTGGAAGATCGCTGTGATTGGTAACCTACAGCAGGCAAAGCTGCTGGAATTTATATACCTGACGTTGACATCGACATTCGTGAGCCGCATTTGGGGAGCAGCCTCAGAGTTGGCCAGTTCTGTTGGCCACACAACACGCACACGCACATCATAATATTTTTTTGTTGAATATGTTTTCGAATTTACATTTCTTTTATTTCATTTTTTTTTTGGCAAATTTGTTTTCAGCGAACTTTCAACGGTAGCGTTTAATGACGCGACGCTGTGGCAACAGCTGCAGTTTGTTGTTGCTGCGGAGGGAGGGAGGGAGGGGGGAACTGAAGCTGCGCTTTGCGTGTTGCACGGAGCTTGACGCTGGGGTTGCAACTGAATCTGATACACGAATGCAAAACGCAATGCAACGCAACCTTTTACTAAACTAATTTATGGCACAAGTTGACAACGTAAACATTAACACACACACACACCCAGTCAAGGGGGAGAAGGAGCAGGGGAAGGAGGAGATGCTGTAGATGCTGGGCCTGCTCATCATGAGAGAGATATATATACCATATAAAGACCTGTTTTGAGCATCTTTAACGAAATTCCTGTGATCGTAATCTTTTGTCTCTCTTGGCTGCTTTAGAAGAAGATTAAAACAGACACACACACACACACAGACGCACAACAAAAGACAAGTCGAAGACGGCGACAAATTTTTTATTAACTTGGACCTCAACTACAGTCTGAACCGAACCTCTGGCTGGACCCTAAGCCCCGTGCATATCGATAAGCATCGAAATAAACAACAGAAATTTGTAGCTCCCTCGCGTCGCGTCGTTGTTGTCATTTGTTTGTTGTCTTTTGTTTTTTTTTTTTGTTTTATTCTCTTTTCTTATTTAGGGTGGGGTTGTGCTGAAGATATTGAGGGGGGAGGAGGGGGCATGGTTAGGAGCCACAACCTATGCGCCTTAACACTTTGGCACGTTAATTACGTGGGACAATCGGCAATCGCCAAGTGTCAATCGCTGCAGCCATAATCAATATTTTGACTGCTTGCTCAGTGGCTGTGCAACACACGAGAGGGGGAGGGCATGTGGCAGGGGATAGGGGATAGGGGCAGGGGGAACAGACCCCTTCTTTCTTGCCTTTTAGCCAAGTGGCACATAAATTACATGCAGCGCATTGTCGCAGTTGAATTATGGCGTGTTAATTTTTACGATTACGGCTTAAACTTAATTAAAATGTGATTAATGCCGCCAGTCAAAACTTGGCCAGGGCCTTTTGTGGGCCACAGCTCCTTAAATTGTCATAAAACTGACCCCAGTCCAGTCCCAGTCCAGTCCAAAAAGGGACTTCCCAACTCAACGTCCCCAAATGCCCTGTAATTTATGCTCTATTAATATTTCGCCTTAAAACCAATTGCCGCATGTGTTTTTTACCTTCGTTCCCAAGTTCGTGACGGTTTAACAAAATTCTCTCTCGTCTCTTGACTCTCGGCTTTGTTTTAACCAAGTGCCGAGATCCATAAAACTTGTCGTTTGCTCTTTTGCCTGTGGCACCATTAAATGCCACAAGTTGCACTTTGAACGACTCTCCACACACTTAAGAAAACTTTCCCCTTATGCTAAACTATGAAACTATTTCTGTGTATAATCAGCAAGGTGTTGCTAAGGCTTACAATGATCAATTTAAAAACAAAACATACTGTTTAATATTTTAAATGAATTAATTATTACAAATAGATAATTTAAAATATATATCTTAAATTAGTAGATAGAATAAACATCTCAATATCTTCTTTAAATTAATTATAGCGAAATTCATTTATTAAGTTAAACAGATTAAGATACAATTTTTTTAACACAATGATATTATCTTTAGAAGATAAGATTTATATTTATAATTAATAAAATTGAGTTTTCGAAATGTAAAAAAACTTTGAAAAGTAGAATCAGTTTAATAAAATGATTATAATATTATGCGAGTTAAAAATAATATACGATTAAAGCTTCTTTTGAAATAAATTAGCATTTTATTAAATCAGTAATTAATTTGTCCAGCGAAATGTAAATTGATTTTTGAATACCAACTGTCTTTCATTTTTTTTAACAAATTGCAAAATTTTTTGATTAATAATTTCTATTATCGTTAGATCAAACAAATATAAATGACCTTTAGTTGATTAATTTATGGCATATCTTAGTACATTTAATTCAATGTTTCAATAATTTTTAAGCTATATTGTTATAATATTTACTAAGATTAATCTGAATATTAAACACTAGCACTTTTGATTGACAGTATTATAATCGATTAGAAATCAGCTCATCAATTGTCGGAATAAGTTGGGTGTTAAATCAAAGTAATCTTCTTTTCAACTTTTCAAAGACATTGACAAGCTGTTGTCTGCTAATGCGGTGAAGCCCCACAACAAAACCACAGCAATAACAACAACAACAACAACAATGTTAACCGACGGCAAAAGCCACAGCGAAGAGTGACAAATTGTTAAAGATTTGTAGAGTCTTCTGAGAAACTAAACAATAAACCGCATCACTTTTAAAGCTTCGTTTCAACTAAAATGCATTCACATGGCTTTTGTTGTTGTTTATTTTTTATTACCTTTGGTTCGATCATTTTATCAATTAATCCGCAACGCGGCGCTGCATAATTATATGGCATTAAGGTGACCATTTTGCGTGCAGGAATTTATCTAAATATGTAATATCACTTGATTTTTGCTTGGTCTGAAGAGGTTTTGAAATTTAATGAGTTGTCATTTGATTAACATAGTATTACACCAAACAAACACACACAAACACACACACACTACACTCGTTGTATTGCAAGAAATACAAAATAAAAGATATCTTGAAGTTGTTTTATTTGGAACGAGCTCCGTTTGTCGAAGCGGCCGCTTTGAGTAGCTCGAGTGGACTGAAATCTGTATCTCGGGTAGCATTCGAGTGAACTCAATTTGGAATTGCTCGTATTCGTGTTCTGAGTGAAAATCTCAGCATTGGATGAGCGCTGCGACGCCGCGGCGCTGCTCGAAACGGGTTTTTTTTGAGTGTGTGGTCCGTGTGTGCGAGCGGTGCAGCATGCTGCTGTTAGCGCCCTATTCATTTCGCTCACTCCAACTCACTCGCAATGGTGCGTCTTGGCTCCGCCCCCTTTCGGACAGGGCCGGGTGGGTTTTCTCTCAAATGCGTTTCAGGCAAAAACAAAGGCGAATGTCAATCAAAAATGTGCTTTAATGTGCGTAAATCAATTAATAATTTAATAACATAAATCTTTAATCAGCCGCATTTTAATTAGAGCAATTTTCAAATGTCTCTAATTTAATTCCGAAATTCAAAACGCTTCAAATTTAAACTAAGAAAACCCGGATGTCTATGCATCTTATCTATCTTTTGATAACATTTAATCATCATTTATATCACTTTCCCCTTCAAAATATAAACAAGATGTTTAGCAAAGCTGTAAAAAAAATGTCAGTTGTCTAACAAAATCTATCTAATTTATAGGCCACAACTGCATCTAAATTGCCCGTTTACTCTCTATAAATTAATTCGTAAAATTTGTATGCGGGTGCTTTGGTATTCTATCTGAAAATTACATGTTACAAATTGATGAAATTTGCTAATTTTGTGGGCAATCAGACACGTGATTCAAATATCTTTTTATGATGTTTCGAACGGTGCCGAATTAATCAACGAATTATAATTAAATTGTTTAAAATGAATATAAAATATGCGAAAAAAATGTATGTTTAATTTAAGAGTTTGCGTATATTTGACCAAATTTACATAGAATTTTTTGCTATTTTTCCTATTTTAGGCATTATCAATTGTACAAATTATATGTATCATCAACTATGAACAACTACGCGTTAAGAAGAGATAAATGTATTTTAAAGAAAAGCTTATTTAGAAAACGCCTTACAATATTTAAAATGTATAAAGTTTATATTTCTAACTGAAATAAGAATGTTCGAAAAACTACTTGCACAATCATATATCAATTGAACTATGCAATTAAAACTTAGGCCCTTAGACCGAGATAATATTAATTTAATTAAGAATCTATATTTACAAAACACAGTTAAATATGTTACCAAAACAACCTTCCAGGTGTTGAAATATTATATACGAGCTTTTCCAATAAATTAAATGAACTCCCTTTTGATTGGACCTTCTATTGTTTACATATAAGTATTAAACACTCTGTTGGATACAACTCCTAAACAAGTAGCACAAATTGAACACCTTAATGCTCACAGTCATAACCATTGTGTAAAGCATTTTATTTATTTTCAGCTTTAATTTGTGAAAACGTCTAAGTAAACTTTCAGTTCTGTGCTCTGACTTATCGATCATCTAAAATTACACATAAACAAAGCAGGCTCAAAAGGCAATAACAACAATTCGAGATGTATAAATATGCGTAGACAATAAATAAAACATCGATTCATATGCACTGGAATTCCAACTAATAAACCCCATAACTGCTGCACTCTCAGACGCCAGTCGCCACCTGCCAAAACAAAAGGCGACACAATCAGGGGCACACAGAGGGGTCTACATGTTGTATATGGCTCATAAGAGTCCGAGTAATTCAATCAGTACACGGTACACACACACACACTCACAACTACATACACTAACGAGCGTACATATGTCTATAAAAACTATTTTTGATTAAGGATATATATGACTCTAATCACATTTGGTTATTCTGTCAGTACAAATTAAAACATTTTATAAACAAAATAATAATAATAAAACTTAAAAAATCAAAAAATTTACCAAACTATATATCTAAAAGTATTTATGTTCTTATTTTGATTGCCAATATCATCGATTTTTAATTTTGCGGATGTAAATTCACATATAAAGCAAATCCAATTCCGCAAAATCTTGCCAAAAGTTAAAACTGGAACAAATCTGTATTTTTCAAATGATTCTGGTGAAAATCGATTTTGGGCAGATTAATTAATGCATATATGAATTAATTAATGCTGTTCATCATTCATTAAAATATGAAATCAGCCAACAATTTATATTGCAATTTAGAAATTTCCATTCATGTCATGAATGTTTCTGTTTTTTCATTTTAACAAATTATTTCCAATGCAAAAATATTGAAACACTTGAAAACTTTTAAACTAGCTTGTATAATTTATTTTATGAATAAAAGAAAACCACAATCGGCATTTTAAAATCATATATTGTAACTTCTTCTTCTACACATTATTTCGTTTCGTTTTGGTTTTTGGGAAAAATAAATTTGAGAATTTACACAATTGCCTTGGCCAGCTGCAATTAACAAATGCGATTTACATGTGAAATTGTGCAAGCAATTCCGCAATTTGTTTAGCGGAAGTGGATGACACACTTTCGGCAAAGAGTGAAAGAGACAGCCGAGTTTTAACCCATTGATGACCCATGGTGGTCAATTTGCTGAGGCAGCTGATTGCGAGAGTTCGAGAGAGGTGGAAAGGGGGGAAGGCATTAAATATGCCTTTAATCGCTTTAGCACGATCGTGAGACAACATGTCGTCAATTATATCTACGCGCGATCAGCAGCCGGTCCAAAACGCGATCTTTCGACTGTCTGCCCATCATCCAATCCTCCGCCTCCTCCTTTCCTCTCTTCCTCCCCACTCCCGCCTCCTCCTTCGTGTTCCTGACTGTCGTTCTGTTTCTGTTTCTGTTTTATTTGCCATTCCAAGTGCTCGACTGTCTGTAAACAAATCTGCGCACAATTTGCTGCATTTGCAGATATTTTTGTTGTTGAATCTGGACCCGGTTGCCTTGTTGCCCCCATGCCCCGTTGCCCCCAAGCCCCGTTGCCTGTTGTTGCATGTTGTTGCTGAGTTGCGCGCATTTATTTGGCGACGGAGCTGAGGGGAGTCGGGGCGACGCGTCGGTTGGTCGGTCGTCCTCCGTGAACGTGCTGATCGTGAGCTCCAGAAGAGGGGCAACGGAGGGCAGCACCAAGTGTTTAAGATTTACGTTCAGTTTTGATCGGACTGGACCTCCCCAGTGCTGTGTATTAATTCTATATGCTGAAAGAGGTGCAGAAAATGCTGGCAAATAGTTGTTATCCATGCTCGGGCGCCATTTTTTTGCTGCTGCCCCCAAGGTTCAACACCTGAGCTGCCCACACTCGACTCTCCCTCTCCCTCTCCCTCGATCTGGCTGTCTTTCCGTCTCAGTCTTACACACTCTTTGGGTAGTACTAGTTGCATGCGTGTTCAACGATAATCGCGCACATTTTTACAACTTGATCTGAAGTTGCCTGAAAATCAGCATCTAGATAAGGTCTTAGCTCTTCCAGACAACAGCCAACAACCAATTGATGTTGTTGTCATTGTTGTTTGTTGTCATTTGTTGCCGCTTGTTGCTTGTTGCTTGTCTTGTAAGCGCAACACTCGCAATACAAGAAAAACAACAACGGCGAAAAATCGAAAGAACAACAGAAAACCTCACTGATGCGTCATGCAACAGAGCTTGGCCTACAATTGGGTCAAGACTTATTTAGCTGATACTCGCAATCGGATGATTCTACAAATTGAAATGCCGATGTCAGCGCATGCCAAAGGTTTGATTCGTTGTCTAAAAGGCATTTCAAGCTGATACCCATCGCCACACGAGCCACAAAACAATTGAAGTACTCGGACTCGCACTCGCACTCACAGACTCGATAATGTATTCTATGCTAATTTCCAGAACTATAAACCGCTGAGCCAGGCGCTTTGAACATACAAATTGCACTGACCACAAGATATTTTAAAATATGTAGAAGCACGAGCAAAAGAAGCTCAAGTATTCAAGATGTCTGCACAAAGTAAAGACTTGGATCTTAGACCTATTCAAATGCTGAATTAATTATTAAATACATTAGTTGAAGAATGCCAGACAAGCGAAAATACTCAGTTCATTCATTACACTCATTAAATTGTAAAATTATGTAAAGACTGGAAAAAATTATAGAAACTATTTTAATAGTTGATATAGTTTATTTAATATAAAAAATAATTTTTTTAAGAATCTTTAATTATATATCAATAAAAAAATATATTTAAGCGTTAATTTTTTAATATGAATTAAATTACTTTTGGCTTCTTTTGGTCATTAAAAATGTAATAAATATTGATTTATTTTACAAGTATTACGAGTATAAATCAACATTAATTCAATTCATAAAGACATTTGGCAACCCTATCATAGACCTTTCTAGAGATTTGAAATAATTATAAAAAAAATCTCCAACTGCGTCTTAGTTACATTTAAGTAAATAAAAACTTTATGATTACAAAGCGTAAAAAGTCGAATAACCTAATATGCCATAAAAATAAAATGCTGAACCCACTACTGTGTGGCTCTTGAACTGGGCACCATTAAATAAAGTTTTTATGAATCAAAAATGTAAAGTGAAGAGAACGAAACAAATAAAAACAAAACTGAGAAACTGAAACAATGAGTTGGACTTATGGACGAGTCATGAACCGAAAATAAACCAAGCCAGAAATTGCATTTATGCTCTATCAATGGGGTTCTATGGTACTACACTTGTCGACTTGTCGACAGGGGAGGGGAATACTAAAGTCTCGGAGTCTTTCAGTTATTCTGTCGCTGGTTGACCACCCGGGGTCGCCTTGGAACGCCTCGTTTATGCTTTCATTCCGCTGAAAATTATGCGGAACCCGTGTTTGTGTTTGAGGCACGCGCCAACGGCACTGCAATTGCCGACTCGAAAAGGGAGGGGGCGGTGCGAATGGCAGTTGCTGCTCTTGCATTGCCATGGTGACCTCAGAAAAACAAACATTAGCCAGGAATTTTCATTAAAAAGCCGGCTATTAAGTCCCGTACAACATGAGCACCGGCACGGACACGAACACGGACAGGGACAGGGAGACGTCACGCCCACCCGCAAGCATTGCCCGGACAACCTGCCACCCACGTTGAGTCTGAGCCTCGAGACGGCAGCGAAGTGTGTCAGCTGTCACTTGGTGTAAGCATCAAATACGATGAGCACAATTGCTGATAATGCAAAAGATGGAAGGGGCGCCACACTACCTAAGCAGGTTGATATACCCTGTAATAAACGATCGTTGGGCGTATTACAAACCTCCCAAATTTTAGTGATCGTTCTATTCAAGAGTTTCATATTCAAGCTAAAATAAAATTGTAGACAGTAAAATTTAATAAAATGTTTAAAACTATATTGTTAACAAATTTTTTTTACGAGCTGACTATTTTTTGAGAAGATAATTTCTAGTTTGCGGGTAGATAAAACTCGCCCAACTGATTGATATTAACTGGAGTATTCAATATCAAAATTTTTAGATAGAAGCAAAAGTTAAATTATTTGGACTCATATTATCTATAGGAAAGTTAACTTAAGATTTTACAGTATAATTATAGCATGATTAACATATTGCAGAAGTCAGTGTAACCTTTACAGAATATTTCACATTCATTTTTATTAATTCGAAGTAAAGTTTCACAGTAGTATTATTGTTGTTGTAACATGTGTTATACATATCTGTTACATATTTAAATTTATAATATCGAGTAATCTATTGAATTTATGCATGCATTTCATAGTGCATTTGCAGGGTATTTCATAGTCCAATACATATTTAATAATGCTACCAAAAACACTTGGATATCTGGATTCACAGAGTTGTTTTGAAGTTGCCATATCGGCATCCATGATTTGACAGGGTATTTGATTGGATTAAATATAAATATCTGTGGCATTATCATCGAGTGACTTGTTTTACCTGTGGGAACGACTCTAATTAATTTAATTATTCGCTCTCGACTTGCGCGTGTCAAGCGTGCAACATCCACATACACACAACAACAACGAAAACATCCACAAGAACAACAAATTAAATAGTCACGCCTGGGCGAGCTCTAATCAAATGCATCCCCCCGATACGACGATACGCCCGCAAGTATGCAGCATATGTTTTCATTGTTTGTTGGCGTTGCCAGGCCTATGAAATTTAATTTGAGAACAAAAAGGAGAGAATAAAAAAAGTAAAAAAAAAAAAGAACAACCCCTCGACGGGGCTGATTCCTGGCATCGCTGACAAATTGAATTTGTAAACTTGCGCAGCTACAACAACAAATCATTGAGAGCCCCCCTGGGTGGGGGTTGTGTGACTGATGCGGATGCTGTGTGGTAATATTAGACCCTAACCATGTTACGCTCGTCTGGTCGGCCTTTCCAACTTGCCAACTTGAGCCCTCAACTGACTTTCGCGAAAGTGAAGTGAAATTGTAGCCCAACAATGGGCGGTTGGGCGTGACAGCTCAAAAACAGGCTCAACCCACACACACACACACACACACACAATTATTAACACTTATTAATGTTGAGGTTTTTATAGATGGCACCCCTGGGCTTAAATTAAACAAGTCCAAGTGCCAACAGCTGCCTCAAGTGGCTGCCTGCCACATCCATCCCCCTGGGCTCTCGCCTCTCGCGGGGGTAGCACCACTCGTGTCGCTTTAAGTACTCATTAAGATTGAGTGAGATATGTATGATTTTTTTATACACAGCTGGCGCTAGATTGAAATCTTCCCTAGATTCACATACAACCCCCCTTAGAGCCTCAGTGTCGCGTCTCTGCAATTAGCAGCGAACCTTTGACTTCTCGATCTCCTGATCAAGCACTCGACAGGCTATTGACAGCTATTGTCCTCTAATTAAACAACAATGTTGACCTATTCTCAAGATGTCCTGGTCAAGGTTCACTTATTTTCCACTTTCGACTTCTTTTTGGGCTCAAAAAAAAAAATAGATGTCAAGAATTATGGCAAGAAATCGGATTCTTTGTTAGCTAATTAAAAATGTTAGTTGGTTTCGGAAACAACCCTTTGGAATTGTCTTCTAACCCTTGCAAAATAACCCTTTGGCTAATCAGCTGTAAGTTGTTAAAGTTTGTCAATTTGGGAAATTTCTGGGAAAGTTGTGCCCAAAATTGCAACTAGGTAGAAATTGCTAGAGAAAGAAAATTATAAGGTTTACAGAAGCAGAAAACTAAAAATATCAATCAAACAACCAATCAAATTTCAAAATATTTGTTAAGAGATTTGATTAAATTTAAAAATTATTGAATTAAACTAAATTTATTAAAGTAACACAAAAAAATAAATCAAATCAGTCAATGGAGAACGCAGGTGATATTCTTAATAAATTTGTATTTAATTATTTAAAAAAAAAAGTTTTGGTAAGCAATTTATGTAAATCACTTTTATAAAAATTTTGAAATTTGGGCATATTCCCCAATTGTTACAAATTTAAACTTACCCACAATAACTATATGAAGAAAAGTAAAGTCCTATTCCGCACTTTTAATTTAAGAATGACGAACAAGTTGCAAAATAATGAAAATCCCAAACAAAATTAAACTATAATTGGATGTATGACTTAATATAAATCTGTCATTAAATTACTATTGCTTAGCAGAGGAAATTGCGTCACTTTAAACTGATAATGCCCAATAAATTCGGAAATTCCTGTTAGAGGTCAAGTTCAAAACAAAATTAGAGCATCGAAGAGAGAATTTCACATTGATAATTTCGAAAAAGATTAAATATATACGCCGAAAATCAATTGCGTCACAGCTTTAAATTGATTTCCGAGTTCAAAACAAAATTCGAATTTCATGCAGGGAATTTCACGCTGAAGATTAAATTGGGATAATTCCAATGGCGATCAAGGGTATAAAATAACGACTCTCCATAGAGTAAAATATCAGTTGTCTCAAATTTCTTCAAGTGAACAGAACTATCAAATTTAATTAAAATGAAAATCATTTTAGTTGGACTTTTAATCACAATCCTGGCAGTGCAGCAGAGTTCGAGTAAACCGGTAATTTTGTCTAACTAATCATATTGAAATTTAAACATAATGAGAAATTTATTGCAGTGTAATTCCGTTCAGTGTCAACACATGGAACCACAACCTCCTCAGATTTTAGTAGACTATATAGAAAAACGGCTGGACGATAGGTTCCAAGAAGTAACTCAAGATATTGACAGACTGGACGGCAAGTTTGAGGCTCTAAAAAAAATGATAGCTGCAGAAAAACCTGCGGACTTGACCAAATTTGAGAAAATCGGATCTAAATACTACTATATAGAACAGACGGAGAAGGTCAATTGGCGTGACGCATTCAGTAAATGTCGTGCCATGGGTGGAAGTCTAGTTGTTCTGCAAAGCGAGAAGGAGATTGTTGAAATCAGCGAAAAGTTGGCCAATAACAACTATTGGATAGGTCAGTCGGATTGCGTTAATTTGGCTAAAATTGCCTCACATTATGTAATGAGTTATAATTATTGTGAAGCCAAACTTAACTTTGTGTGTGAGAAGAACAATTGAGGCAATTGAAAATGATTATATTTATTAAAATAAAATTATTAATATTAAAAAAGGTTTTGTGTATCATTACTTATCATTTGCATCTATCTTTCATTGATATTCAATTTCTCTTCGATCATATTTCTCTTTACTCAAACAAAATCTTTGGCTATAGAAGCCCTAGACTTTAATATCAACAGAGCAAACTAAAATATCCTGTAGTTTAATTAATTCAAGTTTAGCTTAACTGCAACATGCACAGTGCTTAACGGATCAGTTAAAAGAGTCTTGATGTAATTTTTAATTAGAACATAAACTGCAGCACAAACTGTGCCAACTCAAATATGGTGTGAATGGGGGAGGGAGGAGTGGTAAGGGGGCAACCCAATACCACAATGGTTGCTATCAATTACCGCGGATCGGTTTCAGCACAGACCTTGGCCACATTAATATTAACTCTGGGCTGTGCTACTCTTTCAATGATTGCCACAACAAACTTCTACATATGGATGCATGTATATAAAATAAATATAAAAATAGAAATAGAAATCGTTGATTATTTCCGTTACATTTAATTACTAAAATCGCAAGGCCGTTGACGAGGTTCAGGTTGAGGATATCCCATTACAATCAGTATCCCAAAAAGGAACCAACTGTTGATGGAGCCAGTTCGTGTTGGAACCGAGCTGGAACAGGTGAGCTCTTAAACCAGCGAAACTGCATCTGAGGGTATAAATATCGAATTTCGTATTGCCGCATCGCCAATCAATGGGCAAAATGTGAATGATTTGTTGTTGGCATTTTGGCTGCAATTGTGCGACTCTCGATGCAGTTTTTTTTTTTGTATTTATATTTGTTTCCCAAGCGAAAAGCCTAAGGAAAATGTGCAGCCGGAAATATGATATTTTATGTGCGATGCGTTGTTAGGGGCACAGACAGGCGGCCATTTCGTGGTAAAAATTATGAAAAAAAAGACTGAAAGAAAATGGAAAAATCTAAAAAAAAAAAAAAACATTTAAGAAAAACTGTCACGACTAACGAGCAATGGAATCCGTGGCAAGTCAAAGGTCGCACGCTGATTGCCGACAAATTTGTCTCGAAAAGTTGCGAGCCGCTTAATTGGAAGGCCGAGGGAGACAGGGGGGAGGGGAGAGAAACGGGTTGCAGCGGCAGCAGCGACAGCAGCTGGCTTGTCTGCGCCTTTTTGACTGACAACAGCCACACCTAAGTAAACCCAGAGAGCGACCGAGATCGAGATGGAGATGGAGGGAGAGAGGGAGAGAGAGAGCTGCCCCACTTGATTGAACCGGAAATGAGGCACAACCCCGAAGATCGTTTTGTTTTCACAGGCTGCGCCCCCCACTTGACCCCCGTCAACCCGAGCAGCGACACTGCAAAATCAAAGTGCCGAACCCCTTCTGTGTCAAAAGTGTGGACAGTGTGGGGGCATGCAACAAAATGTTTTACATCAATTTTGGGCCAAAGTGCCGCACATTTTGTTTCCAAGAATGAACAGGATTCAGTCTCTTCAACATCATCATCATCATTATCATCATCGTCATCAGTGTCGTCATCATCATCATCATCATCGTCACACTTATCCCGACTGTCAAATAATTATGACAAGTTCATTTCGTCGTACTTTCGCTCATTTGTTTGCTTACGATTCTTCTTTTATTTCTGTTCTGTTCTTTTCTGCTCTGTGCGGTTTGGTTTGGTTTGGTTTTCCGCTTTAACGAGAATTATTGTAAACGGAGGCGGCCCCCAAAATCCCCCAGTTCCCAGCACCAATTAACGGGGCGTTGTAAATGCGCCCGCTTTTGATGTGACAGTTGCCTGAGGTTGCGTGTCGTTTTGTGTCGTGACGTGTAATATGTAATATCTACATACCTATGTACATGTTCTTGAAAGTAACAAGGAATGGTGCGACACTGATCGACAATCTCTTCCTGAAAAGTATGCTAGGGCTAAATCCATTCAACAACGATCTGATTAACATAATTGAATCAATGAAATGGATTGTCCTACTGTAACTGAAATATACATATCTGACGAAAACGTTTGCATGCCCCAAAAATTCTGATATCCAATTTTGTGACGAATATTATTAAGTTTTATATAGAAATAATAAAAAAAAAAATTTAGCATTCGTCACTGCGCTTAACAGTGAGTGTTATGAAGAATTATGAGTATGAAGAATTGATATATGATCAAAAAGTACGAAATTTGAAAACTCCCATAACTTTGTAGAAACTCAACCGATTTACATGCGGAATGTATGTATTTTTGATCATAATTTGGCCTCAATTTATTATGATCAAAAATTTACTCAAAAATATTAGTTTTGAAAAAAAATTTGTTTTGAAAAACTTGATCGTACTCCATGAATAGGGGTTCGTGACTTATAATCCAAAAGTACGAAATTTGAAAATTTGGGTTTTCTAAAAATTAGTTATCAATTGCTTATAGTAACAAGTGATTGCTAATTTAATCTATTACATTAGATCTAGCTGAAAGGTAAAAATCTTATGAAGAAGCTCAACTGTGGGTCATAAAAAAAACCGGCAAACTAACTTGTTAGCTATTAATATTTTTAAAAACATACAATGAACCATATACAACTCATTTATAAATCAATATCTCGTTAATACAGAAGTTTAGCTCTTACATTATCTTTTACACTGAAGAACATTTTTTTAAGTGCTACTCGTTCGGCATCTAAAAGCTAGTGCCATATCTTGTCTTTACGTCAACTGACACAATCATCGATCTGTGCTTTTTTTGTGTTGAAAATCATTTTAATAATTCTTCGGTTTATAAAAATAGTCGCCCAGAGCTATCTATAGACATAGACATGGCTCAAAATATGCTGTCGAATGTGACAATTGATTGTGTGCAGACCTTAGACCTGTCCAATGCTTTTGTTTCTGGATCTATTTCTGGCAATGCTTTTAAATTTAGACAATCGCTGATGACTCAGAGCAACAATGCAAATCCTTCAAAATGGCCAGAAGAACTGAGCAAATATTTGTAGTCATTAGTGGGCATTAGGCGTAAAATCCAACGAAAACAAACCCCGCACCGGGAAGGATATTCTCAAGTCGGTTGACAGGCAGACAGCAGACAGGCAGCCAGACAGAAGGCAGGTTGCTCTAATTTATCCCAAGGGCTGACAGGATAAAAGGGCTAGACTCAGTCGACACTTGAGCGGATTATGAGCTAAAGCAACAGGAGCTGGCTGAACAAAACAAATGCCCTGAGCCTAAATCCCTATTCCTCCATTGTATTATGTAATCTTAGTAACTTGTATGCAAATTTTTAGCATATATTTTGTGGTTTTCACTTTAGCATGACGTCAGCTCAAGTCTGATAAGCTTTGTTATGTCAGACGAAAGGCAAACGATAAGCACAAAATCACACAAGACTTGTAGAAAATATTTAAAACATATGCTTAGGATAATGAAATTTAAGGACAAAACAAGTAAAAGCTTGCTTGCTTTAAAACACCCTTTACGTGAAAGTCGCATTATTTGAACTAAATTTAATTTATTTTGAATGCAGAGCCAATTGACATTACGCTTGAGAATCTGTTTAGATTTGGCAAGTTACATATTTCAATTTTGTCTCTTTTTCGACCTATAAACTTTAAAAGTCACAATTGTGCGCGTAATTTGATTTGAACACTCGAAATACTTATTTTTATTTATTTATTTTATTTAATTGAACATCCCAGTACTACAAGTTGTAAGGAACTTATGATTATTGCACTAATCACAACATATTACAATATATTAAATCATATTATTGGTATTACAATTTTTTTTTTAAATAACAATTAATTTTAACAATTGGATTTCAATTTTATAATTTTAATAATTACAATTTTTAATATTATTTGCTTTGAACTATTTTTAAATATGATGTCATGTGGAATATTGTTCCAAAGGCAAACATCATGTATTGCAGAAAGAAATTTTTTTCTGACGATAAGAGTCTATGTCTAATAGTTGTGATGTTGTTGGTTCGTCGTGAGGTAGAAAAATTAAGTTTTTCATATAAGTAATTAGGTTCTTTTGTGCAAATCCAGTTGATTTTTGGATATACTATATCGAAACCTTAATAAATTTTGTATTGATTTGCGCATTTGATATTAAAATCGATTCACTGTTTGGATTTACATCACTACTTTCATACCTAAGCAATGAAAATTAAAAAAAAACGAAGATTCAAATCAAAGTCACTCAAATGACATTGAAAATGAACCTGATCCGCAGACAATTTCTCAGCCAGCCCGTGCCTATTGCCGTCTGATTGTTCAGTATCTAAGATTCTCTTCCCCAACAACATCAATTGTTTACTGAATTCAATCGACAGCGGCAAATTTTTTGTTATTGCTACTGTGCAAAAAACAAACAGTAACAATTATACAAAAAAAGAATGAGAAAACTTTAAGTTTAGTAAATAAACAAACAAGTTTATTTAGAAATTCACCTCGATGGCTTTTCATCACTTTCTGTATATATTTCAATCTATTGTTTTTGGTCTTTTGATTTATCGGCGTGTTTAGGGAACAGGTACTCGTAGATCATTTTGCAGATGGCATCTTCAGCTTCTGGCTGCACTTCCTGTGCCACGCCTAGCAAATACAAAAAAGAAAGAAAAAAGAAAAGGGAAACCATTTGCCATTTAAGCCGGAGGCTATGTCGCATTGACCCCTACTCAAAAAGAGGAAAAGAAGCGGATTAAGAGTGCAAAGATTGCAGATTATGTTGTAAAAATGTCGCAGGACATTAAGTCTGAGTACTACATACATACATAATTGCATCCCATTTGCTCCCAGAAAATACAAACAACAGCTCAAACAAAATGGGCGTGGCTGTAATGGAGAGTGCGCCCAAAAATAAAATGAGCAAACGACCGCAGCTAAATTATAAAAACCCGCAGCGTTCAAGTCCTGCGGGGGCAACAACAAACACATCGTTGCTGCTCTTGATACTGCCTCCCCCCTTCCCCCTTTCCCATATCACTGCCACTGCCCCCTGCCCCTTGGTGCTGTATGCATTGTTTGTTGTTATAATGGCGCGCCCGTAGCGCACAAAAACAACAACGAAAAGCGCAAGGCATCTGCACGGCGTCCTTTTTGTACATTTTGCCTCGTTGCTGCTCCTTTTGACGACTCAAATTTCAATGAAATTATCCTGACGGCATTTGTCCGTGTCCGTGTGTGTGTGTATGTGTGTGTGTGTCTGTTTGAACACAACAATGCTTAATAAAAATTTCGCTGAAATTATTTGCTAATGGCTTCAACATCAGCCTCACAAACAAACCCGCAGTTGAGTCTCGAGCTCGTCCCGTTGCTGTGGCATTTGCATTGCTGAGATTGACAAATAGAAGAAACAAAATGGCGACGGCAACAACTACATCGACGTTGGCAACACTGCCCCAAAAACGAGCTACAATCGAGCAAAGTAGACAGAGAGAGACCCTGTATTTATTTTGAATAGAAAATAGTGAAATTAAATACTCATGGTTTACATTTAAAGCTTATATAAATAATTTAAATACAACGTAAAGTTTTTTTCAAATATGGGCATTTCCAGAAAAAGGTCACTGCTTGTGAAATTTTCTTCCGAAACAAGTTTAAAAAGCTATTTTCGATATATCAAATAAAATTGAATGAACAAATTCTTGGAACAAATTACAAATTACTAATAAAACTTGTAAAATAAATAAAATGATAGTAACATATCAAAATTATTTCTAAAATGGAAAACTACATTATTTTATTATGGCTTAAGAGTATTTTCTTCCAAATTACCTCCCACATTTCGCAGGCTTTTGCATTTGTCAAGATGAAGTCAAACGTGACTTCAATTTTTCGTCTCGTTCGCTTTGCATTGTTTTCTATAAATAATTGGAAAACGACAAGTCTTCCAAGAATGTCTTTTATAATTTCTATAATATTGCTATAATCTTTTATAATATTTGCCCTTTGTTTTTTCACTTAAAGACGTACAAATGCCGGATACTCGATCCTGGAAATACCCAAATGCTTAATATGCTTATGATATGCAGAAAAATGACATGTAGTTTAGTGTCCTTAACTCTTATAGTCTCTGCGATCTAGACAAACAAGAATATATCGACTACACTTTGGATCTACCACGCCTCCAATTGACTTGTACACACATTTCTGTATTGACAACCAAATTAAACTCTTTGTAGTTTGTAAGTACAGGGTCTAAAAAGACATCATTGGGCGCCATTTTGAAGCGCTGCCTGCAACCAAAATGTACTTTCGCCTGGCAACGACTACAAAAGCGCCAAATTGCTTTGCTCGCTCAGCGCCACTCAAGTTACGGCAAGAAAAACGGGAGAAAGAGCAGACATAACAGTAATGAGACTGGCTGCCCAGGCAACGAGCAGTTAAACAGAGACAGAGACAAAAGTAGAAGGAAAGAGAGAGAGAGAGAGAAGGAGAGAAATGGATAGCGGGAGTGAGTACACATAATAACTGTCAATCAAAGACATCAACAACTCGAAAGATTTTCAAACAGATCTATGATAGTGAACTGACCTACTGCCTTCTGGAATTCAGTATTCAGTTTTTGGTATTCAATATTCAGCAGTTCATTATTCAGTGCTCAGCATTCAGTCATGAGTTGCCTTTTGTGGTTTTATTTCTGGTCAAATGATTCAGTCGATCGACAGGATCAGTTCTTTGCCCTTTTTGTGCAGCGGATTCTTAAGCTGAAAATTCCCTTTTGACTACTGACTACTGTCTTTTCTCATTGTTTGGACCCTCAAAACATTTAAAGGCTCAGCACTACTTCTTTTTTTTTTTTGTTGTTGGATTTTTAGAATACAAGAAATGCGCAGTAGCCAACGTTTTGCATTCCTTATTCACTTTATTTGATTTTACACAGTTCACTGGCAAAGATCTTGGGTCTAGGGTTTTAGACAGCGCATTAACGGCTTGTAATTACGATCAGTTCGTGTGGAAAATTTAAAAATGTTTTAAGGACTATGAACCAAAGTCAAGATTTAAGATTAAGCCTTTGTGAAAGTTGAAAAGTTGAAGAATTATAGATTAGATTGTGAGCATTATGCAATACGTGTGTGGTCAAAAAAAATTCAATACAAGCAGCATAATATATCGAATGTAAAGTTTAGTTATTAATAAAAAATACTACAACAGACCTAAACAAATATATATTTTATAAAGAATACTTAAAAGTTTTTACTTTCTAAGTCTTTTATTATAAAGTTTACTAATAAATATTAAAAGTTTTGCTACTAAATAGAAAACAGAGACCTACATTAACAGAGATATTTAGACTCTGTCTATATATTCTTGATATACGTCGATATTGCCATGCTCGTATAAATTGCAGGATCTCATTAACTAAAAGAGCCAGACAGACCAAAGTTGGTATGTAGCTTCCTTTATTTCGTAAGTAGGTAATCGGGTCATTTCAGGTTTTCACTTTATACTTTTTAGCATTAAGTGATATGCATTTATTCGCTTTGAATTTAGAATAAGGGTTTGAAAATTATCGTTTTTCGCATCAACTCAAAGTGATATCAATTCGCTGAATATATCCGAAGTAGTATTAGAGCAGGTTGAAGACAATCCAATTCCGACAAATCTTATCGATAGTGAAACTTCCGGCATCCCATTCACTTTTAGAAATTACTATATAGTTGGAAAATAAAATCTGTATTTAAAGGGCTAATCATACAATGAAAATCGTATATATGCTCTGCTTAGGGAGTTTTCTAATAATTAATTACTGTTTTTGGCTGGCATTTAAAGCTTTTGCTTACCTTGTAGTAATCCAGTGTTGAAAAGTTTTGATAGCAGGGTACATTATACAACATATTCCAGGTGTTGTTGTAGTCGTTGTCGTTGCTAATCAAACGAGCTTCCACTGCGTGTACATTGTTAATTGTTAATTAACACTTGAGGTAAATACTATTATTATTATTGTTGTTGTTATTTCACACACCAATCAAAAATGGAGACGAGAGATTGTCTCAATACTGTTCACAGACCAAAATTGATCAATTATTTTGATGTTATTTTTATTGCACGCGCGTCGTTTATGAATTGTGCTAATTGAGCAGTTCCGTAACGCAAATGAATTTGTGTCAAATATATTGTATGGTTGTTTTATTTTTTATTTATTCGTATTTTATTGCTATACTTATCAATTGTTTCATTAAGCCGACGGAACACAAAGCTTTAACTGTTGTCGTTGTTGTTGTTGTTGTTATTGGTGTTGTTGTTGTTGCTTCTGCTTGTAGTCCGCTCTCGCGACGAATGTCACATAAAGCTGAGTGTCAACTGAATTTGCCCATTTGCTGCCCATTGAAAGCGTCGGCGTCGCAACGAACAAAACGAACGAACGAACGAAACGAAAGACTAAGCAATAACAACAACAAAAACAACAACCACAACAACTCCATACATGATGAAGCTTCATTCCACTCAGCGTGATTGTTGTCTCGCTTGTTTGCCCTTTGGATGCGCACGCTCTCTTTCGCTCTCTGGCTGATGCGCTGAGCGCTTGAGTGAATTGTGGTTGAGTTGAATTGAATTGAGTGCAATTTTCGTTGGTTTTAGGGCGGCGCCAGGACAGCTGCTAGCTGAGAGCATTAACGGCATTTGCAATTGAGCAGCAAGTGGGCAGCGCTCAAAACTTCCTGGAAACGCTTTCGTTTCCACGAACGAGCCTTGCAGTTCCTTGCTACACGATTTATTTTTTATTTAATATTTTTTTTTCATTCTTTTGGCTTTTTGCGTCCTTTTTGGTAGTACTCGATTAACCCAATTTGAAAACACTTGATTGGGCGCCAGGCAAGCTGTCCGTTCGCATTAGGCAACGATGACTGTGCCTGTACCCGGAGCATAGGGTTAAGTATGTATGTACATATCGTGTATGGACAGCTACCAAGCCGCTGGTCTTTAGCCCCAGGCTAGAGACTCCAAATTTGAATCGCAATCTGTATCGGAACCAGGGCAACAGACTGTGCAATATCTTAAGGCTGGCGTCTGGCGACCGGCGACCGGCGACCGGCGACGGTCAACTGGCGACGATCCCCAAATGGCAAGTTATCCCTGCACGCTTCATCGCATCGCGACAGTTGTTAACGTGTTTAATTAGCCCTGCAAATTCAATGAATTGCGACAGTAACAGTTAGGCCAACTCAACAACAGCAACAACAGCAACAACAACAGCGCCAAAAGTCGTACCCAGACGATAATCAAATATTTGAGCAGCCATTTTGAAATGCGGCTCCTGCAACCCTCGCAACCAAGAAAGGCGCATGCGTGGAACACCCCCCAAAAAAGAAGCAGTAATAATAAAAATAGAAAGCACTCAATGGAGTGGAGTGGAGAGTTTTCGGGGGCGTGCCCAACTCCTTGGCTACAGTCGTCAATTGACTCGATTTCCATATCGAAAGCACTTTAAATTGGGTGGAATACGTGTTCAGAAGTTCTGCTTTAAGCTTTAAAGTTATGTTTTTTTGTGGCAATTTAAATGATAAGAATTTAGAGACTATTAAAGTTTATGACCTTAATATTGACTTCTATCAATAAGCGTATGTATGAAATATTTTAATATTATAGTCTTATAACTTAATTCAGAACTTATTATTTCATTAATTTCTTAAAACTCTTCTATAAATAAGACATTTTAAAACAAAAGCTTAATCCTAACATCTGAATGTTTTCTTTTATTTTAAAAACTTAGGTTCGCATTTTTTAGAGAAATGGTCTTGAATTTAATATTTTTTTAGTAGTAGGGTTTTCCTCGCCATCTTTATCATGTGGGTATTCTTAACAATCTTAATAGTTTTTTTTATGTAATTAAGAGATGTATTAGTTAATATAATAAATTATAGAAGGGATTGGACATCACGAGGATGCAGCAAGAAGGCATATTTTATAAAATAATCTTCTGTTGATATCAAAAAAAATGTGCAATTTACTGAAAAACAACATCAAACAAGTTTTAGTAATAGTAGACCCCGGCGTTATAGAAGAACTAAAATTGTTTTCATTCAGAAATAATTTGCATTTAAATTAGCATAGAAGTCGTGTATTTTTTGCATGCACTGTATGTTCATTCATAAAACGGACAAACGAGCAACGACAATCGGCAATCGACAATCGAAAACTGCTCTCGAGGTAATAGGATTATGAGACACACGTGCTCAATGTCAAGCCTCGAATGCAACTGCCGTGGGGACAGCTCCAAGAGAGACAGGGAGATGCAGAGAGAGAGAGAGAGAGAGTGAGTGGACTTGGCTTGGAAACGTCGAGCTGAACTGAACTGAACTGAACGCTGACGTCTCAAATGCTCGCTGCCTTTTATAGCCTTGGCTTTTATTATTAGTGACGGATTTCCGAGTCATTAGACAAAGTTATGCCTCGGACCACCGCGACTGTTTAAGCTACTTAAACGCGCCGCCCGCCCACGCCCCAAAATAAAAAAACAAAAACCTGATCAGTTCGAGGCGGGCAATCTCATTTAGTTCTCAGTGTAAACTTTGGGTACGTGACTTGGTCATGTCGCAATTGACAGGCGTCAGCTTAAGGCCTTAAACAGCTCAGCATTTAATAAAACAAACAAAAAATAAACAGATAAATGCGTGAGATTGCCCCAAAATGTGGCACATTAATTTGTTGATTTCTTGTTGTTTTTACCTTTTCTTCGAGTCGGGATTGTGGATTGTGGATAGAGGGAACGGGAAAAGGGACCCACAGCATTGCGGGCAGCGTGGCGTTTCACCCACGCCACTTAAACACAAATCAATAACTTTATTATCCAAAACAATAACCAAAAAAAAAAAAAACCCAAACCTCTGAGCCATGTTTTACGAGCTGAAAAGCGTCTTGTTTAACTGCCTGGGACAATGAGCACCCGCTGGGCGCGTTAAAAATCGCTTCAGTTGGAGCTGAAGTTGCAGCTGGAACTGGAACTGGACCTGAACCTGGACCTGAACCGGCAGATGGACATGGAGATGGATATGGACAAACAAAAGCGCAGGCTGCGACTCCAAATCTGAGTCCGACTCCTACTCTGTTTACACATTGGTCGAGCGCCGTGCGGTTATAATTTATGCCAACGGATTTTCGTAGCGCCAGTTGACAAAAGAAAGAAGCAAAAGACAAAGAGAAGGAGAAGGAGAAAGGGAAGCCCAGCTGGCAGTGTAAATACAGCTATGAGTCAGTGGTTGATCTGGTCAAAAAAGAAAGGGTTTTTCTCAGGCACTGCAAATAATGATTATTGAAATTTTTTCACATCAAAAAATCAATGACTACGAATACATATACAAAAAAATAGTCGTAATGATTAATCATTATCATTGAAGGAAATGCTTAAAAATCTTTTAATAATTCATCATTACAGAAAGCAGAGAAAATCTGTCTTACTGAGAATTAAGTAATATCAGATCATTATATTAAAGTAAACACTTAACTAATAGCTAGTATTTATAATTTAAAATTGCAATTAAATCATATACACTTAAATCACCCGAAATGATATATTATCATTTGATATAATCTAATTAACTTATTGAGAAATCTTTTCATTCTTTCCATTTTAACACATATAATAATGTTTTATTCATGTATTCAAAGTATGAATATTTTATGATTATTTCAACATTTAATACATAATGTTATTTAAGTTGCGTAGAACAGGAATCGAAAGTAAATAAATATTTCTAATTGAGAACAAAATAACAATTAAAATATTCAAGTAAAATTTAAGAAATTCACGCTCATTGGTTATATGGATAGGATGGATAATGGATGGATGGATGGATAATCTGATCAGCTTCATATTTTTGCATTATTTGCAGGTGTTTACTGGTTTCTTCTCTTTTATTCCACTGAAACCCTCTTATAAATTTCACTAGAACAATATTGCCAGATCGGTAACACTTCCCTGTGGACCCATCGCAAAGCATTTTGGCTGTGACATTCTGCTTGTATGGGATGGATTCTCTATAGGTTATTTGCTTAGTGCTAATAGGCACTTCAGTGCTAGCAGAGAGCCTATTCTCTAAAGCAGCGGTGGGCACGCAATGGCTCCGGGAGCCAGCGACTGTAACGAATTCAGATTTTGTGCCTACCGCTGCTCTAAGGCTATTCTGCTACTGCTACTGAAAAAAGGAACAGGTTAACCACCGCACATCTTTTCAAGTTCCATACTTAATAAATAAATATGTGCATATTTTATGGTGCATTTAATTATATTACTTGGTTTTTTGGCTTTAAAATAGAATTGCATTACACAATATCTTAAAAAACTATAAAATATTAAAAAAAAAAAAAATAATCATTTGATTTTTTAAACAGTAAATATGCTTATTTTTCGTCGATTAATTGCAATTAATAATCGCGAAGCTTAAATTAAATTTTTTGCCATAAGATGCGATATGAATTTATATTTTGTAGTTATCATACAAATGGTCTTAGATTTGTGACTATTTTAAATGTTGTTCGAGTACACAAAACAATCTTTATATATTGTGACTGTATACTAGGATAAATCTACTGTTTTTTGTCGTTTGACTTTAAGGTTCGCTTCGCTTTACATTTTCTCCTCAACTCTTTGTCCGTTTCGCCCTCAGAAAACCCCATGTTAAACCCTTAACGATACCGCCCGCAGTCAACTTATCACATTCAAGTTTATTGACTTTTGTAAATGTATTTGGCTGATGTTTCTTTTTTTTGTTGTTTAGCTGCTGGCACTGTAAACGGCGCCAGATTTCGAGACAGTCACCAATTCCCTGCCTGTCCAGGCATGTACACAAGTCGTTATTATTTGATAGGGTCAAGTGTCGGGCAGTCAACAACAACAACAACAGCAAGAAAATAGCAAATTACACACATGAATATAAATAAATGTCTGAGACGTCAAAAACAACAAAAGTAAAACAAAGACAACAATGACAAATCGTAGGGTCAAGGCATTTGTTGAATAGCGTAGAACCTTTTAATTAATGGCATCTGTCCAAAATTAGTATTGGTATCAAAATGTTTAAAGGTGCTTAGACTGCCATTCTAAAGGACAGATGATATTATAATTTTTGTATATTATAATAAGATATTTAGTATGTACTTGTATTTATCATGTTTTTTTTTAACCTTTCCAAATGTAAAATAGTTTTTAAATAGCTTGAAAATCTTTATTTTTTATTCTTTCAGTTTTAAAATTTAATTATTTACAATTATAAATTCAAAATAAATAAATAAGTATGTAGGCTAAAATTATACTAGTTTATTAGCTTAAAATTGTCGAGTGCTCTAAATTTTCGAAAAACTTGCAATACTTGGAGTGATTAGCTATTTGGTATGCGATACTAAACTGAAATACAAGAGGTAGAGAAAGTACCCACATACCATCAAAAATTCCTCAAATTTTAGACCTTTCAATGCCGTTAGAAGCTTGGACAGCAAATGCCACTGTTATTACCAAATTTCAATTTCAAATCCAAATCCAATCTTAGGTCCCATACCAAGTCATCGTTTAGATTTAGCGATTATACTTGTTTAATGAGCTGCTCCCCTTACCAAGACGTGAATCTCGACAGATCCAACTGCTCATCACGTTGGAGGCTCATCATCAGTGTCGAGGGTCTTGGCACGTGTAAACGACACCCAAATTAGAGACAGATTATTTTATTATACCAAATGTCTGTCTGACTGTCTGTCTGTCTGTCTTTCCGTCGTTGAGGCAAAAGTGTTTCTATCTCAGATGGTCGAGGTCTTCCCAGAAATGATTTAAGCTTCAGAGTTGGTATGGAGTGTCAGCTACCTTCTCGGTTGGCTGGTCATTTGATAAGCGGACGCGCCCTTATCACAGCTAAATCGCAATCCCAAGTGGGTGATTGAAAGAGAGAGACATTGTCATGTAAATGTCGCGCTGCTAGCCAAAATCAATTTGAAACTTGGCGCCAGCTTAATGAGACACAAGCCAAAAGCGCAGCATGCGCCACAGTCTCCGATCGCAGTTGGGTCTCCAGAGAGTTCAGTTAATTAAGTTATAAAAATTATACTTTATGCATACGATTTGCATTTTTATTAGCGTCAAATGTAACATGCGGCGCATTGATTTATTGCCTTCCGCCCTGACATTCCCCCCCGCCCTGTTAGCCCACATACTCCGTAGTTATTCTGTAGGCGTTGCTTAAACTATGAAAAACTGACAAATGATCAGGTGTGACTTATGACATTTTCAAACACGTCGATCTATGTGAGATATGAGATTCCATATTTTAGTTTTTTTTTTTTTGGGACTGCAACAAGCAAAACATCTCACACATCTACAATTTCAATAAATTCTTATTCTTTGTACTTTTATCGTTAAGATTGACGATTCTTTTCTTGAGGTGCAGCAAAACCATAAAAACCGCAAGATCAGCAACGTATCAACCTGGAAATAGCAGCAACGACAAAAAATTACTTTTATATAGAAAACACCATAAAATACGAAGAGTACAGAGCCTTAAAAAAATACTCTGCAGCTAGCGTTGACACAAAGAAACTCAAATCTACGTTGAAGTTGGAAAGCATAAATAGAAACTCTACTCGAATTCAGTGTTGGCAGAATTAGGCAGTCAACAAAGCTAAATTAAAAAAAAAATGGTTTAGAAAATAGCTAAAAATAAAAAAAATATATTTAAATAGAGGCTAAGTTTAAAAAAAAAACCTTTTAAACTAAGTATGTACACCAATCAACTTTAAAAGCGTAAGGTAGCGATGAATAAATAATGTTCAGAAAAAAACTTCTTTAATATGCAAACAAAATCTTTAATTGTACTCCTAATATTAAAGAATATTCTTGAGTTTCACTCTTAATGTTTAAAAATATTAAAGACCAATGTAATTTTGTTATAATTTCACCAAGGACTTTACATCTTCATAGTTATAGAAAATCTTTTATCCCAACCTTTTCATCTAAAATTGCAAACACCTTGGCATAGTGTTAGTGCCACAACAAAAACAACAACAACATTGCTGGCAACTGCTTGACTGTCTTATTTACTCGCAAAGCGTCACAAAAACGTTTTTTCTCTCTTTTTTTATATATCTAATTTTAATATATGTTTTGTTGTGCTCACGCTAGATTTCTTTATAATTCTTCTGTATTTGTTGCATGTTTTGACATTTTTATAGCTTCAGCAACGAGCAACGTTACGATATTGCGAATTTCTGCTTTAATGCTTTGCTGCACAGCGCTAGAGCGAGAGAGCGAAAGAGATGGCAGAGGAGGAGTATTCAACTTTCAAAATGGCGTCACGCTACTAAATAACAGCTTTCTTGACATGCATATGTCAAAATTGATGGCACGGCACGACACGGGACGACACGACACGAGATGAGCGTCGCCTGCTCGTGCCTTGCGTGCTTATCGGGCCAACACGTTTTGTATTTAAACGTTTCGCAGCTTCCCATTTTAGGGAATCCTGCGGCTGCTGCTGCTGCTGCTGCTGCCTGGATTGGAACACCCATTTAACAAGTCAGTTGCGACGCACAAACCCATAAATATTGCCAATTTAACAGAGTCAACAGTATGGCACTCGACGCGTCGGCCACGTTGACTGCGAACCGGGTCCATAATACACCTTGTCGTACACGATGCTTATCTCTTGGAATTTCTTGTGCGTGTTGCCGTGCCAAAAAACAAAAGCAACACCAAAGCCATAAATTGAGCACTATCGAGTCGCATGATACTCTTTGAAATTAATAATTCCAAAAAATATCATATTTTATTGGCCGTATTGGAAAAATTATAATGCTCAAAAGTAATTAAACCAATCAAAATTGTATCTGATCTAAAATTACATTGTTTTTTATATTGAGATTTCTTTAAAGCCTATTAATTAAAAATATTTATTCAAATATTTATAATCTGTCTCTAGGATTTTAAAATATGTATTATATGTTAAAAAACACCGCAACTTTTCAACTTTTACCCTTTAGTTTTTTATTTTAATTGTTTATTTATATTCTCAGTTCCTTAGTAAATTTTACATTTTATAACGACTTGTAAAACTTTATACAATTTTAAGATATTGAAACATGGGAATCTCTTAATGTCTCCGTTTTCTGCTTCTCGCGGTATACCCTTGTGACCACTATTTGCTTACAGGGTATTAAATGCTAAAGCCTGGCCAGAAGCTGTCGCTCGCTGTCCGTTCCTTGGCAATGCAGAAGGGAAACGGGCTTGGAGCGTGCGTGAAAAATTAGCCGTGGAAATGCATGTTGTGCTTGTTGTTGTTTATTTTTGTTGCTGTTGTTGTTGCTGTTGCTGTTGTGGCCTGTCGCCATTTCTCGTGCTGCAGCTAATAAGCGCAACATGCTCATAAAATTTCGAAAGCTGCCCAAAGTCTGATTTTATTTCATTTTAAATTGTACACGCGCTTTGAAATACGTTTTTTCATTTTGGGCGGTTTGATTGTCGTCTCAACATTAACATCAAATTGCAGCTTTAACTTCAGCTGCTATCGTTACCTGGAACCTGATGTTTTGCATTTACATGCATCATTAGAGCTTGTTGTACATCGCGACCTTATGACAAATTATCAAAGCTGACAATAGCATAAAAGACAAGCTTTCTATTTCAATAATGGTATCCCAAATCTTTCCAAAACCATGAAAGCCAAAAATCAAACAACCACAACAAAAACTCGACAACTAAGCGTGCTTGGGAGACAAACGCGGGTTAACATCTAAGATTTAACCCTTATGTGTGCTTATCGAAGCAGACATTACACAGAATTCAATTCAAATTAAATACTGTAATTGGGTGATCTTAAACATTTTCATTCTTAGGTAATTTTATGTTTTTTATCATTTAGTGTTGTCTTATTAACCTAATCATATTTGGTTAAGATCTGCGACTACTATATGTGTCTTTGGAATAGTAACAATGGGACAAACGAAGTTGGAGGTTTAATAAGAATGAAAAAACATCTCTGAATCGAATTTTCATTTATTTATTTATTTATAATCAGTGTACTTACAATGTTAAATTATAAATTAACAAAGATTTTTAGCGAGTAAGGCCATAAGCTAATCTCTGAATCGAATTTAAAATGTGAACTTATACTAATTATGACTTAAGAAGTTGCTTTAAGGTGTTAAATAACTATCGTAAAGAGAATTTGATATAAAATGTATTGAAGTTAATGTCAAACTTGAAATTATTTGTTGAATAAAACTTATACGTACATTGAAAAAACGGGCCTTTATGTTTAAACTTCAGTTTTAAAACTGTTAATTTTCAAAAAAGGCAAAGTGCAGATTAATTCAATTTTAAACGATATTATACAAATTATTTCAAAGTTGAAAATCGTATTAGTTTTGCCAAAGCTTCAAGTTCATACAGCAAATTTATCACTTCATTTTATCCCAATTTAAGTCACATTAAAATTTCATTTTTAATGCTTAGTGTGTTTCATTTCAGTCCGTTGAATACACATGGGTTAAATCAAATCGCTTGTCTCCAAATACTTCAACTCTAAACCTTTTACCTGTTAATTGATTGTTACATTCTTCTCTCGCTTGTGTGTGAGTGTGAGAGTGTGTTTATCTCCCTCTCTGTCACTCCTGTTGTTAGTGCCATGAGATGCAGACGTGTTGTTTTTTATGTTGTCCATTTTTGACAATGAAAATTATTGTGATGTCGCACGTTTTGGTCGTGTAATTTAATTAAAATGATGTCGCCAGAGAGACCCGCATCAACGGGCCAGCTCCGACCACCGCCATGGCACGCTTTCCATGAGGGTTTCCCGGAATTTCCAGTGCAGGTGACAAATGTTCAATGTATAAATTATGTTAAGAGGGGCGGGGAAGGTGGAGGAACAGGGAGTGGGCGGGGGGTTGTGAAGTGAACAATCACAGCTGCTAAAAGGATGCCACTAAAAGTCAAACAAACCTCTTGACTTTGATGATATTTGCACGGCGACAAGAGAGAGAGAGAAGGAGGCAGAGAGAGGGAGACAGAGACAGAGCAAAGGACAAGCCAGGACTCTGCTAGGGGCGGAAGTGCAACAGCAACAACAACAACAACAAACACAGCTGTTGTTAGTTCTGCGCTATAAACAAAACTGCAAAATGGTTTATGGACATGAACAAATAAAGTTCTTTTCTCTTTTTCTCTCTCTGTTTTAGTGTTTGAAGAGCACGAAACCCCAGTGGCACTTTCTGTATGGAAAAGTATTCAGATTTCCAGCTGAACTTTCAGCCGGTATGTACAGCCACTTTGTGTTAACATCTAATTCGCTTTTACATTAGCGTGCGCGGGGTAATTCGGTATACGCTAGCTAAAAACCTAGCGGAACTTTCCGCTACGGTTTCCGTGGGTACCCCCTGAAGGAGTACGGAAATTTTACATAGAGGGGTGGGAAATTTTTGCGCTGAATAGCCCTGGCTGTAGGCCACTGAAAAATTGTGTTCAAAATTGAATAATATATTAAAAAATTGTTTTTTCTAAATAATCGTTTAATATTAGGCACTTAATTTGTATAGTTTACATATCATAAAAATATCATAAAACTTAAAAAAAGCTATGCTTAATATTATTTGGCTTATGACTCAAATCCTCGGTGGTGGTGATTAAAAAATTACCCCTTAAATATGTAGGAAAATTTCAGAATCTGGCATGTAGCTTTGCCCCTGAATTTTTCCGGCTGAAAACGGTGGGTATTTTGTTCACCATATGTCATCAGGTTCTACTGGGTCAGCAAACAGTTTTGTAGGAATGGGAAAGGGAACTGAGGAGTGGGAGTAGGAGGGAGAGAGAAAAGAAAAACTTGTGCGGCTTCTGTTGAGCCTGTGAACCTGTTTGGCTTACTACTGAAACCATGAATGAACGAACGACTTGGACAGCATTGTCACTGTCAATATAGAAATGCACTCAAGGTAACTTCCTACTTGCCACAGATCGGATTTCAACATAACCTCTTTTACTTTTTTACTTGCAGATTATTGCCCCCCACACACACACACACACACACACATACACACATACATACATACAAAACACTCACACACTCACTCACATTGCCGTTCCCATTCCTAGCGACATTTAGCGGTCAAAAGCGCAAACAAAATGGCGACAGCTGTCGGAGGCAAACAACGTTGGTGGGAATTTTCATTATTGATTGATTGATTTGATTGACCGGAGTCAGAGAAAGACAGAAAGAGACAGACAGTTGGCAATGCTTCCCACAACCCAAGGGCGGATCATAATAAAAGACAAGTTTATTCAGCTTAAGCTGTGAATAATTTTATTCAAAAATATTAGTCAAGTTCCTTAAAGTCGAACTGATTTACATTTCTATATTACAAATTATTGAGTCTTTTTCCTAATAGGTGAATTGAATTAAATTCAAATTTTATTTTTAAATTCTTAAAGTAATCGTAATTGTAAATTAATGCAGCAATGTTTGCTTTTATATAAATATAACAAAATATACTAAAAAAAATAATTATTAAAACAAACAATAAATTATTCATTTCAATTTCTACCACTTTTGTACTTTCGTAGAGAAATCTACGAGTTTTCTTCAAAAATATTAGTCAAAAATATATTTTCCCAGCGTATCGGTTCTCAAAAGTCAAACTGTTACATTTCAATATTACAAACTGTTTAGTATTATTCCTAATAGGTGTAATAAATTAATTTGAATTTGAATTTTATTTTTTAATTCTTCTAAATAAATATATAAAAATAATAAAAACAAAAATAATTATAAAATCAATTAATAAATTATTCATTTCAATTTCTACCACTTTTGTACTAATAAAGCCAATATATTTTCACCAATATATTAATATTTGCTTAAAATTTATAAAATTTACCACTTTGATAAATTCAAATTTATGTCATGTCTAAAATGTGTTCATCTTTATTTAAGCTTATGAAATTAAATTAAAACTGTTGTGTCGACTATTTAAAATACTTCAAATTATAAAACAAATATTGACAACTTATATTGAATCTTCTGCTCTCACAATCTAAAATAGGGATGTTCTATTAAGCATTAACCTTAGAGAAGATTGCTTTTTAAGGATCCTCAGGTGACTGACTAAACGCTCTTGACTGCAGCTGCTTGTAAGCTCCAGAGAATTCAGGTTAACAGTTGTTTCCTTGAATGCTTCTCCTCTCACTTCTCGCTTACCTCTACACATAAACAGCGTAATAAAATTAAAAAGAAATTTACTGGCGTCAGTTGTTGGATCTTGTTTTGTTTTTTTCTTTTTTAAGGATACCCGGACAGGCAGTTGGTTTTTATTTTTTTTAGTTGAATGCTGCAACTCCCCGGGGAGTCGCGATGCGATTGATGACAGCATTTGTTGTGACAAGCATTAACTAGCGGTTTCACACTCCACTCCCTTCCAATTGGTAGCTCCCCTGCTCGCACCCCAAATTCACAATTAGTCAACGTTGCGCGCCCCTAAAAATGGAAACAAATCGACGACACCCAAATCTGAGCATCCCCATGAGGATAGCTGCCTGTATTCCCCACTTAAAATCAGAGGGAAAATTATGTATTATTAAAATAAAATAATTGTGTGAAACGCATTTAAAATAAACAAAATTTGGCTATAAATTTTCGTATGCATATAGCTTTACTTCCCACAGGTTTTATGTTACCAACCAAATTAAATGCACCTTCTGTGTAATTGAAGCAAAGTTTTGAACAAAATTCAAGTGTCGGGAGTAGGGAGTCGGGAATCGGGAATCGGGAGAATGCCGGCCATGTTTGAATACGAGTCGGCAACATGTTTACATAAAACGGACTTGGTTTACAATTAGCTCAAATACCTTCTAAATTTGCTGATTTTGCAAAAAAAAAAATAAAAATTATTATAAAACATACAGAACAAGTAAGAAGACTGTATATAGTCGAGTCTCCGACTTTGAAATACCCGTTACTTTATTTAATTATTTATTTCTAAAATATTTTAAGCTCCAATGATTTTTTTATAATTAAATTAAAAACAAATTACTCTTTATTCAGTTTATGTTTTTTAAAAATATTATAAGTAAATGAGATTTAAGTATTTCATAATTTTATAAAAATTAGATTGTTTAGATTTATTTATAAAACAACATCCATTCCAAATATTTCCATTTACTGAACTAGTAACGGGTATAAAAGTAGCTTGAAGTAGCTTGAGAGGAATGCGCCGCGTTGGCTGGTAATTGGACCGGATTGGATGTTGTCTAGTCCTCGGCATAGGGCGTATAGCTGCTTATTTGTCGCGCCACAATATTGAGAATTTCGCGAGCAGGCAGATCTTGTTGTTCGCGAACGATGGCCGTAATGCGAGCACACTCCTTCACGTAGTTCTCCAGCTCGCGCTGGTTGAGACCACGTCGTGCTGGCTCCTTGGACTGCATCGCCTGCAGACACTGTTCGGTCACATGGGCCAGCTGCGATCGAGCCGGACTGAAGGTCTCGTCCAGATCGTAGAGCTCCAACGGCGGAGCCGGTGGCTCACTGAAAATGGGAGGAAACGTGGCCAATTGCAGCGGAGGCAAGGGTATCTCAAATTGCGGCTTTATAATCCGCAATGGCTCGTAGGTAACATTCAACTGTTCATAGGTATCGATGACATCCTTGAGCAATCGATTGCTCAGCGAACACAACGTCATGTCGAACATTTGCTTGAAATCCGCCGGCATTTCGGTGCCAATGGAGTCAACCAAACAGGCCTTGGGCATATCGGCGAGAAAGGCCAAATCCGTAAAATGTTTGTTGTCATTTAACTATTAGAAAAAGACGAATTAGAAATGTGACCAATTTTGGAGGATAACCTCAACAATATTGCAATTTTAACTAAAAATTCTCTAGACTTAAAAATTGAAAGAAAATGTAAAGAAATCGTAAGTGCTAAATTTTATAAAATAAATTTAATACTTTTTCTTATGTATAGAATAGCTCTAATATTTTGTCATTATAAAATATTAATATAAAATAAATTTTCAACTTTTTGTGATAAAATACAATTTATTTTGAAATTGTACAGTATTGCAATTTTAGCTTTTAATTGGCTAAACTTGAAAATGTGAAAAAAAAATTAAGAAATGCTATTATGTAAAAAATTTACTATTTTATTAAAAAATGTAATAATTTTTTTAATAATCTAATAACTTGAACATTTTGAAATGATGGAAAAATTAACTAAAAGTAAAAAAATACTTTTTCTTATTTACATTAAAAGCTATAATTTTTCATTATAAAAATTAAAATACAAACCAATTTTCAAACTATTTATAAAAAAAAAAATTTTTTTTCATAAGTTGGCTAACTTGAAAATGTGAAGAAAAAAAATGAAGAAATGCTATTATGTAAGTAGTTGGCTATTTCATAAAAAAAAAAAAGTGAGTCCTTTTTAATTAATGAATAACTCGAAACTTTTGGAAATGATGGAAAAATTAACTACACTTTGTATAATAAAATAAAATTTATTTTCAAATTGAACAGTATTGCAGTTATAACTTCTAATTGGCTGGAATTATAAATGTGAAGCAAAAATGATGTTATGTAAGAATTTGGCTATTTTATAAAATACATTTAATACTTTTAATGTTTTGAAATTATGTCTTTCAATTTCTAAAATAATAAATAAAATTTATTTTCACAATTAAAAAGTACCAACAAAAATTAGCATCTTCTTGACTATTTCTAGCTGACTTTTTTGATTAAATAAGCTAAATTAACGCCAATAATTGTAACAACACTGGTTGTGAATAACTCACCTCCACATCATTAAAGTCCAAATGAGTGTAGCTAATTTGGCTAGTGCCCAGCAACTGGAGCATATACTCGAGCATGGCGTCATTAGTCTTGTCCTGCAGATACTTGTCGTGCCAGATGTAGCCGGATCCCAAGGCCAATATCTTGCCACCCTTGACATTGCTGTAGTAACCAGCGAGCGGTCTATTGAAGGGGTAGACAACGGGACCCGTTGTCAGCAGCACATTGGCCGGCTCGGAGACATTTAAGGTGGCACCGTATGGATACTGAAAGTGAATCTTGTACTTCTCGTCACTGAAATCGTAGTCGACCCTTTCGATGTCCCGTTTGAGGAGATGTCGCCACATGGATTCGCAGACAACGCCACCGCCGACAATGCACTCTTTGGGATGGAAATTCTTGTAGTAATGTGGACGCACAACAGTATCGCTGTTTATATAGATGCCATACTGTTCCAGAAAGAAGTTCACATTCGTATTGAACTCCTGCTCACCCCCCTCGCCCAATAACACCAGCAAACTGCCGCCCCACTGATTCACGTACCCCTTCAGTACCTCAAACTCTTCCTCAGTGAAACGATCCTGGGGTCCAGCCAGCACAAAGATTTTGGTGCGTGCCAGGCGCTCCTCATTCAGCTCGCAATCGCTTCTAAAGAATCAAATTTGAGTCGAATAGGTTTTTTAAATTTTATTTTCTTCAATTACAATAATTAGTACACTTACTGCTCCACAGTCCAATGAGCCTTTAATTTGCGATGCAACATCTTGTAGTTGTCCGTAATTTGAAAGCGTTCATTTTTGGATATATCAAAGCAAATAATCGGCTTATTACTCATTTTGCAGCTTTATTTTTATTTCACTTTTCATAAAATTATCCGGTAACTTTTTTATTTGGTTGCCAGGGAAACAGAAAGCAAAACATTTAAGTGCTGCACGACTCTGGAATGTTTGCACACTTTAGGGGTTACACTTTTGAAATATATTTCTTTTAAATAATAATTATAATTGCATTTTCACTTTCATTTGAATTTGTAAATGTCTCACTGTTTGAATAAAGCGCCACAATGGCCGATACTTCAAAAATATTCGATAATCAAGTTGGGCAAAAAGTGTGGCGCCACCTTTTAGCTGTTTTGCGAAGCATTTATTTTCCACACAAAAAGCAAATATGGCAGCACTTATTTATATAAATATTCAATTTAAAGAAAATTCAATTGAACTTAAACTAGGAATAGCCGATTTCCAATTAACTAGCAGTTTTATTGCAATCCAATGCAATATAATTTATATTATGTCGAAAATATCGCCTCATGATAAAATATCGCCAATCAATATCGATATAATATCGATGTCGTCATATCGAAACTCATAATCTAAACGAGTCGATAACAACTCTATAGTATGTTTATTTTTTACTGCAAAACAAATTAAAAACAAGTAGACGACAGCTGCTGCTGCTGCTAGATGTTCACATAAATAATTCGCACGTAATGGCGATTAGCTGTCGTTATCACTAACGGTTGTGCTTTTGCGACTTTCGCAACGGAAACTAAAAATTTAGTATTGAACTTTGACTTTGACTTGTCAGAACTCGAACTTTGTCATCTCTTCACACAGCGCATTATATATGTAAATTTTTTGTAAATACACAATCAGTGAATGTGAATCAATACAACAAATACAAAAGGAAAAGTCCAACAACACTGCCAACAACAACACAAAACGGAAGATATACAGCGTAATTTTTGGGTATCTGCACTTGCACAAGATAATTAGGTAATTTGTAAACTGCTTGCGACAGCATCAATAACGCCATTCACCAATGAACCAATGAGCGTTGAGATGGCGATAACTGTTGAATGCATACATATCTATGTATGTGTGTGTGTGAGTGTGATTATCGCGAGTGGGGTGGGGGGCTCAATGGATTTTAAAATGCTCGTCGATAATCATTGGACCTTAGTCTGTAGACTGTATCTAATCGAAAGTTAATCGGCATTCCATTTGCATTTACAGCACCCAATAACATGGCCGGCATTGAGGAACGTTTCCAGGCAGCTGTCAATGTGATCAAGGGATTGCCCAAAAATGGACCCTATCAGCCCAGCAACACCATGATGCTCAAGTTCTATGGCCTCTTCAAGCAGGCGTCGGAGGGCGGCTGTGCACAGAAGAAGCCGGGCTTCTGGGATGTCATTAACCGGGCCAAATGGGAGGCATGGAACAAGAATCGCCATTTGAGCAAGGAGCAGGCCATGCAATTGTATGTGGAGGGTCTGCAGGAGATCATTGAGACAATGTCGTTCACGGAGAACGTTCAGAACTTTGTGGGCAGCCTCGATGGTCTGACCAACATCAATTTGGATGAACTGGAGCTGATATCGCCGGGCATGAAGGAGCTGGCTGAATCGCATCCCAACTCGCCGTTTCATTCTCGCACAAATAGTCCTCAGCACGGATCCAGTTCGAATGGTTTGGCGGATACGCCGGCAACTTCGACAGCAACAGCCACTGATGGATTAACTAATGGCCACATTACGCCGCTGACCAACGGCTACAGCACATCCAAGACAAGCAATGGCTATGGGACTCATGACACGAGCATCGACAACAACAACTACACAAACAACAGCAGCGTGGCCATTGTGGAGCCCTCCGATGATGAATACGATGATCCCTACGACACGATGCTGCCCCAGGAGCTCACGCAAGCGATTACCCACAACACGGATCTGTTGCGACAAGTCCAGAGCACAATTTCGAGTATGAACAACGATATGGCTGCAGTGCAGCAACGTGTGCGCAGCATGGAGCAATCGCTGCTGGAACTGCACAAGGCACAAAAGTCACTGACGGCGAGTCGTGGACGACGACAGCCGGTTTGGTGGCCCTTCAAGGATATATCGCCACTCTGGTTCGCTGTCCTGGTGCTATGGCCTTTCCTGGTGCGACGAGTTGCTCGATTGGTGGAGAGCAAACGCCGCTGACAACGCAGAGCTTTAGATTAGCTTAATTGGTATGGTAGTTAAATTGTAAGTATTCTAATTTAGATCTTGACAAGATTAAAACGAAAGTCTTCGGCACTCCGATGACAGGCCTTTTCTGATTTTAGAAAACGTCTCTTCAGAAAGTGTCAGACTATACAAAGTAAACAATCTGATTTCAACTTGTTCGTCTGATCCAAAGTGTATTTATTAATAAATACTTTAATTATAAAATACTTTATTAATAAATACACCTTGGTCTGATCAAAAATATATGTACAGTCACTCAATAAAGATTGTGTGCTCCCTAACATTGTCAAATTTTTGTATAACAAAAAAGTTTTGATGCCGGTTATTTAAATTAATCAATTCAATTTTCTTAAATTCCGTTTGAATGATACACAACTTTAATTAACCCATTAAGTACTCATTGAAAATTTGGAATTTTGCTAAATAGCTACTTTTTTTATAAGAGTCGTTTCAAATAATTATAAAAAATACAGTGAAGAGATTTTTGAAAAAAATATTTTTTTGCAGTCACTCTTGGAATTGTTTCAAGACTTTTTTTTGGATCAAAACATCTTTTGTTTGACACCGAGAGAAAATTGACTTTTACAATAATTCTAAATTTTCAATTGGTACTTAATAGGTAAAAGAAATTTTTGTATCATTCAAACGGAATTTAGGTGAATAGAAGATTAATTTAAGAAACAAATTTATGGTGCATACAAACTTTATAGACTGGCTGTACACTCTATGGAATGTGCCACGCCTTCTTTAAAGCGTTACACATTTCTTTGCAAGTTTATAATTGAACTAGCTTCAAGTGATAGTGGAAAATAAGATTAATGCGAGCTGACAGCTGTGACTAAGATTAATTATACTTAAGTCAAAGGGAAAATCCCATTTTGTTTTTATTGAATGCAATTAATCTCAGTTAAAGCAGAAAGCACATTGATCTGTTTTTCAAGTTTTCACCTTTACACTGTAAATGATTTTATTCCTACATTTGCTTTCAGATTCTCTTGGTTATGGGTATGAGCTTTGTCTGGATTGCTTTTTCTATCCTCGAATGCGTTTCATTCACGTCTTGTACAGAGTTGGCCTTATCTTTAGTTTCTTACGGTTATCCAGTTGCAATATTTATCGTTTATATATGGATTTATATGTATTTTGTATATTTATGTTGTAGTAACAAAAATCGCTTAAGCTATTAGTACCACATTCCCCATCTACATTTTTAGTTCATAAGATGAAAGTTTGCACTTTTGCTTTTAAACAAAAGCGTCGCGAATGTCGCAAACAGTTGTAAGACAATTCATTTGTTGTTAATTATAATTTTGTAATAAAGCCGTGTAAAACGAATACAAATCACATTTTGACTGTTCTGGAATCATTTTAGTCTCGTGGCTGTGCAGTTATGCGCAAATAGCCCTTGCCAGATGGCACTTGGATCGTCTCAATGCCATCCGGGAATAACTTTGGCACATCTGCAGCTTGAACTGTTGGCAGCACCATGCACTGGCCGCCCTGTTTCCAATCAGCGGGCGTGGCCACACTCTTGGTTTGTGTTAGCTTCAGTGAGTCAATGACACGCAGAATTTCACTGCAATGTTGATATAGAATCAGTTAAGACAATTTTCGGTTTAGTTCAAATGTGAAACTCACTCGAAATTGCGACCCGTTGTGGCTGGATATAAAATTGAAAGACGCAGCTTCTTCTTGTCATCGATAACGAAGACGGCACGACAAGTCAGTGGAATGCCCTCGGCAGTCAGCTCATCCTTGTCCAGCATATTGAGCTTCAGCGCCAGCTCGCGCTTGTCATCCGCAATGATTGGATAATCAAAGCTTGGCAGCTCTGGAAGGTAAAATGAGCGGAAGAGGTTCGATCAGGGAAGTCAAAGATTTCCAATTTTAACACGAATATCGAAAAATAATACTAAGAATAGCAAAATTTGGAAATACAAATGACGAAAACAGAAAAAGGAAGCATTTAATATGAAAATAAAAATTAGAGATACTGTCAATAGGAAATTAAAATTAAGAAAAGGTATTAAAAGACGAAAATTAGAAAAAGCCTTGTCCTTTTGAACTTTTTCAAACCAATTTTTTATTTTTGAGAAATAGTTTAAAAAATATAAAAGGATATTCCATTTTGTCGAACCATTTACTTGAGAGTAGCTCGAATCAAAAAGGGTCTGCACATACAGGTGTGCTACAGAAATCTCTTCCACTTGAATTTCACGTTAATTTCATTTCTTCAGTCACATCAGCTGAAATTTTTGAGAAAATCATAGCTCATTTCACTGGAGAGTTTTCGAGTGACTTTCATTGTTTGTCGCGCCGAAACCTTTTAAATTTTTTAAGCTATACAATATCAATTATTATATAAATAATTTCAATTCAATTAATTAAAGTTGCTAATCTTTAAATGTTGATAAAGGTTAAATTCTAATCATTTACGACTCGACTGATCTGAGCGATTCCAAACTTATGTAATTACAGCAGCATAATGACGGACCTGCACTTAGTTTCATGAATATATTTTCAAAACTCAAGAATGAATATATATTATAGAGTATTTCTTCGATGAGTTCCACATTTAATGACATATTTATAATACCCGCGAAAAGGGCAAACAAATGTCAGAAGCAACAGATACTAACTAGATTTAATTGTATGTCAAAACATACTAAATACTCACTGGCATAACTCTTGATGTCTTCAATCCAGCCCTTGTGAGACTCCACGGTGTCACAGGACAAGGCAATTGGCTTAACGCCACGCCTCTCAAAGTCCGGCATCAGTTGGGCGACGCGAGAAAGCTCCGTTGTGCAGACGGGAGTGTAATCTGCCGGGTGGGAGAAGAGTATGGCCCATTTGTCGGCCATCCAGTCATAAAAGTCTATTTTTCCCTCATTGGTCTGGGCCTCGAAATTGGGAAATTGATCGCCAATATTAATAGCTTTGCCCGACATTTCCAAAGAATTGAATTGAACGAAAATTAAATGAGAAAAAAAAATATATTAAAAATTGGCAAACCGCAGCTGTCAAACTATTATCGATATTCGATGAAAATATAAATCACTCGATATATATACGTGTACGTATTTTGAAAATGTATCGAAAGTGACTGCAAAAATATCATCGCGATACATATTTATCGAACGCCTATCGGTTATCATATCACTACAAAAGTCAACAACAAATTAAGTAATTTATCTATCAACTATAAAATATAACAATACTATGTCAGATCTCAGCATCAGTGGAACTCAAGTTCAGCCGCAGCCACTTCCACCGGCACCTGTTACGGAACCTTTCAGGATAACAACAAATGCCCCACAAATGAGCGATGCCAATTTGACGCCCGGACGTCGGAAGCTTCAAAAGTGGCTGGGTCGTGTGCTTCGAATTGCAATTACCGATGGACGTGTCCTGGTGGGTTACTTCAATTGCACGGATCGAGATGCCAACATTGTGCTTTCCATGTGCGCCGAGTATCTGGTTGAGGGGCAAGAGCCGCGTTTACTGGGCAATGTTATGGTGGCCAAGAAGCACATTGTGTCGCTTAATATCGACGAGCCCTCAACGCAATAAACAGGGATTTGCTAAATCCTTTAATAAGTTAAGTTTTAAGTTTTATGAATAAAAATTATACCAAATTTTTAAATAACAGAACTGTTTAAATCGGCCTAAAATAGTTGTAAAATAAAAATAATAATGGGATTCCTGAAAGCGTTTTAGAATTGGTTTAGATTTCACAACTGCTCCATACAAAATTTTCAGTGTGCCCAGAGCAAATCAGGGAAATTTGGTCTTACTAATTGATTTTCGTGAGAGCGGCTCTGAAGGTGATTTCGATTTGGTTTTAAACAGCTGTATGACAGTTGGTGTTTGTTTACATTGTAAATTCAATAAAAACATTTTCAATGAGCAAACTTTCGTTTAATACCTTATAATTTCCTTTTCTTGCCTTTTTTGTATACGTTTTAGTTGTTCGCCCAGGCTGTCAGCTGTTCACGAAATCTTAAACTAATCAGTGTGCAAGAAGGGTCGTTCCGTCCATGATGAAATAAGTGTAAGGTAGTCTAGTCGGCTTCTTCAGTTCCCATTCAGTGCATGCTTACTATCCATTTCCCTCGCACTGATTATTAGTATAGTTAAGGCCCTACTTTTTGCCGACGAGACCACCTTATATTTATTCCATCATGGTGATTTAGATTTGATTACAAATAATCTAAACCAAATCTAAAACGCTTTCAGGAATCCCATTAATGTTAAAAACAGCTATGTAAAGATATATAAAATCAGCATTACAATTATTTGTTTACTTTATGCAATTACATCTTATAAAGCAAAAAGAAAACTGAATATTGTACTTAATTATTTATATACATAAGTTATATATATATAAGTTAAGTTAAGTTATATATACATAAGTTAAGATAAACAGTGAAATAAAAAACTATTATTGAAACAGCTGCTGGAATGGTATTTTTATGATACTGCAGATTTTGCAAGATTATTTGGTGCATTTTGTGAGCGCTGATAAAGCGACAACAGAATTGTGGAAAGAAATTAATAATGTCCACTCAGCAATAGAGCAATTAATTGCTAAGAATCAACACTCAATTGAACGCAATCAGCGATGGATTTCACGAGCTTCGTTAAGCCTTCGAACGGCAGCGGAGGCACCGAGAACGGAGAGGCGAATAAATTGCAATTTTGGAAGCACGTCGAGTATATTGAGAGCCATGGCAAACAGGAGGACGACTATGAGTATTGTATGACGGAGTTTCTGCGCATGTCCGGCATCTATTGGGGCGTCACGGCGCTGGACATTATGGGCCAGCTGGATCGCTTGGACCGCAAGTCCATCATTGAGTTTGTGAAGCGTTGCCAGTGCCCCGCCAGCGGTGGATTCGCGCCCTGCGAGGGCCACGATCCCCACATGCTGTACACGCTGTCGGCGGTGCAAATCCTGTGCACCTATGATGCCCTCGACGACATCGACTGCGAGGCCGTGGTGCGCTTCATTGTCGGCCTGCAGCAGCCGGACGGCAGCTTCTTTGGCGACAAGTGGGGCGAGGTGGACACCAGGTTCAGTTTCTGTGCCGTTGCGACGCTGACGCTGCTCAAGCGCCTGGACCAAAGTATTGATGTGGACAAGGCGGTCAAGTTTGTCATGTCGTGCTGCAATCAAACCGACGGAGGCTTCGGCTCCAAGCCGGGTGCTGAGTCACATGCGGGTGAGTCATGTCATACAATAAATGGAATACCAAACAGTTAAATATGCTCCAATCCATTACAGGACTTATTTATTGCTGTGTGGGTTTCCTGTCGCTCACACACCGCCTGCATTTGCTGGACGTGGACAAATTGGGCTGGTGGCTTTGCGAGCGCCAACTGCCCGAGGGCGGACTCAATGGTCGGCCCGAGAAGAAGCCCGATGTCTGCTACTCCTGGTGGGTGCTCTCCTCACTGACCATCATGGGTCGCCTGCACTGGATTAGCTCCGAGAAGCTGCAGCAATTCATACTGTCCTGCCAGGATACGGAAACTGGCGGCTTCTCCGATCGCACGGGTAACATGCCCGACATATTCCACACGCTCTTCGGCATCGGTGGCCTCTCGTTGCTGGGCTACTCTGGATTAAAAGCCATCAATCCAACGCTCTGCATGCCACAGTATATAATAGACAGATTGGGCATAAAACCAGAGCGTAGAGACAGTGTAAAACCATAATGATATTAAGAGAAAGCTATAGCCAATGTTAAATATGAGTAATCATGTGGTGGGCACAAAATCTGAATTCGGGAGCACGACAACTAAAACATCAACAACAACAGCGAGTCTGTTGGGAGCAGTCGCTGCTCCCGGAGCCACTGCGTGCCCACCGCTGTTTTGAGAGGACCCACAACAGCTTCAACAGCCCCAACCACAAACCCAGCCCGTTTCCAAGACCACAACATTTTGTAATCATCTCTTTAACTCTCTTCTTTCGCTTGTTGTTTTATGCATTTATGAACTCGTATTAGCAATATTATAAATGAATATGTATATGAACAATATTTATATATATATAGCCTTTTCTAACGTTTGATAAGCAAAGCGTGTACAATTTTTGTAATAGAAAGAAAGTAAATAAAGACACTATTTTATTATTGCATGCGGATAACAAGAATAATTAGATAAAAAAAAACAAAAACTACAGAGTTTCAATTGATTATTATTATTATAATATGTATATAGATGTGTTGTTTTTGGTGACCTTTCTAAATTGTTATAGTTGAGTTTGCAAACTCCAAGCCCACGAACGCGGACTTGTTAAACCTTAAAATTTCGCCCTGAAGACGACAGCCGACGGCAGTCGAAATATATCGGCAAATTTAATAAATGGAAAAATCCAGACCTCAAGCCAGCCAAAAACTCAACTATTATAATATGTAGTAATATTATTTTAGTTGACAACAGATTCGAAACTAACATATTTATTTATGTTGCAATAAATTTAAAATTGAACAATTCCCGAGTTACTTATTAATTTAAAAGAAGTTTACAAAGTTATATATGTATATAATATACAATAGGAAAGTATGGAGTGTAAGACTAAGAATAAAATAATATCGTGTCGAATTAATTACATACAATAAACGAATCACACAAATTTACAAAATGGAATTACAAACTAGAAACGTCACAGTGTGGTTTCAATTCAACAAAAACCAAATGAATTCGCATCAATTAAAGACAATTGAAATGAATTTATAGCGCATAAAATCTATCAAGGCTGTAGTTAAAGTGTGTGGAGTGTATGTGGTGTGTGTGTGTTTGTGTGTGTAGTATACTTCGATGCACGTCTAAGGCACTCTAGAAACAATTTCAGATAAGTTGTTCGTCTACAATCTTCTGCTAATAAACGAAGAGCACTAGGAATTATTGAATTTCTCATCACTGGTCAGCACATTGTAGGCACAGCCCAAGGCCCAGGAGATCTCATGACCATCAATCTTCTTGTAAAGCTGCAAAGACACATTGAAATAGATGAACATTTGATTAAGATTATACGATTGCTACAGTCAAAAAAACTTCTGGGATGCTATATAGCGTAGGCTGTCGATTTAGTAAATGCACTTCGAAAATTTAAATATCCAGATTGGTAGAGTTTAAAAATCCTATGTCTTAGACGATGGATCCTACAATAAAGTGCAATACTTCATTGGAAAATAAAAAGTAACACCTTTCCAAAAGTGTATTACATACAATCCCGGATAAATATTAAGGGAGCTATATGTTAAAATATAGGGATTTTTACAGTTTTTAGCCACTTTACCGCACTTTGAGCGTAAATAAATAAGTTATATTTGTAAAAAGCAACTAACTTTTGGCGTGTAATAAAAGTTCTAATAAAATAGTGTTCAAAAACATCACCAAATTCAAAAAATGTAAAAAAAAAACAATTAATATTTCCTTACATAGAAAATCTATATACAGTCGAACTTCCCTAACTCGAATCACCATTATCCAAAGAAAAGATTCGAGTTATAGAGATATTCGACTTATTGAGTTCTTTTTCCTTAGTTTATTAATTTTAGCTGCCACTCATTTAGTTCGAGTTAGAGAGAATTTTGAGTTATAGAAGTTCGAGTTATGGAAGTTCAACTGTATATGAAACTCTTTGTCCTGACTGACTCACTGACTGACAGACACATTAACGTGTAGCCCAAAACGGTAAGAGATAGAAAGCTGAAATTTTCACACAACCTAGATGAGTTAATTTCTTCATGCAATAAGACGGCGACCTATAAGAGGGTCAAATTCGGGTTCAAAGGTCACGGAATTGCTTAGATGAAAAACTTTATAGTTTCTTAACATATCTCAACCAAAGTCACAGATTATATGTTTGGGACTGTCTCTTCCTGACTGTCTTTTACCTAAAATCATCATAAATAAGACTCTTTTTTTTATTTTAGGTGTTCCATAGACAATAAATTTACCAAAATAATTTATTTATCTATACCTACGACCTACGCTATGTCCCATCCCAGAAGTTTTGTTTTGATTTAGCCGGTTATCAGTTACAGCTGAAGTTGACCTACCTTAACCTTCTTGCTATCGTTGAGACCGAATCCCTCGCGCAACAGCACCGATATGAATGTCAGATCGAAGCACATGAAGGGCTGCTCATCATTGGGTATGGCACAGATTTCCTGGGCCTTTTTGCGATAGGCCTCCACGGTGGTCTCGCCACCGGCTGTTGGATCCACCAATCCGGATTCGATGGCACGCTCAAAGTAATAACTGAAAGCGGCCACCGCATGTTGTTTGAGTGTAAATGGTTTTGGCTTCACCAATGGCATCACTTTGCTCTTGACCAGCTCCAGGCAGGTGTCGAAATCAACCACTGGCTGCTCGGCCGACGATTTGCTGTTCTCCTTGCCACTGACTTGGTACTTGACATTGCCGTAGATCCAGGTGCGGTTGGCAATGATGGGATTGACACAAACACTCTCCACCACGGTATCCTCGGGGCTGTAGCCCTTGGTGAAGACAGCATGACGTGCGGCCATCAGGCCCAATCCCAGATAGCTGTGCGTAAACACATTGATCTTCTTGCTGGAGGTGGCCACCTCGTGCATGTACTTGTCGTAGACGGGCACCTGTTCCGGATCAGTGGGCGAGAAGGTGACTTGGGTGCTGCCGCCACCCAAATCCAAGGCAGCGGCCTGATTCGTTTTGGACAGGCGGCCCAGCAGAAAGTTGACTGTGAACCAACTGAAGATGCCCTCATCGGTGCCATCCATGATCTCCACGGCATCGATGTCCACACTAAACTCGGACTTGGCAAACAGATCACGCACGGCATTCAGCAGATTCTCCGCCTTGCTCTGTGGCAGCAAACGCAATCCGGCCGTCGCCTTTAGCACCAACGGTGTGGACGACCAGTGTTCTTTGGGTATAAAAGCGCGTGCCTCGTCCAGCAGCAGTTTTATGGAATGCGCCCCTTCCGCCGGATTGTCGGCAAACGAGCTGAGACCTGGTTTGCGCTCCTTGAACAGCTCCTCGTATAGCACCAGTTTGTTGTCAATGAAGCTGCGATTGAATTTGTACGCCAGAACGCGACTGCCAGTGGAGCCGGCATCAATGATCGCTGCATATTGGACCTTGCTGTAGCCCAGCTTGGAGGCCAGACGGGCCAGATACGGACTCGCATTGTCCGAGACGAAGCCTGCATCGTTGCCATGCGAGTGACGTGGCGTTGATGTGGCGGGTTTCATTGTGGTGCGTGGATGTGGTGGATGTGGGCGCGTTTCCATGTGCGGCGATTCATGAAAGGGAATTGTAACAGTGGGCAAATTAGTGGTTTTAGTCGATTTAGTCACAGTTGCAACAGACACTTGAGTATAATACATGCGATACACACCAAAGACAAACAGCAGCAGGACTACAGATATTATTAAACATAGAAATGATAATTTAAGGCCGCTGGTTCCACCGCCTCCACGTCCTCCTCCCCCTCCGCTTGCGCTTCCTTTTCGCCGACTCGAATGCGACGATTTCTCCTCGCTGATCAGCTGCATAAAGGATACCAAAAACAAATGAGAATGGCAATTTAGATACACAATCAAAATAATGTATTGTCTAATTAACTAATTTGTTTGCTTTGTTTTTTGTTACCAGCTTGTATTCGTATCTCATTTCTGCTGCGTTGTCGTTTGTCTATAAATACCCAGCATATTCTTTAAAACACATGTTGGCACTTGCGTCGATTGCTTGCGCTCTTTTTGGTTTCTACTTTTCTGCTTGCTTTTCTACTTAAATTCTAAATTCTTCTGATATGCCCTGTCTGTCTGGTCTTATCTGCTTTGGCAGACGCGAAAAACGTCAATTTTGTTGTTTTTTTTTCTTTTTATCGTCAGCAGGCGTCTAGGGCTGAGCACCAAATAACTATCGATAATTCACGCTGCCCAGGGCAGCAGTAAATGAATCAGCTGTGTTTTTAGAACTTTTTGCTAATGTTCTAAAAGCTGAGTTTTAGATATTGCTATGTACCAAATTTCTCTAATAAAATAAAAATCAAACTATTTTTTTATGGAGACAATTGGTTTATAAATATTTACTTTGTTAGCACAATAAACCATATGAAAATTGATTAAATATTTATAAAATTAAATACACATCTCTAGTAAGAACATGATGTAATGAATTAATTATAATAATAGGTAAATGCTACAGAAACCATATCCAAATTGTCGAGTCATGCTAATTTTACACTTTTTTCACTACGCCATGAAGATCGACACAAACTTTATTTGAAGGTTATCGCAACGTAGACTATAATGTTATGAGCTCTAAGATAAGATACATTTTCATACCGTTTGGCCGGTAAGTGGAGCAACTTCAACTGGTCTTTTAGCTTGATTAAATATTGTCGCTGAAAACGCAAACAGTCCTACAACTGACGAAATTCCCATTATTTAAACAAATGTTTTTGCACTACAAACAAATTAATCTATGAACTATAGACGGCCTCACCTCTTGGCAGCATCAGTTGTTTATAAATATATATGTATAGTATGTACATTGTACAACTAACTTAATTACCATGTCAAATACATTGTCAATGCATTGAGAGGCGGAAAATCTGTGCCCATTTCACACACTTGGGAATTTTAACAGCTGCTTTTACTTTCTTGAGGGGCCATTTATCGATTGAGCCTTAGAATCAATTGATAATTGAGACGTGCCGTCTGCAACTAGGCATAATTATAGTTTAGAATTTGTTGATAAGCGCGCTGAGTAACGCAAAGGGGCTTCAATTATGTGTTGTTCATGCCTGAATTAACACAAAAATAGCTGCTGGCTGTTTATTTCATCAGATCGTCATTACGGTTTTAGTTATCGTTATGCAAATTGGCTGGCACAAGGGTTCTTAACCACGTTCCGAATTGTGTTCAACCTGTTTTTTTGCCCACACAGCAGAGAAATGCGTTTCTTGAATTTCTTGTGTGTCTAGGCAGCTCGTAAGGCGATTGTCTAACAAAAAACGACCTTGTTGTCTAGAAACCACAATAGACGGGGAAATGCATACTAAACGATCTCAAGTGCCGAATACACACAAAATTTAACCGGCCGGTCAATGTGCGGCTTTTATAACTATACTTTAACTATATAAACACAAATGAAAATGATGTGTACGTTAAGTTTGGTTTTAATTTATCTGTTCTTGACCTTATTAAAACTAAAAATCAGTATTTATTTTACGAAATTTTTATTTTCTCTTTATATACTTTAAAATAAAATTTATTCGGCAAACTATCAAATAAATTTCGGACATGGTATCAATTAATAATCTAATGTTGATAGCTAAGTAACTATACTTTTGATAATGTTGCTCATCTCTATCTGATTCGTGCATAAGCCGAACACGATCGTTGTTCGTACGCGGGAAACAAAAGGAACAGATTGTTTCTTAAGTGCCGCGACAATCAATCAAGGTGTGTAATTGAGCATTTAAATAAACTTGGCACAATAATTAAATAGCATTCACTTTAATTTCCGCATTTGTGCGGGTGTTTTTATACTACATAGAATTTCGATTTATTACCCTTTTAACCTTTGCATACCTTTCTCTTTCGCACTTCGGTAGTGGACATTTTGTTGAAACTTTTGTACTAAATATATGTAACTATATATATAAATATATATATAAACTTTAAGCTGTATTCACTAACACGTTCGCATTTGTGTGCTCGACAATAACTGACTGTTCATTGAACGATATGGTGTTTTTAATACATTTATAGACTGTATGTAAACAACGCAACAATCACGACGCGCATGAAGTGGCGTACTAAATTAGGGTTGTTGATATTATATTGCTATATCGACTTATCGATAGATATTTTTTGGTGATGATACGTTTTTAAGTGATATTTTTTAAAACGAAAATATCAATATCGATATAATTATGTGATATTAACGTGCGCTATTTTTTACGTTTATTTTAAAAACCACACCACATCTAAGTGCCAATTTTGCAATAAAACAGTAAATATTAGTGACTAATTTAAGGTGAAAAAAGGTTGATTTAAAATCGCGCCCAGATATTTATATATTTTTTTTGCCAAAAATATCAAGAAAAATTACATTTTTTTATATCGAATTATTAACGATATAGATATTTTTAATAATATGAACAGCCCTTTACTAAATTCATTTATTCAATTCATTCAGTTAATTCATTCAATTCATTCATTCCATTCATTAAATGTATTCATTCAATACACTCATTTCATTCAATTCATTTAATTTAATTCATTCATTCAATTCACTCATTTCATTCAATTCATTCATTCAATTCAATTCATTCATTCTTTTAATTCATTTTTTCAATTCATTCATACTTAATGTCATTTATCGACTGCAAATCAAAAAATTTTTAAATCGGAGGATTGGAAAATACTCAATTAGAATTTCCATCCGGAATATGCCAATAAAAATTGTAAGGAAATTAAAAAAAGAGAGACAGAGTGTGTTATCACCGTCGCTCACCATTGCTCACCATTTATTTTTCAAACCATCGATAACTATCGATAGTCTTCGATAGTGTGTTTAATTATAAAATTTTATAAAAAAAATTCCAAAAAAAAATTTGAAATTGGCATTCATTTAGGTATTATAAAAGTAAAAATAAATACAATTCGTTATCAACAATAATATTTTCGTATTAGCTATAGTAATAGCCAAAGTTCCACGATCTAAAACTTTTTGTTCTGCCTACTGATCATGCGCTCGGACTCGACTGAAATGGCGGGCACACTTAAATAAATATTAAAACATAAAAATATGTTTTAATTTTAGTTCCGTTTTGTTCTTCCTATCCATGTCATAAAAATATATATTTATTAAAACACAAAACTTAAATGCACTGCCAAAGGAGAGCTTTCTGTGACAAGTTCAGCGTCATAAAAAACAACTATCGATAGTGCCCGTCTGCTATCGATGGCGCCTCGATAGTGCTTGACCATCGATAGTGCCGATAGTGCCATCGATAGTTCTCCACCTCTACAAATTTGTTGGTAAATTTGGTATTTCCAAAACCAATTCTCGTTTTTTACTTTTGAGGTCTGGGCACTCTATTTTTTTTTGCTATTTTCTTTTAACCTGTTCTTCGCTTCAAGAACGCCTGGTTTTTCAACTTGCTCTGCATGGTCACACTGTAGTCAGTACTAGGGCTGGGAGAACATCGAGTAGAGCCATTCGATTTTTTCGTATCAAAAATTCAATAGTAAAATTCGATAGTATCGCTTTTTGCCAACATATATTTATTTTTGTTGTACAGCGACGTTATTCGCACGTCTTTTACGGTTTTTTTTTGACGTGTTACCACCTGTCTTGCCATCTTTCGAGCGGTCAAAGTGTCCCCAGACTTTAGATTGTGCTTTTCAAAAATTTTTCCATAATAAAATTGTGCACAATTTCCAGCAGCCAACACCAATTAAATTTGCGCCGAGTTCGAAACATCGATAGTGTAAAATTTGAAGAAAAATTCGATATATCGATACTATCGTGAGTGGTCGACCCAGATCTAGTCTAGTGTTGGGGAAACATTGCTCATTTAGGTGAACATGTTCACTTGTTCTTTTTTTTTAGGTTAGTCAACTCACTCAGATTGCTCACATGTTCAGTTGCTTACTTGTTCAGTTGCTCACTTATTCAGCTGCTCACCTGCTCAGTTGCTCATTCATATTGCTCATTAGCTCAGTTATTCACTAAGCCCCTCACCCAACTAATCGAAAATATTCTACGTTACACAAGGGCGTCGGCAGACGGGGGCAGGCCGTTTGCCCCCCCCCCCCCTACACTCATAATTTTGCACTATTCAGCTTCTGAAATCCAACCAGAGTAGTTATTTTGTTTTGAAAAAAATATTTTGGCCCCCCCTCATTGAAAAGCTGCCGACGCCCTTGACGTTACATTTAATTTAAATCTGATGGCTGCTCAATAAACATCTACAATACTTTCATTTAGCTTGCTGACTTCCGACATCTCCAAATGGCTCCATATTTTGCTACACTATTTGATAAGCGACATTTTGAATTCTTTATATGAGAATCTACACAAAATGCCCTAAGAGGTCTAAGAGAATAGAGAAAATTCGAGCAAAGTGCGCAATAGAACAATAATGAGCAAAACAGAACAACTGAACAAGACTGAGCAACTGAGCATAAAAGAACAACTGAGCAATAAAGAGCAATTTGGAAGAAACATGTTCACTTGCTCACTTCAGTGAGCAACTCTTTTTTGTTCACTCACTCATGAGCAACCCAACACTACTCTAGTCAGTACCAAAACAAATGCCGATCGGAGCAGTTGCGCGCGTGTCTGTGTTGCGCCGCGAGCGTAGTGGGAAAAAAATATTTGCAAAATTTCGTTGTATTGCGCAAAACAAGATAAATTAGCACAAACAACTAAAGAGTAATTTACTTCAATATATATTAAATAAAAATTATCATATATTTAAACATATTAACATGACGACGTGCCAAATTAAATATTAGTATATGTTTTTGCTTTAGAATTGGCCGTCGCACGTATGAATGTGTGTGCGTGTGTAAGTGTAAAACGTAGTGGAAATTAAAAATGCAAGCAATTGCATGAAAATAAGCATAAATGCATAAATTAAGTTCAAGCTGCTTAAGAACCGAACCAAAGGCAAATGTTAATTCACGCAGCGTAAAACAACAAAAATTGTAAATCTAAATGTGGGGCCGTGTGTGTGTGTGTGTGTAACGACGGAGACAAGAGCGCAATAAGATAAAATTGAAGGTTATTCTCTACAATAAAAACAAGTGTTCGTGTGTGTGTGTACGAGAGCGAGAGAGAAACACAGAAATAGGGAGAGCGCACGCTCACTCAAAGAAAGCAGCGCACAAAAGCGAATGCTGAAAATGTCAATAAACTCTGCAAAGGTGAGGAAAAACGCAACGCAAGAGTAGCTGGGCAGAGGCAATGGCAGAGGCAGAGGCAGCGCTGCTGTGCTCTGCTGCCGTGTAAAATGAAACCCAGAGCAGCAGCAAAGAAAGCAGCCAACAAGCAAGTGCAAAAAAGAACAACTCACATTGGCGCACACACACATTTACATGCATAAAGAAAGCGCACGTACATGTGATTCTTATTGGATGGCGTTGCAAAAAAAAAAAAAAAGAAAAATATATATATATTTCTGGTTTTTGCTTGCAGCTTCCGCGTTTGTCAGCCGCGTTGCAACTTCAACAGTTGCCGTTTTGCAGCATTTTGTTTATTTACTTTTTGTCAATTTGCTGCTTCGTCGCTCGTTAACTCACACGCACACACACACAAATTCTTACATCGACAACGATACTGAATGATTAATTTACCGTTAATAATTCACAGGTGGAAAAAATTCAAAGTTGCGGCATTCATTGTGCAATAATAATAATAATATCGTTATCGCTATTGTGCAAATATTTTTTATAAAATCATTTTACACCAACAACAACAACAAAATCCCAACTAAAATTTACATAAAAATTAAATACAATTATCAATAAATAATAAATAATTAATATGCAAACAATTTTATAATTAATTACAAAAATAAACATAATAAATTGAAAATTAATTGAAAACATCGCCACTGAAAATTTTGGACTTAGGGAATATCATACGAAATCTTATTAGACTGAAAACAAGGACAATTGGAATATTAATTTTAAGATTTTGAATGGTAAGTTTTTTCAATGGAATTTGTGTTTAAAGTTTACTTAATTGATATAATGCTTTCAATAAATATTTAAGGTATTGTCTGGTAAAAGTTGAATGCAGTAAAATTTCCCCATTAGGAACAGAAAAGTCAAACTTAAAAAAAATAATTGTTAAATTTAAGATAGACTGTGACTAGAAGTCAGTAAAACCAAACGTTGGCTTTTATACATATGTGGTTATTTACATATTTAAAAATAGAAAATTTTGGATTTATATGAGCAATTTTGGGTTTCGGAAATTATGGGTTTTTCTATGGTATCCATATTCATATCGGTATTTTAAAAGCTCTATTTCTTGCTAGTTATATATAACTATGCATGGAATCTCATTGCTTCGATCTTGAACTTTGATGTGACCCTTAACCAAGTTTCCGCCCACTTATCGCACTCGGCGATAGCTCTTTGGCCACACCCACTTGAGTATTAACCACAAAAGCCTCTCCAGCAACCAAATCAAAACAATTTAATTAACGCCCAATTGCGAGCGAAATGTAAGCTAAAAAAAGAGAAAAAACAAGTGGGAAAGGCTATAGTCGACTATAGCCCGACTATAGGATACCCGTTACTTATTTAAATAAATTTAAAAAATATTTAATAGCATGCTTTTAGGCACTTACATTGCTTGAAACTTAAAACGGCCATTACCAGCTTTCTATTTGTTCGATCTTGTTACGATTTAGTAGGATAATAATAACATTTCCTAATATCTTGAAAATTGCGCGTGTCTAGCTCTAACTTTGTAAGGTCGGAAATGCTTCCGTCTTCCTGTTACATACATTGCAACGAATACAATATACCCTTTTACTTATTTTTTAAGCAGCGGGTAAAAAATAAGCAGAGTAGAGCTAACCCAGGACAACGCACAGCACAACACACTGTAGCAAAGTACAGTGAAGCCACTTCAGTTGAAGCAGTGAAATGTAACGGCGCCATTGGTCACTTGAACTACTTTCATATGGTGTTGGCTCTTTTGTGGCTGAGTCATGCCGTCGACTGGACTCTTGGACTGTGCCAGAGACTGGAGCTGGGATTGGAACTGCCAATGAGACTGGGAATGGGAGTGGGAACGGGAGTGGGAATGGGTAACTGCAATTGTGCAGCGGTTGTTGGGCCCAGAGGCCACCGGAAATTGTTTCCACAAGCGTACAGAAGAAGTGGAGTAGAGGCGAAGGAGAGAGAAGGAGAGCGCAGCTAAGAGAAGCTTTTAACGATGCGGCCCGGGCACGTTTTGAACTCTACCACACATTTCTTCTGGCGGTTGTGGCGGTTGTCGCGGCTTTCGCGAGTAGCTTGACCCAGAAAAATCGAAGAGCGGACGCTCGGTTGTCTGGGCCGTAGGTGTATTGTAATGATTATGATAATGATGATGATGATGATGATGATCGTCGCCATCGTAATGAGAATCGTAATGTTGACGATAATGACGATTCCAGCCATCTCATAAACCATTTTAAATGTTGGCTCATTATTATTTTGACTACGTCGACTTGCGGTTTTTGTGTTTATTGGCCGCCTGTTGCAGTTTTGCTGTTCACTTATTATACCCTGTAAAACATTAAACTGGGCATGACAAAGTGCCCGCTTAGAGGCTAAAAAGAGAAGACAAGTTAATATACAACTATTATATTAATACAGCTGAACTTCCATAACTCGAAGTTCTCTCTAACTCGAACTAAATGAGTGCCAGTAAAATTAATGAACTTAAAAAAAAATAACTCTAAAAGTCGAATCTCCATAACTCGAGTCTTTTCTTTGGATAATAGTGATTCGTTGAAGTTGGGGAACATCGATTGTATTTGGACACAGTGGCTCCCAGAAAACTTATTTCAGCTATAATAGCTTAAATAAAAAAATTAAAAGCAATAAAAAAATATTGTTAGGATATCTCATACAAGAACAGAGTTTTTGGTTCTAAAAGGTTAATTTGCATCCGGTTGTTCCTATGGCTGCTATATAATATAGTAATCCAACTTTGACCAAAATTGGTCAGGATGTAAGAAACAGTCCAAAAAATACAATCTGTGAGTTTGGTTGACATGCACATCTTAATAAACAAACTTACGATGAAATTATCTCATCTATGTTGTGTGCAAATTTCAGCTTTCTATTCCTTACCGTTTGGCCTGCACGTTGATGCTCAGTGAATCAGTCAGGACAAAGAGTTTTATATATATAAATATGTAGATGTAGATTATATAGTTTGCTGGGCTGTTTAACTGAATAATTAAAACTCTTATAAAGATGCAATTTTTTATAAAAATTGTAATTCTTTGCATCAATAAATAGCTGGCTGTATGTTAGATTAATGAATGAAAACAAGGGTACAGGGTATAATTTAGCCGAGTTATCTTGTAGTTATGCCCTCTTACTTGTTCGTAACTGGGTTTATGTGCGGTCTTTGCTTTTATCAGTCAACAGCAGCTTCCTCCCGCAACCGCTGCTCAGCGAAGGCTGTCGGCATCGGCGTCGGCAAGTTTTGTAAGTTGATTGGCTCTGTCGGTTGGTTTTTTCTCTTTGCTTTCTGATATTTCAGTTGTTATTTCTTTTTATTTTGGTTTACCCCATTGGACACGTCCATTGCTTTGTTTATGTTCTTGAACTCTTTTAAAGTGTGTGGCTAAATGCGGCCTCAAATGTTAATTTACAGCTTTTGTTGTCATAACTTAGGCAGAAGCCAAAAGGGCAGAAGGTAAACAAGAGCGGGGACTATAGTCGAGATTGTAAGTTGCAGGCAGGTTGCAGGCCGAAGAAATGTAGAAGGTTATCGAATTTATAGATTAATCGCTGGTCAAATATATCGATAGTGTAATAAATACTGTAACTAGTAATCATATCTAATGGAAATAAATGAATAAATCGCAGATCATAGAAATCGATAATTGTTTACTAAATATATTTGATAGCTCTATCTGTTTTCATCGTTATGTAACTCTGGTGATGTTTTATTGTTGTCTCTAAGCTATCGATACATTCTAAACATCAAATTGTGCTTATATTAATTAAAATTTGTCTATGGATATTAAATCACTAATTTGCCTGCTCTTACTACAACCTCAAGCAACAGTTGCTGATGTTGTTGTTGTTCACAGCAACATCGCTGATGTTTTTATTGTACGAGTATTTTATTTTTATGCTTTTTGTGTTCGCCCATCTGTTAACCGGTTGTCGATATGTCCGGCGGGCACATATCGATTGTTACATGCTCTTTGGGCGCTCTGTGACTGCTAATTAGCAGTTAGCAATTGCAGCATTGACCTCCTCCCATAATTCTTCAGCTGTTGTTGTTGTTGTCTTGCGAACAACAGCAACAACTTTTCGCTTTGTTCTATTGTCTGAGGCGAGAGATCAAAGCACAGATACAATAACATGGCAGCAGGTTTACCTTGTTGTAACCTCACCGACCAGAAGATGAAGTAGAAGTAGAAGAAGAAACAGAAGACGAAGGCGAAGAAACTTGACTGAGTTGTTGTTGCTGTTACTGTTGTTGTTGCAGACTCAACATTCGCTACAGTGCTGGCAACATTGTTGCTGCTGCCGCTGCCATTTGGCTGCAACAGTTGCTGCTGCTGCTGTTGACTTTTGGCCAACATTGAATGTCTTTTTATCGTTGGTTGCCTGCATTTTTTTTTTGTTGGTTTTTGTTTGATTTTTGCAACTGCAACTTTGGCAATTGCCATAACTGTTGCCGTTGTTTCTGTTGTTGCCGTTGCTGCTGTTGCTGCTGTTGTTGTTGTCGTGTCTATGGCCGATGTGTCTATATAAACATGATCGTTTTGGCCAATTTTTGTGCTACAACAACTGCTGCCGTTCAGTTCTGCAGTTGCCCGTTGGATCGTAGCGTTAACAGCTGCCATCGAGAAAATGTTGCTGTTGCTGCTGCTGCCGGGTTGTGTAACAATCACAAAACAACTTCAACTGCAGCTGAACCTAGGCCAGCAGTTAACTGGTTCGATCTAGGAAGTACACGCTAAAGCGCCTCATAAACTAGAGTACTTGAGATTGAATAAAATGTCTTCGATTAAGCTAAGGAAATGATCTAGATCAATGGTGGGCACGCAGTGACTCCGGGAGCATCGACTGCTCCCAACTATTTTTCTGCCCATTCGGCGCTGTTGTTGTTGATGTTGTAGTTGTTACTGTTATGCTCCCAAATTCAGTTTTTGTGCCCACCGCTTCTCTAGATATCTGACTAAACTCGGATGTATTCACTTAAATAGTCGTTAACTTCATTTGAAGAAATTAAGGGTGCATTTACACTAATTGACCAGCTTGTCAATTTCATCTCAATAGTGCAAATGCGCCCTAATGTCTCAGAAATTAAAAAAAAAATATTTTTTATTTAAAAATGTTCTTAAAATTGAATTAAATTATTAGAACAGTTACAAAAATAGAAATTCTGTAATTTTTAAAGTTCACTTTACAAAACTTAACTAAACAACAAATTTCATAAAGTTCCAAACTTTTTAATATTGTAAGTCTAAGAACAATTAATCAAATCAATCAATTTTATATTTATAATGAGATTTTATTTTAATTTAACTAACTAAACACTAATATATTTATATTCGAAACAGAAATTTATCATTCTGTTTTTTTTTTGTATAAAAAGATGCATTTGTTTTCTTATATTTGGGTTTTCTTGTAAGTTCATTTGTCTCTATCGTTGAAGGTCAGCTAATAAATCGCAGCAAATTTTAAGAAGAAGCCGCAACAACAATAACAAAAATAACTAAATTTATGGCCATTAGCCATTTAATTTATGCAAAAAAGAAATACAGTAAAATGAAGGCAAAAGAACAAGAAATCGATAAAAATCTCATCAAATTAAGGCAAAACGATAAAAATTGATTGGCCCACGGTGCTGCTGCAGACAAGAAACAACAACAACAACAACAACAATAATAACAACAGCAACAAGAAGAAGAACTTACAGCAACTTCATAGTTGAAAGTTGTTGTTCGCTTTAGAAAACGAGTCAATAAAATACTTTATTAGAAACAATTCAAGAGTTAAAAGTTGTAAATCTCTGTTTGAAGTTTAGGGAAACTCTCAATAGTTTGCTAGACATTGACACTCCTCTCTCTGTCACTCGCTCTCTCTCTCTCTCTCTCTCTCTCTTGCTCTCTCTTCTTTGGGTTTGCTCTAGTCTGTTGCTTCGTCTGATGACTAATCACTTGAAAATTGCCGCCAGGCCAACGAGCTGAGAGTTGTTGGGTCTCTGCAGATTGTTTGGCTTTTCGATTTGGATTTTGGTTTTTTGCTTTGGTCCTCGTTTGCTGCTTTGCTCGATTGGTTCCACTCCCTCCCCAAACACAAATACACACACAAAGAGAACTTGGTAAGAAGAAACGTGTTTCTTCCTGTTTCAGGTTTCTTTTGGGTCTCACTTTGAGTGACGCTTCACATGACGCATGGCTCCATCATGTTTGGCGCTTAACTTTAACCATCGCCCCAACGAGGCCCTCGACTATTGTAGAAGAGAGACAGTTGCCACAGTCCCATGACCGGCAAAATATACATACGTTAACAGAGCTAACACTTTCAAGTCGTTGATTTATGTGCGTTTGTTTAGACCCAGCACTTCCCTCAATAGTTCCAGTAGCTGCAACCTAAAGCAATAAATATAAATAATAAATTTGACAATTGAAAAAATTGCTTAGCTATTAAGAAAAGTAATAAAACATATATGCTATCCTAGAACTCTTTATTAAAACTAGGGGTTAAAATCGAAGCGACTATCGGTTACGGTTTCGGTTATGTTCTTTTAGGCTTTCGGTTTTGGTTTATTTGTTTTACTTTTAAATTTTTCAAGAAACATCGACATTAATTAATCAACCATTTTATTTGTTCTACTTCTTAAATTCATTTTCTTTAATTTATTAATCTATAGTTTTTATTTTTCGCAATGTATATTTATGCTAACAAAACGAGACTGTGCATCTATGTTGTCCATTCAATCTTGTATAATCGAAGCCCCTACAAAACAGGTGTTTATCAAATGCTGTGTAGACTTATCTGCCAAATATTTGGCCGATTAATTTTGTTTTGTTGGCAGCCTTTTTCACAGCCAATTAGCGGGTACCATCGACCATCGCACCATCACGCGACCGTTTCACGACAGTCCACACCAACATGAAGATAAATCGACCAGAATTATACCTATATATTCGACTATAATATATTATATAGAAAGCTATATAGAACTGCTGTCATGATTCATTTGTTAAACTCATTTGGCCAAAACATGGCGAAATTTTTCATCAGCTCATGCCACAGTCAAACAAACTAATAACAAACCTTAAGGTTTTACAAATAAAGTGTAATAAAATACATACAGATAATAGAAATAATAATAAAAATGTTAACTTTAAATTGATGAACATATACTATAAATCGTTGTTTGTTAAAAACCATTTAAATTTCCGATAATACTATTTTTGTTTTTAATGCATTTTAACAATTTGTGATATTTTGCATGCATTTGTTGTTAGCTATACGGATGCTACACTGTATTTGTATGTACAGATAGTGCTTTTATATGTATAATTACGTGTGTATACTTGAAATATCGCCTCAAGGTCGTTGCTTGGCTTTCTATAGAACCGCACACTCACAGATACAGATACAGATAAATACATAGAACGTTCTTCTGTGCTTGATTATTTCATGTGTGTATTTCCTGTTTGAAATGTGCTAATATATTTTATATACATTATTATTAATATTTTTTTTTTCGTTTTGGAAGCAATATTCCATGTTATCTATCAGTATAGATAGAGAAACCATTGGAGTGCCCAAATATAGAAACCGGCATTGTCAACCTGTCGCTTAATTTGAATTGACAACTTGATGTATTGACAATGGATTCCGTACGCATGGATTTAACCATAGTTGAATTGGGTCAATTGTACTCATGTCTGGCCATTATTATAATATACTTATCTATAGGGAGCATATGCTGAAGTTGCTATGTTGTCTGTGGGTAGGGCTTTCCAAGGTCGATGAAGGTTGCCCTAAAGTTCGTAGTAAAATGTGTAGTACATATGTTTATTCATTAAAAATGAATAGTACGCATTGTTTAATTTAATTTCTTTGGCAACATGGCTTATAAAAAGGGAATTTTAATAAATTTATTATGATGTTTAAATGTTTAATATTTAATCAAAAATATAATTAAATCTAAAAGAGAAATATTCAAATAGATAGATAGACTGTGCCTACAAATCCAAATTTTGATGTTGTGACATATATTTTTTCCTTCTTATTACAATTTGTTGTCATAATCTTAAATAATTATGTTCAATATGTAATCTAATTTACTGATATATTTAATTTACAAAATTAGTATCTTTTTGATATAATACAATTATATGTAAGTTTTAAACCTGTATCTTTATTTATCCGAACTCTTTACTTTAAATGCTATTTTTCTGCACAAAAAGATACTTCCTGTTACTTGTTGAGATTTATAATTTATTGACAACACTTTTGTAAATTTCTGGAATGAAATCGATTCTAGTTGAAGTTATAACCGTCGACTGATCAACCGCTTTTAGGTCCACTTAAAAAATGCGCGTCCATAATAAGCGACGCCTGGCAATATATGTTTTCTCAGGTCCTAAATTAAACGAATGTCCTTCAAAACAAGGGCTCTACATCACATTATAACCGACAAAAGGCAGTAAAAATATAAAAAAGTAAGAAATAACGAAAAAGAGAAGAAACAAAAAAAAATATTGTATGGCAAACGCATTTTGGGGCAGCTTTAATCAAAACAAATCAAGTTTGCGGGAACGGGACGGGCTGCAGAACGAAACATGGCTATAAAACGGGTAACGAAAATATTTGTACAAAAGTGTGGCAACGCGCGAACTGCGAGACAGACGGAGACGGCAACTTAAGGAGCGGGCCGAACATAATTTCAAGGATTTATGTCTTATTCAGCGGCTTTAAAGGAGGCAAATCCCAACGAATGGGACAAGTCCAAGTTGACGCGCTTTTAAAGCGGTTGTTTTGATGTTTACATATGTGCGAGTATATATTCGCAGAAATCGGGGATGCAAAGAGAACTTTTACAAGGTCTTTTAATGACTCAAGTTAAGGGTAATGGGAAACTGAAACATTAACTGAAAATTGGGATCGTAACAAAAATTTACAATGATGCAATAAAAAGAAAACTGTTTTTATCAGGGACTGCAAATAATGATTATTAGTTTTTTTTGTAATCAAAAAATCATTCACTTATAATGACTTTAAGACACCGAGAAAAATACCGGTATTCATCTTTATGGCTCATTTATGCATTTTCACTATTATTAAAGTTTTTTCAAGTTTTATAGATTTGCTGAAAAACTAATGAATCAATTTAATTTATACTTAACTACTCAACCAATAATCATTACTTTTGAGCAAAAAAATAAAACTTAAGGAATGATCATTATTTAATGAGCTTTATTTTTTGCTTGAAATAAATTCTTGTGGAGAGCATCAAATTAAGCTTTGTCAAAATTATAACTTGAGTTTTATTTTAAATCATTCTTTAAGTTTTAAATTTTTGGCCCAAAAATAATAATTATTCTGTGGAGAAGTTAAGTATAACTTAAAATTAAGCATTATTTTGTGAGCAAATCTATAAAACTTGAAATTAATCATTATTTCAAAACTTTTTTAGTAATACATATAATGATTACGGTCCCTGGTTTTTATACTCATATTTCCTTGTTTATTATGAAAAATACTTATCTTAAACTTATTTATAATTTTATTATTTTTACTTTGTTTAAAAAAACAAAACAAAGTTTGTGTATTTTTTTGTAATCTGTATGATTTTCTTCATTACTAATCTCTGTATCATATCTCGTATATCGATTGTGATCGCTGTGGAAACCGTCAATAAATGTACCTGTAAAGTTAAGAGAGTTGTCAAAGGGCTGGCAACAATGACAACACTGACAGCCAACAATTTATAAAGACACACATCGACCGACAGTGGCTCGAGGCAGTTTTCGCCCGCCATGAGGCTGAAGAACTTACAACAACAAAACAAAAGGCAATAAAAACAGCGCAAAGAATGGCAAAAATAAAAATGTGAAGATCATTGAACAAAGTAACTAACAACGGACTGAAAACAGAAACAGAAGAAGGCACAAAGAACTAAACATAAAACAGAAACACGGCCAGACAAAAGAAAGGCCAAATGCGTTCAAACATTGTCAGCAGAAGTCGAAGCAGCGACGCGACGTCTTCGTCGACAGAGTCAGCGACAGCGACAGCGACGACTTGTTGCCAAGACATAAAAATCCAAACAAAGCGACAGACGACGACGACGGCGAAGAGGAAACACAAGCAAAACTATGAAAAAACGAAAGAAAGAAAGAAATGCGAGTAGGAGAACAGAACGACAAGAATAAAAGTAACACGTCATCATGAATGCCCCTTCTCCAATGCCAAGAACAAGTTGTAAATGAGCGAAGAAAGAAGAAGCAGTGGCAGAAGCAGAAACAGAAGAAGACTGGCCAGAAGAAGAGGTCATTGGCGGCCATTGACTTTGTCTCGTTGATGACCTTGCCCCGAAAAATGGCGTAGCAAAGCAACAACAACAACAACAAAAGAACAGAAAAAGAAAACGATGAAGGCAAAGGCAAAGAATAATAATAAAAAGAACGAAGCAGCTGAAAGTTGAGCACACTGGAAATGCACTCGCAAAGACAAAACAGCAGACAACGAGAGAGTTAGTTATAGAATCAAAGAGTGCGAACGAGAGACAGAGAAAGAGAGAGAGAGTGAGAGCGAGAGGCCTGATTTGGAGGTGCGCGCGTGCAGCTGGTGACACTGCAGTTGCCCTTTGCGATGGAGAAACTAAAGCGGAACAAAGGACGAACAGAGACAGACAGACAGACTGAAATGGACAGACGGACTGACTGAAATGGACTGACGAATGTGGAGTGCGTTGGGCACAGGGCCAAGGCAAATGGAGCAATGACATTGAATGGGAAGTTTACTTACATGTATGTATGTTTGTAGATGTAAATGAGTACGTGTGTTTGTATGAGAATATGTATGTGTAAATGTATGAATACTTTTACTGTGCATCAAGAAAGAATATTTACGATATCAATTACAGTGGTTAATATGAAATTTGTTTGATAGACAGTGTTTGCATTGCGCATTTTAAATATGTTTGTTTTTCAGCTTTTAATAAAATTTACATGTTAATTTAAATAGATTAAACAACATTTAAAAAACTAGTTTATAAAATATTAGTAAATAAAATTAAAATAAAATCATTTTAACTGCTGTCATAAAAGTTAGGCATAAAACCTCGACGGGCTTTCCCATGACGAGCTACTCAACTTGGCTAACTGAATGACTGACTGACGGACGGTCAAACAGGCAACCGCGTTGCATTTACCACACAGAAAGGAGTCGATTTAAACAGAGTCATTAAACGATAGGCGCAACTGCAACTGCAACTTAAACTGCTGCTCAGCGACGCATGCAAAGCAGCAGCGCACAGTGTCTAAAATAAGTAAAAGTGCATCCAAATATTTAGTTGTTAAATATTCAATTTCGATAAATGCAGTCTAAATGTTTTTTTTCGAGGTATTTGATTTTAAATAAATAAAGCCTATGCTGAAATTAAGGAAAAATATATTTTCAGCATTGTTAGAAATTTAGTATATACATATATTGTTATGGCATTAAATTTTATTAACTGTATTAAATTTAAATCAAATATATATCTTCAATTCTTTTTGCAACGTTACAAACAAGTTCTCAAAAAACTCAAAACTATATTTGAATATCTATAAAAGTACTTTAACAAATGATAGTACTTAATATAGAATTGCCTATTACATAAAATCAAACATATATCTATATATTAAAGAAGAAGATAATTAGGTTTAGAAATATGATTTAAAAACTTTTTAAGCAATTGCCTGTAAAAAGTAAAGTGGGTCTTAGTATCTTTTTTTAATTTGATGATTTTTCAAATACATATTTAACCAGAAACCACAATAGTGTATTTAACATAGACTTGAAAATCGCATCTATAGCAAAGTTCGTTTTTTTTTCTTAGTACAAAGTTAATTAATGTTATTTGTTAGGGAAAAATTTTGAAAAATTTATTAATTATATGATTTTTTTTAGAAATTAATAGAACGCCCAATCGCCGTTTCTTACCACTTTTCAAGTTAATCTTTGGTCATTTGGCTATGTTTTGATTAGTGTATTTTGTCAGAAATTAATTTCAGTATTTAGCTGGCAGGCAGGTAACTCAATTGTTAAGTGGACGTACCCACAACAAGCGAATGGACGGACGGACGGACTGACGGTTTACCCGGTTGAGGCCGCCCACCATCAACGCACTGCATCTCAAGCCGTTGACTTCTTTTCTAAGCCAATGCGAAACGCTTTGGTTTTTTCTTGTTCTCGTGGAACTCGTTTCCCCGACGCTGGGTGGGCAACTTGCAACTTGCAGTTGTTGTTGCTGTTGTTGTTCTTGTTGCTTGATGCAGTTGCAGTTGCCGCTGGCTGTTTGGAGCTTTGCGTGCGTTTAATTAATATCAAGTCAAGTTGGTATACACAGACACACACACACACACATGCACATGTATTTATTTATGTAGACAAGTTATAAAAAGGAAAAACGAATTACTTGCAAGTTGTTTTGGGACAAGGTTGTTGGCGTATCGCATTCTGCTCTTTCAGTCCGTTTGGCAGCTAAGTTTGCTTGTTGTTCGCTCTTGTTGTTGTTGTGATTATTGTTTGTTTGTTGCATTTGGCTTAAGTGCAACTTTTAATGCACCGCTGTGCGTGCTGGCATTCTTGATACCTCGTACCACTTGTGTACATCGATGCAACTGCAACTGTTAAGCATCGAGCCAAGTCAGTTAGTGAAACTGTTTGGCAGGTTGCACATTATTGTGTAATCGATAAACTGGAACGTTGCGTCATTGAAGCAACACTTTGTACAACAATTGCCAAGCGAGTAACAAGTAATTGATAATCACAAGAGCTTTACAACAATTAATAGAAACAGAAATAAAAAAGGTTTTATTGAAATTATAAGTAATTTAAAGAATGTATTTCAAAAAGATTTGATATAAGTAAAGTGTTTCATTTAAAGGCTGGAAATACATATGTACAAGTAATATAACAAAATCATTTGCTTTCAAAAGCATTTATTGCTGCTTCAAAAACTTTCATATAGATTTGAGGATACCAATACTAACATGGTTAAGATTTCATCAGCCTAACAAAAGATGATCTGACAATTAATTAAGATTCCTAGTATTTTTCTTTAATCATATGTATCATCGATGAAACACAATGAAAATAAAAACACGATTTGATTGATGTATTCGGCGGTCATTTAAAGTTTTATCTTTTATCTTTCAATATTTATGAGCATTTGGCATATTTTCTCTTTGGCTTATTTTATTTAGCACACATTAACTATGCTTTAAAAATCGGCATGAATAAAAACATGATTTGAATAAAACGTAAGCGATAAAAAGTTTTGGAAATGTTAAGGAAATAAAAATCATGAATACGATTTATAAAGAACCAAAAAAAAAAACAGAGTATTGACTGCTATAATTTATAAATTTATTGTGTGTTTTTTAAACGATATAATTAATTTAATTAAATCCAAAATTGAAACAAGTTTTCGCACAAAAAAAAAAGGAAAAGCTAAAGAGTTAGTAAAGTGAGGAGGAACTGTTAACTGAGAGCCGGGAACCGGGTTTTTGTGTATATTTTTATTTTGTTTTATACAAACAACGCGTCGTTTTATTTATTTATAAAGAACATTCGGACGACCTTGAGCCGAAGACTGTCAACAACAACGCTTGTCGCATCTACAGCTGAGTTAAAGTTAAAATTAATTATAAATAAAATGCTGGGGAACTTTAGAACGGTGGAACTGTGGAGTGTTTCCACTGATAGCGTCAGTCTGCAGCTCGTTCGGTTATCTTTTGTTGATATTGATAGAAGGGTGAAGGCAAACTTGATAAAGCGAAACCATACCATTAACTCTCTGCCTATACTACAGGTTCTACACTCTGCCTTTTTGGAGCGGGGAAATTTTTAGGGAGTGTCGTTGCATACTCTTCAACCAAAACTCTTCATTCAAGTCATAAAAATGCAAACGGCGCAAGCGTAACATTTCCTGTTTCTGTCTTACGGTAAATTGTAATTGTTATGCAGACGCGACTTGCAACTTTGCAACATTTGCAACGCCCCAAAAACAAAATGCGGGTTCTCGGCTGCCCCTCCCCTTCCTTCTCCGTCTCTGCACAGTCTTTAATTTGCACCACGATTGGCAATGTTGACAACGTTGCCAGTGTGAACTTTGTGGCAAAAGTTGTCCAAGTTTTCTTGACAACTTGTAGCATACACTGAGAGAAACGCTGTTAAGTTTAAGAGTTCTGAACATCAACCAGAGGCTAACAGAATATCCAAAATAAAATGGAAGATACCTTAAGAGTTCTTAGAGCTAGAAGATGTGAATACTTATTGAAGAGAAATACTCCCTTTACATATGACATTTTTTTTTACACTTCAATTTATTAGCTTTAATGTAAGAATTTATAAAAACTCAACTTTTAATAATAATCAGCATTTTATGAGACAACTGAAAGATCTGAAGATAAACATAAGTTTCGCATTTCTACGACAAAAGTTTTGGTGTTGTTGTGAAGTCTAAAGATGTTTGTAATCAAATGTGGCACACGGACTTTTATAAGCCCCACTCAGATTAAGTTTGTTTCTAACACGCACAGTTTTCAAGATATTAGGACAGTTTTACTAATTAACGTTAACTACTATTAGTATCTATCATCCTTCTAAATTGTAACAAGATCGGTCAAGTAGAAAGGTGGTAATGGCTGATTAAAGTTTTTAAGCAATGTAAGTGCCTAAAAGCATGCAATAAACATATTTTAAATGTATTTAAATAAGTAACAAGTAAACCTTTTCTCCACTTGTTTTTTTCTTATGTGTCAATCGTAAGTAAGTAGGTTATTTCTCTCACTGTAGCTGTGCTGTTCTTACATTCGTACCGGTTTTCTCTTGAGCTATTGCAAATCGTGGCCAAACTATCCATGTCGATAGTGTCGACTAGACGACGACGCACCTGTTGAAAATCAAGTTCTGCAGACGTCGCGTCGATTCGCATAGAAGTGCTTGGCTAACACACACACATACCACACACAACATAGACACACACACACTTGATTTTCTACCTGCAAATGGCAATAGGAAATTCTATGGACGACCACGCAGTATTCAATCCATCTGTGCCTGTGTCTGTGGGATCTGAGAGTATGGATATTATGGCCATGTTGTGCTTGTCTAACCTGTTGGCTTTAACGAATATTTTTAGCTGTTTGCCTTTGTGCCTTTTGCAATTTGTTTGCCATTTTCCATAGGCAACTTCTGTTGCACATTATGCTAATGACGTGCCAGCTCCAATGCGATTCAATCCGATCCGAAAAGCTAAAACAGAAACAGAAACACTCCACACACAGCACAGCACAGCACAGCTGCATGCTCCGATGATTAATCAAAAGTGCAACACACACACACACACACACATAGGCAGTGAAAAATGTGGCTCGTTGCCAGGCAATGTAATTGCAATTTGCAATTGTTGCATTTTGTTGTTGGGCCTGGTTCGGACCCGGGTTTAAGCCTCTAAGCCTCAGTGCCTTTGTTTGCAATTGGCGAAAGGTGTTGGAGGTGTGCGTCTCTCTGTATGTGTGTGTGTGTGTGTGTGTGTTAAAATACTAGACAGCCACATTGCAATGATACTCGCAGTTGCACTCTTTGGCCAAGTTATGTAAGCTTCTGGCATGGATTATGATGCGAACTGACAGCCTGCAATTGAGAGAATTAAATTGCCTAATAATCCTTTGATGTCTGAGCCTCAAAACTGGCATGTCTAGAGAAACAAGAGAGAGATAAACACATGAATATAGAAGTAAACTCTTTGTATATCCGTTACTTAAAATAAAATTAGTAAAAGGTGATTTTGTATTTGTTGAAATGTATGTAACAGGGAGAATGAAATGTGCACCAAGTTAACTAAACATTTTCGAAAATAACAGCTTTAAAGGAAAAAAATTAATTTTGCCGCTCATTTATTTAAAAAAAAAAACTATTATTCTCATGTTTTAAGTCAAATCGATCGTTGCTGTTATTTTAACATTGGACTGTAGTGCTGGGAGTTAATAAGTTGATCTTATGTGATAAGACATAAGGATAAAATACGAGTAAAGCCCATCTCTATAAGTAGAAATTCGAGTAGTAATAATAGTAGTATTAAATATACCTACTTTCTCTTACTTTTTCCCATAAATCCCCATTAGGCTTTTCACCGCCCATTAGCCGACAACATTATCAACTTCCCTAGCCACCCATATGTACATACATATGTATGTCATACCAGCAACACAAACAACACTCTGTCTTAGTCTCCCATTGTTTCAACCCCAAACAATTGCGTTGTGAGCTTAAAAGGGGGGCACAGAAAGGGTCGCTATCCCCAATTAGAACACCCTAACAAAACCCCCAAAAAATCGCTTGACGCTTTCATGTTACGCATAATTGAAACCAACTTCCCACTCAGTGGGCACAGAATACAACAACGAACAACTCCCCAAAACCGAAAAGAGGCGAATGAACAACCACCACCAACAAAGTTTGTCAGCTCCAACCCCTAGAAACATCGACAGCCTGGGATTTTAGCTCACAAAGCATGTCAATGTCATGAATATTATTGACATGGATTTACCACAAAAAGAAAAAAAGAGAAAGAATTAGAAGTAAAAGGAAGACAAACTTCAATATCGCCATTTTGTTGGGCGACGACATTTCCGGAGGGGGCTAAAGCTCCCTAGTGGGGAGGAAAAAATAAGAAATAATAAGAAGGCTAAAATGTGAAGGTCAACCCCTTTTTTTTTGTCTGGGTGTCGGGAGTTGTACACTGTCAGTTGTCAGTTGCAAGTTGCTTTTTGTAGCCTGTCAAAGTCAAAAGCATTTTGCGATGATAAAAATCGATAAACGGCAGACAAGGCACCCGCAGCTCAGGGGCAACTTCAGACCAACCCGATTCTCGGTCAAAAGCAACAGAAACTCCACTTGAACACCCCCGCCCCCCTTCCTCCCTCACTTTTCTGTCGTGCACCTTCAAGATAACTTTGGTATGCCATTTTGGCTTACAGTTACATTCAGGGGCTTGTCAAATTGTAAAATACAAAAAACAAAAAATAAAAAGAACTCTTGGAATGCAGTTACTGTCGGTTCTTGGTAATAACAACAGTATGTTTGAAAACTACTATCCAAGCTATGTAACTAATTGCTGTGCATTTCCAGTGTTGGATAAAGATACGTAGTTAATAAGAGTAATTAGATCATAGACTGAAAATGTTCAGTTGCCTTGGGGGCGTTTAACTGTAAAAGGTGTGGAGCATATCTGTTTGAATAATCGAATATATGGAAATTATTTTAGAATGTATATATTCGATTATATTGAGACATATTAGAAGGTTAAGCTGCTAAAAACAATTGACATAAAATAAATAAATTAGTTTAGTTTAAAAAATATATATTAAATTCTCATTTAAATCTACTTGCTTTAAATATTTAATACTGAGTCACTTCATAGCCACATTCATTTTCAAAGATCAACAAACCGTTACACAAAACACTTCCGCCTAATCGATGGACCCTTCCCATAACTAAGTACAGTTCTATCAGAAAGTATGTAAACACATGCATACTTACCTACACGCACACATACAAATAGAAACGAGCCGTCATCAAATCGCTTGGCTGCATTTGTCGGCTCCTCAATGTATTCATACAGGCAGATACATACATAAATATACATGGACTTTCGTATGCATATTATGTGTATTTTTCCCTAAAAACAGTCAAGTGTGCTCGAATGTTACAGACCCAGTAGCCTTATAAAAAAATTTTACAAAGGTAAAAAGTTTTCATAAATATTAAGCCAAAAAAAATAGTATATTTTCTGTTACAGACATTGCCAAAAACTTATTGCACCACTCGTACCCTTAGGGTACTGGGTCTTAAAACATACTGGCAAACGGCTGACCGGTTCAAGTTCTGGCCTCTCTCTCGCTCTCTCGTTGTTATGCTCTCTTTGCTTGGTCAGCATACTCACTGGACGCTCTCTGTGACCTCTCCGCACCCACACAACTTTACACAATGAGAATTATTCTTGATTGCTAACTCGCTCCGCTGACGCGCAACTCACACAGCAACGCGAATCGTCGCTCTTGATATCAAAATTTTTGTTTATTTTCTTTTGTGCTACACATACACGCGAGCAACACACCCCCGTCTGCTTTTGCCGCCTATGAATTGTATTTTTTTTTTGTTCTTTATTTCGTCTTTTGCTTTGCACTCTCGCAGCTCGCGCATGTGTTGCGTCTTTGGTGAGTGTATGTGTATGTGTGTGTGTGTGTGTGTGAGTGCGAGTGCGAGCGGTGTAGCTGCCCTGCTTCGTTTTTGCTGCTTTCGTCGTTGTCGTCGCTGCGTCTTCTTCGTGGCTGCTTCGTTGTCTCGAGTTGTTGTTGTTTGCAAGGTCGTTTGCGTACAAATTTCAACATTATTTGAAGGTCGTCCTTTGCCCATTCTGCGTTCGTTCTCACTCGCTCTCACTTGTGCGCTCGCGCTCTCTTTTAATTTAGTTGCCGGTTGGCGTCTTGGACGTCGCTGCGCTTGGGTTGTTGTACCGGCTAAACAGAAGATAGAAGATGCTTATTGGTTAGAGTGAGAGGGTCAACTGATTGCATTTGCTGTTAATAGCAGATTGCCAAAAAGTGAAACGCACTTTGCAATTTACTAATCTCATTTCTTCCCCCTGCCCATACAAGTGCTCAACTCACCCACCACTACAGTCGCTGCTGACATTGCTCGGCCAAGCCCTTCTCCAATAACGATAGCATTTCCAACACTCATACATTCTACGTTGTGGGTTAATGTACCTTAAATTTTATTATAATATTCCACATTGGCTTTTGCGCTTCTTTCGTTCTCGTCGGGTCGTTGACATTTTTCGTTACTCGCGCTATTGTTGTATTGTTGTTTTAAGCTATTGTGTTCGTGTTTGCCGCTGATAACAAGAAGCGTTCGTTGTCGTCTCACGCTGGACAGTGTAATGGCTGCCCATGCTTGTGTGTGTGTGTGTACGTAAGTGTGTGTGTAGGACACATGTTCTCACTCAATTAGCATAACTCGCCTCGCCTTTGTCGTGCATAGGCCAAGGTCGTTGGCTTTGACGAATGGTGGAGGGGGAGGGAGGGGAGGAGGTCCCTCTGTACATTGGAGAGATATGCTAATATCTTAGATAATTTATTTTAATATTGAAAATAAACTAAGAATGGATTATAAAGCAATGATGCAATGTAGATTATTAGTTTTTTTAGCTGGTTATATTAAATTATATTTTAAAATATATTTTACTTTAATAGTCAAAAGGATACCAAAAAGTTTGTTTGCCTTCCAAAATATAAATTAGTGTGTATAAAGTGGCAATTAGGAATAGCCAAAATATTCAAATTAAAATCAGGCAAAAAAGAAATTTAATTTCAAAAAAGGTATTTGTTTGTCTCAATTTACCTTTTTAACAGAAAAAAACTAATAAAATTTAAGATTGTAATTCCGACAATAAGATTTAACCAGGGTTTAAAACCGAAATGAATATCGGTTTCAGTTACGGTTTCGATTATGTTAGGATAAAAATAATTTATTTTTGGATGTATGAAAAACCAAAATTAACCCTTATAAAGGAAATGGTTACTAAACGGTTATTTCGGTTTACAGAGTTTCGGTCAAATGAAAATTTTAAATTTCAATCGGTTTTCACCGGTTAAAGCTTACGGTTTCGGTTAGGGTTTTAATCCCTGGTTTTAACCATCGCTAATGATAATATTATGCCGAAAAATAATGATTTATTATAATATTATAATAATAATTAAAAATTATAGTACTTACGATGGATATTTTGCTCTGTTTGTTACAGATTTACAACACAATGGAACTGCATCAACGGCATCTTTCCAATTTTTACAAATTGCACAAATAAAGTTTAGATGAAATTGAAGTTAATAAATTGCAACAGCTATTGCAATTGATTGATCCCACAAAGAAGAGATTAATCGAAGAGAGAGAGAGAGAGAGAGAGAGAGAGATGCCCAACATGTCGAGCATTAAGACGGAGCAAAGTGTGTCTCCAGGTGGCAGTGGCAGTGGCAGCTACCACCAGTTGCCGGTGAACATGTCCTCGAACCCTTCGTCGACGCGACACAATGTCTCCGTGACGAACATCAAGTGCGAGCTGGACGAGCTGCCGACGCCGAATGGGAATGGGAATGGGAATCTGGTGCCGGTTATAGCCAACTATAATAATCACAATCACAATCACAGCAATCATAATGGCAGTCTGCGCATTCCCTTGGGCATGCCAGCTGCCAAGGACGAGGAGTCCGATTCGGAGCCCGAGCTGGCCAACATCGAGAATCTGAAGGTGCGACGACGCGCTGCCGACAAGAACGGACCGCGACCCATGTCCTGGGAGGGGGAGCTCAGTGAGCCCGAGACGGCGGCCGATGAGGAGCTAATGGAAACGGAGACGGTTATCAAGAGTGAGGCGAGCAGTGGCCAAGTGGCGGCCATGATGCAACCGATCAAAACCGAACTGGAGCACATTGCTGGCGAAATGCAGTTGCAGCAGCAACAATTGCAACAGCAGCAACAACTGCAACAGCAACACCAACAACAGCAGCAACATCAACAGCAACAACAACATCAATCACAACAACAACATCTGCAGCCCATCAAACAAAACTTTGCGCCCAACAATAAACTGAAACTGGCGCCCACGCAAAGTGATCCTATTAATCTGAAATATGAGCCAACAACAGCAACATCCACATCAACATCCACATCCACATCGACGACTTCCCTCTGCGATCGCAGCAAGTCCAACAGCGGTGGCCATTTGCCATTGCTGCCCGCCAATCCGAGTCCCGATTCCGCCATACATTCCGTCTACACGCACAGCAGTCCGTCGCAGTCGCCGCTGACGTCGCGCCACGCCCCCTACACGCCCTCGCTGAGCCGGAACAACAGCGACGCCTCGCACAGCAGCTGCTACAGCTACAGCTCCGAGTTTAGTCCCACCCACTCGCCCATTCAGGCACGGCACGCCCCCTCCATATTTCCCAATGCCAATGCTGCAACTGCAGGATCCTCCAGCTATGCCAATGGCGGTGGTGGTGGCGGTGGTGGTGCACTGCATCATCACAGCGTGCTGTATCAGCCGGGCTCCAATGCCGGCCAGGAGGCGCAAAATCTGAGCATGGATGCCAGTGGCGTTGCACTGGATGCAACTTCGGCCACATCGTTGCCCGCCTCGCCCGCGGGCATCTCTCGCCAGCAGCTGATCAACTCGCCGTGTCCGATCTGTGGCGACAAGATCAGTGGCTTCCACTACGGCATCTTCTCCTGCGAGTCGTGCAAGGGCTTCTTCAAGCGCACCGTGCAGAATCGCAAGAACTATGTCTGCGTCCGCGGTGGTCCCTGCCAGGTGAGCATCTCGACGCGGAAGAAGTGCCCCGCCTGCCGTTTCGAGAAGTGCCTGCAGAAGGGCATGAAACTGGAGGCCATACGCGAGGATCGCACTCGCGGCGGCCGATCCACCTATCAGTGCTCCTACACGCTGCCCAACTCGATGCTCAGTCCGCTCCTCAGTCCCGATCAGGCGGCTGCCGCTGCAGCTGCCGCCGCAGTTGCCAGCCAACAGCAGCAGCAGCAGCAGCAACAGCAGCAACACCAGCGATTGCACCATCATCAACATCAGCAACAACAACATCAGCAGCAACAACAGCAGCAACATCATCATCATCATCATCATCAACAGCAACAACAGCAACACGGACCAATCAATGGATTTGGAGGTGGCTCCAATTCCCTACCCGCCAGTCCCAGTCTGGGCGCATCGATCAAAACGGAGCAAACGGAGTCGCTGAATCATCACACGGCGACACGAGCCTCAAGCATTCCAGCCCTGTTACAGGTATAATTTATAATATTAATTCATTCACACTAGACATTATTATAACCGTTACTTGAAAAATAAGTAAAAGAATATATTGTATTTGAAACAGGGAGAAGTAAGCATCTACGACCCTGTAAATCAGCGGTGGGCACGCAATGGCTCCGGGAGCCAGCGGCTGCTAACGAATTCAGATTTCGTGCCCACCGCTGCTGCAAAGTGTATATATTCCTGATCCTGTTCGAGAGCTCGACTATAGCCTTTCCCACTTGTATTTGAATCCTTTTAAAAGATAAAATAATAAAGTAGTATATTCTCCTACTAAATAAACCTTTGGCATGGCAAATTTCATAAAATATCCAGAGAACATTACCTAAAATATGCAAACTGTGAACAATACAGAATTGTGTAAATTATTTCAGTATTAGAAAATCTTTAAAACTAAAACAATGATGTAGAAATGCATTGAAAAATCGACAAAACGATTTTCGCAAATCGATTTTCAAGTACTTTAACTCGAAAACTGTTTGCTGATATATAGAAAAGTCGATTTTTGATTTCGATTTTAAACTTTATTCATAATTTGAATTTACATCACTTATCAAAAACATCGCTTTATTATAATCAAATAATCAAATCCGTCCCGGTATTATTTTGCTTCTTGTTTTATTAAACTACATATATTATTTTAATATTTTTGATTGTAATCTAAAATATATTTTAACAGGAATCTATATCACAACCTCCTTATCACAATGTTCTCGTGTCGCACAAGAATCTCAGAGTTGTTGTGTTTCTGGTCCAGTAAACAATCCGCTAGCAAAAAAAAATTATCCATAACGACTGCATTTGTCTCTTTATCAATATGGTAGCCAATATTATTGCAGACTGGAGCAGCCAAAGATCCGATCAGCAAACAGCTTAGCAACGCCAAAAAGCAAAATATTGTAGATTTTGAGTACATTTTGTAGATACTTTGAATCGTATTGTGAGTCGCACGAAATTCAATTGGAAACTGTCTGTAAAAACTGACTAGCTGACAGTATTATAGTAAAACTGTTATGATTGACCCAATGGCGTTTTGTTCTAATCTCAGAAGACTAGCTTAGATGAAAACAGAAGATTTTATACATAGTTGCATTTTTATTAAGTCGTGCAAGCAAATTGTTTTTTATATTTATATTATATGGTTATTTTGTTGCTTATTGCGTATTAAAATTATTCTTTTTCAATTATGATTATTTTATAAAATTTTCAACACATCTAAATCTGAAATGTCTTTCTTTGCAGGAAATCATGGATGTTGAACATCTCTGGCAATATACCGATGCCGAACTGGCGCGCATCAATCAGCCGCTGTCCTCATTTGCCACTGGCGGCTCCTCATCGAGCTCGGGGGGCGGCACGGGATCGGGTTCGGGATCAGGTGGACATCACACTGCCAATGCACAACAGATGACCAATCCACTGCTGGCCAGTGCGGGCCTGTCATCCAACGGCGAGAATGCCAATCCCGATCTGATTGCCCATCTCTGCAATGTCGCCGATCATCGCCTCTACAAGATTGTCAAATGGTGCAAGAGTCTTCCACTCTTTAAGAACATCTCGGTTAGCATCTCTTGACATCTTTGAGAGTGTATATTGAATTAATTAAAATCCTTTTCCTTGCAGATTGATGATCAGATTTGCCTGCTTATCAACTCGTGGTGCGAACTTTTGCTCTTCTCCTGCTGTTTTCGTTCCATTGATACGCCCGGCGAGATCAAAATGTCACAGGGCCGAAAGATAACGCTGGCACAGGCTAAAACCAATGGCTTACAGGTGGGCTAAGTACCTAGATATAGTTAGTACAACCTATATTTAGCACTTCTCTATCAAATTTCACTCAATTGCACATTTTTCGAATGTTTGACAGATAATTATTCTCTAACGATTTTCTCGTTTCTACTTATGTGTGCTTCTCCATTATTTTTCTCTCGAATCTTATACCAAACTGTTATACTAAACTCTTATACTATTTAGCTTAACTCGATATTGAAATTACGAATAAACTAAACTCTTATACGATTTACCCTACCTCACTATTCCTTAATGGTTTTGTCTCGACTCCTATATTTTTAGCTAAACTTGGTATTGAGAAAATCTACGAGTATTTGATCGTGATTCTTTCATTTGCTAAAGCGTTATGCGTTGACTCTTATACAAAACTCTTATACAAAAGTCGAATACCATATTGAAAGTCTTCATGTTACTGACTCTTATATTAAACTCTAATACTAATTTGCTTAGATTCTCTTTTACTTCCCCAACGGTCTTGTCTTGACTCTTGTCCTAAACTCTTATATTTTTTTGCATAACTTGATTGCTCATGATTCTCTTTCCTTTTTATAAGCGTTTACTTTTGACTCTTATACTAAACTCTTATACTATTGTGCTCAACAGGCCTGCATTGAGCGCATGTTGAATCTGACGGATCATTTGCGACGTTTACGCGTTGATCGCTACGAATATGTTGCCATGAAGGTAATCGTGCTGCTGCAGTCCGGTAAGTAGTTGCTTCTTTCAACTTACCATAAACAGCAAAGTCAAGTTCATGTCGCAAATCTCCTTCATTTTCAGATACAACGGAGCTGCATGAGGCGGTCAAGGTGCGCGAGTGCCAGGAGAAGGCGCTGCAGGGATTGCAGGCATATACGCTGGCCCATTATCCTGATACGCCGTCCAAATTTGGGGAGCTTTTGCTGCGCATACCCGACCTGCAGCGCACGTGTCAGGTGAGTGTTTTTAAAATGCTGAAGTCTTGAAGTTGCACAAACTAATCTCGCTTTCTCCTGTTGGCAGTTGGGCAAAGAAATGCTGACGATAAAGACGCGCGATGGTGCCGATTTCAATTTATTGATGGAATTGCTGCGGGGAGAACATTGACAAATGGAAGAAGGCAGCCGCCGTGCCAGGGGCTAAGGCGTACAAGATTTATATGATTAGTATTAGTATATCTATGCCTAGTGTTAAGTGCTCTATGTGTAAGCTCTGAAAACATGTGCCTAAAAAATGAACCCACAGTCGCAGCAACAACAACAACAACAAACAATTAACAACAGCAACGGCAACGAAACTCGAGAACAAAACTGATAGCACTTGAAAGAAAATATGGATAGAAAATTGGGTAGAAAAAAACTCAACTTTTTTTTGGAAACGCAAAAAGAAAATTGCCAAATTTTTACACAAAGGAAAAAAGAGATACATAAATGTATATGTATGCATATAAAAATGCTGTCTGCATTTGTTGTTGTTGTCGTTGTTGTGGAGCCTGAGGAGTTTATTTACAATTATATAAAGTTTTTGCTATATATACATATACAGTATATACATATATGTATGTATATGTATAGTAACTAAAGCACACATGGAAAATGAAAAGACTAAGAAATTTATTTAACTTTAATATTACAAATTGCAAAATCAAATTCTAATTTTTAGTTCAAGTAAAAATACACAAAAATCAAAGGAGTTTATGTTTTTTTATATGAATATATACATAAATATATATACAGTTATATAAATAATAACAAAAAAAACAAAAGCGAAATTTAAGAATATTTTGTAATGAAATGCCAAAACCGAAAATGGTTTAAATGAGAGCTGCTAGAATTTTCAAACTAAAAATCATACATATATGTATATCATATGAGAAATCCATTTTTTAAATGTTGTAGCATTTAGTTTTAGTGCAATTTCACATATGTCTACTTATCCGATAGATATACATATAAATATATATATGCATATGTACATATATATCTGCAAACTATGAAAGTAAATGAAAAGACCACTCGATTGAATTTTTGCCACCTCAGACGCCTCTTAGTGGCGTGGGCGTGGGCGTGGCAACAACTATTCCAGTGATGCTATTTGTTGCATATAAAAACATTAACAAATACAAACTACATAAATCAAATTTATACTTTTGTCATTACACATAAACAAACAAACATAACTGATCGATCAGACCGCATATAAATATGTAATTGTATTTGTAACTGTATTCGTATTTGAATTGTATTTTTTAATTAATGTTATACATCTATATATATATAATTAAATAATATATATTTTGTTTTATTGTAATTTTACTTAATAGCTGAAGCAAATCCTGTAACAGGATTTAAAACATTTAATTTACATACTTTTATATTTTTTGTCAACGCATAAATCAACTTAGATCTACATACTATATATATATATATATATATATAGTCTGCATATGTTTGTGTCTATATATGTGTGTGTATGTTAACTGTAAAACTTCCAGCCCCACCAGCAAAAAAAAGAAAATAACAAATGAAACAAACAAAAACCATATGTAATTTAAACAAACAAAATACAAGAAATGCTCGAAAATTTGGCCAGAACAGATTTAGCTTGTTTTGAGTTTAAAAACAATTGTTGTGGGCCAACGGAGTACCGTAAATTGTAATTGCAAATAGATAAATGTTAATTTAATAAACGCGCCAACTAAATATCAATATACACAATTACCATAGCTAAATGCAATTGTAAAATGAAAATCAAAATTAATTTCTAGTTTCTCCACAAATGAAAAAAAGTTGCTACTAAATGCACAATCGCAATATGCATATTAACAATTTAATTTCACTTATTAGAACATATATTTGCAAATTGTGCGGATATTTTTCTACTTAAGTAATTAGCTTAAATAGTTTAAAGTTGCGCAACAAAATTCAATTTTAATCCAAAATTTATATTATTATTCATGTGCTTATTGCGATTTTATTGGTGCTACTTTTTTTCAACTACTCATCCATAGGAAATACTTAGTTTTCATTTAATGATTATTTAAAATAACTGAAATTCAAGTGGAACAACAATTAAAACAGTTAATTGTCAATGCAATATTTTGTAATAAACATTTTATCAAAAAAAAAAAAAACAGACTTTTTGTATTAAATAAGGGAACTTTTTCAGTTCGATTTTCCACCGAAAGGATCTTAAAGCAAAGCAGCAATTGTCTTGATTAAACCACTTAAAGACATCGATGTGTCCTGACAGCTGAGACAACTTTATGGATTTGCTATCCAAGTCGACACAATTTATGTGCCCAACGGCAATAAAATGACACAACTAAGTTGCATACTCAAAGTTGAAGCTTGCAAAATAATTCAATAAAATCAGCATAAATTTACTCACATTTTGCAGGATGTTATTCCTGGTTAGTGTCCTCAGCTGCTTGATATTAAGGACTCGGAAATGCGAAGTCGTCGCTAAGATTTAACAGATGTTCACATGTCATTGTTCACCATTTGACATGCCCTGATTTATGGCTTTGTTCAGTGGTTGTGTTCTACAATATATTCGTATGCATTTTTGATGAAAGACAAGCACTTTGCTCGACTGAGAAATATCCTGTGTCGACCAGTATTTTTACTAATATTGCATATACTTTATGGCATTTTATTCACAATGGTTAATTTAATGCAGAAATCCACCACATTTTTGAAGAAGCTTCGATGATTCATTTGAAAACAAGAACAACAAGTGGGAAAGGCTATTGTCGAGCTCCCGACTATCGGATACCCGTTACTTATTTTAATAAGTCTAAAATATGTTTTATTGCATGCTTTTAGGCATTTACATTGCTTAAAAACTTTAATTAGCCATTACTACCTTTCTATTTGTCCGATCTTGTTACGATTTAGTAGGATGATAGTTAATAAAGGAAAGGCGCGTGGCAAAAATTTGAAACAAACTTTATCTGTGTGGAACTTATAGAAGTCTGTGTGCCAAATTTGGTTGCTCTAGCTCTTATAGTCTCTGAGATCTAGGCCCACATTATCGACTCGTCTGTTGATGCTGATCAAGAATATATATAGTTTTATTGCAATGAATACAATATCCCCTTCTACTTATTTTTTAAGTAACGGGTATAATTAGATTTGTTTGACTTCTAGAGATGAAGAAGGGAACGAAAATTCTTAACTGACTTTAAAAAGTCTCTTAGATCAGACTCTTCAGATTGAAACCGGGAAGTAGCTTTAACAAACTGTCATTTCTTTATAGAAACATAAGACTGACTAACTTTCTTAGTTCTCACTCAATTTTTGATTGTGTCTAATAATTTATTATGCATTTTTTTTTTGTATTAAAGTGACTTTACACATGATATCCTTGGAATCCCTTCGACTTGACGCTATGAAAAGGCTGTTGGGAGTATAGGTTATATAAGAGCTTAGATATCGTGAGTTTACTGTACTCACACTCGCACTGGGTGAGGTTGCAGCTGGTGGCCTTGGAGATGGCGTTGCCAATCGGCGACGATCCGCCGCACAAGGGACCCGATGGGAACTCGCAGGCAAGCGGGCAGTTGGAGAAACAGGAGTCAGTGCAGCATGCCGGGTAGTTGGGAGGAGTTGGAAAACAGGGCACGGAGCAGGGTTGATAGTTAGTTGCGGGGAAGGGTGCGGCACATCCAGGCGAGGTTGGTGGAGCATGGCAACATGGCGGATCATACGGCATCCGGCAGCAGCCACCAGGGGCAGCGCCACAAGCTGTTGGACAACTAAGCAGCAGATGGATTAAAAGATTAACAACCAAGTCAATTAATGAACTACCAATTGTTACCAGCCCATGCAACTGGCGCAGCTGCCGCGGCTGCCACAAGAGCCGCAATTGTCGCACTTGGGAAAGTGATTGAACTTGTTGCCACATCCACCGAACGGTTGATAGTCGGCCGTGTAAACGGTATGTGACTGCAGTCGGTCATCACCACAGCAATACTGCTCCGGGGGGTAACAGCAACACTGTCGCTGCTGGGCAGCACGAATCCGCTGCAGGAATCCCTCAATATTCAGGCAGTTGCCGGAGCAGGCACAACACTCGGGCATGGGCGAACAACAGGGCATGGTGCCGCAGGGAGGAGCAGGAGCAGGAGCAGGAGAGGAACAACAGGGCATGCGATGGCATTGAGGAGGAGGTGGAGCTGAGCAGCAGGGCATGCATTCGCATGGAAATGGAGCCGGAGCTGAGCAGCAAGGAGGAGAAGGCATCATACAACATGGCCCATTTGGCATTCCCCCGCAGCAGGGCATCTCCATGCCCATGTCCATGCCCATGCCCCGATCTCTGAGTGGATTCACATCCAAAAAGGAGAATCGGCTTTTTGCTGGCATTGCTGGACATTGGCCACGACCGACGCGACACTGTGGCATCGATGTTGCCATCGATTCGGGCATTTCAAAGCCACGCTCGTCATCTGGACAGGATCTGGTGCCGTGGAAACAGGAGTTCGGGTTGAGGGGACAGCCAGCCATATTGCCACAACACCTTGGAGCATTCTCCGAGCTGCTCTCCGTCCTCCCAGACTCATCGCTGCTGCAGCTGCATTCCCCGGAATCCGCTTGCATCGCCCTTGAATGGCCATCGGTGGACTTTCCACCTCCTCCGGTCATATACGGGAATTCATTATATTGGCCAAAACCCGATCCATCCGACTGGACAAAGCTTCCTTCCGGCAAACCGTGCAGCGAGTACTGTCCGTAGTTGCTAACTGATTGCAGCTGCTGTCCCTGCAACTGGACGTAGTTGAAATACTCAGATTCCGGCGACTGGAATTGATAGCTCTGGCCACCTGACATTAGCTGGGATGGGCCATATCCGCCATAGCTATACAGTGGATTGCTCATCTGCATTGCCAGCTGCTGGGCATAGTAATCGCTGGCAATCATTTCCACCTGACCGTTCTCGTCACCCATCAACCTCGTCGCGTTCCCCGATTGATTCGGATTCATACTGAAGGAATCTGCAAGAAAAGATTTAGATTCACTAGCATTTTTCTAAATTGAATGAGTTTCCCAAAAAAGAACCTAATCTTGAATCGCACTTTATTTATTTAAAAATCTAATGAATTTTATAAAAAAACAAGTGGGAAAGAGCTCCCGACTATATTTTGAATTTTGAAATATTTTTTATTGCATGCTTTTAGGCAATTATATTCTTTAAAAACTTTAATCAGCCATTACCAGCTTTTTATTAGTCCGATCTTGCTACGATTTAGTAGGATGATAGTTAATAATAGTAGTTAATGTCAATTAGTCAAAAAATCCTAATATCTTAAAAACTGTGCGTGTGGAGGTTTTTTGCGATTTACGGAGGCTGCAAGGGATGTGGCAAAAATTTTAAACAAACTTGATCTGTGTGGAGTTTATATCCAGTATTTTATTGCGTTGTGCACTATAAGAACAAATATTAAAAAGCTTGAATATAATTATTTATGATACCTACAAAGTTTTTAATTTCAGTAAATAGTTTTAGGAATACATAATTTTTATTTTATATCAAAATTATTATTTTTTGTTATCGCCTAAAAAACTTAGTAACTCTTTAAGAAACAGCGAATTTATTAAAGAACTTTATTGAATGGGCTTAAAAAATCATTTCCATGGATATTTTTCACTTACTTTGAGTTTCGATGGAAGCATTAAGCTCATAGCCAGAGTCATCTGACTGCATCTGTGTCATCTCTCCGGAAGCAATGCGAATGCTGGGAAAACAGTTCAGAAAATTTATTAAAACAAACATAACTTTCTCGAAATGTTAGCAAACTTACTTTTTATCTCCATCAGTATTGGTCAAGGGATTATCGCTGATTTCTTCCGCTGGTGGTGACGGAGCAGCAGGGCGGGGAGATCGAGAAGGACGAGGCGGGACAGGCGGAGGAGTTGACTTATTTCTTAATGGTTTCTTATTTATATTGCTTGTTTCCTCTTCGATTTTGCATTCCTTATCCCCTACCTCTTCTGTTGCACTACTGGTTATGTCCGTTTTAGCGATAGCCTCCTGTAGTTCATTGCACTCTATGCTCTCCACGGTGTTTGCATACTGAACAGCTTTCAGAGTGGATGTGCTGGATGAGCTCAGCCAGTACTTCCTCGGCAAGGGTCTATAGGTCTTATAGATCTCATCAAGGCTCTCGATGGCCTCCAAATTTCTGGCATTCTCTTCTCGCTGCTCCGAAGACAGGGAATCGATGTCACCGATCTCGTCAGTGTTGAGAAACGCCATTGTTGTCAGTCAACTTCTGGCTAAAATCATCAACCAAAACCTTTGGTCCTTAGCTTACCCATAACAAGGGCACCTGAAATTTTGATAGGCGTGGCCAATGAATTTATTTTTCAGTTATTTCATACTGTCTAATAAATTCATAAAATTACAGTCGCTTGCTTTGTCCTTAAATTCATTAAATTGTTCCAAAATACAGTCTTGAAGTTACTTATTATATATAATAAATTATATTATAATTTTTTTATTTTTATAATTTATTCTTAAAGTAAATTCTATATCTGTATCAACTGTAATCAATTGTTCTTTCCCTTAAATAAAATATACAAATTTTTATTAAAAAAAAAAAAAATTTGATATAAAAATGTTATTAGAATTTTTCTATTTAAAAACTATTTTATAAAACTTCTCGTCAAATTCAAAAGAAAAATGGGCTATTTAAAGTCCTTTCTTACATAACTAAGTATCGTGTCGTTACGGGAATTTCAAATCATCTTCGGAAGCCAAAAAGCACAAAGAAATTTAATTTCCGTTTCGCCATGATATGTCGTCTATCCGCAGGGCAGTCACTGACTGAAAATTGTCCGTGTGTTATTTCCTTACAATTCCTTACTGTTGCCTATTTTAGGCGACGCATTAAAAAATAAGCTTCTTTCGACTTCACCTTATCACACTCTCAGGAACAGGAAGAGAATAAGGCAAAGGGAGAGAGATAGAGAGACAATTGTTGTCACTGTAAAATACTCATACAGATGTTTAATATACCCTTTACAAGGGTACATTTACAATTTGATTACCCAGGAAATACGAATAACTATGAATTTATGAGATATTGTTTAAACCAAAATTATTTAAAGTTTAATTTTATTATCAAATAAGAAAAACTTCTTATAATATAATTGGATAAGTTAATTATTTTTAAATTTTTCAGAAATTCAGAATTTTAATTTTTTGAACACATGTACATATATTTAAATTGTGTATTATGTAATTACAATAATAGGATAATTCCCAATATTTTTCATTTTCATAAATTTAAAAAAGAATTTTAATTTAATTCAATAAATCTTACATTGTGTTAAAACTTTTTACATTTTTATGCTCGAAAGGGAATTTGGTGTTCCAAATGCTGCAGAAAGCTTTTGCTTTTACTTTTTTTTCCATTTTCATTTCTCCTGTTTTCTTTTGCTGGGCTTATTAATTGCCGGCAGGTGTTTGAAAATGCCAGCCAGAAAATACCCTTAATTGAATTTCCGGTCTGTTTTGGGTGGAACCTTGGAACCTTCTGGCGCTTAACGCCAGATAATTGTGAGGCAATTGAAAACAATTGTTTTGCCATAAAGCTGAATTCAAGTTCATTACGCCAAGAGCAATCTTATTAGCCCACTGAACAGTTTCCATTTTGTTGGCCAAGAAAACGGCAAGATGATGTCGTTGGGTAAACATACAAATTCAGGCCACTCTACACCTGTCCAGCTGGAGCAATTAAATATCCATATCAGTTTCATTTGATGTCCCGATGTCCCGCTTTTCTGGCACTCTAAAAACCAGTCATCATTATCGTCACCAGCACTCTAGAAATTTGCATGCGATTGAAATGTTAAGCGGCAAAAAAGTTTGCTGAGCGATTGATTGATTGATTGCTTGCTTACAGGATGGACTTGCCATACGGTGACGGATGGGGGTGGGGCGGACACCAACATGAACTTGGCAACACTGGCTAGTTAGCTGCTGTTATTATGTTCAATTAGACACCAAGAAATTTAAGACATTTTGATTGATGCTGTAATTGCTGTTGTTTCTTTCTATTGGCTTATGTGATTGTTGAAAACCTGTTGCTAAGCTGTCATACAATCTTGGGCCGATGTATATATACATATATCTGCTTTAATTTACATTTAAGTGTTATGTTTTAAATAAACCATACCGGTTAATTTAAAAAAAAACTAGCTTAATTTCTTACATTTTGTGTGAATGGCAACAACATTAAACATAACATTATATGAATGTAAGTATGGCAACGCTCTTATACTTTACAGAAGCCGGCATATAAATTTAAATGCAATCAGTCACAGTGTTAAATACGATACAGTAAAGTGTAAGCAAAAGTATTAAAAAAACATTCCGCTTATTTAAATATTTAAATTGTCATCTCTCAACTTCAAAAAATTGTCTAATAAAAAACAGTTTCCCTCCTGCTGTTAGCCGGCTGTTAGACTCTCTGAGAGTATTAATACTAACAGTTGCACTAAAAAATACCAAAAAGTATTATGTTGAAAGTGTCAACAGCTGTTAATGCAAAAAGCGTCAGTTAACAGTTTGCTGTTAGCAGTCTATGAAGAAATTTCAACCGTGCGGGTTGGCTACGCGCGTGCCAATTAGAAGTCCAATAAGAAATTGGAAACCAACAATGAGATTTTCGCAAAATAAACACATAAAAGCATAAAAAACATAACAAAGCGTGCCAAACAGTGTCAGTGCAAGGTGTGTAACAGTTAGAAGCAAATAGCATTTATTGTTGCTGACTGCATAAAGTCAAATCGTAATAACAGTAATGAAAACAAGTGTAACATACGAGGCGTGCGGCCAGCCCATAAGTGTATATGTGTGTTTGCGTGTGTGTGTGTGCTTTGAGCATGTGTGCGTGCGCGTCACCTAAATAAAACAACAATTCTATGTTGGAAGGCAGAAAGCAAGCAGCATTTTTCGTAGTTGCTGCCAAAAATCAGCTGTCTGCATATGCAGTTGTGATTGCGTATGTGTGTGAGTGTGTGCATGTGTGTGTGCGAGTGGGAGTGTGAGTTTGCCTAATTGTAGCATTTGTTGTTGGATTCGTTTTAGTATTTTAGTGTTAAATTTTGAAGCCTAACTTGGTTTCTTTTTCTTGCGCCTACATTCTGCGCTTATCGTTTTTTTCAAAGCCAAAGCCACAAAACTCGTTTCGTTATATAGTTGATGTTGTTGTTGTTGTTGTACAACGCATCACGCCTTTTGTGTTTTTAATCGCACAATTCATTCATGAGACCCGCAGCCGCAGACACAGCAACAATATAAGCAACAACAACAACAGCAACAACAACAATAATAACAGTAGCGACAACGATCGTCTGCTCAATTTGGGCCGCGCGTTTCTTTACAAAATTTCTTTTATTTTCTCCCAAAAAAAAAAGAGACCAAACAAAAAAAAGAGAAGGAAGCAAAATATCAAACAAAAGCAAAATCAAAGAAATCAAATTTCAAAAACAAAAACAACAACATGAAATATATACTGTTACAGCAGCTGCTGCCAAATTGCAATTGCTGTTGTTGTTGTTGTTGCTGTTGTTATTGTAGTGAATGTGAATTGTGAATTGTCAATTGTGAATGTGATGTAAGTTTTATACATTTAAAAAAAGAAAAGTGTTTTAAACACACTTTTTCGTAGCATTGCGATGTTGCTTTTGTTGTTGTTTGTGTTCGTAATTTGCCTCTTTCTATTGATTTTGATTTTATTTTTTTACATTTTTTCTTGTTGACCGGCATTTAATTGCTGTACGAACACAACAACAACAACTAGAGCAGTAGTACCGTTACGGGTTTGCCCACACTTTTGAAATTGGATTTGATCTTATACCCTGTATAAAATTGATTGTGTCAAGCGGGTGTATTCATATCACATATTCTATCAAAACTATTTTTTAAAAATGTAGATTTTTACAGGTAATTTTCAATATTTTCAAATTATGAGTTGATATTACTTTAGATTTCTGTAAATATGTTTTTTTGATTAGGTTTGTATTTTAGTTAGTTGTAATTGAAGCTTTAGATTAAAGTTGCTTTTCTTGCTGGTTGAAATAAGCTGTGAGCCACTGTACACAATTATAAAAAATTTCCATTCATACTATACCATACGATATGATTTATTATATCGCGCAACCCTGAATATGAATGATTAGCCTGTCAATTAAAGTTCTTGTTCGATTATAAAATTTGACAATTATTTCATTGATTAAATCTAATCTTTTATTAATGAAATAATGTTTTTTTTTTGGCAGAAAAAAGAGTACTAACAAAATAAAAACAAATTGTATTAATTAAATTATATTTCAATATTATATGTAAAATGAATATTTCTCTTGTTAAGCTGTAGACATATTTTATTAATGTTTCAATTAAATCAATTAGGAATTTTTCTGCTTTTTACAATCGATAACACTTAGCTTTAATCGTATCGTTATCATTATATAGATTTTTACTATTTATATACCATTAACAACGCAGATTGAGAATATGAATATCGTAAACAATTTTTTAGCACTTTTCCATCGCCTTGTTAACTGCAGCGTTAACAAGTTCTTTACAATGGTTTTCTCATGCTCGTAATCCCCCGCCTGCTGAGAGGAAAACTCGTTGCGTTCAATACTATTGAAACGCAGTGTTTGCAAATTTATTGTCGACTTGTATAGCTCCTAGTTATTATTATTCTCATAGTTATTAATATACCATTCAGTAAACTTAAAACTTAAATTCAATTTTAAACTGACCATACATTTTTAATCCGAATTGGTGTATATAATAATATCTACGATATTATATGGCTAACAAGTTTATATATTATTGTTTTTTTCTTGAAATACCCGTGCATTATTAAGCATTTTTATATTTAAACATCTTTTTAATTGGTATTCAATAAAATTCTTCATATTTTCCACATAATTCATTAATAGTACCTTAATATTTAAAATTCATATTTAATAGGCAGCTTATTTATCTTTTCTTTACTCATTTCACAAATTTGTTAACAGATTAATTATTATTTAATAAGTTGATTAATGTCTCATAAAAAGCCAACATCAAATTCGATTGTCAAACATTTAAAATTGTCAAAAAAGATTCGTTCGTTTAGCTATAATTTTATTTTATGCGTGGGCATTTAAAAATAGCAACTGACGCTCGGCGAGATACAAATATTTTGATTTGCATTTGTTAAAGTGTGACAACATTTTTGAGGAAAAGAGTATTTGTTTGTTGACGTTTTCGGCAAAAGATTTAAATCCTTTATTTAATAAACATTTTATAAAACTGCCATAAGCAAATTTGCTCCTTTCTCGTATTTGCTAAAATTCGTACAATGTTTTTATTAATTATTTACAATGTAAACACCAAGTAAATATTTGGATATTTACAAAGTACATTTAAGTACCGCATACGTAAAGTTACATCCAATTGTATAACTGTTTTATCAAGTGTCTTTGCTACGGCATCAAATTATGTGCGTTGCACGTGAATGTCAATAAAAGATATTCCCTACTGAGACGGAGCTCAGCTGATAAGCTGACGCAGTCTCGTCAGAAGCCAAAAGTGGACAACGGATGGAGAATAGGGAATGGAAGGGCATGGAATGGAATGGAGCAGGGAAAGGCGTATTGCAGAGGCTGCTTAGTGAGGCCGATAAGCTTGACATAATTCCAGAGTTGTTTTTCTGATAAAACAAATAAAGCAAATGCCTAAACGGAAGTCACAAGTCTGAAATGACTCAGCTATTTACGAATATATACAGATGTAATTGGATAAATAATGTATTTTGTATTTATGAATAACAATTAAATATTTATATTTTCAATCAAATATGCATACAAATTAAATAAGTACTTTGTAATATTGTTTAAAATTGTACTGTGATACGTTTGGCTTTGAATTGTTAAAGTTCTATTTTAAAAGTTCATTAGATATGAATTCTGTTTTCAATTTAAAATGTCGACCAATATTTACCAAATCAGTTGAGTGATTGCCTTAAAATTAAATTTGTGTATGTGTCTTTTTTTTTAATATTTCAATTAATTATTAAATTGTATTATTTTTTTAAAAACCATTTATTTTGCACAGAAGTCATTTGAATATAATTCCATTGGCGTTGCTTCATCTGACATTTATATAATAAATAGGCAAATTTAAATATTTTCTTCACAAATCAACGGTTTTGCATAGTTTATTTAAATTAAGTGTTCAATTGCAAACGACAGTCGAGTTAGCGCTGCAATTAATTAAACAGTCGGACGATCCATGACGAGAAAAACAATTCCCCTGCCTGACCCAAAGACCAAAAGTTGTTTGGTTACATTTGAAGATATTTATATATAAATCCAACATATATACAACATTTATACACAAGTTGATTGCAAAAAGGCGTCATGGCAACAACAACGACAACTACAAAGTAAAACATTCAAGGGGGTGCGTGCCATGTCAGGGTTCAGCAGGTCAAATGCTAAGCAACTTTTCTGTTTTTTTCCCCTACAGCTGTCTGAAATTTTTAACTGCCACATTAATTTAAATTTTTTGTTCAAAGCTTTACGTATTCTGAGGTTTTATCTTTTTTTATTTTATTTTTAATGAAGGCTCTTGGAATGTTTGGAATTTTGAGGCGGCTTTTCAAAAAAGGGCGGTTGAAAGAGTTTAAACATTTAATATAAAGAACTTTTAATATGCCTCGAAGGTACAAAGATTCTAGAAGACGGAAGGAAGTATTTCTAGCCCTTTCAATTTTGTAGATCTATGGGTCACAAGTTGGGTTATATCAGAGCTGTTTACAGGGTATTTGCATCTCATTAATTATTCTATATGACTCGTGTTCAAACGAGGGATAACTTTTCATTTCGTTAACTAATTTTCACCAATTGAAACTTTGATTGTGTGTGCCCTTTGATAATGAACTTCACTTTCGACTAACTCGCGCCATAAACAAAACCTCAATCAAGCGACATATAAGGTCTTCATGTCTAATTAACGAGGCAAAGCACGTTCATCGATCAAAGTCGAGTCAAATCCCAAACCCAAAGGCAAGCCAAAAACCAAAGGGAAGTTAACCTTGACACAATTAATTACCACTGAAATTTTAAAAATGAAAAAGAAAAACACATTGCAATTTACACTTGATTTAATCAGACTAATGTCGACCTCAAATGTAAACCAAGTCAACTTCAAGAAGTTTCAAATCAGCTGTCAGCAAGGGTTGACAGCCCCCTCCCCTCCCCTCACCTCACCTCTTAACCCCTTGCTGTTGGCCTTATGACAACAAGCTTCTGGTCTGGTATTAGTTTACAGTTTTGTGGTTAACCACAAATAAGCATTTTGTGCATTTTGTTTTCTTTTCGTTTCGATTCGTTCGGTTTCATTTCATTTCCTTTCCTTACACTTTCCTAACTCAAACTTGGCCATTTGTAAAAGTTAAACTCGGACAGCTATGTGTGTGTGTGTGTGTGTGTTGGGTAAGTGTGTGTGTGTTGTTTGATTTGGAGCTTTTTATTGGGGCTGCTCTATGGAAATGGCTGCTTGTCCGCTTCGATGGTCCTGCTTGGTCAATCATCAATAGAATTTTGCGTTGCTTTTTTCCTCTCTTTTTATTTTTTATAACAAATATTAAATTATATTTATACTTTTTTACACTTTGCTGGCTTTTGAAGAAATGGAGAGATTTTTATTATTTTTCGTTTACGTTTCAATGCGCAGAAATAGCGTTTAGATTTATATTAAATTAAATCATAAATACAGCAAATATACAGTCTTTACTATAACTAAACCGATAGTTGCTTTAAATACAATGAAATTTTTAAACGTATTAATATTTTTGCTATATTTTTGTGCCCAGATAATTAAAGTTGTATTTAATTTGTTTAAAATTATTAATGTTACCCAAAGGACTTTCGAGTCACAAATGTTTGAATGCCGTTGGCTTTAGTTGTACCGTTGTATTATGTCTTCTTAGTTTCGAAGCCGGCAACTGTCATGGTAACCACAAGGCAGGCAAAATGTTTTCTTTACTTGTCTAACAATTAGGCACGCAACCGTCTGTGGATCGAGACGAGTCGAGTCGAGTCGAGTCGTCACAACGCGTGTGATGTGCTGACACCTTGCAGGGGGCGTGGCGCCGTGGCAGGTTCATGATGTCCGCATGACGAGCACCTGAGGCGAGGACTCCTGTTTATGGTTGATTGAATTGAAATAGCAAGCATGTGGGCGCATACCTGAAGCCCGACTTAAAGGGGGGCGTTTTGAGGGTGATTCATGTGGTATTTTCTATGCTTTTCAACAGAGCGTTAAAGCGGGAACTTCTGATAAAGTTGTGAATTAATAATTATGTGGAACTTACTTTAAGCTGGTTATTTAAGCGTTTTTCTTGAGTTACATATTATTTTAAGTCTTGAATAAGATTTAGAAGATTTTAATGCATATGCATAAATGTAATATACAATTAAATTTTTTACAACGATTGCAACAAAAAATAAAGTTAAAGACTGGAGATTTCTATATGTATTTCGTTAAGGGAACTTCCCCTATATTGACAATAGTAATTAATAACTAATTAATTCATTGATCTTTTACTTCATTAGATTACAAGTATTATTCTGCATATTTTTTACTATTTGAAAAAATCTCAAAATCTCGACTTCGGGGATCATAAATGTGTTCTTAAATTTGATTTGACTATAAACTTTTCTTAAGCTTTTCATAAATAAAATATCATCTGATTTTCTTCTTAAAAGATAATTTTTCTTATTTTTCCTTTGTATTCACGATTTATAATCGCATTTCAAATGCTAAATTGTATTAACGACCCATTTTCCTGCTGTGTGTGGTTCAATAACCCAAGCGTGTCGCCAATTAATGAAATCATGCTAAATATTCCCCATGCCGACTAATTTTTCAGAAATGTTAAAAGCCACGTCCATTGTTCGAACCGCTTAATGATTTTTATCTGCCCCCCTGGGGAATCGAGTTATTATTTTATACTCAGTTCTTTTCTCCTCTTTTTTTATTGTTATTTCCCCTACGGCTACTGTAAAAACGCAACAATAACAAATGCGTATTGTGAGTCTAATAATAAGCTATAGATAAATCTGCTTTCATTTGCTCATTAGAAAAGTCGTCGGGGTATCATTTGGTTCGCCTGAGCGAGCGCTGCATTCAAATTGGAAAATTATTATGTCCCTTCCATTGTAATGTTAATAATGTTGTTTAATAATATTATTGTTAATATTGCGTTATATAAATGGCAATTCATTTGTGCAAGTTGTTAGCGGCGTCATACGTTCTTATATGCGGCATTGTATGTGTTGTACAGACAATTGTCTAACTTATCGAATAATATTAATTAAATTAATTTTAAATAGATTTAATAGGTTGGTTTGCTATGATTATAATACCTCTTATCATAGTTTTTGCCTGGCGCCTTTATCGTGGCACAATATGTATTATTTATAGAATTTTTACTGCGTTTTAAATAGAACAGAAGAGTCGATTTTCTTGTTTATAAAATTTTAATTTGGAGCTACAAAAATAAATTATTTTTTTATCTTTTTTTATAATCGGTTAGCTTTCTATTACAGTTTACAAAACTACAGCGCAGTTTAGCGTAGATAAAGTTGCAAAAAAAATATTTATTTTTATATCGATACAAACTTGCAGTTATTTAAATAAGCAAGAGTCAGTTGAATTTAAATATTATTATACATATTCTACCTTCATAGCCATTTTCTCCCACTCTTTTTTGCTCTCTGTTTCTATCTGTTGGTTAACCCATAACATCTTTCAAAACTTATTCTAAATTGCAAGATTGACGCAAAAATCAACGAGCCATACAAATTGACTTCCGTTGTCTTGCATCGAGTTGGGATCTGGCCAGATTGCCAGATTGCACTTGTTCTGCTTCAGTTGTTCAGTTACTCAATTCAGTTTGAGTTCCTCCCACATCGACAAACCTTTTGCTAATTATGTTTATGGCGAATTAGTCGATAAAGTTTTCTATGTCACGTAGTTTGTTCAAAAGTCATTACGATAATGGCACCAGAATATGCGGGCTTCTGTTTTATTTCTTTTTCTTCCCTTTTGGCCGAAGTTAGCAACTTGGCTAATGGGCTCTGCTTTGGTTTGCCTTACAAGATTCTGTATTATATTAATAAGAATAGTTTTTGCCCCGATGCAATTGAAAATGGATTATAAGCTGTCGACAAATTGTTTTAGAAGTAATCAATTAGTTAGAGTCAGAAGTCATTGTAAATGTGTATAATTTTAAGCGCAATTGAAATTAAATCGCAATAAGCTTATTACAATTTAATTGATTTAAGAGCCTTTCTTGAAAAACAGCTCGTTAAAAAGTAAAAAAACACTTGAAAAAGACTTAAGCACTTGAATATTTCCATTCAATTGAGCGAGGCAATTAGCCAAAGTAATGTTTACGCACAATTTCAATGAATTTGTACTGTACAAATTCAATTTCCCCAATTTATTTCAAATCGAATTCTTTTTCTTATCTTCTGCAGACAAGGAAACAAAAGCACCATAGCTGGGCTTATTGCGTTACATTTTGGATAAGGTAAGCAAAGACTACTCAATGCTACTTATATATGTTTTTATAATTTGTCTGTGACTGTTTGTTATCAAGTAGTTTTTTTTGATAAACAGCGTAAATTTTGCAAATTTTTTCGTGTTGTTGCTTTATTGATAAAAAATTTAAGTGATAACAGCATTTTACGGTTGTTGTTAGTTCGGTCTTAAACATTTGTTAACACATATTTTTTCTGCTGACAAGGCTGCCAATGAAAATTACAATTAAAAAAGGAAAAATTTAAAAATAAAATAAATATTATAACTTTTTTTTAAAATAATAACTTTAAATTTTTAATCAATACTTTGTTTAAGTAAACCGAATCAGTTTTAACTATACAAATAAATACATATTAAGATATTGTTTTCATTTAAAAATAATAAAAAGTAATCTTTATGTTTGGTTATTCTAATTAAATGTTGATGATAAATTTCCATAGATTTTGAAGAGTTAATTGAGGCTGTTATCTAACTGTGTGTTATATTATGTATGTATCAATATATCTAAAAATACCTTCAGAGTGGGCCAACAAGCATTAAAATTCTAATTAGCATTTAATTAAATGAGCAAAGTATTTTATGTGTTGCACGCTCATCTGACTGTCGATTGGATCATTTATTTAACTTGTTATCTGTCCATCTCTGCATCTATGCAATCTATGTATCTATCAATCTATGCGATAATTTGTTGCCACTCATTGGCATATTGATTAGCCACAAGCTGTCGTTGATTACGACAGCGCCTTATTATATATAAAACAAAGCCAGTTTCAATGGCAGTCAACGTCAACAAGCTGCGAGGCTCAACACTTAACGAAAGTTGAACAAGAAAAGTGTAGTCTGCTTTTAGGATTCGCTGGGCACAATTAATCTTGCTGGCACTCTGGCTACAATAACAACAGAGCAGCAGCAGCAGCAGCGACAAGAACAATAATGGCGTGCTTTGTTGTAATTAATATGCAAATGAACAAGTCTGGGACGGTTCTTGAATGGTTAAGTCTGACAAAGCGCAGCGCCGACGCGACGTCAAAAACATTTGCACAAATCATCGGTTAAAGTGTCTAAGAGTTAGGGAGCTCAAGCCGAAGCTCAAGTGGCTAATTGTTATGCAAACGGGCAGACTAAGAAGTTCCAGACAGCCATTTGTTCTTCATGTTGTTGTTATTGCATTTTAAGACTTTGAAAACGGTCTAAAGTCCAGGCTTTAACAACTATAAATGCACTTACTCGTATACTCGTATATAGGCCGAGTTGAGAAATTTAATTATAAATTGTTAGCTGCATGTGCTGGTGGCTCACTGTTTTTGGCATCAATCCAACATCAATGCAGTCTCTCAGTACTAGTATCTGGCCAAGAGGCTCAGATGAGCAGCAGCAGGCGCTCAAAACTTGACATCGCCTCAGGAATTGAGGGAGGTGGGGAGGGGCGGACTGAATGGTTCGTATGTTGAGGCACAAGGCCAAGAAGGAAAACCACAAGAGCAACACTAGAGTAGCACACACTTGTTCTCTTATTCTGACAGGCTCTCTATTACACACATATGTACATACTCATACACACTCTTACATACATATCGCCTTGGCCAAGTTTGAGGCTAAGGCTGAGCATCCTTTTAAATGAATTAGTGCAAAATACATTATAATTTTCAGCTGCATGCGCGTTTTTCAGTTAGTTGATTACTTAAAAGCTTTTACTCGCACACTCTCACATAGTCCCTAGATATTTATCGAAAACAGCTGTGTGTGAGGTTTTTGTGGCTATTCAAATCGATAGTTCAGCTTGGGGCTTTGAACCGAATTGCGGCTTTTTATTGATGAGTTTGCAAATTGCATTGAATTCCTCAAGAGTTACTACAAATATCATCAGTTGTGTGTGGCTAGAAATAACCATATCTTTTACTAACTTCATAGATACAATTTCGTGAAATATTTATACACTTTACAGTGAGAGTTCTTTAAATCAATCATGCAGTTTCAACTTTACAGACAGAGAACTGAAGGAACTAATGACCGAATCTTCCGGAACACATTAATCATTAATTTTCTTAAAACAAAACTTCTTTAATTTCCGAAATGCTTTGTAATATGGAAGTTTAGAGAGCAAAAGGCTAGAATAAGAATTTTATATTGTTGTGTCGGCTGCTTTTAGCCCGACAACTAAATAAATAAACAATGAACTAAGAGAAAGTTAAAGTTCTTTTCCAAATTTTATTTACAGTATTACATAATAAATTCTTCTTGGTTTCAGGTTTTAAGAGTTTTAAGATATCCTGAGTCAAACTGTGTTTAAGTTTCTATTTGTAGTCTTAAAGTAACAGGCTTTTTATTGAAATTAAGTATTTGGCTTGTTCTTATTTTGTCGCAACTTCTTTGCAGTGTCCCCATTCGCAAGGCTTTTGGCGCTGTATAAATTTTGGTCAAGGACTTTTGGCCTGCAGCATGCTAATCCTTTTAAGCAGCTTTAGCAGCACCTACAATGAATATACGAAACAGTTTGTGGGTCTGTCAACTGGCGTTCTCTTATGGGCATAAATTAAAACATGAACAACAAAGAACAAAAGCAACAACTAGAGAACAAGTTTTTCCGCTCAGCGCAAAAGTTTTTGAGTTTTTTGTTTTTGTTTATTTCTTTTGTTGTTGTTGTTGTGTTCCATTGGGGACTGTAGTTTTCTTAACAATTTTCGTCGCGCAGGAAACAAAGGCAAGAACCTACTCGTTACTTACACATTCACATTTATTTTCATTTCCGCATTGTGGACGCATTTTCAAGGGTTATTTTTTTTCACTTTCCGTATTTCACTTTTGTTTCGTTTCTAGCGCGTTTTTAATTTGCCATCATATTGTCTGTCCTGTGGCTTGGCCTGACACCAAGTGCAGCATATTCTAAAACGCACCAAAACATGGATAAATGTGTATCCCAGCAGTTGTCCCTTCCATAGATTTGTATGTTGAATTCTTTTACGTAATGGGAATTTTATAAAGTTTTAATGAGTTGGCCAAAGTGGTCAGCATATTATAGAAAGTTGTTGCTATGAGAAATATGGTTACGCTTATGTGCGCTCCAACTAACTCAAATATGCTGGCACATCATTCAGTCAAATTCTAAAGCGCAGACTTCTATCGACTTATCTACTTAAAATACTGCATTTGGCCATTTCTTTTTTTTTCATTTGGCTTTAAAATAAACTTTTAATGGCTTCTCTGCTGTTTAGCTTTATTTATTTCCTTTTAATTTGTGAAATAAACATACTATAAACAAACTTATAATTTGATTTTAAAAAAAGTATTTGTTCGAATTTTAATTGTTTCATATTATTAGATTTCAGATATATTTTTGTTAAACAGTTTCTAATTTCTAATTAAAATGAAAATAAGCTTGTCAATTCTATAAGGATTTACGCAAGCTTTTCTATATCCCAACTTAGCTGCCACATTATCTCGTCATACACACACTCACACACACACATACTACATTCTTTTGTTGTTTTTGAGGTTTTCTCTTAATCATTTCGTCCTTTTTGCGTGTTTGACTTCCAAGTTTCGTTTCTTGTATTTGTTTTTTGTCGAGTCATTTGCCCGATGTTTTCATGACCATGTTCCTTGGTTTGGGTCAAGCGTATTTTGTATTCCTTGGCTGCCCATTGTTGTGCTTGTAGTTTGGTTTGCTTGTTTTTTTATACCCGTTACTTATAAACAATAAGTAAAAGGGGATATTGTATTCTTTGCAATGTATGTAACAGGGAAAAGGAAGCATCTCCGACCATGTAAAGTATATATATTCTTGATCAGCATCAACAGCCGAGTCGATATAGCCATATCCGTCTGTCCGTCTGTCATTAAAATAAGTAACGGGTATCCTATAGTTGGGAGCTCGACTATAGCCTTTCCCACTTCCCCGTCCCTTTTCTTTTACAGCTTTTTTTAGCAATCCAACCTTTTTTTCCCCAGTTTTTCTTCTTTTTTTTAATGCTTTTCAATAGTTATGATTAGAAATTGGTTAAAAGCGATTGCGGATTTTTGTATCTTAAATTTCCAATTATTATTCGTTGTCAATTGTATATTGTGTATAAAATTTGGAGATTTAAAAGCAATCCTTTGGATTACATTTATAGTGATTTAATATGACAAAGTTACATTTTTGTAGCATATTATTTCACAATAAATAATAAATAATAATTTGTGCAAATTTATTATTATTAATTAAGAGCAATATTATACCTAGAGTAACTCTGAAATATTTAAACTCAGAAAATTCACTAAGACAAGTTTAAGCATACATACAATTATATAAATTCGAAATGTTTGCTTACATAAATTGTAAGATTTATGAGAGTTTTACTTAGCTTGAAACTTGATTATCCATAATAATATCCATGGAAAATGCTCCATTATTAAATGTGTGAACACACAATTCCTGAAATTGTGCCAAAAACTTATATATTTACGTGTATGTATTTGTACCTGGTGTCAGCTACTGTAAAATATTTACGACCTTTGGCTCAACCTTAAATCAGTGTCCAATTCTCAGACCGCAGCTTAACACCATTCGCATTCCTGTAGCACGCAGACTTGCAGCTGAACATAATATCATTAAAAACAAATTGAGCACATTAATAAATATGAATTATGATTGTTATTAAAAAAAGGGAGGGCGTGACCGAAAACGAAGCAAAAGTTCCGGACTCGGAAATGAAAGAGATTTTCGGGTCCAGGATGTTGACACATTCACATACCGCGTTGCATTTCACAGTGGGCAATGTTGGGATGGGCCACGCCCATTGTACAGAATAGCAACAGCAGTTGTTGGTTGGTTTGGTTTGGCTGAAAATATGGCAACATTTTGCGGCCACTTGCCACCCAATTTTGCAGGAGACGACCAAACATTTTCCCTTGGTTTTGTTGCATAACTTTTGGCGCTTGAAAATGCGGCAGACATCATAAATCAATTTATTGCTTTAGGAATTCAGACAGTAGCCAGATATGAAAAGAGATGCCTAAACAGAGACAGCATGAGTCGGAATAAAAGAGATGGGAAAGTCAGACTGAGAATAGACAAAACCTTTTAATGTGCTGCTATCTCATTGGATTATGGCCCCACAATTTGAGTGGATTTTCTTGTTTAAGGTGCCTTTGACAACAGTTACAAAAATACACTTCGATTGTGGTTGCCACTTTATTTTAGGACCAGACATTGCTGGAGTTCATGCAGGTGAGAAGTGAGTCAAGGAGCCTTTGGATTACTTACCTTTTCTATTATCTCTGAACAGACCTATGCCCCAAACTGTCTGTTAAACAAGTTTTTAGGTTGGCACTTAATATTTCCTGAGTGAATTATCACAAATTAACTCCAAATATTTCTGGGAAGATCTTCGAAACTACAAGAAAAGTTCAGTCCAAATAATGATTCAAGATATAGTCTATTTTTATTTTAATAAATTTAAAAGGCGAAACTCGGCTTAACTTGAATACAGCTCAATCTTGAAATTCCATTTATTATATTTTGTCTAATTTCTGACATCATTTGTAAGAAAAACAATGGAACATTCGTCATTTAGCAAATTTAATAAAACTGTCCTAAATCTTATCGGATTTGTCACTTTGATCAACAAGCAAGGATGTTGCTCAGGATGAGGAAAATGGCATGTAACACGCCATCAGCTTTAACTTTAATCTGACATCGCGATGCCATTTTGTTTTTGCTTTTTTGTTGTATTAATTTTGCCGGAAATGTGACGACAATAATAAAGATCTGTTGGCAATTTGCGTTTCGCCGAGTGTCGCAGATTAGCCGCAAATAAAAAATTGAAGTCAGTGATATATTATTCCTTGTTTTTTTTTTCAACTCCATTGCTTTTAATAATAGCATTCGTTTGTCTTTTCTTTATGCTATCTGCACAAATGCTCAGAAACTTTGTGCGCTTACCTAAAATTAAAATATCTTCAGATTGATGGGCATATAACAAAATGGGAATGTTATTATTTGTTTTAATTTGGCGATATGTAGACAATTTGATTTTTATTGATTTTTACATTTGAACTGAACTTTTCTAAAGTCCTCAATAATTTTTGAAGGTGAAAAATGTGAGACTGCATTTGTATGAAACGAATCATTCCATTCTCATCCTTAGAGGTTGTTCACATTTCTGCGTAGTCACTTTTTGACAGTTTGAAGTTGAGATGTGTGTATGTGTGTGTGTGAGTGATATGTCTCGCTTTAGCTTCCTCATAATCATTTTGTCATACTCATCATCATCGTTGTGTATCGTTTTCCTTTTCATTGCATTCGACATAACTCACAAGTGTTTTTGGCATTTCGATCCCTTGCCTTCGCTTTTAGTCTACTTTCATTGACTGTTTATATTACTTTCTTATTTTCAATGGGCGTTTGCCTGGGAGAGAGGTTTCAATCTTTTGATAAGACCTAATGTGCTTAACGTGACGTAAAATGTAGTTAATTAAGTGCTAAAGAAACTCAGGTAACTCAAGTGCGAGAATACATGTGGCGTGTCTATAAAATCCGACGGAAATTTGTTTTCAAATGACGCCACAACATCTGTAGATGTTGAAAATTGAGTCTGAAAGTAATACGCTAGACTTAAAATGCAACTACCGATTGATGCATGATACTGTAATTAAGAAATTGCTATAAGACATGAAAAGACTGCTATAATATATACTTAGTTGAGATTAATTTACACTTTCTCTGTTAATATTTACCAAGGGTACATGAAAAAGACATAGCTATGTTTCCATGGTTTTCATTATCTATCGACATATCGTCTGTCTATTATTCTTTATCTAATATAATTAAATAGAGAAAATATGAATAAATATTATACATGCATGATACTTAAATGCATGGTGTTTTTTAAGTAGTTTATATTTTTAAGTGCTTATATTGTTATCAAATAGTTGAATGTAACAAGACTTTCTTAATACATAATTATATAATTATGTTAACTTTCTTATCAAACTTTACTCATCGGAATAATATATTTTTAGGTCGTTATTTTTTATTCTATAAGTTTCTCCCTTAATTAGAAATAAAGCCAAGTAATTTATGCAAAAATCTAAAATATGTTATTGCCAGATACTTGTCTATTGGCCAAATTAAATGCTAATGAATTTGGTAAAATTACCTTTTCCTAGGTATTTTAGAGACATATGCAAATGATGTTACCCTCGTTTTGCCCACCTTTTCCCCCATGAGGTGTATAAATTTATGCATATCTCCATAGATACTTGAGCGCGTACTTAAGGCGGTGTTTTCTTTGGATTCGTACTCAATTTGTCAAACAAAATGCTGGGCTGTTTGTGCGTCAGCCTGACTGATTGTCTCTCAGTCCGTCTGGCTGTCTGTTTGACTGTCATATTTATGGCCGTGTACTCGTTCTTGAGGTTGAGTCGGCTTGTTGATCTTTGCCAGAGTAACTGTAAATGCTGTCGCCTTTGACTGATTGACGCCTCAGGCGCGTGCGTGAGTGCAATTTGTTTTGTCATTTAGTCAAATTTGCATACTTATTTATAAGTTATAAGCGCTTATTATTTTTTATTTTGCCTACCCAGTAATAAAAGCAAACATATAAAATAGGTAAAGGTATCTAAATATCTGAAATGCATTTATTATATTAGAAGCAAACGTATCTAACAATATAAAACTGTATTATAAAAAGTAAAATGTTTTTCTTTCACAAATTTATTTATTATTATTATAAATCTGTATTCTTCAATTTTTATATTTATTTCACAAATGTTAGTGCAAATTTATTTATTTTTAATTATAACAAATTCAGGGGGTATCTGCTAGTCTTGCACACTTTTAAAGGCTCGTTCTGCAATCTCGCCCATTTACTTTGATGTTTTTGCCATTATATTTGCCAGTCATTCAATTTGTTGTGAATGCGTGAATTACTCAGTGTGAGTTCTAACAATTCGCTGAGTCTCCTCCGAGAGCTGCACTTTAATACTCAACTATTCATTTGACACATGTATCTTAACCTTTTTCGAGTATGAATGTTAAGCTGAAGTAGCTGTCATTGTTTAACAACTTTATGCAGCATTCGCATCCTTAATTTGTGCACACAAAAATTGTTTGCAATCATATGACGCCAAATACTTTTTATTGCATTTTAAGACAAGTCATTTAAGAAAATATTTGTGTGAAATACCTTGTATTATGTTTAACAAATTATTGATGCTTGAAAATAGTATACTATTTGTTTTCTTACGTATACACTTTATTATGTTTAGCGAGGTTTCACTGTAGCTTCTATTATGCTGCTGTTCATTAAATTCAAGGTAACGCCGCACAAGCAAAAAGAGTTGACTTATAAATATGCAGGTCAAATTAATTAGTTTGGTGCCAAAAATAAAGCAAAAATATAGATAAATAATTATTTATAATTGGACAAAAATACATGATAAAATTCACTTATACCTCGATTTCTTTTGTTATCAATATTCCGAATTATGGTCGCCAATTTATCAGTAGTTTGATTTTGTTTTCCAGTGACACATAAATATAAATATTCACGCGAGTTTTTTTGTGGGACATTGTCAAATCATGTGTCTGTCTAAACTCTGAAATATCATTGTTGGAGCACTTTTTGGACCCATTGTGAATCGGATTATTGTTATTTTTTACAGTTTATACATTTTATTTTGTTTTTGTTTGCAATTTTGTGCGCCTTGTTAGGCTTTGCTCGACAATGTGACAAGTTATATTATTCGTGACTTATGTGCAAAAGGTTTCCATCATTACATTTTCTTTTGGTATTTAATTAAGTATTTGTATGACAATTGCATTTGGTTTCTTATTATTTATATTGGGAATTCATCAGGGCTCGAAGCTGTTTAATTTCTGTTCAATGTTGAGCATTGATTTTAATTTTAAAATAAACTCGCACTGTTTATAAATGTCATTAATAATTGAATGACCTCTAAAGGAATCTGTAAATCATGCGAACTTCATTATTAGAAATAGTTGTGCTTAGTTTTTTCTCATTCTGTTTTATAAAAGTCATTGAAAATGCTTTGTAAGCGTCATAAATCAAGTGCCAGCATCTGAGATACAAATGCACTTTCACAGGCGCATCTGTGAGATACACTAGAATATTGGCTCGAATTTATCTAGTAAATTGCCATGCGACATGATTAATGCGAGCAACCAGTAGATAGCAACCAGATCTAACAACAAGACAACTTCAGATTGTTGTTGAAATACGCAGCAAAGTAATTAAATACGGTAGCTTATTTATCTTGTTTTATTAGCTAGAAATTATCTAGTCAATATTTGTCTTACCAAGCATGTTGCTAAGTACACCAAGAAGTTGTACAGTAGAAATACAACCTATTTTCCTTAGATAGCATTCTAGATTGAGGTAAATATTTAGTATTATAGCTGCTGTTTGTTGTTTCATATTGATTAGATAATAGTGATAGAAGGTAAAGAAGAGTTGGAAAGCGAAGAGAAAGAGAACATTTTAAATCTATAACTTTTCTTTAACTTTTCTGCTGTTTTCGTGGTAATATAATACGTAATTGTTTGGACATTATCTTAAGTCGTCATTATGACGTGATAATTCCCTACTCCAATTGTTTCTACTTGAAAAATTTCACTTTTCTTTAAGTATATTGTACTTGTTCAGATACTTAATGTAATCTTTCTCACAGCTTTGTTATCAGTACTTGACAAGTCTGTCAATTGTACTAGTTGATAAGAGCTACTTTATAAGGTAGGCACTCAACTAACTTGATTAACAAGTAACCAGCAAGTAATGTGCATCCTTAAGTCAGGAGTTCGACTATAACCTTTTCCGCTTTTTTTTTATAAAATAGTTAAATTTATAGACATTTTACTTATAATTCTAGTATAATTTATTCTGTTCAGTTTTTTCGTATTAATAAACTTAATAAATAATGAATTTTTAATTTATTTTATTTTTTTGTAGAATTTGGTGAAAACATGTTCTTCATTATTTCTGAATTTTTAGTTCACTTTTCGGATTTATTTTCTTTTCATTGTGTAAGGTTAGTTTGTTGACAGGCGGACATTAATGATTAACAATTGATTGATAACATTGTTGCAATCACTTTCGATTGCGATAAGGTACTGTATTGAGTCAGTAGAATATGTTTTTTTATTTTCTTGAAAAAGAGTTCGTTTTACTGCCTCGTTAAATGTTAAGCTGTTCACATAATGCCCACTTGGGTGCCAACAACAACAACTGCAATTAAAAATGCCTCGCCCTGTGCCAAGGCCTCAACAAGCCACTTAATGAGTCGCTCAAATTGTCCTCAATTTCTTGCCGAGCTACACCCAGCAGGGAATCTAGCGAGCTAAAACCCCGCCTCCTTTAAATTCTGCTCAAAGCATGTACTTTTCTCTTTTTTGAGCACTTGGTTTGCAACGAAAACTGTCACTTTTTATACTCTTCAAAATTATGAGAGCGGCCTTAAATATTTAATGATTAATTCCACATGTCACACCACCGAAATTTTAAAAAGGCATTAAAATTAAAATTAATATGAGCAGTATCTAACTCTTGAATTTTTATAAATGTTTAACTAAAATTTAACCATTAAATTGGAAGTAAATTCAATTTGTTTCCAATTAAGCAAAAAAAAAAAAAAAAATTAAAAAAAACAAAAGTAATTTTTTTAAATAAATAAAAGAAAAAGCAAAAGTTATATCTGTGTTTAGTATTCTGCAATTTAAAGGAAAGCCTTTAATTTGTAACAAATAAAAAATTTCACAATAAATGTGTTTTAAATACATTTCAGGAATGCGACTACTTCCTGCCGTGCTGCCTTTTCTTGGCACTGTCACGCTGCTTTTGCACTCCACTGTACACACACACGTTCACATACACAAATGAAGCTTATTAATTTTTCAGTTGTCGTTGTGAGTCGCCCACCCGCTGGCTGAAAATTCAATTAATTTCAAATGCAATTTTAAGTGCACTTTTGTAAAGCATTTCATTTAGTAGGCACTTCCGCTTTGGTAGCTTTGCGCATCCGTTCAGCTCTGTTTCGGGTATCTCTGTTCCACTTTTTTCTTTTTTATCTTGTTCTCCCGAAAAAGCTGATTAATTATGCAAATTTTAATTAGCTCGGCCAGTGGCAAAGTGGTTGGCCAAGCCCATCTCATTTGACAATTCAATTTCCTTCTGCCCTTGTGTAAATAGAAGAAGTATGTATGTCCAAGTTATTTGCCCAATTGAGGCGTGGCATTATCTATGACTCTCTCTCACTCTCACTAACTCTCTCTCTCTCCCTCTCTCTGTCCATATATGTATATATACGTCGCATTCAATTTGTTAAGCATACGCAGCGCTGTCCGGCCCTGGGGAACACTTTGACTCGTTTTGTTGTCCAAGCGATTTATTGACGTATTTAATTAAAATTACGTTATTTGCATGTGTCCAACAGTTTTGGGCTAAAGTCCTCATTTGATATATGTATTTGCAAAGCTTCCCAGGGCACACAAACCAAATTCTGTTTTCAGTCCATACAACTGCATATTTGTGGAGAAGACATTCATTAGACATGTACAAACAGTGAAAAACTCTAATAAGAAATGCAATTCTATTCTATGGTGTTCCATGTTAACCATTCAGAAAATATATTTAACAGTCAGAAAGAGTCACTGCATAAAGAATCAACAATTTGTCGGTCACCCTACTCTGCATAGATATCAACTCCTCTTTATTGATTTATTTGTGTTTTATCTCGTCTGATATTTGAAAGGAATTCAATTACAATTATTAGATTTGAAGTAATACTTATAACTACTAAACTAAATGTTACTCTATACTCTCTCTTTTCAGGTAAGCTAATACATCTCCTGCAAATAATTCTATGTGCTCTACATCCTGTGAGTAAGTAAAGACAGCTTGCATGTTGGGAATTCTTTCTTTACGTAACCGATAGGACACACAGTTTTTGTTGGCCTGGTTGGGCTTTGGGTACTCGAAAGACTCTTCAATTGAAGCCGCACAATGTGGCATGAATTAGTTAAAATTGTGGCAAGGTTTACACTCATAGTAGCTGCCACAGATCGTTTTGCTGTGCAGCTGCCAAAATAACAAGAAAAGGAAACCGAAAAAACAGCTAGAATAGCAGACGAGGTAAACTGTTTATATTGCGGTCGCTCTGGCATTTAAAGATACGATGAGAATTGGACTCTTCGCTATCTGGTCACAGCGCTTTGCTCAATATATGCATGCTGAAATCTAGACTGACGTTTTTTTTTTGACCCTGTTCGTAACAATGTACAGAGGGACTATCAAGTTTGTGAAAAACCAAAAATGTATTCCTGATTAGCATCCGTATTAACAACTAGATCTCATACATAATTCTTGATTTTTACAATAATTTCGTTTTTTAAACAAAACTTAAGCGCAGGGTCTCTCACAGTCGTGCAAGCTCAACAATTGCCTTTCTTACTAGTTTTTATTGGGCGCAAGTCGTGCCACATTGCAACAAAAAAGTAGGCAACAAAATTGCGATTTGCCTGCAGTTGTTGCCATTGCCATTTGCTGTTGTTGTTGTTGTTGTTGGGTCTTGCACTCGTCCTTTGCCAAAACTAATAAATTTTGCATTGTGCACGGCCACATTTACCTGTGTCGTACCTATGGTGCCTTTGGGGCATGCCACGTGCCCTAGCTGCAGCAACAAGAGCAAGTGTCTGCGCTGCTGCAGCGCTCAGCTGAGTTGCGTCTACTGTGCCTGGCTGACCCGGCGTATGCGCGTTATTTTATGCCAAATATTTTATGTATTGGCAGTTTCTGCTGATGTTGTTCTATCTTGTTCGGTTCCACGTGGAGAGAAGGTGCTTTAAGTCACCTGAATCAAGCTTTAAGCTCTTTAAGCTTAAACTAGGCACTAAAAACATGAAAACAGCTATTTCACTTTAAGACTCACTTTTGAAACATGGTGATGATGTAAAAACTAAAGCTTTAAATTTTTATTATTTACTATTATATTGTCTCTTCAGTATGCTAGATCTTCTCTGGTTCATATACCTTATTCTCACATTGCCTTCATATTTTCTAATCAACACTTTTTATGAGCATTGCCCCTGCCTACATCCACACCCTTTGCTGTTTTCTCTACTTCCGCATCGTTTTACCGGATATTCGTATATTTATTGTCATGTACTTTACGTGTTTTTCATAAAGAGAAGCTCAGGGACAACAGGAAATTGCAGAAAATAAACTTTAAGGATTTACACATGATTACACCTGAATATATTTAGACTCTGGGGATATTTAGTTGTTGTTGTCATTGTAGGTGTTATTGGCCGTGTCTCCTTAACAACTGTCACTGGACAAACTTTGTTAGGTTCGACTTGTTTGGGGATGCGAAAAATAATAAGAGCAACAACTAAAATAACAATAACAAAAGATGCTAAAAGTTTTGCTTACCGAACAACAACAATTACCATAAAACTAACAACAACATCATGAGGCAGCTGTCAAAAACGCCTTGAAGCTGATGAAAATAGAGTGAGAGGGTGAGATAAAAGACAGGGAGAAATTTAGAGAGAGAAAAAGAGTGATAGACAATGCATGCAACATTAAATAATTCAACACATTTCAATGTTGATATGTACATCCTTTTCACATGCTTTTCACATCCTTTTGGCAATTGCATTTTCATTATTCTCTGTTCTTTGTTTTTCTTAATGTTTTTTTATGTCAAAAAAAATTGTATGCATAAAATATTTCATGCATAAATATATATTTCTTCATATGAATGCTGAATGTTGACAGCAAGTCGAGAGTTTCAATGTTATGGGAATTGGCACAGTCCCATTTTGTTTTTATAAAGCCAATTAAAGTATGCAAACAGATTTAAGTATTATGAGTTTACTGAGCATCTGCTTAAGAGTTATATTTTTATAATTTAAAAATCTACACTGAAACAAAAAATGGTTTGAGCTTTCGGCATTGTTTAGATAAAAATTCTATGCATTGAAATCCTTATTTTAATATCTCTCCGGATTTTAAGCCCATTTGTTTTCTATTGCGTATTTAAACTTGATTTATTTAAAATAAAAGCTTCTGATAATATGTTTGTTTTGTAATCTTTAAAATATCTATTTTTTCACTTATGTAACGGGGGAGAAATGGGTTTATTTGCTGTAAATCTAGATTTTAACATCCAAAAATTGTATTGCTCGTTTTGCATAAAATAAAAGTTTAAATTAAAGCTTAAATATTAAGACCAAATTAAATATATAAATGTTTCTTATTTTGTGTAATTTATATTCGTGATTTATTATTGGACTGCCCTTTTCAAACATGTAGATACATATTTACCTAGAAATTTATGTCTTCGACTATATTCGCACACATACACACAAAGTCACAAAAGTTACCCATTTCAAAAATGCAACCCTTGGGAAGGACTTGAAATATTCATGTAATTTCATGTTAAATATTTGTACAATAAAAGCGAATAAACCTAAAACTAAATGAAAATCAGGCCGAAGTGACAAACGCAACTGAAACTGACAGAGCATTCCATTACATATGTCCTGTCAGTTGCTGTGAATGTCCTTCAATTTGTCTTGTGTGTCACATTCCCCTGTGCTCCTATAACCTCTAAACCCCTCTTGTGACTCTCGTATACAAGCCCGTTGATTGTTTGGCCTCTGGATTTATGTTTGTTTGCCCCGCTTGTAATTACATATTATTTTTAGTTTAATTACCATGCATAAATTATAACTTGCAGTTTTCACAGTTGAGAGCTCGGAATGTTTTCCATAAATTTCGTATGTCAACGGAATGGATAATTAAATTGACATCTGTGAAATTTAATGAGTTCAATGTGCATTCTACATTAATTGATTTTTACTCGTAACTTTGGTGATTTAATTATTTAAAGCCCGCAGAAACTTAATAAACTGACAGTTTTACATTAAATAATTTCATGCCGAAATATTTATTTTGATTAATCTATAGAAGAATTTAACAATCGAAATTTTTAAATTATTGCCCAAATTTGGCAGCAAATTAAATTTAAGATATTTAAATTTATAATTTTAATTAATTAATATAAATAGTGATTGATAATAACGGTTATCATTTATATTTAATGCATCAATTTGATTTGTTATGATATATAATTCAATTTAAATGCTTTTAGCGCACAACTCCAAATTATTAGTTACATACTTTCATTTTGGTATTTAATACAAATATTTTTACATTCTGATTTGTGCAATTCGTGCCCTTTTGATTATCACACATTCGATAATTAATTATTAAAGCAATAACAGAGTCATTAGTTGAGTATCAAATTATGAGCAAATAATACCAATTGAATTAGTTCTGCAGTTTATTCAATTGTACATGAAATTTGATATTTACATATGTTATGCCTGCAACTTATTCAATTTCTTCAGATTCTTTGAGCCTCTTTAATGATAAGATTTTGTGATTTTGTGTCCTTCTTAATTACCACATCAGGCTTACTTTGCAGCTGCTCACAATTTCATTAAGTTGGCCAAGACGCAAATTCTGATAAAATTTAAGCACCGCAAGATGCGAAACCGGAAATGTTGCAGATGACTTTATAAGCGCCCCCCATGCTGGGCTCACACGTCGTATGAATAACATTTAATATCATTTACTTCAAACATTTGCTCGTTTCACCCAGCCGCAGCTTGTGGCATTTGAAACGTTGCTTGTATGCACAACAAAAAGTATAAACCAACAGTGTAATATGACACCACCCATCACCCACCGTCTAATAAATATGTAAGCCCCACCCATTTCCACTCCCAAGGGCAATGCCAATGCCAATGACTATGGCAATGCCAAAACACATTCTACACCCATTCAAATGTACGTTTAATTAAGTTTTATTGACAGCATTTAAATGACAATTAACTTGATTAATAATTACATAATTTAATGCTCGCTTATATGCCTAAATTAACAGTCATTTTAAAATGCTCTTAATTCTAATTTCCTAATAAGCTTTCTATGCAGATCATATACTTTGTAAATATTTAATGTCATAGCTATTTATAAAACGTTCTTTATTATATGCCGAATTGCAATCGTTGCCAAATATCTTCACAGTTTCATATGTCAATATCACAAGCATTAAAATTGTTACATATTAATTCAATGAAAGAGAAAGGAAAAATTTTGTAATAAAAAAATTTTATCTTATTACTCATTCGACGCTCCGTGTTTGAAGTTATCTTATTTATAATAATATGTTATAGTCTGTTTTTCATAGTCCAGTTAAAATTGGACTGAGTGATAATTTTAAATTTGGGATTAATTTTTAAACAGTTAAGTTAGCCAAGTGAGTTTTATGCTTTAGTGAAACATAATTGAAGCACATTTCATTTGACACCCAGCTGCTTAACCTTTATACTTCAAGTTGGTTCATATCCTTTTTGTGTTGTACAAAAAGTGTAGCATATATTTTGGGGCAGTGACAAATTTTTTGCACACAGTTTGCTGCATGACACAACCGACAACGCAAAGTACTTTCAATGAGCACTTCCTGCGAGCACATATACACACACACACACACACGCACACACATACACGAACACACATACACGAACACACTCTGTTCATGTAGCGCACTTCCGTGGCAAGTTTCTTTCCTGTGTGTGATTGTATGTGAGACTGTCTGTGTGTGAGTGTGTGTGTCGCTAATAGACTTCGAGGGCTTTACCAAATTTTAGCAACATGCCGCCGCAGACACATTTCTTTTCGAGTCAAAGGACCTCATCGTTCTCTGAGCCTCTCAGCCGCCTCAATGTGGCCGCAAAGGAGCAAACCCCTTTTTCAGTTTGTCGGGGAAACAAATACCGTGGCCATTAATTTAGTTTAGTCCTAATTAAATTGCATACGTTACCATAAACACCCTCCACACACACACACATACACATGCACAGCGACACTGGCTCATTTATAAGCAGCTGACAGCAGAGCCACGCCCTTTTGGGCGAGAGTGAGTCCTTGAGGCCTTTTTGTTGCTCGAAATTCCATGGCATGCACACAAAACTTTCTTTTTAGCCAAATGCTAACTTTTTTTTATTTTTGGTTTTGTTTTGCTTTCGCTTTGCGCTTTGCCATACTCTTTCTGAAAGTGTGTGTGTGTGTGTGTTGACTTATTTTTGTTTTTACTTTCTTTTTTGGAAGGCAGTGTGTCTTTTGGGCCGTTTGTTTTTTGGCGGTACAAGAGTTTTAAATATTTAATGAGTATGAATGTAAGTGTGAGTGTGTAATATGTGCGTATGTGTGTTGAAGGCTGTTGCAGTTGTTGTTGTTGTTGTTGCTACTGTTGTGTGCTATTTGTGCTTGACTGTCGCATTTGGCATTCATCTCCAGTCTTTGAGACAGTTGGTATTTTGGCAGTTGTCCTTTGGGTGGTCTAAAACCAGAGTATAGAGAGTTATGTGCATAGTGCTCTGAATTGCATCCTATGAATGCATGTTGTGGATTCCATGTAGATAAATGCAGTGTAGAGTTTCTAAACAAAACTTTTATGAACAAATGACAGCTGTCTAAAGACTCATAACAGGAATATCTGTTACTATCCAGGGATGTAAAGCTCTGAAATTTTCATTTATTTTCTTAATTTAAAAATTTGAATCATATCTATGGATCTCAAAAAAATTTGTGGGTTTTATTTTAATTTAATAAACTTTTCGCAAAGTTTGCTGTTCCTGCATGTGTTTCAAAACAAGTTGGCAACATATTTCAATGGTGATATCCCAACTGCACTTGTTGTGCTTAAGCACACAATGCTGTCACGTCCACTACACATACACAAATATACACACTATACTGGGTGCTGTCACTCCAGCGAAATCTTATTATTCAGCGTTATTGCTCTTGACCCTATATGTATAATGTTTCTTGCACTACGTAAAGTTCCGCCACATCCAAAACAAACGACTTTGTTTGCTTTTGCCAGGCACACACAGCTCCTTGTCCCTGCCTTCTTCACCTACTGTGCCACTTGAAAAGTCAAGTGGAAGCCAGGGCAGAGCAACTGCTGCCAAACTGTGCCGCCGCCATCGCATCCTGGGAGTCTTGCCTTTGGACAAGGACCTCAGCCTGTGACTAGCATGTTGGCCCAGAGTGTGTTTTCAGTTTCTCAGAAAATGCTCATGAATGAATGAAATTGCTGCACAATTTAAAAACTTCCGCATCAAGCGGCAACAACTAAAATCAACAATAACAACAACAAACAGAAATAATAATGCGCCCCCATCTGTCGTCGTGGGGTTTCAAATGCGCAGGTTGGCGTTCCATTTACGATATACTCGTATGTATATAAACCTATTTTAGTTTTCGCATTTCTTCATGCTCTTTTCTCGTCTTGATTTTCCTTTTTTTATCTGTCTATTTATTTTCTTGCATTTTGGTTGCGGATGTGTTTAGTATGCGTTTTATTTATATTGACAGGCACGGACATTTTGGAGTCTCGCTAGAAAAAGTTGTCTAGAATAAAAAGTAAATTTAACCGACTGTAAGCAATCATATTTCATATCAAAAACTACAGCTTATCGTTACGTAATCTATGGAGCTCATATTCTCGCATTCACTTATATTATCTATTATTTAGTCATTTATTTATGAAGAGTTTATTTTATGCAATATGTAGAATTTTTAGAAAATTTCTACTGTTACTATTTTCAATATCTAAGTCTAACAATCAGTTTTAATTTAGATGTGAGTTCTCTATTACAGTTTACAATATCTTTAAACATTTTATGTATCTTTTGCTAGTACTGGAATATTGTGCCACTCTTAAACATTTAGACATTTTTTTTCGGATTTTCCTTTGTATTCAACACATCTGCTGAGCTTTAGCAACTATAACCAACATTTTTCCTATGTTCCCTTTTTCCATTCGTGCCGAAAGAGAGGGATAGGGGAGGATGGAGTGTAACTAACACTAGGGGCATGTCCTGCGGGCATCATTTATGCAGGCACTCATCTCATCGCGTTTTTTTCTTCGCTTTGCTTAGCTCTTCACGGACTTTACGTTTCTTTAAGCGCATTAATTTTTGAATAGAGCAAATTCTGCTAAAAGAACGAACACTTTGAAGTTTTGCGTTAGTGCACTCTCTACAATATGCAATATGCGTGAATTGTGGCAGCAGTTGCATGCAGCATTTTATGGGACACTCTCTCGAGAATTGCAATCAGCTGCAAGCACTTGATAAGCATTCTTACAGGGATGCTATGACTTGTTTGGGCAAACCATAAAAAGTCAAGTAGATTCTTAACATTTCCATTTAAATGAGATTTATAAAATATCTTTAGTTTTTCAGCTAAATTAAATAAATTCGATTTCTTATACAATATAGCAGAAAGATGCTAAGTGTATTTAAGTATATATTTACTGTTGAAAACACTCTCACTCAATTCAACAAACAACATTCGTAATTAATTTTTTGTTTTTTTTTATTTGTTTTCTTACAGCAATTTGCACATCAAATCAGGTAAGTTAATGAACCATTTGGAGTTCGACAAAGTGCTTCACTCATGGAAATTTCAATCCCTTTTTGACGACAAATATTTAATTGTCTCAAGCTATTCGTGACTTTTGCTGCCTTTGAATGAGCTCTAATTAGGCAGCGCATTATTTGATTTTAGCATGAAACTTCAAAGAACAAGTAGAAGACACCAGAGGTAAATGACTCATTTAGTGCTGAGGTGCTTTGATTTATGGGCAGGGGTAATGAAATGGGGAAGTGGGAAGGCTGCTGTGCGTGCAAAACCTCAGGCGCCGACAGTTTGACAGGCCACATGTGCTAAAGTCAACTGTCAGCGTCTTCTCCTCATTCTCCTGTGCTCCTCATGTGCCTCAACTATGCAAATAAAGCAACGCCGCTAAAGGCAACCAAAACTAGTCACACATACAGTGTCTCCCAGCTTATTTGATACACTACATTTTTGTAGTGAATTAAATCGATGGTTAATATTATATATAAAATAAAATCAAATACATTTATTAATAATAAATCCATTTAAGATTTTCAATATGTGAGTCGAATTAGCTATTAGTCACTGTATGTATTGGTACATGCATGTATTTGGTTATACAATTAGCTGATGTGTTTATCCAGTTTGTTGTTTGGCCAAATCGCGCTAGTTGACGTTTCAGGTTTTTAGTAGATGTCCTCGTTAATCTTTGTCTCGGCGGTCAACGCATCGCTTGCACTTTGCGACAATTCATTTTCATGTTGTTACTCTTATTGTTGTCATTTTGATTAACCTTAATTATCGTGCCATTCGGTTGCAAATGAATGTCCCATTGCTGCCCCAACCAAGTTGCTTCACTGCTTTTCCCCATTCGCCATTCACCATTCGCTTCAATGAGAGTGACATTATGTGGCACACGTTTTCCAGCGACTCTTTCAACGCATTGGTCTGCTAAAGCTGACTATGATGGTTATTGCCAACACCAAACACTGCCTCACACCCCCGTCTAGTCAACAGGCATTCCGTCAACTGACTGACTGTCGTTGGTGTCAATTGCAAATGAGTTTCTGCTGCAGTAGCCGAGTGCAATTTACAGTCAACAATGTACTTATGTATTCGACTTATGCGACTCTTAAATCCTCTTCTGATACTTTAACTGGCTTTATAGAATTTAAAAACATTTAATTTAATTTGATCAATTGTTTTCTATTACATAATTCTTAATCAAGCCTGTTCCGTTGTCTTACTTTTTATTTTATTGCATTTATTCACTTTGAATTTAGACAAAGTGTTCGTTTTTCGCTTTATCGGACTTTAACTCATCAACTCAAAGTGATATAAATTCGCTGAATATAGCCGAAATGGTTTTAGAGCAGGTTAAAAAATTCAATTTCGAATTTCAGAACAGGCCTGAATATTAAAACTGAACAATTTTTGAATGACTGTTTCAAGAATATGATTATTTTTCCACTATTTTATTAAAATATATTCGTACAAACATGTTTTATTAGTATGGCTCATTGGCTAGTTGTCAATGCCCAATCTGTGGGTAGAGTATTTACGTGTGTGTCTCGTCTAAAGAGAGATTCCAGAGCTGAAACACTTTGACATGCAAAACCAATTGCAGTTTAGTTTGAAGTATTGCGAGAGTCTCTCACATACTCTCTTTTTCTCTCTCGCTCTCTGTTTTCTCGCTCTCTCTATCTATTTATATCTATATATTGGTGTCTCTGGCCTGTGGTAAGTGCACATTAATTATGCTCAATGTAAGCTGAACGTCCGCTGTATGAGTACAATGTATTCGTTGTTATTTGCTTTGCTCTATTTACTTGTCAATGACAGTGACTGCGAAAAGTGTGTCGACCTCTCTGCTGCCCACATGAGAAAACGAAACTAGTTCGCATTACTAACATAAGCTGAGAGCGATTCACTTGACTTTGATCTCAATAAGTGCTAATTACTTGGTTTCGATTTTCCAGTTGACCATTGCATAGATGAAGCCCACATCCAAGTCCAGGTTGGGTACAGATCCAATGTCCATTGGCCTGGGGAATTGTGTAAAACTTTCACGTACCTCATTTGTCAATGCAAAAATATTTTTCGATTTTTTTGTCGTCATTGATTTGTTGTTCATTTGTTGCTGTTTTTGTTGTTGCTGTTACGCTTGCTGCCTGTCACGTTTTCAGTTTGTTTTGTTTTATTTGCTTTCTTCGGCTTCCTACATGGGCTCGAACTCGGGTTTGGTTTTGAGATTGGGATTGGACTTGGGTTCCCTTCTACATCTACTTCTGCTACTGCTGCTGTTCTCTTGTTTTATTGTGTAAATTTTTTTGCCAGCATTACGTTTTGTTTGCCAGTCAGCTTGAGGCTTGTCAATACAGTTCTTGACACCTTTACTTCATTTGCCCAGATTTCTCTCGACATGACTTTAACTTTGCTTTCTGTCCGAGGATTTTCCATCGGTCTTTTTTTTTTTATTATTTATTTCTCTTAGCACATGCTATGCAAATTTCTTTCTCTCCTTTTATGTTTATTTATTTTGTTTATTGAATGACTCTTCTTTAAAGAGTATAAAAGTTTAAAGTCGAATAGCACACATCATAAATTAATAACAGATGTAAATTTATATGAATAATACATATTGCACAGATGTAAATTTATATGAATAATACACATTGCACATTAAACAGTAAAAAAAATTGGTATGGTTTTAAAATTAACACTTTGGTAAGTTTAAAATTAAAGTACAAAATAATTAATAATAATTGACGTAGAATTTTTCAAAGCGTATTTCAGTTTCGTTGTAAGTGCATTTTCAAAGTTTTTTTTTTGTATTTTTTTGCAGCTTTTTTATTTATTAACTGTACGTCATGCTGGCAGTAGCCGAAATTAAGAGCTAACTGTAGGCGTGGACGCGGTAAACGCCCACATTTTTGCATAATGTCTGTTCATTTCAAGTAGCAGCAGAAATCTTGAAGAACTCGCCGTAAAAATTTAAAAAAACTAACAGAGAAATATGATTGCCACCATGCGTGGTGGTAATTAAAGTCGTGATGTTGCTCTTTTTTACAAAGTTACTTATGTTTTTCTTTTTTTCAAATTGTTGTTAAAGATGTTATTAAAGAGATAATGGCCTAAAAGACGCCAAGGTGCTGTCATAACCTTGAAAGATCAAAAGTTCAACCAAGCCAAGACAAGGAAGCAGCAAAACCAACGAACCGATTAGGTAACAAGCAAAACACGGCTGAAAGCAATTAACTGTATAACTATTATAACCAAAGAATACAACGCGTTGGCAGCTCAAAAGCCAGAGATGCCACTGGCCAACTTTTGTTTGCACAATTAAATTTCTGTATATTGCTGTACGGGAAATGGAAACAAAACTGAATGAATAAAAAAGAAAAAATCCAAACTGAAAAACAATAAGAAAAATACAAAAAAACATTCATTACAAGGTCGTTGCTGCCTTTTGTTTGCCTAGGCATCTGCAATTAGTTGCAACAAATTGACGGCAATGATTTTACCGTTGCCTTTTATATTGTCCTTAAAAATACAACTGCAGCTTATACAACTATTATAAATATTTAATAATTTCTGTAGCCTTTGTCGTGACTTTATTTAAATGAACGCCTCTCTTCACAAAAAGAACTTTGCGAGAAATTGAAAAATTCAATTTAATGGAGTGGAAATGTTCTATATTCAGTTGGTGGACACGAAAAGATGCTCAGGTATTTTATTTACTTATATACAAATTGGCAAAATTGAAGAGCAGAGCTGTTTCAACAAGTTTATCAGCTGAATGACAGAATTCAAAGCCTTTGAGAGAACTTTAGTAACTCTAAAGCAAAACTTTAGAACTGAGAATGCAAGTTTAATGCAAACAAATCACAGCAATTGCAAAATTAAGTCCAAAAGCTTGATTAACTGGTTGCAATGCCTATTATATTCTCAGCTTGCTCTAATCTACATCTAGTAAAAACTTGTAAAAACGCATATTGAATCAAATTAATTCAATTTCTTTAGACCAAATTCAATTTGCGGTCATTTCATCTGTGTAGTTTGCCGCATGCCTGCATATCAAGGACGACTTTCTGTGTGTGTGTTTTGAATCTATAAGTACAATTATCTACTACATATATAATTTTTCGTTCTTTACACTAAGTTTTGCTGAATGCTTTCATTGTCCGAATGACGTGCAGTTATGTTCTGTTAAGTCTCGTCTACCACAACGTGATGTTACACTTTTCAAACAAAACCAAACTACAAATCTGTCTAAAAATAGCTGGCCATATGAAATGGATTTTCTTTTGTATAAATTTATTTCAAATAAAACGAATAAATAATAGCCTAAGCATTTGAATCACAGAAAGAAAACCAGAATAACAAAAGGAATATAAAATTTGTTTAGTGCAATAAATATTCTACAAAGCATTTCAAAAATTACTTGACAGAATGAAAACAATCTGAAAATTGTATGAGGAAATTCTTCAGTGTGTTTTTTTAGTATACTAAGGTCAAGTTAGCTTAAAATATAGACGATCTCAATTCCTAAGTTGCTGTTTCTTTTGGTTCGCTAATTGCAGTGAATTTTTTCTTTAGCTTCCATACTTCAAATTGGCTTGAGGTAGCTGGCCAAAAGAGCAGTTTAAAAATTGTTTGCTACTGGCTGTTGCTAGGCTTGTTTTGGGGCTAGAATCAGGAAAGGAGAAGTAGTCAAGAAGCCACCGAAAACTCGTTTTGTTTAGCTGTACATACTTGAACCTCTTTTGTGGGCCAACAAGCGGCGCCATTAATGACAGCCTTGTCGAGTGACCCCCGTCCAATGGGGTTTTCATGGTGCGAGTACGAGTATGAGTACGAGTACTCATACCTATTTATAAATATTTGCCATGCCATGCCAGGGCATAGGGAGCAGACCAGGACAGAGAGACAGCTTAATGAGTGTCCATTTAGGGTGTACATTTTAAAAATACTTTTGCAGTCGGCTATCTGACGGTAATCGATAGCATTGCAACGCCTGTCACGCGCCACAATTTTAATCAGATAATACCCCGCATTGCAATGCTTAATCTATCATACTCATCGTTGCCTATCTTAATGTCGAATATCATCGCGAGAGATGCTACATTTTTGGCCTAAATGGCCTTTTGCGTGTCGAAGCGAGTGCCTATCTAAACGATCTTTCATATCTCAAGCTTTGCCTTCTTTGCCACTCGTGTCCTCTCCTTCATTTGCTATCTTTCAGCTCTTTCGCTCGCCGCTTGTAGAAGTGACCCAAGCCGCCTTTTTGCTGTTAGCACACTTGACTGCCTGGCTCCGCCCGGTTGTCTCCTGTTTAATACCTCGTCTCCTATGAACAAAGGGAAGTTCGGTTATCAATTTATCTATTGTTGACTTTTCCACAACAAAAATATGCAACTATAATTTGCTATTTGTCATAATGGCTGTTCGGGCTGAAAACAGCTTTATTTTTCTTGTTTACATTACCTGTTAACTATGGTGATTTTTAAATAATTGAATAGAGAAAATCTCAAAATTAAACTCTATAGAATTTTATATACATTTTTCAGAAATTAAAAATGGTCTATTAAATATATGAATACTACAGGCTGGAAGAATCTAAAAGTTAGAACAAAAAGCATAAATGAACCTTGAAAGATACTTAAAAGTTAATCACAAAGTGTAATAAAAAAGTTGTATTAACTTAACAGAATACTTTTACGCCTTGCTGGGTATCCTACATTTGATCAAGGGAAAACTTTTACGAAGTTTTAATGCTTGTAAAAAAGTCGCTGGCCAAAGACGTATTTTTGCTGAAATGTGACAATTTCTGTGTTCGCTTCATTCTCATTAAAGTTTATGTATACCCGTGTCACTTTAAGCCCTTTTTGGAGCGACTATCTATCGGCGTAATGTACTCGCATGTTGTTTTGCAGACGATGCACCTCATCCTTCATCTTGGCCTCCTCCGCATTCTCAGATGTGAGTGCGCCACATGTTTAACATGATTTGATTGCATCTTGGGTCTGTTTGGCTGCCTGCTGGCAAGGTCTTTGCATTTGCGTCTCAATAAATCAAATTGCTGATATGAGAAATAATGTTGGTGGCGCTCATCTGTACTTAAGTACTTCTAGGAAATGCTTTTGCCGCTATACAAAAAAAGTTGAAAGTCTGTTTGGCAGGTGTTCCCGGCTGTGATGTGTTTGTGATGTATTTTGCTTTTATAGCTTTCGAATTGAGCACTGATTCGACTTTTAAAGTTGATTGCAACTAATCGAAAAAAATACCAGCATAAAAAATAACATTTAATGATTGCATTTTATATTTAATCAGTATTCACTAAAATTTTTTATTTTTTTTAAATTTAACTGAAGTAAAGCTCAAAAGATATAAATTTTATTCAAGTAAAAGTAAAGTGAAAATAAAATAATATTTAAGCAATAAATTAGTACTAACTTATATAGCTGTTTTCGTAATTGTTTTGCAAGGTTATCAATTAATAAAAATGTTATAAAATCAATAATTAGCTATGGTACTTTCATTTGATCTTATATTCATTTTGCTTATTTCCTTTTGAGTAACATTTTGTATAGTTTTTGTTCGGTTTATCATTGACTTCCTTGTAGCCTTTTGATTAGCCCCACCTCAAAGAATTTTACAACTTGCAATTAAATCTCTGGTGGCTCCACGTTCTCTGCGCACTTCAACTTGGGTCCAACTATTTATGGCGCTAACAACTTGGCTCGTACTCGCAATTGTACCTCGTTGTTTCCAGAGACAACAACAGCAATAACTACACCAACAACTTGGACAACATTACATTACAACAACCTTGGCTTTGCTTTTGGCTGTGGCTTTCGTAGCAACGTGGAGCTCTCTTTTGACATTGCGTGTTGCGCGTGCGCATTGCGTTGAGGTTTTTTTTTGCTTTTTTTTTTATTTCTTTTTGTTTTTCATTGTCGACGTCTGCGCCGCCGGCTGCTAATGTTACCCACTTCAATTTGCCATATTTATTTTACCTTTTGCGTGTACGTTTATTGAAAATACTGACGGAATGACTGGTTGCCTGACTGACTGAGTGACTGACTAACTTGACCACTTGTTGGCCCCTTTTGACCGGGCAGCACGGCAGCTGTGCTTTGTTTGCTTTTCCTAATTGTACAGTGGGTACAATAACATTGCCAAAAGGTTTTGAAGACCTGCTCTTGCCCTACTAATTTTAATTAATAATTTATATTTATTTATATTTATAAAATTTAAATATTTATATACTAATAATTTTATTTATATTTTTAACTAAATTTTTAGGATATTTTGTATATTGTTAATTTTTCTTAGTATTTAAAACTTATGACTTGGGTGATTAGCTTTTTTTTTGGCCAAATGCTTAATTTAGTTAGTCAACCTTGAAGACCTTTTTGGGGCTCTCGGTTAATGACAGCATTTGATGAGGAAGCCTCCGCAGTGACCTTGGGCCGATAAACTGTTGGACGGTTCGTTAATTGTTAATGTTCATTGAGAACTCTGCCTGATCATTTGTTTAGAGTTGCTGATTATGCAAATCAGCTACAACTTCCAATCAGCCACATGATGCAATTGAAAATTCATTTAGCTAAAGTCATTTATTAAAATAAAAAAAATAAAAACTGTCAGTCCCAGCAATGAGTAATTTAGCGTTTATGGTCTGGCAAACAATTGTTGGGCTCAATGCTTAATTGCAATGAAGTGTCTTCTTCTTGATGCCAACCAGTTTTATGCTGGATAAGCTCATGGTCCGCCCCACCCTCCGATTGCCTCTCTCAGTCTCCCTGGGGTCTTGCCCTCTACGTAATTTATGCTTATAGTCGTAGCATAAAACTAATTAAAAAGCCTTGGTGATTCAATACTTAACAAAAAAAAAATACTTTTATAAAAGAATTAATCATTAAATATTGATAAATTGTTTTCTGTTTTGTTTTTGTTTATGTTTTTTGCGTATTCGTCATAAATTCAACAGTTGTTCTGTAACACAAAAAAAAAAATAAATGTTGCTAATTATCTTAAATTTATTGCCTATAAAATTTAAAATAAATTTCATTACAGGTGAGTTGCACTATTAGTCACAGCTTTTTTTAAAGGTTTTTTTAATAAGACAAGAATTAAATGAGAAAATTTGATTTTGTGAGAGCATATTGTATTTGAATTTTTACTTCCTATTATTTTTTATTTTTCGTTACCTCATTTAAGAAGCAGTTTCTTATTTTATCGATATTCCCCTTTTATAACTTACCAACTTTAAATAAGATCTTTAAGTAGCAATCCGAGAATCCGAGAAACTACGCTTAGGGGGCAACATAGAAACATATAAAACTGTGATGACAATTTCATTAGTACAATTGACCGTCGGCTAACGGGTATAACAAAAGAATTGAAGAGTCGCCGGAATTGAAGTGCTGCCACAATTTGAGGTCTTATCACAGTTGCAACTCGCAGCTACTCGTACATTTCGCTGGGTTAAAATAGGCAAACACAATGGACAAAATGCACTGGGCTGTGAAATGAAAGTAGCTAGAAAGGTCAGAGAGAGACAGACTGTGAGGCTGAGAGACAGACCAACCAACCAACCAACAGACAGACAGATAGAAAACAATGCAATGAAGATTGCGACTCGAAAGTCAAGAAGTTTGCGGTTTATCATTGAATTCCATGTTGCGGGGACAAGCGACGCGAATTGTTTTCAACAAATTTCAATTTAGAGAATTTCACTATCACATTTCCTGTTACACGGTTTCTGCTGCCTTTTGTCTAGAAATTTATTGCAACAAGTTAATTGTTTATTGTGCTTACTTATGTAATTGCAAAATAGCCAGTCGGCCGTCCTCTGCTTCAGGTTTCAAGGCAAAGGCAACAGAACAAAAGGAGAAGGTGGAGCTGGATCTGTAGCTGGAGTCGCCGTCGAACTTGAAGTCCAAGTCGAAGAATCCAAGTCTATACTGGGCTGGCCACTCTCCTCCTGCACTTGACTACAGTCTGATGCACACGCGGATTAGATGACAGATTAGTTAAATGCGCATGAAATGAGGAGCCGTCTTAGCGTTGCTTCCTACTTGGTTTTATGGCCATATTGAGGCACAAGGCCAGAGCTAGAGCAGGAGCTGAAGCTGGAGTTGGAGCTGTAACCAGTGTCAGATCTCTCAAGGCGTTGCCATAATGTCTTCATTTAATAATCAGACACAGCAATTACTCTGCCCCAACTGAGATGATGGCTAAAGTGCTTTTTAAACGCGCGCAAATTGCTTCTATTAATAGGCGTTGTAATTGTCAGTTGCATGCAACTGATTAGCTGCTGTCAATCTCCATAAGAGTTAAGTAGAGGTCATTGCTGCATTTTAGATAATGAAACCACCATAATATAGTTGCTCATAAAAAGACACTTCAATGGTAATATTTCGCGGAAAATAAGAATGTTAATTATTCGCCTCAATCTAATTAGCTATTGTTGGGAGAACTAACAGTATTACGAGTATTATATATAGACGAAAGTTCTCATAGAAAACTGGAAATGAACTCGTTTAGAAACCCTTTCTTAATGAGTTAATTAAGTCAACTCACTTTATGGCCATTAATTTAGCCAGTTGCTTTAAGCACATTCTGTTCGTGTTTCTGTTTCTTTAGTCATACAAAAACATTAAAATGTAAGCAAGCAACTAAGATGTTGATCAAATCAAGGAAAAGTATCGTTGATAAAGTACCGTTGATAAAGTTTAATTATCTATAGTTTTGAGCTTAAATCCATCCATCCATTCCAATACACTTTTATGGTTTAAAAGGTTTTTGAAACTTTATTCTAAATTCTTTTTTTTTTTTTTGACATTGACATCAGCATTCGATTAACATTACCATGAACAACTTCGTTATGACCTAGAAGTACTTATTATAATGGCACATCCATTATTGGTCAATACTTTTATGCTTCACCCACACCTCACCTGAGTCGTTAATCGAATAGCTGGAGTGTTCGGAACAGTCCTCTTCCGCATGGGGAAACCGCAAAGAACGCAGTCATGGGAAACCTGCGGAACACTAAAATTATGGAAAGAATCTACCAACTACCGCAATGTTTGTGGATCTGATCGATGTGGCAATTTTCCCTTCCCCATCCTTTTCCTCTTCTTATTCTAGTACTTCGACAAAGATGTTGCAAATAGAAGTGGCAACTAGATGCCATTATTCCACACAATCTTTGAATTCCCCAAGCTCACGCATGGCCTGCCAATTGGTATGCTTGTAAATGAGATCTCTGATGATATTGGAGATATGCCATTATTATTAGACTTGGTCATGAGTTGCCCTATTACTGTGAATATCAATTGCTGCGTGTTGAAAGTTGAATCTGCGGCAGCTTGAACGCAATTATGAATATGCCTCTGACTCATTCACAACTTGCCGTTACACTTTTTTCCAATTGCCGTTCGATAAGTTCATGTAATTCACTCGGCTTCTCGTGAGTAGGCAATTATGGTAATAATAGTAATCTAACCGAGCAAAGAAACAAATAACATCAGAATCAATAAATACATTTAGTTTCTGACTATAATTTAAAATTTATTAGAGTGTTTTGATCTGCTGTATGTGTTAGTTATTAACTTAAATATTCAAGCTATTGCCAATCACTTAATCATCACTTAAAAATAAAAGGTTTAACAATACTACAGTTCAGTGTGACCAATTCTAAGATTCCATAAAACAAAATCGCATGAAACTATATAAATTAGCATATTCATATTTAGAAACAATAAATAGTTAGGTATAGTTTCTGCTGTCTCGTACACAATAAAATTTTAAGAATTAGTAGAAGGTATCCAAATCACCTAATAATTGCTTTCCTGTTTTACTGCTGGTTTTATTCATTCACTAGTAATTAAACCCATTGTGGCATATTTTCTGAGTGCATTAAACTAGAAATAATGAATTTCAATTGCCGTTTTCAGTACTTTGAATACTCATACGGCAACAACTTGTAATGTGATCCGCTAACATTTTATTGGACTTCAGTGAATACAACACAAAGTACGCATTCGCATTCATACAAATAGTTTTCCACATATTTGTATAGCTCTTAGGCTCCTTAGCACTTTCTTCCACTTCATTGGTTTGTTGAACTATTTATTTGTAGCAATTTTATCTTTTCGCTGTGTTGCACAGTGAGTTACAACGGAACCCTTGCTGATAGGATTAACAACCCACACAGATACAACAATTTATACGTTTTGAATAGAATGGCATCACAAACCAAAACAAGATACGTTAAGAGAAAAGCATAAAAAAAACAACAGAAACAAACCAATGCCAAAATACATAAAACTCGCCGCATTTGCTTTTTGCATGTCCCTAGCTTTTGTGTTTTTGTGGGTAGCACTCGTAACCAGCAAACCATTCGGAAACCCTACACAACATAAGGATAAACAATGTACACAAAATGTTGTACAAATATTGTACAACAATAGTTACTTACGACTATATTTAGTTTTGTTCCACTCATGTACACATATTTTCGCCTGTGTTTTGCATTAGTCTTTGATGAGCTACGGTCTTAAATTGGGTATTTGGGTAACAGAAATGTAAATCTAGTTGAAATGCTCATGTTTAATGATTCTATATAGAATTGGTATTTCAAGTGCCAAGGTAAACAAGAGATTAACTAGTTAAAACAATTTCAGCTTAAAATAATAATAAATAATTGTGTTAAAGCTTATTTTCGCTTATGTATAAAACAGAGAGTCTGTGTCTGACACATGTAAACAGCTTGTAACTTGCTGAGCCGATTGATAAGTGTTCAAAGTAGTCTGAATATTCATAAGCTATTCATTTGTAAAACCATCTTTAAAGTCATTTACTCTGTTTTCATTACATTCAGTAAAAGTAGCCCATGCTGAAAATGTTTTTTCCCCCTGACCAACAAGTGATATTGAATGCCAGTCGTTAAACGAAATGGACCAAATTTCAGCTGGTAGTTTGAACTTCCGTTTTATGCTCCGAAGGCTGAAGCCAAGTGCAGTCAGTCTGACAGGAAACGGTATGAGGAAATTCTGAAGGAAGTTCACAAACACCGTAATTTTGCGCGCATTTTGCACGTGTTGTTGCCATTTGCCTTTTGCATAAATAAATAAATATAACTGTCTTGTCTGTAGTTGTGTGTTATGTGTGTGTTCTATATGCTCGCGTGTGTGTGTGTGTTACCATGTTGAGTGCTTGACGCTGTTAACTTTTAGCGCGTTTTCTTGTCTCTTGTTGCCTACCTGAAGGCGTTTCTTCCTGCTCCTTCACTCCGTGTCGTCATACACAGCGTAAACGCACTCAATTTATCTCTCATATTATATTCACATTGCGTGTGCGAGCCTGAAATTGTTTTCAGCACTTTAAGAAAGTATTGGAGAAACGTGCGCTAAGTCTTATTTAATGTTGATTGTTTGAAGATATTGAAAAAGAAACCCCACATATTAAAAAACAACACTTTTTTAGATTGTGATTTCCAGGTTTTTCACTGTAAGAATGGGAAACCACTTGTAGCTTTTGAGTTCCTGAGCTTTCCATCTATTTTTTTTCAATGGATAAATATTTCCCTTTCAATATGCATGCAGTTTACATTGTGCAATTTGATTGAAAACTCATTTTAAAAGTTATTTAATTTCAAGAAACAATGAAAGTATTTTTCCGAAGAGGAAGTTAGTTAAACATGCTTCTTTTATCATACGTGTATATTGATTTTATTGGAATTGCTATCAAAATACTTTAGTTAAAGTTATTAAGAGAAATTTAAATTACATAGACGTGTATATACTTTTTATATTTCACAAAAAATTGTTTATCCGCAGTTTATTGGTATGTCAATAAAAAAATAGTCTTAGTTTCTCTGGTTAATAAAGAAGGCGCTTATAATTTCTTGGAAATGCAGGTGTGTCAGTTAAAGTTATAAATCTATAAGAGATTTGCTGTAAAATTGCACAAAAGATAATTTCGCGAAAAGGGGTAGAAAACAAGTTTATGGAGTTGTGAGTAAGTATGATAACGTAGTAGATACAATCAGCTTTCGTAATTACAATTGTATTACGACTGAATGTAGTTTGCTATTTATCGTATCTTTATTATTTGCGAGCTTTCAGGTAAAAAGGTCGAAAATAGGTTTGTAGTTCTATCCTTAGTAATTACATTTGTATTATTACTGAACGTAACTAACTATTCCTAATTTTCTTTAATTTTTTGCAGGTATGTAGCCCAAGGCCTTGAGAAACATCTTCCTAATTGGTTATTTAACATGTAAGTCAATACACGCGCGACAAATTTTCATTAGGCTGGAGTGTAACTTACGAGCAAGTGCATGGTAAATGTTTATATTATGTACCGTCGAATATCGTGTGCATTTGCATTCTCATATCGATTGCGTCATTTGCAACGTTCCCAAAGAGCTAACCAATCAATTAATGGCCAAATCACATAATGCATGTAAACGATAATGAAAATGACATTTGCCAGAGCAACACGCAAGGCAATAACAGCAACAATAACATTGCAAATAGTACGCTGTCGTTGCCACAGATGCAGATACATTCCACTCTGGGAGCTGGAAAAAAAATACTTAATTAATGAAATTAAGCGAACAAATTGCGAACGCAAAATATGAGTGTGTGTGTGCGTGTATGTGTGTGGTCTGTGTGAAGTTTTTGTGTGTATTTCGAACTCATTTTCAGATATCTGGGGTGCTACGTAGTGCTCTCTTCCTTTACTGGTGTTGTGCATGCCTATGGCACAAGATAATCGATTATAATCGCACCTGCCCCCCAAAACACCTTCCATTTGGCGCAGTGGGCGTGTCGCCTAGTTACTATTATGGCATGTTGGTCGTGCCGCTCGACGACTGTCGCTCATTATGCGCATTAATGTCGCAGTTCTGCTTTTGACGTGGCTCGGCAAAAAAGGCTGGCTTGCCATTATGCGCCCCACGTTGGGCCCCACGTTTTTCCAATGGTGCAACGTATAGAGCTGAAATACTCGTAAAATAACGCCTAAGAGTGAAAACACAGCTTGAATGTTTTGAGCATTTTTGAAGCCCCATGTTGGGCGCCATTAAATGACTTGACATTCTGCTTACAACAATTTGGTTACCTCCGACGATACTAGCGCTCCTGTAATCATTTAACCCAAAATCCATTTCAACTTTAGCCATATAGTAGTAGTACTATCTATGCGCTTTCATCATTTTGCTTTCCCTTTTTTTTCCATGGGTGCTGTGCAAATTTATTGGTTTTCGCGGGCATTACTTCATTTTGTTATTCTGTGCTACTGGGCTTAGTTCGCGTGTTACATTCGCCTGTAAATAGGCAGCAAACACTAAAAAATAAAAAAGAAGGAATAAAATTAAAGCTGTCTGCCTGTTTCGGCTGTGGGACTGGGAATAAACTAGACACCTACGACGAGTCGACATGGCGTGTTTGTTTGCTTTTCGCTTTTGCCAGCGGGCGGTTTCTTTTCTTTTCTCCTTTCTTTTTGCTTCATTAGTGCCAATGCACTCGCAGAGAATCAAGAATCGAGAAACGAGAATTGAGAATCGAGAATACAGAATACAGAATCGTTGGCCGACAGCAGTTTGCCTAATGCCCCAACGCTCTAAATGTGTGCTATGCCTCTTTGAGGTCAAAAACAATCGATTTTCATTTCATTTTCTTTTGTGACTTTTTCTTTTCTTTGGCCCGCTTCGTTTTTGGCTCACGTGCTGGTGTATACAATTATTTATGAAATCATTGTGAAAGATTTAAAAATTCGCTTGTCACTCTCTGCGTATGCGTAATGCCACTAACTGAGCTTGTCTCTCTTCGGAATTTTTCTAATCATACATAGTTTTGAGAATAACGTTTAGGACTTTGATTTGGCAGAAATAATATTTTAGTCTTTCTTTAAAATATTATTAAATATAGTAATTATAATTTACTGCGATTAGGAAAATTTAATTCAGTTCTAAACAAATAACACATTTTATGAAAGCTTCACAAGTTTTATTTATGTTCCCCAAGTCCCAACAAATATTTTTTGGTCAAAATTATTTAGCTACCTTCCCATCATCAAAAGAAAAACTTTTATTACATTTCTCCTGCTTTCTCCAAAGTATATTATAATTTATGCAAACAAAATTTAAAAACATTTCGCAAACGTGCCTGTCACACAAACTAAACATCAAAATATATTAATATTAAAGTTTTTTTTCCAAGTATTTGTGAAACTTTATGTCCAAATTAAGGAACTGTTTGGTCTATATTTAAAAAATCTATATTATTTAGTATAGACATGGACAGCTTAATTCGATGATTCCGTGACGAATGTAATTATATTTGTGGTCATAATAATTGCAATACTATGTTGAACATGCTTTTATATGCGCAAGTACGATTCTGAGCTTGTCTCCGTGGCATGTAAATATTCAGACATCTACGACAAATAATAACAGTATAAATAAAAGTTAATTTGGTAAACTTCCTGCTATTAGATAAATTATGAAAGCTTCTCATGGGATTTGCTCAAAAAACACTGTTGTCAAAGTACGAGTAAATTTTAGATATTGAAAAGACGTTGGTTATTTATATAAATGAAAGCTTTAATTTTGTATTGTATTGTCTATTTTGGGTCTCCTTTAATGTTGCGTGTTAGCTCAACATGCCCCATTTCCACGTACTTGCCTTAAAATTAGTGTCCCCTGCATTATTTATATCATTGAACAATTCAATTGTAAGTACTCCTACATATTTTCTTAGCTGCCCAGTGAGTCATATTTACAGGTCACGTATTTACTTTGGCCCTCAATAGCCCCAGTGGGGAACTTTTTTCTTAATCAGCTACACAATTCGTTCATTTAAATAAAGTATATCTATTTATTCCACTTAAGCTACTTGTATTAATGGATTTACCTTTGTCTGAGTGCTATAGATATTTTTGTTTGCCTTCTGTAGTTCCAATTCTTCAAAAAAATAAATAATTTTGTTTGTCAATTTATTAATCGCATCCATAGTATTTTTTTGTACATTTTTTGTGGAAATTGCTCGGAACTCAAAAATATCTCTCCGACAAATTTTTTTTGGACTCTGAAAAAACGCACCTTAATTAAGTAACGAATAAAACTGCTGTTCTTTTCTTAATTTTATTTTCTGCCTTTTTTTATGACACACTTAATGAAGTTAAATGATAGATCTGCAATCAGTTTGAAAATCAGAAACAGTTTAACCACAGATTGCGGTGGGTAATGTTTTTGACGTTTACAGTTGGTTGTGGCCAAGTGAAGGAGTTGGCCAAGACGACGGTTAGGTTCAGCCGAGTTCCGTTAGCAGGCATAAATGGAAACGAACGAAAGGTGAACCCAGTTTTTACCCAGGATGGTATCGAATAAATGAAACTTTTATGATGAGGCATAAATCTTCGGGGCAGACATGTCAGGCCACCTCTGAAGCGACGAACTGTGGCCACTCCCATTTCTTGTGGCACCCCGTTAAACAGTTGTAACTCATTTTGCTGCCATTTCCGCTGTCTAACCAAATGAACCAATATAAATTCAATATTTTATGAGTATGTTTTCCGTTCAGCTCGCTCTCTCCTCTTTCGCTCTCTTTCTCTCTCTTTCGCTCTACACTTTTTTCCATCCGCAATACAATAAGCAAACAATGGACATTCATCAATTACTATGCTGCCTTTTTGCTTTGAGCCATTAGTTGTTGGAAATGTGTCGCTAATGTGTCTATAAGGTGTCCAGTAACAGCGTCAACTCTCACACTCTCTTTCCGTCATCCCGCACACGGCCTATTTATAGTGGCCATTAGATGGCAAACGTGCCTAAGTATCATCATTAAAGGCAGATAAGAGTCTTCGGTATCTTTCTTTGCCACATTATTTGTGGTCATGTTGATATTTATTAATGTTCAATTATCGATAATTATCTGTTTATCTATTAAATATTTTCTTTTATTGCCGCTTCGATTGAATGGTTTACATTTATTACTGTGTTTACGCCAATCAATACCCTTTTTCGATGAAAGTCATTTCCAGCTCAGAGACTTGATGCTAAACTTGTGACCCACGACTCAATTTAAATATATACTGTATTTTATTTATGAATTTTTGTCACCAAAACAAAAAGTACTACATATGTACTCTTAGTCACTTGTGCCTCTTAATAATTGAAAAATGTCACAACAACGAATCTTTTTATCCGAACTTGATTCAACAAGGTAGAATAGTTAATAATGATAACAGCTTAAGATTCTTCTGTCCTACTTGTTTTATTTAGAAAATATATATATGAAATCAAATGAACATAGTTCCTTAATATTAACTTAAACAGGAAAGTTTCGGATCAGCTTTACAGTAACAGTTTTCCAAGTAGTTGAAAGTCTCCAAATATCCTTTAACAATATCTAAAAACTCCGAGATACGAACATCCGTTAAGCTCTCAGATATGTTCAGATTTTGTTCTTGAAAGACACTATACTTTCTTATCCTATACATCATTTTCTCGCAAAATCTTTGCTGTTTAGCCGATATAAATTGTGGTGGCTTCTTCGAATCTTTTTTAATGCATTAATATTACGTTATATATTCAATTGTCAGGTATTAAGATTTTCACTCACCCATTTGAGAGTCCTTAGCTTGAGCCCTTTGTTTGATTTGTTGCATCAAACGCTGAGCCTTTACAAAACTGTTTGCGAAATCCTGTTGATTGTGATCGTAAGATTTGATAGCTATATCCCAATTCGGCGGTCGATCACAGTCCAAGCCGTTGAATGGTACCCAGGTATACAATTCGGCATTTTTATAGTCCTCTTTCTTTCTGTTTAGGTTAGCCTTGGTTACCAAACTCTTTTTTGCCACTATAGAATTGTACATTCGATATGATAAGGTTGATAGTAAGTCCTCCACTTTAGAAAGGCAGCTGAGTGTGCAGCATTAATATGTTAAATAGAAAAGAGAAGCAGTTTAATTATTTTTCGACTTACACTTCATCGCAAAAGGATAAAATTCCTGGCAACTTTGCAGTTCGCTTTATTTCTTGCAGCTTGCTTGACATGCAGTATAACAGATCCTGGACAGCAGTCGTCTGCATGCTCTCAAGAAAGAGGAAATTGTGGAGATGTTTTCGCGACCACCAGCCACGGAATAATGCCTGTATCTTAACAGAGCTGTTTTCAAACATGATCAGAATAGACTCCTGGGCCTTATCCTGGGCTACGATCTCTAGATGACGCCTGGCAATGAAACGTCGCCACTTCCGCTGAATCAGAATGGCCGATTTTCGCCTCTTTTCCATTAAATTTCGAACTTGCCATCCCCGAAAAAATTTCTGAATGGAACGCGCAGCCTTAAACTGCTTGTAATCGAGCAAAATCAGCTGGGTGCTACATATTGCTTGTGGTTATAAACATTCCTTGGATTAATACTACTAACTCACCGCAACGAATTATTGTATATAGCTGATGGCAATCCTCTTGGTTGATCAGCATCAATGGTACATTCCTTTGAACTCTTCAAACTGTATGAAACAGCGCTCTGTAGGGAGAAAAAAGAGTATATATTATTTGATGTTGACCACATATTTAATAGTATTTAAGCCTGTGTATAGTTCCTTAGACTGTCAGATGAACTTTGCTTCTGTATTACTTCACTTTATGAAAGCGTTCTATATGCACTTAAAAATCATAGCTAACCTGATGTGAAAAGAGTTATTTTCAAGATTGTGGGTTTTGATATACTTCATTACCAGGGACCGTAATGCTTAAAATATAAATTATTCAATAAAAATTATTTTTAATCAAATTGTATCAGAAAAATTAAATAAAAACTTTTATTTTTTAATCTTAACAAATCAATTATAAAACAATTATGAAATTTTAATTTTTGTATAAAAATTATAATTTATCTCTTATTTTCAATTCTTATTTTAGCAATTGAAAGAAGAATTATTCTTCAATTTTTATTGTAAAATAATTTATATTTTTTTCCATTTATTATAAAAATTTAAAAATAACTTTTAGTTTTAATTTTTATAATACAAATTGAAAAATAAATTTTATTCCATAATTTCTAAATAAAAATTTAAAATAAAAGTTTATCCAGTTTCTCATAACTCTTATTTGCGGTCCCTGTTCCTTACAATAAGAACTTAATTATTGAAGCATTTCTTTTCAAAGTGCTTTACTATCAACAATACGCCAATATTGGGAAATTACAGAACTTCTAATAAAAGTGGAATCTCGTTTGTCTCTAAAATTCTAAACTGATTGAGAAGTCAAGACTGAGACTATAGACTATAGTTTAACTAATTCACATTTGGCGATACTTTAAATGGGTTTTTTTACTCGTATTTATTGAATCAGCAGCTTGACATTTTAATTAAGCTAGAACAAGTTTCCTAATCTAATCTAAGCTATTCAATTGAAACTAGTATGCCTATTAATAGTTGCTAATATTATCTTTTTTATTTACTTCTATTTATAGCAGAAGTTACATTTTCATTTGCAATCTAAGGTTTTCAGGCTTTTGGCTGTCCGCCTATAGATTTATCACACACACACACACACACAAATTTGTACATATATATATAGACGGCATATTGGTATACGAGAGTGAGGTCCAATGGGCAAACAGCTGCCCGGTTGGGTTACTCCTTTTGCTCAGCTCAAAGTCATTTAGCATTGTGCAAACAATTTGCTGCGTTTCATGTTACGACTTTTCCAACATAACAACTAGTACAGGCCAGAAAAAAAAGCTGAAAGCAGATGATGATGATGATGATGGCCACGACTAGCGATGACGTTGTGGCTGCGACTACGACTACAACTGCGGCTGTCTAAGAAAAATGCATCGAAGAAATGCCAAACTGCAATTGACTTGCATGACCATAAAAATTAAGTTATATACACCAAAGCAGCAATAGAGCGGACAACGACAGGGGGATTGGGGCCAAAGTCCCGACTAAAGCGCAAAAATAAAGTCGAGTGAAATTGCTGCTGTAATATATTTTAATAGCGTGGAGCAACAAGAGGCCGGAAAAGCTTTGCGATCGAGGTTGCTTTGTTGACTGGTCGTTGGTCGCTGGTCAGTTGGTAACAGCAAACAAACAGTTGACCGAACCAAACCTTTTTGGCCAGCAAATTTTTGACTCTCAGTTGCCTGCTCTTTGCCTTATTATGTCTAATTAGATTGCGCTGTTGCCGTTGTTGGATTCTGCGTTTGAGGATTGACTTTTTGGCTTGATATTGTATAGGAGCGTAAAAATCGATGGGGTTATTTTAAAATAATCCTCCGAGTTTTCAAATGTTGGGAATGGCTATGTACATAAATAGGAGCCGAGAATTAACAATTCACTTAAAACCTGTTTATCTTACACATATTCTAATAATATATTTTGGTTCCTTTCATTTCGATTTGTGGATAAAAATGTTAAAAACATTTTTATTGTACCCCCAAGTCACAGTTAACCTGTTTTCACAAAATATCTTATTAGATATTCATAATTCAATGGACAAAACTCTTAACACAGTCCTCATCAGTCATTGTCGCTGTTGCCAACCACATTTTTGACACATAACAAAAAGTAGACAAAGAAAGAGAATTATAAATTAAAAAGAAATCATGGCAAACGTGTGTCGCACTTCAGGGCCAACATTTGTCTGCGCAATTGGCAAATTGAAAACTCATAAAAACTCTCACGTTTTGCTCCAAATTTTTGTAGAACGCTTTTGTATTTTGCATAATCACCTGAGCTGAGGGGAGGGAAGGGTGTAGCATAAAAGTGACGCCAGGTTTAGGAACCCGCCAAACAACCGACTAAACGAGCACTAGAAGTGCCAGCCATTGAACTCTGCACACGATTATTATGATGGCAAATGTGACCATAAAAGAGAAGAACTCAAACTCAAACTCTACTCCAGCTTACAGTCGAAACAAACCAGAAGACTTGTTGTTGCGAAAAGATTTTTATCAAATTGGCCGTCGGGTAATACGAAGCTTGACGAGATTCTCATGCTCATTCCGACTCTGATTCGGATTCGGATTCCGATTCAGATGCTGATTTCTTGTTGGTTTCCTGTGCGTGTGGCGGTGCGGATTACTTGGGGCGATCGACTTGAAATGCCCGCTGGCTATGCAAATTTATCAACACAGTCCCAGTCCCAATACCATACAGAACTCTGTCCCAGAAACACAAAAACCGGTGGCACTGTGTTTTTTTTTTTTTTTTATTTTAAATTGCCAAGAAGTTTGTGATAAAAATCGCCTATCCCCTTGTCGACCACCCGCCAGTCGACAGTCTCCAGCGAGCCATCAGTCAAGCTGCTGGTGCATTGAACTTGAAACATCTCTCAGTTTTCACTTCAATCCATCAAACAACTTGACGGTGTTGGTGCTGGTGTCGGAGGGAGGGAGGAAGGCATTCCAATGACGCGTGTAAAGTGTTTGTACCAGTGTGCCCCCAGGGGAGTCCCTAATGAATGAAACAGCTCTTTAACTGACAACGCAACTGTAGAATTTGTATTTCCCATTCTTGATTTAGTTTCTGTTCCTTTGCCCCAATGAGTACACAATAAATGAGAATTTTATAATATTTCTAGTTGCTGCTCAATGCAATAGAGGCCCCTTAATTATTATTTCTGTCCGTTTTCGAATGTGCCAGAATATTCGCAAAATTTATGTAGTGTCATTTTTGTTTACTTAGCGCTCGTTGCGTTCTATTTACTTAATGATTTATTTATTTGACACAGTTTTCTGGACTATTTTGACAGGCACTTGGTGACTCTGAAAAAACTCTGTTGAAAAACAACCGACAAATTTATAATATTCATTTAAATATATTTCGAAATAAAAATGCAATCTAGCCTTATGATGCTTGTTTGGCTTACAACTCTTATTTTATTTAGTAAGAGCATTCAAGGTCACTTTAATTGCACAGTTGTGTTGACATGCAAGCAACCCAAACAAATGTGCAGGCTCATTAGATATTTTACTCACGCTTGCATGGTCACCTTAGCATTGTTCGTAATCGTACTTCCCCAACCTTCTACGGTCACTAATGCATATTGATGAGTCAAATAAATGTAATATAATTTTGTTTCAAAAATTTAACGAAATATCTAAAAATAAATACCTTACTATATCTTTATAATCAATAGACGGATTATTTTTATTAAGATTTCTCGACAAAACATTTTAGAAACTTGCTTAAATTTTGAAAAAGTTTGGCAGCTAGCAAAAAGTAAAAAAAAAAATAAACAATGTCATTAAATGGTGTCCCCTTTAATTTTAGAGAAACCAATTACTGCCGCTACCTTAAGGGGTCATAAGGGCGTTGCGTAATGAATGTGGGAAAAAACACTACTTGTTATTGCTGTTGTTAATTAAATTGTTGCCGTCACTTTTAGCAGAACTTTCGTCAAATCAAAAATGAAGCATACCAAAAACAGGTAACTGCTAATTTCGCGCTTCCTGTTCTCTGAATTTAGTTCTTTTTTTATTTCACTGTGACTAATGCTAATGACATCTCATAGCGTCCGTTGGTTTCGACCCCAAAAGTCGTTGCACTCTCATTTTAAGGGGCGAAACGAAATAAAACAAAATGCAAAACTCGTTTTGCACTTGAAAAGTATGTGCTTAAATGATTCAGGTCGATTCCAAAATCCGATTTCGAGAGTAATTAGCAGAATTTCAGTTTTTGTGCTTTGGTTTTTTATTTGCTAAAGATCATCAAATGGCTAACTGAAATTCGGTATCTTATCAGCCCTGAATCCTTTTGAATCTAATTTTGAACTCAGTTGGAATTTAAAACAGGTCCAATTATTCAGTAGCGAGCTAAATGCCGGAAGTTGATAAGCTATACTAAGTAAAATTTTGTTAGACAGCCACAAATAGCGCATTTGTTATGACGTACGATAAGGCAAACAAGCGTCAATTCAAATACCGCAGAGTAGACGACGCATAAAGTAGCAGATACTTTCTAGATAAAAGCAGTCGGAGAACGATCATAACAAGCAACGGTTGGCTCCAAAAGTCCAATAATGGAAAAAGTGAAAAGGCAGGTTCACAATTAATCAGAATCAAGAATAATAATAAAAATATCTGCTAATCGGTTAAACAACTCTTCAATTATATTAAAAAAAAAAAACAATCTGAATTAGATTATTTCTATGGTATTATTTGTGATATTCAAATTAAAACAGAGATTTGTGATTTGTGCAGTGCCAAACAAACAGGAAAACAATTTCCAAATAAATGTAATGAAAATAATGTGTAATGTGTAACAATAATTTGTGGAATAATTACAAAAAAAGATTTGAAATTTTATAATAGTAATACTAAGGCCGCGAAACTAGCTTCTATCCAATTACTTTTTGGTAAAGAAGCTGCTGATGTTGGATTGCTTTGTTTTAGGCGTCTCCTTTGCATTTTTGCTAGCTGCCGGCGGCGATTTTTTCTTTGTAGTTGGCGCAGTGGCGGCTGCAGTTGTCGGCGAAGTCTTTTTCTTGGCCGCCTGCGTTTGTTTCTTGGGTCGTACAGTTATAACAAAGCCATCATCATCCAGAAATGTTTCATTTGCGGCCGCTTCCACATCCATTGGCTCCTCCTTCTCCTTCTCCATCTCTTTCTCCTTCTCCTCTTGTTGCTTCTGCTGTTTCGGCTGTGGCTCAGCTGATTTCTTCTGCGGCTGCTCTTCATCCTCAGAGTCCGAAATGCGACGACGCTTGCTTCTTGACGACTTGGCATCGGCCTCGTCTGACTCATCGCCAGAGCCAACCACTTTGCGGCGCAGCTTATCTAATTTCTCCTCCTCATCGGAGGAGGCTTCACTCTCGGCCTCAAACAGCTGCACTGAGGTGTTGGCAGCTGCAGTTGACTCTTTTTTCACGCTTTCCGTGGGCGACTTCTTTGCCTGGCTGGCGGTGGGCGTTGGTTGCTTCTTAAAGAAGTTTTCCATGCTGCCGCCGGCAGGTTTGGCTGCAGCTGCTTTCGTCTCCTTAGGCGGCTGAGCTTTGGCTGCAGGAGCTGCGCTAAAGAAACTGTTGATGCTGCCTTTTTTTGTGGCAACAGCTGCTGATTTTCCTTTACCCTTCTGCTCGGTGGGCGATTCTTTCTTCTGCTGCTCTGTGGATGTTGTGTTCTCCGTCTTTGACGCCTCCGCCTTGCTGCTCGAGACCTTTGACGCCTCCACCTTTATGCTTACAGACTTTGAAGTCTCTGCATTGCCGTTTAGGGGCTTCTGGTCACCGTTGACCATTGGTTTTGATGCGGCGCCTGCCCGATGCTCCAACTTGGCCAACTTCACTTCCACGTGCTGCATTGGCTTGAAAATGGGCGCAGCACTTTTGGAACCACCAGCAATCTCCACTGAATACAGTTGCGATTGCGACTTTTGCAATTTGCCAAGCCATTCCTTTAACTTGTCCTCACCCTGCACAATCGTATACAGCTCTCCTTCTCCATTATCTTTCATGCCGTGCACGAGAAAGCGTTTCTCATATTTGTTGGAGCTGGCGCGTTCCTGCTTTTTAATGTGCGCCTCTAGCGCTTCGTGAGCTTCTTTGTACGTTAACTTGTACTTTTCCAATAAATCGGTGACCAGCACACGTCTATCAAAGTCGATTAAGCAATCTTCAAGAGCTTGTTGCAGAGACATTTTGTCTACACGTGAAAATAAAAATGGTTTTAAAACGATTATTTAAATTACACTGACAATAAAAATACCTTATTTATTTTGTTAATATGCGCAGTCCGCAAAAAAAGGGCGCTGAAATGCCGGCGGAGAACAGCTGGGCTGTTATAGAGATGCGCGAAACAAACATAATCGTAATACACGATTATCGATAATGTTATGTTACCATTTCGAGCACAACATGCTATGTAATTGTAAAAGTGTCACTCTCTAACTGTTGTGCTCACAATGTTAACATAATAGCAACTGTAATTACCTGTGAATGGCAAATCATTATAGTACGCTGTTGAAAGCACAGATGGCGCTTTAGCTAACAGCGATGTTAGTCGAGCTCTGTTACTCTTTTGAAATATGTCTTAAAAATATCTGATTGGGCCAAAAGCAAACAAAAAATGAGCCAAATTGACTAAAAAAGAGCCAGTTTTGGCGCAAAAACGCCAATTGTGCAAGCGTTCGCAGTTGGGCAGCTCTGTTAACTTCCAAGTGCGTTAACAGACTCTATTTCTGCTTCAGTTTAAATTTAACAGAGCAGCTGATTTCCATTTTGCGCGCTAAATTTAAAATTAAAAATTTGATATTTTCAAAAATCAATTAAAAATTAAATAAAAACAATTAAAAAAAAATCAAGAGAAAAGAACGCCGAATTATTGCAATTAAATGTGGACATGTTGACTTCAGAAACACATAATCACAATACAAAATAGCTAATTCTGAACAAATAATAATGAGCCAATTCGAAACAAAGTGCCATTGCGCCAACAGCGAAAAAAAGAGCCAGATTTGTCGCAAAATCGCCGTGAATATAACAATATTATAATATATTTTAAACGTTTTTCAATTGCAGCTTCAATATGCGCTTTGAGCCGCTGGGTCAGAAAATGTTCACACGCCGCAACTGGCTGCTGCGCTGCAGCATACTCATCAACGTGGCAGTGCTACTCTATATTGGCAGTCATGTGATGATTGGCGGCGGCAACAATTTCACCAGCGGCGGCGGATTCCTGCTGCAAGAGCAACAACAGCAACAACAGCCGGCGCCATCCGCCTTACAAGCATCCTCATTGCCCACGCCCAAAAACGTTAATGTAAGTGGATGCCTCCAGTCCTGTTTACAGAGCTGGGGATAACGATTAAAATTAGATTAAATTTTTAGAGTATTTTATAATTTAGATTTCATTTAAAAAAAGCAGCTCAAATTGCAATTGATTTAACACACAATAGTTTATTTCTGGATAAGTCCAGACCACTATTTCCAGCTCTGTCTGCTTACAATTTAATGTTAATGTTTCTCATTTTTTCCTGTGCTTGTTCAACATTTAATGCTAATTATTTTGTCCTTTCCTTCTGCACAGTCAGAGGCGGCTTTCGTGGAGGAGAAATCGATCGCAGCTGGCACAGGCAATGCGAACTCGGAACCTGCAGCAGCTGCGGCGCTGCCGTCCCCAGTGGTCAGCGACAGCGGTGGCCTGTCAGCCAATTTGCCCGATCCTGGCCAGGTTGTGGGCAACATCGGTGTTGCCGGCAGCAGCAGCGCTGCCACGGAATTGAACAACACACAGTCGGATGGCTACATAGTCACCGGCGACGAAAAGGAACTGGACGAGCGTGTCCGCTCCCTCCTCAACTGCTACGAGCACGACTACAACCAACAGACGCTGCAACGCGGCGACTTCTGGGTGCTGCAGAACTATGTGCGCGCTGATCACGGCGAGCTCAAGTGCCACGAGTCCATCACCTACACAACGCACGCGGATTACACCTTCCTGGATAACCTGGTGCCGCTGCTGGAACGGTGAGTGATGCGCTCTTTAAATCAGGAAATTAATCTGAAAAGAATATATGTATTCCTGACTATGGTAATGTCCATTATACAGTCGAACCTCCTTAACTCGAATTCCCATTATCCACCAAACAAGGTTCGAGTTATGGAGACTTCGACTTATGGAAGTCTTTTGGATCAGTTTATTTAGTGTATTGCCGCTCAAATTAATTCGATTTACAGAGAATTCGAGTTAAAGACGTTCGAGTTATGGCAGTTCAACTGTATATATTCAAGTTGATAAAAAGTCACATTAAATCATATTCAAGGAACGTCTTCTTCAAAATTTTATTAATCCTTAATGGATAAGAGAGTTGGCGTTAATTAGAAATTTAATTCTTCCGAACATATTTTCAAAATTATGAAAATCGAATGCCACAAATTTATTTCCATTTTCAACAAGGTTTTTTTTGTTTATTTTATTAACAAATTCATTCAGAATTGCTTGGTTATAAAATATGGCGTTCCTCAGAAATTGAATTTTCAAAATCTAATGCCACAATTGTATTTTCAATTTCAACAAGCTTTTTTTTATTTAGTTATTCAATTTAAAGAAAATTTTAACTAATTTAATTAATTATAAATTTGGCAAAATTTCTTTACAATTAACTAAGTATAAAAGGAATCTAGTTGAACTTTTTTAGTTATTATAAATACAGTTATTTTCATACTTAAAATTAAAAAGAAAATTAGTTGCATAATCATTGATTGGCGAGTTGATTGAATCGGCTTCAATCCCTAGATGTAATAAACTTCATTTAAACTGAATTGTATCCCTAATTTATAGGTGGAACGCGCCCATTAGCATAGCGATGCATGCGCCGGGCACGGACTTCCAGCCGACCTTGGACTCCATCAAGTATCTGCGAGACTGCGTGCCCGGCAACCAGCTGGTGCGTGCCTTTGCCACATTCCACGTCTACTTTGGCACCAAGCACATACCCAAATCGGTGCCCAAGGCACAGGATGCCCTCAAAACGGGATACAATTGTTCGCTGCCAGCGCCGTACTTCAATGTGAGCTCCGGGCATCTGTACAAAGCGCAGAAGAAACTGCTGTATCCGGTCAACGTGGGTCGCAACATTGCCCGTGATGCGGCGCTCACTCACTTTATACTCGCCTCGGACATTGAACTCTATCCAAATCCCGGACTGGTTAAGAAATTTCTCGAGATGATTGCTCGCAACGAGCAGTATCTGCGGCGTAAGGCGCCCAGGTGAGTTCTCCTCGAATTTTCCACTCACGTGAATTACCATTAATGTGGTTTAATTAAGAATGTGAAGACTTAGTTTTAATCAAGAAAGATGTTAACTTTTGTCAAAACTTTATTTCTAATCAAGAAATTAAGTTAATTCTTAAATGAAGGCTTGATAGGATTTCACACAAATATCCAAAGCTCGCAAATCTTTTAAAAAATATATGCATATATTTTATGTTAAGACAAAAGACCACGAACACAGAAAATAATTGGTGGGCTTCATTTTCCCAACAAAGAAATGTGCAAATTATAATTTCAAGTCACTTTCGTGTTTTTGCTGTGAAATAATAAGTCGTTATAAATTTCTACTGCTTTTTGCGACCTCTGGCCATATAAAAAATGTACAACTTAAATTAACTCTATAAAATATTTCCGTCAATTCCACAGAGTATTTCCACTCAGCATTTTTGAGGTGGACGAGAATTCGCCGGTGCCGCACGATAAAACGGAGCTGCAGGAATTTCTGAGGAATGGCAAGGCGATACCCTTCCATAAGCGGGTATGCGCCAGTTGTCACGGTGTGCCCAAGTCCAAGGAGTGGATGGCGGCCAACGAAACGGACGAGCTGAGCGTGTTTCACATAGGCAAACGCACCGGCTACTACGTGCACTGGGAGCCCATCTATATTGGCACCCATGCGGATCCCCACTACGACGAGCGGCTCAGCTGGGAGGGCAAGAGCGACAAGATGACGCAGGTAAGTGTGATGCTATTTGGACAACTATGATTATTATTGAACTGACCATTTGTTTTTAATTTTTTCCAGGGTTACTCGCTGTGTGTGCTGGACTACGAGTTCCACATACTGGACAATGCGTTTCTGGTACACAAGCCGGGCATCAAAGTGCTGAAAAAGGACAATCGGCGAGCGATGCTGGCGGGCAAAACGAATCAGCTGATACGTAAAATCATTTATCCGGAATTGAAGATCATGTACGGCATGCGCAAGGGCTGTGCAATATAGTAACTAATTGTGCCGCACAGTTGAGCAGCGATCTCATCATCAGTGAGCGAGATGTTTGTGAAAAGACTACGACAACAACCAGCCACACTAATACTATTTGCAATGCTATAGAATCCGATGACTCCCTAAATCGGATGCCCAATTTACTGATACCAATTACCAATTATGAATTATGAATTACGAATTACCATAATTACCATAATACTATGCTAGATTCTTCCTTATGGCATTGAGTGTGTGGTGTTTTACAATTAATTAGCATTAGTTAGTTAGATTAGAATTAGGAGCATTACTTAAGTATAGAACAGACAGTTCGGAGCGGGTGTTTTTCTACTCTATGCATAAGCGAAGCCTTAGGAGCACGGCTTAAGTACGTTAAACGTAGTTAGTTGTTGGTAATGCTGAATTACAATTAGATAGTTAGACAGAAGCTGCCATACAGACCAGAAACAGATTCAGTTTTAGGCAGCAGCTATAATTACATATTTGGACATTGAGTCCCATGCTGGTATTATCAATTGAATTCAATTGGAATTGACAATTAGCTGCATTGTTTTTGTAATCATAATCAGTCATTAATCAATTATGATTTAGTTATAGTCATTAACATCAAGTTTTAGTTTAAGCCATTTAATTTATGTCATCAAATAAGCTCACAACATATTCAAACATTCATGTGGAATACTCAAAACATTTCTCCCAACATTTTGACTCAAAAATATACCAACTTTTGTATACAAAGCGCCATTGAATGGCTGATAATAGAGAGAGATTCCTAAAGCCAGACAAAAAAATCTAACCATTTTGAGTCTGGACTTGCCTAGTTCTTATATACATAGATAAAACATAGATTGGAAACGCTAAAATTGGGCAACAAATAGGTTTAAAGTGGTTAGAAGTAATTGAAACTAATGATAATATTATTAATAGACAGCAACAATTCAAAACTAATCCTACATCCGCTAAAAAGTAAATGTTTAAATGTTAGACTTGGAAAATTACATAATTAAAATGCTGAAAATATTGACACGATAAGAAATACATACATAAATAGAATTAAAATAATAAAACAAGAAGAGAACATAATTAAATAGCAATTACAATTATACAAACCTTGAGAATGAAGAATCAAGTTAATGCCTAAAATTAAACAATTAATTGAAAATTACGTTTTAAATCGTAATGCGTAAATGCAAACCGTGATATTTGTACTAGTAAAGGCGAAGTTGAAGCTGATTTTGAGCGTTAATTATAAAACTCAAGCATTAAGTACGAGAAGATGATCGAGTAAACCGTAAACTAAAATCAAATCATATGCATTAAACTAGTTTTGTATATGCTTTTTTTTAGTGTTGAACTTAAAGTCAAACTTGTGCACATATAAATGTTTAAAACATACCGAGAAATCTAGACGGACGGACACATGCTATAAAAGAGGCGTGTCGGGCCTATAATTGTAGAGCAAAAAAAAAAAAGATTAGAAATTTATATGATGCTTTTTTCGAGCTAGAATTTGTTGGAATTGTTGTAAAATGTAGCTAGTAGACAATTGATGGAGAATTGTCTAGCTTAGTGAGTACATACATATATGTTGTTAAATCTAGGCTTTAAATGGAATTCTGATTAGAGAGTGTCTTGGGAACAACATGCAACAATTGGTGTTTTATATTTATTGTACTTGTCTAACTATAAGTCTACAACTACCACTTTTCAATTCGCTAAACAACTTAATTTCAAAGCCAATTTTAATTAGCCAGACTTAAGATACACTCGGTAATTAAACAATATCATTAAAATCTAATCGAATGTTGAGGATTCAAATTAGCTAACAGTACATCCATAAAGTGTTACGAAAATATAAATGAAAAAAAAAAAAAAAACAAAAACCATCTTATTGATAAAGTATTGAAGTGCCTTAGAAAATGAACAGAAAATCACATGAAAAATAACACAAGATAATTTTGTGTTTTTCAGTTTAAATATTTTTAAATAATTCTCAGACACCTTTTGTTGTGTTGGCTTAGCGGCATTTTGTTTAAGACAAATTGAATAAGATTAAAGCATTATTTTTGTATGTACATAATAAAAATACATATACATATGTATTGTATATAACAAATGTATTAAACTATTTGTATATGTATGTATATATGAATAAGTATTTAAACGAATTATTTACTGATTTACTTAAAACAAACGTTTTTATATAGTTTTCATAACTGCAGATAGTCGAAGTCACGTCCTATTGAATGAGTCTTCTTATAGCTAGCCTGCCAATCTTATGTTTATCAACTATTATTACTTATTATTATCGTAGTTATAATTATAACTATAGCGTATTATTAATGTTTACCTTGTTTAGGCCATAAATATCATAAAACTCTATGTTAATCTAAGGCCTATTTAGTTCATTTAAGCGCAGCATTTGATCTTTCCTTTTCTATTCTTTTATTTACTGCGCGATAATTGCTGAGCAAGGACTATTAGCTGAAACAAATGGATGAGAAATTTACCTATGCATAAGAATTGTAAAAATAAATACAAAAATTTCAAATGAATCACCACTTTTATGTATTTCATTAACTTTATTGTTGTCGGATGCTCATGAAATCACATGAAAATGGGAAATGGAAAACACAATTTTGAGCTGGCATCTTCTACCCGGTAATCTTTAACAGACACTTAATAAATGGTCTATTTGCAGAAATTTCAAAATGTAGCATTATAATGCGTCATTCAAGAATCTTAATAATTAATAATGACAGTATTTGAGTAAAAAATTGTTCAACGATCGAAGAATATACAATCAAGTCCATGGGTCCAGCTCTGTCACATGCCCATCATCAGCAGTTTAAGAGGATGTGAGAACGTCTACAAATAAACAAAAACAAATCCAATTCAGACATGGTTATGTTGTTGTAAACAAACAAATCCACTTCAGTCTGCTGCCATCGGACACTCAGCAGAATGCGCATGATCAGCAGTTTCAAGTGTAGGGCCAGCTTAGTTTCAAGAATTATTCTTTAGTCCATTTCAGTTTATAAGCGAAAACAGACGTCTGTTTGAGGAGCTGCACAGAAAAAAAAAGCCGTTCTAAAATCAAGCCTAAAATTCTTGATTTAAGCCTGCATATTTTAAGTATGTTTCCAGGCTTAAGCTGAATAATCAAGCCTGTATCGGGATTAAAATGGGAAAATAAGCCCAAATTACTTTATTCTCTTTCGGCCTCTCTCATTTCAATTGGTTCGGTGGCTCAGCGGTTAGAGTCGTCGACGTGTTTGAAAAAAACCTGGGTTCGATTCCCACCGTCAATTTAAAAAAAAGGGTAAAAGTAAAAAAAAGTTAGTAAAAAATAATTTAAAAAAAAAACTATTAAAAAAAAAATTGTAAAAAAAAAATTAAAAAAAAATAAAAAATAAACAAGAAAAAAATTTAAAAAAAAAATCTTAAAAAAAAAGTTAAAAAAAATATTAAAAAAAAAATTTAAAAAAAAATGTTTAAAAAAAAACAAGTTTAAATGTAACAAAAAAAATTATTTTTTTTTTAAGCCTGAATTTAAGAATTTCAGGTTTGAATTCGGGATTGAAAAAATCAAGTATTTCGTACTTGATTTAAGAAAATCCGAGATTACCCCACTTCTGACATCGTTTCGGCTTGAATTCGGGCTAAATAGCCCGGATTTTTTTTTTCTGTGTGCGAATACTACTTTAAATTATGTCAAAGACTGTAAGTGGTCAGCTAATTAAACAAAGACAACGATATGTCCCAAGTTCCAAAACAATTTGATCCTCTTAAAGAGAGAAGTATTTCATCCGAACTCGAAAGGATTCAGAAAGCTCGTACGGAGAGATTGAAACTACAATTTAGAAATGACATGGAGATTCATTGGTATCGATACCGGAGTAAAGGTTACGAAAACGTAGTATGCAATAATGCTGCTGACATGACTTTAGATGTGGTAAATTCTTTACCAGACTTTGACGGTGAGCAAAAGTACTACGCCTCATGGAGAATTGCAGCTCATACTGCTTATAAGATGTTCGAAAAATGGCATAATAGCAGCATGCAATTCCAAGCTGTTGGTATTATCAGAAACAAAGTCATAGGTCCAGCCAACTTGTTGCTCTTCTCATATGACACACCATTAAATTTTAGAGCCATCATAAAAAAGGCTAGATTCACTGTACGCGGACAAACGCCCATTGCACTTAATTGAACGAGAATTGTTTAACCTTCGGCAGGACAATATGACAGTGTTTGAGTTTTACGATGAAGTTTTAAAAAAGCGTACGCTTATAAAAAACAAAATAATCATGACATACAACGGCGAAACATCCAAAAAAATCATTGAAATATCGAACATGGATGCATTACGTGTATTCATTTTAAATACAAGATCTCGTATAAGTGACATCCTTTTATTTGGTAATCCAAAAGTCCTTCCTACCGCCTTAGCTCTGGCCGTAGAGGTAGAGGCCAACCCCGAATGGCCACAATCAAGCAGACCGATAAATAATTATATTATGCCTGAATTAAATGTATACTTTTCTTACGAAAATTAAGCGGTTGTTTTCCCATTAATGTTTTTAAGATATATTTTTTTGTTTTCAATTTTATAAAATATCAATTTAAAACTTTTATTTTTAGCAACAGCTTTTAATATTTTTAAACATGCATTACATTGGTTTTTACACACTTTATCCCTTACACAGAAACATTTACATATTGAAAAATGTTTAAGATTCTTATATCGTAATAATTTTCAAAATTTAATATTTTCAAGAAATTTTATTTTTAATGCTAATTAATTGAAATTTTCAATACTAACATTTAAGGTCAAAAAATAATCAACATTTTGAATTTAAATTTTAATTTTTTAAAAATTTTTTTTTTGTGAGTGCTATTAAATAACTTTATACAATTGTCATCTAATTTAAAGTCCAAAAATGACGATTAATTTTAGCTTTAATTACAATTATAGCTTATTTAATTAGCTATACTTTTCCAATGCCAATGAAATGACAAACGGCTTAAGAAAGTAGTTGATTAAACCTGTCATTGTGTTTATCTTTATCTGCGTTGCATAATCCATATTTATTTTCTAGCACTTGCAAATAATATGGAGATGGCAAACAACAGATTGGCGTTTAGAACTGCGTCTGGCACATCCGAGGACAAATCGTTTACGTATCAAGACAGACGTCGTGCAGCCTTTATTTTATCCAATACAAACTCGTCGACCGACCAATTTCCTGAGGGAGAGGATCAGATCAAATGGGCCAAGTCAGTGCTGCCAAACTTCCAGCCAGCCAAAGCTGGCAAAAGACAACGCTCTGTGGAGCAACAGGAGCCTCAGGCCAAGAGGGCACGGCCACTTCCGGCTCAACGATCGTTCTCCGATTTCGCGAGGGACCGCATCCTAATTGGAGTCCTTGATCGGGGCTCCAGGGATGGTCAGGTTCCCCGCGATCGCTGGAGACTAGTGGAAAATGAGCTGCAAGATAGATTCCTCCAGCTGTTTGCGACAAATGGAGACCTGCTGCCGATATGTGAGGACGCGGGCTGGCATCAGGGCAGTGTGAAAGCCATCGCCTGCCAGGATGTCCGCTCAGCGGCCTTATACAAAATGGCGGTGGCCTCCCTCGGTGAGCTGTACCCAGGAGCCAAGCTGGAAGCGGTTGACTGGAACCAGGTTCCCAGCAAGCTGCGGGCCAGAGCGTGGGTCTCCGAGAAACCCGCGGAGCCAGACAGAATCCTTCGACTTTTGCAGGTGTGCAATCCACATCTTCCTACTGCCAATTGGAAGGTGGCAAAAGTCGAGGATGCCGTTGGATTATCAAGACAGATAATCCTCACTCTCGATGAAGAATCTGCTGGCATGATCCTCAAGTCGGACGGCCTGGTGACCTATGGCTTCAAGAAAGTAGCCATCAGGATCTACAAGTCTGACGCGAAGGGCAGGCAAATTGGAGCAGAGCAGCACCCGAAACAGACAGTGGGCAAAGCAGTCGCTCTGGACGACGACATTTTAGATGGCTATGTGTCGGAGGAAAGCAATCTGGCCAGAGGTCTTCGCAGTATTGTTGTAGACGACGACGACGACGACCTGTCTGGATGTGACTCCGACTCCGACGTGACGGTGGTGGAAGATTGATCACAGGATGCATCTGAGGCTTCTGTTGATAGATTTCTACCACTTTAAAGCAGTTGCTGTTAACCTACTTCACCTGGCCAAAGGTGGAGTCCCCCTGGAACTTAAGGCCTTAAATACAAAGCTAATTTTTGTAGATTTTCATTATACATTGCACTTTAATTTTATGTTAACTTTTATGCACAATATTATAAATTAAATAATTAAATGATTCACAATTCTTTAAGTCATCATTCAATTTGCGGTAATTTTTTTTACTCTGTTAATTATCTAAGCAAAATGTTGAGATATTTAAAATGCTTGTCGGCTTTCTAAAATTCTATTACTGTTTGTGATAGGTTGGTTTTGATTATTCAGCTCTATAAACATGTTAATATAAATTCCATCTTCATGTAGAAATTATTCAAGCTGAACAAGAATTTAAAAAGGTATGACGTCATACTATAGAAACGCAATTTATATTAAAATATTAAAGTGTTAGTTGGCAAAATTCAAATCTCAAAATGTATTTCATCTTATTGCCCAAGACAATGACAATTTAAGGAGTATTTTCTGTGAATTATGTATATTATATGCCGACAAATTGTCTGAAATTCACAAAAATCCCCTTAGCTGCTTACGTTGTGAGCCGAATTCAAGACCAGATCGACAAGACCGGAGTTAGTTGGAAACAATGGTGTAGCCCCGGACTTGGCACAGCCTTAGGCCTGCACATGGGCGCAGCTTGTCCCCGTCCTTGACTTTAAGAGTTGTCTTGTCTTGGCTGATTTTCTGGTTTTTGGAATGAAAATAAAAGTGCCAAAAATGCTAATTCGACAGATTTTTGGATGGCATTAACATAAATTAAATACAAACATACACTTTTGATTAATACTAAGACAGTTGCCAGCCCGACTAAAATAACTTGTTGTTTCTCAGTCATTTTGCTCTAAAATTGACTCATCTTCGATCTGTCCAAGTCTTTTACTAGAAGCTGCCGGTTCCCTCGCTCACCAGCTCACTTGTTGCTATTGTTGTTATGCGATTTGGTTATTTATTAACATGTTTGCTTTTTATTGCAACATCGCCAGTGCTCAAGTCGACAAAAGTTGTCGTCGCACACACGTAACAAATGTAGAAGAAGATCAGCGTCGCAACGTCAGCACCAGCTTCAACCTCGGCTCAGCGCCATCAGTTGTTGTTGACGTCGCGACGCTTTGCTTGCCATTTTACCAGTTAAGATCTGTGCTTCGCATCTATCGCAAAACAGTCGAAATCGTCAGCTCGTTGCCTGCACATCGCGTTCGCTGCCCGCCTCTGAACGCAACACAGTGTCAAAAGGACTATATTTGAAGGATAAATATCCTCAAACACACATATACACACACACACATTAGACATGGCTAAAATAATCAGTGCTTTGTTGTGCATAGCCATGTTTGGCTCATTGGGTTAGTAAAAACTAAATATAAAATATATACATACATATATATGAATCACAAGTGCATACCGAAACGAAAGACTTAGGCAACAAACTTGTGCACATTTCTAAATATTCAAATTGGTGCTGGGTACAGTCTAGACGCACTTCGCAGCGTATAGAAAATGTGTCATACTTGTTCTCAACAGTCGCATTCGCATTAAAATATTATATACAAGTATCTAGAAAGCAACCGCATGCCAGATTAATTATCGTACATAAATTGTAATCGTTATTACTTTTATTAAATAAACCTAATTTTACAAATCAGTGACAAAAATAAATATCTTTATTGCGACATATGTGTATATATTTTAAACTACTATAAATAGTGCATACTCATATTTCTATAATATATTTATTTATTTAAAAAAAAAGTCAACAAGTTGTTGAAAAAAACTTTCATAAGTTTTGCATTTCACTAAGCTTGAAGATCAATTTTTTTTTCAAGATATTTGGGAACTCCTGAATAATTTAAATTTTTTTACTATTGCTTGTCTTTTTTAATTGTCTTTCTAAAACTTTAATTTATTGATTTAAGAATAGGTTATATCTTCAAAAATTTATTTTTAAAACAACTTATATAAAAGTGACAAATGAAGAAACTTTATAGTCTTTCTATAACAATTTATTTTTATCTCTCATGGACTATAATCAAAATCAAATTCTTTTACACTTTATTAAATTATTTATTATTGCATTTGCTAAGGAATTCCTAAAATTTGTTAATATTTTTTTGAGGACTGTATGACTTTATTTCAATAGAAACTCTTCCGCAACCAATCTTGTGCAACCGTTTAAACAGATTCTGATCCCACGATCTTTCGAGCATAGCACAATAGTAATTGCATCAATTTAAGGCGTCACAATTAAAATTTCAAGCTGACTGTGCCCCTGTCTCTCGCCACCAACACATTCAACTACTCCCTAACATAATGCAGTTGATAGAGCAGCGTCATCGCGCAATTAGGCAAATGGGTGGAGGAACAGTAGTCTGTATAATTTCCCAACAATACCAGGAAATTGCACGACAAAAAACATAAACAAATAAAGAAAAGCATCAAAAAATTGCAACTACTTGGGCAATAAACTTGCCACTCGATTTCCGCATAGTGTAAATAACTGCAGTTCCACTTACATAGAAATGTACATACATATGCATATATACGAGCATGAATCGAGCGAGTGTCTTCATATTTCAAGGTCGAATCTCGGCTCTTTCAAAATTAATTCACACATAAATTAATACACCAAAATCAATATTACATAACACTTGCGGCTGCCGTTGCTGTTGCCGTTGTTGTTGCCGTTGTTTATTGATATGAAGCCAAGAAACTGAAAACTCGTTTCCCACTGACCAGGTCTCAATCTCTATGCGTGTCCAGCCGGTTGATGTGACCTTTGAGAGCTTTTGCATTCAGCACCATTTATATGTTTTTTTTTGTCTTTATTTATTTCTTTTTTGTATACCTCATTTAAAACGATGATGACGTCCATTTGTGGTGCTCTTAAATAAAGTTGGCAATACTTGAATTAAAGTGAATGTGAGCTGCAATGTGTGGGAAAATTTGACTGAAGATAAATCTCTAAAATCTCATCTTATTTATACTCACAAATTCAGTAATAATTTTTGCAAGAGAATACGGCATTTTTCAATTAATTTTGGTTTATTTTCTATACATTTAAAATCCCTTAATTATCAGTAATTCACATAAGTTTACATAAATTAAGGTAATTTTAAATATATTCTGAGGGCATGTTTGACTGCTGATGAGCTTCATAAATAGTTGGACAATTAGCTGAAGTGTAGACGTGTTTTCTTTTCGAGCGTTTGTAAATAAAACATAAGTGAAATTCCAAGACACAATGAGAGTGCCCACACGAGTTCAACAAACGGGGTGTGTTCCACACACGTAATACCCAAAAGCTCATTAATATTTTTTTGGTTTCACAAAAGGTGCTGTTAAGCAGATAATATCCACTGATAGAGATGTTGTACATACATATGTATGGACGTGCATCTCGACATAATTATAAACGAACATGTATTGTCAATTAAACAATGGATGTTGTGCAAATGTTAATTTGTTTCGCATGTATCTAAGTTTATAAGCACATTAAATTGTACAGATTATTATTAACAACTTATTTAAATATACAGAATTATTTCTTAATTATATTTCTAACAAAATATGTGTTCTTCATAATTTTTTTCAATACGCAAAAAGATTTTTGTATATTCCAAAATACGTCAACTACAACAGAAGTAGCTTATTTGCAAGTATTTAATTCGTAGACCATAACCTTGACATGGGTGTGTGGTGGGGGTGGTTGGAAAACCACTTTGTCTTTGTCATCTTTGTAGTCCTCGAAGGGCACGGAGTAGGCGCATTCCATGCCCATGGCCTGCATCTGGCGTGACGCATAGAAGCTGGTGCAGCAGGCTGTCAGCAAGGGGAATCCCCTGGCGCGTCCCACATCCAAGAGGGCGCTAATGAGGCGTCTGCCCAATCCTGTGCCACGCATTGACTCAGACACACAGATGATGTGCAAGTTAAGCGCTTTTGGGACTTTGTAACGCTCAAAGAGATTGGCTTCCGTATCGATCTGTGAAAGGAACTTTGTGATATGACCAGAGTTTTTGGCTCTTTGACGCATCTCCTCCACATCGCTGGGAACGTGAGCACCAGCTAGGATTATGCCAACAATGTGATCGCCTTTCTCTTTATCGACAGCCACAAGGCAGTTGTCCTCTTCAATCATTGATATCAGAGCATCGTCATGCCTCTGAGTGTGGACTTGCTCCAAACTCTTGCCCAAGCACTTGGAGAGCGGCTCCTCAGTGTAGAAGCTGCTGCCCAGCAAGATTTTCACTTCCTTAAAGTCTTCCACCTTCATGCTGCGAATATTTATTCCGTCAGCCGATCCGTTAGCCATGTTGTCACAGTTGTTACTGTTTCTATTAACAGTTTATAGTTTGCTTGGTTGGCTTATCTTTGCTTATCAGTCTCGCATAATTATCAGTAAAAAGCTTTTTTGATAATGAAATGCGTAGGGTGCTCAAAAGTAAATTACAAAGATATTTTTTGTTGAATAAAATATACTGTTTCGAGGGATAAACTGTCTCTTTTTCTTGTATTTTAAAGTTAAAACTCGATTAAATCAATTCTCGCTGCGTTTATTGTTGGCTGTTTTACAATATGATGACTTTCATGTTTTTTACAGATCATACTATAAGTATGTGTACCAAAATGAGTATAACATGACCTTAACATTTAACCTGCATAATGCATTCTTAACAATTTTGTTGCATACACACAGGTGTTGCATTAATTAGTTGAAAATTAATGATTACTTAAATTATTGATAATTATTTCATATTATGCAAAATGTGATATTATATTAAAAGATAATCAAATTACATATTTATATTATATGCATTATATAAAATATAATAAGACAGCAGTCCAACTTTTATCGGATTAGATCAAAGTAGTTTCTAAGCTTCACAATTTCCTCATCATTCCCATTTCAAATTTGACGAGTATTTATTTATTTAATTAATTGGCAACTTATTGCTCAATTATTAGTTGAAAGTTCTTGTATCGTTTGATCATTTGTCAAGAGCTTAATGGCAATGAAAACCGCGAGCATCAGTTTCCATCATAAATCATTAGAGGTAAGCGCGCCCTGTACCCAATCCTGACCCTATTAACCCCACCTATCCGCCCTCTCTTGCAGCCCAAGCAGCTGGCGCTGGCGCCTGCCGAGAGGCCAATGGCACTGCGCCTGTTTCCGGCTCCTGTGACGCCTACATCGAGTGCAAGAATGGCGTGGCCGAGGAGAAGCTCTGCCCGGATGGCCTGCTCTACAATGAGAAGTCCACCGGCTATCCATGTGGCTATCCCATTGATGTCGATTGCTCACAGCCGACTGCCCGTCTGCAGGCCGCGCAGCCTACGGACGACTGCCCTCATCAGTTTGGTTACTATCGCATGGGCGACGCCAGTCACTGCGGCCAGTTCATGAACTGTGCGTCGGGACGGGGATTCGTGTTCGACTGCCCCGTGGGATTGGCCTGGAACCCGGCCACCTACAAGTGCGATTGGCCCGATCAGGTCGAGGACTGCGATGCTGAGGCATTCCTGGGCTTCCGTTGCCCAGCACCAGCTCCCAAGTCCGAACTGTTGGGCGAGCAGGAGGAGGACTACACATTCCATGCCTCAGATAGCGACTGTCAAGTGTACTTCATCTGCATCGAGGGTCGCCCACGTCGCATTGGCTGCGGCGAGGATCAGGCTTTCAACCAGGAGCTGAAGCAGTGCGACGACATCGAGAATGTGCCCAACTGCAGCAGCGACATCAAGGCCAAGGGAGCCGAGATCAAGGCGGCCCGTGCAAATGCCGCTGCCCTTCGCCGCAAGCAACATTAAAAAATGATGAAGTTGGAGATGCAGATTGAAGCTGGAGTTCACTGGAAAGATTTTGGAATTGCGAATATGCACGCAAATAGCTGCTCGAGTTTTCTAGTCTTTAGTTAAAGGGTGCCAATTGATGTGCCAATCTATTGTATAACTTTTCTCACTCACTCAATAAAATGCCGAAAATGCCAACAAGTTTGTGTCCTAAGTCTTTCGTTTTTATAAGCAAATGCAGCACATGTGAATTCAAATTGAATTAATTAATTAATGTTATTAATTTCTTTTTTTAATTTCTCTGCCTCCGCTTACAGCTCTTGCCTCTCCCGAGTGTCCGACGCCCAATGGCCGCTTTGCAGCCGGCGACCAGTGCGATGCCTACACAGAATGCCAGGACGATGTGCCCGTTCCGAAGCTCTGCCCAGATGGTATGATCTCACTTTGAATTCACACACTGGTTTGCTTTAACTGCTTGCTTACTGTGCTGTCTGCAGGTCTGCTCTTCCATCAGCGCACCAAGGCGACCGGTGAGTGCACCTATGCCCCGTATTCCAGCTGCAAGGAACGCACCCGTCTGCAGCCGGCCAATGGCACTGATGAGTGTCCTCGGCAGTTTGGCTTCTATCCGAATGGCGATGAGACCAAGTGCGGTGTCTACCGCAACTGCGCCCACGGCGTCGCCAGTTTGACCAAGTGCCCCGAGGGATTGGCCTTCAATGAGGAGACCTATCAGTGCGACTGGCCCGATCTAGTTGGCAACTGCAATGCCGAGGCCTATCTGGGCTTCAACTGCCCCGCACCCGAGCCGGTCGATGGCATCTCTCCCGAGGTCGATGTCAGTCCCGAGGGCGAGCTGCGCTATTATCGCCATCCCCAGACCTGCAAGAAGTACTTCGTCTGCGTCAATGGACATCCACGTCTCTACAGCTGCGGCAAGTATCTGGCCTTCAACTCCGAGTCGAAGCTCTGCGAGTTCTACAACAAGGTGCCCGAGTGCTACGCCCTCCTCAAGGAGAAGCAGAAGCTGAAGGCCGAACGCAACCTGCCCTCCCTGGGTAAGGCTCTGGAGTAGATTTGCCGACTCCTCCCGTGTCGAGTGGTTCATAGAGGCTGGCCCTAGAGGGGCTTCCCATTTGTGCGATTTGTTTTTGTAAATACCTAACTGTATGCGTATTCTTTAATAAATAAATATCACTACTTAAATAAAGTATCTTCTATGCATTAAATATTGTGCAGATTCCAACTTACTCCAACCATTTAAAGATTTGCGAACTTGCTAAAACTCTAAGGAAGAGAAAACATCAGTGTAATTGTAGGTTCGTAAGATTTAAATTTTATTTTTATCATTAATCTTTTGTCGATTTTGTTTGTTAGTTAATTTATGTTTGTTGCTTACTCGTATTATTTTTATTGGTTATTGGTAAATTAATTATAATTATATCAATTTTACATGTGACTGCCAACCGTTTCCACACATTAAACATTAAACCTGCTGTTCTATACAACGTCTTATTTTTTTATCTTCATCTTCTACATATTTGTTTAAACAATTCCAGTTTAGAGAACTTATGTGAAATGAATTTTTGTTTTATCATCTTCTTTTTGCTTTCATTTAGCATTGTTTTTGAAATAAATTTAAGCTCGAATTTGTTGTTAAAACATTTTTCTGTTATCACTAAGTAACCAATTGATTTCATTTATTCCATTTTGGTATTCAATTTATTAAAGTTGCTTAAACTAAACGATCCAAAGATCTCAGCTCCTCTCCTCTTACTTTCCTCCTCTGTTACGTTTAGTTTGGTTTATACTTTTTTCTGGCTATAAAAATTAAGTTACATTTTTTAGGTTTGCTTTTTGAACTTTTTGCACTATTATTCTGCATGTCTGTGTGTGTGGATGTACGTGTTTGTGTGTTTTTGTTTAAGTTACAACAAATAATGATTATTTAAGTTTAAGTATTTGTGTTCATTTTTATTTAAGTATTTGTTTTATTTGGCTTTACAAATTTTTCATTATTTTTTTTTTCGTTTCGTTTCGATTTGTTTGTGGTGCTTGGCTAAGGCGACTTTTGTTTGGTTGTTTCACTTTGTTTGTTTACTTTGTGTTTTACATTTTGCAATATATTTTCAACATTTGTTGCTTTGTCTGTTGTCCGTTGTAGGTTGTCTGTCTGTATGTCTGTTTCATGTTTCTTGCTTCATTTTTTTCCCCCATTCACATTTTACACAAAAACAAATAATTTGCATTTGAAGAACTTAAAAGCTTAACAGAACAAGTTGAGAAATAAAAAGAATACATATATAAATATTTCAAAAAATAATTATCTTTTTAGTGTTTAAAATTTGTGCTAGAAATTCTGCTATTAAAATTATTTAAGTTAATACCATGCCTCAAATTTTGGCTTGAGAAAAGATTTACATGTTTGGTTTCCGTATTCGTAAGTTTTTTCATTTAACATATTCAGTCTTTTCAGCTTTCAACATAAATAAATTAATTAAATTAATTTATTTAATTTGCATTACAAAATGTTTAAATATTTATTGCTGCTGCCTGTAAATAATTTTGTGTTCTATTGCATTTATGTGGTAATTTCCATTGTCTGCCTTACATTGCGTTTGTTATTCTTATGTTCATTTAAAATTTATAGCCAAAAATTTGTTATGTCTCAAACGACGACGCGAATCAACGTTTGAAGAAAATTTGGAAAAAATTTTATCCTTAGTCAAAGTTGGTTGTAAAAGCCAAAAGTTTGCTTGCTCCATATTTAAATATTAAGTATTTATGTACTTAACTTAATGCTAGATTCTTGGGTTTATCATTTATACATTTAATAGTAATAATTATGTATGCTCACACTACATAGTATTGCTCTCCTACACAATCAAGAGGAGTTTTTCATTCTTTCTCTTCCTCTCACTGCTCTCTCTCTCTCTCTTCAAATAAACTGCTTAGTTATTCGCATATTTTTTTTGTTGCTTTCGCTAAATTTAAAAACTTTTCAAGTGGACGTACAATTTAATCCTTTCGCTTTCGCTTTAGCATATGCATTTCCTTTTCTTTTTGGGTTATTCAAAATTGTTTGCTTAAATTTAGTTAATCATTATTATATAGTATAGTAAATATATAAAATTTTGTGTCTAAATTCAGTTGTTTTTAGGAGTTTCTTTTATTTTTTACTTCATTTGGCAAGTTAAACAAGATACGGCCTGAAACATAAAACTCTCCAGAGTTCCCATCAAAATGTGTGTTTCTTGTTTTTGCTTTTCGTTCTCATATTTGTGAATTCTTTTTTGTTTTTTGGGTGGGGCTTACGTTTATCATATGCTATATATCATTTCTTGATCCTTCAATGCCAACTTAATAACTTGTAAAATTTCGTTTGTTTTGTTTTCTTTCTTAAGGTTTGAAGTTCATTTTTCTCTTACTGTAAGTATAACCGGTCTCTTGTATCGTTTGTTAAGGCAACTGCTTTCTGTTACTGAATTTGTAATATTTTCTGGTGATTTATATATTAGTATTAATTTTGGTTTTTGGTTTTGTTTTTCAAATTTCACATTGTGATTTGGAACTGCATTTTGAGCTTGGAATTTTGCTATTACAATCAAAAAATATGGCAAGTTTCTTAAAGCATATCATAAGCAGCCAAAATGTATTCTCATTTTTGTATAGACTCCTAAAAACAACGAAACATTTTACTTTTGCTGTGCCTTAAATGGTAGTTTAATTTGAAATTTCTTTTATCAATATACTAGACTTTTCTTTTCTTTCCGTAATACGTATAATTTTGAGTTAAGATTTAACTTTTCTTTTTCCGCGTTTAAATTTTGGATTTTGTTAATTTAGTTTTGGTTTTTAGTCATACGTCGAAAGGAAATTATTATAACTAGTGCTTAATTTTGCGGCCTAAATTTAATGCAGTTTACAATGCGCATAATACATGACATATCTTGAATATTATTATCAATAAATTATGTACTATTATTTTACGCATATTTGTGGCATGTTCTTATTGCCTGCTTAATTGGTTTTCAGTTAAAACTGTTGCTGTAAAGTTTTAACAATGTTTTTGGTAAAACAATTAAAAAAATGTACAAAACAAAATATAGTTGAGAAAACGTAAAAAGTTTTATTGAATTTCTAGTTACAAATCAGAAGAAACTTAACTAACTCATCAATAATTATGAAATATAATAAAACGATTTAAAACACAATCAGAAAGTAAATCGTAAATAACGTTTAAGCACAATAATAATTGAAAATATCATTTAAAGCAATGCAAAATTGTAATGGAAACAATTATAACTGACATATGAACTAATTTGATTGGCATTATTATTAATGGAACTTTCGCTTTTTGCCGCCACGTTTCTTTCCCTTGCCACGTGTCTTGGCCAATTTGCGTTTTTTGCTAACGCCATCGCCACGCAGTGCCGATTCGCGGCTAATCTCGCCAAGAATTTCATCACCAAGAGTGCCTGCCAAGATGAGATGACATTAGAATTAACGTAAGGCTGAACTGCTAAGAGGACTTACCCAATGTGGTGAGCTTGCGCTGACGATGCTTCTCCGCTTTGGTCACAGGCAGACGCATCAAGTAGTCCTCCTCGTACTCCTGCTTCTCCTTCTGCGCCTGCGACAGCAGCTGCTGGGCCCGTGAGCCCGATGACAGCTCAGTGGGCGCATCCAAGTACTCCTCCTTCAGATCTTGCAGCATAGATGAACTAAGCAGGCAAATAAATACAATAATTAGTGGGTTAAAGTGGAACTTTAAAACAAAATCCAGGGATCGTAACGATTACGTATTACATGAAAAGAATTGTTAAATAAGAGTTATTAGCTGACTATGTATTATTTTTAATTTTTTAATAAAAATGGCAAAATGTAAACTACAACTCTTATTTGCAATTCAAATGAAAAATTATAGTTAAAATTTATTTAAATTTCGTGTTCGGGTTTCTTTTTAGCATACGATTTTTTTCGACTTATAACTCTTATTTGCGATCCTTGGAAATAACGATTCAACTCACGTGATGGCACGCTTCTTGGCACGATCCAAAGCCTTCTTCTCCTTGTCCGCGTCACGTTCGTCGCCGTCGTAGTAGACGGGCTTAATGCGCGGCGGCACATAGACTCCCGATTTGCCAGCTGTGGATGCCTTGCGCGGCTTTTTCGCACCACCAGCGCCCGCCTCGTCGTCTTCATCCTCGTCCTCCTCCTCATCGGAGTCGCTGCCTGCCTGGTCGTGGTCGTCATCGTCTTCCTCGTCGCCGGCACCGGCTGCGCTCAGCATATCCTCCGGATTGGGCTTGTAGAGAATGGGATCTGTGCTGCTCGACACACCTGTGGTGGCTGTCTTCACCAGCTTGTCAATCTGATAGCGCAACTTGTAGTCTATTGGCCGAATCTTCTCCAGCACAGTGCGTATCTCGATCAGGCGCTCAATCGAAGGATCCCCCTCGATGGTTTCACCAGAGCATTTGCGCAGCACCACATATGTCAAGTTGATCAAGTAGTCCAACAGCATGTGATACTTGACCTCCAGAAAACTCAGGCCATACTCTGTGCTCAGCTCCCCACGCTTCACGCGCTGCAGCATTCCCTCGACGAGATCCGTCACCTGCTTCACGTTGCTGTTCATCTCGCCCAGCAGCTGGATGGCCTGCGGAATGTCCTGCTGACCCTGCACCTCACAATCGTAGTCGAGTGCCTGTTGAATAAATCGAATTAAAATTTCACGTTTCATTTTATGGTTGACACATCTTCAGAATAAAATTCAATTCACTAAAAGCGATTGTCTGATAAATTGATAAACGATTAATTGATCTCTTGATCTCTAGTGATTGATAGTAATCTACCTGTGGTAGATTTTAAGTATTCGATTGACTGCACAATCAATTTAGTAGCTCAATTTATATCCAAATTGGTGACACACAGACATTAGTATTTTTTGTTTAGAGATTAATAAATTCTATTTGTATTATGCATAAATAACTTAATTAATTCAGATACTTTTATTTACATAAATACTACACCTATTCCAAATATGATAATTAATTGCATCTTCTTTGATGAAAAACGGATGTAAATCCGTCTTACCTGAACAAACAGTCTCATTTCCAGCTGACTTTGTTAACAAATGGAACGATACTAATTCGATACTTTCTGCAGGTGCTGACCTTTCTGACTCTGGCTATATACAAACAATACTGTGCCAATAAAATGATACAAATGCATATTATATGATCGCATCTCCCACATTTGCTGTACATGGATGGATTTAGATTTAAGTACTATGTACACATACATATGTGTGACTCCAACTAATAATTAGTTGGCATTTTCGAAAGCCAAAACTAAGCCGTTAGCCAATGGCCATCATCTATATAGGTATGGTGCTATCTCGCTTGCACCGTTGTTATTATATTGGCCATTATCATCATATTTAACAAATTTGCTGCAGAGGAAATTAAATTTGCTACGAAAATACACGAATAAGTTGTTTAGTATATGAAATGACATAAACAGACAGCGTAACGCACAGTTCACAGTACAGAGGACACTCCCTACAGTCTCCATCTCCCTCACAATGGCCAACTGCGATTTTATATGCCGCCTATGTCAACCACATTGCATCTGTGTTACCCCCGCTGGCAATGTGTGTGTGTGTCTGCACTATCTGTGTGTGTGTGTGCATGTTGTGTGTATTTTGTGTGTGTGTGTGCGCGACACCGCACAACTCATTTGCATATTTTATTGGTTGCCATTTAATTATTTGCATTTTACAAAATTTTTGGCCACGACCGAGTCTAGTGGACCCCTTCCCCCTTTCACCCACACACCCCCATTTGGCCATCCTCCGTTACAAATGACCCGCGGCTGCCCCTGCAACTCAGTTGCCTGCTTTTTGACAGCCGCAACTTATGCTGCATTTATTTTCAATTAATATTAATAAAGCAAAGGAGCAGAGTCTGAAGGGGGTTAGAGACCCTGCTTACATATAAATAATACTAATAATACAACAAATAACAGCAATGTGACATCATATTTCTAAAATTTTATTTAAATTATTTATAAATTATTATCATTATTTTTCTCTCCCATTTTAACAACATTTTTGCCCACTGTGCAATGCAGTCGACATTTTTCCAATTTACAAAGCAATTTAGCCAAATAATTATTTTGATAAAATTTTCTGAGTGCTTTTATTATTTTTGGTCTTGTTAATTTTATGCATTTTTGGCACATTTGCATATTATTATTGGAAAATTAATTTAATTGCATGTTGTGGACGAACACAACATATCAAAGTGCGGATGAAATGGGGAAATCGATCTAATTAAACTCTGCGACATGTTGCCGGAACGAGATAAATTAAAATGAAAATAAATTAGAACTTCTATTCTATTTTGTTGTAATTTCTGCATTTGAATACTTTGAATATTTTCAAATTTGATAATATTAACTCTCGAAATGTTGTTCAAAGCCAGTAAAGTTAAACTTTTACAAATTTGTCCGTCACACTTAAAGGATAAGTTCTTTTTTTATTAAGATTTGAGCTCAACAACTAATAACGAATTATTATTATTATCGCTCAAAATTATAAATTATTATATGCCGCCAGGGTTTTGAAGCAAAGGATGTGTATAATTATAAAAACACAAACAATTCTTTGGAATTATTTAGTCCAGGAAAATACTTATTAAAAAATAAGTGAGGAAAAACATCGAGAAATATACATATGTGTTTAAGATTACATTAATTTAATATTTAACTTTTTTAATTTAATAATTCGGTTTAATTCAATTAATTTCATTTTCAAAATTGATTTACTTTTTGCCGATTGCTTTTAGGCGTGCTATAATAAATTATTAAAAGATAACAGCAGAAAACAGAATTGAAGGTGACATTTCTGTTAATTCAATGTGGCGGATTACAGCTGTTATTTGACAGACGATTTTCAAGTGTGAAGTTGCGCCTCAAGGAATATAAACTTTGTATGCAAACTGTCCCAAAGACAATTAATACCCATTTAAAGTGTTGTCGCAATGTTTGCGAAAATACCCAATATTGTGCATCATAGATCGATTGGAATATCATTGACGCGTTATAAGCCAGGCAATATGAGTTTTGCAATTAAGCCTCTAACACGCACTTGACTGGCCAAGCGTTAAGTCCAGGGCAGCAGTGGGCGCTTGGAGGCGTGGCAATTGAACAGGGTGGGCGGAAGGGAGAGCAGGGAGGCGAAAAGCGCGTTAAATAAAATGCGCGCATATTTTAAGCGACAGCAGCCAATGCAAAAGCTGACAGCCTGGCAACAGTAAAATAAACAACAAAGAGACTGATACCAACAACAGCAACAACAACAACAAAAGCACCAACATATATACATATGAACAACATATGATGGCAACTGGCCCAAAGGAAACCGCAATGCCGCCTGCATGCGTATAACGAGGGCCGATTATAAATGTTGACTCGTTATAGCAACAACACTACACGACAATAACAATAACAACAACAACAACAACAACAGCGAGTGCATGGAGCTGCCAAAGGCAATTTACAACAAAATTGCCAACTAACCAATACACACACACACACACACACACATTACAACCCTTCCAAAATGTGGCAAATCATTTAAAATTCGTGGGGTTTTTTGTTTAATTTTCAAATGCAACGACTGCAACGGCAACAACAACAACAACAACAACAACATCGACATCGTTGTTGTTGTCTCTTATTGTAGTACAGTGTCGCTGCATTTGCATTAACCGTTATTTGGCAATGCATTTTATGTGCAGTTGGCGTCTCTCTCTTTCCCTCTCACTGTGCTGACGCCTGTAAGTAGGCAGCGAATTCTATTCTAGTATTCAATTCAATGAAATGTTTTTCCCCCTTTTCACATACATTCAATACATATGCACACATGACTATTGCTGTTTCTATCCCTGTCTCGCTCGCACGCTTTTTAGTTTCGCACACGAATAAAATATAAATTGCAATTTCTGTTTTGTCTGCCACGCAGGTTATGAAAACTGTTCGTCGCATCCCTTCCCTGTCCCTCCTCCATCTGTTTATGGCTGAATTTAATGACAGCAGTTGATGGCACTTCACAGTCCCATTTGCCACGCCCCCTCGCCTTCTTCGCTGTGGTCATCTGCATTCTCGCCAAATAACTGCAATCGCATTTATCATCTGGCCAAATTTTCTAATTTTATTTTTGATTTTCTCCGGACTTAACTACATAAATAAATGCCGTGCATGTCCGCGATAATTGTACAAAATGCATTTCGTATTTATAGACATTTTACATTTGATTTCTCATACGAAATGAGTTGAATATGTACGAGTACTTTATATATACACTGTATATAATATGTGAGTTCCCTCTGCTGTACAACACGGAAAAATACTCGTTTTTCATTAAAATAAAATTAAATGTTGTGAAAGAACTCAGAAAATTCTAAATTACATTATTACATTATGTTTATATTGATTTGTAGACTTTGTTAATATAACATCTTAATATTAATTATATTTTTACTGTATTTTTTATTAGTCAATTTAATTGGATTTTAAATAAAATAAAATTGGTATATTTCAGAATAATTATTTGAAGAACGTCAAAAAACTAACTGTGGGAGATTTGATTGTATACTTGTAGATAATTCCAATGTTTTCAATATATCCACTTAAGTTAACTAATGTATCTTGCAGATTGCAGTTTGTTAACGGATTAAACCTCAAATGTTTGATTGAAGTACACTTTGATTTTGGCTTATATGTAGAGTAACATAGAATACATCCAAGCAATCAATCGGTAATCTGAGTTACTGTGAAAACGTTTCACTTTTCCGTGTTGCAGTTGTCAAAGGGGCATGCAGCCCAAAGGGACCACTTGTTTCAATTATAAAACTACAAATTGAGCGCCATTTGATGGCAACTCCCTGTCGAAGCCACAGCAATGGCGAGAAGGAGTTGCTGGGGAAGGCAAAGGGGAAGGGTGAGTTGAAGCCACAGCTACGCGATGCCCATTAGAAATCGATTGACATAACTCAAAAATTGTGCAAATTAACGTAAAACCAGCGAACCAACGACAATATGGGCGGGGCAATTTCTAGTGGAAAGGGGGGCGAAGTGGGGGGTGGTGAGATATAGCCGACAGCCTGTAAATAACGAGGCAACATCCCGCCAGAGTCCGAAATATGACCTGGCAACGGGTCGGCACAAGGGAAAGGGAAGGCATGCATACATATGTAACTATGCAAAAGTGCGAATGAGTGTGTGTGGGTGTGTGTGGGTGTGTGTGTGTGTGTGTATGTGGGAGTTAGAAGAGGCGAATGGGGGGCTGGCAACGAAACACGAGAATGCTTGGCGGCCGCGTCGTTCAACGCCTGACGAAGAAATACGCGCGACTGTTGCAAACCGCAGCCAGACCAACTACAACTACAACCCCTATCCCTTGCCCCCTCACTGCCACCCCAATTCCACCCTTTAAGCCCGCACAAAGTGAACCTCAAATTTATGCAGCACTTCGTGCAACGTGTTGTTGTCGTTGTTGCTGTTGCATTGCCAATAACCCAGAAATATTGATTAGAGTTTATAGGCAGAAACCGCCGCAACGATGTTGACTCTCTAATAAAACGTCGCCGCAGCAAAAACAAGCGACAAACGCAATTCGCCAAACTGTTTTCTTCTCGAATTCGTTGCAGAATCCATTTCACTAGTAGATTTTTATTAAACAAAATAAATAGGTATATAAAATATATAACTTATTTGTATTGTCTTTTTGTATATAAGTTTCTGTTTTCATTTTAATATCATTTGCAATAAATTTCATATTTTATTTAACTTTTTTTTTACTTGATTTTCTTGGTATAAAATTTTTAATTAGGTTCTTCTGCAATTCTGATTATGCCCAACTTCCTTAATCGCACTTATTGAAATCAAGGCGATTTCGATATTTGGAATTTGCTTGGACCAAATCACCACCCATAATTATAACTCCTCGTTGCGGTGGCAGCTGACAGAAATTGTTGACATTTGGCGCTGTTTGTGCCATATTATTTGTTGTGTTTCGCTGGTTTTGAGGGGGTTTCGGGTGTTTTTTCTCTGGTGGTGTTTTTAGGTGCACACCAAACGGAAATGAAACTTTTGCGGTCGCGTGAAATGCAAATGTTGCAGGGGGGCTAACCTATCCAATATATGTTCCTATATATATATATATATATATACATGGGATTATATGCATATGCATGTATTATTTGTCAATGTATCTGCAGTATATATATTATTGCTTATGTAGAAGTTGCAAATATAATTGCATATTTCATGCAACGTTGCACAGAGCAAACATCGCATTTTCCAGCCTCAATTGGCACTTGGCAATTTTCAATTCGATGGGGGCATTTATTTTTTTTGCCTTTGTACCCAAACTCAGTTCAACAAATCGAGCTAACCGTCCATTATTTATTTAAATAATTGGCTTACCATAAAAAATAATTATAAAATACCAAAAATTGTTCTGGCAGATAGGAGCGCAAACTCGTCTACAATAAAATGAAGGGATGGATAAATTGGTAGGGGTTGAATGGGAATTTGTGGATTGCAGAAATGGTTTTAAATAATTAAACAGCGAATGCGGGCATATTGAGAGATGAAAATCGCAGTTCTGTTCAAATAGGCGTGGTACTAAACGCAATGTGTTTCTATTGTTACGGCCAAATGTATCTATATTTCGATAGGTGTAACTATTTGTATTCCTTATATAGTCATAGATCGATCTTGAATGGCAAGAATGGCATTCAAGAAGCTAAAAAAAAACAAGATGAGCGAAAATTAATATATTAATATCTTTGTAAGATGTAACCGGTTTAGTACACAAAAAAGTATTTTAGGAATCAGTTGCTTAGAACTTTAAAATATTCCATGTCTAGACCACGGTTAAATCGATTATAATGTATAAATGTAACATTTATAACGCTTAATTAATAATAATTTAATTTATGGTGTACAGAAAATGTTTCTCAAGAAAATTGTTCTATGCCATAAATGGGGAATTCAATTTATGCTGAAATATCGAATCATATTACATCGGCTATAACGAACTTAGAAAGCTGCTCTCTTTTCAGCTGCGTTGATGGGCGGGCAAACAAATAGACAAGTTGAGCAAACATATAGTAACAGCAAGAATACAAAACAGACACGCAAAACAAGTAAAAAAAAAATATATAGAAAAATGAGAAGAGACGACGAATTCGTCGAGCAGAGCAGCATATAAAATGTCAGAAGGACAGTTATTCAGTTAGACACATACACATAGACACACACGCTTTCGCAAACAGTTTGCAATTGTTTATACATATGGTCAGTCAAAGGATTGGGTTTTGGGTGTTGCGCATACGCCGCGTTGCCGCTTTTTTTTCTCCTCTTTTCATTTATTCCGCTACAAAGCAGCTAACAACAACAAAAAGAACAACAAAGTGTCAAAGCAACGCACATATTTGTAGGCGTCAACGGGCGTCGCTTTTGTGAAAGCAATTTTCATTAACAAAAGGGGCGCGGTCGAGTGGTGGGCGTCAACGGGTTAAGGACGTGTGAATACAAATGGAAAGAGCAAGTGAATGCGACGAATCAAAGAAGAAAAAACTGGACGCTAAATAAGTATAATTTCATAAGCAAATTGAATAAAGCAAGTGACATTTTTGTAATGGAATTTCAATAATCGCATTTATATTAATTTGATTTAACAATTTCAGGATTTTTTATCTTGCAGTAAAAATAAGTAAATAATTGAAAATGTTTTTTTCCAGCCACTATGAATTTGTTTTGGGATTATAAAAACAAGTTTTGTTTTTTTTTTACTGTTTCTCTTTCATATTTTTTATTTTGTCGCACTGGATTTTTTTACTGGACTTCTTTGTACGCACTACTAAGTATTTTTTCAATTCGCTGACATGCAAAAATATGTGAACTTTTTGTTCTTTTTTTTTTTTTTTTAAATATTTATTAATGTGCATACAGTTTTTCATTCATTAAATTTATTACGTGTTTGCCAAGCGTTAAATTTATAGAGATGCTATCTTGAGCATTTTTAAAGAGTTTTTGATATGCTCGTAATATGTTTTATTTTATAACAATGTATCTCGATGCTATCAAAACCCGAACCTTTAATATATATAATTTGATCTACATATTATATATAGAGATTATTTATAATTCGGATTTCAAAGAAGAGCAAGTTTGGTTGAAATTGTAGTTTCGATGATTAAGGGAAAACTCATCAAATCTGCAGACATGTTGATATAAAGACTATTCTTTCTCTTCTGTTTTCATATATGTCAGATCTCTGTAATATTTAAAAAAATCCAAACGGGCCACACAAACTAACAACAAGCAAGAAGAAAAAACCAGTTACATATACCCCATTCAAAGAGACACCACTAAAAAGAAGAGGAAGAGTGATGTGAAGTGCCGTTGTACAGAAGAGAGTAGAGAAAAACACATCGGTATGAAATATTGCCAATCAGAAATGAAACCGAAAATAAATCGATTGTTTCAACAAACGCACAGAGAGCTAGCTGAAAAACACGAGAGCCACGGCGACAGAGTTGCAGCCAAAATAACAGGAGCAAGGATAACGAGGACATGGACGATGATGATGTGGAGGTAGGAGAGAGAGAGAAAGAGAGAGAGACAGCAGATGCTTTGCCTGGCCAGTCGTCAGACTTGGATTTGGCCAGGATTCGGCTCAGTTCGCCAAAAATGTTGCGTTACGCGAAAAAAAACAGGAGAGCGACCGGCGGCAATTGGGGATAGCGGATGGACGGATGAACGGTCATATGGGTGGGCGTGGCAGGGCAGGGCAGGGCTGGGTGGTTGGGGGCTTCTTGCATGCTGAGTGATTGCCTGCGTTTGTCTGTGTGTATGTGTGTGTGTGTGGGTGCAAATTGAAGCAGAGTTGAGAACTGCGAACTGGGCCTAGCTAAACTGAGCTGAACTGAACCGACCAGAGCAGACCAGAATTCATCGTCGTGTTGCACTGACGCTCCTGGCTTGGTCAGCCTCGGGCCGCGGGCACAACAAGCGCGCTGAGTGGTTGCAAGGGGAATGTAGACACTGCAGCTTGTAAGGGAGGTGTTCGGCTAGTACACGTTGCATTTGCATGTGCGGGGCATAATTGGACATTCCCCAGTCCCCATGTGGCCTTTCCTCATGGCAGCAGCAGAATCTCCAACAGTCGCATTGAATGGCAGCTACAATTCCAGATTCTTTTTTTTTTTTCGTTTGCCTGCGCCGTGTGGAGGCCTTTGCATATTGATGACGATGATGACGATGTGGCTATCCTCTCTGTCTATCCTTACCTGTCCTCGTACCTGTCTCTCTCTTTCTTTATCTCTTTCCCTCTTCAGCTTTTCTCCATTACTAGTTTTTGTTGAGCCTTGGCCGGTCTCTGGCTCAGTCAAAGGTGCCATGAGAAATGTGTATGCCCTGATGTAAAAGGCGCTTTAATGCATTGGCCATGGAACTGGGGCACATCAAGAATACAATGGAGCTCAGCTTTAAGTAGGCATACACATACATGCCTACATAGCAAAAGAGGAATTGAAAGTGCTATCGTCGAGAACAAGATTGTAAATGCCATTTATTATTTTACAAATTCCCATACATTTTCCAAAGCTTACTTTTCTTTCATTTTTCCAGTTTACAACTTCAAGTCACGAGTATTAACATACTTTAAATAAATAAAAATTAAGTAACTATATTTGTAAACTGAAAAAGAATGAATTTTATTTAAAAAAATTTACTTGTGTAATTCTTGCATATTTCAGAGGAATTATAAATCAATTCCGTATTCAAAGTAACGATCGATATCTACTTCATGCCAATTTCAATACTGATGTCTGTAAACTCGTCAGTAACTATATTGTATACCAGACTGCATTGTCATATTTTTATTACAACTGAATTCTTCTATCTTTCGGTTTATTTTTCGTTGTTTGATAATCCAAATGAAGTGCCCATCAGATTCAGTTGCCATTCGGTGTTCACCTGCCCAAAATATCTGCCTGCCACCCATTTCCTGTAGCTATCAACTCCATTTCGCGATGGTATCAGTTGTCCAACCTCGAACAGTACGATGACTATTTATGTCTGAATATGTATCTGAATAACTGACCATCCCGTTGATATTTTCTCTTTTTTTTCATTCCATTTCAATGGGTGTGTCCGTTTGCCGTGTTCAAAAATTATTTATAAAATACACACAAAACACAATTGTATATACAATAAATGCAGAAATGAAAAACCTGCACAACAATATAAGGGGGTAAGGAGGAGAGGAGCTCCACATAAATTTACGTGCCAATAAAATAAACAAGCGTCGAGTTTTTGGTGACTCGCCAGCTGAAATGCCAAACAACGAGGCAGGACACATAACTGAGGGCTTCTATTCGATTGGACTGGGCTGTGGGCGTGGATGGCGGCGGCACAGGAAGAGGCAACGACACACACACACACACACACACACATAGACATACAGACACATAAGCACACAGACACATTTGTACTTCATGCATGCATAAATCGCGAGAATTTTTCACGTTGGCCGCGTTGATTGTATGGCTAAAATAACCGCGTTTGGTGGCTGTTTGTTATTGTTGTGTGTGTGGTGGGGGTGTGTGAGTGGGTGCATGCCACCATCGTGGGGTGGGGGTTGGGAGTTGGGGGCAGACACATTGTCACAAAAGCAACAAATGCGACGAGCATTTTATATAAATTTTAAATACATTTTGCTATTGAGCCTTGCCGCGAAACAACAGTGAAACAACAACAACAACAAGAACAGCGACAAAAAACAAACACAACAAGGATAACGAATTGCAAAGAGTTGGATGGCAGTCCTGGAGTTCGAGTTAGACAGCGCTCAACTGTTGAGTAATTGGATCTGTGAATTGGTTTTAGATACCAATCGCTTCAGGTGCTTTTACATAAGTATAGTCCACATCTATATTTGAATATAAAATACCTCGTTTACATAAGCCAGAAAAATAAATAGTTTACCTTAAATTTGCAATCTTCACGGATTGAATATTATCCAATCAATCTATGTCTAAAACTTTTTCAGATACTTTCAAATGTTATGGTTGCACAGAATTTGAAATAAACTCAAATTAAGTATATTTTTTTAAATAATATAATTTTAACAGAAATTTAATCTAGATTTTTGACAAATTTATCAATACTTAACACGTAATTAATTTCACAAAAGCTATATGCAATCGGGAGGATGTTATTCCAAGTATTTGTAGAGAACTGACATCCGATTAGCTTTCGGCTTATGCAATCTATCAACAGTTAACCCTCTTCACAGCACATCAGTCAGACATCTGCAACATGTTAAATGTTCCGTAAATCCACTCAGCCAGGCAAAGTCTAAGCCTTTATTATGAAGTGGCTATTCATATGCCGCAGTTGATTCCCCAAACTGGACATGTCTCAGACCACAGAGAGTGGCGTCTAATCTATTAAAACCCACATGAACAAAATTAACCAAAACACAAAAAAAGAAGCAGGAAACAATAGGACAAGGAATACGAAAGGGGAACACTCCACAGCTTTCGTTGTGAGTGATGAATGCATTTTCACATTTCCACATTTCCGAATTTTCACAAAAAGAATAAAGCGGACCGTAAACGCCTCGATGTGAGTTGCAGATAAATTTCATAAATTAAATAGACGGTCCTTGGGCATATTACCGTAAAATTGCAGACAAACCCTTTGCAGTTGAAATCTCATTACAATTTCAACGCGATCAGACAAAGCGGCAGCTGATGATGATGATGTTCTGGATAATGATAATAATAATGATGATGATGAAAAAGACAACAAGCGGAAACCCCGCTGATGAAATGGATTTTCATCCAAAAACAGGACAACGAACATACAGATGAAGCAGTAGAGAAGCAGAGACAGAGCGAAAGAGAGTGCGAGAATGGAGAATTATGGAAAAAGCAGGAAAACCCGTAGCAAACACGTCAACAGCACAAAAAAAAAAAAAAATAGAAAAATGAAATTGCAAAAAACAAAAAAAATCTCAACATCAGCAAAAGTGGACCTGGCCCAAACCCCAACCCCAGTCCCCATTCCCCCGCCCCTTGGGCGCTGCATATGGATGAGGGTGACGGTCCACGGCGCGTAAAAAATGCAAATCCCAAGTCAAAGCTTAGAGCCGTAGCCCTGCACGTGGCAACCGGGCAAAGCTCCCTCCCCTCCCCTCCCCACCCCTTCCCCGAGGAAAGTCTCCATCAACAAGCATACATGTATGAGTAATGGTAAAAAACAAAACAAAACGAAGCGCAAAGAAAAGAAAAGACAACAAAAAAAAGCTACGCAGGAATGGAATTTGAAAACGTATGTCCTGGCATAATGCAACGAGCCAAGGCTAGAAACCAGTTGGCCTGGTCAGTTGTGTGTTGGCAGGAGGTAAATTCAATAAAAACCACGCTGAAACAGCACGAGATGGACACACTCTCTCTCTCTCTCTCTCTTTCGCCTCTTCTATGTGTGTGTGGAAAAAATGCTGCAATTGGAGTGTGAGTTTAGGTGTGTGTGTGTGTGTGTGAGAGTGTGTGTGGGTGTATATGTAGCACCAGCGGATCAATGACGAAAGTGCGTTGAAGTGTAGTGCAAACAATGGCAAAAAGGCACAGGCAAATGGAAATACATATGTGGAACATATTTGAAATCTGTATACCACTACTCATACTTGTATTCCTAATCCGACTCCTATTTCCAGTGCTTTTTTGCTCCCTTTTCTATTCGTCTGTTTGAGTCTCTCGCATGGATGCATTCAAATTCATCAAAATGCTAAAAACTTTCCAAATATACAAAGAATTTGTAATATTTTATCGTTAGTTCTGTGTGGCATAGGATCCGAAGCGAAATACAATAAAAATATCCATCAAATATTTTATAAAGTGAAAAAGAATTCTTAGTCGATCCCAAAAGTATTCTTTAAGTTCACAGGTGAAATCTAAGTTTTATCTTTTACTAAACTTAAAAATATTTCCAAGATACAACTTTTTTAATCAGTTTTTTTTACGTAATTTACGGTCGAAAGTATTATTTAATTATGTTTATCTACCTATGTTTGCTAATTTGAATTCCTGGTTAGTATCAAACTTGAAAAGTTTCACTCCCAGAATTTATCTCAATTCATAAAATAGTTTCAAGTAAACAGATTAAGATTAATGAATACACATGTTCATGGTTTAACACTCACTTTTGCTAGTTGAGTGAGTGCATATGGTAGCTGAAGTGAACTGATAAGTACTAGAAGCAGATGTCAGCTTTCATTGCCATTACTGGCTGATTAAAAGACGCTGTCCTGCTCCGAGGGGCTGTGCTCTCATAAACCAGGGAGCACCTGCAGAGCAGGGAATCATTCGAGTGGCCAATAAAACCAACAACGGCAAGAACAACACGTAACCATTAGCCTTGGTGACGGGCACAAGCTGCAGGAGTAACAGTTGGAGGAGTAGCAAAAGCTGCTGGAGCAGGACCACTAAACAGCCGTCAAAATCATTGCCATTAAGCGGAGAATGGGCAACAGGCAGCAACAACAACAACGACAGCAACAACAATGAAAAGACGACACAGAAGAGTCATCGTCGTCGTTGTTGCCTCCTGTCCAACTGTGGTGGTCAACTGTCCGCCTTAGCCCGTCAACCACATTGACAGAGTTGAGCGCGGAAAAAAGAGTCCGTTGTTGTTGCTCTTGCTGTTGTAGTTGCTGTTGTTGTTGTTGTTGCTGGGAATTGGCTGCTGCTGCTGGAGAGTGCCTGACGCTGAGCTCAAGTAGCTTGTGTGCCATTTTTAGTATTTTCCATTTTTTTTTTGTTGCTGTCTTTTGTTCGTTTGGTCGCTTGGGGAAACTTTGCTCTATTTCCGCCATCGTCTGCCTGATGCTTTAGCGGCTCGTTAGTGTGGGAAGGTGGAGGCGGAAGCGAAGCCGGATCAGATGATGGCCAGGAGAGAAGCCACCGATTGCGAGAGTGCGGTTGTCAGTTGCTTTATGCGATTCGCGCCATCCTGTGCTCCTTTGTTCCTTGTGCCGGCATTTTGCATGCAAAGCGAAAATGTTGTCGCTGTTTAATGTCAAGCGTTGACTTTTTCTGCTCTTCTCTGCGTTTCTTTCTCTAACCTTTTTTTTGTTGACGTCCAAGCACCATTGTTGATGACCCGCGGATACGGACGTGGAACAGAAACTGGACTTGGATCCTAACATCCAGCTGACTGCTTTCCTTGTTTGCCAGCTAACTGCAGACATTTTCATGCCCATTGCGTATTGGCCATTTCCACGCCCACACTGTGTCTGCCTCATGTTGATGGGCTGTCTTGATGGATTTGTCTGGCTAAGTGTCGGTTCGTTGGCTTACGGCAATTGGCTTGGGCAAGAGAGTCGAGTAGAAGAGTAGAAGATGGATTTGGAAAATCAACAAGGCAGCGATACGAGCATTTTCTGCTGCGGATGATTGTGATTGCTTAAATACAGGAAGTAATTGCAATTCGAGTCTAAATTTACACACACATTATATTGTAAATAAAAATAAATATTCTATTTAATACAGAAGTACTTATGGTAACAAATATTTATTAAAATATAGAAGTCTTAAAAAAAATCACTTAACATACGATTATATGTCGGAATATTTATTATAACTTGACATTAACATTTTAAGCTTAATTTTTAGTATTTAAAGTAAAAAAAATATAAAATAGTATATATATACTATCTTCTATATTTTTGTTCTGTATTTCATATCCATATCCATCTCTTTATTTTTGAATGCATTGTGTGTACTTATTATTTTAATTTTTTTTACTGTATATTCTGATGATTTATCCATTATTATTATTAATTTATTACTATCTGAAATGGGCAGGCGAGTGGATTAGATTTTGGGAATTCGTCTGGTATAGACGTCTCATTCACCACCCAATTTCAAGTATATAAACGAGCTTTAGAAAATCTATGGGGGGTTTCGCTGCAGTAAAATGAAAAGAAGTGAAAAAAACGTGGTACAAATGACAAGCTCAAATGGCTCAAATGTTTTTGTTTGCAATCATATTATATTTATGCAATGTTTGCTTCGCATTCTGCTCTGTTTCATCAGCTCCTCCTCTCGCACGATTCGAGGCCTGGCGTCCGTGTCTATCCTACAACATTTTTATTTCCCCCTTTTGTTTTTATTTTTTTCTAACTGCGCGCAGGGTTTTTTTTTATTTGCGGATAGGAATACGGAATTTGTGACCACTCTTGGTGGGTCTAATGCTCGTTTGGGTTAATCAAGGCTCGAGATTTTAAATTTTATTTATCATTTTGGGGTTTTTGTCACCATCCTACACTCTGGTTTCTCGATTTCTTGATGCAAATGGCATTTGGCTGTTTATTTGGTTTATTTACTTTGAGATCTCCACTCTCTCTCCCAACCAAAATGCATATTTTGCAACGGGACACTTTTTATTTATTCCGTTGTTTTCTGTGAGTATTTAAATATGTAATATATAGAGAGGTGTGCGAATATTTTATATACATATACTATATCAACGCCTGGGTCCGGCCCCATTCCCAGTAAAGCGCTTCAACTTTATTATTACATTTTTTTTATTTATTTTGTTTTCGCTTATTTTTTTTTTGTTGGCGGGCAAGGGTTTAAAAAATTGTGAGAGTGTGTGTGTATGTTACGCCCTTTTTTCGGACAGTGCATTTTTAATATAATTTTTGCAGCCCCTCCTCCTCCACCACCTGCCACTTTTCATTTTCCACTTTCCGCTCACACTTGCAACTGCCTCAGCTGCCGCGGCCACAGTTTTTTCTGATTTTTATTTTTGGTTGCGTTGCTTTTTGCCCGCTTCACATTCACATCCGCCACCGCACAAACAACAACCTTGTTGGCAATGGGCGTGTATATATTTTTTTCATATGTGAAGTCCATGTGAAATCCTGGGGGTTGGTCGCCGCCCATTGGCAACTGTCCGGTTTGCAGGTGGCCTCGTTCGTTGCATATGCGAAATGTTCACAACGTTTTTTTCTTCTGTTTTTTATTTTCTGACTGGGTGTGGAGGTTAAATGGGACAGTTGAGGGGGCTGACCAAAAGGATGGGCCGGTTGAGGTTCAGGAGTACGGGCGTAATAAGCAGGCGGCATTGTCACGCGTACAAGTCCAACTGATGATGGGTCGGGTTGGCTTGGGTCGGGTTCAGTTGAGTTCCGCAACAAACAGGAAAAATACTTTTTGCCGTATAAGCAAAAAGTATTTTTAATGAATTTTTATGCTGGGCGGAGTATTGTTTTTTAATGTTTTTTAATTAATTAAAAATATATTTAAAATTGCATAATATTTTAATTGAAATGGAGTAGACTAAAGCAGGTAAGAGACCGACAGAGCTAAAGGAAGATAGAACTCAACACTAAACAACAGATAAGGCCTTTTAATCAGGTGCATCCTTCAAGAGTTAAGTATTAAATAATAACAAACACTTCAAAAAAATGAAAACCTATCCAAAAAAAGGAAATTCATATAGTTGTTAGAGATTGTTTTCTTATCTATTTATATTTACGCCCTACTATTTTAATTTTAATTAATTAAATATAATTATGTTACATTATTGTTATTAACTTAATTTTAAATATTTAAATTTAAATTTAAAAGTGTTTACAAATCACAAGACAGGTCTCAACTGGGTCGGACCACAAGGTAGGGTTGATCCTCGGTAGGACAACGGAACCACTGAAAAGGCCGGGGCAGAACATTGGGCTGCGGTTTGTGTTCGTCTGGAAGGAGCATGCTGTTCCACAGCAGATTGGACACCATTGCGTGTGTCCGCTGACTGAAGTGGAAGCAGTCGTGGGAGAATAGACGCCAGTCGGCTTTTCCGTTGGGTAGAACGGGCGACGTCATGTTGGTGATCATCGGATGGGCAACGATGGCGAAATCTTGGCGTTGGAACTCGGGCAGACGTGCCACAGCCAGATCCACCTGCTGCCAGCGCTGAATTGTCTCCTGGCGCTGCCTTCGCTGTGCCGGACTCAGTCGATCGCTGATCAGGCAATTGCAGGCGAGGCGATGCACCATGAAGCATTGCAGGGAGACGGCGTCCGTGAGTCGGCTCATCGTGAGCTGAATATTGGGAGCGACGATCAGGTTGATCAGCAGGCGGGGCACATTGTCGCGGAGCAGGCGGAAGGCCTTGCGCAGATCCCGAGCATGCTGGTCGATCGCCGACTGCGGATCGTGCCAGTGGCATATATCCGAGCAGAGATCGTTGTTGCCCACGAATACAGTGAGCAGCTTCCAATGGCGCTGCAGATCCACATGTGGATCACGTCGCATCCGATCGATGAGCACACGAGCCTGATAAACGAGATCACGCGACATGATCATCGGCTCGGCAATGCTCAGGTGCGAGATCTGATGATTCACGACCAAACTGTTGCCCGTGGCATAGCCATACAGCTGCGGATTGAAGACTTTCAGTATGTTGGGCAACGTCAGGTACGTGCGCCAGTCCCCGAGGCCGCCACCCGAGAATGCCAGGCCCCGGAACTCATTGAGCATGTCAAAGGCGGTTGTGGACATGATTCCATTGCCTGCCGAGAGAGAATCACCAATGGCAGCTATAATGTCAATGTCACCAGGTCGTAATCTCTCCACCGATGTGGGTGCTATGCGTGATCGTGTATTATTCAATGGACACGGAAATGGCATCTGATCGGGCATCACTCTCTGCATTTTACCCTCTCGCCTGCTGCGTTGGTTGAGCGACTCGATGTTCTGCATGGCCCAGTTTAGAGTTGTGCCCCGAGCGGTGAGCAGAAATTGCCGCAAATCGCGATCTATATTCGTGTACAATGGCAGATCGTGGCTGTCCAGCTGACGAGGATTGTAATGGCGAATTTTCAGGCCTATGCTGGCCAGAAATCGATCCGATCGATTCTCCCGCCGAATCCGATGTGCGAATATCCGATGTGTGAACATTATTAGCATAAGCACAAAAAGTGCAAATATGTTGCGGTACATTTTCAACATTGTGGATCGCATGTGGATATGGAACGTAATGCAGATTGAGTTTTTCTTGCAGCTTATATCATATTCAACCGTTTTGGATCACAACTTATTTCTTATCAACGATCAGAACTTTAAATTTTACAGCTGTTTTCGACCCATTTCTGTCTCGGTCAGCAGACACCCGTGTACTCCCAACGACTTCTTAACGCGTTCTCATTCGGATGGCAAATGCGTCGACCGCTTAAATGCCGCTATGAATGGAACCTCAAACAACACAACAATTGTTGTCTGAGCTGTCTTACCAGCACTCATTCCTTCCATTAAAAACAATAACAAAAACAAAACACAACCGGCAATATTCTACAGAACTTGACTCGAATGCGTTGACCGAGACATTAACTATAATAAAACGAAAAAGAAACCAAACAAAACAAACAGTCAAAGGGGACAGATTGAGATAGAAACAGACAGAACCATGCCCCCCTGCTCGGCCCAACATGAGTAGATAAATTCAAGTGGCGTTGGGTTCAAAGATATTTTCAAAAACTACAATATATCAAGAGAAACCCAAAACAAAATAATTACCTTGGAACGACAGCGAAAACATTGATGCTACTACAACATGACAGACAACGTATAATGTTTCTACATAAGTAAAAAACAATGTACTTGTAAATAAATTGGAGCTACAGTGGCGTACACTTTGAAATTAATTTTGCAAACAAACCGAAAAAGTTGAAGTTAATTAATTAATTATTTATTTATTTTTATTTTATTTATTAACTTATTTCAAATGTTAATTCAAATTATTCCAACTACGAATTCAGTGAGTTAAATTACAAATGACATGTTTCCATTACCCCTTAAAAAATAAAACTTCTACGCCTCTGACTGTGGGTTACTGCGGCTTAGATCGCCTTCAGGGAACTTGCCTAATTGTCCGGCTTGCTCTAAAGCCCGAGCACGGCAACAAAAGATCAACAAATATTTGCACATTAAGCTCAAGTAAGTTTGCACTGTGTTGTTTCAGGCCACTTGAAATGTTAATAGCTAATTGTTTGTTTAGATATTAGTTATAGGAATTGAAATCTTGAGATCTGAGTGGATAAATATGCAAATATGCGAAGTGTTCTCTTTATTTATTGTTATTCATTTCGTACTTGAGGTGGGTTATTGCCCACAGACTGATTTATTTATAATATAAAGTTGTGCAATAAAACAAAGTGAAGTTATCTAAAAATACGACAAGTTGACTCATGAAGGCGTGCCACGAAGCTGGGCGTGTTGCAATTCAAGTTATAAGGCCTATGTAATGCTGAATTCCACTTCCGCTTTGTCATCACATCACAATCCTCCTTCACACTAGGCATTGTACGTAATTAAATCTGCCCTTCCAAATTTTGATTTTGCATTGTAACGAGTTAGTTAGTTGCTATTGGAATAGACTTGATATATTAGTTTAGTTAAATTCTTTAATAATATAATTATTTTTTAGTCTTAGAATCGATCGCCGATTGTTCTCAGAAACTGTGTCCGTGCATTGGGGCACAGGAAATGTTCAAAGGGATGACGCCAGGCTTTAGTCAAGGTAAAGTCTGTCTGATTTAGCATATTATTCCAAAGGAGCTTGGCGAGAATAGCGTGACCCAACTGACTGTAATGGACGCAATCATTGGCCATTAATCTCTTGTCTAGAATGCCATTTCGAGACCATAGAGTGCTCAAATTCCTAAGGATTCCATGGGTTACAATGGCAAAGTCATCGCGCTGAAACTCGGGCAACGAGGCAATGGATTTTTGCATTTCTAAGAATCGCTTTGCCACGTTGTAGAATCGATCTTCCTTATACTTGTCATGGCAATTGCAGAAGAAGGAAGCTCTTGTGGTGCAGTCGGCAGGCATTTTGCTTATGAGATGCAGTACGTCATCAATGTCCGGCTGAATGATGAAGTTGATCAGTAGTCGTGGCACATTGTCTCTGAGTAGTCTGAAGGTCTCATACAATTGGCGTTCCTCAGTGCGCAGAAAGGCCTCCAAGTCGGTCCAGTAGCACAACTCGGAGCATATGTCATTGGGACCCACATGAATGCTGAGAAGCTTCCAATGCTCGGCCATATTCACCTGGGGATCCGTGCGCAATCGATCGATGAGCACATGCACCTGAAAGGGCAGATCCAATAGATACAACATGGGCTCGGCGACATTGAAACGCGATCGCTTCACATCCGCACTTAGACTATGTGCCACAGCAAAGCCATAAAGATTTGGATTGTACAGCTTCAGTATGTTGGGCAAGGTGAGAACTGTGCGCCAGGATTCGATGCCACCGCCAGTGTATGCGAATCCCCGATACTCCACCATTAAGTCCCAGAATCCCAATGCCATAATACCAGTGCCTGCATTCGTAGAGTCCCCAACGGCGGCCACAATATCAATATCCCCTGGTCGCAGCCGACTGATGTCGCTGGGTGGATGTGGCGATCTCGTCTGGCTTAGATCGCAGGGGAAACGTGAACTCCTCGGAACCGGTTGCTGCATTCGGCCCAATTTGATATTGTGTGCCAGAATAGAGTCGATGTTGGAGAGTGTCGACATCTGCGTCCAGTTGCGCGCATCGAGCAACACTTGCCGCAGACTTTGGTCCAGTCTCGTGTAGTACAAAGCCTCTTCATAGGGGTTAAATTGAAACGGAACCCGCTTAGCCCCATGGCGATTGAGCAGTTGCGTGGAATGATTTACAGTCGATGGAGTCGATTTAGATCCACTAGACTGGCTTAGCAGTTGAATAATCAACAGCACGAGAATCATTCCTTCTTCATTCATCTTCTAACGACTGTGTAGAAGATTCTGCTGTTGTGTCTGGGCTTTGAAAAACTTTTAACTCTTTTTGTTTTAATGAAAAATCACAGGTTAATGGTTATGAGACTTGAGTCTTGGGTGAAACTATTTTTCGTAATTGTACACTCATTTAATGATATTAATTTGAAGAGTCTCTCTTAGCATGTAAAGCTTTTTGAACGAAACTTTTTACATAATACTTTTAAAATGTTTAAAATAAGGTTCTTCAATGACAATACCCAGAAGCAATAATTGTTTTTAACAATCGATATTTTCTAATAACAATATTTAATTTTTATGTTTACCAATTTGCTGGATTATTAATTTAATAAATATTAGGAATTTTGATCACAACGTAATTCAGCAATCTTCGAAAGTGCGACAAAATATATTCACAATACGAGTCGTGTAGATAGCGTTTTGTAAGTATTAGGATGATTTTGCATAGCATATTTTCGGGCTTTAATTTTAAATTTTCACAAAGGGAGTGTGATCGAGGCAGGTCAGTTTTAAAGCGACAATAGAGCTTAAAAGTCCCCGTCACATTCCTCAAATTCCTAATAGTTTACTAGTAAATAAAACTCAATTAAATAAACGTTTTTGCAATTGAAGTTGCTGCTGCACTGTCTGCACTTTATAAAATATCGTAGCTTCATTTCACTTAAACTAATTGAAGCTCATTAAGTTGTTTACTTACAATTTGCTGTCAACATTGTTGCCAAGTTTTTACTGGGAAGCTTTTTCAAAAATGTTGATGCATCGTTTAACGCAACATGCCACAATCCAAATCGGAATTTACATATATACTCTAATTGGTATTTATTAATCTGGGACCTGTTGCTAGGCCAGTTTAAGAGAACTTACAAGCAAACTGTAACTTTTCAGCTATAAGAGCGCGCTAAGCTGAGCTTTGAGACAAAGAGAGAAAGCGAGCTTGCGCTGCTGGAAATGAGTAAAGCTTTAAAAGGGTTGTCAGGTTTTTACTAAAAAGGTTACTGCTTCGTAGGTCAATTAATTAAAGGTGTGATTTTTGTCTTTTAAATTAGCAGATAGGCAAATATGATAATGAAATGTAATTTGCAGAAAATTTTAATTGATTTGAAGGGTGAAGCCATTTATTCAATATTTATTTCAGCTTAAAGACATGAGTATCTAAAAGCTAAGAATAAACGAGCAGAGAATTTATGAATTAGCAGGCAGTTTTTAAAACTTAAACAAAATATTTGAACTTTTAAAAGACTATCGACTGCACAATAAGCAGATTACAATAATTGTTAACTAAATTATCGCAGCCTTGGGCCGTTGAGACAAACGGAAAACGCTTAAAAACGCAGTCAACTAATTTTTAAAACTTTAACAATCGAAAACATTTGATGCTTACAATAAAGATAACAGAGCAACTCGAAATGGTTATTAAAATGTTATTTAGCAACAATTATAATTACAGCTTATTATTGTACTCATTTTAATTGCAAAACATGGCGAAAGAGACACGAAAAGAACCGTGTTAACCAGAATTGATGAATAGACAGAGATAGTGAAAAACATGAGCAAATGTTTGTAACTTTTTTCGATTGTAAACAAATTAATTAAAAATAACATTTCTAATAACTATTTTTTTCATAAATGTTTTAAGCATTGCCCTTAAATGAAACGACTCCGACTGCACAATAAACCCATCAAATATTACAAAACTTTATAACCTCGGTGCAATTGACAAGAGAGTTGAAAAAAGAGCACAAGGGAATGAGTGCCAGAGAGAGCGAGAGAGAGAGAGAGAGAGAGAGAGAGAGGGAAAAAGAAGAAGAGAGAAATAGTCAATTCAGAGCGCATAGTTGCATTTTCATTAATTCACATTTTGTTTATGATTAAATTTCAGCAATTAAACATGAATTAATAAACTGCCAAAAGACAGTCGACGATTTAATACTCTACACTTAAGACGAAATTTAAATAAAATATTTTTCTTACGTTTTTGTAGATGTCTGCTTATACAAAGATAAATCTATAACGCTCGAAAGTGATACAAACAAATTGATGTCAGTGCAGATAAAAAAACTTTTATTTTCTATTGTTTTTAATTCAAATTATTTAATCAACTCGTAAATACTACATGGATAAATAGTGAGTAAAAAATAATCATCTATTATATCTCTGAATATTTTGATTGGACAAACTGCATGGGAATACGATGTAAGCCAGGGTAAGGGCATTAAAGAGACCCTAAAGAGCTCGTGAGTCGTCGTGCAAAGGCGGGCTAGTTAATCATTGCACAACCAACAACAACCAACAACAACAACAAAAATAATAATAATAAAAAAAATAAAAATACTTTGCGACATTTCTGTTTTCGGCGCTTAACCAAAAATTACAAATCCGTCAGTCTAAACGTTGTTATTTGCTGGGTTGCTGATCAATAAGCCAGGCCGACAGACGGACACTTGGACGACGCGTTCAACAGACTCTAAGTGGGTTAAAAAAGTGATGTTGTGGTTGTTGTTGGCACTGTGATAACAGCGTGCAAACTTAAGCGCTCGACACTCAACGCTGAACTGAGCTGAACGTTGACGCTTGCGCAGTCGCAACCGCGTCAAGGTCGACGCTATTGTAAAAGAAAGCGCCAGCGTTGGCCTTGAACACGAAACAATATGTTAAAGCGAAGCAACAGATAAAAATTAAAAAATAAAAAAAAGACAACGAAGAAGAAGATGCGTTTGTTGTTGATGTTGCTGATGCTGTCTAGACGCATGCGCAGCTCGAGAAATAAATGCAGAAATTGATTTGACTCTTTTAGCTGGAGGAGTGATGCTCTCGTTTTAGTTCGTTTTTCTCCTCGGTAGGTGAGTGTTTGGCCCGTTTTGCATAGAAATGTTTTAATGTTTTAACTATCGCAACAGTGGGGCCTCAACATGTCATAAACTTTATGCTTGAGTAAGACAATGCGAACGCTCGAAATGTATATTTATACATATACATATCTTGGACCAATTTATTTTGCAAACTTGTGCAAGAAATGAAAAAAAAAAGAAAGAAACATTTCAAAGCAACTCGGCATCTCGAATGTTTGCCAACAAGATAAAATAAAAGTAAAAGATACAAAAAAAAAAAAAAAAAATATGGCGAATCCGAAACGAGTAGAGTTGTGAAAAATTGGGGTTAAATGGGAAACAAATGGGTTAATTGAGATGCACATACGACAGACACAAAAGCGAATTGGGGCAAAGTGCACGAGGAGAGTAAGTTAGTGTGTGACGTCACAGTCAAGAAAGATAATCAGCTGATCATCAGATTAAAGTCTGCTTTAATTTTACAGGATAGTATGTTGCGGATAATTTGAGAGGACACAGTGAAAAAATGGAATAATAATAAATTTCAATTCTTCTTGATATTGTGTAGTTAAAATTCTCTGGTTAAGAAAAGCTAGTTTAGTTTAGTTTAGAGTTTTTATAATTAATGGCAATTAAAGACTGGAACCATAAATTGATAATGCATTATGCATAAGATGTAAACCCTCATATTACATTCAATAGCGTAAAAAATATACTTGTCCTACAACATTCCCTTAATACAAATAGTTAGAGAATATAGTTATCCAATTTCCATTGCTTATAAAACCAACCCGGAATCTTGACGTTTTGATAACTGAGGTTAAGTAGGTCGACACTTGTCGCTAAATTTGCTGAATTAACTTTGTAGTGTGCTAGTTAAATGATATTTAATAGTTCGTGGAATATTTAATCCAACAGAGGGTCTTTAAATTCTACAACTTGAAAGCAAAGTTCATCAAATTAGTTTAAACTTCCTAATATGCACGAGAGGTGCTTGATAAGTTTATGACTTTTGCAAAATTTTTAGTGAGATTGGTTATAAAACTTGTGTTTGCTGCTTTTGAACTTTAAAACAAGCTCAAGAATTTTTGGGAAAATGGAGAAATACAACTTTATTTGGCCGAAGAACATTTTGTTTCAAAATCTATTAAGCTTTCATAAGAATCGGACTTGGTTTGCATGCAAATAATTATTCTCTTTATAGGGAAAACTAATTTAATAGAAATTGCGTGACAATAGAACTAAATTTTAGTTAAATGAGCTGTAATTTAGCCCATATTAAGACAATTGCTCTCTGCATAAATTCTTAGCTATCATCAGTGTGTTTGGCTGCCGTATTTGTTTTGTGGAGCATACGATTTAATTAAAAACTCAACAATAAGACAATTATCTATGCCTGACTTCCATAAACAATTGAAGACTGTTTGGTTTGGGGAATGTTACTCTAGCAATGAGTCCTTATTTATACAATTTAATGCGCACTTAGGCAGTCAATCAGTCGGACACTCACCACAGAATAACAATTGTTTTAAAACATTCACGTACCTGCAAAGAAATAGATTGAAAAATGTTGATTAGTTACATATGTACATAAATCTGAGCGCATTAAAAAATAACTTGTTGTAAATATTGCATTTCGAATGTCTAATTTAGAGAAATCATTTTTTAAGAGTCTCAAAAATTGTAATGTATATATTTAACGATATCACATTGGATCTTGGCGATCTATCTTTCTATACTATTTATAAATTATTGTTAAATTAAACGATTTTTTACCATAATCCACAATTTACTCACGCCGAAAAGTACAGATTTAGATGAAATTTGCACAAATTAACGAACAATTTGTTATTTGAATCGGGCAATGAAAGAAATGTATTTAGCTAAGCGAAACAAGAAATTTTTTTGGCATGTGCCGAGTATAACAACAACAAAAAAAAGTGCTGTGTTGTAGCGCATTAACAATTTTTTATTTATTACGATCTATCTTATATGTTTTTTTTTTCTTCTAAAAAAGCAAGCAACAACAAATTCGCATTTTTATGAACTTTTGCTTCGCTTGTGCCGCGGCAAAAGCGTCGTCAAAGCACTGTGAAAGCTGTGCGGCCACAAGTCCAAGTCGAAATCGAATCTGAAGTTGTTTTGTGACGGCGCGCCGCGAGCTTGCGAGCGGGCCAGCTTCGAAATTGAGCGTTCAGTCGACAAACGAAGCTTGGCCGCGACACTTGGGGTAAGCGGAACGGTAGACAGATAGCTGAAAAAACGGTGCGCGAAGCCAGCAGACTTGGTAGTCCGTCGATAGTCGGCGAAAAGCAAAGAAAAATACAACCAAAAAAAGAAAATTGCAACACATTACCAAGCGCGCGCTCTCAAGGAGAAGTTGGTTAGAAGAGCATTGAATGGTACGAAACAAAATAAATTAAATATCAACTCATTAACAAAGTAAGCACGCTGTGTGAGCTTTAAAACTGCTAAGAACTGAGTGCATACCCTGTAATTTTTATGAAAAGTGATTGGAAAATTTTCAAAGTGCTTGGGAAATGTGACAAAAATAAGATATAAAAATAGATTTAGGCTATAACCAAATTTCCGCCTTTTAAAATTAGTCAGCTGGTTTTCAATGCACACAAAAACTGTTTTCTTGGAAAAAAAAAAATAATGAAAATGTAAAACGAAAGACTTCAGACACAAACTTGAGCGGGCTGGCGCGTGTGCGCAAATGCATGAAGCAGCTGTAGCAAGTGAAGTATGTATGTGTGTGCCTGTGTATGTGTGTGTGTGAGTGTGTTTCATTGACCAAAACAAATAAAGAAACGCAAGTAAAGACAATCACAAAGAAAGCACCAACAAAAAAAGAAGTTATTCAAAATTATTTTGTTTCGTTATGTTATTTTGAAATTAAAATGAAGTGCAATAAAAAAACATGGTAAGCAAATAAAAACTCTGAACTTCACAAGCGGGCAACAGCAACAACCGCAACAACAACGACAATAATAAAAAGAGCGACCTAAACAACGACAACAACTCTTTTGGGTGCCCCAGCTACTGTTAACTGTCTTCTGTGGCCTGTTAACTGTCTTTCTGTTTGTTTTTCCTCATAATATTTCGAAAAAGAGCGCACAGCACAAGTGGATGTATGTATTTATGTATGTCTGTATGAGAAATGGCATGTTGAGCATGAGGGAGCTGGACAGGAGATTGAGCAATGCAAAATATTGCAACAGACAATGACTGCCATATATAAATTTGTGTTGAGATTCAGCTACAACTACAACTACAGCAATTGGGATACGAGATGCAAGATAATCCTATGAAAATGTGAGTGGCCAAATGAATTGATTCCGACACCGATTCAGATCAATTAAAAGGCCGGTGCCCGTTTAGGGGGGAAAACCCCTGCAGCTCTGATGTAAATTATAAAATACATAAATAATCGGGTTTCCTTAGTTAATCGTTTCCCATTGCACATTTTCCTTCGTCACATAATTTGAAAGTCTTTGGTGTGTAACCCACTTTAGCACTACAGTAAGATGATCGTCCAGCTACCCACAGATCTTTTGCATTATCATGGCTTTCTACTCGCACATATGTATGTACATGAGTGCTTTGTCTGCAAAAGTAAATGGGGTAAAAAGTGTGCAAAATTGTTACATGTTCATAATGCACTGGTGCGAAATGACACAGAAAAAACAAAACGGCAATATAATAATAGTGGCAATAATAATAAAATAAAGGAAATCAAACAAAAATTTAAATAAAACCAAAGCAAATAAAACGTTAAGGAAAATGCCAAACAAAAAGCACAAATTATTTTCAAAGAAGGAAAATAAGAGATACAAATATATGTATGTCTGTATGCATACAATGATCAAAAAGAAATTAAACTAAATGGACTTGCTAACACACTCGAAATCATTCACGAAAGCGATTGTAGAAGACTTATCTAAGAGATTTTAAATGAATTTCGGAAGATTTTGTACTTACGACAAAAACTAGACAGATTTCGAAATTGGTATACATTTTTCATTTATTAATTTATTTCGTTCTCCATCCTAACACAACAAGTTCTACTTATAAATTTATTATTCTGCTAGTTGCAATGTATATATAATTATTTTACGTAAGAATTGTTAGTTGTTGTACATTCAATTTGCAAAAATGAATAATTAATAGAGCACTTAGTTCATATTTATTTCAATATCTATTCGAACCACTTAAGATATATTTTAAACGCAGTTGAACTTCGATAATTTGAAAGTCCATAACTCGAACTAAATTGAGTGGCAATAGCGTATACTAAACTTAACAAAAATACTTCAATAAGTCAAAGTCTCCATAACTCGCACTTTTTGCTTGGGTATTAGGGTGATTCGAGTTAGGGAAGTTCCACTGTAATTTTCAAATAAATTTCTTATTATATGTTAAATATAATATTTATATGATGGTAAGCTAATTTAACACATTTTTCGATTTTGTAATTCCTAATATAATTCCAATACATCTGAAGAGTTTCAATATGTTCAATATAAGAATTTTCTCAACCCATCTAAGATTTGATTCGTAACTTTTGCAAGTGGCACTTTAAGATGTTGAATGCCGCATTTGTATTGAATGTGAATGATGTAAAGAGTGCACACAGCTAACTCAGACAGCTGTTGCTGTTGTTGATTGCTGCTGTTGCTGTTGTTGGTGTTGGTGTTGCAGCTTGGCCGAAATGATTGTTGCTGCATTATATAAGAAGTGGCCATGCCACAAAAACCGAAACTGCAGACAGAGCGAGAGAAATGTGCGACCAACTTGCAACTTGCAACGGGCAACAGGCTACGTGCTACCAGCAGCTGGTGACAAGCGAGAAGGAAGCAACTGTCGGCCAATTCAACGATCCACGATCTTTGTATTGTGAGTGCGACTGTTGTGGCTGCTGCTGCTGCTGTTGCATGTTGCAGCAGGCCAAGTGATACCAACAATTGTTAACAGTTTACGGTTTTCTTTAAAGTGAAATAAGCCGTGGCTACTTGGCGGAGGCGTGGCAGTGGCTTTAATCATATAACCAAGTTCTTGGAGAGCCAGTGCCCACATGTGTGTGTGTGTGTCTTTGTATGTGTGTGCAGCTCAGGGCCTCTTGCCTCAGTGCAAGCATTGCAAAAGATTTGCAAATTTGCAAATTAAATTCGTTGCATATGACCAACAGCAACAACACTCACTCCACACACACACACACACACACACGCACACACATATACCAAACAATTTGGGAACAGCCGCGACGGCAATTGACGTTACGACGTTAACGCTTACGTCAACGTCGACGTCGACTTTGACGCCGACGCCAGCGTCCGCTAACCAGTTGGCAACCTTGGCGTTGTTTTGTTTTTTGGCGCTGCGCTTTACGTTGTATTTTTTTTTTCTTTTTCGTTTTTTTTTCTTTTTTGATTATTTTGGGTTTTTTTTTTTAATTTGTACTTTACACTCGCAAAGGGTATAATCAGTTCGGCATGCACTTCCAATGCAGTGCGTCTAATCAATAGTAAGCTAATAAAAGTCACTAAATAAATAAAATGGCAAGTTGAGTAAATCTAATGAATTAATAGATAATGTGTACATTTAATCATGAAAACTTTTAGCTCATTTAAAATGCATTTGGGCACAATAAATATATGGCAAGCAAATATTTAAAGTCATTTTAAGCAGTTCAGAATGATGTTCAATGGCATAAAATTCAATGCATTTTGAGAGCAGCTCTTAAATTATTTTCAAATAAATAATTGAAGTTTTACGGCAGTAAAAGAACATTTCTAAATTAATTTATTTCCTGTGTAAAGCTACTAATATTAATATTTGTACAGTTTCGAATGTAAGCTGTAGACTTCAGGGGAAACACGAACAAAATTGTAGGGTATTAATTCTGCGACTATCCAAAAGACAGTTAATCCTTTTTATGGGTGTTTCTATTTGCGTGGAGTACAAAAATTACTCAAAATTTTGTTTTATATCTGACTCATAAGTTTTATATTTACAAAATTTAGTAAGGTAATGGTTGAATTTTTTTGCGTCTGCCTTTTGGCAAATTGTTGTCCTTTGCGTCATAATGGCATAATGTTAAGCAAACAACAATACCAACAACAACGACAATAATAACAACAACAGATACGTCAATTTATGTTCGTGAATTAATGTTACTAACCTTACTCAAATTTTTTGGGTAAGCTTGTTATTTTGTTTTTTTTTTTAATGTTTTTCGAGTTTGACTTTCGAGCGTTTTATGGTCTTTTTGTGTGTGCATTGCTATTTCTGCTATTATAACTGTGTTTGTTGTTGTTGTTGTATTTTCTAGTTAGCCGGCTCATTTGATTATGTATCTAAGAGATGCCAAGATATAAGAGAGCTAGCTCAACATCTTGGCACATGTAATGCGTGTTGGCTTACGGGTTTTAGCCGAACATGACGAACATGGCAACGTAAGTAGGTCAAAGTCTGACAACGAGGCCATTGATTTATAAACAGGAGTTGCCAATAGACTTGATATAACAGCAAATTTCAATTATCTACGGATCAAGGATGTCAAAAATAATAAAAACTGAGTCCAAGAAAACTCAAAATTATTTTAAACAAATTAGCTTTTGTCTTACGAATAGAACTGATAAGTTTACTCGAATTTGATATGCATAAACGTACTTTTAATGAGTAATTTATACAAAAAAGTTTCTTAAATATGCATAGGATACTAAAATATTTTATCTTCTGACTAATGAATCACGTGTCTGTCATACAAATGACACAATACTATTTATTTTGACATTAATGCTTTGTAATTTAAATTAAGAAATTGCTTTTTGTCTAAACTGAATCATATTTGTAAACTTAAACCCGCAGTTGACAATTTGGTTTAAAGTGCAATTTTCTGCCACTTTGTTGAGCGATAATTAAAGTCACAAGTATCGAATCACAAAAACAAAAAAAAACTCCCTCCACGCAAAATATTTTTAAATAGTTCTGTTTACCTGTTTACCTGTTCAAGCATTTCACAGTCCATTTCACATAGACACTCTATTTGTTTATTCTGAATGCATTTTCTTGACGTTGATATATTATAGTTACATATTTACTATATTCATGGGTACTGAGTGTGTACTGAGTGTGAATTGTTATTCAAGACGCTTTGTCTTCTCTCATTTGATTTTTCCGTATTGTCATTGCCCGAGTGGCCCACGTTCTGAGCACTTTTGTAATTTGCATTTACAGACATGCATAAATAATGTAAGTGAAGTGAAATTCAGTTGTTGAACAACAACTTCACATTTCTTACACATATCTGTAACTTTTGTCAATATTTGCTGCATCAGTTCGACAACGACATCGAGTTTGAGTTTTGTTCAAGCGCAGATTTTACATTTATTCAGCAAAATTTCAATGACCCAACACTTGAAGGTTGTTCTGAGAAACCTCGTTACCTTGTTTACTTCTACATTTAACGGATGTTTCTTATTGGTAAATACAAAATTACATTCAAAGACCTTCAAAGTGGCCATTGAGGTTAACAATCGATTAACAGAATATAAAGTCTTTAGAATATTGAAAAGAATATTGATTTTCGACATTAATGTACAATTTCAAATTAAATATCTAATTTTTCAAAACAGCTCAGCAATTGGTATCCACAGTTCTATTTATTTTGTATACACTATAAAACTTTTATTTCCTGTTAAAAACCAAGTGCGAGATTTAGATCAAAGATTGCAAAATATTAAACTTTGAAGCTTGAATCATTAAACTTTTGTCTGATTAGATATGAACATTATAATTATGGATTCAAGAATTAACTCAATAGCAGTTTAAATTACAAAGAGGATCTTGAATCCACTTAATCTTATGACATCTGTCAGCTTTGCGATTCATTAATAACATTTAAAAAAAAAACCATCAAATCATGCCGCCCTTTTATCATCATCAACAAAACATCATCAAGTTCTTAAATGACACATCAAAAACGTACAAATTCAAAGGTTAATGAAACAGTTAATTCTAGGAATTATGTACACATTTAATAACTGAAAAGTTACAATTTAAGATTGACAGCTGATGAAATAAAATGTTGTTGGCTGAAGTGACAGACAAGTGGGTGAAGTTTTTAAATTGAAGGGGCACTGAACTCGAACACATAGTTAACAAGTTGCTAGTTTAATTTTCACTTTCAGAAATATTTTTGAATGGTTACCAAGCGAATAGGGAAAGAATTAACGACAAATTTATATTATTATTTTTAATATTTTTTGGCATTTTGGGCGCTTTGTGTGCCTTGACACGTGTCTGTCATAAAGCAGCGCCAATCAATAAAATACATAACCGTATAAAGATTTATTGACGCAAGTGATTACTCGATACTCATCATATTCTTTTCGATCAGCACACAGCACATTAGCAACGTCAGACCGAGAGAGAGAGAGAGAGAGCGAGAGAGCAAAAGAGAGGGAGCGAAGGAGCTTTAAAGAGAGTGACAAACACACACACCTACACACACAAGATGGCGGCCGTCGAAGTGCGCAATGGTTATAAGTATTATGGCTCCAAATCGAATCCCAAGATTGTGCTCAACCAGCTGAATATGAACGTCATGCGTGGCTCCATGTGAGTTGCATTCTTAATCAACTTCAGATCGATCGATTGATCAATCGATCCCCATTTGTTTCTTCACCATTCCCCATTCCCTCACTCCACCATCTATTTTTTTAGCTATGGCCTTTTGGGTGCCTCGGGCTGTGGCAAGACGACACTCCTCTCCTGCATTGTGGGCCAGCGTCGTCTCAACGGCGGCGAAGTCTCCGTGCTGGGCGTTAAGCCTGGAGAGCCGGGCAGCGGCGTCCCGGGCTCTCGGGTGGGCTTCATGCCCCAGGAGATCGCGTTGGTCGAGGAGATGACCGTCAAGGAGACGATCTTCTACTTTGGACGCATCTATGGACTCACCGACGAGAAAATACGTGAGAAGTTTAAGCTGCTCAAGGAGCTGCTCCAACTGCCGCCAGCCCGACAGATGATCAAGGAATGCAGCGGCGGACAGCAGAGACGATTGTCCTTCGCCTGCGCCATGATCCACGATCCCGAGCTGTTAATCCTGGACGAACCAACTGTCGGCCTCGATCCCATGTTGCGCGAAAAGTGAGAAATATACTTTTGATACAAATGAAGTTGTCACAATTAAAACAAAACAACCATCTCTTTTTAGAATCTGGGAGTTTTTGGTTGAGACAACTAGAAATAGCAAATTGGCTGTGATTATCACCACACATTACATCGAGGAAGCAAAGCAGGCGAATTGCGTAAGTTTTTATAGTAAATTAAAATATTTTATATCAATACTTTAACATTTGCACTTTTTAATATATAAATTATTTGTTGATTTTAATCAAAAAAGAGTATTATAACATTTTTATTTATTTAATTAAATTAAAAATTTAAAATTTTTCATTTAAATATTATAGAATAACTTTTATTTTTATTATAAATTTAATTTATATGAAATATAATTAATATAAATTATCCTCTCCTAGATCGGTCTAATGCGCAATGGTGTTCTGCTGGCCGAAGACACGCCCACCAATATCATGATCAAATTTGGCACACAGTCCATTGAGGATGCCTTTCTCATACTCAGCCAGCGACAGGGCAACGAGGATCAGTTGGCTCAGATAATGGACCAAACTAGAAATCAGGCGCTGCCCACAGCAATGCTGCCCACTGAGGTCATAGATTCGCATGAGCCAACAGCTGAGAAGCCGCCCATACACTATGATGATCCTCTGAACGAGAATCGTAAAAAGGTTTTCTTTACGACCAAAGGACGAATCAAGGCCTTGATGACCAAAAACTTTGTGCAATTGTTTAGACAACCCTCGTAAGTTGACTCACGTTTCGTAATCAAATGATGGACTTAAACTTCGTTTATTTTTTTAGTGGCGTAATTTTCATGCTGCTGTTTCCCATCATTCAATTAACCTGTTTCTATCTGGCCATTGGCAAAACCCCGAAAAATCTCGAGCTGGGCGTCTACTCCGGCGAGGTGGATAGCTATTCCGAGTGCTTCGATGACAATCTGCGGACCCTTTACAATGCCAACAACAGCTGTCACTTTAATAAGCTCTCCTGTCGATACATTAGGGAACTGGGTGACGATATCGCCACCAGAAAGTATTATGCCACCGAAGAGGCAGCTCTCGCGGATGCCAAGCGTACAGTCACCGTGGGCTACATACACTTTGCGAAAAACTTCAGCGATTCTGTTTACGAACTAATGGAGGATGGCATCCATGCCGGCGACGGGGCTGTGGATAATGCCGAGCTGAGTGTGCACATCGACATGACAGGTAAGTGGGCGTGGGCTTGGGTATTGAACCCTTTAGATGTTTCTTTCTCCATTCTTTGGCAGATCAACAAGTCGCCTACTTCATGCAACGCAAACTGCGCGACAAGTTCAGCACCTTCATGAACAACATTGTCCAGGAGTGCAATGTCTCTGCGGCTCTCGTTAAACTGCCCGTACAGTTCGAGGACCCCATCTATGGCAATATGGAAATTGAGTTCCAGCAATATTGTGCACCCGGCGTGGTAATGACGTAAGTCAAAGATAACTCAAAACATAATTAATTCCCTTTGATACTTACATTAAGAATTAGGATAACTACATTAAAAGTCCCAAAAAGAGAATGAAAGTGAGAAAAATATATTTGAAAAATAAATGCAAAGGAAAATTTAAATATTATTATTATTAACTATCAAAACGTGATAAGCTTTTTGAATTCGGACAGTAAATAAAGTTTAACTTACTTCTTAGACAAAATCCATTCGTTGTCAACAAATATCAAACCTAAATTTTTTTTATGATATAAAATTTTCTTCATTATTTTTTTAATTTTTCATTTTATGATGCCCTTATTTTTTTTCATTAAATTAAATTCAATGTTATTATGAGTTTTGAATTCTTAAAAATATATTTTTGAATAACATCATATTTATCAAAACTTCTGAAAATTCAATTATTACGATATGCGATTATTACAATTTTTTTGATAGGTTATTTATTTATTTTAAATTAAATTCAAAGTTTTGATGATTTATTAATTCTTAGAAAAATGTTTGGAATAATATCAAATCTATCAAAAGTACAATTTTATAAAACATTTAAATCTGTACCTTTTCAGGATGGTATTCTTTTTGGCCACTTTGATGACAGCAGCCGTGTTCATTTCGGAGCGCATGGATGGAATTTGGGATCGCACCCTGTTGGCCGGAGTATCGGCCACCGAAATGCTCTGGGCCCATCTGCTGACTCAGTTAATTATCATGGCACTGCAATCGTTTGAGGTCGTTATGTACATTGGCATCGTCTTTGATACATATAACAATGGAGATACGACAACATTGATAGGATTGTTAACACTGACCGCCTTCTGTGGAATGCTATTTGGTAAAGTGTTTGCATAGTAAAACACCTAAAAGGCATTTATGAATTAATTCCTGATTATTGTACAGGTCTTTTCATCTCTGTTTTCTGCAAATCCCACACGGAGGCTAATTTTGTAGCAACTGGCGCTTTCTATCCCATGATTATACTCTGCGGTAGGTCGTCAAGTATTTCAATTGCTGGATTCTAAGATTTGTGTGTATGTTTTTCAGGTCTGCTGTGGCCCTTGGAGAGCATGCCGGGCTTTCTACAGGATCTGGTGATGGTTCTGCCCTTCACCATACCCTCGATATCGGCGCGCAATGTCATCGAGAAGGGCTGGAGTATCACCCATGAAAAGGTCTACAACGGATTTCTCGTCATGGCCGCCTGGACTATAATATTCTTTGTGCTATGCCTGATAGGCATTCGACGCAAGGCGTAGGGGGGCTATATTCATAACTGGGGGTCCTTCTAGGAGTAGTAGCGTATTAGAATTTCCCAATAGGCGATTTTATCTACTTATGTATATTGTCATAGTATCTATATAATTTAATAATTATCGGAAGCATATCACTCGCATATCGTAGACTCTCATCAAACTCATCCACTCATTGTTAGCCAGACTGCATTGGGTTGACCATTGATTTTATTCAAACGTGTACTAAAAATATGTTCTAAACTGGTGCAATCCAATGCCAGTCTGTACTAAAAATATAAGGTTTAAAGGGTGTCTCACAGATATTTATAATACACAGCAAAGCATTCGCAATCATCGAACGAAAATCGTTCCGTTTCAAATTTAATCAAAAAAGACATGTACTAACTTTAGTACATTTCATATTTGTTTATTATACTCCGAATCTATGTAAATAGCCCAACAAATAATAATCGAGTATTGTTAAAACAAATTTGAATAAGAATTTAAAATGCAAATCATTTTACACAAAATTTTAAAGCAACCAAAAAGACAGTCTAAATAAACGTCTTTAATAAAGTGTCGAAATAAAAACAAGTCTTTTAAGTTTTAAACGTTCGTAGACGAAATTAAAATCATGTGAAGAGATATCTTTAAATTTAAATTGAGATGAGAGTGAAATGATAAAAGCCCATCAAAAGTCAACAATTTTAAATAACTGTCAACAAACTTACTATAAAATGCAAACCAGCGCAAAACTAAAGCGAAAGTTCTTCCTGCTCCACACTCCATGGCAGCCCTAATACATATATAAATATCTGAGAGTGTCTGTCTGAGTGGGGGCCAAGGACAAGGACACGTTCACGACGATGACGACGACGATGGCGACGACGACGATGAAAAGGATGAAGAGGAAGTCGAGGAAGAAGGTGGCAAAGTTTCTGACACACTTCGGGCTTGGAAATAGCTAGACAGAATGTCTGCCCGGTTGGATGCCCCTAAACTTCCTCCACAACCTGCCTCCCTCCCTTGCCATCCTCTTTTAAGCTGGCAGACAGTCTGCCGGTGTCTACAAACAGACATTTTTATTACAAAACTTTATCTTTGCCAAATACGAAAACGACGACGACGACGATGACGAAGAGAAAAATACAAAAAGGCAAAAGCTCGGCACTTGTGGGTGGTAGGCGGTGGGCGGGGGTTTGTGATGGGCTGGCCTGGGGGCTGTGGGGTAGATGGGCATGCCGGTTCAGGCCAAAGTGTCGCTTGCCATTTATATAAGTTGCATAAAATGTGCAGAAAAAAAAAAGAAAAAATGAAAAAAGAAAAGAAAAGTTTTCTCACTGAATCTGGGTAGCCAGTGAATAACATAACTTGTTGCTTGTGGAAGGCAGGAAAATTTCAACAGACAAATTATTTTTAAGATTTCGACAAAATTATAACATTTTTTAAATACCCTGTAACCGAATTGAAGGGGGATGACGAGTCGTAGTCTTACTAAATTAATTTCATTACTATTTTTACGAGATACCCTGAACTCATTTCTCAGATAATTCATATCACAAATTACAGTTTTTGTCTGCTATTTATTTATTGTATTATTTGCCATTTTCAATGTGGTTTTGACAGCGCATAAATCTTAAAAGAAATACTTGACTATCAATAAATATGGTTATTATTATCGAATGACAAAATCATAAATAAATTAGACTAAATATCATAACACAGAGAAAGTTGCAACTGTTAGCTCATTCCTTACATGCTATAAATTCCTTAATTGTTTCAAATAACATGACTGAATAAACTTGCACACAAATAACATTGACTGAATTCTTGAGATAAATACAAATATGCTTGTTTATTTGCACATAATCATCCGCAAAAACACACATTTATATCACCTCAACTTACTGAGTTGCCATATTTCCAAGTCTGGACACATAAATATTGCGCATACGCCTCGTAACACAAGTCTGAGACTGCAATCCTTTTGTTATGCAGTGTGAAATTTAAATGGATACATACTCTCTCTCTCAAAAAAAAAAAAAAAACAATTGCCATCAACAGTTAGAAGCAACAAATAAACTCGCACACACTCACAATTTGTGAGTAGGTCAAGTCGCCTGGGTGTAGGCCACAAAAGTTTTTGAGTGTCTGCAATAAAAACACAATTTTCAACCGGTCTGGTGTCCTTCACACTCAACTTCCTCCTCTCTGCCCCACTCCTCATCCTCAATCTATGTGTGCACATCTCACATTGCTCTGGGCAAAGTTTTGTTACAACTTTTGCTCCATTTAATATACACATAGTATATATAAAATGTTATCCAGGGTGCTTTCCAAATTTCGCAGTTTGACCTTCAAAACAATTGCAAAAAAACAAACTCACACACTTAAAATTATGTGCATACGTATGTATGTATGTATATTTGGATTGAAGAGCTAGTCTCATATTTAAATGTAAATTTAATGAAGGTAAAACTGTTTTGTTTACGTTTCGTCTTTTCTTTGCGGCCAAGCCAGATAATGTGTGAATGTGTGTGAGTGCGTGTGTGTGCTATTTCTGTGTGTATCTGTTGCCTATTTGCAGCCTTACTGTTTGCTTTTACCATGTCTGGCTGCCTCTTTTGGGGGCAGCTTTAAGCCAATTCTAGTCTAAAGCTGTTGGCCAGACAAAAGCATGTCAGAAAGTTATTCAAGCTCCGAACAATCGGAACAAAGGCAAACAAAATATGTTGTCCTTCTTTCAATGGAAACCATTTAAGCTGTAAGTGAGCAAAGGATTTTCTCTTTAAGAATTGTATAAGATTTCAATTCATTTTAGTTCAAGCTTATTTACACAATAAATGAAATGTTACCACAACAGAGGAGGTCAATAAAAACTGTAGAAACTGTAGATTGGCCAACGGGCAAATATATTTTGGCAACTAAATCAAAGTCAATATACGAGCACAAGGAATGCCACAATAAATATGAACAAAACTGGGTTCTACCCCCCACACAAAAAGGAAGTAAAGCAAAATAAAGACCAAAAAAGGAAGGGGAATTGATTTGAAAGGTTCTCAACCAAAACGGCAAGCAAGCAATCAATGAAGGACGAGGATACGGACGAGGATACGGACTCGAATCGGATCGGATCGCAAATGGGAATGTGAATCGCAAGTCGGACATGGACGAGAAGCGGGCATAGCTTTTGCATTTCATTGACCCTTTAAATGGCAAAGATGAAAATACACACACACACACACACACACAGATATACACACACACAACATATACAACAACAACTAGCAGCTGGCTGTCATGTCAGTTGAGCCAAAGTGGTGAACATTTTGAATCGGGAGTTTATTCAATTTGCTGCACGTTTGCATGTGTTCGTATGTGTGTGTGTGTGACTGTTGTTGCAGCTTGTAGCCCAAGGGGGTCCAAGCATTTAAGTGCATGTCGTGCCATAAGAGTGAGAGAGAGAGAGAGAGAGAGAGGCAGAGGGACTCCTCTTCCAATATAATACAATCAACATTGGACTTCGACTCGATACGCATTCAATGCGTTTGCGTTTGCATTTGAGGTGAAGCCGAAGCTGAAGCAACAACACACACACACACACACTCACACACTCACACACACACACACACACACACACGCATACCTTTCAGAGAGATGGTCACTCATACAGCTGCATTTGGTTTTCTGCTCATATGCAACGCCATTTTATGTATAGGCTCGTCATCCACTCACTCACTCACTCACTCGCTCGCTCGCTCTCTCACTCTCTCTCGCTCACGCACTCTCACACTGACTAGCTCCGTTTCGTTCGCTCTCCGTTGCTATGTACAGTGCATAACATGCATACAGTTGAGTGTATGTGTGTGTGTGTGTGTGGTGGGGCGTAAGGAGGCTGCTCTGACAGGGTCGACTGAGCACACATGCGTTTGGCCTTTTGCCTGGCACACATAACTGCCGACTGCGCCACTTGCGACAGCGACGGCGACTGCGACGACGACGGCGACGGCGACTGCAGCGACAGCGACAGAAACAGCGGCAGCGTCACGTTTCGTTCGCTTTTGCTGATTGGACTCGCACATTGGAGCAATTCTGATTTGTAAATGTAAACTATTGCTGTAAACTATTTACAGCTAAAAATAAATCAAATAAATAAATTTAAAATAAACATATTGTTGGCGCACAAAATGTGTAACTGAATAAAGCACATATATTATTGGCCAGGTTGTGTACTTGGTAAGTAACTTATACATTCCGATTAAATTTCTTTCATGTGTACTTTTTGTTACCTTAACACATCAATCCATTAATTTTCTTTTTTAAACATAAGATCTACATTGGAATCTGCATTTATATGCTTATTTATAATATAAAATAATTATATAGCTCTGCAATTAATTCATTTTAAATTTTAAATCATTTTTTATAACTAAAGCAAATATTCAAGTCAAGAATCCACAGATTCCAAAAGACTTTAATGTCAAATAATCGTAGAAATATAAAACGTCTGAAGTCTTGGAGTACTCGAACTATTCTCTCTATCTAAATTTGTAAAATTTTTATTAAGATCAGACATTACTAAATTTAATTTTAACGAACTGTAAAATATTTGAATATGTAATGGGCAGTTATCGATATTTCCAAGCAATGAAGTGATTTAAATGTTTTTATCTTTAATTTATTCAGCTGATTTTTATTAGATTTTTCCTTTATTTTTTATCAGCTTTCTGTTTTCTACAACTTGTGTCACTGTGCACAAAGGCAAAGCATAAACTGCGCCTCCAATGCACCAGCCGAAAAACAGCAACAGAAATAAATTCAACAACAACAACAACAAGAGCAACAACAGTAACAACAGCAATCAAAATAGGAGTGGAGTGGGTCAGTCGCAGCTTTGCAGCGCGTTAGAAGAGTCGCGACGACAACGGGAAAAAAGCCGTGGCAGAATCAGAGGTGGAGGTGGCGGCACAACTGGAGGGGACACAAAACGCAGCAACGTCCACGCAATGCACATGTATGTGCCACGCGGCACGCACACTACGAAAGCGACGCACAATATGCGGTACATGGGCCATACATGGTGGTGGGGGGTGGGGGTGAGGGGAGGTGGTTCGTCAGTCACTATACAGGGGGGAATTGGAGGTTGCGAGAAGGCATTCGAGAGTGGGAGGCGACCACCCAAAAACAATGGACAGGCACTAAAATGCAGCCAGAATGAAATGTGCACAACACATGCACAGTCACACACACACACACACACAGTCACACACAAAAAAATACTCACACACACACAAACAGAGGACGAGGCTATGTACGAGAATCGGATGGTCCATGTATTGTCATTGACCAGGCACCTCTTAATGCTCTCCCCACTCACACACACACACACACACACACTGCATTCCCTCTCGCTCTCACACTCTCGCATGGTTTGCTGTCCTTGTCACCCGCATATGGGCGGAAAGCCTTTGGGGCCGCCTCGCTTGTTTACCAATTTATTTTGCGCACAAAACGAAGCACGGAAAATGCATGAGGCCCAAAAACACAGCGTGCAGAAAAAGCAAAGCAAGCAACGAACGGGGCAATGGATGGCCACAGTCACAGGACTCGGGCACAGCCAGGACACAGTCACAACTACAAGCAACAACAGCAACATCAACAAATAACTGCAAACAACAACAACAGCAGCAGCAGCTGGAAAAAATTGCACAAATTTCAGTTCGATTTTCGGTCCATAACGCTGAAAAGGCTGCAGCATTTCAGTCGCTATCTCCAGGTGCCTCTCACTTCCACTCCCGCCATAGTTCACTCTCTCTCTCACTCACCTCTCTCTCTCTCTCTCTCTCTCTCTTTCACTGTTTATTTCTTATTCGTTCGCTTTCATTTTGCGGCTGTTTCAGCAGTTTTTCTTCCTGTTTTCCACTTTGTGCGTAGATTTTCCTTTGCTGTAGCTTTTCTTTATTTTTTCTCCATAGTTTTATCGTCTTTTTTTTAAGCGCGACTTGCGCTTTGATAGAATGACCGGGAAATTCATCTTCTTTTCCTCTCTTCCATCTTTTTTTTGACTTGTACTCGAAATTGATAGGAAGTGGAGCAAAAGAGGGGGGGGAGGGGAGAGGGAACTGTCGTAGTACTACGCTAGACACATTGTTAGTCAAGTTTCGTAGTATGCAGCTGCAAAAAGTCGGCATGGAAAAGCGCAGCTACGAATACGAAGTAAAAATGTGGCACAAAGGACATGCGATGTCTAAAAGCCAACAAGGAAGCAACACGCAAAGAAACGACGAAAATGAAAAACACTACAAAAAGTTGATATGTACGGTAAAATAGCAAGGGATTGTAGCCATAAATTGATGGTTCCTTACAGTCTAGCGATAAATTTGTCTTAAGCTGATTTCGCATAGAAATGTAAACTCTTCTTCATAGTGTGTAATATTTAATTATTAATAAAAAAATTTAGTTTTTATTATTATAAAAAAATCAAAGCATAAATACTAACAATTGTACAAAAAATATTGTATTCATCTCACATTTTAGGTAAAAATATTCAAAATTCTCATTTCCATGCTTAACACATGGAAAACAATTGTCTATTATTTTGTTCATTTTGCAAATTTCTTGTCCAATTTGAGAAATTAAACTTTTCTATTTTTATTTGCGTCCTTCTGATAGACAAAAATGTAGCACAAAATGCAATTTCTGTCTGATTTTGTTGGATGCACGCCTAAAAGACGACTACAAAATTCAAACACAAAGTTGTCGTGTGTATGTGTGTGTATATCTTCGTGTGTGTGTGTGTATTGCCAACTTTGTTGGTGCAACATGTTTGTTGTTAATAAACTAGTCAACATTTAAAGTTTGTTATATTATTAATTTAAAATAAAACGGATTTATACAATGTTTTGTCTCTAATTAATACATTAATTTAACTTTTGTTTAAACCAAAACGTGTTTAGTTTTGAATTTTCCCAACTTTGAATTTCTATTTGAACTTCAAGAATTTCCCATCATTTAGAATTCGACAAAACTTTCTAGACGATGCTTGAATTAGTGTTGATCCAGCTTCTGCTGATGTCCAGCAGTTCTTTCGGGTACCGGGAGCAATTCAATGAGCAGCTGGTCGGCCATCTGGAGGCAAATAAAACACATGTCCAGGACGCCTTGACTCTGATCCAGTCGATCTACAGCCGGAACTGCGTGCACATCTATTGCCAGAATGATCAACGGCTGCAGCTGGACAACATCTTCCAGAGCAATCGCCTGCGGTTAATAACAATGGAGCCCAATGCGAAGTACGTCCAGTACAAGGGGACAACGGCCCAGGCAGTTTATCGAGCCCATCTCCAGGGCGACGAATGCCACGAGGGGCAGCTAATATCGGGCAGGACGGAACAGGTGCACTACATTGCACTGCCCTCGCACTCCCAATCCTGTTACGGCATCTACACGGACCAGGCCTACAACTTGACCCTGTTGCAGGTGCGATGCGATAAGGAGCGGGTAACCCGCTTCGCCCTAGGTCTCGGACTGTGGATGACGGCATCGCAGCTGGGAGAGACCCAAATATTGTGCCACTTGGTTGCCATCGTTTTGGGCGTGCACTTGGCCAGCTTGGGCGTCGTCTCGGCCGCTCTGCTCTTCTCTGGGGATCTGCAGCTGAAGGGACTGCAGCCTCTGGGCGACAACTTCAAGTTGCTGCTCGAACGGAATCCCACGACAGTGACTCTTTCATTGGTCGCCGGAGCTTGGCTGCTGGTCAGATGCTATCAGCGATATCGCTCCTTGTGGCGTTACCAACTTGTGCGCTGTGCCCACTTCCGACTGCTGAGATTGCTCTCGTACTATCTCATCCTTGGTGCCTCCGAGCATGCAGAGTTCGGCTGGATTTGTGTGTCCTTGCTGCTGCCTTGGCCCGAGCTGGGCTGGCTGATCCGCTGGCTGCGAACGCAGAGTGTCCGAGTCAAGCGAGAGTGCTTTCCACCAGCAGTTAGGCGCTTGCTCAGCGAGGAGGAGTTCCGTGCACAGGCTGGCTTCGAAACCCAATGGGCTCTGGGAGATCTGCGCCAGCGTCTCCGGAATCAGTCGCCCATGTGGGAGCAAGTGGCTCAGTTGCAGGCGCCTCAAGACTTTGCTCGCTTCGTCTGCAGCGGGACTGTTGTGAGGAGGTGGGAAAACCACAGATGCGACCAATGTTGTGTCCTGAACGGGGAATCGACATCCACGACGCAGAATGTCGCCAGTTCGCTGCTGGAGCAACTGACGGCCGCCATTAATCGCAGCTCGACCGCGACGAGGAGCGAATCTGCCGAATCCCTCTATCGCAACTTGAACTATGCAGGCTCCACACGCAGCCTGCGTCCGATTCCACGAGAAAACTAAATGCATTTGCTAATTGAAAACTAAGGCGCACTCATGAGCTCGAAAGTCAAAGGGAAATCTTCAATCGAGGCAAGGGAAATTGCCTCGAGGCCTGCACTGAAAACGAATGGATGCAAATCGCATCGAATTCAAGCCACAACAACACAACCTGACAGACACATGAACTCTGAGAAGACTTAATAGTTAAATGGCCAACAGGGCGGGTTAAGCAAATGGAAACAGCTTTGTCATCAACTTGTGTCATTAACATAATTCTCTTGCCAATTGAAACTTAAATATAGGCCTTAAAAGACCATTTATATCCAAAGCACGTATATAATTTCACTGCTTAAAAATTGAATAAAGAAAAGTTAAAAATAAATAAATATGTACATGACTTCTTAATCTAACATATTATTCTATTAAATCAATGTCTAAATAAGGTGCTTGATAACTATTCAAAAGACAACTTGACGTAAAATGTATAGAAATTAATGTCAAATTTCAAATTAATTAATTACAACTTATATGTAAAATGAAAAAAATAAGTTTTCCATGTTGTTCCTTATAAAGTTTATGAAACTTAAGCAGCCAAGAAAATTCACAATTTCATTAAATTTGTGGGTTTTCCTACTTAGGCCTCGTACTGATAATTCTAGCTGACCTCCGCATGTAACCAACTGAATTGAATTAACCTTGTTAAGACCAGGCAAATGATGCAGAAGCAATTAAATTATGGGCCTATTAACTTGGACATACCATAACTTTGATAATATGAATGCCGTGTTCTTATGTAGAGGACCAATTCTTCATCCTTTCACACACGCAGCTCGGACAGGAAACTGGTTAAAAGTGCGTGAAGAGCGTTACAAATAAGAGACTTAAACATTGGTAGTTGGCATGAATACCGTTCCAGGACACACACATACACACATACACATGCCTATTACCCCCGCATCTGTATCACAAACAAACACACACACACTCACACAAGTGTAGAGTCGCCATTAACAACAGTCAGAAATAGAAACAAAGTTCGAAAGCAGCCGCAAATCGAACTCCCTCCTTCACCTCCTCTCCTCTCTTCTCTCTCTCTCTTCACCCTCCTCCTGAGGAACCACCCATTGATAAGGCCTAGGCAAAATGCAAATGTGGAAAATGTGCTTTGACATAACTGTATATATGTATGTGTGAGAGTGTGCGTGTGAGTGTGTGTGTGCAGATGTGGACAGTTGCAAAACGCATTTCAAATCGAAAAGTGGAACTTCAATCATTTGGCGGAGGCAGGTAGATGAATCAGACGAGTTTTAGCTCTTTTGATACCCTGTACTCAATATAAGGTATTCTGAATACCAAATCATGTTTGTTATAAAGTAAATTTTCTTTATCACTATGCAAAAACTTATGATATATTCTGACAAATGTTTAAATCACAACCAGCTAATTTCAGAACTTATAAACATTTGTAAACATTTTTCTTATACAATGAAATAATATTTAATATTGGTTTTATATTTGTAATTTAACTAAATTTTGAGTCAAGCAAAGGAAACTTTGAGCTTCCCACGCTGTGAGATGGGTTTTAGTTGTCTTGCTCTAATTCCGCCCCACTGGATCAGAGATTTTCCGTGATCCTATACTTAAAATATTTTTCAATGATCTGATTTATTTTTCCTGTTTTTTTTTCAATACAAAACCTGTGGGATCAATTATAATTTTGTTTGCTTATCCCAGACTTAACTTGGTCCTCTTTTCAGACTATAACTTAAAGTTGAAATTGATAAAAATGATTAATTTGTAATTTTATTTTAGTTTTAGTTGGATTAAATTAATTAACTTTTTGACGACAGTTCTAAATAAAAATCGTATTTGTCACACGGTATTTCATAGTCTATCAAGTATTGATTTCAGTGATTTTACTCATCTTTATTTTTTTTTTCCTGCCTGCAGTTTCGTACTCAATGATGGTGGTTGGAAAATTGACTAAATGCAACGTTTCGAGTTCATTACGGGGAGCTCTCACTGTTGGACCGACAGCGACACGGCCAAATGGGCCAATTTGCCCAGTCCAGTGCAAATGCTCTTCTGACATGTCCGTGTCCGTGTCCGTGTCCTGCCCAGCCAAACGAGTCCAATTGGATTTTTCTATGCGAACAAATTTTCGGTGTCGCTGGTTCGGTGGTTGTTGTTTGGGATTCCCGTTTGGGACAGGAGGGGGCGCATCGCAGTCAGAGGGGTGGATGGCTCAACTGCATAGGCAGTCAATTTTTTCATTTTCATTTCATTTTCTTGTGCTCTTCAACTTTTTCTATTTTTTTTTTTTGTTTGATGTCCCGCGCAAGGATTTTTCATAGTGGGGTTGCAAACTGTTTTCGTTGTTATTGTTGTTGTTGCACAAAGTTACGTCAAAGGTCAGGAAACGGGCGTACTTTTTTTGAAGGTGGTGGAAAAAAGCGAAAAGTTTTCAAGTCTGATTGTGAATAGAGTTGCTTTTTTTGTGTTCTTCTGAGCGGCTTGACTTTTGAGGGTTTTATGGTGCATTTCCCTGCCCAATTTAATGGGCTTAAAAGTTGTAAATAAGTATTTAAAGCTGACATTCAGAAATACGGTTTTGTCGATGCTCAGAGTGTAGAGATGCTGATATTCGGTATATTCGAAATTATAAAATAAGACCTGCATTTCATGGGATAAATTATTAAAATTGCTTAATTTTCTTTATGTCAAATTTAATAAATTTTTTATTCATTTTTATGATTTTATTTTATGATGACTGCTTTCTTAGTCTTAATTTTCTATGTTTTTAGAATCTTTGGAATCTGGCTTTCAGAAATTCTCACTTAACACTTTTATTTGGCAAAGGGAAAAGCAAAACAAACTTTAATGGATATTTATATTTAAACCCCGTACCTAATGGAAATTAGAGGGGTCTACTAACTTTGTTTTATATTAAAAGAGTTTTTCTTGGTTCATAGAACACTTTAAAACCAGCAATATTAAAATTTGATGGGTATAACTATTTTTTAAAAACAAAAAAGAAATAAGTAAGTTTTTTATTTTGCCAAAACAATTCTTTGGCTACTTATGAATCTGTAGAGAATCTCAAAATGTAATCATAGAAATTTTGAACACAAACAAAACCCATCTGATCTTAAGTTTTGAACTCATATAAACAAATTCTCGATGAAAAAAATTTGTCCGCATTTAACACAAATTCGTATGAAAATAAAAACTAAATTTACTGACCTGCACCATTTTGGTTCCTTTTATTGTTGTTAATCCAATGGCCAATCAAATGCCAGGAAAATTGGACGCCGGCAGCGTCGGCGACAGCGATGTTCAAAACAAAAAGTAAAAGCAACTACAACAACTTTCAACAGGCGAGGACTGAAGTTAAACGCACGTGTTAATCTCACTTTTTGTTTTGCTTTTGTTTTTCGATTGCGTTTTAATTCATTTGGCAACGCGAAATTTGCATTTGCAATTGGGTTGAAATATTAAATGCACAATGCAGAATTCAGTTCACGACTAAACGAGAAAACTAACGAAACGCGTGCGGTGACTGCGCGGCTGAGCAATTGTTGTTGTTGCAGTTGTTTGTTAATAATATTGGTTGGTGAGCATTTAACTTTGCTTTTATTTGTGCGTGGGACGACGCGTTGTTAGATTTCCATCCGCAATTAACGAACAATGAACCGCACGCAACAAGAACATCGAGAACAATGTTGTGTTATCGCTATCTTGCCACCGCACGTGCAGTAGGGTTGTTGCGGCGACCTTGCCACCTTGTCGCTGGCGGTAAAACGACAAAGAAAGTCAAGTGGCAGCTCTGGCTATGTTAGGCAAAAAAAAGTGGCAGCCTTCAGCTCTACGGATAACTCAAATCTTAATTTTACTCAATTTAAAAACAGTGAGTTAAATTAGGAACTTGTAAGTACAAATTTGTAATTAATTTTTTCAAAATAATTAATTTCATTAGAGAAATGTTTTTATTATTATTGTAATGGGGAAAACTGCACTGCGACCCTTTGGGTCTATTGTGGCCCCTTAGAGAAATGACATGGATTCAAATTTTTTATCGATATCTATCCATTCGATATTGTCACAATGTGGCAGCTTAGGAAGTTCCTCAAAAATATCGAGTTTGGAAATGTGTGGTTTCCTTGGCCAAAGAAGAAGAGTCACGATAGCTTTGATAAATGTGGCAGCCTTGGTGTTCAGAAAATGGACGTTAAATCTATTTTAAAAGGAATCTTTGGTATTTTCTGTGATTTAAATGAAAATATTCAGCCATATTTTATCTCACTTGCGATTAAGTGATTACATTTTTTAATTTGTTTAAGAATTATATTTTTCATTTTGATTGCGCTCACAGATTTTATCGCTGTAAAAAGCTGTTTGGTGTAAAACGCATGATCTGTGTTATGTTATTGCACTTATCAGTTGTTTAACAGAGGTGAGTATTGAGTAACGAATGCTGTTGTACAGAGAACGTATTGCGCTTTTCAACACTGAACAGAAACTCTTGCAAACGTTTTTGTTTACTTGAGTTTTATTAACATTTAGCAAATTGTTTATGGGGATTGATTATGTCGGACCAGGAATACGAACGTTTTGAAATCACCGACTATGACCTGGACAATGAGTTCAACATAAACAGACCGCGCAGACGCCACACCAAGCACCAGCAAATATATGGTAAAGAAATGTTTGCAAACACTTTGCAAAATGTTGAATAATTTTTTGATTGTTTTCAGGCATTTGGGCGGACGACAGCGACAATGAGAGTGAAGGCGAGAGCAGCGGACGGCGTGGACGCCGCGGCTTGGGTGGGGGCTCCGCTGGCAAGTCAAAGGATTACACGGCGCCCGTGAATTTCGTGGCCGGGGGAATTCAGCAGGCGGGCAAGAAGCAGAAGAAGAAGCAGCAGGAAGAGGACGCGGACAGTGGGGAGGAGCGGGGCAGCAGTGCGGACAGCAATGACAGTGACGTGGCGCGTCCGTCATTCGGCCGCAAGCAGCCGCAGTTGATGGACCACAGCGACGGCAACAGCTCCGACAGCTCGGCGGGAGCGGAGGAGCGCCAGCATCAGGCGCGGAAGGCGACGCTGACGTCATCACGGCAGACAACCGGTCTACGGCATAACTCCCACATTGCGAGCAGTCGGAATGTGGGTGCCTGGGAGCAGCACACGCGCGGCATTGGCGCCAAGTTGCTGCTCCAGATGGGCTACGAGCCCGGCAAGGGTCTGGGCAAGGATCTGCAGGGTATCTCGCAGCCGGTGCAGGCGCATGTGCGCAAGGGACGCGGTGCCATTGGCGCCTACGGTCCAGAGACGGCGCCCAGCGTTGGCGGGCAGCCAAAGGCCCTGAAAAGCGAAGAGGGCGGTCAGGAGACCAAGGAGTCCAAGGAGCAGCTCAACAAGTGGAGGAAAGGCGGCAACGAGGCGCGTGAAAAGTCCAGCAAGCGATACTACTACAAGTCCGTGGAGGAAGTCATTGCCAAGGGCAAGAAATCCGATCACTTGCTGTCGGAGAAGCTGAGCAAGCGGCTCGGCAATGTGCCAGTGATTGATATGACTGGACCGGAGCGACGAGTGCTCAGCGGCTATCATGCCCTGGCCCAGAACAAGATAACGCCCGAGGAGACGTTGTACGATGCCCAGGGAACGGAGGAGAAGGGGGAGCGGAGCACGGCCGTGTCCGTGTTCAGCATGCCCGAGCTGACCCACAACCTGCAGCTGCTGGTGAGCCAATGCGAGCAGGAGATCATTGCCATAGACAAGACGGAGCGCGAGTGCGAGGACCGCCAGGCGGCGCTGGAGCACGAGCAGCACCAGCTGCTGGAACTGGTGCAGCTGGAGCGCAATCACATGACCACGCTCCAAGCAACCCTCGCCCGCCTCGAGCAGCTCAGCGAGAACCCGGAGCTGAGCCTGTCGCAGGCGGAGCAACTGTTCCTCGAGCTGCAGCACGACTATGCGGCCGAGTACAAGGAATTCGGCCTGGCCGACCTGGCGGCGGGTGTCATAGCGCCGCTCCTGAAGCGGGAGCTCAGCGATTGGCAGCCGTTGCAGGAGCCCACGCAGCCGGTGCAGCTGATCAAGCGATGGCGCGCCATCCTGCAGCCGGACGGACCCGATGTGTCGGAGCAGCAGTCGCGCAATATATTCGATCCCTACTCCTCGCTGATCTGGGCTGGTGTGATGCCCTCGTTCAGAGCCTGCGCCGCCAGCTGGCAGCCGAAGGAGCACGCCGTGATGGCAGCTCTGCTGGACGCCTGGGCGCCCCTGTTGCCCACTTGGGTGCTGGACTCGGTGCTGGAGCAGCTGGTGCTGCCGCGACTGACGATTGGCGTCAGCGAATGGGATCCCCTGACGGACACTGTGCCCATACACAGCTGGATCCTGCCGTGGCATGCCATACTGGGGTCCAAGCTGGAGGAGTCCATCTATCCGCAGATCAGGAGCAAGCTGGGCGTGGCACTGCAGGCCTGGTCGCCGCAGGATCGATCAGCCCGCGCCATGCTGACGCCCTGGCGAACGGCCTTTGCCGAGGAGCAGCTGGTCCAGTTCCTGCTGCGCCACATCATACCCAAGCTGCAGGCGGTGCTGGCCGAGTTCGTGATCAATCCGCTGCAGCAGAACCTCGAGTTGTGGCATCAGGTGTGGGAGTGGCACGAGCTCATACCCGCCCATCACATGGCCCAGCTGCTGGACAAGCATTTCTTTCCGCGCTGGATGCAGGTGCTGGTCATGTGGCTGAATCAGTCGCCGGACTACGCGGAAATCTCGCACTGGTATGCCGGCTGGAAGAGCATGTTCAGCGAGCCGATACTCCGGGAGCCCTGCGTCAAGGAGCACCTGCGTCGCGCCCTCGACATGCTGCACCGCGCCACCGACGCCGTGCTGCAGACCGCCACAGCACCGCCCCCACCCATGCCACCAGCACCCGCGCCCGTGCTCCTCACTCCCGTCATGCTCGTCGACGTGGCGCCGCCAGCTCAGCTGGAATTCAAGGAGCTCGTCTCGCAGAAATGCGCCGAACTGGGCATCATATTTGCCCCACTTCCAGGGCGACGGGAACTGGGCAAGCAGGTGAGTTGGCTGGAAATAGAGGAGTCATTTTGTTGGGGATCATCTAAAGATATTTGCAGTGTATTTGTATTTTCGATTTTTTCATAATTAAAATTGAAAAGAAGATATTCGCAATGCTTAAAATAGAAATAGAAAGTCAAACTTTTTTCTCATTTTTATAATAATTATTATTACTATTATTTTAAAATAAAATATTTTGGACATTGGTAATAAATTTTGAAAATAAGATATTTTGAATTTTTAAAATAAAAATTGAAATTGTGAGTAATTTGGAATATTTTATGTTAGAAATTGAAAGTAACAATTTGGAAAAATTTGAATTAGAAAAAAAAATACATTTCGAATATACGATACTTTCAATTTCTAAAACTGAAATTGAAATCAAGAGTAATTTTGAATTTTTTATACATCTTAAAAAATTTAAAGTAACAAATATTTTGCACTTTTAAAAATACATTTTGAAAATGAGAAATGAAGAGTAATTCTGCAATTATTTTTGACTTTCACAATAATACTCTACAATATGTATACCTTTTTATTATATTTTTTCATAATACTCTATTCCCCAATTTCCATCTGTATTTCATATTTATCCATTTCCCTTTCTAGATCTACCGCGTGGGCAAACTCTTCTGCTACATCGATCGCAATGTTTGCATGCTGAGCGACAGCAGCTTTGCGAATTGGCAGCCAGTGGGACTTAATCAGTTGCTGGAACGGGCACAAACTGGGCTGCTTTAGATGATAAGTTGTAGTTCCTGTTTAACCCAAACCTTATGATAATAAACTTGAAATAATGTTGATAAAGATAAAAATGACATTCATAATAATGTTAATGTTAAAACAAACTGAATAGAGATATCATAAATTAAACACCCATTTACACATAAATTTGCTTATTATTAATTACTTTCGATTTTAAGTGCATTCCTTCATTTTCTCATATATCATTTGCTTTAACAATAATTTACAAATTTTCCCATCAACTTATCGATTTTTATTCCTGACTTTTGCATAGATATTGAGATTGTCATATTGTTGCTTCCCTTAATAATTAAGATAGCGTCGAATCAATTATAATGCGATAACGCACTTATAGCCATAATTCATTATTAGTTCCCACATTGCTGGCCTATTTATATAAATATCCGGCTTTAATACTTGCATTAAATTGGCTTATATTGTACTCTTGTATGTGGAATTAGAATTAATTATAATGCTTAGACTTCTTTATAATTTGGAAACATAAAATTGTGATAGAGTAGAATAGTTTATCAGCTCAACAGGAAGTTGGAATTTCGTTGACGAATTCCGACTGGGGAACTATCATAAGTTCAAACTTATCACAAAAGGCGTTATAGCATAATTTACAAGAAAAACAAGTTTGATAATACACATTTAAATTAAAGTTAAGGAAATAAAATTAATGATTATTCCACATATTTTAATATTATAGGATGGTCTTTTGCCTTAACGTTCGTCATCGTGCTCATTAAATGGTTTTCCCAATATGATTATTAATCTTCCAGTCAAGGTATAAGCCAATAAATGTAGAAGAAAGATACGGGGAACATTTTTATTGTGTCTAAAATATAAATTAAATATCTTATCAACCCATAAATATCCAAAGACATTTCTTAATCGAAATAAAACGTCACTAGTTGTTATAACATATGAATTTACTTTTAGTAAGTATCTTGCGTACTCACTACTTAAAGATTGTCATTATCAGACACTTGAGACTTATCTGATTCCCTTATAATAAGGAATGTACCGAAAAGAAACTGCACACTTTGTTTCATTTGTATTTCAAAAGTTTTGAACCAAAAGTATTTGTTTCTTTTTACATATTAAATATAGATTCATAAACATTATAACTAAAAAAAATATTTTGTAAAAAAGTCAAGTCCTTATTTTTGAGCGAATTTTTTGTTTGACGCCGTTCATTAGGGTTTGCACACCTGCCTTGGTGACTTTCTGACTTGCCCTTATCCAGTTTTTCTTCATCTCGTCAATGTTTTCGGCAACTCTACCGTCCTTCTTTAAATTTCGTTTAACAATAGCCCAATACCGCTCTATGGGTCGTAGCTCTGGACAATTTGGTGGATTTTCATCCTTACGGACAAAATTAACGTAATTTTCGTTGAGGAGCGCCTGTGTTGCTCGAGCGTAGTGGGCGGATGCAAGATCCGGCCAAAACAAAGTTGGGACATTATGTTTCTTATAAAATGGTATGAGACGTTTCTTCAAGCACTCCTTGATGTAAATATCCGCACCTATAGTACCTTTTGTAAGAAATGCGCTAGTTTTAAGACCACAGGTGCAAATGGCCTGCCAAATCAACACCTTTTGTCCAAATTTTTCCATTTGAATTGTTGACACCGACTCGTCAACAGTGCTGCCTCTCTTCTTAGTGTAAAATTGTGGGCCGGGTAAAGTTGTTGAGTCCAATTTAACATATGTTTCGTCGTCCATCACAATGCATTCTACCGCGTCACTGCACAATCGATCATCAAGCTTTCGAGCTCTCTGCTTTCCAACTTCTGCTTGTCTCTGACTTTTTTTTGATACTTTTTGTTTTTTGTACGTCCTTAAGTTATTCCTTTGCTTCACCCTTTGTATCATTGACACGCTTGTACTCGTTTTTTTTGCCAAATCTCGAACGGACATCGTGGGGTGTTTGTTAATTAAAGTTAACACCGATTGTTCCAATTTTGGACTATGTACACGTTTTTTTCTGCCGGTTTTCGGCAAGTCTTTTATGGAACATGTTTCTCCAAACTTAATTATAATGTTTTTCACGCTATTCGGACTAACTTTAAAGCGTTTAGCTAATTTTCTGTATGAAATCCCGTTTTCAGTACAGTAGCTGTGCACAATTTGTTTGCGTACTTGCTCTTCGATTCGAGGCATCGTAAAAACAAAAGACAAATAGAGCAAACGCTAAATGCAAAATTCTTCAGAATTGATCGAGCTTTCTAACGATGCATTGCATGGCGCGATCGAAAGCTCACACTGGGAGAAATATTTATTTGAAAGTGTGCAGTTTCTTTTCGGTACATTCCTTATCAATGGAATTGTTAAAGTGTGTGTATTTTATATACACATACAAATAAATGATATTTAAATATGCTTATCCCATGTGGTATTGATACAGGGACTATCCCAAGGCATTCGCATATCAGGCCCATTCCGCTTATCAAACGAGCTCCGCTTCTCAGCTCTACCAATTATCGCAATCGCCCTCGGGTTCTCCCATATACACATTTTTCGGAGTCTTCAGTTGGTCACTATCGTTGGTCGGCTGCGGTTGTTAACGAACGGAAATTTCGCGTTGGTTCGAGCTAAAAAAGTAATGTTTACAAATTTTTAAAGTGTCTATCGATAAGAGAACTGTAAATATTGTTATGCTTTAAAAGTCTTCTAATAAAAATAAACCTTTATGTGTTTATTTCAATAACATCGCTCAATCAAAGAGTAAATTATAATCCGTATCCGAAAATTAATGAGTTTACCGATAAGACAACTGTAAAAGTTGTCATGCTCTAAAGGTGTTTTTTTACAAAGAGGAATCTTTATAATTATGTATAATAATTAAATAAAATTAGAAGATGAATGTCGCGTTTGTGTTGTTATCTTTTCGATGAAAGTAAAAGTGAATTAAATTTACTTGTCTTAAGCTCCAAACTTTTGTATTTATTCTCACTTTTTTTTCTTAATTTAATCTGTATTTGTCAAGTGAAACATTATTTATATGCATTTAAAAGTATATGAAAAAAATAATTGTGCGCACTTGAAATAACCTCTAGTTTTTTTTATTTTAAATCTTTCTGTAATGTAAGATTATTAGATTAGTTATTTATCTAATCCAGTCATGTTTGCATTGCATTTAAATGCAATGTGAATGTAATGTGAATTTTTGTTCGTTTAATACCGGAATAACAGCGACGTATCAGAAACAAATCGTAGCAGCGACGCTGTTTATACTGTACGTGAGCGGCTGCGCAGCAGCAGCGCAAGTTTCCTATGGACACGAGACAAGGCCGTGCCGACCCCTGATTTAATCACCAGAAGAAATTAGATTTCTAATCTTAAGGGAACTTTAAGCAATGTGAACAACAACAAGTTTTTGTGAACAACAACATTTTAGTTGCTCATTTTGAGCAATTCAAATTTAGCGCTGCGATCTATATCGGCTGACCCATAAATTTAATCTATTCGGTAAAGTGACGCCTCTATAGTGAATATTGTTGGAGTATTTTGGCTAAAATTTCGTGTGTGGAATTAACACGTAATTGGGATAGTTTTACTCAAAGGTAATTGAAGAGCACTTCAATTGGGAGTTATCGTTGAGGGTGTGACAGTGGAAGTAAAAAAAGTGTTAATTGTGTCATAATCATTACAGGGAAATTGTGTTACTCTGACAGTCGCGAGTGCCGCTCAATTTAGTGCTCCAATGCCAGTGTTCACACTCAGGTCGGACATCCATGGCTCTACATATCAATAAGCGCAGCTTGCGAGTCCTTTCGCTCCTCGTGCTCCTCGTTTTGATCAGTTTGCTCCTGCTGACGACTCTTCAAGATGTCCGACAAATGAAAGTCAACCTGACGCCACAGCGGCTAAACGAGTTTGCACTTGAGTCTGTTAATCTTCTCGGCTTTACTGAAGCGGATCCATTGTTACCGCCGAGCACAGAGGAGTCCAGATTGGTAACTAAACGCACCCAAACACTCCAACAGCTGCTCAAGTGCCGCAATCGGCGACTAAGACTCGAAAAGGTACAACATGGCGATTATTGGGTGGTAAAGAACATGGTCATCGGACGGGAGAGTCGTCGCATGGGATGTGCCGAGTCCATCACATATACCACCAATGGGGACTATACTTTCTTCGATAATCTGGAAATGATTGCCCAGCGGTAAGTCAATTTCATATTCATTTCCCTTTCAACAAATAGAATTGGATTCACCATATTTTCTTATTCTTATTCATATCCAAGAGTTTTATAAAGCCCTCAAAATCATAACTATTAATTTAAGTTTAATTTAGACTCTCTAGAATTTGAGCCATGCTCAAAAATATGGGAAAATAATAATGGATTTCGTTTTGACAAAGTTCAGATAGATGAAGAATTTCAAAGAATTTTTTTTCTTATACGTAGATCTGACTCTTTTTTTACAATTGAGTTTTATTAAAAAATATTCGGAAATTTCAGATTCAATATTTGGAAAGGCAAACGTGTTGTTTTTGGACTTTGTTCTGAAAGTTCTTTGGTTACAAAAATCATTTATTGATCATGATCATTTATCGATGTCATGATGTTATTATATTAAATTGTTTGTTCTGACAGTTCTCCTTTATTTAACCAAATGCTATCTTATCATGCACTTAAGAATATGAACGAGACTTTGATAATATGATCATTTCTAGGTCTTACCGTTTAGACTGTATGTTGTTGGCCAGACATCAGACAGGGCAATAAATTTTATTTATATATCATAGATTCTTAGTTCTTTAAAATTACTTTAACAAGTAATCGGAAATCTCCGCCTCTATTTCAAGTTGGATGGGTCCCATCAGTTTTGCAATACACTCGCCTGGCTACGATCTTAACTCAACGCTGGATGCCATACAGTATGTGAGAAACTGTTTGCCGGGCAGTCGATTTATCAATGACTATGTGAGTTTTCACGTCTACTTTTCGAACAAACATATGCCGGACTATGTGCCCTACAATGAGGATGACACCTTAAACTGGCCTTTCAAGTGTACCATGGAAAATGGAACGCTATTGCCCCCGCCTTACTATCGGAATCGCAGTGAAATGTACAAGGAGCAGGCGAACATGACCTATCCGATAAATGTGGGACGGAATATTGCCCGCAAGGCAGTTAATACACATTTCATTTTCGCATGCGATATCGAACTGTTCCCAAGTCTGGGATTTGTGGAGCAGTTTCTTGACATGGTGTACCGCAACAATAGTGTGCTGTCCCTGAACAATCGACAGCCCCCGAGGGTTTATCCCCTGCCTGTCTTCGAGATATTCGAGGATGAGCAGCTGCCTAACAACAAAATCGAGCTAATGGAATTGTTTCGCAAGCATCGTGCACAGCTCTTTCATGCAAGGGTCTGTGCGAATTGTCACAAGGTACCTGGATATCAGAATTGGATAAAAGGGACCCCAAATGCTACGGATGATCTGCAACTGTTTAGTAAGACGTTGCGACAGGGCGCCTTCAAGTACTGGGAGCCCTTCTATGTCAGCGACAACAAAGAGCCCTTCTTCGATGAGCGAGTCACCTGGGAGGGACAGTCCAATAAGCGTATTCAGGTGGGTACAATCCTAGTACAGTTTCGACTAGTAATACTCGGAACATTCAAAGTTTTGAAACAATAATCAAAAATAAAAAAAATTTTAAAATAAAATTTGAGAAAGCAGAATTAGGAATAATGTTATTAAATAATTTATTAATTATTAAATAATATTAGGAAAAATATATTCAAAAGCAACAATCGCGCTATTTACTACAAATTGTAATCATATCAGACTATGAATTTTTTTTACTCAGCTAACTTGTGGAACGCCCCTTTCCACCTCCGTAAATCGCAAAAAAAACACCATACACCATACATACGCACAGTTTTAAGGATATAATTATTTTTTTGTTAATTAACGTTAACTACTTTTATTACCTATCATCCTACAAAATCGTAACAAGATAGGACAAATAGAAAGGTGGTTAAGGCTGATTTAAGTTCTCAAGCAATATAACTGCCTAGAAGTATGCAATTAAAATAAATAAAAATATAAATATATATTTAAATAAGTAATGAGTATCCTTTGAACGTGCGCTTGACTATGGCCTCTATTGCTTGTTTTTTTCTTTGTTTTGTACATCTTGCTTCTAAAATGTCCTTCTTCCTTGCAGGGTTATGCCATGTGCTTGTTGGGCTATGAGTATCATGTCCTACATCCGGCCTTTCTAGTCCATAGTCCTGGCATTAAGAAGCCCTCACCGAATTCTTCACGCGCTGTCTACGCCAAGCAGATGACAAAGTTCATCAAGTCCAAAATTGAACCCGAGTATCGAGTGCTCTATGGAAAAAATAAATACTGCGTAACATGATTGAAAAAAGAAGCCGGAATTATAGCCAGAACAACGTGTGGATAGATTTAACGATTGCTGGGCAATCAAGTGATATTCCAAATAGAATTTAATAGTTTAATAACTTAGTACAATTGTAAGCTCCACATCTGTTTTCTTTTTAATGATAAAATGTTCTTAAGCTATTATGATTAAATATATGTAAGTTTTGACCTCTTAGCGTAAGTTTCTAGGCTTAAAAAATTATTGTACAATTTATACCAAGTCAGCCACAATCGCAAACTTGTTTTACGTTCCATTTTAACCACGTTAATAGACTTCCAACTGTCTAGAGAGTGACGAATCAGAAAAGCCCCATCCAAGGTGAGAAACGTGTAGTTAAGGCCAACGAGCACTTTAGCCTGAAATTATTTAGAAATTTTAATAATAGGTTGTCAATAAAAATTCATGAGAAAGAAATGTTTTTCAGCAAATAGACAGACCTTTAAGTTGGCACCTCTATCGTATATGGACTCCATATCGCATCTCTCGTCGTACAGTGGTTCCAGTTCGTTGATACTTACATAACCCACACACATATTCATTTTCGATGAGCTACTGAAGATCCTGAGATCGTCTTTTGAATTTTGAGACGTCAGCCATTCCTTTTGCAATGCAATATGATTATAAATGGGAGTGGTTATATTATACTCCCTTTGGATCTGAATCAACTGACTTTTACTTTTGGCCAACGGAGCGTGCGGCTTGTGAGCAAATGTTGGTAAACAGTAGACGCTAAAAAAGGATCATAAATAAATAGCGCAGAAAAACATTCTTAAATTCTAGTTTACAATTTGACAAAATAAATCGAATAATTGCTTTGAAAATATAATAAAAATAATCAGATAAGCCAAAAATAATTGAATTAAGTAAAAAAAAACATATGTATCGCTATAATTAAAATAATTGGTGAAAGCGAAATAAAGTGTGGTTGAATCAAGTATTTCGCCCTTATTTTAAGGAAGTCCGAGATTATAAAACTCCTGTTTAGGTTTAATTAAATGCAGAATGTTTGTTTACTGTTGCCTTTTATGGAGCGTGTACCTTTTATGGAGCGTGTAAGTATCGGAATTATGTAGATAATTCCTCCAAGCGAATTTCAGGAATTTCTGAACAAAGTTCGGTGGGGGCACTAGCTGCAAATCTAAGGCCATTATATAATAGGTTTGAGCATTATATCGAGCCACATTGCGCAGCAGATTAACGGGATAGCTCAGCTTCATTTTATTCCAGAAGGTCTGATCCTGCCGCATCCTTTCAAAGGGCGCGGGCTTTTCACACTTATCCGACGGGACTCTCAATATTCCCGTTCCAAACCGATCTAGATTGTTGGGTATATGTTGACTATCGATAACCAGATGAATGCTGAGAAAGCGACGCATAAGATCGTCCTGCTCCAGGCAGTAGTTGAGATAGGCCAAGGATTGGATGGTCTTATCAAAGTCAGAGCCACACGCATAGATTGCCAGACTGATTGGCGCCTGCCATCTGAAAATCAAAAATACGCTCTAAGTAGTACTTCCGGTGTTATGCTGTACAACGGAAGTACAGTCTACCTCTCCAGTAACGTAGGCAGCAATCCAAGATCCATGTAAGTGGCGTGTGAGGTAAGGGTAATGTCCTCTTTCCCTCTGAAGTCTTCGGATCCACGTATATAATCATGCCAGACCCAGTAATTACCATGCTGGCGCATTAAACCATTCGGTTGGGTTTCATCTATCTCCCAATCGTCCTTAATCGAATTTATGTTATTCAATATGAGCAAGAGCGAACTAAAGATTATGGCCCCACTTATAATTAAAGCGATTTTACCGAAAAACGGTGACATTCTAAATGAGTTTATTAGTTGCAAAATAAAATAAAAATAAATATTTAAGTATTTATTGGGCCTACTGGAATTGCTTTAATTTTTGAATAGAAAGTTTGACCATTTTGGTAGCGTAACAGCTCTGCTAGAGCGAGGTGGATTTACTATACTAGAGAATTCACCACCTACCATTCACTAGTGAATTCATTACATGTTACATGCATTCACAGTTCGCAGAATTGGCGTTTTTGCGCCAAAATTGGCTCTTTTTTAGTCAATTTGGCTCATTCTTCGTTTGTTTTGGGCTCCGTGGTGCTGTTAAGTCAACTTAACATCATTCTGTTATTATAACAGTGCGCAGTTGGAGTCGGAATTTGCATCTGGCTAACACTAGATGGCGCTTAAGAGCAGTTTACATCTTCATTGGCTGATGTGGCAACATTACGACGATTTCAAATTTCATTTTGCAGAAATAAATATATTATTATAGATATAGAAATTCATAAGTTAAATTCATCTAATATCGGTGTATCTTATTATAACTAGCTATGTTTATGCCATTGTGGTATATTACATCTGGTAAAAGCTCGTGGTATTGAAAATATTCGTGCATCTCATCCACCTGACAAGTTTCTCTAATAGAATTTTGTTCAAAATTCTTCACATGCCACCATTTGGCTGACATTTTTGGCATAACATAAAAAATAAGAGGATGTTCCGGATTTCGTTGTTCAGTGTTGGTTAACTCTTTATGCTTGGGGTTAAATGGATCCATGCCATAAAATTGTTGATATCGTTTGCTCTTCACCAGTCTCACAATCTGTTCAAAGGCAACCAAAGCTAAAAAGTCATAGGCCACCAACACTGCGAAAAGTAGTTCGAAGAATATATTTAACATAATAATGAGAAGAAAGAAACTTCAAATACATACTGGCATAGAAAGTAGCAACAATCGTCAGTAGAGTCAAATGGGTTAGGCTTAAAAAATGCCTAAGGATTCGTAGGAACAATATAAAAATCGCAACAACTTCCACAATATAAATAAATTCAAAGATAGCGAGAGGTATGACAAAGCGCTTTTTGAGCTACAATTAAAAAAAAAAAGTACAACAGATAAATAAGAGAGGCTTAAAAATATATAGTATACGCACTTTGAAGGCACCATAAGCGGCGATAGCACAGGACATAACGTGACAAATACTGTATAGCTGTAGGACTACAGAAACTGCCTGAGGATCTGTAAGACAAGATTCTTAGATAATATAAATGTATTATAAATTTGTGACAATTTTTAATACTTACACTTTTCCATCCAGTATATAAAATCCCTAACCATATAATAGCTGGCTCTATAACTCAGATTTATATCAAAGCTCGAAATTATCGTCAGCATAAATCGCATGCCGTGAGTTGATGTTACATAGATGATAGCTATGCTTTTTAGCTGAAAATAGCAAAAAACATCGAAAGTGTTTTAATTTTGGAAAGTATGCTGAACAGTTTCAGTGATAAGAATATTTCACGAACGGCAATTTATAAAATTTATATTTATATCGAATTAATATAAAAGAATTATATGGTTTGTGGAACCAACTTATTTTATTTTAATTCTAGAAATTGTGTAGTTCAAGTTCTAAACAAATCTGACCAAAGCAAAAGCACTGATAATGATAACACCCAGGCGAACTGAGGCGCAGAAGAAATAGGACTTCATAAGGACCATGCTAACCATTGACTGAGTCCGTTCGCGAGGACAGGACATCGACTTTGGAGCGAACTCCATGACGTTCAGCAGGCGAATGAATAATGTGTTCCATTCAAGTTGCATTATGACAAAAGTTCAGACCAGAGTATGATATGCAGATAGATATCATTGGAACATGCTTTTGTCATTTGTTCCCCTCTCTGCCATATTTCCCCTTTCCCTTCTTTGTCTGCGCGGCAATCGTTTGTTGTTGTCGTTGGGCATTCGTCAGCATTTAGTAGTTGGCGAGGGTCCTGTGGGTCCTGTGGGTCCAGGTGGTTGTACTTCAGAGTTATGTCAAGCGATTAAAATAATCGAGCAATAAATATGTTGTTTATGGAAAGTTATTTGTGCTATTGCTCAGTTCGCTTAGGCGTTATCCTTGTCGCTGTGCTGAGTATTGTAAGTATTTCCATTTTCTTACTCGGAATACCTATATGTATTCAAGTTGTGACTTTCTATAGATCATGAATATAACATTGAGCGTTATATTATTTGTGAATGGAGTGCATATATTCGACGAACTCATCGATTTACTGGAGAATGACTCACAGTACAAGAGCAGCAATATGGTGAGAAAGGGTATCAACTGGGTACATAATTGTGAGTATATGCTTTTATATTTCTGTAAGCTATCATCGACTCATGTTTATAATTCATTGCAGCACCCGACAATGTGTTAGTCTTTTTCCAGTGCATGTTTTATGCTCACATTGCATCCGCCCTTTTGGGTATATTTGGTGCCATGAGGGTAAGTCATAAGCAAGGTTGCACACATCCAACATTATAGCAAAGGTTCATTTAATTTTGTTGAATTATAGAGCCAGATTTTAGTCGAGCCTTAATTTAATTTAACACAAAAATTAAAATTTTTTCCTAAATTGTTTTCCAAGTCATTAACATTGTTTACTATAAAAATTGCATTAATTATTTTAAATATAGCTTAATAATATAATTTATTATTTAAGTGGAAGTTTTTCTTTTGCTTTATTTTTTTTTTAAATCTAGCTTAATATGGTAATTCGTTGCTTAAAGAAATTTTAAGTAAAGTCTTTTCTTTTCCTGTCCTAAAAATTAACTTTCCCAGTTAAAAGCCTCTAACTATTTCCTTATATTCCCTTTGAAAGCTGCACAAATGGCTGGTGATTCCCCTGGCTTTATTTGAGCTCGTTTATTTTCTGGGAATTACAATGGCTCACATTGTGCTGATGATAATGCTCAAGAAGCAAATCAATTTGGGTTTGCTTATCATACTCACCTTAGTTGGCAGCTTCTACTGTCGTAAGTAAACACATAAGTAATTAATGCACAATTCAATTCAAATTAATTACTCTTTTACAGTTTTTGCTGGTTATAACTGCGTCACTTGCATTGCAATGTTCCAAATCATTTGCCTGGTCAAGAGTCCGAAATATCGCCAGCTCTATGGCGAGGATCCCTTTCATCCCATTCCCTTAAGGCGTCCGCATGGCAGCTATGACTCCTTGCAACAATTTCGCATTCTGGGCTTGCCCGATGATACGGATATCGATGAGCAGAAGCGTTTGGCCAAGTTGGGCTTTTGGCCAAACCGTCAACCGCGGGTGATTTCAGTGATTCCCGTGCAGATGCCAAGCGTCCACTTAAAGTGGTGGCAACAGCAGGCCCTCGATAAGGATGATCAGCTCGAGGACTCGGCTGTTCTTCGCAACTGGCAACGGGGCGAACTGTTAAGAGGCGCCGCCGGCGAGGCGGAGCGCAAAAACGCCCTCAATCGGCGGTATGCGGAAGCGCATTACTATGGAAGGCATTAGGAATGAGGAGGAGGATCTTCAATAGGATGCAGTTGAGCCTTGTTTTATATTAGCTCGATTTCAATAATTACTATTATTTGTTAGATTTAAATGAAAGATAGATGGAAATGATAAGTAATGAAATAGTATATATACACAAAGCTTGTTTTAATGTTAATAATTTTATTTTAATAAATATAATAAATATAAATATATAAATAATAATTTTCAATTTCCTCAATTGCGCTTCTCACACACAAAGTAAAGTTTGGCTTCACAATCATTATATCTCATTACATAATTTGAGCCAAGTTTTGCCAAATTAACGCAATCCGACTGACCTATCCAGTAGTTGTTATTGGCCAACTTTTCGCTGATTTCAACAACCTCCTTCCCGTTTTGCAGAACAACTAGGCTTCCACCCATGGCACGACATTTATTGGATGCGTCACGCCAATTGACCTTCTCCGTGTGTTCTATATAGTAGTTTTTAGATCCGATTTTCTCAAATTTGGTCAAGTCCGCAGGTTTTTCTGCAGCTATCATTCTTTGTAGAGCCTCAAACTTGCCGTCCAGTCTGCCAATATCTTGAGTTAGTTTTCGGAACCTATCGTCTACTGAAATCTGCGGATGTTGTGGTTCCATGTGTTGACACTGAACGGAATTAAACTGCAATAAATTTCTCATTATGTTTAAATTTCAATATGATTAGTTAGACAAAATTACCGGTTTACTCGAACTCAGCTGCACTGCCAGGATTGTGATTAAAAGTCCAACTAAAATGATTTTCATTTTGATTTAATTTAATAGTTCTGCTCACTTGAAGAAATTTGAGACAACTGATATTTTACTCTATGGAGAGTCGTCATTTTATACCCTTGATCGCCATTGGAATTATCACAATTTAATCTTCAGCGTGAAATTCCCTGCATGAAATTCGAATTTGGTTTTGAACTCGGAAATCAATTTAAAGCTGTGACGCAATTGATTTTCGGCGTACGTGTTTAATCTTTTTCGAATTTATCAATGTGAAATTCTCTCTTCGATGCTCTAATTTTGTTTTAAACTTGACCTCTAACGGGAATCTGCGAATTTTTCGGGCATTATCAGTTTAAAGTGAAGCAATTCCCTCTGCTAAGCAAGTGTAATTTAATAACAGATTTAGATTTAGTCATTCATCCAATGTCAATGTGTCGAGTTGTTTACAAAGAGTGGATTTGGGATTTTCATTATTTTGCAAACAACTTGTTTGTTATTCTTAAATTAAAATTGCGGGATTGGACTTTACTTTTCTTCATATAGTTAGTGTGGGTAAGTTTAAATTTGTAACAATTGGTTTATTATGACGTCATGGGGGAATATGCCCAATTTTGTCATCAAAATGTTTATAGAATTGATTCACACAAATTGCTTACCTAACACTTTTTTTTTAGTAATTAAATACAAATTTATTAAGAATATCACCTGAGTTCTCCATTGACTGATTGATGTGATTTATTTTTTTTGTTTTAAAAAAGTCAAAAGTATTAATTATAATACTAATAGTTATTGATATAGTCTTCGAATGTTGTCTTTATTCAATATATTAATTTATTTAAAATGTATTTTAAGCCTTTTAGGACATAGATTTAGGGCATAGATTGCCAGACTGATTGGCGCCTGCCATCTGAAAATCAGAAATACGGTACTTCCGGTATTATGCTGTACAACGGAAGTACAGTCTACCTCTCCAGTAACGTAGGCAGTAATCCAAGATCCATGTAAGTGGCGTGTGAGGTAAGGGTAATGTCCTCTTTTCCTTTGAAGTCTTCGGATCCACGTATATAATCATGCCAGGCCCAGTAATTACCATGCTGGCGCATCAATCCATTCGGTTGGGTTTCATCTATCTCCCAATCGTCCTTAATCGAATTTATGTTATTCAATATGAGCAAGAGCGAACTAAAGATTATCGCCCCACTTATAATTAAAGCGATTTTACCGAAAAACGGTGACATTCTAAATGAGTTCATTAGTTGCAAAATAAAATAAAAATAAATATTTAAGTATTCATTGGGCCTACTGCAATTGCTTCAATTTTTGAATAGAAAGTTTGACCACTTTGGTAGCGTAACAGCTCTGCTAGAGCGAGTTGGATTTACTATACTAGTGAATTCACCACCTACCATTCACTAGTGAATTCATTACATGTTACATGCATTCACAGTTCGCAGAATTGGCGTTTTTGCGCCAAAATTGGCTCTTTTTTAGTCAATTTGGCTCATTCTTCGTTTGTTTTGGGCTCCGTGGTGTCGTTAAGTCAACATAACATCATTCTGTTATTATAACAGTGCGCAGTTGGAGTCGGAATTTGCAACTGGCTAACACTAGATGGCGCTTAAGAGCAGTTTACATCTTCATTGGCTGATGTGGCAACCTTACGACGATTTCAAATTTCATTTTGCAGAAATAAATATATTATTATAGATATAGAAATTCATAAGTTAAATTCATCTAAAATCGGTGTAACTTATTATAGCTGGCTATGTTTATGTCATTGTGGTATATTACATCTGGTAAAAGCTCGTGGTATTGAAAATATTTATGCATCTCATCCACCTGACAAGTTTCTCTAACACTTCACTTCTTCACTTCCACCATTTGGCTGACATTTTTGGCACAACATAAAAAATAAGAGGATGTTCCGGATCTCGTTGTTCAGTGTTGGTTAACTCTTTATGCTTAGGGTTAAATGGATCCACGCCATAAAATTGCTGATATCGTTTGCTCTTCACCAGTCTCACAATCTGTTCAAAGGCCACCAAAGCTAAAAAGTCATAGGCCACCAACACAACGAAAAGTAGTTCGAAGAATATATTTAACGTAATAATGAGAAGAAAGAAACTTCAAATACATACTGGCATAGAAAGTAGCAACAATCGTCAGTAGAGTCAAATGGGTTAGGCTTAAAAAATGCCTAAGGATTCGTAGGAACAATATAAAAATCGCAACAATTTCCACAATATAAATAAATTCAAAGATAGCGAGAGGTATGACAAAGCGCTTTTTGAGCTACAATTTAAAAAAAAAAAAGTACAACAGATAAATAAGAGAGGCTTAAAAATATTAAGTATACGCACTTTAAAGGCACCATAAGCGGCGATAGCACAGGACATAACGTGACAAATACTGTATAGCTGTAGGACTACAGAAACTGCCTGAGGATCTGTAAGACAAGATTCTTAGATAATATAAATGTATTATAAATTTGTGACAATTTTTAATACTTACACTTTTCCATCCAGTATATAAAATCCCTAACCATATAATAGCTGGCTCTATAACTCAGATTTATATCAAAGCTCGAAATTATCGTTAGCATAAATCGCATGCCGTGAGTTGATGTTACATAGATGATAGCTATGCTTTTTAGCTGAAAATAGCAAAAAACATCGAAAGTGTTTTAATTTTGGAAAGTATGCTGAACAGTTTCAGTGATAAGAATATTTCAAGAACGGCAATTTATAAAATTTATATTTATATCGAATTAATATAAAAGAATTATATGGTTTGTGGAACCAACTTATTTTATTTTAATTCTAGAAATTGTGTAGTTCAAGTTCTAAACAAATCTGACCAAAGCAAAAGCACTGATAATGATAACACCCAGGCGAACTGAGGCGCAGAAGAAATAGGACTTCATAAGGACCATGCTAACCATTGACTGAGTCCGTTCGCGAGGACAGGACATCGACTTTGGAGCGAACTCCATGACGTTCAGCAGGCGAATGAATAATGTGTTCCATTCAAGTTGCATTATGACAAAAGTTCAGACCAGAGTATGATATGCAGATAGATATCATTGGAACATGCTTTTGTCATTTGTTCCCCTCTCTGCCATATTTCCCCTTTCCCTTCTTTGTCTGCGCGGCAATCGTTTGTTGTTGTCGTTGGGCATTCGTCAGGATTTAGTAGTTGGCGAGGATCCTGTGGGTCCAGGTGGTTGTACTTCAGAGTTATGTCAAGCGATTAAAATAATCGAGCAATAAATATGTTGTTTATGGAAAGTTATTTGTGCTATTGCTCAGTTCGCTTAGGCGTTATCCTTGTCGCTGTGCTGAGTATTGTAAGTATTTCCATTTTCTTACTCGGAATACCTATATGTATTCAAGTTGTGACTTTCTATAGATCATGAATATAACATTGAGCGTTATATTATTTGTGAATGGAGTGCATATATTCGACGAACTCATCGATTTACTGGAGAATGACTCACAGTACAAGAGCAGCAATATGGTGAGAAAGGGTATCAACTGGGTACATAATTGTGAGTATATGCTTTTTACATTTCTGTAAGCTATCATAGACTCATGTTTATAATTCATTGCAGCACCCGACAATGTGTTAGTCTTTTTCCAGTGCATGTTTTATGCTCACATTGCATCCGCCCTTTTGGGTATATTTGGTGCCATGAGGGTAAGTCATAAGCAAGGTTGCACACATCCAACATTATAGCAAAGGATCATTTAATTTTGTTGAATTATAGAGCCAGATTTTAGTCGAGCCTTAATTTAATTTAATACAAAAATTTTCCAAGTCAATAAAATTGTTTACTATAAATATTGCATTAAATATTTTAAATATAACTTAATAATATAATTTATTATTTTATTATATTTCAAGTGGAGGTTTTTCTTTTGCAATATTTGTTTTTAAATCTAGCTTAATATTGTATTTTATTGCTTTATGAAATTTTAAGTAAAGTCTTTTCTTTTCCTGTTCTACAAATTAACTTGCCCAGTTAAAAGCCACTAACTATATCCTTTTATTCCCTTTAAAAGCTGCATAAATGGCTGGTGATTCCCCTGGCTTTATTTGAGCTCGTTTATTTTCTGGGAATTACAATGGCTCACATTGTGCTGATGATAATGCTCAAGAAGCAAATCAATTTGGGTTTGCTTATCATACTCACCTTAGTTGGCAGCTTCTACTGTCGTAAGTAAACACATAAGTAATTAATGCACAATTCAATTCAAATTAATTACTCTTTTACAGTTTTTGCTGGTTATAACTGCGTCACTTGCATTGCAATGTTCCAAATCATTTGCCTGGTCAAGAGTCCGAAATATCGCCAGCTCTATGGCGAGGATCCCTTTCATCCCATTCCCTTAAGGCGTCCGCATGGCAGCTATGACTCCGTGCAACAATTTCGCATTCTGGGCTTGCCCGATGATACGGATATCGATGAGCAGAAGCGTTTGGCCAAGTTGGGCTTTTGGCCAAACCGTCAACCGCGGGTGATTTCAGTGATTCCCGTGAATCACGTAAGGATGATCAGCTCGAGGACTCGGCTGTTCTTCGCAACTGGAAACGGGGCGAACTGTTAAGAGGCGCCGCCGGCGAGGCGGAGCGCAAAAACGCCCTCAATCGGCGGTATGCGGAAGCGCATTACTATGGAAGGCATTAGGAATGAGGGGGAGGATCTTCAATAGGATGCAGTTGAGCCTTGTTTTATATTAGCTCGATTTCAATAATTACTATTATTTGTTAGATTTAAATGAAAGATAGATGGAAATGATAAGTAATGAAATAGTATATATACACAAAGCTTGTTTTAATGTTAATAATTTTATTTTAATAAATATAATAAATATAAATATATAAATAATAATTTTCAATTTCCTCAATTGCGCTTCTCACACACAAAGTAAAGTTTGGCTTCACAATCATTATATCTCATTACATAATTTGAGCCAAGTTTTGCCAAATTAACGCAATCCGACTGACCTATCCAGTAGTTGTTATTGGCCAACTTTTCGCTGATTTCAACAACCTCCTTCCCGTTTTGCAGAACAACTAGGCTTCCACCCATGGCACGACATTTATTGGATGCGTCACGCCAATTGACCTTCTCCGTGTGTTCTATATAGTAGTTTTTAGATCCGATTTTCTCAAATTTGGTCAAGTCCGCAGGTTTTTCTGCAGCTATCATTCTTTGTAGAGCCTCAAACTTGCCGTCCAGTCTGTCAATATCTTGAGTTAGTTTTCGGAACCTATCGTCTACTGAAATCTGCGGATGTTGTGGTTCCATGTGTTGACACTGAACGGAATTAAACTGCAATAAATTTCTCATTATGTTTAAATTTCAATATGATTAGTTAGACAAAATTACCGGTTTACTCGAACTCAGCTGCACTGCCAGGATTGTGATTAAAAGTCCAACTAAAATGATTTTCATTTTGATTTAATTTAATAGTTCTGCTCACTTGAAGAAATTTGAGACAACTGATATTTTACTCTATGGAGAGTCGTCATTTTATACCCTTGATCGCCATTGGAATTATCACAATTTAATCTTCAGCGTGAAATTCCCTGCATGAAATTCGAATTTTGTTTTGAACTCGGAAATCAATTTAAAGCTGTGACGCAATTGATTTTCGGCGTATATATTTAATCTTTTTCGAAATTATCAATGTGAAATTCTCTCTTCGATGCTCTAATTTTGTTTTAAACTTGACCTCTAACGGGAATCTGCGAATTTTTCGGGCATTATCAGTTTAAAGTGAAGCAATTCCCTCTGCTAAGCAAGTGTAATTTAATAACAGATTTAGATTTAGTCATTCATCCAATGTCAATGTGTCGAGTTGTTTACAAAGAGTGGATTTGGGATTTTCATTATTTTGCAAACAACTTGTTTGTTATTCTTAAATTAAAATTGCGGGATTGGACTTTACTTTTCTTCATATAGTTAGTGTGGGTAAGTTTAAATTTGTAACAATTGGTTTATTATGACGTCATGGGGGAATATGCCCAATTTTGTCATCAAAATGTTTATAGAATTGATTCACACAAATTGCTTACCTAACACTTTTTTTTTAGTAATTAAATACAAATTTATTAAGAATATCACCTGAGTTCTCCATTGACTGATTGATGTGATTTATTTTTTTTGTTTTAAAAAAGTCAAAAGTATTAATTATAATACTAATAGTTATTGATATAGTCTTCGAATGTTGTCTTTATTCAATATATTAATTTATTTAAAATGTATTTTAAGCCTTTTAGGACATAGATTTAGGGCATAGATTGCCAGACTGATTGGCGCCTGCCATCTGAAAATCAGAAATACGGTACTTCCGGTATTATGCTGTACAACGGAAGTACAGTCTACCTCTCCAGTAACGTAGGCAGCAATCCAAGATCCATGTAAGTGGCGTGTGAGGTAAGGGTAATGCTCTCTTTTCCTTTGAAGTCTTCGGATCCACGTATATAATCATGCCAGACCCAGTAATTACCATGCTGGCGCATCAATCCATTCGGTTGGGTTTCATCTGTCCCCAATCGTCCTTAATCGAATTTATGTTATTCAATATGAGCAAGAGCGAACTAAAGATTATCGCCCCACTTATAATTAAAGCGATTTTACCGAAAAACGGTGACATTCTAAATGAGTTCATTAGTTGCAAAATAAAATAAAAATAAATATTTAAGTATTCATTGGGCCTACTGCAATTGCTTCAATTTTTGAATAGAAAGTTTGACCACTTTGGTAGCGTAACAGCTCTGCTAGAGCGAGTTGGATTTACTATACTAGTGAATTCACCACCTACCATTCACTAGTGAATTCATTACATGTTACATGCATTCACAGTTCGCAGAATTGGAGTTTTTGCGCCAAAATTGGCTCTTTTTTAGTCAATTTGGCTCATTCTTCGTTTGTTTTGGGCTCCGTGGTGCCGTTAAGTCAACATAACATCATTCTGTTATTATAACAGTGCGCAGTTGGAGTCGGAATTTGCATCTGGCTAACACTAGATGGCGCTTAAGAGCAGTTTACATCTTCATTGGCTGATGTGGCAACCTTACGACGATTTCAAATTTCATTTTGCAGAAATAAATATATTATTATAGATATAGAAATTCATAAGTTAAATTCATCTAAAATCGGTGTATCTTATTATAGCTGGCTATGTTTATGTCATTGTGGTATATTACATCTGGTAAAAGCTCGTGGTATTGAAAATATTTATGCATCTCATCCACCTGACAAGTTTCTCTAACACTTCACTTCTTCACTTCCACCATTTGGCTGACATTTTTGGCACAACATAAAAAATAAGAGGATGTTCCGGATCTCGTTGTTCAGTGTTGGTTAACTCTTTATGCTTGGGGTTAAATGGATCCACGCCATAAAATTGCTGATATCGTTTGCTCTTCACCAGTCTCACAATCTGTTCAAAGGCCACCAAAGCTAAAAAGTCATAGGCCACCAACACTACGAAAAGTAGTTTGAATAATATATTTAACATAATAATGAGAAGAAAGAAACTTCAAATACATACTGGCATAGAAAGTAGCAACAATCGTCAGTAGAGTCAAATGGGTTAGGCTTAAAAAATGCCTAAGGATTCGTAGGAACAATATAAAAATCGCAACAATTTCCACAATATAAATAAATTCAAAGATAGCGAGAGGTATGACAAAGCGCTTTTTGAGCTACAATTAAAAAAAAGTACAACAGATTAATAAGAGAGGCTTACAAATATTAAGTATACGCACTTTAAAGGCACCATAAGCGGCGATAGCACAGGACACAGGCACAGGACGTGACAAATACTGTATAGCTGTAGGACTACAGAAACTGCCTGAGGATCTGTAAGACAAGATTCTTAGATAATATAAATCTATATATATAAAACTCTTTGTCCTGACTCACTGACTGACTCACTGACTCACTGACTGACTCACTGACTGAGAATCAACGTGAAGCCCAAACGGTAAAAGATAGAAAGCTGAAATTTTCACACAACATAAGTAAGATAATTTCATCGTGCAATAAGACGGCGTTTTGCGAAATTCGACCTGTAAAGGGGTCAAAATCAAGGTCAAAGGTCACAGAATTGCTTAGTATGAAAAACTTTTTTGTTTCTTAAGATATCTCAACCAAACTCACAGAGTGTATGTTTGGGACTGTCCTCTAATCGAGGGTATATAGGAGTGGACATTTTTAATACTTACACTTTTCCATCCAGTATATAAATCCCTAACATATATAGTGGCTCTATAACTCAGATTTATATCAAAGTGATTATGTTAGTAAATCGATGCCGTGAGTTGATGTTACATAGATGATAGCTATGCTTTTTAGTGAAAATAGCAAAAAACATCGAAAGTGTTTTTTTGGAAGTTGTGCGTTTCAGTGATAAAATATTCAAGAACGGCAATTTTAAAATTTATTTATGAATTAATATAAAAGAATTATGGTTTGTGGAACACTTATTAATTTAGAAATGTGTAGTTCAAGTTCTAAAAATTGACCAAAGCAAAAGCACTGATAATGATAACACCCAGGCGAATGAGGCGCAGAAGAAATAGGACTTCATAAGGACCATGCTACCGTTGATGAGTCCGTTCGCGAGGACAGGACATCGATTTGGAGCGAACTATGACGTTCAGAGGCGAATGAATAATGTGTTCCATTCAAGTTGCATTATGACAAAAGTTCAGACCAGAGTATGATATGCAGATAGATATATTGGAACATGCTTTTGTCATTTGTTCCCCTCTCTGCCATATTTCCCCTTTCCCTTCTTTGTCTGCGCGGCAATCGTTTGTTGTTGTCGTTGGGCATTCGTCAGGATTTAGTAGTTGGCGAGGATCTGTGGGTCCAGGTGGTTGTATTCAGAGTTATGTCAAGCGATTAAAATAATCGAGCAATAAATATGTTGTTTATGGAAAGTTATTTGTGCTATTGCTCAGTTCGCTTAGGCGTTATCCTTGTCGTGTGTGAGTATTGTAAGTATTTCCGTTTCCTACTCGGAATACTATATGTATTCAAGGTGATTTTGAGATATAAATCGGAGCGTAATATTATTTGTGAATGGAGTGCATATACGACGAACTCATCGATTTATGGAGAAGATACAGTACAAGAGCAGAATATGGTGAGAAAGGGTATCAATGGGTATATGTGAGTATATGCTTTTAATTTCTGTAAGCTATATAGACTCATGTTTATAATTCTTGCAGCACCCGACAATGTGTTAGTCTTTTTCCAGTGATGTTTTAGCTCAATTGCATCCGCCCTTTTGGGTATATTTGGTGCCATGAGGGTAAGTCATAAGCAAGGTTGCACAATCCAAGATTATAGCAAAGGATCATTAATTTTGTTGAATTATAGAGCAGATTTTAGTCGAGCCTTAATTCAATTTAATACAAAAATTTTCCAAGTAATAAAATTTTTATATAAATATTGATTAAATATTTTAAATATAACTTAATAATATATTATATATTATATTTCAAGTGGAGGTTTTTCTTTTGCATTATTTTGTTTTTAAATCTAGCTTAATATTGTATTTGTTGCTTTATGAAATTTTAAGTAAAGTCTTTTCTTTTCCTGTTCTACAAATTAACTTGCCCAGTTAAAAGCCACTAACTATATCCTTTTATTCCCTTTAAAAGCTGCATAAATGGCTGGTGATTCCCCTGGCTTTATTTGAGCTCGTTTATTTTCTGGGAATTACAATGGCTACATTGTGCTGATGATAAGCTCAAGAAGCAAATCAATTTGGGTTTGCTTATATACTCACCTTAGTGGCAGCTTTACTGTCGTAAGTAAACAATAAGTAATTAATCACAATTCAATTCAAATTAATTACTCTTTTACAGTTTTTGCTGGTTAAACTGCGTCACTTGCATTGCAATGTTCCAAATCATTTGCCTGGTCAAGAGTCCGAAATATCGCCAGCTCTATGGCGAGGATCCCTTTCATCCCATTCCCTTAAGGCGTCCGCATGGCAGCTATGACTCCGTGCAACAATTTCGCATTCTGGGCTTGCCCGATGATACGGATATCGATGAGCAGAAGCGTTTGGCCAAGTTGGGCTTTTGGCCAAACCGTCAACCGCGGGTGATTTCAGTGATTCCCGTGCAGATGCCAAGCGTCCACTTAAAGTGGTGGCAACAGCAGGCCCTCGATAAGGATGATCAGCTCGAGGACTCGGCTGTTCTTCGCAACTGGCAACGGGGCGAACTGTTAAGAGGCGCCGCCGGCGAGGCGGAGCGCAAAAACGCCCTCAATCGGCGGTATGCGGAAGCGCATTACTATGGAAGGCATTAGGAATGAGGGGGAGGATCTTCAATAGGATGCAGTTGAGCCTTGTTTTATATTAGCTCGATTTCAATAATTACTATTATTTGTTAGATTTAAATGAAAGATAGATGGAAATGATAAGTAATGAAATAGTATATATACACAAAGCTTGTTTTAATGTTAATAATTTTATTTTAATAAATATAATAAATATAAATATATAAATAATAATTTTCAATTTCCTCAATTGCGCTTCTCACACACAAAGTAAAGTTTGGCTTCACAATCATTATATCTCATTACATAATTTGAGCCAAGTTTTGCCAAATTAACGCAATCCGACTGACCTATCCAGTAGTTGTTATTGGCCAACTTTTCGCTGATTTCAACAACCTCCTTCCCGTTTTGCAGAACAACTAGGCTTCCACCCATGGCACGACATTTATTGGATGCGTCACGCCAATTGACCTTCTCCGTGTGTTCTATATAGTAGTTTTTAGATCCGATTTTCTCAAATTTGGTCAAGTCCGCAGGTTTTTCTGCAGCTATCATTCTTTGTAGAGCCTCAAACTTGCCGTCCAGTCTGCCAATATCTTGAGTTAGTTTTCGGAACCTATCGTCTACTGAAATCTGCGGATGTTGTGGTTCCATGTGTTGACACTGAACGGAATTAAACTGCAATAAATTTCTCATTATGTTTAAATTTCAATATGATTAGTTAGACAAAATTACCGGTTTACTCGAACTCAGCTGCACTGCCAGGATTGTGATTAAAAGTCCAACTAAAATGATTTTCATTTTGATTTAATTTAATAGTTCTGCTCACTTGAAGAAATTTGAGACAACTGATATTTTACTCTATGGAGAGTCGTCATTTTATACCCTTGATCGCCATTGGAATTATCACAATTTAATCTTCAGCGTGAAATTCCCTGCATGAAATTCGAATTTTGTTTTGAACTCGGAAATCAATTTAAAGCTGTGACGCAATTGATTTTCGGCGTACGTGTTTAATCTTTTTCGAAATTATCAATGTGAAATTCTCTCTTCGATGCTCTAATTTTGTTTTAAACTTGACCTCTAACGGGAATCTGCGAATTTTTCGGGCATTATCAGTTTAAAGTGAAGCAATTCCCTCTGCTAAGCAAGTGTAATTTAATAACAGATTTAGATTTAGTCATTCATCCAATGTCAATGTGTCGAGTTGTTTACAAAGAGTGGATTTGGGATTTTCATTATTTTGCAAACAACTTGTTTGTTATTCTTAAATTAAAATTGCGGGATTGGACTTTACTTTTCTTCATATAGTTAGTGTGGGTAAGTTTAAATTTGTAACAATTGGTTTATTATGACGTCATGGGGGAATATGCCCAATTTTGTCATCAAAATGTTTATAAAACTGATTCACACAAATTGCTTACCTAACACTTTTTTTTTAGTAATTAAATACAAATTTATTAAGAATATCACCTGAGTTCTCCATTGACTGATTGATGTGATTTATTTTTTTTGTTTTAAAAAAGTCAAAAGTATTAATTATAATACTAATAGTTATTGATATAGTCTTCGAATGTTGTCTTTATTCAATATATTAATTTATTTAAAATGTATTTTAAGCCTTTTAGGACATAGATTTAGGGCATAGATTGCCAGACTGATTGGCGCCTGCCATCTGAAAATCAGAAATACGGTACTTCCGGTATTATGCTGTACAACGGAAGTACAGTCTACCTCTCCAGTAACGTAGGCAGCAATCCAAGATCCATGTAAGTGGCGTGTGAGGTAAGGGTAATGTTCTCTTTTCCTTTGAAGTCTTCGGATCCACGTATATAATCATGCCAGACCCAGTAATTACCATGCTGGCGCATCAATCCATTCGGTTGGGTTTCATCTGTCTCCCAATCGTCCTTAATCGAATTTATGTTATTCAATATGAGCAAGAGCGAACTAAAGATTATCGCCCCACTTATAATTAAAGCGATTTTACCGAAAAACGGTGACATTCTAAATGAGTTCATTAGTTGCAAAATAAAATAAAAATAAATATTTAAGTATTCATTGGGCCTACTGCAATTGCTTCAATTTTTGAATAGAAAGTTTGACCACTTTGGTAGCGTAACAGCTCTGCTAGAGCGAGTTGGATTTACTATACTAGTGAATTCACCACCTACCATTCACTAGTGAATTCATTACATGTTACATGCATTCACAGTTCGCAGAATTGGCGTTTTTGCGCCAAAATTGGCTCTTTTTTAGTCAATTTGGCTCATTCTTCGTTTGTTTTGGGCTCCGTGGTGCCGTTAAGTCAACATAACATCATTCTGTTATTATAACAGTGCGCAGTTGGAGTCGGAATTTGCATCTGGCTAACACTAGATGGCGCTTAAGAGCAGTTTACATCTTCATTGGCTGATGTGGCAACCTTACGACGATTTCAAATTTCATTTTGCAGAAATAAATATATTATTATAGATATAGAAATTCATAAGTTAAATTCATCTAAAATCGGTGTATCTTATTATAGCTGGCTATGTTTATGTCATTGTGGTATATTACATCTGGTAAAAGCTCGTGGTATTGAAAATATTTATGCATCTCATCCACCTGACAAGTTTCTCTAACACTTCACTTCTTCACTTCCACCATTTGGCTGACATTTTTGGCACAACATAAAAAATAAGAGGATGTTCCGGATCTCGTTGTTCAGTGTTGGTTAACTCTTTATGCTTGGGGTTAAATGGATCCACGCCATAAAATTGCTGATATCGTTTGCTCTTCACCAGTCTCACAATCTGTTCAAAGGCCACCAAAGCTAAAAAGTCATAGGCCACCAACACTACGAAAAGTAGTTTGAATAATATATTTAACATAATAATGAGAAGAAAGAAACTTCAAATACATACTGGCATAGAAAGTAGCAACAATCGTCAGTAGAGTCAAATGGGTTAGGCTTAAAAAATGCCTAAGGATTCGTAGGAACAATATAAAAATCGCAACAATTTCCACAATATAAATAAATTCAAAGATAGCGAGAGGTATGACAAAGCGCTTTTTGAGCTACAATTAAAAAAAAGTACAACAGATTAATAAGAGAGGCTTACAAATATTAAGTATACGCACTTTGAAGGCACCATAAGCGGCGATAGCACAGGACACAACGTGACAAATACTGTATAGCTGTAGGACTACAGAAACTGCCTGAGGATCTGTAAGACAAGATTCTTAGATAATATAAATCTATATATATAAAACTCTTTGTCCTGACTCACTGACTGACTCACTGACTCATTGACTCACTGACTGACTCACTGACTGAGAATCAACGTGAAGCCCAAACGGTAAAAGATAGAAAGCTGAAATTTTCACACAACATAGGTAAGATAATTTCATCGTGCAATAAGACGGCGTTTTGCGAAATTCGACCTGTAAAGGGGTCAAAATCAAGGTCAAAGGTCACAGAATTGCTTAGTATGAAAAACTTTTTTGTTTCTTAAGATATCTGAACCAAACTCACAGATTGTATGTTTTGGACTGTCCTCTACATTCTGACCAAATCTGGTCAAAGTCGGATGACTATATCATATAGCTGCCATAGGAACAATCGAATGCAAAATAACCTTTAGTATGAAAAACTTTTTTGTTTCTTAAGATATCTCAACCAAACTCACAGAGTGTATGCTTGGGACTGTCTCTTACATCCTGACCAAATTTGGTCAAAGTCGGATGACTATATCATATAGCTGCCATAGGAACAATCGTATGCAAATTATTTTTTTAGAACCAAAAGTTCTGTTGTTGGATGAGATATCATAACAAAACTCATAGATTAGCTCTTCTTGCTAAATTTTGACATTTTCCCCAAAATTAGGTTTTTTTTCGCCAAATTTAGCTTTTTCCCGCCAAATTTAGCCTTTTCCCGCTAAATTTGGATTTTTCTAGCTGAATCGATAAATCGAAAAACATTAAAACACTAAAGTTAAACATTTGCGTTTTTCGTCAAAAAATGCTATATTATATAAATTTGTTAAACCGGACTACTTAAGATGTTCTTTTTAATTTTGCGAGCGCAGCGAGCTGGGGGTTGGCGAGCGAAGCGAGCAGTATTAATTTGTTAAACCGGACAACAAAAGAAAATCTTTTCAATTTTGCGAGCGAAGCGAGCGGGGGTTGGCGAGCGAAGCGAGCAGGGGGCGGAGCCCCCTAGTGTATTATAAATTTGTGACAATTTTTAATACTTACACTTTTCCATCCAGTATATAAAATCCCTAACCATATAATAGCTGGCTCTATAACTCAGATTTATATCAAAGCTCGAAATTATCGTTAGCATAAATCGCATGCCGTGAGTTGATGTTACATAGATGATAGCTATGCTTTTTAGCTGAAAATAGCAAAAAACATCGAAAGTGCTTTCATTTTGGAAAGTATGCTGAACAGTTTCAGTGATAAGAATATTTCAAGAACGGCAATTTATAAAATTTATATTTATATCGAATTAATATAAAAGAATTATATGGTTTGTGGAACCAACTTATTTTATTTTAATTCTAGAAATCGTGTAGTTCAAGTTCTAAACAAATCTGACCAAAGCAAAAGCACTGATAATGATAACACCCAGGCGAACTGAGGCGCAGAAGAAATAGGACTTCATAAGGACCATGCTAACCGTTGACTGAGTCCGTTCGCGAGGACAGGACATCGACTTTGGAGCGAACTCCATGACGTTCAGCAGGCGAATGAATAATGTGTTCCATTCAAGTTGCATTATGACAAAAGTTCAGACCAGAGTATGATATGCAGATAGATATCATTGGAACATGCTTTTGTCATTTGTTCCCCTCTCTGCCATATTTCCCCTTTCCCTTCTTTGTCTGCGCGGCAATCGTTTGTTGTTGTCGTTGGGCATTCGTCAGGATTTAGTAGTTGGCGAGGATCCTGTGGGTCCAGGTGGTTGTACTTCAGAGTTATGTCAAGCGATTAAAATAATCGAGCAATAAATATGTTGTTTATGGAAAGTTATTTGTGCTATTGCTCAGTTCGCTTAGGCGTTATCCTTGTCGCTGTGCTGAGTATTGTAAGTATTTCCGTTTCCCTACTCGGAATACCTATATGTATTCAAGTTGTGACTTTCTATAGATCATGAATATAACATTGAGCGTTATATTATTTGTGAATGGAGTGCATATATTCGACGAACTCATCGATTTACTGGAGAATGACTCACAGTACAAGAGCAGCAATATGGTGAGAAAGGGTATCAACTGGGTACATAATTGTGAGTATATGCTTTTATATTTCTGTAAGCTATCATCGACTCATGTTTATAATTCATTGCAGCACCCGACAATGTGTTAGTCTTTTTCCAGTGCATGTTTTATGCTCACATTGCATCCGCCCTTTTGGGTATATTTGGTGCCATGAGGGTAAGTCATAAGCAAGGTTGCACACATCCAAGATTATAGCAAAGGATCACTTAATTTTGTTGAATTATAGAGCCAGATTTTAGTCGAGCCTTAATTTAATTTAATACAAAAATTTTCCAAGTCAATAAAATTGTTTACTATAAATATTGCATTAAATATTTTAAATATAACTTAATAATATAATTTATTATTTTATTATATTTCAAGTGGAGGTTTTTCTTTTGCTTTATTTTTTTTTTTAAATCTAGCTTAATATTGTATTTTATTGCTTTATGAAATTTTAAGTAAAGTCTTTTCTTTTCCTGTTCTACAAATTAACTTGCCCAGTTAAAAGCCACTAACTATATCCTTTTATTCCCTTTAAAAGCTGCATAAATGGCTGGTGATTCCCCTGGCTTTATTTGAGCTCGTTTATTTTCTGGGAATTACAATGGCTCACATTGTGCTGATGATACTTAATGCTCAAGAAGCAAATCAATTTGGGTTTGCTTATCATACTCACCTTAGTTGGCAGCTTCTACTGTCGTAAGTAAACACATAAGTAATTAATGCACAATTCAATTCAAATTAATTACTCTTTTACAGTTTTTGCTGGTTATAACTGCGTCACTTGCATTGCAATGTTCCAAATCATTTGCCTGGTCAAGAGTCCGAAATATCGCCAGCTCTATGGCGAGGATCCCTTTCATCCCATTCCCTTAAGGCGTCCGCATGGCAGCTATGACTCCGTGCAACAATTTCGCATTCTGGGCTTGCCCGATGCTACGGATATCGATGAGCAGAAGCGTTTGGCCAAGTTGGGCTTTTGGCCAAACCGTCAACCGCGGGTGATTTCAGTGATTCCCGTGCAGATGCCAAGCGTCCACTTAAAGTGGTGGCAACAGCAGGCCCTCGATAAGGATGATCAGCTCGAGGACTCGGCTGTTCTTCGCAACTGGCAACGGGGCGAACTGTTAAGAGGCGCCGCCGGCGAGGCGGAGCGCAAAAACGCCCTCAATCGGCGGTATGCGGAAGCGCATTACTATGGAAGGCATTAGGAATGAGGGGGAGGATCTTCAATAGGATGCAGTTGAGCCTTGTTTTATATTAGCTCGATTTCAATAATTACTATTATTTGTTAGATTTAAATGAAAGATAGATGGAAATGATAAGTAATGAAATAGTATATATACACAAAGCTTGTTTTAATGTTAATAATTTTATTTTAATAAATATAATAAATATAAATATATAAATAATAATTTTCAATTTCCTCAATTGCGCTTCTCACACACAAAGTAAAGTTTGGCTTCACAATCATTATATCTCATTACATAATTTGAGCCAAGTTTTGCCAAATTAACGCAATCCGACTGACCTATCCAGTAGTTGTTATTGGCCAACTTTTCGCTGATTTCAACAACCTCCTTCCCGTTTTGCAGAACAACTAGGCTTCCACCCATGGCACGACATTTATTGGATGCGTCACGCCAATTGACCTTCTCCGTGTGTTCTATATAGTAGTTTTTAGATCCGATTTTCTCAAATTTGGTCAAGTCCGCCGGTTTTTCTGCAGCTATCATTCTTTGTAGAGCCTCAAACTTGCCGTCCAGTCTGCCAATATCTTGAGTTAGTTTTCGGAACCTATCGTCTACTGAAATCTGCGGATGTTGTGGTTCCATGTGTTGACACTGAACGGAATTAAACTGCAATAAATTTCTCATTATGTTTAAATTTCAATATGATTAGTTAGACAAAATTACCGGTTTACTCGAACTCAGCTGCACTGCCAGGATTGTGATTAAAAGTCCAACTAAAATGATTTTCATTTTGATTTAATTTAATAGTTCTGCTCACTTGAAGAAATTTGAGACAACTGATATTTTACTCTATGGAGAGTCGTCATTTTATACCCTTGATCGCCATTGGAATTATCACAATTTAATCTTCAGCGTGAAATTCCCTGCATGAAATTCGAATTTTGTTTTGAACTCGGAAATCAATTTAAAGCTGTGACGCAATTGATTTTCGGCGTATATATTTAATCTTTTTCGAAATTATCAATGTGAAATTCTCTCTTCGATGCTCTAATTTTGTTTTAAACTTGACCTCTAACGGGAATCTGCGAATTTTTCGGGCATTATCAGTTTAAAGTGAAGCAATTCCCTCTGCTAAGCAAGTGTAATTTAATAACAGATTTAGATTTAGTCATTCATCCAATGTCAATGTGTCGAGTTGTTTACAAAGAGTGGATTTGGGATTTTCATTATTTTGCAAACAACTTGTTTGTTATTCTTAAATTAAAATTGCGGGATTGGACTTTACTTTTCTTCATATAGTTAGTGTGGGTAAGTTTAAATTTGTAACAATTGGTTTATTATGGCGTCATGGGGGAATATGCCCAATTTTGTCATCAAAATGTTTATAGAATTGATTCACACAAATTGCTTACCTAACACTTTTTTTTTAGTAATTAAATACAAATTTATTAAGAATATCACCTGAGTTCTCCATTGACTGATTGATGTGATTTATTTTTTTTGTTTTAAAAAAGTCAAAAGTATTAATTATAATACTAATAGTTATTGATATAGTCTTCGAATGTTGTCTTTATACAATATATTAATTTATTTAAAATGTATTTTAAGCCTTTTAGGACATAGATTTAGGGCATAGATTGCCAGACTGATTGGCGCCTGCCATCTGAAAATCAGAAATACGGTACTTCCGGTATTATGCTGTACAACGGAAGTACAGTCTACCTCTCCAGTAACGTAGGCAGCAATCCAAGATCCATGTAAGTGGCGTGTGAGGTAAGGGTAATGTCCTCTTTTCCTTTGAAGTCTTCGGATCCACGTATATAATCATGCCAGACCCAGTAATTACCATGCTGGCGCATCAATCCATTCGGTTGGGTTTCATCTGTCTCCCAATCGTCCTTAATCGAATTTATGTTATTCAATATGAGCAAGAGCGAACTAAAGATTATCGCCCCACTTATAATTAAAGCGATTTTACCGAAAAACGGTGACATTCTAAATGAGTTCATTAGTTGCAAAATAAAATAAAAATAAATATTTAAGTATTCATTGGGCCTACTGCAATTGCTTCAATTTTTGAATAGAAAGTTTGACCACTTTGGTAGCGTAACAGCTCTGCTAGAGCGAGTTGGATTTACTATACTAGTGAATTCACCACCTACCATTCACTAGTGAATTCATTACATGTTACATGCATTCACAGTTCGCAGAATTGGCGTTTTTGCGCCAAAATTGGCTCTTTTTTAGTCAATTTGGCTCATTCTTCGTTTGTTTTGGGCTCCGTGGTGCCGTTAAGTCAACATAACATCATTCTGTTATTATAACAGTGCGCAGTTGGAGTCGGAATTTGCATCTGGCTAACACTAGATGGCGCTTAAGAGCAGTTTACATCTTCATTGGCTGATGTGGCAACCTTACGACGATTTCAAATTTCATTTTGCAAAAATAAATATATTATTATAGATATAGAAATTCATAAGTTAAATTCATCTAAAATCGGTGTATCTTATTATAGCTGGCTATGTTTATGTCATTGTGGTATATTACATCTGGTAAAAGCTCGTGGTATTGAAAATATTTATGCATCTCATCCACCTGACAAGTTTCTCTAACACTTCACTTCTTCACTTCCACCATTTGGCTGACATTTTTGGCACAACATAAAAAATAAGAGGATGTTCCGGATCTCGTTGTTCAGTGTTGGTTAACTCTTTATGCTTGGGGTTAAATGGATCCACGCCATAAAATTGCTGATATCGTTTGCTCTTCACCAGTCTCACAATCTGTTCAAAGGCCACCAAAGCTAAAAAGTCATAGGCCACCAACACTACGAAAAGTAGTTTGAATAATATATTTAACATAATAATGAGAAGAAAGAAACTTCAAATACATACTGGCATAGAAAGTAGCAACAATCGTCAGTAGAATGGGTTAGGCTTAAAAAATGCCTAAGGATTCGTAGGAACAATATTCACAATTTCACAACAATTTCCACAATATAAATAAATTCAAAGATAGCGAGAGGTATGACAAAGCGCTTTTTGAGCTACAATTTAAAAAAAAAAGTACAACAGATAAATAAGAGAGGCTTAAAAATATTGAGTATACGCACTTTAAAGGCACCATAAGCGGCGATAGCACAGGACATAACGTGACAAATACTGTATAGCTGTAGGACTACAGAAACTGCCTGAGGATCTGTAAGACAAGATTCTTAGATAATATAAATGTATTATAAATTTGTGACAATTTTTAATACTTACACTTTTCCATCCTGTATATAAAATCTCTAACCATATAATAGCTGGCTCTATAACTCAGATTTATATCAAAGCTCGAAATTATCGTCAGCATAAATCGCATGCCGTGAGTTGATGTTACATAGATGATAGCTATGCTTTTTAGCTGAAAATAGCAAAAAACATCGAAAGTGTTTTAATTTTGGAAAGTATGCTGAACAGTTTCAGTGATAAGAATATTTCAAGAACGGCAATTTATAAAATTTATATTTATATCGAATTAATATAAAAGAATTATATGGTTTGTGGATCCAACTTATTTTATTTTAATTCTAGAAATTGTGTAGTTCAAGTTCTAAACAAATCTGACCAAGGCAAAAGCACTGATAATGATAACACCCAGGCGAACTGAGGCGCAGAAGAAATAGGACTTCATAAGGACCATGCTAACCGTTGACTGAGTCCGTTCGCGAGGACAGGACATCGACTTTGGAGCGAACTCCATGACGTTCAGCAGGCGAATGAATAATGTGTTCCATTCAAGTTGCATTATGACAAAAGTTCAGACCAGAGTATGATATGCAGATAGATATCATTGGAACATGCTTTTGTCATTTGTTCCCCTCTCTGCCATATTTCCCCTTTCCCTTCTTTGTCTGCGCGGCAATCGTTTGTTGTTGTCGTTGAGCATTCGTCAGGATTTAGTAGTTGGCGAGGGTCCTGTGGGTCCAGGTGGTTGTACTTCAGAGTTATGTCCAGCGATTAAAATAATCGAGCAATAAATATGTTGTTTATGGAAAGTTATTTGTGCTATTGCTCAGTTCGCTTAGGCGTTATCCTTGTCGCTGTGCTGAGTATTGTAAGTATTTCCGTTTCCCTACTCGGAACACCTATATGTATTCAAGTTGTGACTTTCTGCAGATCATGAATATAACGTTGAGCGTAATATTATTTGTGAATGGAGTGCATATATTCGACGAACTCATCGATTTACTGGAGAATGACTCAACATCGATTTACTGGAGAGCAGCAATATGGTGAGAAAGGGTATCAACTGGGTACATAATTGTGAGTATATGCTTTTTACATTTCTGTAAGCTATCATAGACTCATGTTTATAATTCATTGCAGCACCCGACAATGTGTTAGTCTTTTTCCAGTGCATGTTTTATGCTCACATTGCATCCGCCCTTTTGGGTATATTTGGTGCCATGAGGGTAAGTCATAAGCAAGGTTGCACACATCCAAGATTATAGCAAAGGATCATTTAATTTTGTTGAATTATAGAGCCAGATTTTAGTCGAGCCTTAATTTAATTTAATACAAAAATTTTCCAAGTCAATAAAATTGTTTACTATAAATATTGCATTAAATATTTTAAATATAACTTAATAATATAATTTATTATTTTATTATATTTCAAGTGGAGGTTTTTCTTTTGCAATATTTTGTTTTTAAATCTAGCTTAATATTGTATTTTATTGCTTTATGAAATTTTAAGTAAAGTCTTTTCTTTTCCTGTTCTACAAATTAACTTGCCCAGTTAAAAGCCACTAACTATATCCTTTTATTCCCTTTAAAAGCTGCATAAATGGCTGGTGATTCCCCTGGCTTTATTTGAGCTCGTTTATTTTCTGGGAATTACAATGGCTCACATTGTGCTGATGATAATGCTCAAGAAGCAAATCAATTTGGGTTTGCTTATCATACTCACCTTAGTTGGCAGCTTCTACTGTCGTAAGTAAACACATAAGTAATTAATGCACAATTCAATTCAAATTAATTACTCTTTTACAGTTTTTGCTGGTTATAACTGCGTCACTTGCATTGCAATGTTCCAAATCATTTGCCTGGTCAAGAGTCCGAAATATCGCCAGCTCTATGGCGAGGATCCCTTTCATCCCATTCCCTTAAGGCGTCCGCATGGCAGCTATGACTCCGTGCAACAATTTCGCATTCTGGGCTTGCCCGATGATACGGATATCGATGAGCAGAAGCGTTTGGCCAAGTTGGGCTTTTGGCCAAACCGTCAACCGCGGGTGATTTCAGTGATTCCCGTGCAGATGCCAAGCGTCCACTTAAAGTGGTGGCAACAGCAGGCCCTCGATAAGGATGATCAGCTCGAGGACTCGGCTGTTCTTCGCAACTGGCAACGGGGCGAACTGTTAAGAGGCGCCGCCGGCGAGGCGGAGCGCAAAAACGCACTCAATCGGCGGTATGCGGAAGCGCATTACTATGGAAGGCATTAGGAATGAGGGGGAGGATCTTCAATAGGATGCAGTTGAGCCTTGTTTTATATTAGCTCGATTTCAATAATTACTATTATTTGTTAGATTTAAATGAAAGATAGATGGAAATGATAAGTAATGAAATAGTATATATACACAAAGCTTGTTTTAATGTTAATAATTTTATTTTAATAAATATAATAAATATAAATATATAAATAATAATTTTCAATTTCCTCAATTGCGCTTCTCACACACAAAGTAAAGTTTGGCTTCACAATCATTATATCTCATTACATAATTTGAGCCAAGTTTTGCCAAATTAACGCAATCCGACTGACCTATCCAGTAGTTGTTATTGGCCAACTTTTCGCTGATTTCAACAACCTCCTTCCCGTTTTGCAGAACAACTAGGCTTCCACCCATGGCACGACATTTATTGGATGCGTCACGCCAATTGACCTTCTCCGTGTGTTCTATATAGTAGTATTTAGATCCGATTTTCTCAAATTTGGTCAAGTCCGCAGGTTTTTCTGCAGCTATCATTCTTTGTAGAGCCTCAAACTTGCCGTCCAGTCTGCCAATATCTTGAGTTAGTTTTCGGAACCTATCGTCTACTGAAATCTGCGGAGGTTGTGGTTCCGTGTGTTGACACTGAGCGGAATTACACTGCAATGAATTTCTCATTATGTTTAAATTTCAATATGATTAGTTAGACAAAATTACCGGTTTACTCGAACTCAGCTGCACTGCCAGGATTGTGATTAAAAGTCCAACTAAAATGATTTTCATTTTGATTTAATTAAATAGTTCTGTTCACTTGAAGAAATTTGAGACAACTGATATTTTACTTTATGGAGAGTCGTCATTTTATACCCTTTTGTTTTGAACTCGGAAATCAATTTAAAGCTGTGACGCAATTGATTTTCGGCGTACGTGTTTAATCTTTTTCGAAATTATCAATGTGAAATTCTCTCTTCGATGCTCTAATTTTGTTTTAAACTTGACCTCTAACGGGAATCTGCGAATTTTTCGGGCATTATCAGTTTAAAGTGAAGCAATTCCCTCTGCTAAGCAAGTGTAATTTAATAACAGATTTAGATTTAGTCATTCATCCAATGTCAATGTGTCGAGTTGTTTACAAAGAGTGGATTTGGGATTTTCATTATTTTGCAAGCAACTTGTTTGTTATTCTTAAATTAAAATTGCGGGATTGGACTTTACTTTTCTTCATATAGTTAGTGTGGGTAAGTTTAAATTTGCAACAATTGGTTTATTATAACGTTATTGGGGAATATGCCCAACTTTGTCATCAAAATGTTTATAAAACTGATTCACACAAATTGCTTACCTAACACTTTTTTTTAGTAATTAAATACAAATTTATTAAGAATATCACCTGAGTTCTCCATTGACTGATTGATGTGATTTATTTTTTTTTGTTTTAAAAAAGTCAAAAGTATTAATTATAATACCAATAGTTATTGATATAGTCTTTGAATGTTGTCTTTATACAATATATTAATTTATTTAAAATGTATTTT